>CM066033.1:933768212-936168212 GCA_033557465.1 Ichthyophis bannanicus | reverse complement strand
ATAAGCAGAAGAGTGATGTGATCAAATTGAGAAGCCCCAAAGAGAAGCTTGGCTGTTGTAGATTGGATAAGTTAAGACATTTGATAGAATATGAAGGGAAACGTTGTAGAGCGTGGCATCACTGAAATGAGAGACACTCTTTTTCTAATACTGATGCTGTTATGGCTGCTACATATTTTCTTCTTCCGATGGCTTTTGCCATATTTGCTACAGGGCATTGGGATAGGTTCTCTAGATGGCTCAGACTTGGACCTCAAGGACCTTGATATCCCTGTAGATCTTAGAGCAGAAGAGAGAAATAAACATTTTCAATGGGCAGCCACCTCAGCATTGCTGCTCGTTATCACCCTTAGACTAGGTTTCAATTATTACTTACTATAGCATGACAAATCATTAGAGATGTGTTGGTTTACATTTATATTTATTCTAAAACTTGATAGCTAAATAAAAAATCTATGCAGTTTATAAATTTAAAATTATAAAGGGGAAAATATTCACAATCTAGAAAATATTGGGAGGCCTAGGTTACAATTAACAAAAATTTAGTAAAATACATATGGCTGGGAAAGAAATAGATTGCAGATTGCCAGGAAGGTGAGATCAAGATGCTGCAAAAGATTACACCTAATTAGGAGAAAAGCCTATACAAAATAATAGCTCTTCAGAGAGGACTTGAATCTCTTAAATGAGGATTCCATTCACAGATCTAAAGGTAGTGAAATCCAGAGGGAAGGAGCTAATATGCTAAAGCAGGAGCGTCTTATGTGATCTAGGTGATTATGATGATGAGAGGGAATGACAAGATTTTGATGTATGGAACGAAGTGTGTAATGGGATATATAAGGTATAAGTGAATTAAACAAAGAAGGAGGCAGAATTAATTAATTAACCCAGTGAACAATGGTAAGAATTTTAAATGGAATATGGTAGGTAATGGAGAGCCAATGTTTCTCTGTCTCAAGAGGGATAACATGATCATATTTTTTGACACCTAATAGTAGTTTTATTGAGGATTTTGTATAAGTTGTAACCTTCTAACTTGAATAGAATGCAGTAGTCCAATTGTGAGTTCATCAGGGAGTAAATAAGGATACATGAAGCTCTCTAATCAAGATAAGACCGTACGGAGTTTATTGTCTCAATATAAACAGACGTGGGAGTAAAGAGCGGCATTCATCTTCTCTCCTGTGGCTGTAATAAAAAGGAGCCCACCAGCGCGCTACCACGAGGTTAAATGGGAGCCCGTGATTTGATTTATTCTTCTGAATCATCATCATCGAGAAGGTTTATAGTATAGATATGACTCCTATATCTTGGAATGGACTTTGGGAGTGATCGTATCAGATGATCTTAAAGTGGCTAATCAGGTAGGAAAGGTGATAGTAAAGGCCAGAAGGAGTCTTGGGTGCATAGGGAAAGGAATGGCCAGCAGGAAAAAGGAGGTGATAGTGCCTTTCTACAGGTCTCTAGTGTGACTTCATTTGGAGTACTGTCTACAATTCTGGAGACTATACTTTCAAACATATAAACAGGGTGGAATCGGTTCAGAGTGTGCCTACAGAAATGGTCAGTGGTCTTCATCATAAGGCATATGAGATAGACTTAAAGATCTCAATATATATACTTTGGAGAAAAAGAGGGAGAGGGTTGATATGACAGAGACATTTACTGTAAATTCCTCCATGGTATAAATGCACAGGAGGTGGCCTTCTTTTAGTTGAAAAGAAATTCTGGAATGAGGGATCATAGGATGAAGGTGAAACGAGATAGACTTAAGAGTACGCTGAGGAAATATTTCTTTATGGAATGGGTGATGGATGCATGGAATAGCTTCTCTGGTAGAGGTGGTGGAGATGAGAACTGTATCTGAAAGTTTTAGGCTGTAAATTAGAACCCAATTAACTTTCAAAGTCCAATTCGCAGATGTGTCAAAAGCATGTTTCTAGTCCCTGCACAGAGTGTGGTCTGTCTACTCATAGAGACATATAGAAAGCCACTATTCTGCACTTGGGATGAAGAAATCCAAGGGAATTGTATGTGACAGGGGGCAAGAGGTTGGTGTGCACAAACCAGGAGAAGGATCTCGGAGTGATTATTTCTAAGAATCTCAAGGTGGCAAAACAATGTGACAAAGTGGCTGTCAAAGCCAGAAGGATGCTGGTTTGCATATAGAGAGGAATAACCAGCAGAAAGGAGGAGGAGTTATATGCTCCTATGCAAATTTGTTGGTGAGGCCTCACTTGGCGTATTGTGTTTAGTTTTGGAGATGCTATTTCACAAAGGATGTAAGAAAACTTTGAAATGGTTCAGAGGAAGGCAACCAAAATGATTTGGAGCCTGTGCCAGAAGATGTATGAGACTTGAAAACCCGACCCCTGCAACTAGTACAAAACATCACTGCCCAAACCATCATAGGATGATCTCGGTGAGAGCATATAACTCCCCTCCTGCACCAACTGCACTGGTTGCCAATCATATCACATGCCAAAGACAAATCTGCCCTGATCATCTTCAAGATCAAAAACAACTTAACAGCCAGAAGTCTGCGGGATCTCATCTATACCAAACCTAACAGACCTGAGAGCAGCAGCAACATCAATACCATACCAACACCCAACCTGTTCACAAAAGCCAAACAAACCACATCCAAGAGGGCCCTCTCGCTTGCCGCTCCATCTATCTGGAACACTCTCCCAGAGAGAATGAGAACCACCACAGACATTTCAGAAACAGCTCAAGATCTTTCTATTCATCGAGCACTTTAACAAAACCTGATGCTCCTCCTCATGAACTCCAACATACACATCACATTGCACATAAGTTATACTTTATCATTCACAGTTCTCCCCCTCCCTATATTTGCTAAGGAAGTTTTTCTGTATTGGGATAAAGTTTTTAATTGTTACTATTGAAAGTTTTCTGTAAATTGAAGTTCATTGTAAACCACCTTGATTTTAAGATAAAGCGGTATAGAAAAATTGTTAAATAAAATAAATAAAATATGTATACCCTGGAGGAGAGGAGGAACAGGGGAGATATTATACAGACATTTAAATACTCCGAGGGTATTAATAAACAAACAAACCTTTTTCAAAGAAGTGGAAGCTGTAAAACTAAAGAATATAAATTGAAGCTGCAAGGAGGTAAACTTAAAACCAATGTTAAGAAATACATTTTCACTGAAAGGGTGGTTGATGCTTGGAATGCCCTCCCAATGGAAGTGGTGGGGCAAATATAGTGATAGAATTCAAAATGGCATGGGACAGACACAATGGATCCTTTTATAGCAAGAGGATAAAATCAAAATAAACTTAACTATTTCATATACCTCAACAAATAAAGGGGGTAACCTGCATGGAGCGGCAGGTACAACCCTAAACAAAGGTATAGAGGGGGGTGACCTGCACGGAGCAATGGATACACCTACTCTAGACACCTTACTGGGCAGACTAGATGGACCATACTGGTCTTTATCTGCCATCATATGTTACTGTAAGGGTCATTTTAAAAGGTTTAATTGTGACTTGGACATCTGCAAAATTGCACAAGGTTGTCAAAATCACAGGCACTTCTACATAGCCATTCCACAAATGGTGTTAGCAGATGTCTCTGGTACGGGACATCCAAGTAGGCATGAGGGTGTGGTGGAGGTATGTCTGGTGAGGAGTAATGGACTTAAACGTCTCTGTTCAGTCTCAGAAATGACTGAGATGTCTGCAGGCACTTGCATGTTTATACCTGCAGAGTAGAGAAAAACACCCTTCCTGCAGCGTCACCAAGCACAGAGAAAGCAGCACAGGAAACCCACCAAGGAAAAGAACTTTATTCAAGGCCTAAGAGGTCAACCCGACACGTGTTTAGGCCAGGGGGCCTTCTTCAGGGGTTAGTGACTTCTACATTAAACAATAAAACAGTTAAACACCAAATGCCATAACCTCATATGATAGTACTAATGGTATATACAAAACAAGTTGGAGGAACTGGTGGACCATTAGTACTATCATATGAGGTTATGGCATTTGGTGTTTAACTGTTTTATTGTTTAATGTAGAGGTCACTAACCCCTGAAGAAGCCCCCCCCCCCCCCCGGCTGAAACACAGGGAATTGCTATAGGATTATATCCAGAGAGGGGAAACCAATCGTCAGAACCATTGTATGACCAATTTGGATCGAGAATGTTGTTGAAAGCATCATTGAAGGATTGAAAAGTAAAAAAGTATATATATATTTTTTCATTGAAAAGTCATGTCATAAAAATCATGCCATAAAAATCATGTCCCAAAAGGGGGGGTCTAGACAACATGTCATACTAAAATTAACATGCGTTCACCCCACACCCTAGATTTTAAAGAGCCTTCCAAATTAAAACCTCAAATGTCATTAAAACCCAGCACCCCTCCCATAAAAAGAACCCATCAAGATATAAAATGGAACCGTCTATTAAAAATATATAAAAATATAAAAAGAGGGGTGATCAAAACATAAAATTGTCTTGGAATAAAAGGTTAAAAGATAAAACATAAATAAATAAATACTGGGTATAAACAAGATGAAGAAACAAATAGTCCTATATAAAAACATTAAATTGAAAATCAACAAAACCTATACAAAACTATGCCAACATACAGGAAAGGGGACAGGAGGCCCCTAATGGCAAAAAGATGCTCTTCATAGAAAAACAGACAGATTAGACTCCTGATTGAAACCCTGAGGGTGAAGTTAGCCCATGTTAAAAAAATCAATCTCTGTTCCAGACGGAAGAGGGTTTTGTTCACATGCCCACCTCGCCAATGTGGACATACTTGTTTCAGAACAAGGAATTTCAGATCTGAAAGTGAGTGAGATGCCTCCAACCAATGTCCAACTAGTGGCTTCTGCATAGCGGAACATCTGATAGCACTACGATATTCAATGATCCTTAGTTTGATACTGCAATACATCTTCCCAATGTACAAGAGATAACAGGACCAATGGGAGCAAGGAAACCAGCACACCCTCTCAGTCTGGAATAGACTTTATTGAAACCCCAACACTAGCAGTGTTTCAGCAACTTGTGCCTTCCTCAGGGGGTACAGTTCAAATCCTCCAAAACAAACAAGTACAATATTTAATAAATAAATAAATTATTAAAAGATTAAAAAATAAATATAAATTCTGAAAACCATATTGATAAAAACATTTACAAAACTTGTGCAAGATAAAAGAAAATCAATAAAATGTAGCTACACAACATGCACAAGATAAAAGAAAGCTAATAAAATATGGTTATAACAGACAGAGAGTACAATAATAAAAAGAATAAGATCATGTTGGTAAAACAGTCCATCAAACCAAAAAAAATTATAGCGCTAACCAGGAAGCTGCATCAAATAGAAGGTAGAAATGTGTTTGTGTTGTATGCATCCAACAAATGTTTGTTCAACTATATGAATTGCCTCTTGTTGTGAGATATTTGTGTATAGGCAATTGATATCCAGAATAACTAAAATCAAGTCATCGTGATACCCCTTGAAAGTCTTTAAAATTTGTATGATATATGACGAATCCCTGGTGAAAGTTGGAATCACCATAACATGAGGCCATAATAAAACATCTAAAAATTGAAAGATGGGTTCAAAAAGCGAACCAATGGCCGAAATAATGGGCCACCCTGGTGGGTTCATTAAGGACTTATGTATTTTAGGCAAAACATAGATGGTAGGTACTACTGATGTGAGGTAACCTGCCTCATGGCCGAATTGAAACAAGGAATCAACCTTGCCTTTCAAAAGTGGCGTGGGATCTCGATCCAGTCTGGTATAAAATTCATTATCCCTCAATTGTCGCTTAATCTCAGCTATATAGTCATTATGATTTGACACCACTATCACCCCTCTTTTATCAGCTGGTTTTATAACTATCCTATAGTCCATTTTAAGGGAATCTATGGCCATCTTATACTCTCGCGAAGTATTATGATATGTATGGTGTTGTTTAGCTTCAAGGTCAGAAATACGTTTGAGAACAGCATGTTCAAAAACATCAATGGCAGGATTGACAACAGGAGGAATCCATGTGGTCCGGCTATGTACAAGGGACTGATCACTATGGAGGTCATTCTGTCCCGCGAATAGCGGGATGTCCATTCCTGCTATTCGCCCCCTGACAGCCCCAGTAAAAACCTCCCCATATGAACAGCGAGTTTGTATGGGGAAGTTTAGATGGGGGTGGAAGGGGGCATTCCAGAGGCGAAGCAAGAGCAGGGCATGGGCAGGCCGCGACCCCAGACAAATAGGGCAATTCAGAGATCAGGCCTGTACGTCCAGGGCCTCAGAACTAGATGGAGGACTTATTCCACCTCAGAATAAGTCCCCCTGGATGCAGCGTTTCTTCGGCAGCTGGTGTGGACAGGTGAGGCAGGGGTGGAGGAAGTTCCCTACAGCTGGACCCTGGCCAAGGGAGGCCGGATCGAGGGTCCGGCTGTGGGAAAAGGAGTTTATCTGCAGCAGCTGGCATTTGCAGCTCCTGAATGGAGCCGTGGTGCCATGGTGTTGGGATGCCATGGCTCTGCGGCTCCATTTAGGAGCTTGACTTCGCTAGAGTGTAATCACCGGGATGTACAACTGGGCAAAATCAGTTCCTGGCCTGCAAATCCAAGCGCAAGACCTGATTCTGATCCTGCAGGGGCCGCGGGATCAAAGTCAGGTCTAACTTTGCACGGCCTAATTTTGCCGGGACATACAGGGGCTAGACGGCCTGATTGGAATAGGCCTCCACATGTATCAGGATGAGTGTTGAAGAAATCTTTTATTCTTTTTTCTAATAAATTTAAACAAATCTACATGAGTGCTGAATAGATCATAACGGGTGGAGGGCACATAGGAGAGGCCTTTGTTTAAAACTTCCAACTGGACAGGTGTCAAAGAGATATCTGACAAATTAAGGACACTACCATTCAATCTCGGTAGGATACCTTCCGAGTGTCTATCTGCCATCTCCCACCCCTGCCCCCTCCCCCTGTAGGGGAATCTGGGTTTGGGCTCCACATTCTCTTCTTCTGTTTTCTTCAAATGGAGGTGGGTTGGTGCCTTTCCCACGCCCTTCCATAGTTTGTCCATTGAAAAATCTGAATTGTCAGTATGCCTATCTAAATTAAATAGGGGGGCAGATGGATCAATGTGATCCTCAGAGTGGCTCCTAATACGTTAACCGGTGCATCCACCTCCTCTCTAGGTCCCTCCTTAACTGAAGGTAGCTGTTTCCTATTGTTTCTTATATCTACTATAGGTATCCTCAAAATATCCTTGTTTACTACAAGGATAAACATATCCAAATTTATAATCATCCTCATCGCGTTTAAATTTGGATAGTTTTTTATTTTTGATCTCTTTCTTATAGTCATCCAGATTCTTATTGTAGTCCTCCAAAAGTTTGTCATATCTGGTATCTTGTTCCTGCAGTGTTTGTAGCTTGGTTGCAATTTCACCTCTATACTATTCTGAATTCTTTTTGGATGTGCGA
Organism: Ichthyophis bannanicus; assembly: GCA_033557465.1. Taxonomy (NCBI): domain Eukaryota; kingdom Metazoa; phylum Chordata; class Amphibia; order Gymnophiona; family Ichthyophiidae; genus Ichthyophis; species Ichthyophis bannanicus. Next base: position 936,160,711 of record CM066033.1, on the reverse strand, counting down.
ATCAAAAGAATCATAAGGTCCAAAGAGCACTTGTTAAGTATAGCATTCCAGTTCTTCACAAAGTCCTTGTCCTCTACATACATACCTGGAGCTTTATTGATGCAGAGACACCTAGAAATGACTCTGGCTCTACAGTAGTCTAAGAGGGATGCGACATGCATCTCCTCCCTAATGTTTTTTCTAGGTGAGGCGTATGGCCTCCTCCCATAGGTTGTCTTTATTGGTGGTATCATCATCTCTATGGGTAAAGAATAGTTCATCAGGTAGCATCTGTTGAATCTCTTCCTCGCTATAACTGAGAACATCTTTCCATGGTGTGAACATGGTGTAGGAAGGAACACGAAGAGCAGAGAAAAAAACCCTTCCTGCAGTGTCACCAGACACAGAGAAAACAGGATAGGAGACCCACCATAGAAAAGAACTTTATTCAAGGCCTAAATGGTCAACTCGAGATGTGTTTCGGCCGGGGGCCTTCTTCAGGGGTTAGCGACCTCTACAATAAACAATAAAACTGTTAAAAACCACCAAATTAGCATAATAAGAAAATAATAGATATGATAATAAACTCATAAGATCCGATGATAAAATGATAATTAATAAATAACAATAATGTAGTGAAATCATGACATACATAATAGAATCTAATATGCACTTTGACGTTCTATTGTGAAATGTGCCTCTATGTTACTATTTTGATAAACTATGCTGTTTATTCTTGTACATGCCTAAGTCATTAATTAACTTGACTACTGCAACTCCCTATATTGTGAGTTACCACAGTCCTCAATCAAGAAACAACCCATTCTAAGAGATTCAATCACATTACATCACTTTTAAAGGATCACCTCTGGCTGCCCATTTATTGTAGGATAAGATATAAAACCATGACTTTGGCTCATAAGGTCTTCTATGTGGGGTTCCCTTGGTATCTACTGTATCTGATTGGTTAATAACATATGTTCCAGCCTGAATCCTCCATTCACTTCAGCAGAATAGATTAGTATTACCATCTACTGCTAGGGCTCACCTTGATATTACTCCATTCCATCAGCAACAAGGAGTACCCCAAGGATCATCCCTTTTGGCTCTACTCTTTAACATTTATATGCAACCCATTTGCGATATCATCCATTCTTTTAACATCTCCAGTCTGATCTATGCGGATGATGTACTGATCTTCGCCCCAATTAACATCAAGCACCCAAACCTTGTTCTACTTATTGAATGCTTCAGTGCAATTACTGATTGGCTCCTGTCTCAAAATCTTCGCATAAACTTTAAGAAAACTGAAGTCCTTTTCATAACCAGGAACAAAAACTTCTCTCCTCCTGCCTCAGTGAAAGTTCATGACGCCGAGCTCCCATGCAAGTCTGTAATACGATATCTAGGGGTTACAATAGACTAGCAGCTCAACTTCAAAGAGCATATAAAGAATACCACCAAATCCATTTACAACAAAATACAGACACTACGACATCTAAGACCTCTACTAGCCCCAGACGACTTCAGAACAATATTCCAGACACTCGTAATGCCACACTTTGATTATGCCAACATCATCCTACATGGACTCCCCAAGAGCACCCTCAATCATCTTCAGATGGCGATGAACACAGCAGCCCACATTCTCTGCGGCATCTCCAGAAAAGACCACATAACTCCCATACTTATGGATCTACACTGGCTACCATTACAAAGCAGAATCACCTACAAGGCGTTAATCCTATCATTTAAAAAAAATTAACCGGTTATCTTCCACATCCCTCTCTTCACTCCTGACCAGTACCCCTACTAACAGGCTAAGAAGGTCAACAACTAGCAATACGCTATCTATACCACCTGAGTCCACTAAATGTGCCCAAACAACTAGAAACAGCATTTACATTATATGCTCCTAAATGCTGGAACAATCTCCCACCTCATATACGATCAATCGCTGACTTCTCACAATTCAGAAAAGCTCTTAAACATCACTTATTCTGCCTTTATTTTATCCACCGTAACCTAACACATTCACATCCAACACCTCATCTCACCCACACAGCATCTGACGTACCAACAACATAATTCCCAGTGACTTACAAAAGAAACTCATCATTAGGCACATTCACAATGAGCATGATTACATTATGACTCTAATACATAATATAACTTAAATAATTTATAAGCTCCTTTGTTTGAACTGTATATAGTTACCCTGTTACTTCCAAGTTTCAATCCCTGTTACAATGTAAGCAAAAGATCTTGTTTCTAATGCAAAATGTTGTTATTATGTAAACCGCACTGATGCTAAATAGCGCGGTATATAAGAATTTGTAATAAATAATAAATAAATACTCAGCAAGTTTCTTTCTATTATCTGGCTCCCATCCTGTGGAATACTTTACCACATGATATTAGAATGGAATCATTGTTTCCCAAATTCAAAACTGCAAAACAACTTGTGCATCCCAGGATGCAACATGTGGGTCACTCTTCCATATAAGGAATTTTTTGACCTCTATGGCAGTCTGACCCTGCCCAGTGCATCCCAGTGCTCATGGTGCTGCTTGAGACCGAGTAGAGTGGGCCGTGAGCCCCATGGGCACCAACTTACCCTTGAGGATGTAGTCCAACTCAATGGTTGTGCAGAGCCATTTGTAATGAAGGCTGTGGAGGCCACAAGGCCCTTCTGAGGCCCCGCAAACAATACAAATGGAGATCGGATTTGCGAAAGGAATTGGTGACCCCGGAGAGCGCCGTAGCACCCTACTGAGATCTATGGTGCGAAGTCCTATATTGATGCCCACATTGTTTTCTTGAAAGGCAGAAAACAAAATCATCCAGTTTGAGTGAAAAGGTGTAACCACCTTAGGCAGGAAGGAAGGCAGCACCCAGAGGGACATGCAACGTGGAGACTTTCCTGGCCAAGATTAATGACTACTAGAAATGCCTTCTTGAGGGACGAGTCCCGGAATGAGGTATGTTTGAGCGGTTTGAAGGATGCCCGGATAAGGCCCTGAGGACCAAGCCCCCACATACCCCTGAGAAAGCTAGCAACGTCTGCAGGAGACACCATTGAGCATCCTTCAAACAGGTTAATGCAGAGATGTGAACCCAGAGAGAGCCTAGGGCCAGACCAGAGTTGAGAGCATTCTGAAGGAATTACAGAATGTCTAGGATCTGAAAGGTGCTGCCAAAAGCACCAAGACTCAAGGATGCCACATTCTCGTGTAGACTAAATATGTAATGGGCCATCCTGCCTTGGACAGGAGAGCCACTACCTGTGTTGAGTGACCTCTATAACTCACCCAGCGTCTTTCAAGTGCCAGATCATAAGCGAGTAGGGAGCAGTATCGGCCATGGTGATTTGACCTTGCCACAAGAGACCTTTCTGAGGAAGGGAGATGACTGGGTTAGTCGAACAGGATCAGCATACTATGGCCGCTGAGGCCAGTCGCATGACACGAAGATCACCATGCCAGAATGAGCTTCGATCCGACGGAGATTCCTCCCAAGCAGGACACAAGGAGGAAACATGCACAACAGGGGAGCGGAAGGCCAGGACTGAACTAACGCGTCCAGCCCCCAAGGCCCATGCTCCTTCCGTTGACCGACAAAGGCCTGTGTCTTGGCATTCTGTGCCGACAGCTCGAGATCCACTGTGGCAACCCCCAAGTGCGAACTATTTGTGGAAATGCCCAGGAGGCTAGTTCCCAATTGTCGGGATCTACAATATGACAACTGATATAAGCTGCTTGTATGCTATCCATTCCCTCAATGTGCTGTGCCGAATTGTCGATGACACTTCATCCAGGGGAGGAGAAGAGCCATCTCCCTGGCCATTCCCGGACTGTTTGTTCCGCGCTGTCGGTTTAAAAAGGACACCGCCATAGCATTGTCGGAAAAAAAGTAGACCGCCTGGGATCGAAGGAGAGGCAGGAAGTTCAGCAAGGCAAGGCAGATTGCCCAAGCTTTTAAGTAGTTGATCGTCCAGCATGTCTCCTGAGGCAACCAGGTCCTCTGAGCCGTCTGGGACTGGCAAAGTGCTCCGCCGCCTGAGAGACTGGCGTGAGTGTTTACTAGAATCCAGCAAACAGCCTGCAAGAGAATGCCCCAAAGCAGATGGGCCGCTGAATGCCACCATAGAAGACTGCATCACGTAGCATAAGGGGGAAGAGGAGACAGTCATAGACCACAGAAACCAGGGACAGCGGGACGGACAGGAGTGTTGAAAGCTCTGGCAGGAGTGTTGAAGGCTACCCATGTGGGCTCTGGTCCATGGGATAAACAATGGTGGCCACCATGGACCTTAGGGTCTGAAGATAGTCACATATGCGTGCACAGCTCTGTAGGAGAAAGAGTTGAAGGTGTGCAGAGTGCTTGAGAAAATGTTCTTGCGTCAGGAATACCTTGCCCAGCCAATTATCGACTAGTGCTCCAAGAAACTCCACAGTTTGGAGTGGCCAGAAGCAACCCTTGGAATAATTGACCACTCAACCGAGGCTCTCCAAGAAGATAACCAGCCAGGACACCGTTTGACTGGCTTCCGACATGGAACTTGCATGAATGAGCCAGTCATCCAAGTATGGGAGGACTTGAATGCAGTGTCTGCGCAAGGCTGCCGTGGCCACCACAATGACTTTGCAGTCATCAGGCCAAATGGTAGAATGCAAAACTGAAAATGTTGCCCGAACTTGGCAAAGCGCAGAAAGCGCCAGTGATCCTCCCGGAGAAGAATATGTAAATATGCTTCCACTAGGCTGGACGAGGCAAGGAATTATCCCATAAGGGCTGCTTGAATTATTGGACATATCATTTTCATGTGAAAAACTGGTACATAAAAGGCCCAATGGACCTCTTGAGACACAGACTCTGCTGAAAGGACCCCTCCTTATTGGATACCACAAAGTAAATGGAATAACGAGCAGAGTCCCTCTTTACGAGTTGGACTGGTTGAATGGCTCAAAGAAACTGCAGATGTTAGAGGGTGGATTGTATGACTGCTCTCTTTCGGGACGCTCCGCTGTGCGAAACTAGGATGGGAGAGCATAGCTTTGGCTGACGATGTTGAGGACCCATTGATCGAAGGCCATGTGGGCTCACTGCTGGGAAAAGGCATCTGCCCTCCTCATATTGGCAGCGACATAGACATCCCGTCCTTTCCTGACTCCCTGAAGGACTGTGACCTTTGACCAGCATGAGGTCACAGCAAAGGCCTTTCTGCAGCATGTAAAGGACAGTGGCTTGCCTTCCAATTGCCGCTGTAGCTTGACTTCCCCCAGGTCCTTGACAAGCTTGTCAAGGCCTTCACTAAGGAGCCACTTGTCTTGGAAGGGGAGCTTAGAGAGGCGCGCCTTAAAGGTTGGATCAGCTGACCATTGACAAAGCTAGAGCAATGTAGAAGCGCATAGGCCACCAGACCTCTACAAACTGATGCCTGAGTGGAGTTTCCTATCCTAATGATCCGAAAGGGCCGCACCCCCTTCAACCGGAATAGTGATGTGCTTAGTGATTTATTTATTTACATTCTCTTATATACCGCACTATTCTGCATCAGTGCGGTTTACATTGAACAAACTGAAATTACAATGAACAGGGCATTATAACTTGGAGATAACTATTTTACAGGGAACATGGACTGTGGAGGGTTAAGTGGCTTGCCCAAGACCACAAGGAGCACCTGTGGGACTAGAAACCCCAGTCCTTCCGGCCCAAGGTTGCTGTCCTCTAGTGGGATTTGAACCCCCGACCTTCCGGCCTGAAGTACCTTGCCCCAACCACTAGGCCACTCCTCCACTCCACTGATGTCAGTCACCAGAGCAGCCATCTTCAGATATGCAAAGCATCTGTCCAGATCCGCTGGAGACTTAAGGTAGTGCTGTCCCAGATGGCGAGCTGTATGCATCAGGCAAATCACACTTCTGAGATATCATCTGCTAGGGCTCCGGTGGGAAAGGGAAGACCCTGACGGGCTTTTGACTACCCCGCAGGAGAGCCCTGATGGGAAAAAGGCGGCTCTGGCGGGCTTTGGAATGCCCCGCAGGAGAGCTCCGGTGGGAAAAGGCTTTTGAATGCCCTGCAGGATCAGATCGGCCTGAGAAAGCGCCTGAGGCTGACTGTGCTCTAGAGGATCGGTGAGGTGTAAGCCGTCCACTACTTGAACCATCAGAGCAGGAGTTCATCCTTGCGGAAAAGGCGGATATCCTGTATGCTGTCTTGCTCGTCAGCTCACCATCCTCCCAGTTATTTTATTTTATTATTTATTTATTTATTTAGTATACATCAGTAGCGGTTTAATTACAGATTGGAATTAGTCAAATCATGACAGAATTGTGGGGTATAAACACATTGATTTGAAGGGAAAGCACAGCACACAGTAAATAGGTCTTAAGAAGAGGAGACAGAATTTACATATGTACATTTCTACATTTTTACATCAAATTGTATTGACACTGGAATAGATGTGTCTTGAGTTCTTTTCTGAAAACCATAAGGTCTTTGATTGCTCATAGCTCAGGTGGTAGTTGGTTCCATAGGGTCGGGGCAGAGTATGAGTATGCTCGGCGGCTAGTACTGGATTTGACAGATCTGATATCGGTTGGAACGTGGAGTATGTCTGAGTTGACAGTTCTTCTGAGGCACCCAGGCTATCCTCGGCTGACAAGGCTTCTTCATCTGGGAAATCAGGTGCACAGGCGGCCGCAGCCCAAGAAAAGTTCCTTGAGAGGATGTCCCATGTTCCTATGAACACTCCTTCTGAGAACGCTTCCGGGACCCCATCGTAGAGTCTAGCGAGGTTCTGTAGACTGAACAGGCCTCCAAGTCAGAGATGACAGGGTCCACGTGCAAAGGTTCCAAGCCTAAGGAGCACTAGAAATTATTGTGAATCTTGATTCTGAGAAGACTGAGATGGGTTTTGAGGCAGCAGCGTCTGAGCTGGAGGATCAGCAGGCTGAGGGAGGAGGAGACAGGGAGGAGCGACCCTGGAGATCACTGGGGGTGACAGAGCAGCGGGACCCCCCATAGTTGCCTATTGACTGTGAGAGAAGACTCCCCCAGGTAAGTAAAGACTCACCCGGGTAAGCGAAACAGGCCAAGCCTCCCCCGTGATGTAAGTATTTCCACTTGTAGCTGTAGACAGTACACTTCTGAAGGAGGAGGGCACTGTAAATAAAACATTCCCTCAAAATAATGTTACACAAAAGGAGAAAGAAAACGCTGCGGCTCTCGCAGGTTGCACAGATAACTTTCGCGCTCCAAACCAGCCACCGTGGCTGAGAATGCCTCGCAGTTCTGACATTTAAAATGGACACCGCACCCGCTGGATCAGTCTGAACAAAAAGGCGGGAAGCAGAGAAATGGAAACACAGCAGTGCGGAAAGCAGGGCAGTGCAGCCACAGCAGTCTTGAAGTAAAGAAAAAAACCACGTTGTGCAATGTTCCCTCTAATTTTCTGTAGGCTGTGTGCGCATAAAATATCAGCTGTGCAACTTTTGAAGGAAGGTTAAATTTTTGTGCGCCACATAACGACACTTGGAGTTATATACTTTAAAATTTGACTACACGTCAGAATACAGTATGTGCACTACATTGATTTTAATAAAATTTATTTAGACAGTTTTGTATACTGCCTTATCCTTCAATCAAAGTGGTCACAACACAATTGGGGGATACATTTAACACATGGGGATATGAGACACATACACTAATACTTACAGGGAACATGGGCAATGGAGGGTTAAGTGGCTTGCCCAAGACCACAAGGAGCATCTGTGGGACTAGAAACCCCAGTCCTTCCGGCCCAAGGTTGCTGTCCTCTAGTGGGATTTGAACCCCTGACCTTCTGGCCTGAAGTACCTTGCCCCAACCACTAGGCTACTCCTCCCCATGAAATGAAAATAGACAATTACTAAATGAAGCGGAAAATTTCTAGCAATTACAATCACAACTTTTAAATTTTAAGACATCTGTGTTTTTTTCTATCAGAATCAGAACCGTAATTTTTGTGCGCTGTGTTATAAAGTATGTGCGCTCACTCGGTGAGGTGTGTGCGCGCGCACACGCGCACAGCTTAGAGGGAACAGTGACGTTGTGTCTACGATAGTGGCAGTGCGACCCAGCACTGGGGGGGGGGGGGAATTCAAACTCTCTGTGTCCTCCTGGAGAAGCAGGAGAGCCAAGGCAGGAGCAGTATTGCAAGAGACCGACTCAGAGCACTTAGCAAAAATAAAAAGGCTCTCCCTGCTGCCGGCCTACTGGAACCCCCACTGTACAAGCGCCCGGAGCCTCAGTATCCTAGAAAGTAAAGAAGGGGGCGGAGCCTGATGTCCAGCGGGTTAGACGCTTCGCGCTGAAGCTCCCGAGAGGCCTACTCAGAATCCTGACTTAATACCTACATAAACTTAATATTTTGCTCCGAACTTACCGGGGTGCCTCGGGGGGGATGGCGGCCCACAAACCAGCGCGCTTAGACTTCGGGTCTCCCTCTTCTTCACACGGAAAACGCTCCAAAACAGAGTTGTCTTCCCCACAAAAGATGGTTCCACTTCGGGAAAACCCCGAAATGCAACAGGAGATCTTGGAGGAAATACGCGGTGTGAAGGAACTGGTACAGTCCAACGGAGAAGCGCTCCGAGCCATGCGAGAAGATTTCGGTATGCTTCAGGACCGGCTTGAAGGTCTTTCACTACGGCAGGACAACATGGCAGGGGTCCTCGACTCGCACGCGGTGCGCTTGGTGAAACTGGACAAGGCTGAGCGTCAGATACAGAATCTTCAAAAAGAGTTAGAGGATAGCAATAATCGAGCCCGTCGCAACAATGTAAGGCTCATTGGAGTACCGGAGGGGGCGGAAGCAGGAGACATAAGAGAATTCCTGGTCAAAACTCTTCCCTCCTTGCTGAAGATCACTTTTCACAGAGATCTGGAAATTGACCGAGCACATCGTGTTCCCACCAACATGGCGCTCAATCGGACGACCCCCCGGCCTATCATCTTTCGCTTACTGAGATATCAGCAAGTCGAGCAAATTCTAAATGCTGCCCGGGCGAATCATCATCTGGAGTTTGAAAGTCATAAAGTCTCCTTCTTCCCTGACCTGGCAAAGCCCACAGTTGACCGTCGGAAGAGACTCCTTGCTTTTCGACCTAGACTTCAACAGCTACAGGCTCGCTTTGGCCTATTGTATCCAGCGAAGCTCAGAGTGACTCTCCATAACCAAACTAGAACCTTCGAAGATCCTGATTTGCTAGCAACATTTTTAGATTCCAAAGAAGCAGACCAGATGCGCTAAGCCAACAACTTGGATCTGTAATCCGCCGGATCTGCCCGCCATTTTGAATGGCCCGACGCGGTGATCACAGCCTGGAACAGAGACTGCCTGGACTTTTCTTTCTTTCTATATATAACTTTCTTGGTCTCCTTTCCCTCCATGATGTGCACCTCGGTTGGATTCGGAACACGCACAGCTATATAGGTTATATGTTTCAATATAGGCCTTCTCTGGGGTTTCTCCCCGCAGACATATGGTCGCCAGTAATTTCTGGGGTTTTGCTTCTTCTCTAATGCACTTCGGTGCTTATTTTTTGTATATGGGGCGCTTCATTGTTTTTCATTAGCTTCTTTTCTATCATGTCATGTGTACAGCCATATACAGTTAATATGAGGGACATTGTGAAATTCTGTGCGTTATCATGTTCTCTCTCAGAATTTTTAACCCTTCTGAATGGCCTTATGCAAGATCTTATCACTAATGTAAAAGGCATTAATAGTCCAATCAAAAGAAAGAAAATCCTTAGCTATTTTAATCATGAACATGCTGATTTAGTGTTTCTTCAGGAAACGCCTTTAAACTCCGTTGAAACACTGAAACTTAATGCTAAGCCTACCATGGTGGCTGCCTACTCTCCCGCCGTTTCCAAACGGTGTGGGGTAGCCATCTTGGTTAAGAAGTCTTTGCAAGCTACTGTAATGGATACTAGCTCTGATAAGGAGGGTAGATGGGCCCGTGCACACCTTAAGGTTGGAGATAGTGAATGCACGTGTATTTGTATTTATGCTCCGAATGTGGATAATCCTGTTTACTATGCAAGTATTGCGCAGTTGGCACAGGCCTCTGCCAATACTCCATTAATACTTGGTGGCGATTTCAACCAAGTATTTGATCCTTTGATAGATAGACTGCCGCCTCGAACGAGTGGTCCACCCAAGAGTCTTGATACCCTTACAGCTCTGATGAAAGATCTTGCGTTAGTAGATATATGGAGGCTGCTTCACCCCTTCGACTTAGAGTTCACCTTTTTCTCAGCCCCCCATCACTCACAATCTAGAATAGATTTTTTTCTTATCTCCAAAGCACTGATATCCCAAGTGGACATGGCTAGGATTCATCCTCTCCATATTTCAGATCATGCTGCCATATCTTTCTCATTACATGTCACTACGCAAGGTGAACATCCCCGTGCTTGGTTTTTTGATAGATCCCTACTAGACCAAAAAGATTTTCAGGTTGACATAAAGGCCGCTATCCAAGCCTACTTTCATTTTAATTCACCCCATGACACTGTGAGCTGGGCTAGGTGGGAGGGTTTCAAGGCGTCTATCCGTGCAACTATAACTAGCTATCAAATTCGATAGGGGAAACAAAGAAAGCAACATTTACTGATTCTAGAACAACAGATCTATTTTGCACTTTCAGGAGCCCCTCTCTTGGAAGATAGTGGGACTCCGCTCAGCTGCGGGGATCCCCTCTCTTCCCAAATCGGCTTACTTCCTTTTAGACTTTATGCTGGGCATAGCTATTTCCCTAATTACGAAATACTGAAAAATAGCTCCCATCTGAGCCCCAATGAATGGTGGAATCATGTCTGTCTCTACAGTAAAAATGAGCAAATACCTCGTATGTTAGCCTCTTCCGCTCAGACCCCCCACCCTTTGTCCAAATGGAAGATGCTCAACGACTATGTTCAAATTGCTAAATGCTCTCATCTGACTGTTTAAATCTGTGTTAATCTCTGTCACATGATCATTCTGTATCGCAGATACTATTTCTGTTTGCTTTGATGTACAATTACTGTTGTTTGTAAGCGCTTATATGATGATACTTATCAGCTTAGAGAAGAAGCATAGGGGTGGGGGGTAATTGGGGTTGCTTTTTCCTTATTGTATGCTTGTATTTGTTTCCTTTGGTGTGTTGTTTCTTTTGCTTGTTGTAAAATGAAAATAAAAGTTTAAAAAAAAAAAAAAAAGAAAGTAAAGAAGAGCGGCAGACCCGGGGGGGGGGGGCGGGGTAAGGGGGGAGGAACTTACTCACTGTGCCCCATGCGATCGCAGGAGTAGTAGATCAGGGGTGCCAAGGCAGACGCTCAAAGAAGGCTGACCAAAAACTGCTGCTGTAGCTAAGCTCTCAAGGCAGACGCTGCAAGAAGACTGACCAAAAACTGCTGCTGTAGCTAAGCTCTCAAGGCAGACGCTGCAAGAATGCTGACAAACTGCTGCTGTAGCTAAGCTCTATAAGAGCAATGAAGGCTCCCACTGCTGCCGGCCTACCAGGTCCTTGTGATCAGGAGGCGGCCTTCCCCTCGCATTAATAGGAGCTCAACTAGTCCTCTTGACCAGGAGCTCAACCAGATCCCCAAGACAATGAGCTGGGAAATTTCAGAGAGGCACCTCCTGTGTGCCCTGAAAACATCCAGCTGAAATTAATAACTTAAAAGAAAACCTGAAGAGAAAAACAGAAGAACACCACCATCTGCTGGAGACAGAAAATACTGAGGGCGACCGCTAGGGGTACAGCTATATGTCTACCAGAGCTCAACCAATCAAGCTTCTGGTAGTTTTTCTCTTGTCTCCAACATCTGCTGGCAGGGGGACCATTTGTCTGGACTGATCTTGCAGGATGACTTGGAAACGACATTTGTGAGTGACAAAGTTAGCAAATCAGGAAGCAACATTCTACGTAGCTTCTCAAGAGAGCAAACAGTGCTGCAGGAGAGGATTTTGAGTTCTTTTTCTCTGTTCCCAGGGTGAGGAGCAAATGCATATTTTTCCCACATTTGGAGAGAGTCATGAAGGAGAGACATAACGCAGAGGACTGGTATTCTGTAATCTGTAGAGGTAAAGAACAGAGTTCTGACACCCACAAAGACCAGGGAAGCTATTTCAAGAGTGAAACTCCTGCTCAGAGACTTGCAATGAGAATGGAGGAATTGCTTTTTCCTACATAGAATCGGTGGAATGAGTTCCAAAAAAATTGCAATTACCACCTTTTGAATGCTTCTAGCAGTCTCTGCATCTGTATTCTCTCACACAGTTGAAAAGTTATGTATTATGTTATTCTGTCTGCAGCACCAGCAGGTGACCAAAAGCACGATTCTGGGGGCAAACTCAGAACGAAAAACCCCAAAGACTAGAAACATTGTGAAAGAAGGAACTTCCCTTCTTTGAATGCAATTTTTAGCTTTAGTTAAATAAACAGTTATCATATCTCTGTGTAAAGACTGCTCTGTTAGCTTATTTTCAGTACCTTGTTTCATGTAACTGTTACTGTTTCTTGTTAACCACTTTGATCTGGAGAAAGGTGGTAAAGAAAATTATTCAAATAAATAAGTTTTACTATTAAACAATACAGCAACTACACTTTCAGCAATACAGTGATTACCTGCCAAACCCAAAGGATATAATCAAGGCTAGTACTAGTAGAGAAGTCAATTAACACTTTTTAATGAGATATATTTTGCTTCTCCAAGTAAGAAACACAGAATAGATTGCTCCATTAATATCTGCTGAGCACTTCTATATGCCCTAGATGGGGCAGCATCAGAGACAATGATTCTGGGTTCATTGGACCAACTGGTCTAACGCAACCTGTTCTTATCTTACAGATGCCTCTTTGCAGCCATGTGCTCTCATTTATATGCTTGGTCTCAGATTTCCATGCATTTATTTTTAGATAGTAAACTTGTTTGTCATGAAACTGAAATGGATTCTATTTTTTTTGTTATGGTTTCATCTTAGACAAGTCTGTGTATGTGCAGATGGCATTGCTTTTATTTTTGGTACATGAAAAAAACTAACAGAGCATAATTTCAATAAGAACATATTAACATTATTTTTTTTGTTTAAAAATAAACCGCAAAAGTGTCCCTAGCTCCCTATAGTTTTCGTACTAATAAAAAAATAAGCTGAGCAGCATCTTGTTTTGCTTACCTAACTAGGAAGCTCACCTTTTTTGAATGTAAAACAAAAATTATAAAAATGAATATGCCCGTATCACGATGTCTTTTTAAAATATATGTTCTAAACATGCCTTTTCAACACTTCTGAAGTAGAACTGAAAACATTGTAGCAATGATTCAATCTGTCCATGTCTCTGGAGGCATGACTTCCACAAATATTTACGGATAGGTTTAAACTTGGAAGGAAAGTGTGGCATAGGTCTGGCATTTACCCTTTTGAAAAGGGCATTGAGTTGTTAAAAGCTAGAAAGTCCATGCATAAATATGGTTTTCATTTCCTTATTGCTTTTACATTCCACAATACTGAATTACTTAAAAATTAGGCATGAGCAAAATTTGCAGGAAACTTACAGTGTGCTTGTTCAGTTTTAAAACCTATACATGTTTAAGGCAAAGCCTTAATTTTTCAGAGAGGTACAGATATACAAACAAAGGCATTCAAGAAAATATTTGAGCAAAGGTCTTCAGAAACCGGGTATATGAGTTTTCTTGTTTAGTGATATTTTCAAATTAGATATTCAGCTATAAGTACCTAATTCACAGATGTATACACGCCAACACTAATTTAACCAAATTTAGATATGCTTTTTATTGACCTTCAGGAGCCCTCTAATCTGACATAGATATAAGTGATGGCAGCAAAAGACCAATTGACCCATCAAGTCTTTTCACATTTTCAAGGATATATCTTAGCTTTCAGCCAGAGTGTGTATGTGACCATCTGTAAAGCGTATTTTCTCACCTGTAACAAGTGATCTCTGGGAACAGCAGGAATTAGTCTTCACATATGGGTGATGTCAGCACTGACGGAGCCTGGTGCGGGAACACTCACCAGCATCTAATAGGAATGCTTTTGACAGCGTTGCTCTATGCATGTGTGCCTGCCTTCACACCTTCCTTCCTGGTCTCCTCAGTCAGGTGAATAGTGGAGAAAAATAAGAAAAAGTACTAGGAAAAATAAGGGGACAACTTGAAGGGGAGGTGGGCGGGTTGTGAAGACTGATTCCTGCTGTTCCTGGAAATCACCTGTTACAGGTGAGTAACTACGCTATCTCCAGGAACAAGCAGGAAGTCAGTCTTCATATATGGGGCTCCCTAGCCCAAGACAACCGAGCGGGAGAAAGGGTCCCGGTGCAGCCAGTGGTTGCAGGAGGGATCTGACAGACTCAGCCCGTTCGGAGCACTCCTCACGAGGTAGTCAGATGGGCGATGGGCAAGTTATCTAGATTTGAAAAAGGTTACATAGAACAGATTGTCTGAATTGAGCATCTCTTCTGGAGTCTTTTTCCAGGTAGTAATGAGCTGCAAAGGAATGCAGCAAAGACCATGTAGCTACTTGGCAGATTTTCAAAATAGAGATAGAATGGAGTTTAGCCACAGTGGCAGCCATGCCTTGGACATTATGGGCTGAGACATGATGCTGTAGAGACAACCCAGCTTACGAATAAGCAAAAGTTATGCAAACTGAAATCTAGGTTGGGAGTATCCTTTTGGAAACTGGCAACCCTAGATGACTTTGGTCAAAGGAGACAAAAACTGAGAGGATAGACGATGACTCTTAGTGTGCTCAAGGTAGAAGGCCAATGCTCTTTTACAATCAAAAGTATGCAACTTTGCCCCAGCAGAGGAGCTGTGAGGCCTAGAAAAGAAGGTTTGCAGTGAGATAGACTGGTTCAAATGGAAGGACGTGATGACCTTCGGTAAGAACTTAGGATATGTCTGGAGGACAACTTTATCATGGTGGAATCTGGTATATGGAGCATAGTCTACCAGAGTCTGGAGTTCACTAACTCTGTGGGCTGAAGTTACAGCTACCAGGAAGAGGATTTTCCATGTTAGGAACTTTAAAGGAGCCGACACGAGAGGCTCAAAGGTGCTGCGCAAGAACAACATTTAAATCCCACACTGTGGGTGGTGGATAGAGAGGCAGTTTGGTCAAGAGTAGACCATGCATGAATCAGGCCACTAAGGGGTGTGCTGAGATAGGGCAATTCTCTGAGGTATGGTGAGAAGCAGCAATGGTGCATATGTGTACTCATACTGAGTTGGTCTTGAGACCCAAGGAGGACAGATGGAGCAGGTATTGGAGAAGATCCGGAACTGAACATGTGAAAAGATCTAGTGTTCTCTGCGAACACCATAGTGAGAACCAGCATCACTTGAAAGCACAAGATCGTCGGGTTGAATCTTTCCTGGAAGATAGGACTTCAATAGGATGTTTTGCACATTCTACTAAGTGTGAGAGGACAAAGCGCTCAGCAGCCAAGCCATCAAGTGAAGAGTTAGGAGACTGGGGTGCAGGAGGTACTCTTGAGAGAGGAGGTTGGGTGCACAACACAGCCTGAGGGGAGGTGCTTGAGCTAGTTGAAGAAGCAAAGGAAACCAAGGTTGTCTGGGCCAGTAAAGGGCAATGAGGATCATTGTTCCCCTGTCAGCCCGGAGTTTAAATAGTGTTATTGCAATGAGGGGGAGAGGAGGAAAAGCATAGAGTAGATCCTGTCCCCAGTGGAGGAGAAAAGAATCTGAACTCTCCCTGCGAGATGGAATCCTAGAGCAAAAGTGAAGTAGTTGGGCATTGCAAGGAGAAGCAAAGAGATCGAATAGCAGCATCCCCCACAGGTGGAATATGGAATGTGTCACCTGAGGGTTCAGCCTCGTGCAGATAGAGAATTTGATTTAGCCTAATTGATTCTCTGCTCCTCGAAGGTATACTGCATGGAGGTAAATTCCCTGAGGGATTGCCCAGTTCCCATAGGTGTAGCACCTCTCTGCATAAGGGGAGAGAGCCTGTGTCTTCCTGTTTGTTGATATAGAACATGGCCACTTGGTTGTCCATCTGAATGAGGACTGAGTGGCCCAGCAGGTGGGGAGAGAAGACGCGAAGGGCGTTGAAGACTGCCCTGAGTTCCAGGAGACTGATGTGAAGGGGGCTCTCCGAAGCAGACCATAGTCCCTGGGTTGTGGGGTCATTGAATTGAGCCCTCCAACCATGCTTTGATGCAATGGTGGTCAGGGTATACTGTGGTGAAGACCGTTGAAAAGACGAGGTTCTGTGGTGTGACCCACCATTGAAGGGATGTTCCCATCTGAGGAGACATGGTGACAAGATCAGAGAGGTGGCCTGCATCCACTGTTGTGATAGAGTGCATTGTCCCACTCTCATGTTGAGACAGACATGAGGTACGACACAGACTGTCAAGGCCATGTGGCCTAGTAAGCGTAGGAAGGTCATGGCAGTTACTGATGTTTGCTGTTGGGCCTCGGTGGTGTCTATCATCTGGTAGGAAAGCTCGTGCCTAGATTATGTCCAGTCAAGCTCCTATGAACTCTAGGTTTTGAATGGAGGAAGGTGTGACTTTGGATAATTTATGATGGAACCTAAGTCCTGTAGGACATAGATGGTTTGTTGTAGGGTGACGGTGACTAACTGAGCAGTATCTGCCCTTATCAACCAGTCATCTAAGTAAGGGAACAGAAAGATCCCCAAAGTTCAAAAGTAAGCTGTTTCCAACAAGATATAGATATGATCACCTTTCGGAGCTGAATATACTATCCAGTAACATAAAACAAACGCTCCACTCTTCACCTGTGAGGTATATTTCTTTTTGCAACTGGGTCTCAGACTAGTAAGGAGCTATTTTTCGGGTTTTAAAGCAAGAACTCTAAAGTTCTTGCTTTAAAACCCGAAAAATAGCTCCTTACTAGTCTGAGACCCAGTTGCAAAAAGAAATATACCTCACAGGTGAAGAGTGGAGCGTTTGTTTTACATTACTCAAAAGTAAGCTGTGACAACAGCCAGACACTTTGTGAAGACTGTGAGTGCTGAAGCTAGTCCGAAGGGAAGGACTCGATATTGATAATGATTGTTCTGAAATACAAATCTGAGGAACTTTCTGTGAGTGGATCAGGATGTGTGTATATGCATCCTTGAGATCCAAAGAGCATAGCCAATCGTTTGGTTGTAAGTAAGGAAGAAGGGTACCTAGAGAGATCATCTTGAACTTTTATTTCATAAGAAATTTGTTGAGATTTTGGAGATCTAAGATAGATCTGTGGCCTCCTGTCTTCTTTGGGATTAGGCAGTATCGGGAGTAGAATCATAGGCCATGCTGAGTTGGAGGAACCTCCTCTATCGCCTCCTTCACAAGCAGAGAGCGTATTCTCTTGTTGAAGCAAGGAGGTGTGATCAAGATCTAAGCAGGGCTGGCCCACAAAATGAACAGGTGGAAGATCTCTGAATTTTAACTGGAGGTCCAGGGTTCTGAGGTAATGTTGACCTAAAGGTCTGCAAAATGCACTAATCTCCCTGGAATCAGCTGAGGAATGGGAAATCTTATGGGATAATTGGCCATGCTCCTTAGTAAGGAGTCAAAATCTTTGTGTAGGTTGAGTTGCAGATGCAGGTTGAGGTTTGGTAACCTTGGGTTTCCGAGGCTGCTTTGGGCCTTGCTATTTCTGTTGTTGTGGACCAGAATAGGTGGAGAAGGAATGGTAGGATGGATAGTACTGCCTCTTTTTAGGGTAGAATGTTTTTTTAGTAGCAGTCTTCTTTTTGGAAAAACCTATTGTCTTCCTTGAGAGCCTTTTCATGGTGAGGTCATACATTTCTATCTCCCCGCCTTCTCTCTCCACCTCTGGCCAAATAGATTTTCTCCATTACAGGGTATGTTGATCAATTTATCCTGGACCCATTGTTCCAAGTCAGATGCCTAAAGCCAGGCTGTTCTCCTAGCACCAATGCAGGCTGCAGCAGCCTTGCTGTTGGCTTCAAAAGCATCAAATGCTGCTGTTGTCAAGAATTTTGATGTGTTATGGGCATGCGTGACCAGTATCTGATGAGGTGCCTGTTTGTCAGAAGGCAGCAGGGTAGTGAACTCAGCCAGGTCCCTCGAGATATCCCCAAGGAACATGCGCATACAGAGCATGTAGGAGTCAATTCTGGAGGATAACATTGTGGCCTAGAAATGTTTTCTTTCAAAGGCATTGAGGCTCCTTGCCTCTCTTCCAGGAGGCACTGAGGAGTGGTTCTTTTGGCTCTTAATTCTCCTCATGATGGACTCAACCACCATAGAATGGTGAGGGGGTTATAGCTTCTGGAACCCAGGAGAGGAGGAATCCTGTAAAGGGTGTCATTACTGACCTCAGGGGTTGATATGGGAGATTCCCACATCCAAGTCATTAGATTTTTAAGGATGTTATGCACCGGGAGGGTTGCAGCCTCCTTTGGTGCCAATGGATACTGAAGGATATCCAGCTCTTCAGCTCTTGGTTCCATCTTAGTAGCTATGGAGATCTCAGAGCAGCTGTCATATCCTTAATAAAGTCCTGGAAGGGCAGGTCTTCAGATAGTGACTGCCATCACTCATAGGGAGGCGATGGATCCGACAGTATGTCCCATTGTGGATCGGAATCAATGGATTTCTGGTTGGAAACTTCAGAGTCAGAATCAGAATCCAGCAGGAAATCAAAGTGGTCTCTACCTGGGCCTTGATGGTCTGAGGATCTAGGCTATTTGGACATAGATGGCATTGGGCGAGGTGGCATTGAAGACCTCAATACTGGTTTCTCTGCTGAATGGTGCGAGGGAGGTGGCGTGTGTGTAACTGTACTGATTGTTCCATCGGTGCCCCTTGTCAGTGTTGGAGGTATCAATACTGGTTGTGGTATACTCAATGATGTCGGTGCCACCACCACTAGAATCGCTGTGATGCTCTTCTCAATGGCGATGACATGATCACTGAGCATTGCTATCAGGGAAGGAGTGGCTCCAGACACTATGGCCTGGGCTACAATTCCCGATGCCGGTATCGGGGGCTCCAGTGAGGACTGAACCTCGGGGGCATCCCCAAGCCCTTATAAGGCTTTGGAGGGTGAGACCCCACCGGGGCTGTTTAGCTGGATGATCTACATTGGAGTGGGCTGAATGTCAGTGTCAATTCCGGCACTCATTGTCCGATGCCAATGTCAATCTCGGGGTCAATGAATGGAATCTTGATGCTGAAGCCGATGTCTTCTTCGGCTTATGCGCTGGTGACTCCGAGCAATGCTTTTTCTTTGTCTAAGTGGCAATGATGTTCTGGAAGCATGGGATGATTTTGAATAAGTCGACATCCCCGAGGAGTGCACTGAAGGAGCCGAGTCTGTTGGAAACAGCTTAGCCTTCTGTTTGTCTTGGTTCTTCCTCCCTCCAGAAGTCATGTGGCAAAAGGAGGAACAAGAATCCACATCATGGTCTAGGCCAAGACACTTAAGTCACCAGTTATGCTCTTTGGTGATCAAGATGGTACTCAAACACTTACAGAATTTCTTGAAATTACTTCGGAGCTTGTCCATTAGGCAAAATCAAATTGGGCAATGGTGCCCAAGTGGGTGCTAGGCCCAATGTAAATTCTGAAGAGAAAATAAAGAAAAAAATGAAAACATATGTAAAAGAAAATAGAAATGGGTACCGGAATAGATGAGGAGTTGAATCAATCGACGGGGAGTCGAGTCAATTGAAGGGAAGGCAAAAACTAAAGTATTGGATGATACCATTGGAAAAAATTTTAAATCTCTTCAAGCAGGGAACAAGGGACAAGGTCCCGATGGCTCCGCAGAAAAAAGATGATTGAGGAGACCAGGGGGGAAGGCAGGCATGCATGCGTGGAGCAATTCTCCCATAAACATTCCTATTGGATACTGGAGAGTGTTCCCACACCGGGCTCCTTCGGCACCGAGAAGTCATCTATATGTGAAGACTGACTTGCTGCTTGTTTCTGGAGAAAGGATACTATTCTATGTCTGAATATATCCACTTTTCTTTCTCTAGAGAAGGTTTAATTCCCCCTTAGAAAGCTGACATTGTTTCACTGCTTCACTCATGGCTTTAGGGATATTTTTTTGAAAGGCAGGAGGGAAAAAAGGACACAGCAGTTTCTTTCTGCCCTTCTGGGACTCCAGCTTAACTGAAACTTTAGGTCGGATACCAGCCTTCATTTGCAATTAGCTGGGAATTCTTTCCCCTATTTTATATCCCCTTCTAATTCACTTAGTCCAGTCATTACAGTTTTTAACTCGGCACCAAAGCTCTGCTTGCCCTAAATTTAACATAAGCTGTTGCTGTTGTATAACTCCATGCAGGAGCTGCAAATAGGGTCTCTGTAGCATCCCAAATCCTGACCTTCTCACAGAGTGGTCCACTGACCTGGGAGTCAAACCTAGGTCTTTAGCATGCAGCACTGACATTGAACTACCAAGACAGTTGTAGTAGCGTTTCTGATAAATCCATTTTCTTCTCTTGGTTGTTCCTATTAGTTTATCTTGATCTATCCCTTCCCTTTCACTTATTTCCTCTGTCTGGATTTAGTATCTTTTTAATCTTTAAACCCTTACTAAACTTCATTAAATATCTTTATTTCTTCTCCCTCTTCAAACACTTTTTAAACAGGAAGTGCTGATTTCAGCCTGGCTTTTTTGGTAAAATGTTCTTTATTAGTTATATGTTTTATATATTTAAAATAAACATGAGAAAATACTGTAAACAACTAAAACAATTTACTATTTTCCAGTGTAAAATAAACATAAAACAAAGGAAATCAATCACTGCTATAATGATTTCAAAGTTAAATCTTGTACTTTCAAAGGAATTGGAGGAGAGGCCTTGAATAGTTATTTCTTCTGGACTCTGATTTATGAGAATTCAATCTCACATTGCCAAAACCACCAGGAACGCATACCTAAAAATGAGAACCATAAGACGCCTCAAGCCAATCATCTCATCGCACTGTCTGTCAAGCTCTTATCACCCCCATCCTAGACTACTGCAACCCCATCTATCTCGGACTCTCAAAACAAGCCACCCGGCAACTACAAATGGCCCAAAACACGGCCGCCCGAATAATAACGGGATCCTCAAGGCACGACCACATCACCCCCATTCTCTACCACCTCCACTGGCTCCCAATCAGCTCCCACATCCGTTACAAGGTACTCCTGAACACATTCAAAATCAAACAGAACATCTCCTCAGATAGTCTGAAACCCCTCGTTCAGACCCGACACAGGCACCAGACCCAGAAGGAGAGGCACATCAGACACAATCAACATACCCAGAGCCTTTGCAAGATAAGAAAAGATACTTCAAGAAGAGCACTATCCCTGGCCGCACCCACACTATGGAACTCACTCCCCGACAACCTGAGATCAACAACAGATCTTAAAGACTTCTGGAAGATGCTCAAAACAATGCTCTTCACAGAACACTACAAGGACATCACATGATTTATTTACATTCTCTTATATACCGCGCTATTCTGCATCAGTGTGGTTTACATTGAACAAACTGAAATTACATTGAACAGGGCATTATAACTTGGAGATAACTATTTTACAGGGAACATGGGCTATGGAGGGTTAAGTGGCTTGCCCAAGACCACAAGGAGCACCTGTGGGACTAGAAACCCCAGTCCTTCCGGCCCAAGGTTGCTGTCCTCTAGTGGGATTTGAACCCCCGACCTTCTGGCCTGAAGTACATTGCCCCAACCACTAGGCCACTCCTCCACACATGATCTGTCCAATGACATCTCTCTCTGCCCACCAATATGTAAAAATGTAAATAGTTTCTGTATATCGCTCATACTGTATATAGCTCACCTCAAAATCAACTACAGCCATTCACACACACACACTCCTCGATTTACTACTGCATGCCCACACACACACACTCTTCCACTTGATTTGTTTGATGTGTAAATCCGCTTTGATATCAGGATAAAGCAGTATTTAACCCTTTCATGGCTGTTGTTGCCATATGGAAACCTTCAAATTTTCCCCAAAATTTTCACCAGATTCTATATTTCCAAAAAATCCGCACACTGTGTGCAAAATGTGATGTGTAGTTGCCATATGGCAACAGTAAATATTGTTTCTTAGAAATACATTTTTTTCAAAAAAACTTTATATCCTGCATCATTTAGCTCAAATCTTAATAAAAAACACAGAATTTTTTTTTCCAGTTACAAAATTATGTGGACGCGAAAGGGATAAATCCTTTTATTTCAAATCATTTTTATTAAGTTTCCAAAGTTACATACAAAAGAAAACATATGAAAAGGAATGGAGCAAGATATACATGGAAATGGAACAACAGAGCAAGAACACTCGGCGGATTAAGCAGAATCCATGTAAATCAACAACATAATCCCAACAGCTCATACAATACTAGCAGACGAATAGTAGATGTCTCCAGCAAGTTCGTCTGAGAGGCTGGAGCAGGAGACATTAGAGCTAACAATACCCAACGTGTCGTCACAGGCATTTGCAGATATTCATGCTCTGTTCAAACCCCCCTCCCCAAGTCCCCCCAATTCCCTCCTCGCACAGTAAGCCCTCTAACCCCCTCCCCCCTCCCCAACCCCCCCCAACCACCGAAGAACCCCCTCTACCCACCCCTACACCCTCAGCCCCCAAACCCCCTCCCAAAACCCTCCCCTCGGGAGCAGCTAATCTCTGCCACAAGCCCTCCTCCATGTGTCAACAGCATCTAACCATCCAGGCTCAGAGGCGCTTCCACTCCACACCCCAAACTCCCAGATCAACCGCACATATCATTCACATCTCACAGGATCCCCCGGGAGGTGAAAAACTCCACGGTGACCCCCTCCCAGACCTTTCCACAGGCTACTTGTTTCTTGGTCCCCAGCAGGTGGGCTGTGCGGAACTCGTGCCTCCTCAAATTTAGTAAAGCTCGGCACCATTCCCGAATTCCCGGGGGTCTATCATCCACCCAATGGCGCAGTAGGCAGTATTTCGCTATCAAGAAGCCACGGGCATAAAGCTGTCGCGTGGGCGCGCCACCTAAGATTGTAGGGCACCCAATCCCAGACGGAGCAGTGTTGGAGGCACCACCACCGGGGGCCCCCCCGGTCGTCTCCGGCAAGGCGGTCTCCACCAGACCAAACAAACACTATTCAGGCGAAAGTGTCTTCCCAAGGGGTCTGCAAACTTGCAGCTCTCTATGTACATCCTGCCAAAACTGGTTTACACTCACACATCCCCAAAAACGGTGTAGCAGTGTCCCCCTGTGGGTCCCACATAAATGGCAGACATCTGTCGAGAGCACCCTCATCCTAGCCGCCCAAGTGTTGGGTACATATGCTCTCCAGAGCAATTTATATTGTAGCTCTTGAAATTTTACAGATTCAGAGAGGAGCCTGATTTGTTGGAAAGCTTCCTGGCAGGCGGCCACCGTAAGCTGGACATTACCATCGCTACTCCACCGCTGAACTAGTTTCTCTAACGGGGCCCACTCACCCCCCGGATAGCACTCCTCCCGCCAGGTCCGCAATGAAAGGTTTCCGTCGGTGGCCGCTATAAGCTCCCATACTCCCGATGTACCGAATTGAAAGCCCCCAGTGCACTGTAATGTTCGGACGTAGTGTCTCACTTGCAGGTAGAAAAAGAAAGTCTGAGGCGCAAGGTAAAATCGTCGCGTCAACACTTGAAAGGAGTCCAACTCCGCCTGTGATTGCATACGAAGTTGACCCAGAAACCCCAGACCAGCTTGCACCCAACTCACTGGGAGCCCCCCTTGGTTCCCAGGCTGAAAATCAGCATTATCGCGCAATGGCAGACAATCAGTGCTGTACCAATGTACCCCTTTTTTTTGGCAAAGGAACCGCCATGCCTGTCGCAAGGCACCAAAGTAGACCGACCCGCGCCATGCCCGTGGCAATACCGTCGTCCGGCTATGCAGCAAGTAGGCTGGGTGGTAGGGGGCGGAGAGCCGCTCAACCAGTCCCACTGGCAAAATATCCTCCCTCCCCAAAATTAAATCTCTCAGCGGCCTTAGCAAGGCTAGAAAGTTATAATCTCTCACCGAAAATAACCCAGCCCCCCCATCCTCCCTACTACTCATCAGCACTGAAATGGGGATCCGCGATTTCTTGCCCCTCCACAGAAAGTGTCTAATGTGGCGCTGCAAAAGCAGCACATCCCTTCTCAACAGCCAAATAGGCAGATGGCACAACAAGTACATCCAACGCGGGGCCTCCATCATCTGGAAGAGAGCAAGACGCCCCATAAGCGAGAGCGGGAGATCTCTCCATTTCTGGAGAGTAGCCGCCGTTCTATTCAGCATAGGTCGGATGTTAGCGGCATATAACTTTGAAACATGATCTGGAATCTGAATCCCCAGATAACGGAATTCCCCTAATGCCCAGCGCAGGGGAAAAAGCCCTTTCCACTGACGTCTGGCTCGTCCACCCACATCCAACGCGACTGATTTACTCAAGTTAACCCGGAGTCCTGAAAATGAGCCAAATCGCTGAATCATTCCCAAGGCCCGTTCCAGAGAGGCCTGCGGCTCGCATAGACAAAGCAACATATCATCTGCAAAAGCACTAATCTTGATGCCACCTCTTGGCCACTCAATGCCCTGTATCTCCCCTTCCGCTATGAGCGCAAGAAGCAGGGGTTCCAACTGCAGCACAAATAATAGGGGCGATAAGGGGCAGCCCTGTCGCGTACCTCTACGTAACTCAAAAGGCTCGGAGCAGGTTCCCCCACTCACCACACATGCCAGCGGACTCGCATACAACGCTCTCACCCAGGACAGAAACGCTCCCGTAAAGCCAAATTTCGCGAGGACCGCAAACATATAAGACCATGATACTCTATCGAAGGCTTTTTCAGCGTCGAGGCTCACTAAGAGCAAGGGCGTCTCCTGGTGTAAACAGTGCTCCATGCCAAGCAACACCTGACTGATATTAGAAAAAGCCCCTCTCCCTTTGACAAAACCCGACTGGTGAGTCCCAATCAGCCGGGGTAGGAGCCCTTGCAACCGGGCCGCCAACACCGAGGCCACCAGCTTCATATCATAATTAATTAGAGATATGGGACGATAGGATGCCAGATCTTCCGGATCGCGACCCTCTTTTGGGATGATAGTTATCGCCGCCGTTCTCATGTCTCTCGGGTAAAGACCCCTCTCTTGAGCATCTTGGTATAATGCCATCAAAGTAGGTGTTATATGAGGCATCAGTATTTTATAGAATTCGCGCCATAGCCGTCGGGGCCCGGAGCCTTATGAGGTTTCCCTTTCTTTATCACTGCCTGAATTTCTGCTCCAGTTATTCTCGCATTTAATCCCTGAAGCTCCGCCTCCGTCAGCTTGGGCACGGGGACGGCCGCCAGGAATTCACGTTCGTGGGCTCTATTCTCAGTATCCGGCGTATATAAGGCTTGATAGTATTGGCGAAATACCTGGACAATTTTCCGCAAATCAGTGTGGGAAACCCCTTGTTCGTCCCTCACTCGGGCCACCCCCTGAATGCCACCCTTCCGTTTAACCAAGCGCGCCAGAAGTCGCCCCGTGCGTTCCCCAAATCGAAACAATTGATGCTGATAATACTGCAACGAATGAATGGAGCACTTCATTCAAAGCTCTTTGTGCCTCTAAGTATTCCACAAGCCTCTTCGGGCGCGCCATAGGGGTCCGTTTGGCCTCCTGCAGTTGACTCGTCAGATCTAAAAGTTTCGAATTAAGGCGTTTCCTCTCTCGCGCTACATACGCTATACGTGGCCGCGCAGCACTGCTTTACCTGCCTCCCAAAAGGTCGCCACCTCAACATCTCCCGTATCATTTAAGCTGAGATACTCCTCCCAGTGACTTACCAGATAAGCCCGAAAGTCTGCTTTCTGCCAGAGATGACCCGGGAAAGTCCACCGTGCTCCTCCCGAGGCAGTGCCCCTCCAATCCAATACCACTTTAGCGTGATCAGACACTACTATGGGTTCGATCTCCACTTTGATCACTTTACCCAGGCTCTCTCTTGAAATCAGAATATAGTCAATCCGGGACCAAGTTTGATGTGCTCTCGACAGATGCGTATAATCCTTCTCTACCCCATGCAGAATTCTCCAAGAGTCAATTAGACCACCCATCTGACAAAGGTATCCCACCCCTTTCTTACTCCAAGCTCCACAAGCGCCGCCAGTCGCGGACCTATCCAACAATGGATCATGCGGGCAGTTGAAGTCCCCTGCCAGTATCAACGGGATCTTCGGGGCCCCCAATATTTGCCTCAGCACTAGTTGGAAGAACTGATGGTCATAAACATTGGGGGCATATATGTTACCCAGAAAAAGTTCTTGCCCCTGTATTTTAGCATGTAGAAAGATAAACCGCCCTGCTGGGTCAGCCTCCTCCCGCAGAATTTCCACGCCAAGGCCTCGGTGTACCAGAATCGCCACGCCACGTTTCTTTATGGCTGTAGACGCGGCAAAGACCTGCCCCACCCAGTCTTTTCTCAGCTTGGCATGTTCTACTGCCGTCAAGTGTGTTTCTTGTAATAATGCTATTTGGGCACGACCCCTTTTTAGAGCTTGGAGCATTTTGGTCCTTTTAACAGGGGTATTGAGACCTCCAACATTCCAGGTGACTATACGGAGATCATCCCGCATTTTCCCTATCCCTCATACATTCCAATAACCACGGCCACCAAGCATACCACTGTTCCAGGTCGCCCAGCCTCGACCCAGAACTCCAGCCCATCCCTATCTCGCTCCGAAGGGGCATATATGGGAATTGTAGATGTTGCACCTTATACTCTAATACACTCAGCATGGAGTTCAGGCTCGCTCCTCTCACTACATATACAGACCACCTCTCTCCCGGTCCCTCCCCATCTCCCCCCCAACCCTCCCCCCTACCCCCCTCATCCCCCCCCCAAAACATCCCCTCCACCCTCCCCCCTTCGCTCCACTGCTACCAAGTTGACCCTTCCCTGTACATAAAAATCATACCCCATAAAACATAAGTACTCAACCCTCAGTTACCGCACTGAGATGAGACTTCCAACACGGTGCTTCAGGGCCGCCCCACCCCCTCCGTCTCTGCGGCCTCCCCTCCCCCCACCCACCAAAAGAGGCAGATGCAAACAAATAACATACGTACCAAAACATCACTATTATGGTGTCCAAACATTCTTATAGAAGGACTAGGGGACATGCAATGAAGCTACAGGGTAAACCATTTAAGACCAATAAAAGAAAACATTGTTCACTCAACGTGCAATCAAACTCTGGAACTCGTCACCGGAGGATGCAGCAAAAGCCGCCAGTGCAGCTGGGTTCAGAAAAGGTTCGAACAAGTTCCTGGAGGAAAGGTCCACAAGCCACTATCAAGACGGGACCCAGGATATCAATGCCCGAACCAATGCAAGCATTGTGGAACTTGTGCCCCTTGGGAAAACTGCCAGGTACAGATGACCTAGATTGGCCACTGCTGGAAACAGATTACTGAGCCTGATGGACCTTGGTCTGACCCAGTATGTCATATCTGATGGTCTTATGTTCTTCTATGAAAGTCATGTTAACAGATTAGATCCATAATATTCAGTGTCGAATCCATAACTAAGATATTCATCTTGGAGTAGTCAGGACTAGCCCATGGGGAAAACAGTCGCCCGGCCAACAGATATCTAGTGGAAGGCCTTGAGCCAAGTCTCAGCCTACAGTCCCACAACAGCAGACTCTGAACTAGGGGCCCGGACAACCCTCATTTCCCCAGGAAAAACATGGCGCTCATCAGGATTGGGCCTCTGATACATCCGCTGGAAAGTGTTGGGTTAGGAACTTTTTTGCGGCCGCCACTTGATCAAAAGTATGATTCTGGCCATGGAGGGAGACACGCAGTATGGCTGGGTAAGCCAAAGTGAACCGGGCTTTCCTGCGGTATAACTCAGTACAAATTGGGGAAAATTCTCGTCGCTTTGCCGCAACTGCCGCCGAATAATCCTGGAATATTAGTACTCGCCTGTTGTCCAACATGAGGTCGCCACTCTTTCGGTAAGCCTGTAATATGCGCCATTTATGTTGGAAATTCAGCACTCGAAGGATCACCACTCGCGGCCGATCTCCATTCTCCCTCCTCACACCCAAGCGATGTGCTCTTTCAATTTGAAAATTACCTGTAAGGTCCGCCAGGCCCAGCACCTCGGGCAGCCAGGTTTCCAGAAAGACCAACAGTTCTCCATCCGGCCTATCTTCTCCCAGACCCACCAGACATAGGTTGTTCCGGCGGGATCTGTTCTCGAGATCCTCCAATTTGTTTTGCATTTCAAGGATGGCCTGCTTTTGATTCTCCAGCACCCGGTCTCGGCAGCCCTCACCCTCCTCTACACCTGCCACGCGGTGCTCAAGCTCCTCCACGCGCTTACCAAACTCCGTCAGCGCTTCTTCCATCCCATCTAATTTTTTCATGAGGCGATCAAATTTGGGATCGAGGAGCCGGACCACCTCTTTCGCCAGCTCCTCTGAATGAGAGTCGGTGCTTTCCGCACCGGGAGAGGTCGGCTGCACTGTGGTGGCTGCGAGAGGGCCCCGCTCGAAGTGGCTTGTCGTGCTCCTTTCTCGTCGGCAAAGGCATTTCCGCCGCCCTTCAGCTATTGTACTTAATCAGTGCAGTACCCGGTAAGCGCTTTGAGGTGGGTAGAGGGGGGAGCCCCAGAAAATTGGATTAATTTGCAGGTTTATCGGCGAGGCGGCCCCGGAGCGAGAGAGAAACGTCTGCTCTCACTCACGCATCGCCGGAAGTCCCCCGGGATAAATCCTTTTAAATAAATAGTTATTCCACTCAGAATGTCAAAACATTTCATAAATAGTTTTTTTGTGCCTCCAACGATGTCTTAGTAAAGTATGTACAGGTTGCTAAGAAAAATATCAACAAACTTACTTTCTAACATTTAAGGGTTACTTTCTCCATTTCCATTGTGTCAAAACCTTTAACATCACACAGGTCAGGTTGGTCAATACCTGTCCATTTTTAGTGTCATATTCCAACTTACCAAAGATTCAGGGTTTTTCTTAGATTTTACTGTTCTTACACTATGGCCTTCATTCTCGAAAGCGGGTTGCGGGGCTACACATCCCACCAGGAAATGCAGCTCCGCAATCTACCTAGACCCTATTCCCCCACCATTTCTCTCCATACGTTGAGAAAAGTTCCATGTAAACAAATTTATGTTCTCTGTAAACCGCCTTGAGAATCTGAAAGGCAGTATATAAAAAATGTTAAATAGTAAAAATAAAATACGTCCTGTACTTCAGGATGGAGAGAGTGGCGGGGGGGGGGGGGGCGGGAGGGGGCGGAGTGGGGAAGGGCAAGACCAACAGGATGTACAGGGCCAATTCAGGTCACGGCCATGTATGTTCTGCCTGGCCTGCTGCTTACACCACCTCAGGAGGCCAGTCTTGGACAAGGCAGCGTGGAAAAGAGGGGCCAGGAACATGGATGTCTGGAGGAAGGACGTCCCCACAGGCAGAAGGGGCATGCTGGGCCAACTTTGGGCTCGATTCTAAATCCCATGGGAACGTTTTGTTCCCTTGGACCAGAATTGGGTCCTAATGGCCTCATCTTCAGCAGGGACGTCCCCCTCCAGGTATTGGGCTCTATGGAAATAGCTTCATCCTAAAATTGAAGGGCCTAATATTCAACGGTGGTGGCTAGCTGATCTAATGTGGCTAGCAGCTGCTGCTAAATTCTAAACCCATATATCCAATGCCGGGGGCCATATCCAGGCCCTGATATTGAATATCTGGGTTGGTTGAATTGCCAGGAAGCTAAGCGGGCAGTGGTGCTATTCAACTGCAGCCCAGTTAGCTTCTGCAGTGAAGGTTAGGCCAGCCTTTACTGTGCCTGACTTTCATGACATGTTAGCAATCAGATAATGTTCAATATCACTACTGTCCAGTTATCTACTATTACTACTACTACCGATCATTTGTATAGCGCTACAAGATATATGCAGTGCTGCACAGGCATATGGAAAAGATGGTCCCTGCTTATCAGAGCTTACAGTCTAGTTAAGACAGACAACACAACAGCTGAGGACCAAGGATACTTCTAGGATATGGTAAGGAAACATAGGAGATTAAGCGGATCAGGATCCAAAATCAGCCTCAAAGAGGTGGACTTTCAGCCTGGATTTGAAGATGGACAGAGATGAAGCCTGATGTACAGACTCAGGTAGTTTGTTCCAGGCATATACAGCAGAAAGGTGAAAGGATCAAAGTCTGGAATTGGCAGTGGAAGAGAAGGGCACAGACCGATGCGATCAGCCAGAAGAATGGAGTTCCCGAGGAGGGGTGTAGGGAGAGATAAGAGAGGAAAGGTAGTGAAGAGCAGCAGAATGAGTGCATTTATAGGTCAGTAGGAGAAGTTTGAACTGGATATAGAAATGGATAGGGAGCCAATGAAGCAAACTGAGACGAGGAGTTATATGAGCATATTGAGGCTGAGAGAAGATTATCCGCACAGCTGAGTTTTGAACAGATTGAAGGGGAGAGAGGTGATTCAGAGGGAGACCAGCAAAGAGGAGGTTGCAATATTCTAGATGGGAGGTGACTAAAGAGTGGATAAGTGTCTAAGTAGTGTGTTCAGAAAAAAGGGGGTAAATTTTGCTGATGATATAGAGAAAGAAACGATTTTAGCTATCAGTTGGATGTGTGTGGAGAAGGAGAGGGAGGAATCAAAGATGACCCCAAGGTCGCGAGCTGAGGAAACAAAGAGTAGTTAGTATCCACAGAGAGTGAGAACCGAGGATGGGGAGAGGTGGGTTTAGGGGAAAAAAATAAGAAGCTTGGTTTCGCCATGTTCAATTTCAAGCAGCAGTGAGACATCCAGGCAGCAATGTCAGATAATAGCTATAAAAATCATCTACTCCTCTAGAATACTATAGGCTATTTACTTATTTATTTGTGATTTGCTCCAAAGTAGCTTTTTTACCACATCTCAAAAAGGGAACTTGTTGAAAACCGGGTCTCAGACTGTTATCAGTACATATTCTGGGATTAACTCCCCGTTGTACTAGCTTCGCATCAACGACCACAGTTTCGATTAAGTTCCATGTCTTTGCATTCAAAATACTATGCTTCTTATCCCAATGTTTCAATTCAGAATATCACACTGTTGAACTTTCTAGAACTGTGCATGAATGCAATATCATAAGATACTCACAAAGCTTATTGTTATATATGTAAATAATTGTTGTGCATGTCTCCCTAAGTTATCCAAGTTTTTCTTCCCTGTTCTATGTAAAACTGATATTTGTTAATTATGGTTCCATGTAAACCGTGCTGATGCTAAAAAGTGCGGTATATAAGAAAAATAAATAAATAAATAAATAAATAAATAAGTAGAAGAAACTTATCTCATGGTTCATCTTGTCTTTATATTTATCATAATTGTCCCCTATCATAATAGATGAGAAGCCAAGCTTGGTGGCATGCACCAATGCCCAACGCGGCTACTCGAGCTGCTGACTCGAACCTGTCATAGGCTGCTCGAGACATAAATTTGGAGCACTCACGGATGGCCTTGGCCAGGCTCTTGAAGCACTGCAAGGTTTCCTCGGAGAGACCAGCCAAGAACCCAGCGAGTTCCTTCACCAGGTCTCTCAGGTACATGACCATGTACAGTTGGTAGGCCTGGATGTGGCAGAGGAGCATCGAGCCCTGGTAGCACTTTCTGCCAAGGGTGTCCAAGGTGTGGGCCTCCTTACCCGGGGGCACCGAGGAGTGCGTCTTCTGGCTTTTCAGCCGATGCATGGCCGACTCCACCATCATGGAGTTATGTGGCAGTTGTGACTTCTGGAAGCCCGGGATCCAGCGGACCTGATACATCAAGTCGAGCCATCTGCTCACCACTGGTACCGAGGCCGGTGTCTCCCACATGTGGAGCATGAGCAATTCCTGGATGGGAGGGATGGGTACCATTAGCGATTCCCACGGAGGGGCCTCGTCCTGGAGGATCTCTAACTCATCCACCCGAGCATCCTCCTCTGACTCAGTTGGGAATGTGAGGGCCTTGGACATGCCCTTAAGAAAGTCCAAGAAACCCATGTCTTCCGGCGGGAACCGACACCG
This sequence comes from Ichthyophis bannanicus, assembly GCA_033557465.1. Lineage (NCBI taxonomy): Eukaryota > Metazoa > Chordata > Amphibia > Gymnophiona > Ichthyophiidae > Ichthyophis > Ichthyophis bannanicus. Next base: position 936,128,591 of record CM066033.1, on the reverse strand, counting down.
AGGTTCCGACATGTGAGAATCGGAAGGGATGTTGTGGTGGTCCTCATCCTCCATCTCCCACTCGGAGTAGTCCATGGAGGACTCACCTGAGGGCTGCTCCATGGGCCTCGAGGGCCCCAATACTCATGGCTGGGACCAAGAAGACTTATCGGTGATGACCCTGGTCCGGACAAGTGGGACTCAGAGCCAAAGAACCTTGAGGATTGGCTCAGCCTCCGGGGACATCTTGACGGTTGAACCAGATAACAGCGCTCGCTGCTGGGCCATGAAGGCAGACAAACTGCGCTCCAGGGCCACCATTCTGGACTCCAGCCCAGAAGGCTCCGCAGCCTTTGGCGCGGGCACCAAGGGACTCTGGCCCAATGCCAGCTCCCCCGAAGGGGAATCCTCGATGTGGATGGTTTCTGGGGACTAAGGCCGGTCCACGGTCAGATCCTTCCATGGGACCTTCGCAGGAAGCTCCTTCTCAGATGCCTCAGATGAGTGCCTCAGACCCTTCAAGGGTTTCTTCTTCTTTCTGGGTTCCCTTGAGGGAGACCCCCCTTTCTGAGGACCCATGATGGGGTTGGGCTCGGAAAGCTCCACCCAAGGTGTCGGGGTCTCAAACAAGGCCCTGGTTTTGGGAGGTACAGGGGACTTGGGGAAGAACCTGTCATGCTGCTGCTGGCAGCTCTTGAGGGCCTTGCTGGACATCCTCTTGCAGAGACCACAGGCCGCTAGGTCATGGTCTGGCCCGAGGCAACGAAGACAGCAGTCATGTGTGTCTGTGAAAGACATGATTTTAGAGCATCGATCACACTTCTTAAAACCACTGGTAGCCATGGGGGAAAAAAGCACCCCTGTGAGATCGAAGACCCTCCAGGCTGCCAGCGGGAGAAAAAAGGCATGAAGGCGCCAGAAAAGAAAAAAGAACGCAAACTACAAAAATTGGAACCGAGCCCGACGCCAAGGCACCAAGGTCGGTAGGCTGGAAGAGTATCGGTGCAATTCAGGAGGCGAGTTGAAACCTCGAGGAACAAAAAAAATCAACTTTTTCTGGGGACAAGCCAAATGATGTCTGAAGGGCTCCGCAGAAAACAGGAGACTGAGCAAGATGGCACCCTTGGGCAGGAAGGGGACCACGCATGCGTGGTGTCATCTCCCAAAGGCTTTCTTTGAAAGCTGGAGGGATGCTTACACAAGGGCTCCATCGGTGCCGACATCACTCATATGTGAGGACTGACTTCCTACTTGTTCCTGGAGAAAGAGGCTTGTTCTCTATAGAGTGATGGTGTGTGGATAGCACGCTCAGGTGTACCCTGATGGAGATGGAGTTGGACTTGAGTCCAGTCTGCGAGAGGTGGAGCAAGTATTGCAGCACCATGTGCACCTGGCAGGAAAATGGGTCAACCCGTTGCTCCGCACACATTACTGAGAATCTGCGGCACTTGAAGGCATAGGCTCATCTCGTGAAGTTCTTACGAGAGGCCAGGAGGACTTCTTCCACCTCCCTGGGGAGGTTGAAGGGGGCTATTGCAACTCGTTCAGCAGCCATGCAATTAGCAACAAGGACCCCAGGTTGGGGTGGAGAAGCGAGCCGCCCTCCTGAATCAGTAGCCCTGAGGTACTGCCCAAAGGGACTGGGGGCTCCGTCGATAGGTGGAGTAACAGGGAAAACCAAGGCTGTCTGGGCCACCGTGGGAATCAAAGGAATCTTTAATAGTCAATATTCACCAGGGGATCACAAAATAACCCACACAGGGGAATGAACCAAAGAGATCCAGCACAGGCCGGGTTTCGGTTATGCCTTCCTCGGGGGTTCAATGGCAAGCTAAAATCATAAACACATAAAAGCATATATAACGTTGCAAATAAAAAGAATACAAATAAACATAATAAAATAAATAAATATGTGTTAAACAAATCATAAAAAGGAATAATGTAAAAATTCATAATAAAACACACATTATGTGAACAGTAATTAAATCATTGTGAGCTAATAAATATGTGCTATATTATAAATAATATAAATAAGGTAAAACAATAAATATGTGAAAACCTTAAATTACAGTACTTGACAAAAATGGCCATAAAATGTTAAGAGATGTGACATAATTTAAAACAAACCTTCTACCACCTGTAACTATAAATCCGTGTGTCTCAAATCTTTGTATTCTCTATAAACACTAATAGGGACAAAGAGAAAAATAAGTTTCAATTTATGAAGACTTCTCATTAAACTACTTGTCTTATTAATCAGAAGCAGTGCCATGCAAAAGGAGCAGGAGTGAGCCCCCAATCTAAATTTATAAAAATGGAACAGAGCAAGGAATCAGAAGACTGCTGTTAACTCTAAATCTTCATTGTCATTGTATTCTCTGTAAACACTAATAGGGACAAAGAGAAAAAAATATAATAAGTTTCCATTTATCGATACTTCTCTTTAAACTACTTGTCTTATGAATGAGAAAACAGTGCCATGCAAGAGGAGCAGGAGTGAGCCCTGATCAAAATTTATAAAAATGGAACTGTGCAAGGGAGAGAAGGAATCGGAAGACTGCTGGTAACTATAAGTCCTCATTGTCATTCTCTAATTCATTTAAATAATAATTCTCCCATATATGAAAAAAATATATAAGAGAACTTTTCTTATTTCTGACAGGGAGGAATGAAAATCTTACCTATGTGGTATGCTGACTTCCACTACTACCGAAAAAGAGAAAAATGCCAGTGTCTGCGCTGTAAATCCTTTTATTGGCAGGAATAGATAACCCTGACCCCGAAAACAATGTTACTAAATGAATTAAATATAAAACCTTAAAATAATAATGTTAAAAAAAATATAAAAAAATAATGTTGAATGAACTAAATATAACCAGTGGTATCCAACCGTTACGTGCCAAACATGAAAGGTAGTAACCGCAATTGTCCCAAATGAAAAAAAGTGGGACGAAATGACTACCCTCCAACCTATAAACATTTATTTTCTGTGGTACCAATGCAAGAAGATTATTTATTTTAAAAATCCCCACCATTCATAAACTGATGGTTTAGATATTGGTTTTCTGACAAAAAAAGAGGGTGATTTTTTTGAGGGTCCAACATCCTGTAGTACCCATGATTTACATCCTATCAAAAATCCACAAAATACTTCAGAATCCACCAGGTAGACCCATCATTTTGGCTATTGCGTCCCTTCTCGAACGACTCTCACAATTTTTGGATGTTCTTTTGCGTCTCTTTGTGACTCAAATACCCTCTTACACACGTGAGTTTGCACACATAATGGCGATATTACATGATTTTCAACCTTACCATGATAATTTAATTCTAGTAACTTTGGACACAGTGTTTCTGTATACAAATATCCCTCAGGAGGCTGCTGTGTCTATTTGCGAGGAAACCTTCTTGATGAGAACACAACATAAGCATATTCCCACTTTTTTTCTAACACGATTAGCAGAAATGGTCCTAATGAATAATTTTTCTGGTTTGACGGGCTGTTCTTTAAACAAATCAAAGGGGTGGCCATGGGGTCTTCCATGGCACCCGATATAGCCAACCTATATGTAGTACAGTTCGAGAAATTATTCTTGAGTAATAACATCGTCCAACACATTTGACTGTGGCATCAGTGTATAGATGATATTCTCCTGATTTGGGAAGGAGAAACAAATACTCTAGATAGAAGAATTTTTGATATGGCTTAATTCTTGTGATCATAATCTTCAATTCCAAGCTAATTACAGTAAAGTCAAAATACCATATCTTGAAATTATGATCTATAAAAAGGACAAAGGATTTACAACTAATCTAAACAGGAAGCCCACTGATCGCAATCACTTTCTTCATTCTCAAAGTTTTTATAATAGTTCTCTGAAAAAATAATCTCCCAATTAGTCAATTCCTGAGAAAGAGTAGTTACTCACCTGTAACAGGTGTTCTCCAGGAGCAGCAGGAATCAGTCCTCACATATGGGTGACGTTGGCGCCGACGGAGCCCTCGTGCGGAGCATTTCCCCAGCTTTCAAAGAAAGTCTTTGGGAATTGCAGCACGCATGCGAGGTCCCCTTCCCGCCCAAGGGTGCCATCTTGCTCAGCCTGATGACATAGCTAAAAGACAGCAAAATAGCAAAAATAAATCATATGACTGCAACTCCAAGGGGAGGAGGGAGGGTTGTGAGGACTGATTCCTGCTGCTCCTGGAGAACACCTGTTACAGGTGAGTAACTACTCTTTCTCCAGGACCAAGCAGGAAGTCAGTCCTCACATATGGGACTCCCCAGCTTAAGGCTACCGGAGACCTCAAGCAGAAAAAATGAGCTCCCTCTAGCTCGTCAGTACATAAGGAAGGAATCTTCTCTGAGAACGCCTCCGACCGGTAGCCCAACACCAGGGCTGGAGGGTAGGAGTTGCCTAAACCCCAAAGAGATTATGGAGTACTGCCTGTCCGAAAGCACTGTCCCTGCGGGACTCCCTCTCAAGGCAGTAATGGGCCACAAAAGTCTGGCTTGAAGACCAAGTAGCGGCCCGGCAGATGTCTGCCAACGGAACAGAGCGGAGATGAGCCACTGATGCAGCCTTAGCCCTGACACGATGAACCGTGACTAGACCCTCCAACGAGAGGCCGGCTGCCCCATAAGCCCAGGCGATACAGTCAGCGACCCATATGGACAAAGTATGCTTGGAGACAGGTAGCCCCAACTTATTTGGGTCAAAAGAAATGAAGAGCTGAACAGCCCTCTGGTGCTCCCGCGTACGGTCGAGGTAGAAGGATAACGCCCTCCTACAGTCCAGGGTATGCAGGACCATCTCAGCCCGGTTGGCATGCGGCCTGGGAAAGAAGGTCGGAAGAAACCACCTCCTGATTGAGGTGAAAAGGGGAGACAACCTTAGGAAGAAACTTCGGGTGAGTCCGTAAGACTACCCTATTCCTGTAGAACCTAGTGTAAGGGGGATCAGACACTAGTGCCTGAAGTTCACTCACTCGCCTAGCAGAGGTAAGAGCTACCAGAAACAAGGTTTTCCAGGAGAGAAAATGGAGAGGGCAGGTAGCCATAGGTTCAAATGGCGGACAAGTAAGCCGCTGTAAGACCACATTCAGATCCCACTCAGGGGCTGGTGGACGCAAAGGAGGCTTAAGCAGGAGGAGGCCTCTGAGAAAACGAGCCACCAAAGGGTGGTTGGAAAGAGGCCTCCCGTCCACCGGCAAGTGGTGCGCTGAGAGAGCACTGAGGTGAACCCTGACAGAGTTGGACCTAAGGCCTAGATTGGAGAGGTAAAGCAAATATTGCAATACTACCGCTACCAAGCACGAGAAGGGATTCTCGCTGTGCTGAGCACACCATGTGAAGAATCTACGCCAGTTAAGAGCGTAGGATTTCCTGGTGGATTGCCGCCTAGAGGCTAAGACTACGTCTTCCACCTCTCTAGGCAGGAGTAGGGGAGCCAGGACTACCCTTTCAGCAGCCAGGCCATCAGATGAAGGGACTGGAGAATGGGGTGCAAGAGAGACCCCTGGTCCTGAGACAGGAGATCGTGTTGAATTCCCAGAGGCAGGGGAGTGTCCACCGCCAGTTGCAGCAGGAGTGGGAACCACGGTTGCCTCGGCCACCTGGGGGCTATCAGAATCATTGAGGCCCTGTCCTTGAGGACCTTGAACAGTGTTCGAGACACTAGTGGCATGGGAGGAAACGCATATAGTAGGCCTTGGGACCACGGAATCAGAAAGGCATCCGCTGCTACTCTGAGAGGATGTGGTTGTCTGGAACAGAATCTTGAGAGTTGCCGGTTCAGAGGGCTGGCAAAGAGATCCATGGTGGGGAGGCCCCACCTGAGAAAGATCCGCTGAACCACCAATGGATTCAATCTCCATTCGTGTGGTTGCAGGATCCTGCTCAGTCTGTCCGCCAGGTAATTCTCTTGACCGGAGAGGTAGACATCCTTGAGGAGGATTCCGTGATTGATGGCCCAAGAGCACAGCCGTTGTGCCTCCTGACAGAGAAGGAAGGAGCCTGTGCCTCCTTCTTTGTTCACATAGAACATGGCAACTTGATTGTCCGTCTGGACCAGTACAGACTGGTGAGATGTGAGGTGGGAGAAGGCTCTCAGAGCTAGGCGTATTGCCCGTAGCTCCAGGAAGTTGATCTGCTGAGCAGCCTCCCAAGGAGTCCAGAGACCCTGAGTACATGCCCCTTGGCAATGTGCTCCCCAACCTAGAAGAGAAGTATCTGTCGTCAGCACTCGAGAATGCGGAGGGGATTGAAAATCCACTCCGAGTACCAGATTCGGAAGATGAAGCCACCATTGTAGAGAGGAGACGAGCAGGGTGGATATTCTCACCGAGTCTGCAAGGCTCCCTGTGGCCTGATGCCACTGAGTTCGAAGGCTCCACTGAGCAGGCCGCATGTGCAGGCGGGCATTGGGGGTTACATGAACCGTGGAAGCCATATGGCCGAGAAGTCTCAGGAATTGCCTGGCAGAGACCAGGGAATTGCTGTGAAACTGCCTGGCTACATCCATCAACCGGAGGGCCCTGTCCACTGGCAGAAAAGCCCTCGCCTGAAGAGTGTCTAGCCTTGCTCCTATGAATTCCAAGTTCTGGGATGGGAGCAAAGTGGACTTTGCGAAGTTTATGACAAACCCCAAGTGCTGAAGCAGAGCCACAGTGCGAAGGGTGGCTTGACTGGCCTCCTGAGAAGACTGGCCCCTTATGAGCCAGTCGTCCAGGTATGGAAACACAAAAAGACCTTGAAGCCTCAGGTAGGCCGCCACCACCGCCAGGCACTTGGTGAACACTCTGGGAGCGGAGGTTAGGCCAAAGGGAAGTACTCTGTACTGGTAGTGGTTTCCCCCCACAACAAATCTGAGATATTGTCTGTGGTCTGGATGAATAAGGATGTGAGTATAAGCATCCTTTAGATTTAAGGAGCATAGCCAGTCTTCCTGCTGGAGGTAGGGCAGCAGGATTCCAAGGGTAAGCATCTTGAACTTTTCCCTCTCCAGGAACTTGTTGAGGTTGCGCAAGTCTAGGATGGGTCTGAGGTCTCCTGTTCTTTTTGGTACCAGAAAGTACCTGGAATAAAAGCCGTGACCTCTCAGGTGGTGGGGTACCGGTTCCACAGCCTGTTCCTTTAGCAGACTTGCTAACTCCTGAAGGAGTAGGTCCCTGTGCAGAGGGAGTCTTGGAGGCTCCCCTGGAAAATAGGAGGGAGGTACCTGGTGAAAATGGAGAAGATAGCCCTTTTGGACTATATGGAGCACCCAGGTATCTGATGTGATGGCTGACCACCTGTGGGCAAAGTGGGCCAGCCGGCCTCCTGTGCTGATGTGAGCCAGCTGAGGAGAAGAGGCTATGCTTGCTGAGTCAAAAACTCCCACCCTGCTGAGCAGGGGCCGGTGTTGATGGCTTGGGGGCCTTCTGCCTATGGGGCCCATGACCCTGCCCCTTGGCCTGCTGACCCTGTTGGGGAGCTGCAGAGGCCTGAAAATGAGGGTATTGTTTATAGGCAGAGGACTTCCTCGGGTAAAAGGTCTTTTTTCCTGAGCCCTTCTTCTTCTGAGAAGGGGCAGAGGTTTTTCTGGACAGCCTAGTCCTGGTCAGAGTCTCGGTCTCGGGTTCTGCAGCCTTTTCAGCCATGGGCTTGCCAAAAAGGTTTTCACCTCGGCAGGGGACATCGACCAACTTGTCCTGCACCCATGGCTCGAGGTCGGATGACTGTAGCCAAGCCTGTCGGCGGGCACCGATGCCGGCCCCGGCTACTCGGGCCGAAGCCTCGAAGCCATCGTAGGCTGCTCGAGAGATAAACTTCGAGCACTCTCAAATACCAGTGGACAAGGCTTGGAACCGCTGCAAAGGTTCCTCGGAGAGACCAGCAGAGAACCCGGCAATCTCCTTTGCCAGGTCTTGGAGATACATGCCCATGTAGAGCTGGTAAGTCTGGACACGGCAAGCAAGCATAGAGCCCTGGAAGCACTTCTTAGCGAGGGCATCCAGGTTCCGGGCCTCCCGGGTGGGAGGCACCGAGGAGTGCATCTTCTGACTTTTCAGTCGATGCATGGCCGATTCCACAACCATGGAGTGGTGCGGTAATTGTGCCTTTTGGAACCCGGGGCTCTTGCGGACTCAATAGATGGAATCGACCCGCTTGCTTAACACCGGCGTCGAGGCCAGGGTCTCCCACATGCGGAAGAGCAGCCGCTCCAGCATCGGAGGAACCGGTACAGTAAAGGCCTCCTTTGGGGGAGAGTCATACTGGAGGGCCTCGAGCTCCTCGGCTCGAGGCTCCTCCTCGGGATCCGCGGGGAAGGCCAAGGCCTTGGCCATATCCCGCATGAAGTCCGAGAACCGGGTATCCTCTGGTGGGGATCGTCTCCAAGATTCGGACTCCGGCGAGTCCGATGGGACACACTGAGTCCGATCAGTGTTGGGTGACTCTTCGTCTCCGTCTCCCAGCCCGACTCCTCGGAGGAGGAATCGAGCGGCTCCGGTCGGGCGGGCTCCGATGCCATCCGCCCGATGCCGAGGGTACCGGCGTCGACGACCTCGGTCCCGAACGGGAGGCCGAGGGAGACCGTGGCTGAGGATCGACTCGAGCCCGCATGGACTCGAGGATCGGCTCGGCCTCCGGGGTCGACTTGGACGTTGAGGTCCCGGTGGTCAGGGCAAATGCACCGGTGAGACCGGCGATCAATGCCCGCTGCTGTTCCATGAAGGCAGCGAGGCTGCTCTCCAAGGCCGTCAACCTGAGTCCGAGCTCAGGAGACCCAGCAGCCCCCGACTTGGGCCCCGACGGTGTCGGGCCCGACGTCGGCTCCCCTAGAGGAGAGTCCACGAGGACGACAGCATTCATGTGTCCAGGAGACTCCATCTCGATACGAAGATGCTTGGCAGGCCTCTCCGACTCCGAAGACCCGGGACGGCTATCGGGGCTATGCGACCTGGCCCTCGAGGAACCAGGAGCGTCCACCGACGCCACCCTCGCGGGTTTCTTCTTCCTGCGATGTTCCCGCAAAGGAGACCCCCGCTCAGAGGAACCCCAACGCTGCTCGGGGCCAGAGTCCCGAGACGTCGAGGCCTCTGACGAGGTCCGGGCCCATCCGGACGCGGAGTCAGAGAAGATCCTATCCTTCTGGTGCTGCCGACTCCTCAACGCCTTCGAGGACATTTTTGCCACACGGACCACAGATCATCGGGTCAGCGGAGGCAGCGGAGGCAGCAGTCATGTGTGTCGGTAAGAGACATATGTTTCTTACAGGGATCACACTTTTTAAACCCACTGGTAGCCATAGGGGGAAAAAGGGCCCCTGCGAGGTCAAAAGACTGGGCTGCCAGTGAAAAAAGAAAAATGGCACGAACGCTAGTCACAAAGGACAAAAACCGAAAAAGAGAGAGTGGACGCGATACCGGCGTATCGGGCCAAGGCGGGAAAAGGATCCGGCGTCGAACCGAAGGTAGAAAAAGAAAAAACAGGGAAATCAACTTTTTCCTCAGGGAAAAACGAACTACGTCCGTCGGGCTCCGCGGAAAAAAGAAGACTGAGCAAGATGGCACCCTTGGGCGGGAAGCACTGTTCCCTCTAAGCTGTGTGCGTGTGCGCACGCACACACCTCGCCGAGCAATCGCACATACTTTACAACAGAGCGCACAAAAATTACAGTTCTGATTCTGATAGAAAACAACACAGACGTCTTAAAATTTAAAAGTTGTGATTGTAATTACTAGAAATTTTCTGCTTCATTTAGTAATCGTCTATTTTCATTTAATTTGATTAAAATCAATGTGGTATACATACTGTATTCTGACATGTAGTCAAATTTTAAAGTATATAATTCAGAGTGTCCTTATGTGGCGCACAAAAATTTAACCTTCCTTCAAAAGCTGCACAGCTGATATTTTATGCGCACACAGCCTACAGAAAATTAGAGGGAACACTGGCGGGAAGGGGACCGCGCATGCGTGCTGCAATTCCCAAAGGCTTTCTTTGAAAGCTGGGGAAATGCTCCGCACGAGGGCTCCGTCGGCGCCGACATCACCCATATGTGAGGAATGACTTCCTTCTTGGTCCTGGAGAATTAGACGGATCTGCACAAACAAAGAAGATTTTGAGGTTAATGCACAAATTCTGAAAGACCAGTTCCTTGAGAAGGAGTACGCAAAAAATGTATTAATAAAGCCTATAATAGAGCATCAACCATGGAACAAAAATCATTCCATATAGTTACATTGCACTTTCCCGATCGTTACCATATTGTTACATTGTATCATCCTGATCCTAACTGCCACAGTGTATCTCTCCTCTTGATCCACACTCCTTCTGCAGTAACTTGCTACTGAAAGCATTTAATTTCCTCCACCCCACCCTCCCCCCTTCCAAACCCAATAGTTGAAAATCCTAAAAAGCAAAATGAATCTCCACCACTTAGCAGCCATAATCTTTATTACCATTATACTTTTATGCACAACCAAGATCCAATGCTCAATTCTCTTTTCCATCTCAGCCCGAAACAATCCCAATCGTCCGCTCACATCCCATTTCACATAAACCCCCATATAACACCCACACTCGAAGACTAATACGCATTACCCCCACCCACTTAGCTACCCCTGAAACACCTAGGTCAACCAAAATACCTCACAACTTTCTTGTGCATATATCAATGCAAAATCAATAAAAAAGAAAATACCAATCAGAGATAGCATAGTTACTCACCTGTAACAGGTGATCTCTGGGAACAGCAAGAATTGAATCTTCACATATGGGTATCGTCGGCACCGATGGAGCCCGTGCGGGAACGCTCCCCAGCATCCTATAGGAAAGCTTTTGGGAGCATCCCACTGTGCCTGCGCTGCTGCCTTTCTGCCTTTCCAACTCTCCCTCTTCAGTTGGGTTTGTAGCTGAGACAAAGGAAAGAAGGAAAAAGAGAGAGAGAGAGAGAGAGATACAACTCCTAGGGGAGGTGGGTGGGTTGTGAAGACTCAATTCCTGCGGTTCCCGGAGATCATCTGTTACAGGTTAGTAACTGCACTATCTCCAGGAACAAGCAGGAATGTAGTCTTCACATATGGGGACTCCCAAGCTTAGAGATGCCAGGGAGATGACCCCAGAAGCTGCAAAACCCAGAGTGAGGTGGGTCATGCTTCCTCCCACAGATCTCTGGCATTGAAATCCGGGATGGCGGGTAGGAGTTGTTCTAAGTATGAAAGATATGCTGGAGAACAGCCTGGCCAAACGAGGCATCCTGACGGGAGTCCTTGTCCAAGCAGTAATGGGCTGCAAAGGTGTGGACCAAAGACCAAGTGGCTGCTTTGCAAATGTCGTCAATCGACACTGAGCGAAGGTTAGCCATAGAGGCAGCCATTGCTCTCACATTGTGAGCAGTGAATGACCTTTGAGAGAAAGTCCCTTACTCTCATAGGTAAAGGATATGCATTCTGCAATCCACTTAGAGAGAGTTCTCTTGGAAACTGGTAAGCCCAGATGACTGGAGTCAAAGGCAACAACAAGCTTTGAAGCCTTTCTATGTTGCTTAGTCCTCTGAAGGTAAAAAGCTAAAGCTCTTTTAAAATCCAGAGTATGAAGATTCCTTTCTGCACTAGAGGTGTGAGGCCTAGGGAAGAAGACAGAAAGGTAGACCGACTGGTTCAAATAAAAAGGCGAAACCACCTTTGACATAAAGTGAGGATGAGTCCTAAGGACTACTTTATCGTGGTGAAACCTTGTATAAGGGAGATCAGCCATTAAAGCTTGTAGCTCACTAATGCATCTGGAAGAAGTGAGGGCAATGAGGAAGATTACCTTCCAAGAAAGAAACTTAAGAGATGTAGTGGCTAAGGGTTCAAAGGGTGGCTTCATAAGCTGCCCAAGGACAAGATTTAAGTTCCATGCCATGGGTGGTGGCTTAATGGAAGATCTAGTCAAGAGTAGGCCCCTCATAAACCATACTATGAGCAGTTGAGAGGAGATAGGTTGTCCATCCAAGGGCTTGTGGAAAGCTGCAATGGAACTGAGTTGGACCCTTACTGAATTAGTCTTAAGACCAGAGGATGATAGGTGGAGGAGATACTCTAGTAACACCCCCACTGGAACTGAAAAAGGATTAAGTTCCTTTTTTGAACACCAGATAGAGAACCTTCTCCACTTAAAGGCATAGGCACGCCTTGTGGAAGATTTCCTAGAGGCCAAAAGGATATCCTTAACCTGTTGAGAGAGGTTGATATCCTGGAACCCTAAGCTTTCAGCAGCCACGCCATCAGGTGTAAGGACTGAGGATTCGGGTGCAAAAGCATCCCGTCTTCCTGGAATAGGGAGATCTGGAGCACATCCTAAGTCCAGAAGCCTGGCTTGAGAGAGACATAGAAGCAGTGGATACCACGTCTGTCATGGCCAACGTGGGGCTATGAGGATCATATGGCCCCTGTCTCTCTGAAGCTTGAAGAGAGTCTTGGGGATGAGGGGAATGGGTGGGTAGGCATAGAGGAAGTCTTGACCCCAGTGGAGGTGGAAAGCATCCATTGCCTGAATGTTCTGAGCCGGAATTCTGGAACAGAATCGGGGAAGTTTAGCATTCTGAGGACTTGCAAACAGGTCTAAATCTGGATTTCCCCAGATCCAAAAGATTTGAGCAATTTGCTGCACATGAAGAGACCACTCGTGTGGCAGCAGTACTCAACTCAGCTTGTCTGCCAGAAGATTTTGTGTGCCTGGAAGATACACCGCTAGTAGATTAATCTGAAGGCCTCTTGCAAAGGACCAGAGGCGTAGAGATTCGTTGCAAAACACCTGAGAGTCTGTTCCACCCTGTTTGTTCACATAGAACATGGATACCTGATTGTCCGTCTGGACAAGAACTGTCTTGTAACTCAGGTGGTCCTGAAATACTCGGAAAGCATAGAAAATGGCTCTGAGTTCCAGTAGATTTATGTGAAAACGAGCCTCTTGTTCGGTCCAAAGACCTTGAGTGGAGAGATCGTCCATATGAGCCCCCCAATCTGACTTGGAGACATCCGTCATCAAGGTAACTTGGTGTACTGGCTGCTGAAAAGGTGACCCTACGAGAAGGATTTCCAGTGATTGCCACCACTGAAGGGACAAAATGAGGCATGCAGACTTTCTGATTTTGTCCCCCAGATGACCTGATGCCTATGTCCACTGAGAGGCTAGGGTCCACTGGGCTGCTCGCATGTGTAGGCGAGCGTAGGGGACCACATGAACAGTGGGCGCCATATGCCCCAGGAACTAAAGCATTTCTTGAGCAGTTAGGAAAGTTTTCATAGCTGCTTGAGAGGCCAGTTGGAGTATCTGAGCACAACGGAGTTGTGGCAGGAAAGCCCTTAACTGTCATGTGTCTAGGAGAGCCCATATGAACTCTAGTGATTGAGATGGGGCGAGCTGGGATTTTGGGAGGTTTATGACCAGTCCCAAGTATTGCAGGATTTGCATTGTGCAGGATAGAGCCGAGCTGGCTTCTGGAGCTGTTGATGCTCGGATTAGCTAGTCGTCTAAGTAGGGGAAGACAAATATCCCTAGAGTCCTTAGAAATGCTGCTACTACTGCCATGCATTTTCTGAAGACTCTTGGGGCGGAAGCCAGGCCAAAGGTGTACTGTTAATGTCTTCCCTGAAAGAGGAATCAAATAAACCTTCTGTGTTCTGCATGAATAAGGATATGTGTATATGCGTCCTTTAGGTCTAGAGAACATAGCCAATCCTGACTCTGCATGCAAGGGAGAAGTGTTCTGAGAGAGATCATTTTGAATTTTTCTCGGAAAAGATACTTGTTCAACTCCCTCAGGTCCACAATGGGCCTGTACCCTCCTGTCTTTTTTGGTATGAGGAAGTAGGGGAAGTAAAAGCCCAGGCCCTGTTGAGATAGAGGTACCTCCTCTATTGCACCCTGAGCAAGGAGGGAGATGACCTCTTGACACAAGAGAGTGGTGAGGGGGGGCCGAGAACTGAACTCTTTTGGAGTAGAGGGAGGGGGCATACTGTGGAAGTGGAGTTTGTACCCCTCTGCCACTATGGAGAGTCCACTGCTCTGATGTAACCTGCTGCCACCTCTTGGCAAAATAACAGAGTCTGTCTGGAATGTTGAGAGGCTCTGGACCTTTTAGAGGTAGGATGACAAGGTTCCCTAGGAAGGAGTCAAAGACCTTGTGGAGGCTGTGCCTGCAGAGCAGGTTGAGCTCTGGGGGCTTGAGCCTTCCTCTGTTGCTTGGGCTGCTGCTGCCTCTTTTGGGGAGCATGGACTGGGCAGTGGACAGTTTGGGTGTAAGATGGATAGAATGTCTTCTTTTTGCTGAAAAAGGGTTTCTTAACTGCCTTTATCTTAGCTGGGTTGGCAGTGGTTCTGGAAAGTCTATTCAAGGTAGTGTTCTCGGACTCAAGCTGAGAAGCTTTATCCTGCCAATCCTTGCCAAAAAGGTTTTCTCCCGTGCAAGGAATATTTCCCAGCTTGTCTTGCACCCACTGTTCCAAATCAAATGCTTGTAACCAAGTAATTCAACGTGCACTGATAGAAATAGCAGATGTTCTGCTAATGCATTCGAAACAATCAAAGGTTGCCCTGTTCATGAACTTTGAAACATTTTGGGCATGTTTAACAAGAATGAGGAAATCGGCCCTCTTGTCATCGGGAAGAAGAGGAGCCATGAGTTCCAAATCTTTTGCAACCTCTCGAAGAAACATACCAATGTAGAGTATGTATGAACTTATTCTGGCCATTAACATAGAGGCCTGAAAACATCAACGACCAAAAGCATCGAGAGTCCTTGCCTCACGGCCCGGAGGATTAGAAGAATGCATCTTAGGAGAGTCAGCTGTGTTTTCTACCGGGACCGGCGGCAGTTTCCTGTCTTTGCTCCGATTGGCTCCAGTAGTCTTTCCTGCTGCTCCTCGTTGGCTCCTGCTGCCTATTTAAATCACTGGCTGCCTGGACGCGGTGAGAGTCAGCTGTGTCTTCTACCGGGACCGGCGGCAGTTTCCTGTCTTTGCTCCGATTGGCTCCAGTAGTCTTTCCTGCTGCTCCTCGTTGGCTCCTGCTGCCTATTTAAATCACTGGCTGCCTGGACGCGGTGAGAGTCAGCTGTGTCTTCTACCGGGACCGGCGGCAGTTTCCTGTCTTTGCTCCGATTGGCTCCAGTAGTCTTTCCTGCTGCTCCTCGTTGGCTCCTGCTGCCTATTTAAATCACTGGCTGCCTTGCGGCCATGGTCGCGTGCCCAAAGGGGGCGTGACCAAAGGGGGAACGCCCCTTTGGTGCCCCTTCGGTGCCGCTTAGGGGCCTAGGGCCCTAGTCATTGTGGGAATGCCTCGGGGCCACGTGAAGAGGAAAAGCAAGAAGAACAAGACTGGTAAAGAACCTGTTGCTGTGTCTTCAACTCCTGTGATTGTTACTGGTCCTATGGACCAACATGTGGTGGTTCTATCTAATCCTGTTTCAGCGACTCCGGTTTCCTCTTCTATGGCCTCTGGGGTCTCACTAAGCTCATCGATAGGACTCCTCCACCCAACCCTGGATCTTCTCAGGCCTCTGATGTGACTTCTTCTTCTGCTGAGGTATCTTTGTCCTCTGGTGATGATGAGGGGTCTCCTGTTATCTCATTAACTACTCCTTGTGAGGTACTTCCTATCCTTTCTATTTCAGCTGGGGGCAATGAAGCCTTGGTTTCTTTTCAGACTCCTAATGAGGGAGAAATTACCTTGTCCGATATTTGGAAGCAAGTTTCAGTGACTAATGCTTTATTGTCTCGATTTATGGATCAAACCGCAGTATTTTCTCAGCAGGTTGCTACTAGATTGCATACTGTGGAGGTCTCAGTCAATGATTTATCTCAGCGTGCTGACAGGGTGGATGCACATGTTGTCTCTTTGCAGTCGGCTGGTGCATCCGCCCTGAAAGACACTGCTCTTTTGTATCAACAGTTAGAATCATTAGAGAATGTTTCGCGTGCCAAAAATATACGTGTGCTAAATTTTCCGAAGACTCGTTTGTTGACACCTGTTCTTTTATTTCGTCAATATTGCAAAGAGGTTCTGTTGCTCCCTGATGCTGATAGTTTCTTGATTGATCGTTCCTTTTATTTGCCGCCTCGAGTAGTACCCGGGGAGATTAGTGGACCGCTGGGTGTTGAATCTACTTCTCCGGATTTAACTGATTTTTTGGAAAATTCCCAAACTTTAATCTCCACCCGCGCCACTTTGGTGGTTACTCTGGTCAATTTTGGTGATACAACTTCTATTATGAAGGCTTTTTTCTCAAAAAAGGATTTTCTTTTTTATGGCCAGAAGCTATCCATCTTCCCCGATGTCTCTCGATATACGCAATCTCGACGAAGATCCTTCCTCCAGCTTAAATCGAGAGTGTTGGCTGGGGGAGGGACCTTCTTTCTTCGTTTTCCATGTAAATGTTTGGTATCCTTGCAGGGTGTGAATTATGTATATTCTGATCCTTCTCAGCTGGAATCTTTATTAGTCTAACTACAGGTCTGAGAGGAATATTTTGCTTCTAGTTAAGTAGTTCCTATTATGATTTAGTTGGGGGTTGTAGCCTTAATTAATTATTTGTCCCGGTATTTTGATGCTACTGTATTCTCCATGATGTGGGCTGTGATGTGGTATTTAATTATGTTTATTTCTATTGTAATGTATATCTTCTTATTGTTATTGGATATACTGCTTATTTTCATTGTATTATATTATTTGGGTTGCATATAATAAAATTAAAAAAAAAAAAAAAAAGAAGAATGCATCTTAGCACTTTTGATTCGGCGCATTGCCAATTCCACCAACATAGAATGGTGTGGTAATTGCGTTTTTGGAACCTGGGACACTGCGGTACCCGGTACATTGTATTGAGTCTCCGAGAATGTGGAACACCGTTAAAGGTGTTTCCCACATCCTAAGCATAAGGTCATGCAAAATCCGGTGTATGGGAAGGGTTGCGGCCTCTTTTGGGGCTACCGGATACTGAAGAATTTCTAGTTCTTCAGCTCTCAGTTTCCACTCAGGGGTCACGGTGATCGAGAGGCCCCGAGCTATATCTCATATAAAGTCTTGAAAAGACATATCTTCCAGGGGGAGACATCCGACGTCGTGGTGAAGGAGAAGGATCCTCTGAAAGAATCACTCCAGTACAGGCAGAATCATCGGAATCGGAGGACTCAAAGTATCTATGGGCCAGGTGTTCTCGTACTGCCTGTCGCCAGTACCGATCTAAGTCGTCATCGGAATGCCTCAATACCAGATCCTCCATGACGGACACCAATTCAAGGGCCGGCATGGGTGGAAGAATGGAGAGTGGCGCACTGGCGTCTACAGCTGCATCCAGTACCGTTATCAGTACCGATGGCTGCAGAACCAATTGCAGTGGCTTTAGCAGTACCGAAGCTGCTAACAAAGCCGCAAGACTGCGCTCAATGGCTAGGATAGGTTGATCCATAGAGCTTGCCGATGTCTGGGTGTCGGTACCAGCAGAGCAGGCCATGACCCCAGAACATGGCACCAAGAGTTCTCCGGAGGTGGAAGCCTTGGGAACATCCTGGGACCCCGTTAATGCTTTGGAGGCAAGGACCTCCTGCCGGGGTTGTTTGGCCAGTGTATTCTCCTCGAGGGCGCTAACAGCATCTTGATGCTTAGGAGGAGATCTACCCTTTGAGGACCGGCCAGTCTTCAAAGAAGACCTGGGTTTGGTTACCTGAGATCCATGGGAGGAAGATGAAGCCCTAGACGACATCATAGAAACATAGAAATATGATGACAGAAAAAGACCACATGGCCTATCTAGTCTGTCCTTCCATATCAACAACTACAATAGTCCCTTTTTTACCTTTAGAGATCCTCTGTGTTTGTCCCATGCTTTTTTGAATTCAGTTACTGTCCTCATCTCTACCACCTCCACTGGGAGACTATTCCACGGATCCACTACTCTTTCCGTAAAGAAATATTTCCGCATATCACTCCTGAATCTATCTCCCTTCACCCTCATCCCATGTCCCCTCATAGAAGAACTTGCTTTCAATTGAAAGAGGCTCTCTCACTGAACATTTATGCCATGGAGGTATTTAAACATCTCAATCATATCACCTCTATCCCGCCTTTCCTCTAAGGTGTACATATTAAGATCCTTCAGTCTGTCCTCATATGCTTTATAATGAAGACCACTAATCATTTTAGTAGCCACCCTCTGCACTGACTCCATCCTGTTCACATCCTTTTGAAGTTGCGGTCTCCAGAATTGCACACTATACTCCAAATGAGGTCGCACCAAAGACTTATAGAGAGGCATTATCACCTCCTTTTTTCTGCTAGCCATTCCTCTCCGTATGCACCCAAGCATCCTTTTAGCTTTTGCCGTCGCCTTTTCTACCTGTTTAGCTACTTTAAGATCATCAGACACAACCACGCCTAGGTTCTGCTCTTCTTTAGTGGACAAAAGTACTTCACCCCCTATACTATATTGCTCCCTTGGATTGCTGCAGCCCAAATGCATGACCTTACATTTTTTAACATTAAATCCCAGCTACCAAATTCTAGACCATTCTTCAAGCTTAGCTAGATCACTCCTCATGTTATCTACACCTTCCTGGGTGTCTACTCTATTGCAGATTTTGGTATCATCCGCAAAGAGGCAAACCTTACCCGACAGCCCTTCCGCTATATCACTAACAAAGATGTTAAAAAGAATCGGACCAAGGACAGATCCCTGGGATACACCACTGGTAACATCCTTCTCCTCAGAGTGAGCTCCATTTACTTGTACTCTTTGTCGCCTCCCACCCAACCAATTTCTAACCCAAGCAGTAACTTTAGAGTCCATCCCTAGGGTGCTCAGTTTGTTTATAAGTCACCTGTGAGGAACAGTGTCAAAGGCTTTACTGAAATCTAAATACACCACATCTAGAGCTCTCCCTCGGTCCAACTCCCTGGTCACCCAGTCAAAGAAATCAATCAGATTTGTCTGACAAGACCTGCCTCTGGTGAATCCATGCTGCCTCGGATCCTGTAATCCGCTGGACTCCAGAAAACTCACTATTTTCTCTTTCAGCAGCGTTTCCAATAATTTACTCACCACCGAAGTTAAACTTACCGGCCTGTAGTTTTCAACCACATCCTTACTTCTGCTTTTGTGTAAAGGCACCACATGAGCCTCTCTTCAGTCCTTTGGCACCACTGCCGACTCCAACGAGGCATTGAAAAGGTCAGTCAGTGGAGTTGCTAGAACGTCCCCAAGTTCCCTCAGTATTCTAGGGTGTATCCCATCTGGTCCCATCGCTTTGTCTACTTTAAGTTGAGCTAGTTTGCATCTGAGGCAAAGAGAGTGCCGAGTTTTGGAGCTATATTCTGCAGGCCCCTCTTAGTCATCTTTCTGCAAAGGAGACACTCCGATGGCAAATGGTCAGGACCCAAACATTTAAGACACCAATCATGGGTGTCGGTATCAGAAATGGTATTGCTACATTTTGAACATTTTTTGAAACCACTAGTTGGTTTCTCCATTTTAGAGAAAAAGAGGGCCTAGTGCCGAAAATGGCGCCAAAGCACCAAGAGGGGACAGACCCTCAGGTAAAAAGCTTTTTTTTTAAGAAAGAAAGAAAGAAAATAAAGAAGACACCGGTGGTGCCAGTGTAGGCATCGACAGGAAGGCAGATGCGACCACAAAAAAGAAACTTTTCTGCGGTGACAAGGTTTGCTGCCTGTCAGCTCCGCGGAAAACAAAAAACTGAAGAGGAAGAGTTGGAAAGGTGGGAAGGCAGCAGTGCAGGTGCAGTGGGATGCTCCCAAAAGCTTTCCTATAGGACACTGGGGAGTGTTCCCACACGGGCTCCGTCGGTGCCGACGATACCTATATGTGAAGACTACATTCCTGCTTGTTCCTGGAGATTATACTAATTCAGTATACCCAGTTATAATTTTTATAACAGAATCCTGACTCTGTGACCAAGATAATGTCTTACTAAACCAACTATGTCCACCGAAATACAATATATTTCATACCCCCAGAACAAGTAAGCGTGGTGGTGGGGTACTAACCATAATAAAAGAATCATTACAAGCGCAATTACTCTCATCTAAAACTATATCTGACACTGACATCCTAATAATAAGTAGTGGAAGTCTAGCCTTCTGCTTCATATACAGACCTCCGAACTCTGACCCAGATAGTCTGACAAACATATTAGATGAAATAATCAACATATCACCAAATATAAACATAATACTCCTAGGAGATTTTAATCTCCCCTCAATACATAACTCTCATTCCTCTTCCTTCTCCAGTGCAATGGTAGACCTAAACTACAAACAAATTATCAATCACCCCACCCATAAGAAGGGTAATTTCCTCAATCTTATATTTATACCATGAGAAATCTAATCACCACATAATAACCCACCGGTTATAACACCAGTTCCCTGGTCTGACGACCACCTCATAGAATTCTCACTCAATGTCAAACAATCACAAACCCATATCGAACGAATCCACCCCAAAAAGTATTCCAAATACAAACAGTTTGACAGACAATCCTTCACCGAAGACCTCCTTAAATCTATTGAACCCAACATAGATTACCTTGATGTACTAGTGAACAATTGGAACATCTCAATCACTAACTTTGCTACCAAACCACAAACGCACATAACAGCTCCAAAAAGCCTTCTAAACAATGGTTCACCCATGAATTACGTCTAATGAAAAGAAAGCTTAGAAGATTGGAATGTTCATGGTGGGTCAAGAAAATGCCTGAAAACAGATTAAAATACCTGACCATGCTCACCAAGTACCGTCTCCACATTAACCTATCTAAAAAGGAACATCACACACAACTTCTTATTAAATCCATTAACAAACTGAGAGACTTATTCACCATAGTAAAATCACTCACAACCCAACCAAACCCCTCAACCATCTGCTCTAACATATCAACCTCAAACGCTAGCAGACTACTATATGTCCAAAATAAACGTCCCAGCTACTCACACCAACACACCTGTGAATAGTTTTTGACCTCCAGCAGTGACCTGGGATAAGTTCCCTCAGATGTACCCTGATTCCTTTAAAAAGACAATTTTAGCTATGAATACTATGACACCCTCAGCAGATCCCTACCCAATTAAATGGATTAAGGATACAATTGATGAAATAGCTCCTTTGATACTGAACATTGTCAACAAATCACTTACCCAGGGCTACATGCTGTGGGAGCTCAAAAAAGCTATAATACATCCAATATTAAAAAATAAAACCCTAGACAAATCTTCCCCTGCCTCCTACAGACCCATCTTGAGTCTCCCTTTCCTTGTCAAAATAATTAAAAAAAAATGTGTACTTAACAACTACAAGACTACATTGACCTATATGCTCCCTTTGATAACAACCAATTTGGGTTCAGATCTTACCACAGTGTCAAAACGCTGATGCTTACCCTATCTAATAAGATTATTAAGGGAATAGACAACAATAACCAAGCATACGTCTTATTCTTCCTTGACATAGCTGCGGCGTTTGATTCGGTCATTCATTCCCTTCTAATTCAAAGATTGCAACAAATTGGTCTGAACAATACAACCCTTAAATGGTTTGTATCCTATCTAGCTGAAAGATTCCAACAAGTCAACATTGAATACACATCCTCCGAATCATACCCACAAACCACTGGCCTCCCTCAAGGTTCCGTGCTTTCAGCACTATTATTTAATATGTATATTCAACCCATCTATCAAATCATAAAACAATTTAAGATTGATTATGCTATCTATGCAGACAATATAATGTTGTTTATGCAGTTTAATATAGCATCTCCGAACTTTGATCCTATAATATCCTACTTCAAGGAAATTGCTACCTGGCTCAAGAACTTTGGCCTACATATAAATTTCAAAAAAACTGAAATCCTAATAATCACACGGAATCAAACTTACAACCCCCATCAAAACATTTCATTCAATGACATTGACCATTAAGTCAAAGAAGAGGTTAAATATCTAGGTGTTACACTAGACAAGCATTTTTCTTTCCAAACCCACATCAAAAACTTAACGAAAACAATATACAATAATATCCGGCTCCTCCGACACTTAAAACCCCAATTACAGCCTTCTGACTTTAGAACTTGTAACACCTATAGTCCCAGCAGGGCTGTGGTATAGGCAGTTAGCCAAGCTATTAAGTCACCTGACCTTGTATTGGAAAGGAGTGTAGTCGTGGATCCAAGTGGTCAAGGTTCAAAAGGATTTTATTTCCCCTCCCGGGGTTTATGGATTTTCAAAAACATCAACAACAGAAGTAAAACTTAGGATACAAAACTGGATGAACTTAAAGGTAGCAAACTTGCTTTCAAATGTAACAGAAACTGAATAATTATAGCAGGCAGCTGATAATCTCTTCTTAACCTTTTGTACCCGTTTACAACAAAGAAGGATTCTCATCAGCTATCATTAGAGAGCATTCCATTTCTTCCAAGCCTGGATTCAAACAGCTATCTTCTGTTATCATTGGCTCAATATCATTGTCCTGTGAACAAACAGCCTGCGTATATCTTTGCCCTATATCTTCTCCTGGGTTTCTCAAATAGTCATAGTCAGTACAAGGCAAGTAATTACTATTTACTTTATAATGGCAAGGCAGAGAAACACACTTCCTGGAATGACGTTTCCTTCTGTTAGCTGCTGGCTCTCGGCTACTCCCATTTACTGGTAGCTCACAGCACTGCTCTTCATAATAAACAGGTTTCTCTCTTATCACTCTGTGCCTTGGTTTATCTGGTATATAATTGTCTGTCTCATCCATGCAAACATTTTCAATAGCCCAGTTTCCCTCAACATTCTGAGACCGCTTCTTACAAGCCTGCTTCTCAAACACACATGGCTTTTTCACTGTCTCACGTCTCTCCCATTCAAGTAGGTGTTGAGGAATTCCTCTCTGTATCAGAGGTGGATATTTCTTTTGACTAACCTGCCAAGTGGAACCTTTTCTAGTTCCTGGTGTAGAACTCTTTTGTAGCTTTCTGACTGGAACTGCAGGGGGTTCAAACTCCGTCTCTGAGAAGTCTGAGCTTGCTTCAGAATCACTCAGCACTTCTCCCTCATGGCAGCTTCTGACATTACAACACCCTCTGTAACTTCCTCTGAAGTCTCCCGTGTAACTTCCTTTGGAGTTTCCTGTTCCACTGGTCCTATCAGGTCTCTGAGTTCTCTGGGTCCTCTCTGAACTCCTCGTCCTCCCTGCACTCCGGGTCCTTCCTGAGATTCGGGTCCTCTCTGAGCTATCAGCTGCTTTCTCTACACATTTTTTATAATGCCCTAGGGGCGTGTCTTCCCTCACGTGGAAGTTGTTCTCTCCCTCTAATGAGAGGTGTTTCCTAACTAGGCACGGCTGCAGATCCTGTGCCTGCCTGGGTTGCTTATGGCAACAGAAATGCTTCTGATCTGCCTGCCTGTCAGAACCTAGCCTGTTTGCATCAGGTTTTTGTCTATTTAAAGCAAGGGACAGATCTGCTGTGTTACAAACTATTATGCAAGCATTGATCACACCACATATAGACTACTGTAATAATCTACTTTATGGCCTTCTAAAAGTATCCTTTCATCCACTTATCATGGCACAACACTCTGCAGCACAGATTATCCACAACTCTCACCGAAGTGACCATATAACACCAATTCTCTTCGACTTACATTGGCTGCCGATTCAATGCCGGATCAAATACAAAATTCTCATTAGAGAAATGGCTCCCCCTACTCTCTCCCACTTGATCAAGGTTATACCTAATGACCGTCAAAGAAGAAACCAAATGACCAACCTCCTCACGATCCCTTCAGAATTTCATAATACTAAACAATGCACTAGCAATAGCATATTTGAATATATATCTCCAACACTATGGAATGCATTGCCAACCTGCCTCTGGAACATCACCAACCTATCCACTTTCTGCTCCCACCTTAAAACAAACCTACTCACTGAACATTTTGGTCACAACATAACCCTAACTGCCAATGATACTTCCTGATAATCTCTTCTCTAACTCATTTATCATTCCCTCAGAGCTTTCCACCTCCTTTCATCCTCCTAACCCTGCCCTAAGCTGAATGACGCTCTATCATTAAAATGTGTAAATAAGTTATTTTAGTTGAATTATGTAAACTTGTAATTACCTGTTTTTGCACCAGTTATATTATTAATTTGTTTCGTGTAACAGTTGTTCTTTGTAAACCACTATGATTACCTGAAATAGTGGTATAAAAAATGCACAAATAACACTGGTCAACAAATTTTTACAAAAGTTATGTTACTGAAATAAAAATAGTCATTTCTTATCAATTTTTATATGCTGAACATATGCACCGATGCTGCCTGCGTTCAATCTTGCAGCGTTTGCTACCCAGAACGAAGAGAAAAGTTTGGTATAGGACAGTTGAACGTTCTGGGTTTACAAAGATTGAACGCAGGCAGCATCGGTGCATTCAAATTAAAGAATAAGAAGGATCCCCTGAGGAAACTGATAGTGTGAAACACACGAACGGTACCTGGGGCAAGCGTCGGGATCAATTGAATCACCATAAAACAGAGGAGTCTAGATATCAGAAGCTAAGTACACAACTCAATTATATCGTAAGGCTGATACTGCGCGGTTCAGGTAGCTTGACAATTAAACTGGTTCCCCTGCTGAGAAGATTATGAAGGTCACTGATGCTATAAGGCACACTACTTAATCAAGACGACAGTCTAAAAGTAGTGTCGCTAAGAGTCTGAGACCTTTCTTTTCACAGTTGGTGTTTTGTAGAGTGCTTTGGTTACATGAGCTACTGGAATAGATGGAAGACGGTTTCCATTGTTCAAAAGCACAGCCTTCAGACTCAGTTTCGTAGAGTCTATAAATAGTCTCCAGTCTTGTGGGTCATGATTGCTGTTTAAGGCATTCATGAGGCTTTCAATATCAGAACAGAATACCAGATTACTTTCCTTTCCGACTGCGTATAGTACACTGCTGACGTCAGATGGCTTCAGCAGCCATCTGGCAGTAGAATTGCATTGCATCAGAAAATGATGCAATCAACTCTGGATGATGTGTGCATGCTGGTATTATACAATGTGATGCAATATTACATCATTCAAGGCTTATTTGGGATGTTGTTGATGTCCTACTGGATAAATTTACACGGTAAAACGTCAAAATTGAACTACATGCAATATCTTCAAAACGAGAGCCAATAATTTTTTTTTATGTTATATTCGTGTTCAGCTCACCAAGATACTACAGATTAGGGCATTTTAAAGTCAGTAACGATTTCAATGTTGACCAGTGTAATAATAAAATAAATAAATTAAGGATGAGTGGCCTAGTGGTTGGTGCAAGTTGTCTCAGGCCGGAGGGCTGGGAGTTTAAATCCCACTGGAGGACAGCAATCTCAGGCCAGAGGGACTGGGGTTTCTAAGTCCCACAGTTGTTCCTTGTGGCCTTGGGTGAGCCACTTAACCCTCCGTTGCCTCAGGTACAAAATGTAGATTGTGAGCCCTTCAGGGACAAGGGAAATATGTACTGTACCTGAATATATACTGCTTTGACCCGGTGAAAAGCAGTATATAAGCATTGCTAAATTAATTAATTACCAAAAAGAACAGACCCAAGAGAGCCAATCTGGTTTGTCCACTTCTCTTTTCTACTTTTTCGAAACACATTTCTCAGATAACTAGAGAGGAATGGCATATCCTAAGAAGAATGCCTGCTTTTGCTGATCAAGATTTGATGATAGCATATAAGAGGAACCAGAACCTCTAATTTCTTAGTTCCTTCTGCTTTACCTGTTCCACATCAGAAACCCTTAACTTTGGGACATTTCAAATGCAGATCATGTGCTGTATGCTCCCATGCTATTGCAACAAAAAATGTGTTCATACATCCAACAACTGGGGTACATTTCCCCTTATCTACTTTTACCAATTGCAGTACAGAAAATGTAATATATGCCATAATTTGCTCTTGTCCATTAATATATATTGTAAAAACAAAAAGAGTGGTTACAACAAGAATTACTGAACACCGTAGCAGCATCAGATGTGGCACTGTACAAAAAACGTTAGTCACCCATTGGCAAGAGCTTTCACATAGGGGCTTGTTTACAAAGCCGCGGTAGTGGTTCGCGATCGCGATCGCAGCCGCGGCCCCATTGAAATCAATGGGGCCGCGGCTCTGATTACGATCGCAAACCGCTACCGCGGCTTTGTAAACAAGCCCCATAGTCTCACAGATCTTAAATTTGTTGTTTTAAAACAGGTACATCCACATTGGTGCAGTGGAGACACAGACATGACTGTACTGCGGCTTGAACAAAGATATATTTACCAAATGAACTCCATTATTCCCTTTGGATTAAATCTGGAATTTTATTTTTCTGTAGCATTATTTTTTGGTTTAGTTTCAGTAGAATTGACACCTTTTCTGGCATCTATTTTGAAATATATTGGTTTCTTAGTCACTATTCACAATTATATTATTCTTAACAATTGGCCATGGATGGTTGGGTCTCTTCATCCTTTACCTGAACGAATAGGAAATAGTATACAGATGCTGGTAAAATCCAGTACATAATGATAACTACTAATGATCATAGCACATTAATGTGACCCCTTTTTTATAGTATATATAGGATATGTACAAGATCTGTCAACATGGGCCTGTGTGTGTTGCAAATAAAAACAATTTTAAAGGTCAGATTAATACTGTCGGATTTAACATTCTTGAGTTATTCCCTTGTGAAAATCAATCATACGGTGTTATAAGGGGAAATCTAAAACTGCATGGAGAGAACTTCGAATGATTATATAATCAAGCTTCATACAATAGCCTGTCATTAATAATTTAATCTGAAGATTTAGACTTGTGGTGTCTTTTAATCTAAGGTTTGTGCGATACCCCTTTATTTCAGCATTACATATGTGGAATTTAGTACTCGATCCTTTTCTCATGAATATTCAGTGAGATGATGTCAGCAAGCCTCCCTTTGACATGGCTCCTTGGCGCCAAACCTCCATTTCTAAAGCTCTTTAATATGGCGTTTGCTAGTGAAAGCATTCCTTGTCTTTTTCTTATATATTGTTTAGTCAGGCTGTGAAAGTGATCAGACAAGCATCGCCTAGAGTATTGGTAAGTGATATCTATCTATTCCAATATTACAGTGAGAGAGCGGCACGTTTAGGCTTCTATGGTTCGTTTATTAAGAGACTGTGGAGTATCGGAAGCCCTATATAAAAACTGTTGAGATGTCTTGATCTTCTAGGCAGATATTAATGCTCCTTGCACTAAAGCATAGTTACTCACCTGTAACAGGTGATCTCCGAGAACAGCAGGAATTTAGTCTTCACATATGGGTATCGTCGGTACCGATGGAGCCTGCGCAGGAACGCTCCCCAGCGTCCAATAGGAAAGCTTTTGGGAGCATCCCACAGCGCCTGCGTGCTGCCTTCCCACCTTTCCCAACTGTCCCTCTCCAGTTGAGTTTAAAGCTGAGATAAAGAGAGAGGTAAAGAGAGAAAGAGAGAGAGAGATAGAGAGATACAACTCCTAGGGGAGGTGGGTGGGTTGTGAAGACTAAATTCCTGCTGTTCCCGGAGATCACCTGTTACAGGTGAGTAACTATGCTATCTCCAGGAACAAGCAGGAATGTAGTCTTCACATATGGGGACTCCCTAGCTGCAGATGCCAGGGAGAAGGCCCAGAAGTTGTGTGCCCCTGTGAAAGGGCTCCACTTCCCCCCATGGATCTCTGGCATCCTACCAAGGATGGTGGGTAGGAGTTGATTAAGTATGGAAAAGGTGTTGAAGAACAGCCTGACCAAACAAGGCATCCTGGCGGGAGTCCTTGTCTAAGCAGTAATGGGCTGTGAAGGTATGAACTGAAGCCCAAGTAGCTGCTTGACAGATGTCGTTGATAGACACAGAGTGAAGATGAGCCGTAGAGGCTGCCATGGCTCTCACATTGTGAGCTGTGACATGGCCTTCAACAGGAAGGTTCTTCCTCTCATAGGCAAAAGAAATACACTGTGTAATCCAGCTGGACAGTGCTCGTTTGGAGACTGGAAGTCCCAAATGACTAGGATCAAAAGCAACAAAGAGTTGAGAGGACTTTCTATGTTGCTGTGTCCTTTGCAAGTAAAAGGCCAAGCACTTTTACAGTCCAAAGTATGAAGATTCCTTTCTGCATTTGAGGTGTGAGGCCTTGGGAAGAATACAGGAAGGTAAACCGCTTGGTTTAAATGAAAAGGTGACACCACCTTTGGCATAAAGTGTGGATGAGTCCTAAGGACTACCTTATCATGATGGAACCTTGTATAAGGAGGATCAGCCACCAACGCTTGCAATTCACTGATGCGACGTGCTGATGTGATTGCAATAAGAAAGATGACCTTCCAGGAAAGGAATTTCAAAGAGGTAGTAGCTAATGGTTCAAAAGGCGGCTTCATGAGCTGCCCAAGAACCAGATTTAAGTCCCATGCCACCGGTGGTGGCTTAATGGAAGGCTTAGTTAAACGAAGGCCTCTCATAAATTTCGCTATGAGAAGATGAGAGGAAATAGGTTGTCCATTTAGAGGCTTGAAAGAAGCTGCAATAGCACTCAAATGAACTCTCACTGAATTGGTCTTAAGCCCCACATTAGATAAATGAAGGAGATACTCCAGTAATGATTCCAGAGGTATCACAAGAGGGTTAAGACCCTTCTGTGAGCACCATATGATAAACCTTTTCCACTTGAATGCATAAGAGCGTCTTGTGGAAGGTTTCCTGGAAGCATAAAGGATATCCTTTACCTACTGAGAAAGGTTAAGACTGTGAAGTTCTAGGCTTTCAGCAACCAGACCCTGAGATGCAGAGACTGGGGATTGGGATGCCACAGCATCCCGTCCTCCTGAGAAAGGAGATTTGGAGCAGATCCTAACTCCAGAGGCGGAGCTTCAGAGAGATGTAGGAGCAGAGGGTACCACATTTGCCGTGGCCAATGTGGAGCTATGAGAATCATATGACCTCTGTCTCTCTGAAGCTTGAACAGGGTTTTGGGAATTAGGGGAATGGGTGGAAAGGCATACAGGAAGTCCTGGCCCCAATGGAGGAGGAAAGCATCCCTGGCCTGACAACCCTGAGCCAGAATTCTGGAACAGAACCGGGGAAGTCTGGCATTCAGCGGACTTGCAAAGAGGTCTATGTCCGGTGTTTCCCAAATTTGAAAAATTTTGGCCACCTGGTGGTCTGCATGGAGAGACCATGCGTGTGGAAGCAGAACTCAACTGAGTCTGTCTGCCCAAGAGTTTTGAATGCCTGGAAGATACACAGCAAGGAGATGAATTTGATGCTCTCTGGCGAGGGCCCATAGTCGCAAAGCTTCGTTGCATAGTGACAGAGAGCCTGTTCCGCCCTGCTTGTTCACATAGAACATAGCTACTTGATTGTCCGTTTGAACTAGGACTGTCTTGTAGCTGAGCTGGGTGTGGAATACTCGAAGAGCAAGGAAGATTGCTCTGAGTTCCACGAGATTGATGTGGAGATAGGCCTCCTGTGGAGTCCAGGTACCCTGAGTAGAGAGGCCTTGCAGGTGGGCTTCCCAACCCACCTGTGAGGCATCTGTTATTAGAGTGGCTTGGGGTGGGGGTTGCTGAAAAGGAGACCCCACCAAAAGGTTTTGGGGTGACTGCCACCATTGGAAGGACAAAATAAGGCGATCTGATTTTGCTATTCTGTCTGACAGGTAACCTGACGCCTGAGTCCACTGAGTGGATAAAGTCCACTGGGCTGCCCTCATATGGAGGCGAGCATAAGGAACCACATGCACGATGGATGCCATGTGGCCTAGCAACTGTAACATTTCCCAAGCAGTGAGGTGAGGTTTTAGCACTGCTTGGGAAGCTAACTGAACAATGCGAAGGCAGCGGGGCTGTGGAAGGTAGGCCCTTGTCTGTCTGGTATCCAGCAGAGCTCCTATAAACTCTAGGGACTGAGTAGTAGGAAGCTTCGATTTTGGGAAGTTTATGACAAGTCCCAAATACTGAAGAATGCGCATTGTGCGAGAGAGAGCAACCCTGGCCTCTGGCTCTGAAGGGGCTCGAATAAGCCAGTCGTCTAAGTAAGGGAAGATGAATATACCTAGGGTGCGGAGAAATGCTGTCACCACAGCCATGCATTTTGTGAATACCCTTGGTGCAGAGGCCAGGCCAAAAGGAAGAACCCTGTATTGGTAGTGCTTCCCTTGACACAGAAAGTGAAGGAACCTTCGGTGAGTTGGATGGATGAGAACATGAGTGTACGCATCCTTGAGATCTAGAAAACAAAGCCAATCCTGACTCTGAAGGTATGGCAGCAGAGTTCCTAGAGAAATCATTTTGAACTTTTCTTTGAACAGGAATTTGTTCAATTCTCTGAGGTCTAAGATGGGTCTGTGTCCTCCTGTATTCTTTGGAATAAGGAAATAGGGGGAGTAAAACCCTGTACCCCGTTGGGCAATGGGTACCTCTTCTATTGCCCCTTGGGCAAGAAGCACAGTGACCTCTTCACCTAACCGGTCGTTGAGAGAGGTCTGAGAATTGAACTGTCTTACCATTGTAGGAGGGGGCATGCTGAGGAAATGAACCCCTCTCTTACAATAGACAGAGTCCAATTTTCTGCTGTTATCTGACCCCATCTGGGGGAAAAATGACATAACCTTCCTGGGATGGTGGAGGGTTCTGGGCCTGGAAGGCAAAGTTGTCTAGATAGGAGTCAAAGCCCCTGTGGAGGCTGAGTCTGCTGAGCCAGTTGAGGCTTAGCTGCTTTTGTCTTTCTTTGCCTAGGTTGTTGCTGCTGTCCCTTTTGGGCAGACTGACCTAAGCGATGCCCCTGTTGGGTATAGGAGGGATAAAACTTCTTCTTCTTACTGAAGAAGGGTTTCTTAGAGGATTTTTTCCTTGCAGGATCAGCTGTAGATTTAGACAATCTATCCAAAGTGATATTGTCAGCATCTATCTCATTAGCTTTTTCCTGCCAATTCTTGCCAAAGAGATTCTCTCCTGTGCAAGGAATATTCCCTAGTTTATCCTGTACCCAAAGTTCCAAGTCAGATGCCTGGAGCCAGGCAATCCTACGTGCACCTATGGCAATGGCAGAGGATCTGCTTATGCACTCAAAGCAGTCAAAAGCTGCACAATTCACAAACTTGGAAACATCCTGAGCATGTTTGACAAGGGCAAGATAATGTTGCCTCTTATCATCAGGAAGGAGAGGGCTCATAAGCTCTAAATCTCCTGTGATCTCCTTAAGGAACATTGCCATATATAAGATATAGGAACTGATCCTAGCAGAAAGCATGGAAGCCTGGAAGGTTCGATGTCCAAAGGTGTCAAGAGTCCTACATCACGTCCTGGAGGATTAGATGCATGCCTTTTTGCACTCTGTATCCTTCTCATTGCTGGCTCCACC
Source organism: Ichthyophis bannanicus (assembly GCA_033557465.1). NCBI lineage: Eukaryota > Metazoa > Chordata > Amphibia > Gymnophiona > Ichthyophiidae > Ichthyophis > Ichthyophis bannanicus. The sequence continues at coordinate 936,097,176 of CM066033.1, read as the reverse complement.
ACCATGGAATGGTGTGGTAATTGAGTCTTCTGAAACCCAGGACAAGGAGGAACTCGATACATGGTGTTGAGTCTTCGAGAGTGAGGAGATGTGGTTAGAGGTGTTTCCCACATCTTTAACATGAGGTCATGCAAGATCTCATGAATAGGTAAGATAGCTGCCTCCTTGGGAGGTTTAGGGTATTGCAGGATTTCTAATTCCTTTGCCCTAGGCTCTTTTTCAGGAGCCACTGTGATGGAAAGACCTCGAGCCACATCTTGGATAAAATCCTGAAAGGACATATCCTCTGGTGGAGACAACCTACGCTGAGGAGAAGAAGAATCCTCAGGAAGAAGTACTCTTGTATCGGCAGAGCTTTCAGAGTCTTCAGACTCATCTGAGGATTCGAAGTGTCTCCGATCCGGTTGATCGTGCAAGGCACGGTACCGGTACCGATCGAAGTCGGCATCGGAGTGGTCCGGTACCGACCTGTTGATACCGGATGGATACGCATGACTTGGTCCCGGTAGAATACCTGCCGATGTCAATGCAGTCGGTGCCGGTTGAATTGTCTGAAGCGGTTTCAAGGGCATCGAGGCCATGAGAACAGCTGCCAGACTGCGTTCAATAGCCAAGAATCTTTGGTCTATCGACACTGCCGATGCTTGGGTATCGGTACCGGAAGAAGCAGCTGGTACCCCAGAGCATGGCACCAGTAGTTCTGCCGAGGTTGAAGCCTCGAGAACATCCTAGAGCCCTGTTAGTACTTTGGAAGCTGAAGCCTCCCAACGCCAGAGTCATCTCACTGTCTAGAAGGAGATCTACCCTTTGAGGACCGGCTAGATTTATGTTTAGTTACCTGAGATCCATGGGAGGAAGACGAAGCCCTGGACGACGTTGATGCCACAGAGGCTGCATCAGAAGGAAAAAGGGTGCTAAGCTTAGCATCTAGGTTCTGCCGGCCCCTTTTCGACATCATCCCACAAGCAACACACTCTGAAATAGAGTGGTCAGGACCTAAACATTTGAGGCACCACTCATGGGTGTCGGTAATGGAGATGGTACCGCCACACTTAGAACAGTTTTTAAAACCCGAAGCGGGTTTTTCCATTCTGAAGGAAAAGTTGGGCCTAGTGCCCAAAATGGCGCGTGGCACCTGAGAGAAAATTACTGGAAAGACTCCAGAAAAAAGTTTTTTTGTTGTTTTTTTTTAAGAAAAGAAAGAAGAAGAACCGGCGGTACCAGTGTAGCGTCGAGGGAAGGCAGATGCGACCACAAAAATGAAGACTAGAAGGGATTTTTTTCTGCGGTGACAGGATGTATGACCTGTCAGCTCCGTGGAAAATGAAGAACTGGAGAGGGACAGTTGGGAAAGGCAGGAAGGCAGTACGCAGGCGCTGTGGGATGCTCCCAAAAGCTTTCCTATTGGACGCTGGGGAGCGTTCCCGCGCAGGCTCCGTCGGTACCGACGATACCCATATGTGTTCATTCCTGCTTGTTCCTGGAGATTACAGATTAGATTCTGTTGGGTTATAGCCACACCTAGATATGGAATAAGACTGACCAACTGATGTCTACCAAGAAGGATTAGATGTCTGTTTGTTGGAACCACAGTCTCATACTAGCCATTAAACTTTGACGAATTTTTGAATTTTAGGAAATACATATTTAGAAAAGTAGAAGTCTCTTTGCTATACCTAGGAACACTTTTAATTGCAGTGCTTTGTGCTTGCAAAGAATTATAATGATACCATCCTTCATTATTCATTGGGAGAGACTGGGATTCTTCGGCTATCCTTTAGAATGGCTTTTTAAAATTTTTGGGTTACTCCAAACCTTGATTTGCATCCAAGCACTTATTTTCCCCTTTCCCTCTCCCATGGTTTTTTAGATTGCTTATGGGATATCTATTAAACCATTGAAAACAGCATTCACTATGGTCCAGCAGCCTCTCATTATAACAATATATACTGACTGCTTTAGTTTCTTCAGTATTGAGCATTTTATATATACCCATTCATTCAACTAATATTTAGTAGCCATACTTTAGTACTTTGGCATTACCAAATATACATATTTACACACAGCTTCGATTGACAGCCAGAAGCCATGTCAATAAAACACTAATTAACCAGAATGGTATCTATTATTTCATTAATTCATTACTACATTTTGGTAAGTGCATGCAATTTTTATGGCATCTTTTTACATGTTTTTATATGTATTTATATGTTTTTATTCCTAAAATGTGTTTTAAAACATCTTATATTGTCTCACATGTATTGATAATGTTATATTATTTATTTAGTGGTTGTATTTAATAAGGTCACATATTATTGATAGTATATTGAGCTTCAGACTGTATGTTAATGGTATCACTCTCTCTTTGTATACATTTTAACATTCTTATATATGTTATGATTTTGAGCTTTATATGATTGATACAATTTTATTTTTATTTTATGTTATTGATTTTAGAGGTCAGGTACCCCTGAAGAAGGCAATTTGCCAAAACATGTGTAGGGTAAACTCGTTAGGTACCAATAAAGTCTTCTCCTGTCCAAGTAGTGGAGTGACCTGCTCGTTCTTGTGCCTACACAATAGTGATGATGGAGAACTACTCACTCTGTCTGACTTGCATAAGATGTGAAAGTATAGGAGTTATACTGTGTCGCAGCAGTCGGTGTTAATGATTTAAGTTCCATTAAGTAGCATCCAGATAGGTCTTTAAAAAGTATCTTAATTTTAGTAGGACAGAGGGGATATAACATCTATCCTGCATATAAAGGGGAAGTTCCTTCATGGTTAATTCTATTTATTGTATTTACTTGCTTTTTGAATCTGAGCCAGTGGCTTAAATTCCAATGAGGGCCCCCCATTGTCACAGTGGCACACCCCTGCCCATGCAGACCCCCACTCCCCTCATGCAGCAGTGGCAAACTTATTTTATCATGTTTACCATGCTGCCTCTGCTCTTGTAAGTTTGCAGCAGACCCAGCAGTTGTTACCTGCCAGGGCAAAATCTCAGGGTGTGGCTGTTATCGCAAGACTTCAGCCAAGTGGATACCAGCTGCTGATCCTGTTGCAATCTTACAAGAATGGAGGCAGCACAGCAAACATGTTATAGTAAGTTTGCCACGCTGACTTACCACCGCTATGTGGACCTCTTCCTGCTTGCCCCTCCCCCCCATCACATTGCAGGGGCTGCTTGGGTAGAATTTATGCCACTGATCTGAGCTCAAGGCAAGTTATAAACAGGTACAATAGGCATTTCTCTCCAAAGGGAATTTACATTCCTAGTTTTATATCTCAGGCAATGGAGGGTTAAATGCTTTGCCCAAGGTCACAAGGAGTATCAGGGAGAAAAGCAGAATTTGAATTCTGGCTTCCCTGATTGCCACTACCCCTACTGATCATTTGTATAGGCTACAAGGTATACGCAGTGCTGTACATATAGATGTAAGACACAGTCCCTGCTCATCAGAGTTTACAGTCTAATCAAGAAAAAACACAGCCTGCTGTTCAACTCCCTCCTATAGGCATACTAGCCAGTCAGGTTTTCAGAATTACCATAAGGAAGGAGGAGTGGCCTAGTGGTTGGGGCAACGTACTACAGGCCGGAAGGTCGGTGGTTCAAATCCCACTAGAGGACAGCAACCTTGGGCCGGAAGGACTGGGGTTTCTAGTCCCACAGGTGCTCCTTGTGGTCTTGGGCAAGCCACTTAACCCTCCATTGCCCATGTTCCCTGTAAGTATTAGTGTATGTGTCTCATATCCCCTCGTGTTAAATGTATCCCCCAAGCGCTTTGACCCGGTGAAAAGCGGGATATAAATGCAGATAAATAAATAAATAAATAAATAAAGGACTATACAGCAGATAAACTTGCATAGACTGAAGATCCATTGTATACAATTCTCTTTCATGTATATTCATTGTAAAAAAGCTGAAACCCCAACTGATTAGGTGTGCCTCAAGGAGAAGGTTGAGAAGCACTGCACTAGGCTACTCTTTTCTGTAAGTTTTGACCAATTACTATTTAGTAACATGTCAAATTGTTTGAATGACTTTTACGCACATGATGTGCCAGAGGTAGTCCTCCATGCTGGGAACCAGTTCTCCATTATCCGACAAGGTAAAAGATGATAAGTATCTTGAAGGTATCCTAAAGGTGTTCTATTTTTGCTTTCATTTCCATCTGACCAAGTATTCAGCTTGGCTTTTAAGGATACCTCTTTATTTCTCTCTCTTTTTCCACAATCTTCATAATTGTTAAATAGTGGAGAAATAGCTTAGTGGGTAGAGAAGCAGCTTATAAACCTGGGAAGTCAAAGTTCAAATTCCCTTTCTCCCACTGATGCTCCATTAATCTTGGCCGAGTCATTTAAATCCTCCTTTTCTTCAAATGTAACTTAGATACTGAGCCCATTTGGGCCGTGAAATAACCTCTATGTAATTTGCTCTGAACCAGACTTGGAAAAGGCAAGCAAATCCAAAATCATATTTTAAAAATTACACTTTCTTTAATGATTAGACTTTCATTCTTGCCATTCCACATCAACAAGGTTATTTCCCCTAAATATCTATACAATTATATTTCATACTCGTCAATAGCCTGTAGATACAGTAAATTGCCCTTTCTCAGGGTGAAACCAATGCTAGAAAACTTCAGGAACAAGAAATTATGTCACCTGTATCCATATCTGCTATTCCCCCACTCTACTGTTGGTCTTTAGAGCTGAGCAGCAATGTTTGTGCTCGTCCCATAGCTCAAGTGTGAAGGCAGTTTGGGCACAGGTGTGGAGAAGCTGCAGCTAGGAAAGTGTCCATGCAGCTGAAAAGAGTGCTCAGAGGGCTTATTCTATATGTCAAAAGCAATATTAAAGCTACTGAAATGCAAGGGACGTGGGGAAAAGAAGAAGCGCTGTGGATTGTGTTGGAAAGAGATGGCACTGTCAGGGGCGGCCCAAGGGGGGTGCGGGGCCATGTGCGGAGACTCGGTGCGGGGCCTCATTTGCATAAGGGGTCTCATTTGCATAAATATTTGCATAATGTTACCATACACGAACTTTTAGTAAACATGCCTCTTAATGAGTGTATGAATAAAGAAAGACTAAAAGACTTCTACATTACTATAATCCAGTGCCAACCGCCAGACGCATTAGGAACTACTACAAACACTGCCCATTTAGAACCCATAGCAAACCCGCCGTATCCTAACAGCACTACCAGGACTCATAAAGCACCATACTCTAACTATCAAAAGGAAACGCTGCAAATATTAAACCAATACATTTCAGAGAACAACAGTACATGACCTACTGGGGAAAGAGAGCAAGTGGCAATGTCAAATAGGAATTACATAAACAGAATACCTCAGCTCAGTTACACATGCAGAACATAGACCATCACCAAACAAGGAATCACAATTTAGAAACAGGAAGACAATAATTAAACTGGGAATCCCAAAAGCCAAACTTGGAATGTACAACACTGTAGAAATAAAACTATACATTAATTTGCTCTTGTACTAAACAAAGCGCAGACTTTAATGATGCACATTTCCCAGAGCTGACATATTCCAATTAATAAATTCAAAATAAAGAGATATTTTTCTACCTTTTGTGCATTTTTTTTCAGCTGCAATTGCTCCAGCCACTTTCTTCTGGTTTCTTCGTGTCTTCCGCTAACTCTTCATCGTCTGCTGTCCATTTGTCTTTTCTTCTCTCTTCTAGTTTTTTTCCATTCTCTCTCTACATCTGCTTTAACATACTAATCTTTCTCCTTTTGCTCTTTCCTCATTCCTATTTCATCCACTCAAATTTTACCCCTCCATCCTCAATCCCCACTTACTCTCCCAATATCCGGACAATTGTAGATTTGTCTTCCCTCCCACACAAAATATTTTTTCCCTCTCCATTTCACTCTCCCAGCTCCATCCCATTCTAATCCTCCCCCAACATCAGCTCCATTCTAGTTCCAGTCCCACCCAGCATCCGCTCCCTTCTAGTCCCCGCATCAGCCCATTTCCAGTCCTAGCCCCCCATAAGCCCATTTCCAGTCCTAGCTCCCCCATCTATTTGCAGTCCCATCCGAGTCCCTCCATCAGCTCATTTCCAATCCCAGCCCCCCATGAGCCTACTTCCAGTTCTAGCCCCTTCATGAGTCCATTTCAATCCAAACCCCCACCACAGCCCTTTTCCAATCTTAGCACCCCCCCAACAGCCAATTTCCAGTCCTATTCTAGCCCCTCCATCAGCCCATTTCCTGTCCTAGCCCCCCCCACTCACCCATTTCCAGTCCTAGCTCCCTCCCCCTCACAACCCATTTCCATTCCAAGCCCCCGTCCCCATCAGCTATTTGCAGTTCAAGCCCTCCTTCCACTCAGCCCATTTCCAGTCCTAGCCTCCTCATAGCCCATTACTAGTCCTACCCCCCCAAAAGCCCATTACGTCCTAACCCCCCATCACCCTATTTCCAGTCCTAGCCCCCCCATCAGCCTATTTCCAGTCTTAGCCCCCCCCATAGCCAATTACCAGTCCTACCCCCCCATCAGCCCATTTCCAGTCTTAGCCCCCCCCCATAGCCCATTACCAGTCCTAACCCCCCCATCAGCCCATTTCCAGTCCTAACCCCCCCCATCAGCCTATTTCCAGTCCTAACCCCCCCCCCCACCACCACCACCACCACCACCAGCCCACTTCCAGCCTTAGCCCCCTACCCATAGCCCTTTACCAGTCCTAACCCCCCCCCCCATCAGCCCTCTTAGCCCCCCCATAGCCCATTACCAGTCCTAACCCCCCCATCAGCCCACTTCCAGTCTTAGCCTCCCCCCCCCATGGCCCATTACCAGTCCTAAACACCCCCCCCATCAGCCCACTTCCAGTCTTAGCCCCCCCCCCCCCAGGGCCCATTACCTGTCCGAACCCCCCCCCCATGGCCCTTTACCAGTCCTACCACCCCCCCCCCATGGCCCATTACCAGTCCTAACCACCTCCCCCCCATCAGCCCACTTCCAGTTTAGCCTCCCCCTCCCATAGCCCATTACCAGTCCTAAACCCCCTTCCCCCCTATCATCCCAAATTAAAACAAAAAAAACCCCCAAACCGGCTGCTTCTGCCGCGGCAGCATCAAGAGCTCTGCCGCGGCAGCATCAAGAGCTCTGCCGCGGGGCCCCACCCCTGCCCGGCAGAGCCTCCCTGCATCATCAGCTTTCTTCAAGTCCCAAAACGCGGGCTTCTTTCAGAGCCGCGAGAGTTTCTTTTCTCGCGGCTCTGTTAATCCCGCAGGGGCTGATGGGATTTCCCATCACCCTCGGCGGGATTAACAGAGCCGCGAGAAAGGAAACTCTCGCGGCTCTGAAAGAAGCCCACGTTTTGGGACTTGAAGAAAGCTGATGATGCAGGGAGGCTCTGCCGGGCAGGGGGGGGGGCCCCGCGGCAGAGCTCTTGATGCTGCCACGGCAGAGCTCTTGATGCTGCCGCGGCAGAAGCAGCCGGTTTGTTGGGTTTTTTTAAAACTTGGGATGCTGAAGAATGTTTTTTGCGCGGGGCCCTGTGCAAAAAACATTCTTGCTCAATGGACGGGCCGGCCCTGGGCACTGTCATCCATACTGGTGTAGTCTACAGGTCTCAACCTCAAATCAAGAAATAGACAGCAAATTTATTGCTGATATTGCAAAGATAGCCATGAAGGGGGAATTGATCATATTGGGTGACTTTAATCTACCCAATGTGGATTGGAGTATTCCTTCTGCAAATTTGGAAAGAAGTAAAACAAATTGTAGATGCCTTCCAAGATGTCTTACTTAGACAAATGGTGATGGAACCAACCAGAGAAAGCTCAATGCTGGATTTAGTGCTCACCAATGGAGATAGCATGTAAAATATCTGTGTGGGTACCCATGTGAGTAGCAGTGATCACTACACGGTGTGGTTTAAGATAAAAACCAAAGTGGAGTCCAATCACAGCAAGCTCAAAGTCCTAGACTTCAAAAACACTGACTTCAGTAAAATGGCCAAGTACCTGAAGGAGGAGTTGGCAGGGCAGGAGGGGATAAGGATAGTGGAATTGCAGTGGGCTAAACTAAAGGGGGCAATAAAAGGGGCAACAGATACATACATAAGAAAAGTAAATAAAGACAAGAGGAAAAGGAAACCTATTTGGTTCTCCAAAAAAGTGGCTATACTAATAGAGGCAAAAAACACAGTTTTCACAAAATTCAGAAGTTCACAAACAGATGAACACAGAAAGAAATACAGAGTCAAACTAATAGAGACAAAAAGAGAAATAAGGATAGCAAAATCAAAGGCAGAAGAAAAGATAGCTAAAGATGTGAAGTGTGGTGACAAAACGTTTTTCAGGTATATTCAGGAGAAAAGGAAAATCAGAGGTGGAATTGCAGGACTCAAAAGTGCTAGGAAGGGATTTGTAGAAACTGACACTGATAAAGCGAAAATGCTAAACAAATGCTTTTGTTCTGTTTTTACTAAAGAAAATCGTGGAGAAGGACCACCTGTGATGGATAAATATACAAATGGGAATGGAGTACATATCACATCATTCGTAGAAGATGATGTGTTAGAACAGCTTGCAAAACTGAAAGTGAACAAGGCTATGGGACTGGATGGGATACATCCCAGGATACTAAAAGAGCTTAGAGAGGTTGTTGCAGGGCCGTTAAAGGATGTTTTTAATAGATCCTTGGAAACAGGAGAAGTTCCACATGATTGGAGAAAGGCTGATGTGGTACCTCTTTGTAGAAATGGACAGATAAAGGGGATACCAGAATCCCCAATATGTAATTAAAGATAGATGAATTTCTTGATGCAGGTCTCTAAAATGTGCTCATAATTTTGTCTTTTCACCTACTTTCTCTTAAATAGAATAGGATATCATGATCATGAGTTCTGTGCAACTGTCTTTTAAAATAGTTTGGGAACATTGTTAACGCAAGCATAAAGAGTAAACATAGGCTATGAACTGCGCAACCATAGTTCTTCAACTGCTGATCATTTGGACCTGAAGCAGGGTTTCTTGAAAAATTGGAGGAAAACCCGAAACGTGAGCCACGTCGTCTGTTTTTTTGGCGTCTTGGCAGTACTTTGGCAACAGCTAAGTTACCGATTTTACTTTTATAAAATTACTTAATAAAAGGAGTGGTCACGGTGGTGCTTTGGAAAACTTTCTCAGCACTGTGCAGACATGCTCCGACAAAAAGATGATTTAAGACCTTAGGGGATTTTCTAGAGATTCGAGATTTTTTGGTGGTTTGAAAATTCTGTCTTTAATCATTCTCCTCTTATGTAACAGTCTATACCTCTGTGTTTTCTAAGCAATTCCAGCAGTACACTGTATTCCAAGAAGAAATAAGCACTAAGGATCCTATTTTTGAAGGCATTTACACAGGTTACTGCTCTAGTTACCCGTGTAAATGCCTTATCAGGGAATTTTCTAAGGCACCTACACGAGTAGTGCCGTCAAATTCCCTGGTTTGTCCCTTACGTGCCCCGATACTATGCACCGGGGCATATCGGGGCATTCAGGGGCAGAGGAAAGAGATAAGCGGATAACAGCAATTTTCGATGCTACCTAGTTAACCCTTGGCAACTAAAAGATAGGTGAGAGTTTTCTTCGTCTATCTTTGAGGCTCTGGGGCTAATCGAAAATAGCTGCTACCCATTTAGCCTCGGTGGCTGCCTACGTTTCCAGCCAACCCAGTTTTTCACTTCCGTCGCTGCGGAAGTGAAAATCTGGGTTAAGGGGGTCGGTGTGCAGGCTATGTGCAGATGCGATGCATAGTCTTCCTAATTGAAAAGCGGACCCTAAGTCCTCAGCCCCAAAATTTCAGATTTGTTGGCCAGACTCAGAACCAACAGATACCAAGTTCTTTCTGATGTTCAGTTTTCTGAACTACAGAATGAATGGGATAGAAACTATTCAGACTGCTTAATGAGACAGATATTGATGCATTAACTAAAGGGTCAATATTTAAAATGACTTATGTGACTGCTAACTAGGGGAGGCGTGAAGGCAAAAAAAAAAATCTTTTTGTTTCCTGGGTCATCTGCAATTTATTTCATTTTTTTTTGTTTTAATAAATTTTGTTTTCTTTTATTTTGTTTTTATACATTTTCACATTGGGCAATTTTGTTAATTGAAGAGGTAGCTGTGGCTGCTGCCTAAATGAAAAACATAGCTTAAAGATTATTAGAGGTTTCAGGCAAATAAAAAAACAACTGGCCTTTTTTTTCTCATGGTCAGAGGCTGGCCTTAAACCAGTGATCATTGGGTTACAAGGGCAGGCATTTTGCAGAAGAGTCAGCACATCTCCATGTGGGCTAGTTCTAGCCAGCCTGCTTTTGTATTGCTGATGATCTTCCTTTCTTTTTTTTTAAATGTATATTTATTAAATTTTTAACAGTTACAATAAGCAACCTACAAGAAAAGTAAATTCATTTAAAATAACACAAGAAAAACCTCAAGAAACAAACCATGAATTTACACAAGCCCACATTATGAGAGATGATAGAGGGTACATGGAGGTCAAGACAAAGAAAACAAATAATACTTTCAACTTCTTTTAACTATACCCAGTCAAATAGAGCAAACATCTCAAAAGGAAAACAACTTATCCAAAAGTGTCAGCATAACTGTCCCAGCGTGCCCTGCAACACCCCCTCCATTCTATTGATTGCAGACCAAACATCACGGAGCGATACTTCCCCAGACTAGGTGCCCTCAAATGGTAACTTTGACGAATTAACAGAAAACGAAATCAGCACCGGGAACTTAGGTCCAGAGTCTACAACTATCTCCATTACAGCAGTCACAACCAACAGTAAGGGAGTAGAAGCAGATGGGGCTATATCCCCTACCTGGGAAGCCCCAATCATGCTAGAGACATACTGAGAATTTGGCTGGTGGGGAGGATTTCTTAACCCAAAAGTAAGCGAGGAATCCGAAGAGGAGATACTCACACCTGTCTGCAGGGGCAAAGAGTTAAGTTTCCCAGTACTTACAGTATAACATGATGGTCCAGCAGGCCTTTTACCACCATCAACTCTTCCTTAGAGTCCTTCACCTTAGCTTTCCTCTTGTCCATTGCAAAAGATATTAACAACAGGGGAGAGAAAATCCCATCTTCCAGCATCCTCGGCACTCCAAAGGGGCACACAAAGGGCAAAACTAGCCCCTTAGAACACACCCTTTTGTACTTCGACCCACGTTCACTACCCGCAGAGCAAGCAGGCTCTTTATCCCCCCCCCCCCACAGGAGGGAGGAGCTGTAGTCAAAACAGTTGAAGGAAAAAGGTGCTGGAATCACTCTCTCGTGTCCCCACTCTCCAACGGAGCAAGCAGGCTCTTTATCCTTCCCCCCCTTCAGAGGGAGGAGCTGTAGTCAAAACAGCTGATGTTTGAAAAGCAAGCCCTCCGGTGCTGGAACCACTCTCTCACATCTCCCGATGATCTTCCTTTCTAATTCATGATTGGCCCAAAGTTTGTCTGGACTGCAGCTCTATGGAAAATGCCAACTGAATTTTTTACCTTGCAAATCTATTGACTCCTGTTGTAGAGATTTACTCCAAAGATTTTTCTTTTGCCATGTTCTTGTGCCATAAATTCTGCAAAACCATGTCTATGTATACTGTCAGAGATGTTTTCTGTCATCATGTTTCTATAAAGGAAAAAAGGGGACTGTTGTAGTAGTTGATATGGAAGGCCATGTGGTATTTTTCTGTTGTCATGTTTCTATGTTTCTATAAAGCCTAATCAGATCTTCTTTGATCCTCACTAATTGGATTCTAGGATTTATATTAGGCTTGGCAAAAGTGTCTGATAGGGTACTCAAAGATGATTTCCCAGACTTTCTAACATGTGAACATAGCAAGAAGCAATCATACGGCATTTGATGCAATTCATTCACTAACAGAATATCCGCAGAAGTCAGCCAAGTTTCACTAATAGCTAATTAAATCACACAAAATAGGCACCTTGTTCCTGACAGTGCGTGCATTAGCATATAATACCTTAAATACAAACATTAATCAGATACCATAGAGGAAGATGCACTAGAAGAACATAAAATGGGTTGCAAAAACGATGTCTGTCGCTGCACTTGAGACCACTGAGCAGCACTCAGATCCCCATATTTCCCATGTCCCATAATTACATTAATAGGCAAAGACCCCATACTAACAGCAAATTGAGAACACCACCACAACCAGAATAAAAGAGGCAATAAATCAAAAAAACTAGATTTCAAAGATGTAAAAGCCATGCTAAGGGCCACACCTAAGGGCCCTTTGGTGGAGCCTTTAGGTGAGGGCCAAACAGGCAATGACCCATCTGCAAGCTTCTCCTTGAGTGCCACAATGCTGTCCCTTGATAATGTAATCAGCGGCAAGGGGGCAGAGCCTGTAAAGTCAGCATTTCCAACTGATTCTAACAATTGTCTGAAAGCCAACATTCCACTGTATCAAGGCATGAATTTAAGTTTGAAAGATTGTATGACTTAGGATCTATATGAGCAACTAACTGGATATCATCAATACAGTAGTAACCAGTAATTCCAAATGTTTCAATTAGAGATAGCTAGTGGACTGATAAAATATTAAATAACTATGAAGCAAGGATCATGTCTTGAGGGACTCCACACTCAAGTTGATGTGATGTAGTTGAGTGATGATTAGTCTCTATCCAATAGGCCAAATGCCCGAACAGGCATAGCATGAGATAGACTGACACAGTCACATGACCCTGCACTTCGTATGCCCTCCCCCATGTGCCCTGGGTCTTGACCCTCAGGAAGAAGAGGGACTATGCTCAGGGAGTGAAAAGCCCCCCCCCCAGCACTGTCTTGGGCTTGGGGACCTTAGCCTTATGAGGGCCATGACCCTGGCCCCTTGGCCTGCTGACCCTATTGGGGAGGTTGTTAGGCTAGAAACTGTGAGTAAGTTCCGTAAGTCTTTTTCTTCTTCGGGTAGAAGGACTTTTTCCCCAAAGCTTTCCACCGGGAAGGGTCAGTGGTCTTCCTGGAGAGCCTGGTTCTGGTCATACACTCAGACTCCAACTCTGCAGCCTTTTCCATCATGGGCTTGCCAAAGAGGTTGTCCCCTAGGCATGGGACATCAACCAATTTGTTGTGAACCCATTTCTCTAGATCCGAGGACTGTAGTCAGGCCAGGTGGTGGGCACTAATGCCCACAGCAGCTACCCGAGCCACAGACACAAAGCAATCATGGGTCACCCGAGTCATAAACTTAGAGCAGTCCTTGACCAAGGAGACCAGGATCCAAAATCATGCCAGAGGTTCGTCGGTCAGTCCAGCTGAGAACCTGGTAAGCTTTTTTACCAGGTACATCAGGTATATGCCCATGTACAAATGGTAAGCCTGGATGCGGGCCATAAGCATCAAGCCCTGATAGTGCTGTCTACCAAACCCATCCATGGTGTGGGCCTCCCTGCCTGGAAGCACTGAGGAGTGCCTCTTCTGGCTTTTGATTCAACGCATTGCTGACTCCACCACCATGGAGTTGTATGGTAGCTGTGGCTTTTCAAGCCCCATGCCCTTGCAGACTCAATACTGGGAATCAAGTTGCTTGCTCACAATAGGCACAGTCACCAGGGTTTCCCATATCCTGAAGAGCAAGCGCTCTAGTATGGGTGAAACTGGCACCATCAGTGCCTCCCTCGGAGGGTATTGAAGGATTTTGAGATCTTCAGCACGAGGCTCATCTGACGGCTCGGCCATGAAGGATAGTGCCTTTGACATCTCCCTCATGAAGTAGAGGGAAGCAAAGTCCTGAGGTGGGGACCGCCTCCACTCTTGCAGTGAGGAGGGGTCTGATGGGACATCCCTATGCAGCTGGTTGTCAGGCTACTCATCCTCTGTCTCCCACTCTGAGTCAGAGAGCACCTCGAGGACTTGGCGGGAATCGGCTTGATGACTAGCTGGAGGCAGAGGGAGACAAAGGAGCCTGACATCCCAACTTGGAGGCGCTCAGGGGCAAAACCTGAGGCCTCATGGGTGAAGAAGAGTGCCATGGCTTGGCTCGGAGTCCATACTTCTCGAGTACCAGCTGGACATTGTTTGGGAAAGCCCTCATGGAGCAGGGTCCATACTTAAAGGGTATTAATGAACACACACATCTTTTTCAAAGACAGGGAACTAGAGGTTATGAAATGAAGCTGCAAGGAAGTAAACTTAAAAGCAATGTCAGAAAATGCTTTTTCATGGAAAAGGCAGTGGATGCCTGGAATGCCCTTCCAATGGAGGTGGTGGGGACAACTGGCAGAATTCAAAAAGGCATGGGACAAGAACAATGGGTCATTATATAAAAGGATTTTATCAAAGAAAACTTCTAAAACAGAAAGGGGCAATCTGGATGGAGCAGCAAGCATAATCCACACAACCCTAAAGAAAGGCATAGAGAGGGAGGGGTAACCTGCACAGAGTGGCAGACACAAATCTACAACTCTAGCCACCTTACTGGGCAGACTAGATAGACCATGTCGGTCTTTATCAGCAGTTATTTGCTATGTCTTTCCCATACAAGACACCAAAGATTTGATTTCAAGAAAGTTGAGCCACCTTGATGTTTTCACATTAAGCGTAGTTACTCACCTGTAAAAGGTGTTCTCTAAGGCAAAAGGAATAAGTCCTCACATATGGGTGACATCGGCATTGATGAAGCCCACACGGTGAACACATCCCAGCTTTCACAGAAAGCCTTTGGGAGTTGGACCAAACATGCACAGTCACCTTCCTGCCGAAGGGTGCCATCTTACCTCAGTATGATGACATAGCTTAATCAAGCAAAAAAAGAAAACCATTCAATGGGGAAGAGGGAGGGTTGTGAGGACTGATTCCCGCTGTCCCCAGAGGACTCCTGTTATTGCTGAGTAACTATGCTTTCTCTGGGAACAAGCAGGAAGTCAGTCCTCACAAATGGGACTCCCAAGCTACAGACTACCGAAAAAACATGTAAAAAGCCATGGGCAACTGAAAAATTGAACTGTGGCTGACAGCAGAGAGTGCTAAGTGGCTGCAAGACCTCAGGGACAACCACAGCTTCAACCAGGGAATCAATTCTCCGGTAGCCTGGACACACAGAAAGGCCGGAGGGTAGGAGTGGTACTATTCCCCAAACAGATGACAGAGTACTGCCTGGTTGAAGGCGCTGTGATGCCGGGAGTCCTCCTCCAGGCAGTAATGATCTTCAAAGGTGTGAACCGAGGACCAGGTGGTGGCCTGGCAGATCTTCATTAAGGAAATGGAATGCAGGTTTGCCACAGAGGCTGCCATAGCCTGCACATTATGGGCTATAATATGGTGCTCGAGGGAGAGACCAGCCTGGTCATAGGCAAAGGAGATGCAGTCCGCCACCGAGGTGGACAGGGTGCGCTTGGAGACCACATTGCTAAGCCAGATTGGGTCACCGCAATGCCAAGCCAGATTGGGTCATAGGAGATGAAGAGCTGCGAGGAGCAGTGATGGGCCTTAGTCTACTCTAGGTAGAAGGCCAGTTCCCTCTTACAATCCAAGGCATGGAGGACGGCCTCTGACCTGCTCATGTGAAGCCAAGGAAAGTTGATAGGGAGAACCACTTCCTGGTTGAGATAAAAGATGACCACCTTATAGAGAAACTTAGGGCGAGTGCGGAGGACCACCCTGTTCCTATGAAAATGGGTGTAGGGGGCACGAACCACCAATGCCTGTAGCTCACTAACTCTGCATGCAGACATGAGCGCCACAAGGAAGATCACTTTTCAAGAGAGGTACTTGTGGTAACAAGAAGCAAGCGTCTGAAGGATGGAGCCATGAGCTTTCCAAGAACCACATTCAAATCCCATGCTGCTGTGGGCGGGCGAATGAGCAAGAGAGCCTTCATGAAGAGGCCCACAATAGGATGGGTGGACAGGGGTTCCCCATCAATCAGATGATGGTGTGCAGCCAGCACACTGAGGTGTACCGCGAGTTAAACTTCAGGCCGGCACTGGAAAGGTGTAGCAAGTGCTGCAGTACTGCTGGTACAGAGCATGAGGAGAGGTTGAAGCCACTCTCAGAACACCAGACTGAGAACCTGCGCCACTTGAAGGCATAAGCCGTCCTCTTCTTCAGGTAAAAGGACTTTTTCCTCAAACCTTCCATTGGGAGGGGTTGGCGGTTTTCTGAGAGAGACTGGTTGTGGTCATAAACTCTGACTCCAGCTCTATGGTTTTCTCTGTCATGGGCTTGCCAGAGGTTCTTCCCTCTATGGTGATTTTATTCACTCAAACTAAACCAAAGGGTACACACCTCCTTCCTTTCGTTCACGTGGTGATTTCTTCTACATCACTAGAAGGTCTCAGATTCTACAGCATTAAGCTAGAAAAATTCCAGCAATCATGCTTTTTTCGCATCAACGACCTTCGTTTGTGCTAATATTTTCTTAGCTATGGGGGAGTTCATTTACATGTTAACTCTGTATGATGTGCTTTTCTGACAATCTGTATGTAAACAAAATTTGTACCTGCCTTGATTCGGCAGTTTCACAATAGTAATCCTACCCGCTTCTGATCGCTGGAAGGAGCGGGCTACAAATGCTTGCTAAATAAAATAAATAAATAAAATAAATAATATTTTCTTTCAATCGGCATGGGTATCCATAAAAATGCTTGCACTCATTATATTCAAAAATCACCCAAAAGTGATCTATAAAATCCCTCTTGTAATTTTTACCAGGTAACATTGGGAAAATTCACCATATCTTCGCCACAGTAAATCAGAGAAAATCCAATTAATATTTCTCTGGGAACAAGGAGGAAGTAAATTCTCACATATGGGTGACAGATATGTATGGTCTCTTTCTTGAGTGTTAAACTGCTGCTTCTATGGTGATTTTATTCACTCAAACTAAACCAAAGGGTATACACCTCCTTCCTTTCATTCACGTGGTGATTTCTTCTACATCACTAGAAGGTCTCAGACTCTACAGCATTAAGCTAGAAAAATTCCAGCAATCATGCTTTTTTCGCATCAACGAAACAACAGCTTACAACAACAGCGCTAGAAAAGAGATGATTTCTAAAAAGGAGTGGGGTTATTTAAACATGTCAAGTCCAACCATAGCAAGGTTTTACACAGTCCCTAAAATTCACAAAAATATAACCTACCCCCCAAGCAGGCCCATAGTCTCAACAAAGGGATCAGTGTTGGAACCATTATCCACATATGTTGATTCATATTTGCACCCGCTTCTAACAGCTATTCCATCTTAAGTTAAGGACACCACTCGCTTCCTCAGACTTCTGACCCAAAATAATTGTTGGGCGAGTTGTGGTGAAGTTATTCTGGTAACTCTAGATGTCACTTCCCTTTACACTAGTATCCCACAATTGGCAGCTTACAACACAGTAGAATATTATTTACAGCAAAGAAGAGATCTTTCGGATGGGTTAGTGGAGTTCATTATGCAGTTGGCACACCTGACCATCTTCCAAAATTATTTTAAGTTTGAGAGGGTGCTTTACCATCAGATATCAGGAGTGGCAATGGGGGCACATGTGCCCCCTCTATAGCCAATTTGTATTTGGCAAGGTTTGAGGAGCGCTGGATAAAGTCAGGTCCTTATGAGGTTAACATACCCTTATGGTGCCATTACATTGACGATATTTTTTTGATGTGGAAGGGCCCCAGAACACTTTTGGAAGATTTTTTTCAGTGGCTGAATGGCTGTGACCCTAACATCCGATTCACACATGAGGTACACTGTACAGAAATAACTTATTTGAACGTTAGAGTGAGGAGACAAACAGATTCCTGGAGGACCACGGTTTACCGGAAACACACTGATCGAAACACATTTTTACGTTTTGATAGTGCCCATCCGGTATGTTTGAAGACTGGTCTTCCGTTTTTCCAGTTTTTAAGGTACAGAAGAAATTGCTCAGATAGACAGGAATTTAAGCAATTGTCTAAACATTTGGTGTGTAATTTTAGAGAACGGGGATACCCAACATCGGTTGTTACACGGGTATACCAAAGAGCACTGAATAATAACAGAGCTCTATTGCTGTCACAACGGGAGACAAGATTGGGGACTCTGTTTGAAGATATTAATCTTGTTACTAAATATTCTCCTTTCAGCAGGGCTATACAGCGTACCCTACATAAGCATGCTAATGTATTGAGTAATGTGAAAGGGTTAGAGCACCATAAGATTAGGTGTGTTTGGCGTCGAGGCAGGAATTTGAAAGAATATCTTAGCCCAACCGTGTTGAGAACTTTAGATAGCATGGATGAGACTTCTATTAAGCAACGAGGTCACAGGAAATGTGGGATGTGTGGTATCTGTGCAATCACGAAGGAGGTTGACAGTTTTGAGTACCATGAGAAAAATTATATCTTAAGGCATCATACCTCCTGTGATTCTACGTACGTAGTCTATCTTATCCAGTGTCCCTGCGACCTACTATATGTAGGAAAAACTGATCGGCTTTTTAAAACATATCATATCAGAGCAATCCCCAACTTGAGCCAATTTAGAAAGGCCCTTAAACATTTCCTCTTCACCAAATATCTCACTGACATCTCTGATCCTCAGTCCCACTCGAATAACGAGCACCTCAACAATAATAGTAGTCAACTAGGCAAGCCCTCGCAACAGGCGTCCCCTACAATGTAAACACCAAACATTATCCTTTCTCAGTACACCTCATATGTATATAGTGTACCCTTTTTCCAAGTTGCATTTCCTGTTTAATGTAATGACCAGACATATTTAAGTTGTCGGATGTTTCTGTTCCATGTGAACCGCGCTGATTGCAAATAGTGCGGTATATAAGAAATATAAATAAATAAATAAAACCAGAATGGCGGAGCATAAGAGCCGGCTGAAACATGAGGTTACAGAAGCACCAATTGTAGAACATTGTATGACAGTTGGCCATAAGTTTGAGGATTTAAAATGCTTCTGTATAGATACGGTTAAGGTGGGGACACTGGGTAGAACAAGGGAACAATCATTGGTGGTACAAGAACAAAAATGGATTTTTGATTTAAATTCTGTTATACCGAGTGGATTGAATGCTAACATTGAGTGGAGAGCATGTGTTTGACCAGACAATGGACTCGTTTTTAAAAACAAGTTTCAAAATAAGTTTTAAAATGAGCTAGAGAGTGTAGGACAGTTGAGATACGGTGTAATTCAAGGGAGGATGAAGGAGACTAATATTACAGGATGTTGTTTCGTGACCACCAATAGTGGAAGGGAATGCAAGCCAATTAGATGGCAGACATTTGATACCGTAGGGTTTAAAAGACGGAGCAAATGCATGACTCTGCTTGCGCGGCGTCTGTTTGAAGAATCCAGTTGGGATAGAATGCGAGAATGGTAGTACACGACGTGGGCAGCATTGATCCATTTTGAGGTACTTTCAAATAGGGTATAATTCAGTCATACAGATAGGATATACACTTCGAATATGGGAGTTCTTAGTGGTAGTGATTTGCTTCGATTTGTTTGTCTTTTTAGAATAACCCCTGAAGAAACAATTGGTGAAACGCAGAAGCAGTACTACTTGGAGGCGTTGGGATTTTATAGATCACTTTTGGGTGATTTTTGAATATAATGAGTGCAAGCATTTTTATGAATACCCATGCTGATTGAAAGAAAATATTAGCACAAAGGTCGTTGATGTGAAAAAAGCATGATTGCTGGAATTTTTCTAGCTTAATGCTGTAGAGTCTGAGATCTTCTAGTGATGTAGAAGAAATCACCACGTGAACGAAAGGAAGGAGGTGTATACCCTTTGGTTTAGTTTGAGTGAATAAAATCACCATAGAAGCAGCAGTTTAACACTCAAGAAAGAGACCATACATATCTGTCACCCATATGTGAGAATTTACTTCCTCCTTGTTCCCGGAGAAATATTAATTGGATTTTCCCTGATTTACTCTGGCGAAGATATGGTGAATTTTCCCAATGTTACCCGGTAAAAATTACAAGAGGCGTTGGGATTTTATAGATCACTTTTGTGTGATTTTTGAATATAATGAGTGCAAGCATTTTTATGAATACCCATGCCGATTGAAAGAAAATATTAGCACAAACGAAGGTCGTTGATGCGAAAAAAGCATGATTGCTGGAATTTTTCTAGCTTAATGCTGTAGAGTCTGAGACCTTCTAGTGATGTAGAAGAAATCACTATGTGAACGAAAGGAAGGAGGTGTATACCCTTTGGTTTAGTTTGAGTGAATAAAATCACCATAGAAGCAGCAATTTAACACTCAAGAAAGAGACCATACATATCTTTCATTAGAGGTTCTTCCCTCGGCATGGGACATCAACCAATTTGTCCTGAAGCCATTATCCAAGGTCTGAGGACTGTAGCCATGCCAGGCGGTGGGCACTAAGACCCACTGCAGGTACTCTAGCCATGGATTTGAAGCTGTCACAGGCTGCTTGTGTGACATATTTGGAGCACTCCTTGACTGTCGATACCAGGCTCCAGAATCACTGAAGAGTTTCTTTGAACAATCCAGCTGAGAACCCAGCAAGTTCTTTTGCCAGGTCTCTCAGGTACATGCCCATGTACAGCTGGTAAGCCTGGATAGAGGGGTAAATGAGGCACCAAGGGAAGACAAAGTCAGAGCAGAGAGAATGAATGAATTATTTGCTTCAGTCTTTACTGAAGAAGATGTAGGGAAGATACCCATGTCTGAAATGGAATATAAAGGTGATGCAGTGGAAGAATTGAAAGAAATATAAATAAACCAGGAGGATGTATTACAACTGTTTGATAAGTTGAAGAGTAGCAAATCACCTGGACCAGATGGTATATGTCCAAGGATATTGAAAGAACTGAAAGATGAGATTGCAGACTTACTATTAGTAATCTGTGAATTATCATTTTATTTATTTATTTATTTACATTCTCTTATTACCGCACTATTCTGCATCAGTGCGGTTTACATTGAACAAACTGAAATTACATTAAACAGGGCATTATAACTTGGAGATAACTATTTTACAGGGAACATGGGCTGTGGAGGGTTAAGTGGCTTGCCCAAGACCACAAGGAGCACCTGTGGGACTAGAAACCCCAGTCCTTCTGGCCCAAGGTTGCTGTCCTCTAGTGGGATTTGAACCCCCGACCTTCTGGCCTGAAGTACCTTGCCCCAACCACTAGGCCACTCCTCCACTCTATGATCATGAAAATCATCTGTAGTACCTGAGGACTGCAGAGTGGCCAATGTAACTACAATTTCTAAAAAGGGTTCCAGGGATGATCCGGGAAACTACAGACTGGTAAGCCTGATGTCAGTACCAGGCAAAATGGTAGAAACCATTATAAAGAATAAGATTACTGAATACGCAGATAGCCGTGGTTTAATGGGAGAAAGCCTGTGTCCGGGGACTCATCATCGGTTTCCCACTCTGAGTCGGAATAACAAGAGACTGAGAACCTGGTGGGCCTTGTGAATATTCCTGGCCTAGGACCCCGGCGCTCTGAATTGGAAGCACTTGTGAGAGATACTCAAGGCCATCGGCCTGAAGCCGATGCCACTCCAGCACTGGCTGGATCTCCTTGGGCAACGCCCTCATGGTAGAGGGACCAGTCGCTGGGCCCAAGGACCTAGAAGAACCAGGCATCAGACCCCGCTGCTGGACCAAGACGGAAGCAAGTTTGCGTTCCAAGGTTGCCATCCTGACCTCAAGGCCAGAAGGCTCTGCAGGCACCGGCGTGGGCATCAAGGGTATCGGGCCCAATGCTGGCTCCGTTGAAGGGTATTCTCGATGATGATGGCTTTGGGGGACCAATGCCAATCCCTTGATGCCACTGGATTCTCCTCTTGCTGGGGCAGCTTTGACAGCCACTCCTGGCCGTCGCCCTTGCGCCAAGGATTCCGATGCTGGTGACCGTGGGACTTACCTCTGGTTCTGGCATTGTCCTTCGTCAATGCTGTAGGTGGAGTCCAGTCCTTCCAGGGATGGCCCTCTACAGATGATCCCCAGTCTGATGCCCCACAACCTCGGGACTCCGAGTAAGCGTAGTCTCTGTGGTGGCTACCAAGGACGTCTATTCCACGCTCGAAGCCGGGGCCAAAGAGGAGGTCTTGAGGCCAAACAGCGTCTCCTGCTCCCTTTCATGATTCCTGCGATCCTTGCTCATCTAAAGACAGAGCGAACAAATGGAGGCATTGTGATCAGCTCTGAGGCACCACAGGCAGCAGTCATGGGAATCTGTGTGCGATATCGTGTGCTCGTAACAGTCACACTGCTTAAAGTCCACTGAGGACACAGCAGGGAAAACGGCACCCATGAGATCAAACCCCAAGGTCCTGGTTAGGAAAGATGAGAGAAAAAATCCCACGCACCAAAGGACAGAAACAAAGAAGAAAAACTACCCAAAAAACCATGACACCGAGGCAGCAGCGGTTCCGGGCATCAAGAAAGTGAAGATATGTGACCGGAGAAAAGCATAAAGAAAAAATAAAGACAAAAAACACCAACTTTTTCTGGGATGCAGACAAGACGTCTGATAGGTTCCATGGAAAAAAGAAGACTGAGATAAGATGGCACCCTTGGGCGGGAAGATGACTGCATATACATGGTCCAACTCCTGAAGGCTTTCTGTGAAAGTTGGAGAGTGTTCACTGCGCAGGCTCTGTCAGTGCCGTCACTCATATGTGAGGACTGATTTCCAGCTTGTTCCCAGAGAAATCCCCGATTCGATGAAACGACCCAAACAGAATGAGGAGTCCTTCTGCACCGTTGTCTCCCTTGTGGTTACTCTGCCCTTCACACCCCATGACTCAACCGCAGCAGTGGCGGCATGACAGACATTCATCGCTCTTCCCTCCCGATCACAGAGGTCTCCCCCTCCCCTCACTACCCCAAATCCCTCCTTTTATTTCGGCTCCTTGCCACCCATGTATTTTCTTCTCCTTTATTCTTCACTCTGCTTACTCATCGCTCTTTTTTTCACCTTCGCCAGATTCACGCCATCCGTTCCTTCCTCCCCACCTCTTTTCTTGTTACCCTCATCCTGTCACTTGTGATTTCAAGACTCGACTATTGCAACACCGCTTTTGCAGGTCTTCCACAATATCAGCTTCGCCACCTACAGCTCGTTCAGAACACCACCGTCTGCCTCCTCACCCACAGATCACATCACTCCTTTGCTTATTAGTCTTCACTGGCTCCCAATTCCTCAGGTTTTTCTACAAATTACTCATTATCACCCACAGAGTCCTTCACACCAGTACCCCCCAGTATTTAGCAGACCCGGTTCTCCTCCAGCCCTCCCCTCGTCTCCTTCGTTCTGCCCATGGTAACCGTCTTTTCCTTCCCCCTCCCACTCAGGCCCACCTTGAACTCACCTACCACTCCACCTTCTTTTTTCTTTGTCCCACCCTTTGGAATTTACTCCCGCACATCCTCTGTACAGAATCATCCTTCCTCCGGTTTAAGACCTTGCTCAAGACCCACCTCTTCCATCAGGCCTACGATCCCCCCCCCCCCCCACTAGTCCTTCCCCCCTACTGTAGGTCCCCTGCCCTTATACTCCCCCACCCCCACCCCACCCTCTCCCCTACAACATCTGGAGTCTCTGTCCCTTTTCTCTTTTTTCATCTTCTACCTATTGCTTTCCTATATAAACAATGGCGTTCCTTTTCTCTCTTGTCCTCCAACTACAGCCTGTATTTTATTTTTGTACACCACCCTGACGCTTGTGCCTTTAAAGCTTCTGTGGTAAGTGTGAGGATTTGGCTTTAAATGAAAATATGAGACATCTGTTAGTTTATTCCTCTACAATTTTTTGGTGGCTTTATCAGTCAAAGGAAAACAAGTTAGTTATGTCTAAAACGTAAATTTTCTAAAATTCTCTTTTTACTCTGCATCACTTAACTGTAAGGTTTATTACAGTAACTGCCAGGTTCATGGCTATAGGCACTGAAATGAGGTGAAGGGTTTGGCTAAAGCAGTGGACTGTACCCTTTCAAACTGTTATTTTTGTGGTCCCATTCTGGAAAAATATTTGAAAGGATTAGCCATACCAAAGCAGTTTGTTCTGAGGCTCTATTACTACCATAGCTCTTCTAGAAGCAGTTCTGTGAACAGATTTAATCATTCTTCTCATATGCAGTGGAACATCTTTTTGGTTTCAGGGACCAAATAAACGAATCTCTGATATGCCCCACCACCTCCATGTTCTTTAGTTGCTGATGCTGTGTTGGGCAAAATATTGGTGAAGTCACGGTCCCTGTGGCTCACTCCATTCTGCTGCCTATGATTCCTCTGATGCAAAGACTCTTTTGGCAAAGAGCAAAAAAGCTGAGATACCCTTCTGCAGTCAAGCGTTTAATAAACAGATAGACTGACCTTTTGATTCTTCAAATTAATATCAGGCTTGAATGCCAGCTGCAGTTTTTTCTGGGACATTTTAGATCAAGCAACCCAGAAGTGTGGTTCTGAACCTTGTCTAGGAGGGCTATACTATGCATCAGCACTGACCTGAGTTTGTTCACCGATCCCAGGAAATCCAAAATAAGCTAGAGCTTAACAGTAAATAGTGGAATATCTGCTTAAAAATGTCATTATAAGAATTCAAGTAGCAGAAAATTCAAAAGTGTCTAGTTGTTTTGTAGTACTAAAGAGGTTACAGGAGGTGGGGATGGTTCCCTGACCAATCCTGGGCATAAAATGAATTTGTATAAAAGAACCATTTCATGATGGATGCACTACCTACAACAGTGCAAGTAGTAAGACCAGGAGGTATTTTGTGTTCCCTCAATCTCCTAGATATCCATCTCCACATAGCCATTAGAGAATTTCATCAGAAATTCCTGTATTTTATCATAGGAGACAGTCATTACCAGTAAAGGTGCTTCTTTCTGGCCTCAAGTTGGGTCCCCTGAGTTTTCATAAAGGTCTTAGTCCCAGTGGAGAGTGTTTTCATCATAACAGGAATGTCAAGACATGAGAATATTGAGACCAGATGCTTGGTAATATCCATGTTACAAATCCATTGCTGGATATCGAATTGAGAAAAGTATGCTCTTATCTCACCCTTAGATTTATCTGGGATCATGTTTCCTCATTTCACAAGGCTTAAGGTCATAAAGGAAGAGCTCCTGTCTACATAAAAGAGAGCATGATTCTCAGTTATTTCAAGTAGATAGTACCTGGGAGTTTGAGGTCTCGTGGCAGGAGTTGTACTTTACAGTTCCATAGATAATAAACTATACAACACCTTCACAAAACAATTTGTTAAAGCAGCTGGCCAGTTCCATGGCAAGACTTGCAATTTCCATAACTTTCTCCATAGAAGTGAGGCAGTCATTGAGATGGTGACTTTGAAAGGACAAGCTCTGTGTAGGCATAACTCTGAACATGGTCCACTATAGGTATGATTCACCAAAGCTTCTGTCCCCATTCTGTGTCTATAGGAAAGGACCTTGATGAATCAGGCCCTGCATATTTTTGATCACTGATGCCAGTTGTGAAGAATGGTGAGCTGCTCTTCCCATGACTGTACGCAGGCAAGTGGTTGATAGATGAATAATTTCATATTAAGGCTTTGAAAATGAGGACTGTTATTTGTGGACAGAGAAGATTCTAGAAACAATTACAGTGGCTCATATATCGGGCAGCACTATGTTTAAGCAAACCCCTGAGAAGGAAAAGCCCAAATCCAATTAAATGGACAATTTTACAGCAGTAGCCTAGATCCTCAAATAAGGGGGACAGATGCTCTAGTTTAAGCATAGGAATCAAACCTTTTGTATGTGTTTCTGCCACACAGCATAATATTGATAGTGCTGGAAAAAGTAAGCATTGCCTTGTTCTGCAGCCACAGAACACCTGCAAAGCTAGCCTAATGACCTTTGCCTCTATGTGACTGATGGGCCACCTGGCCTCTTTCTTGGACCACTGACCTTGAGCCAGAGTCTAGACAGTGTGATCTCCAGTCGCTTAGGCTGGCATCTATTGTTACCAAAGTCCACTTGGGTGACTCCTTATCCATTCTGCATGAGGTTGACCAGGCTCAATCAGCAGGACCGACTGAGTCTTGCAGCCCTTGCAAAGGTAAGACTCCCATAAATCCATGGCACCAAGGAGACCACTGGGTCAGCAGAGACCTCTGAAATAGTCACATGTGTGCCCTAGCCCAAGGGACCATATCCAATGCTGCTTCCATTAAGCCAAGGACCTATAGGTAAAGCCAAGCAATTGGCTGAGGCAACCGGATCAAGACCCCGATTTGTATTTGCAATTTCCAACTGGGTATCGAAGCACACTTCAATGTCTGGGAGAGAACCAACTTGCTCTTGGGAATGTTGATCAGCCAGCCCAAACCCTTGAGAAACTATCACATTGTCTTCATTGCCTCCTTGCTCTTCTGAAACTATTTTGCTCAGATCAGTCAGTCCTCCAGGTAGGGATGTCCAACACAGTCTACTTCCGAAGGGCTGCCACTATGACTACCATAACATTTGAGGAGGTGGTCAACCCAAAGGGCAAGGCCTGTATCTGAAAGTGCCAAGACGGTGAAATGCAAGTACTTTTGATGTTCCTTCCAAATGGAAATATGCAGATATGCTTCCAATAAATCCAGAGCCATCAAAAACTTGCTGGCACATATGGCCACCATAACTGCCTCAGGGTCTTATCAGGAAGCACAGTGCTTCCTGATAGAGACCTTGAGGTCAGGTTTGGTGGCCATATGTGCCAGCAAGTTTTTGACGGCTCTGGATTTAATGGAAGCATATCTGCATATTTCCATTTGGCACCTGTTCACGTGACTGAGGTCCAGAAATGGCCAAAGGTTTTCTTTAGAATCACGAACTAGATATAATATCTTCCTCACCAGTGCTCCTTTATAGAAACT
This sequence comes from Ichthyophis bannanicus, assembly GCA_033557465.1. NCBI lineage: Eukaryota > Metazoa > Chordata > Amphibia > Gymnophiona > Ichthyophiidae > Ichthyophis > Ichthyophis bannanicus. The sequence goes on along the minus strand of CM066033.1, from coordinate 936,070,319 downwards.
AGTGCTATGGTTCCCAGAGTCAAAAGCTTGTCAAGCATCATTTGCACCACCCCTGCCTGCCACAAAAACTTGCATGGAGACTCCAAATACGTATCAGGAAGTGGCCAAATAAATTTGGGAGTATAACCCTCATGGATCACCTCCAAAACCCAATGATCTGAGGTGATTTGGACCCACCTTCAGTAAAACTGCTGCAGCTGGCCATCTATTAGCAGTATCAAAAGATGGGTCTAGACACCTTCACTGGGAGCTTCGAGTGCCTGAGGTCCTTGCGGCACCTTCTTCTATGGGTGCCGCAAAAGGTCAGACTCTTTGAGAGGAAGTTACTTCTCTTGAAGCCCAATAACCTCCCTGAGTGGTATCTACGGGTTCCCCAGAATTGACCTCTCACCCTAGAAATACAGCCAGCTCTCTGGGCCTATCCTTTGGGAGCCTCTGCACCTTGAGCTCACCCAGCTCTTTCACCAGCTTCTTGAGTTCTTTCCCAAAGAGAAGCTTATCCTTAAAACAGAAAACTGCTGAGTCTTGGAGGCCACATCTGCTGACCAATTCTGCAACCATAAGTGCCGACAAATGGTCACCACCATGGCCATATTCTTTGCCACTGGTCAGATCAAATCATAGAAAGCATCAGCTAAAAGGCCTAATCTGCTTCCAACCATGCCACCTCTAAGGGCCCTGCTGATGATGATGCTGTGGGCAGTTAAAGTGTTTATCGCAAACAGGCTCTTGCCATAGATTCTCCGCAGATTGCTGCCTGTTGATTTAATACCAACACTTCAAACATAGAAACATGATGGCAGAAAAACATCACATGGCCTATCTATTCTGCTATAGCACAGCCTCCATGCAACGATCTTGAGCAGGCCTTGACTAATTTTGTGTGGATATAGGAACTACGCCAAAATCTTAGGAGCCAGTGCTTGTGACCTCCTTGCACACCCCTCTTGTTTCTTGGGCTGGTCTCATGTTCTCAGGTCTCGTGAGACTAGCACCAGAGTTCCTACACAAAGCAACATCTTCAGATGGCAAGTGTCTGTGTGGTGCAATGATGATGTGCCTGTCTGTATGTGGGATGTCGTGGTGGGTGCCTTTGTGTGTGTGTGTGTGTGGTACAGGGCTGCAATGTATGTGTTTGTGTGCTGCAGAGCTGGGGAGTCTCTTGTGTGTGTGTGGTGCAGAGGTGGATGTCTGTGTTTGAATGTGTGTGTGTATGTAGAAGTGAGGCGTGTATGTGTATGATGAGTTGAGATGCCTGTCTGTGTGAGATGCAGAGATGGAGTGCCTCTGTGTGTGTGTGGTGTGGCAGTGAGGTGCCTATGTTTGTGTGTCTGTATAGAGAGAGGAGCTCAGGTGCATGTCTGTCGTGCAGATGCTTGGTGCCTGTGTGTGTGTGTGTGTGATGTGGGGCTTGTGTGTTTTTGGAGGTCAGAGAATGTATCTTTTGGCAAATACACATTGCACCCTTTTGTTGCCATGCATTCATCTCTTTAACCTCCAGCACCCTTCTTCCCCCCCCCCCCCTCCAATCCCTCCCCACTCTGTTCCCCTTCCGGACTCTCTCCCCTTCTCCCTCTCCCCAGTACTCCCACCCTACCCTCCATTCTTCCCATCCTCTATTTTTTTAAGCATCTGGCTATACGGGTTAAGTATAAAAAGACGGAAGTCATGTTTATTACAAGAGACAACTCTTTCACTCCTCTGGAAACTATAAGAGTAAACGAAGCAACCCTTCAGGTAAAAAGTAAAGTGAGATACTTGGGTGTCACTCTAGATCAGCATCCCAATTTCTCTAAACACATAAGCAATATAACTAGGGCTGTTTATTAAAAATTGAATATGCTACAACATCTAAGACCCCTCCTATCAGCACCTTCTGGCACGCTGTCTTCCCCCTGGCTTTTCAGCTGTCTCCGTTCCCCGTCTTGGTCGGTCTGGCGGTGGCGTGGCAGCTATTTTCCATCCCTCTCTTTCTTACTCCCAGATCTCTTCCCCATCATTGCACTATCCTGAAGCTCTATTACTCCGTCTTCATACTTCCCCGTCCATTCACATCCTTCTTGTTTACTCCCCTCCAGCCCTCCGGTCCTACCTTTGGGAGGCCCTCACGCTAACCATCACCGACATCTCCCTCGCTTTTCCGCACCTAATCATCGCTGGTGACTTCAATCTTCACATGGATTCTCCCTCCTCGTCTAGGGAACTTCTCTTTCTCTCATTTCTCCAGGATCTATCACTTCTCCAACATGTTACTGTTCCTACTCACCATGCTGGCCACATTCTTGATCTATTTCTGACTCCAGCTTCCTCCCCCCTCACTCTCTCATCTCTTTCCACTACACCTCTCCCCTGGACAGATCACTTTCTTCTTACACTATCCTGCTCTTTCTCCGGCTCCCTACCTCCTGCTTCTTCCACTACCTCCCCATCCTCTTCACTGAAATTGTCTCGGGCTCTTACCCCCTTCACTTTACAAAAGTTTCCTCCTGTTTCCGAGCTCTTACCTGCCGACTTTCCATTCCTCTCACCTAATTCCCAGGCTACCCTCTGGTCCACTACTCTTTCCACTACCCTCGACCTCCTAGCCCCTCTGCATCCCCGCCCACCTCGTCGGCGCCCCTCTCACCCCTGGTACCACAGCGGACTTCGGCTGCTCCGTTCACACCTCCGGAGGGCCGAGCGACTGTGGCGCAAGTCGCCCTCTCCTGCCCGTTTATCTTCTTTTAAATCTCACTATGCTTTCTATCGTACCCAGCTACATTCTGCTAAACGTGATTATTACTCTACTACGATCTCACAGGCTTCTAACCAGACTCGGCATCTCTACTCTTCTTTTCGCTCTCTTCTCTCTTTACATGCCTCGCCAGTCCCTCCTGCTTCCCAGTCTTCTCCATCCCCATCTCAACTGGCTTCTTTCTTTGTCTCCAAGGTCACTTCATTGAGGGACCAGCTCCCCTCGTGTCCTGCCCCTATCACTTCCCCTCCCCCTGCTCCCTCCCCACCACCTGTTTCTCAACTCTCTCACTTCTGGGCTACTTTTTCCCCTATCTCTGCGTCTGAACTTCATCATCTCCTCTCTTCCTCAAAAAAAACCTCCTGCCCACTTGATCCCATTCCTTCTTCTTGGCTCCTCACTCCTTCATTGGGTGCTTTTTCCTCTATCCTAGCCATGTTTAATTCCAGCTTATCCACAGGAACTTTCCCTAGCCTTTGGAAACACGCTCTGGTACGTCCCATCCTGAAAAATCCTACCCTGGATCCCTCTCTCCCTTCCAACTATCGCCCTGTGTCTAATCTTCCTTTCTTATCTAAACTTCTGGAAAAATTTGTCTTCGCTCAACTTTCTCACCACTTGGATTCTACTAATTTTCTTCACCCCCGTCAATCTGGGTTCCGTCCGGGGCACAGTGTTGACACGGTTCTTCTTGCTTTCACTAATGCACTGCATGTAGCCCATGATCACGGTGATATTTCAGTGGCAGTTGCTCTAGATCTCTCAGCGGCTTTCGACCTAGCAGATCACTCCCTTCTCCTCCACCGTCTTCGGGAAGCTGGTCTCTGCAGCAAAGTTCACCACTGGTTCCACTCTTTTCTCTCGGCTCGTTCTTGTGCAGTTCTCTCCTCTTCACCTACTCTCCCCCCCTCTGATTCCCAGCACCTCCCTTGTGGTGTTCCTCAGGGTTCTGTCCTTGCTCCTCTCCTTTTCAATCTTTTCTTGGCCCCTCTTGCTCTCCTTATACAACAGTCAGGTATTTCGGCTTTCTTCTATGCTGATGACATTCTTCTACTTCACCACACATCTCCCTCTTCCCCTGATCTCTCCCCCCTTAACTCTTGTCTCACTTCTGTCGCCAACTGGCTCACCTCTAACTGTCTCCACTTGAATCTTACTAAAACTCTGGCCATATGGTTCACTCATGGTGGCCCTTCCCCCTCACTAGCCCCTTCTTTCTCCGACTCCCCAGTCCCATTAGTTTCCACCTTTCGGTATTTGGGTGTTCACTTTGACTCGGATCTTTCCTTCTCTGCACACATTTCTCATATCACTAAAACCTCATTCTTCTTTCTTCGACAAATTCGCTCAATTCGCCCCTTCCTTTCTTCCTCAGCTCTGATCACACTGGTCTTATCTTTGGTAATGTCTCGCATTGACTTTTCTAATTCCCTATTCCTTGGTCTTCCTCAATATCAGGTGTCCCGGCTTCAACGTATACAAAACACTGCTGCACGTCTTGTCACCCACTCTTCTCTTCGCGATCATGTCACTCCTATACTTCTCCATCTTCACTGGCTGCCTGTTCCTTTCCGTTCCCAATTTAAGATGTTAATCCTATTACACAAAGTCTTTCACACTGGTACCCCTCCTTACTTAGCTGATCTACTATCCTTCCATTCTCCCAGGTACACTCCCCGTTCTTTTCATCTTAATCGCCTTGCCCTCCCTTCCCCTGCTCGTGCCCGCTTACAGCTCACTCGTCTTTCCGCCTTCTACTTTGCTGGTCCCGCTCTCTGGAATTCTCTCCCTCCCTCCCTTCGCCTGGAATCACAATATGTCACCTTTAAACACAACCTCAAGACCCACCTATTTTCCCTGGCATTCAACATCCCCTCTCCGTTTGTATGACCCCCCCCCCTCTCTTAGTACTATAAGTTTGCCTTTTGTGTCCTGTCTTGTCCTTGTCTTCTTTACTCTTTCATTCCTATTTATAAATTGTACATTTCTTTTCCTTTTCTCGGCCTCGGCCAAGTTTTAATGTAATTTTATTATTGTACACCGCCTTGATTATTACAGAAAGGCGGTTTTTATCAAATAAATAAACCATAATAAACCATAAGTGACTTTAGAACAGTCCAAGCAATGATCTTCCCACACGTAAATTTCCATAACAGTATGCTAATGGGTCTCCTTAAACAATCCATTCACCAGTTGGCCCAAAACACAGCAGCTAGAGTCATTTCACAAGTGCCAATCAGGGAACATATTACTCTGATATTAAAACAGCTGCATTGGTTGCCAATAGACAACAGAATAAAGTTCAAAGCAATTCATACAATATTCAAAGCTCAACAACAAAATGAATCAACGTCAAGCTTGAGACTGATCATACAAACCATCCCGGAAATCAGACTATGAAGAAGTGGTGGAAAAAATTTATTGGTAGTCCCATCAGACTTCAGGAATAGTAATGTTTCAGCTTCCAAGAGAGCATTCTCCTTATACGCACCAACCTTGTGGAACTCGCTCCCCAACATCATATGAGATATTAAGGAAATAAATGCTTTCCACAAGCTCCTGAAAACCTTTCTGTTCAGAGATCATTTCAGAGAGTTAGTTACTTGACACAAGTTATACAAGGTCACCCATAAGTTTTCAGTGTTCACTGTAAACTTATTTGTTTCACATTGTTTCACTGTAAACTTAGCGCATAGGGCAATACCATTGTGTAAATTGTTTAAAAAAAAACTAATCTTGAGCTGAAGGATAATATAATGTGATCAGATCTATTCATATGCACATATGTATGGTACATGTAAATAGGTTTATGACATCCTTTGTTAAACTTTATGTTAAAGTTATTATGTTCATATAATTCTATGGCACACCTCGTTAGCAAAGTTCAATGTATTGTTTGTTTGATGTAATACTGTTATTAAGTTCATTGTAAACAGCTTTGATTCCAGAAAGAAGGTATATAAGTGCACATACATAAATAAGTAAGTAAATTTTTCTGCTTCACTCCATCCCCCACCATTTTTTTCTTTTGGCAGGCCCCAATTGGTTGTTTTCTTCTGCACATGGGGGATAGGATCTCTATGGGCAGCCTGCTGCCTTTCAGGCTACAATTGTAGCCTTCCCCTTCTCTTCTGCCCATGGGGATCCTATCCCCCATGTGCAGAAGAGAACAGCCGATTGGGGTAGGCAAAAAGAAAAAAAAAAGGTTTTTCAAAGGGGGAGGCAGGTAAATCCTAAGTGCCAGGTCCAAATTTCTGGTCGCCTTGATGACCTGACACCTGGGATTTTTCGAGCCCTGATCCTAAGGATCCTTCAGTGCCATGCTACCCTCCACCAGAATGGTAGCCTTCTTGGTTACTGTGGCCAGTACAGCATCCACTCTGGACAAGAGCAACCATTCCTTCTCCTCAACACCAGCAAATATAGCCTGGCCATAGGTCTAGCTACTTTTAAACCAGTATCAGAGTATCAGTTTAGTCCCACTGTGCTACAATCATCTCTCTAAATGTCCAGTGAGCCAAAAAGGCCTGATGTGCCTCTTAATGCCTTCTAAAATGGGGTCATCTTTTGCCAATGTCTCTGCTGGCTGTTCCTCCAAAATCTGAAAGGTTGAAAGAACTTGCAATATCAGCAATATCAGGGTGGAATCCGCCTTCCCCCCCAGAACAGCCTCACAACCAATACATCCTCCCCTAAAGGGACCTCACCCTCCTCCAGAGAGTCTTCTAGGGCAGCTGCAGAGGCTTCTCCTTCTCCCCTCTGTGGGGGAGACAAGGCCCTAATGAGCCCTCTGACCTGAAGGCCCCCAGCTCAAGAGAAAACAATCTCTGGCTATAAAACCTTCTAAACACCCCTAAGGAAATTTCCATAAGAACATAAGAAATGCCATACTGGGTCAGACCGAGGTCCATCAAGCCCAGTATCCTGTTTCCAACAGTGGCCAATCTAGGTCATACTTATTTAGCTTTTATTTATTTAGCTGTATTTATATCCCGCTTTTCACCGGGTCAAAGCGGTCAATTGGGGGATACATTTAACATGAGGGGATATGAGACACATATGCTAATACAGGGAACATGGGCAATGGAGGGTTAAGAGGCTTGCCCAAGACCACCAGGAGTGCCTATAGGACTAGAAATCCCAGTCCCTCCGGCCTGAGATTGCTGTCCCAGGTGGGACTTGAACCCCCGGCCCTCCGGCCTGAAGTACCTTGTCCTAACCACTAGACCACTCCTCCCTCAACGTACCTAGCAGTTTCCCCAAAAGACACAGGTTCTGCAGTGCTTGTACTAGGTCAAGCATTGATATCCTGGGTCCCTTTTTAATAGTGGTTTATGGACCTTTCCTCCAGGAACTTGTCCAAACCTTTTTTAAACCCAGCTATACTAACAGCCCTTACTACATCCTCCGGTAACAGATTCCAGAGTTTGATTACACGTTGAGTGAAGAAATATTTTCTCTTATTTGTCTTAAATAGTTTACCCTGTAGCTTCATTACATGTCCCCTAGTCCTTCTATATTCTGATAGCGTAAACAATTGATCCACGTTTATCCGTTCCACTCCATTCATTAATTTATACACCTCTATCATATCTCCCCTCAGCCGTCTCTTTTCCAGGTTAAAGAGCCCTAACCTTTTTAGCCTCTCTTCATAGGAGTAGCCTTCCATCCCCTTCACCAATTTGGTGGCTCTTCTCTGTACTTTTTCTAATAACTCTATGTCCTTTTTAAGATACGGTGACCAGAATTGCACACAATATTCAAGGTGCGGTCGTACCATGGAGCGATACAGAGGCATTATAATATCCTTTGTTTTATTCTCCATCCCTTTCCTTATGATACCTAGCATTCTATTTGCTTTCTTGGCCGCCGCTGCACACTGGGCGGAGGGTTTTAACATGTTATCCACGATGACTCCTAAATCTTTTTCCTGGGTGGTGGTTTCTAATGTGGAGCCTTGCATCGTGTAACTATAGTGTGGGTTGTTCTTTCCTAGGTGCATAACTTTGCACTTGTCCACATTAAATTTCATCTGCCATGTGGATGCCCAGTCTTCCAATTTATCCAGATCCTCCTGCAGTTTTCCACAATCCTCTTGGGTTTTAACAACTTTAAACAGTTTTGTGTCATCTGCAAATTTGATAACCTCACTAGTTATTCCCTTTTCCAGGTCATTTATGAATATGTCAAAAAGTAGCGGACCCAGTACAGATCCCTGGGGTACTCCACTATTCACCTTTTTCCATTGGGAATATTGGCCATTTAGCCCTACCCTCTGCTTTCTATCTTTTAACCAGTTCCCGATCCACAATAGTACACTGCCTCCTATCCCATGACTTTTTAGCTTTGCCAAAAGTCTCTGATGGGGGACCTTGTCAAAAGCTTTCTGAAAGTCCAGATACACTATATCAACCGACTCACCTTTGTCTACCTGTTTATGCACACCTTCAAAAAAACAGATCAGATTAGTAAGACAAGATCTTCCTTGTCTAAAGCCATGTTGGCTGTCTCCCATTAGGCCATGACTATCTACATGCTGTGTAATTTTGTTCTTTATGATGGTTTCTACCATTTTCCCTGGTACTGACGTCAGGCTCACCGGTCTGTAATTTCCCGGGTCACCCCTGGAACCCTTTTTAAAAATTGGTGTTACGTTGGCGACCCTCCAATCTTCAGGTATTACAAATGATTTTAATGAAAGTTCACAGATTACCAATAGCAGGTCTGCAATCTCATATTTCAGTTCTTTCAACACTCTGGGATGTATACCATCCGGTCCAGGTGATTTGCTACTATTCAGTTTATCAAATAGTTGTAATATATCTTCCCGGTGTAGCGATATTTCTCTCAATTCCTCTGCAGTATCACCTTTAAATACCACTTCAGTCTTGGGTAACATCCCTACATCTTCCTCAGTAAAGACCGAAGCAAAGAATTCATTCAGTCTCTCTGCTATAGCCTTGTCTCCTCTTACTGCCCCTTTTACCCCTCTATCATCTAACGGTCCAATTGACTCTCTCACAGGCCTTTTGCTACGAATGTACTTGAAAAAGTCTTTATTTCGTGTTTTTGCTTCTGTAGCAAGTTTCTTCTCAAATTCCCGCTTTGCCTGCCTTATCAATAGAAACATAGAAACATGATGACAGAAAAAGACCACAAGGCCCATCTAGTCTGTCCTTCCATAACAACAACTACAACAGTCCACTTTTTACCTTTAGAGATCCTCTGTGTTGGTCCCATGCTTTTTTGAATTCAGTTACTGTCCTCATCTCTACCACCTCCACTGGGAGACTATTCCACGGATCCACTACTCTTTCCGTAAAGAAATATTTCCGCATATCACTCCTGAATCTATCTCCCTTCACCCTCATCCCATGTCCCCTCGTCGCAGAACTTGCTTTCAATTGAAAGAGGCTCTCTCCCTGAACATTTATGCCACGGAGGTATTTAAACATCTCAATCATATCACCTCACCTCTATCTCGCCTTTCCTCTAAGGTGTACATATTAAGATCCTTAAGTCTGTCCTCATATGCTTTATAATGAAGACTACTAATCATTTTAGTAGCAACCCTCTGCACCGACTCCATCCTGTTCACATCCTTTTGAAGGTGCGGTCTCCAGAATTGCACACCATACTCCAAATGAGGTCGCACCAAAGACTTATACAGAGGCATTATCACCTCCTTTTTTCTGCTAGCCATTCCTCTCCGTATGCACCCAAGCATCCTTCTAGCTTTTGCAGTCGCCTTTTCTACCTGTTTAGCTACTTTAAGATCATCGGACACAACGACGCCTAGGTCCCGCTCTTCTTTAGTGGACAAAAGTACTTCACCTCCTATGCTGTATTGCTCCCTTGGATTGCTGCAGCCCAAATGCATGACCTTACATTTTTTAACATTAAATCCCAGCTGCCAAATTCTAGACCATTCTTCAAGCTTAGCTAGATCCCTCCTCATGTTATCTACACCTTCCTGGGTGTCTACTTTATTGCAGATTTTGGTATCATCTGCAAAGAGGCAAACCTTACCAGACAGCCCTTCCGCTATATCACTAACAAAGATGTTAAAAAGAATCGGACCAAGGACAGATCCCTGGGGCACACCACTGGTAACATCCTTCTCCTCAGAGTGAGCTCCATTTACTTGTACTCTTTGTCGCCTCCCACCCAACCAATTTCTAACCCAAGCAGTAACTTTAGGGTCCATCCCTAGGGTGCTCAGTTTGTTTATAAGTCGCCTGTGAGGAACAGTGTCAAAGGCTTTACTGAAATCTAAATACACCACATCTAGAGCTCTCCCTCGGTCCAACTCCCTGGTCACCCAGTCAAAGAAATCAATCAGATTTGTCTGACAAGACCTGCCTCTGGTGAATCCATGCTGCCTTGGATCCTGTAATCCGCTGGACTCCAGAAACCTCACTATTTTCTCTTTCAACAGCGTTTCCATTAATTTACTCACCACCGAAGTTAAACTAACCGGCCTGTAGTTTTCAACCACATCTTTACTTCCGCTTTTGTGTAAAGGCACCACATGAGCCTCTCTCCGGTCCTTTGGCACCACTCCCGACTCCAACGAGGCATTGAAAAGGTCAGTCAGTGGAGTTGCTAGAACGTCCCCAAGTTCCCTCAGTATTCTAGGGTGTATCCCATCCGGTCCCATCGCTTTGTCTACTTTAAGTTGAGCTAGTTTCTCACGAACACAGTCTTCTGAAAATTGTTCAAGATGTCCCTCGCTTCTGTTCTTATTTGTGGGTGTTTTCTGAGGTCCTGCTCCTGGTTCTTCATCTGTGAACACAGAACAAAAATATTTGTTAAGCAATTCCGCTTTATCCTTATCAGCTTCTACATATTCCCCCCCTGTACCCTTGAGTCTGACAATACTTGCCAGTGCTTGTGCTTGTGCTGTTTCCAGTTTTCATCATTTGGCTCTTTTTTCCATTTCCTGAAGGTTGCTCTTTTGGCAGCAACAGCCTCTCTGACCTCACCTTTAAACCATGCTGGCAGTTTTTTGGACTTTCTTCCACTTTTCTTAATGCGTGGAATACAGCTGGTCTGGGCTTCGAGGATAGTATTTTTAAATAACACCCAAGCTTGCTGTAAGTCTTTAACCTTTGGAACCGCTCCTTTTAGTTTTTTCCGAACTATATTCCTCATTCTATCATAGTCTCCCTTTTGAAAGTTAAAAGGTAGTACTGTGGATTCCTTTACTATCTATCCTCCACTGATTAAATCAAACATGATCATACTATGATCACTATTGCCAAGTGGTTCCAACACCCTTATTTCTTGCACCAGATCTGGCGTTCCACTAAGGACTAGGTCCAGTATGGCTTCCCCTCTGGTTGGTTCATGAATCAGCTGCTCCAAGAGGCAGTCATTTATTTCATCTAGAAACTTTATCTCTTTAGCTTGTCCTGCTGTGACACTGTCCCAGTCGATACCGGGGTAATTGAAATCACCCAGTATTACTACTCTGTTGTGGCTTTTGTTAGCTTCCTTGATTTCTTTGAGCATTTCATCATCCATTTGTTCATTCTGGCCAGGTGGTCGATAGTATACTCCCACTGCCATCACCTTCCCCTTCATAAATGGAATTTCAATCCATAGAGATTCCTTCCTTAACCAGGTCAATCCGGGCTGTACAGACCTACCTCGCGTACCATCTGCTGAAGATGAGAAATATTGGTTGGCTATGGGCTGCACAGGACTCTTATAGGGTGATATCATCAAACCAATTGTTCTCAGTCTCCATCTACTGGTAGGAGAGCATAAACCCACACGTCTGGACGAATGGTGAGAAACAGCTGATTTATTGAGACATGCACTTTGCAGGAGACAGGTACACTATGCTCTCAAAGATCCTTGCCTTAATAAATTGGTTAGTTTATAAGGTACCACCAGCCAGCTAAAAAGTCCAATGGAAAAGAAGCTACATTAGCTGGATATCAAAGCATTAAGTTTTTATTGAGACCAAACCAGATTTTCAGAACTTAGATAACTTTTTAAATCTTGTACACTGCTGATGAGAGAATATTACCAGCTTCAATACTGTTTATCTCTACAAGGGCCACCCATTATAATATGGGCCAAGTTAGATGGATTACTCCTCTCCCCTTGCATTTACCATGGAACATTTGCTGTGGGCTGTAGAGACATTTGCAGAAAATAAATGGGTGCATGCCGCAGCATTTGTAACAAAGCTAAAATCTTTGTAATTTTGTATTAAATATTACTCATATTTTTAACAGTTTTACTAACATCAGTAATCACAGAGAAACTGTGCTTGTTTCATTTTTAGATGAATAAAATCTTTTAAAAGTATAGTTTGGTGCTCCAGCCTAAAAGAACTGAGGGAGATGGCAGACCTTCAAAAAATGGTCAAGATGCAAGAACTCTTGTGTGGGTAGCAATGGTAAATTCCTTCAAAGAAAAAAAAAAGATGAAGCTGGATGTGCATCTTTTGTAAAGGGAGACTTGTAGGCTGCACAGGTTCTCATCCTGTTAGATACAGCTTTGGTATATTCTTACTGTCCAGACTAGTAAAGAGAATGAAATATAATAGGAATTTTTATTTATATCACTAATTTCTTTTGAATTTGTTCTTCATCTATGTTTAGGTAATTGCACTCAGAATCATAACACATATTATGTCATTTTTAAGAGTTTTGGAAGTTCTTAATTAAGGGAGCAGTAGAGCTGGACATTGGTCAAATTGTACTGTAAACCTGTTCTTGAAGCTTCCAGTGTTGGTTTTATTCTCAAGAAATAAGTAAATACTCTTATATATAGCATGAAAAATGAATACAATGTGAATAGGAGTTCCTTTGTTCTGATACATCCTATATCACTTATCATACACTTCCAACCCTTAAAAATGCAATCTGCTATCATTTCCTTTCCTATCCTTTGTTCAGTCATGTAACAATCCTTCCTTCCTTCTCTGTTGTTTTTATTGCTGTTAAGTGCCGTTGAGTCTGTGTCGACTCATGGCGACACTCTAGAGAGTTGTCCTAAATTGTGTTTGATCTGCTGTTATTATATCAATCTATCTCATTGCTGGCCTTCCTCTTTTGCATTGACCTTCAACCTTGCCAAGTATGATGTCTCTCTGATTATCTCTCTCTTTGCATGATATGTCCAAAGTATGAAAGACGAAGTCCTGTCATCTGAGCTTCTAAAGAAAGTTTAGGCTTGAACTCCTCTAGTACCGACTGGTTTGTTCTTCGGGCAGTCCATGGTATACATAGTATTCGTCGCCAGCACCATAATTCAAAGGGATAATTTTTTTCCTGTCTATCTTTTTCACTGTCCAATTTTCGCATCCATATGATGCTATTGAAAATACCATGGTTTGAACAAGTCAAATCTTTGTATGGGGAGAAACATCTCCGCTCTTGAGAATTGTATCTAGGTCCTTCATAGCCATTCTGCCAAGAGCAATGTGTCGTCTGATTTCTTGACTGCTTGTTGCTTCTTTATTGATAGTTGATCTAAGTAGGTTATGATTGTCCACTATTAAAATTTCTTCTCCATCAACAATGAACTTATTGATTTTGCCACTTGCCAGGATCTTTGTCTTCTTTACATTAAGGTGCAGGCCCATTTTAAGACTACGTTCCTTGATCTAGAGAAGCAAATGTTTCAGATTGTCTTCATTTTCAGCCAGTAATGTGGTATCATCAGCATAGTGAAGGTTGCTGATGAGCTTCCCACCAATCTTCACACCTCTGTTGTCTTCATAAGTCCTGCTTCTCTGATGATTTGTTCTGCATATAAATTAAACAGGTAGGGGGAAAGTATGCAGCCTTATCGTATGGCTTTGCTGATTTTAAATCATTCTGTTCTCCTTGTTCCGTTTGAACTGTTGCTTCTTGATCAATGTAAAGGTTGTTGTGCAAGAGAACAATCAAGTGTTCTGGTATACCCATGCTTCTTAATGTGGCCCAGAGTTTCTCATGGTTTACACAGTCAAAAAGCCTTGCTGTAGTCAATAAAACACAAATAGATATCCTTTTGGCATTCTTTTGTCTTTTCAAGGATCCATCTCATATCTGTGATGATGTCTCATTCCTCACCCTTTCCTGAACCCTGCTTGCACTTCAGGTAGTTCTCATTCCAGGTATGGTTGTAGTCTCTGCTGATAATCTTCAGTAGACTCTTACTGGCATATGGGATCAGAGCGATTGTGCGATAATTTCCACAGTCAGTTGGATCACCTTTCTTTAGTATTGGTATAAACACAGGTCTTTTCCAGTCAGTTGGCCATGATGTTGTCTTCCAAATTTCCTGGCAGAGGCTTGTAAGTATAGTAACAGCTGCATCAGATTGCTTTAATACTTCTATGAGAATGCCATCAATCCCTGTTGCTTTGTTCTTTGATAAGGCTGTCAATGCTGCTTCAACTTCTTTCATCACCAATGGTTCAGAATCATAAGGTGCAGGTTGAAACGGTTGTTGGTCCACTAGATCTTTATCATATAATAACTCTGTATATTCTTTCCACCTTTTCTTGATCTCAGCATCATTCAACAAGGATCCTTGAGCATCTTGTAACATTCCAATTTGAGGTTGGAATTTTTTCTTTAACTCTCGTAGCTTTAGGATCTTGTTTTTCCTCTAATAGTTTCTGGTTCTATTTCCTTGCATGCGTTATTGTAGTACTTCTCCTTGTCTTGTCTTGTTGCACGTTGGAAATCTCTGTTGAGGTCTGTGATTGCCTCTCTTTCTCCTCTGGCTTTAGCTTCTCTGCATTTCTGGGCAATTTCCAGAGTTTGTTCGGTCATCCATTTTGGCCGTTTTTGCTTTTTCACCTTTTGTAGAGATTTCTCACTTTCTTCCAACAGAACTTTCTTGATGTTAGCCCATAATCCTTCTGAAGCTCTGTCATTTGTATCTAAAGCAGCAAATCGATTTTGCAGGCAGTCTTTAAATTCTGGTGGTCTATTCTTAAGGTCATATTTTTCTACATTCTTGAATGGCTTGCACTTTTTCTTTAGCATGAGTTTGCATACTAGTAGTTGATGATCTGAACCACAGTCAGCTCCAGATTTTGTCTTTGTTGATGTTATAGAGCTTTTTTATCATTGACTTCCACAGATGTGGTCAATTTGATTTTTGTACAATCCATTGGGTGAAGTCCATGTGTACAGTCACCGCTTGTGCTGCTGGAAGAAGGTGTTTGATATGAATAGATCGTTGGCCTTGCAGAATTCTATCAGTCTTTCTCCAGCTTCATTTCTGTTACCAAGTCCATATTTTCCAAAAGATTTTGCCTTCTTCTTTGTTGCCAACTTTTACGTTCTAGTCAGCCATGACTATCAGGATATCCTGTTTGCATGTGCTGTCAATTTCAGCTTGTACATGTTCATAGAATTCATCAATTTCATTCTCTTCTGCAGCTGTTATTGGTGCATATACTTAAATTATAGTTGTGTTGATAGACATTTCTCATAGACAAATAGAAATTAAGCATTCACTGATTGCACTGTATTTCATTACAGTTCTTGCATTTCTTCTTAATTATAAATGCAACACCATTTCTTGTCTTTCATTTCCAGCATAGACCATGTGATCATCAGCTGCAAAATGCCTGATGCCAGTCTATTTCAGTTCGCTGACATCCAACAGATCAAGTTGTACACATTCCATTTCATTCTTCACCACCTCCAACTTCCCTTGGTTAATGCTTCACATGTTCTATGTCCCAATATGTAAGATATCTTTGCAGCTTGAGACTTTCATTTCATGCACAGCTACATCAGCAGTCAGACATCCCAAGGGCTTTGATCCAATCACATCATAAATGCTGGCTTTACTCGGAAAAGTCTTCAGCTCCTCCCCAGTAGTGAGTTGAGTGCCTTCTGAGCTGGGTGCCATCTTCCAGCACTATAGTGCAATTTATTTTATTGTGATTATCTACTGGGTTTTCGTGGCAAGATACGGAAGTAGATTGCCAGGCCTTTCTTCCATGCAGTTTAAGTTTAGTGTTGTTGCTATTGTCACAGAAATGTGATCCTCTGCCGCCAACATTGTCCCATTCTGCTGCTGCCCGGATGGGTTGTTTGTCTTGGTCTGTTACTTCAGCTGAGATCTGTCCATCTTGGGAAACCCTGCCAGTAGTTAAGTTACCAATAGTTTAGCCCTCAGCATCACTGATGCACACATGCCCTCACAGCATGACAAGCTGCCAACCAAGTGAGGGCCTTCCTTCTCGACTCTCCTTTAGTCATGACCATTAATTCCTCTTTACTTTATTTCATTTCATTTGTAGCTTGCTGAAAAATATCCTACATAAAACTATGCTTTCATTTTTATGCCCCATTTCCCAAAACAAGAAGCCTTTATACTGTAAGTCAAGACATACACATTCAGTATGATCTTTTTATGTTTGTAGCCATTTCTTCAATTTTGGTAAGGTGGCATTGAGTCCTGCTAGACCAGTTCAGACAAGTAGGTTGTATTCCCCTACCAGCTGATTGGTGGAGACAAAGAACCAATGAACAGCCCAGGTTTTAAATACATCACTGCTATGCCTCTATTCGCTTCAGCCACCAGAGGTCCCCTCAGTATTTGCTCCAATGCATATAGGAGAAACATGGCAAGCCTCACATAACCTCAATTGTGGGCAACAATGAGTAATCAACAGTAAAGAACGACGCATATGAAAGCATAAAGCTGTGAGAAGATGAACCTGCAGAGACAAGTGGAAAAAAAATGATAGCGGACACAAGGGTCCAGCAGCAAAAGAACAGAATACAGTTTCAGGGGCAGGCTCTGGCCTGGTCTAGCAGGACTCAAGGGAAGGACATTAACTGGCAAGTAAAATGTCATCTTCCATATTGTCCTGCTAGACCAGTCCAGACAAGTGGGATGTACCAAAGCTACAAACTCCACAAGGGTGGGAATAAGATACAGCAGCTTGCAGAACCCTTGACATCCAAGAGCTAATGCTTGACAGAAGTGAAAAGTGATGTCCAAGTTGCTGCCAGACCAATGTGTGCAGGAGCTACAGTGCTGCACTCTGCCCAAGAGGACGCTTGTTCTCAGGTAGAATGGGCGAGCAAATCCTCCAGAACTGGCCAGTTCTGCAGCAGATACATGTAGGCACTGGCCTTCTTAATCCAACACCCCAAAGTCGACATGGCTGCCACTTCACCCCTGTGCAGGCCAGCAAACAGCACAAAAAGATGGTCAGACTTACGAAAGGAATTCACAACCTTCAGGTACAGGAAGAGTGTCTTCCAGACATCCACTAGGCAAAGATCCTTATATTTCCCCTGACACTGCTCTTTCGGGAAGCAGGGCAGGCAGACCACCTGGTGCAAGTGAAAGGGAGAAAGCACCATAGGCAAGAAGGAAAGCACAGCCAAATGGAAATGGTATTTTTTTGTAATATTGTTCAGCTCCCTCCTATCTTCATCTGTCTGTCTCTTGCTCCTATTATTAACTAATTGCAATTGCCCATGTACTTTTTTTCTCTATCTGGTTTCTGTTTGTGGAGGTCAAGTTAATATTCTAATTCAAAATCAAATTCTAACT
This sequence comes from Ichthyophis bannanicus, assembly GCA_033557465.1. NCBI lineage: Eukaryota > Metazoa > Chordata > Amphibia > Gymnophiona > Ichthyophiidae > Ichthyophis > Ichthyophis bannanicus. The sequence goes on along the minus strand of CM066033.1, from coordinate 936,053,047 downwards.
GTGCTGTTTGCACTCGTGTTTTAAATTTTCCTGTTTGTTTTCTAATCTACCTGAGTGTGTGAAAAAGTGGAGTGACTAGCCCCCCCCCCCCCCGCAAACAAGGCATTGCTAAGCCCTTTTTGCCCTGTGTTTCCTCTGCCCTGGAAGAGCAGCTCCATTACAAGCATTTGCTCTTAGCTTAGGTCAGACATTTAACTGCTTTCTTTGTGAGTCCTGAGCCAATCTGTCTATATGAGAGATATACACACAATATATATATAAATATATATAATGTATTTACTCACCTGTAGCAGGTGTTCTCCGGGAACAGCAGGAATAAGTCATCACATATGGGTGACATCACCAATGCAGCCCGCACGAGAATGCTCATCAGTTTCCATAGGAAGCTTTTGGGAGCTCCATCACACATATGTTCTTGCCTTCCCACCCGAAGGAGCCATCTTACCTCAGTAGGATGACCCAGCTTAACCAAAAAACACTCCTCCACAGGGAGGTGGGAGTAGTGAGGACTTATTCCTGCTGTTCCTGGAGAACACCTGCTACAGATGAGTAACTACGCTTTCTCCAGGAAGAAGCAGGAATGAAGTTCTCGCATGTGGAACTCCCCAGCTACAGGCTACTGAAAAAAACCGTGTAAAACAAGCCCAATGGGGCAATCAACTAGACAACAGAGAGAAACAACCCGAGTAATCTCTGTTAGGGTTCCATCACATCAGCGTTCAGTGTGGACATCAACATCAGGAATACTCTATGGTAGCCTGGGCGGACAGAAGGGCCGGTGGGAAGGAGCTGAATCTAAGTCCCGAGAAGGTGCTGGAGTACAGCTTGGCCAAAGTTGCTGTCATGCCGAGAATCTCCATCCAGACAGAAATGGGCTGTGATAGTGTGGACAGATCATGGAGCAGCCCTACAGATCTCCACCAGGAAGACTGAGTGGAAATTTGCCAAAAGAAGCAGCCATAGTTTGGATGTTATAAGCCATGACATGATGTTCCAGGCTCAGACCAGCCTGAGCATAGGCAAAGGAGATGCAGTCTGCGACCCAATCTGACAGGGTCTGTTTGGAAACAACCATGCCAGCCTATTGGGGTCAAAAGAGAAAAAGAGCCGAGTAGAATGCCGATGGGATTTTGTTCTTTCCAAGTAGAAAGCCAAGGCTCTCTTACAAAACAATGTGTGTGGTGTGGCCTTAGCCCTATTGGCAGGAGGTCTGGGAAAAAAGGTGGGCAGCACCTGGTTAAGCTGGAAGGATGAAACCACCTTAGGAAGGAACCTAGGATGCATCCACAGGAATACCCTATTCTGATGGAATATGGTATAAGGCAGATGCGCCACCAGAGCCTGCAGTTCATTACTCGGCGGGCCAAGGTGATCGACACTAAAAACACCACTTTCCAGGTGAGAAACTTGAGTGAACAAGAACCCAATGGTTCAAAAGAGGAAGAGAAAAGCTGCCCAGCACAACACTGAGGTCCTATGCCATGGGTGGGGGCTTGACTGGGGGTCTTGAAAGCAGGAGGCCTCTCATAAACTGGCTTACGAGAGAATGAGTGGTGATAGGTTTACCATCAGAGCAGCAGTGGTACGCCACAACTGCATTTAAGTGAATGTGAACAGAGTTAGATTTGAGACCCGAGTTGGAAAGGTAGAAGAGATATGACAGAAAAGCCTACACAATGCAAGAGAAGGGATCTAGCTCCTTGTCTGTGCACCAGACAGAGAATCTCCACCACTTGAAGGCATAGGTGCAGCTTGTGGAGTCCTTTCAAAAAGCGAGGAGCACAATCTCCACTTCCACTGGAAGATGAAGTTCCAAAAGAACTATCCATTCAGAATACACAGCATGAGGGTTAGGGAGCAGATGTTGGGCTGAAGAAGAATCCCGCTGTCCTGGAAGAGAAGATCCAGGCGCAGCCCAGTCTGAGAGGTTGTCATTGCGAGAGCCTGAGCAGGAGGGGCAACCACGTCTGCGTGGGCCAGTGAGGTGCGATGAGCATCATGGAGCCTCTGTCCCTCTGAAGTTTGAACAGGGTCTTGGCCATGAGTGGAATTGGCATATACACAAAGAGAAGGCAAGCAGGAAGGCACTGGAGGCTATCCGATGGTCACCCGGAATTCTGGGGCAGAACTGCACCATGTGGGCATTGCCCGGGGTTGCAAAGAGGTTGATGCATAGGGAGCCCCACTTCCGGAAGATGCGGCTCATGACCTACCTGTTTAGGGTCCACTCGTGTGACTGAAGAACTCTGCTGAGGTGGTCCGCCAGGACACTGATCTCCCCAGGCAGGTATATGGCTCTGAGGATCATGCACTGGGAGATGGCGAACTTCCCAACACAGGAGGTATGAGCCCGTACTGCCCTGCTTGCTGATGTAAAACATTGTCACTTGATAGTCCTTATTCAGACAGACAATTTGGTTGGCTAATTGTGCCTGGAACACACCTGCTCAGCTGATCCCACCTGCTCAGCTGATCCCATTCCTTCTTGTTGACTCTTGGACTCCTCCCTAGCACTTTCTCCCTACATTCTTTCCATGTTCAATTCCAGTTTGTCCTCTGGCACTTTTCCTACAAGCTGGAAACACGCTGTTGTCCGCCCTATCCTAAAATCTCATTCTTCTGATCCTTCTGCTCTCTCAAACTGGCGTCCTGTCTCTAATCTTTCCTTTCTTTCTAAATTTCTTGAGAAACTGGTCTTTAACCAACTCTCCTCTCACCTTGAAGCTTCTCTCACTCTCCATCCCCGGCAATCAGGTTTCCGCCCCGGCCACAGCACTGAAACTGTCCTTCTTTCCCTTCTTAATGAACTTCACACTGCTCACGATCGTGGTCTCCTTACTTTAGCTGTTTCCCTTGATCTCTCTGCAGCCTTTGACTTGGTAGATCACCGCACCCTCCTCACTCGTCTCCGGGATGCTGGTCTTTCTGGTACGGTTCTTCGATGGTTTCATTCTTTCCTCTCTTGTCGTTCCTTCTCTGTAGTTACCGGGTCCTCTTCCTTTCCCCCCACTCCCCTCGCATGTGGGGTCCCCCAGGGTTCTGTCCTCGCTCCTCTTCTCTTTAATGTTTTCTTAGCTCCTCTCGCCCTCTTAATTCAGCAGTTTGGCATCTCCGCGTATTATTACGCGGATGACATCTTTCTCCTGTTTCATACGGACTCTTTCTCCCCTGACATAGCCCCTCTCAATCACTGTCTGACTGCTATCGCCTCCTGGTTCTCTTCTAACTTCCTTCACGCGAACCCCGCTAAGTCTTTTGCTATCTGGTTCACGTTTGGGAGCCCTGCCCCCACTTGTGCCCCTTCTTTCTTTTCACAGCCCATTCCCCTTGTCTCCTCACTTCGCTATTTGGGTGTTACTCTTGACTCTTCTCTTTCCTTTAAGGTGCATATCTCCTCTGTTATTCAGCATTCTTTTTTCTCCCTTAGGCAGCTTCGTGCTATCCGCCCTTTTCTGTCTTCCTCTGCCCTAGCTACTCTTCTCCTCTCCCTTGTGATGTCTCGTCTGGATTATTGTAATGTTTCCCTAGCTGGTCTCCCCCAATCCCAATTGTCTCGTCTTCAACGTGTTCAAAATACCGCCATTCGCCTCCTCACTTACACTTACCGTTTTGATCACGTCACTCCTCTTCTTCTTCGTCACCATTGGCTACCTGTCTCTTTCCATGTTCAGTATAAAATTCTTATTCTTGCACATAAGGCTGTTCGCACTGGTTCCCCTTTCTATCTTGCCGACCAGATACACTTTCGTACCTCCCACCGTCTGCTTCGTTCCATTCACACAAACCATATGTCTCTTCCCTCTCCCTCCCAGACCCACCTTGCTTCTACCCGCTCCTCTGCTTTTTACTTTCTGGCCCCAAGCCTGTGGAACTCTCTCCCCCCCTCGCTCCGTGCAGAAGAGTCCTATCAATCCTTTAAGACCCAACTCAAAACCCACCTTTTTCAAGTAGCATTTAACCTCCCTTCCTGGCCCCCCCCCCCTCCCTCTGCCGCCTCATGATATCACATTGTAATTGTTATTGGTTTTTGTTTTCTTCTCCCTTTCCTTTCTCTTCTTTCCTATTATTTTAACTGGCGTTCCTTTTCTTTTTTCTGCAGCCCTATTTTTAAATTGTTTTAAGTTTTTATTGTAAACCGCTCAGGTGCCCGTGGTGTTGGGCGGTATAATAAGTTTTAAATAAACATAAACATAAACCCGAAGTGCATTCACAATGGCATGGAGCTCCAGAAAGTTGATCTGGTGCAGGCTCTCCTGGGCTGTTCAGAGGTCCTGTGTGTGCAGCCCATCTCAATGGGCTCCCCAGGCTAGTTTGGAGACATCTGAGGTCAGTCTACGATGATGTGAAGAGGATGGAAGGGGAGACCCCAGGGCAGATTCTGTGGTTGTAGCCACTAAGAGAGAAGAGTACTTCAGTGGTGGGGTGACCACCATCCTGTCCTTGAGGCAGCCGGTGACCTGAAGCCTAGGGGGCAGAGAATCCACTGTGCTTGTTGCATTCATAAGTGGGCAAAGCAAATGGAGACTGCACCTTCAAAGGGATACAAACAGGTTGGAGTCAGTGCAGAGGGTGCCTATTAAAACTGTTAGTGGTCTTCGTTATAAAGCATATAATAGACTTAAGGATCTTAATATGTATATGTTAGAAGAAAGGCAGGATAGAGGAGATATGCTAAAGACGTTTAAATACTTCCGTGGAAATAAATGCACAGGAGGAGAGTCTCTTTCGAATGAAAGCAAGCTCTGCTATGAGGGGACATAGCATGAGCGTGAAAGGGGATAGACTCAGGAATAATATGCAGAAATATTTCTTTATGGAAAGAGTGGTAGATGTGTGGAATAGTCTCCCAGTGGAGGTGGTAGAGATGAGGACAGTATCTGAATTCAAAAAAGCATGGGAAAAACAGAGAGTATCTCAAAAGGAAAAAAAGGGGACTATTGTAGTAGCTGATATGGAAGGACAGACTAGATAGGCTATGTGGTCTTTTTCTGCCATCATGTTACTATGATGCGCCATAGTGCCAGGGCTGTGCTAGACCATGACAAGTCGTTGTGCCCGATCTGTAGGCAAGAAGGCTTAAGCTAGGGTGATGTCGAGGAGAGCTCCAATGAACTTGAGTTGCTGAGAGGGCTGAAGATGAGACTTCAAGTAGTTGATCACAAAACCAAGATGTTCCAACACCTGTATAGTGATCTGTGCCGACTGCCGAGCCTCGTCCGGCATTGTGCCCTTTATCAACCAGTTGCCAGGCAGGGGAAGGGGAAGACGAAGACTCCCAGGGTCTGGAGGAAGTCAGCAATGACTGCCAGGCACTTTGTGAAGAGCCTTGGAACAGAGGTTAGGCCGAAGGGTAAAAGCTGGCATTGATAGTGCTGTGCACTGAGCACGAAGTAGAGGTACTGCTAGTGAAGGGGATGGATCAAGATGTGAGTGTATGAATCTCTGAGTTCCAAGGAGCAAAGCCAGTTCTTCCATTGAAGGTATGCAGCAATGTTCCCAGGGAGACCCTTTTGAACTTTTCCTTCACCTGGACTGAGGTGTGGTAGGTCCAGTATGGGTCTGAAACAGCCTGTTTTCTTGGGAACCAAGAAGTAGCGAGAATAGAACCCCTTCCCAGCCTGTGCTGGGGGCACCAGCTCAATGCGAGATCAGCATGGAATGTGTGAACCTCATGCTGGAGGAGTAACTCAGTGCTGAGGATCAAGGGGATTTTCCCCTGGGAAGAATGAGGGAGGCAGTTGGGCAAAGTGCAACAGGACAATTTTCAGCACCCACGAGTTGGTTGTTATGATGGGCCACCTATGAGCAAAATGAATCAACTATCCCCCCTACCTGCTGAGGAACTCCACTGGGTATGGGAAGAAGAGCCATTATCCTTAGGAAGGAGTCAACCCCCCCCCCCAACCCCGACTGCAGCTGCGGGGCAGGCTGAGAATTCTGGGGCTCCTGGCGGCACAGTTGGCGCTGTCCCTGGCTCTTCTGTTGCCCCGAGAGCCTTGGTAGGCTTGGTAAGGGGGTTACCCTGTGCAATATCTCTGCTTACTTGGGTAGAAAGCCTTTTTCCATGCCAACTTTTTCTTGGCAGGGTCTGCATTCTTCCTGGAGAGGTGGTTTATGGTTAACTGCTGCTTCTCCAATTCTCCCGCCTTGTCCTCCATAGGTTTGCCAAATAAATTTTCTCCTCAGCAGGGGACATCTGCAAGTTTCTCCTACACCCACTGCTCGAGGTTGGAAGACTGCAGCCATGCCAGGTGTTGGGCCCCCAATTTCCACAGTGGCTACCCTGCTCACTGACTCAAAAGCATATAGACAGCCCTATTCATGCAATTTGAGCTATCTTTCCCTTTGGTGACCAGGTTACAGAACTTCTCCAGATGTTCCCGAGGCAGCAGAGTGGAGAATTCAGAGACATCACCCATGATGTCCTTCAAGTACATTGCCATGTAGAGTTGGTAGAAAAGGATGTGTACCACCAGCATCAAGTCCTGATAGCATCTGTGTCCAACTCCGTCAAGGATGTGAGCCTCCCTTCCAGGGGAGATTGAAGTGTGGGTCTTGGAGCTTTTGATGTGCCTCATAACTGACTCCACCACCATCAAGTTCTGGGGCAGCTGAGGCTTTTCAAAACCAGAGCTCTTCTGGACCCTGCACATGGAATCCAGCCAATGGCTAATTGGGGGCACCCAAAGGATTCTCCCACATCCTGAAGAGCAGGCATTGAAGGATGTAGTGAACCAGCACAGCGATGGCTTCTTTTGGGGGTGAAGTGTACTGTAGAATTTACAATTCTTCAGCCCTCGGTTCTTCCTCGGCCTTGAGGGTGAAGGAGAGGGCCTTCACCATGTCCCGGACAAACTCAAAGAATGAGATATCCTTGGGTGGGGACTTGTGATGATCATAGGTGGGTGAATGATCAGACAGGATGCCCCGATGTCAATTTGAGACCCAACTTTAGGACTCTGAGTCAGGGAGGAAATCAAAGTATCGACGGGTTTCCTCCCAATGCCTTCAGCACTCGGGAGGGGAGGATGGAGTCCGGGGCTCCTGATGCCGTGGGCCCTCGGACCCAGAGATGCTCATTGGAGAGATCACTATCGGCATCAACAGCGAATCGGAGCACCTACTCAAGTCCGTTCCCCTGCTGGGGAAGGCGTGGTTTCGAGGAAATGCTGCATCACCATTGGCAGGGCCACCGTGAACTGCAATGCTGCCAGTGGCATCGAGGTACCTGAGGGCATCGGGGACCTCACAATCTGAGAAGCCAGGAAGACAGAGAGGCTCCTTTCCAATGCCTGCATGCACTCAGCCGGGAGTGCTGTCTCGGATATGGCTGGAGCCGGGGCAGCCGACTTGGCCTCCGAAGCTGGCTCCTTTGTCAGGGGCTCCTCGATGGTAACCATACAGGGAGACTGCCAACAGCCCTGCAGGGCTTTGTGATGCACTTCTCACACCAGGGCAGGTTGGGAGGCCACTCCTGGCCCTTGCCTCGGCGTTGTGCCAAGGGGGGCTTCAATGCCAATGCACTTGGAGTTTCCCCCAGCATTGCCCTTCAAGTCAATGGGGCAGAAGACCAATCCTTAGGGGGGCCTGTCTCCTCAAAATATAGCCTCTGGTCCAGGCCATCTTGGCTCCATATGAGCTTGTGCACCACATGAGCTGAGGTCTCGGCAGAGTCCCTTGAGGACATCAATGCCGATGTCTATGTCACCGACTCCAAGAACCCCAACAGAGATTCTTGTTGCTTTCTCTGTTCTTGAGCCCCCTTTTGGGTCATCTGCAAACACAATGTGCAGATGGAGGGCTCATGGTTGATATCTTGGGGAAGACGGCTTCCACCAAGTCAAAGGACACCAATGTCCTGGCTGATCAGGGAGACATATGGGAGAAAAACACGTTTGACAAATAACCCCCAAAGATAAAAAAGTATCAGAAAAAGACATGGTGCCGAAGCTCCTGTCGATGGATAGGAAGGGCAGGACCGAAACAATACTGAATGACTTTAGGAAATATTGCAAGGGTATAGATCATGCTTTTCCTTGGTATGAATGTCTCCGCAGAAAAGAGAAGACTGAGATAAGATGGATCCTTCAGGCAGGCACACATGCATGATGGAAGTCCCAGAAGCTTTCTATGGAAGCTAAGGAGCATTCCTATGCAGGCTCCGTCAATGATGTCACCCATATGTGAGGACTTCATTCCTGCTTGTTCCCGGAGAACATAAGAAATGCCATACTGGGTCAGTAGGGTGTGTTTATTTTAGGTGTAGAGTTTTATTTTTCCAAACTTTACAAACTGCTAGCAACCAAACTATGCAGTTTTGCATGCTGAATCTAAAGCTATCTTCAGAAATTGTTTAAAGTGAGTCTTACCTACATCAAATTTTTGTTCCCTGTTATCTGTAATCTCATACATGTTATTTGTACTGAGCATTTTGTTCCATGTAAACTGCGCTGATGCCGAATAGTGCGGTATATAAGAGAATGCAAATAAATAAATAAATAAATAAATCACGGTTGAAATATGTGGAAATATAGTAATATTTATTTGAGTGTACAAATAGTCTGAACTGCATCTGTAGCTACATAATTGTCTTTAAAATGCCATTTTTGCAGTTAATTTAATGTTATTTAACAAAATCCAGCAAAGAAGCCTTATCTTGCTTGCTTCTGATTCAGCTCATAAGTTCCTTGCTGACCATCTGACCCTTAATATAATGTTCTCTCCTCTCCTGACTATACACATGACCAGCCACCTCAGTTGTTATTTTTACACACCTTTCTATGGACAGGGTGCATGATGGCCAGTCTGGAACCACCATGGGCTTTGCTCAGAAATGCCTTGATCTCTGCTATTGTCATGGCACAGGTAAGAGGAGGCTCAGAGACTCCGGTGCTCCAGTCAAGTAATTGGGTGAGTGTAGTTGCCTCAATGTTGATGGATAGTGTTTTCCTGGATCTCACACTGCTGTCTCCAAGCTGAGTCTTCTCATCTCTTTCACCTCTAATCTTCAATATCTTGACAATTCCATCTCCTCTCTCCTGTTCCTCTTCACTGCACAACATAGCTTGCAGAACAGATTCACTGTAACCATAGCAAACTGACCTTCTCACTGTAGCATGACTATCTTCCTTACCTCTTCACACTGTTCTTTCAACAGTTGCAGCTGGAAAAGAAGATACCTGGGACCTTGTGTCCAATTGCTATTTATTTTTTATATTGAACCAGTTCACCATGTAAACCCCAGTTGCACATTACTATGGTTGGGCAAGGCACTTGAGACAGGGAACAATTCCCGAAACATGCACGTCGTGTGTTTCAACCTTTAAATGAATGGCAGCGGTGAATACAACCTTTGTTTCAACTGATCTCAGTTTCAGATAAGTGGCGTTTTTAGTTAAACTACTCTTCACTGAGTACTATGGCACAGACATCTAACAGTCTCTATTATTATAGCCTGCATATAACTTGTTTTACTGTAACGGTTCCTTGATGTTGCGTATCCCAATTTTACCTTCACTCTTTAGTTTAGTCAGTGTATGCCCCCCTGTCTCTGTTCTCCCTTCTTGTGTCTGGTAACCGCTTTGATTTAAGGAAAAGGCGGTATAGAAAACCTGTTAAATAAATAAATAGAGTGGTGAACCTATTTATAAATAAAAGAAGTCTACCGTCTGATGTGGATGAAGATTAGTTTCTATCCTCCCTCGGTATGCTCCGACAAAAAAATTTACTTTTGTTTGGTAGGGGACTTTATCAGTGAAGCTTTTTTCATGATTTATAATATTGTTCAGCTCTCTCCTATCTTCAGTTGTCTGTCTCTTGCTCCTTCTCTGCTTTTTTTTTTTAATTAACCCCCCCCCTCCCCTACCCCCTGGCTAAATAGTCTCTTATAGCTGTCCTGTGCTCATTAGTGCTATTACTCACAGATGCATCCTAATCCCCTGTGATCTCTCTCCTGCCTAGCCTTCATATGTTTCTTCTGACTTCTGCTCTCCTCTCCATCTCTCTCTTATGGTTCCACATCACTTTCTATTCCTATTGTTGACACTCCCTAATCTTCTCCCCTCTAGCCACAACTTCAAGGCTCCCCTCCTTACCATCTCCTCTTTACCAGCCACACTTCTCCCACCATCTTGTGATCTATCATCAGCTCTTGAACTTCACCATTTTCTTCCTCGCATTCAGCCATCTCCCCTCTCTCTGAAAGAACCTCACCCTTGATACTGCTGTGCTGCCTCCTTTCTGCCCCGTATTTTTCTTCTCCTTCTCTCAATATCAATCCCAATCCTGGCCCCCCTAGACGTTTGTCATATTTCTAGGAAAGATCCTCATGCAACTGCTCAAATCCTATTCATATCCCTTTCCTTTCCACTTCCTCTCTCCCTTTCTCATGCACCTTGTGGAATGCACACTCCATCTGAAATAAGCTTGCCTTTATTCATGATCTCTTTTTTTCTCTAATGCTCTACATCTTTTTGCTTTAACTGAGACCTGGGTCTTCCCAGAAGATTTGGCTTCAGTCTCTGCCCTCTATTCTGGTGGCTACCAGTTCTCCCACATGCCCCATCCCACTGGCCTTGGTGGTGGTGTTGGGTTTTTACTCTCGTTCCTGCTAATTTCAACTCCCCCTTCTGCCTTGGTTTCACTCCCTTCCCTCCTTTGAAGTCCACTACATCCGCTTTTTTAATCCAACTCTCTCCCTGGATAGCTGTTTTTTATCGACCTCCTGACAGGTCCACCTCTATCTTTTCACTGACTGACTCAGAGTAGTTACTCACCTGTAACAGGTGTTCTCCAGGAGCAGCAGGAATCAGTCCTCACATATGGGTGACGTCGGCGCCGACGGAGCCCTCGCGGAGCAATTTCCCCAGCTTTCAAAGAAAGCCTTTGGGAATTGCAGCGCGCATGCGCGGTCCCCTTCCCGCCCAAAGGTGCCATCTTGCTCAGTCTGATGACATAGCTAAAAGATAGCAAAAAATTAGCAAAAACGAAATGATAGGACTGCAACTCCAAGGGGAGGAGGGAGGGTTGTGAGGACTGATTCCTGCTGCTCCTGGAGAACACCTGTTACAGGTGAGTAACTACTCTTTTTCCAGGACCAAGCAGGAAGTCAGTCCTCACATATGGGACTCCCAAGCTTAAGGCTACCAGAGGCCTCAAGCGGAAAAATGAGCTCCCTCTAGCTCAGAAGCACAGAAGGAAGGAATCTTCTCTGAAAACGCCCCCGACCGGTAGCCCAACACCAGGGCCGGAGGTTAGGAGTTGCCTAAACCTCAAAGAGATTATGGAGGACTGCCTGTCCGAAAGCACTGTCCCTGCGGGACTCCCTCTCCAGGCAGTAATGGGCCGCAAACGTCTGGCTTGAAGACCAAGTAGCGGCCCGGCAGATGTCTGCCAACGGAACAGAGCGGAGATGAGCCACTGACGCAGCCTTCGCCCTAACACGATGAGCCGTGACTCGACCCTCCAACGAGAGGCCGGCCGCCCCATAAGTCCAAGCGATACAGTCAGCAACCCATATGGACAAAGTATGCTTGGAGACAGGTAGCCCCAACTTATTGGGGTCAAAAGAAACGAAGAGCTGAACAGCCCTTCTATGCTCTCGCGTACGGTCAAGGTAGAAGGATAAGGCCTTCCTACAGTCCAGGGTATGCAGGACCATTTCAGCCCGGCTGGTGTGCGGCCTGGGAAAGAAGGTCGGAAGAACCACCTCCTGGTTGAGATGAAAAGTAGAAACCACTTTTGGAAGAAACTTAGGGTGAGTCCGTAAGACGACCCTATTCCTGTAGAACCTAGTGTAAGGAGGATCAGACACTAGGGCTTGCAGTTCACTAACGTGCCTAGCAGAGGTAAGGGCTACCAAGAACAAGGTTTTCCAAGAAAGAAAACGAAGAGGGCAGGTAGCCATAGGTTCAAAGGGCGGACAGGTAATCCGCTGCAAGACCACATTCAGATCCCATTCAGGGGCTGGTGGGCGTAAAGGAGGCTTAAGGAGAAGAAGGCCTCGGAGAAAACGAGCCACCAAAGGGTGGTGAGAAAGAGGCCTGCCATCCACCGGTGCGTGATGCGCAGAGAGAGCACTGAGGTGGACCCTGACAGAGTTGGACTTAAGGCCCAGATTGGAGAGGTAAAGCAAATATTGCAAGACCACTGCTATCAAGCAGGAGAAGGGATTCTCAGACTGCTGAGCACACCAAATGGAGAACCGACGCCACTTAAGGGCGTAGGACTTCCGGGTGGAAGGCCTCCTCGAGGCCAAGACAACCTCTTCCACCTCCCGAGGCAGCTGGAGGGGAGCAAGGACTACCCTTTCAGAAGCCAAGCCATCAGATGAAGGGACCGGAGGTTGGGGTGTAGGAGAGACCCTTGATCCTGTGTCAGGAGATCGGGCTGAAACCCCAGAGGAAGAGGAGCGTCCACCGCCAGCTGCATTAGAAGCAGGAACCAAGGTTGTCTCGGCCACCGGGGAGCCACTAGGATCAGCGAGGCTTTGTCTCTGAGAACTTTGAAGAGTGTTCGAGACATCAGCGGCATGGGAGGAAAGGCATACAAGAGGCCTGTGGACCATGGAATCAGAAAAGCATCCGCCGCTACTCTGAGAGGATGCGGTTGTCGAGAGCAGAATCTGGGAAGTTGCCGGTTCAGAGGCCTTGAGTACATGTCCCTTGGCAATGTGCTCCCCAACCCAGGAGAGAAGCATCGGTTGTTAGTACCTGAGAAGGCGGAGATTGAAAATCCACTTCCAGTAGCAGGTTTGGCAGATGAAGCCACCACCGCAGAGAAGAGACCAGCAGGTCGGAGACCTGTACTGAGTCCGCCAGGCTTCCCGTGGCCTGATGCCATTGAGTGCGAAGGCACCACTGAGCAGGTCGCATGTTCAGGCGGGCATTGGGGGTCACATGAATCGTGGAAGCCATATGGCCGAGCAGTCTCAGAAATTGCCTGGCAGAGACCAGGGAACTGCTGTGAAAGTGGCTGGCGAGATCCATGAGCCTGTGTGCTCTGTCTAGAGGCAGGAAGGCCCGCGCCTGAAGTGTGCTTAACCTTGCGCCGATGAATTCGAGATCTTGAGAGGGGAGCAAAGTGGACTTTGCGAAGTTTATGACAAAGCCCAAGTGCTGGAGCAGAGACACAGTACAATGAGTGGCCTGAGTGGCCTCTTGGGAAGACTGGGCCCTGATGAGCCAGTCGTCCAGGTATGGAAACACAAAAAGGCCTTGAAGTCTTAGATAGGCCGCCACCACTGCTAGGCATTTGGTGAACACCCTGGGGGCGGAGGATAGGTCAAAGGGCAGTACTCTGTACTGGTAATGATTTCCTCCCACAACAAACCTGAGATATTGTCTGTGGTCTGGATGAATAACGATGTGAGTATAGGCATCCTTGAGATCTAAGGAGCATAGCCAGTCTCCCTGCTGGAGGTAGGGCAGCAGGATTCCAAGGGTAAGCATCTTGAACTTTTCCCTTGCCAGGAACTTGTTGAGGTTTCGCAAGTCCAGGATGGGTCTGAGGCCTCCTGTTCTTTTTGGTATCAGAAAGTACCTGGAATTAAAAGCCGTGACCTTTCAGGTGGTGGGGCACCGGTTCCACAGCCTGTTCCTGAAGAAGACTTGCTAACTCCTGAAGGAGTAAGTCCCTGTGCAGAGGGAGTCTTGGAGGCTCCCCTGGAAAGTAGGAGGGAGGTACCTGGTGAAAGTGTAGAAGATAGCCTTTCTGAACTATATGAAGCACCCAGGTATCTGAGGTGATGGCTGACCACCTGTGGGCAAAGTGAACCAGCCGGCCTCCTGTGCTGAGAGAAACCAGCTGAGGGGAAGAGGATATGCTGATGGAGTCAAAACCCCCCACCCTGCTGAGCAGGGGCCGGTGTTGTGGGCTTGGGGGCCTGCTGCCTATGGGACCCATTACCCCGTCCCTTGGCCTGCTGAACCTTTTGGGGAGCTGCTGAGGCCTGATACTGAGGGTAGTGTTTATAGGCAGCCGCCTTCCTCGGGTAAAAGGGCTTTTTCCCCGAGCCCTTCTTCTTCTGAGAAGGGGCAGAGGTTTTTCTGGACAGTCTAGATCTGTGCAGTCTTTTCAGCCATGGGTTTGCCAAAAAGGTTTTCACCTCTGCAGGGGACATCGACCAACTTGTCCTGTACCCATGGCTCGAGGTCGGATGACTGAAGCCAAGCCTGTCGGCGGGCACCGATGCCGGCCCCGGCTACTCAAGCCGATGCTTCGAAGCCATCGTAAGCTGCTCGAGAGATAAACTTCGAGCACTCTCGAATACCAGTGGACAAGGCTTGGAACCTCTGCAAAGGTTCCTCGGAGAGACCAGCAGAGAACCCGGCAATTTCTTTTGCCAGATCTCGGAGATACATGCCCATATAGAGCTGGTAGGTCTGGTCTCGACAAGCAAGCATAGAGCCCTGGAAGCACTTTCTACCGAGGGCATCCAGGTTCCAGGCCTCCCGGCCGGGAGGCACCGAGGAGTGCAGCTTCTGACTCTTGAGTCGATGCATGGCCGATTCCATCACCATGGAATGGTGCGGTAGTTGTGCCTTTTGGAACCCGGGGCTCTTGCGGACTCGATAAATGGAATCGACCCGCTTGCTTAACACCGGCGCCGATGCCGGGCTCTCCCACATGTGGAAGAGAAGTCGTTCCAGCATCGGAGGAACCGGTACAGTAAAGGCCTCCTTCGGGGGAGAGTCATACTGGAGGGCATCGAGCTCTTCGGCTCGAGGCTCCTCCTCGGGATCCGCGGGGAATGCCAAGGCCTTGGCCATATCCCGCACGAAGTCCGAGAACCGGGTGTCCTCCGGGGGGGACCGTCTCCGAGGTTCGGACTCGGGTGAGTCCGATGGGACACACCGAGTCCGAAAAGTACCAGGTGACTCTTCGTCCTCCGTTTCCCAGGCTGACTCCTCGGAGGAGGAATCGAGCGGCTCCGGTCGGTCGGGCACCGATGCCCTCCGCCCCGATGCCGAGGGTGTCGGCATCGACGACCTCGGTCCCGAACGGGAGGCCGAGGAAGACCGCAACCGAGGATCGACTCGAGCTCGCATGGACTCGAGGATTGGCTCTGTCTCCGGGGTCGACTTAGACGTCGACGTCCCGGTGGCCAGGGCAGATGCACTGGCGAGGCCAGCGATCAATGCTCGCTGCTGGTCCATGAAGGCAGCCAAACTGCTCTCCAAGGCCGTCAACCTGAGTCCAAGCTCAGGAGACCCAGCAGCCCCCAACTCGGGCCCCGACGGCGTCGGGCCCGATGTCGGCTCCTTCGGAGGCGAGTCCACGAGGACTACAGTACTCACGTGTCCAGGTGACTCCATTTCGAGATGAGGATGTTTCGAAGGCCTCTCCGACTCCGAGGACCCGGGACGGCTATCGGGGCTATGCGACCTGGCCCTCGAGGAACCAGGAGCGTCCACCGACGCCGCCCTCGCGGGTTTTTTCTTCCTATGATGTTCCCGGGCAGGAGACCCCCGCTCAGAGGAACTCCGACGATGCTCAGGACCGGAGTCCCGGGATGTCGAAGCCTCTGACGATGTCCGGGCCCGGCCGGACGCGGAGTCAGAGAAGATTCGTTCCCTTTGATGCTGCCGACTCCTCAACGCTTTTGAAGACATCTTGCTACATGGACCACAGATCATCGGGTCATGATCGGGTCCGAGGCAGCGGAGGCAGCAGTCGTGTGTGTCAGTAAGAGACATAAGTTTCTTACACCGATCACACTTTTTAAACCCGCTGGCAGCCATCGAGGGAAAAAGGGCCCCTGCGAGGTCAAAAGACAGGGCTGCCAGTGAAAAATAAAAAATGGTGCTAACGCTTGTCACGAAGGACAAAAAACCGAAAAATAAAGAACGGACCCGATACCGGCGTAGCGGGTCCGGGCGGGAAAAGGATCCGGTGAGAAAGAATAAGAAATAAGAAATAAAATCAACTTTTTCTGCGGCGATCACAAACAGCGTCTGTAGGGCTCCGTGGAAAAAAGAAGACTGAGCAAGATGGCACCCTTGGGCGGGAAGGGGACCGCGCATGCACGCTGCAATTCCCAAAGGCTTTCTTTGAAAGCTGGGGAAATTGCTCCGCGAGGGCTCCGTCGGCGCCGACGTCACCCATATGTGAGGACTGACTTCCTGCTTGGTCCTGGAGAAATGGCTTTTCTGAAAACTTGGGACCATTGAGTCAACAATGACTGCTGGAATGGTTTCATGTGAGCATGTGCCCATGGCACTCTCTCTATGGTTGCCACCATCAATCCGAGGAGCTGAAGTTAATCTAAGACTCTGGGAGCACAGAACAGCTACACGCAGTATAACAGTCTTTTGACTTTCTCCTCTGGCAGGCAAGCTCTTACCACTCAAGTGTCGAAACATGCTCCAAGAAACTCTAGAGACTGGGAAGCAATTGCTGGCTCTTTCCCCGATTGATCACCCAGCTGAGACTTTCCAAACAGGACCCCACTCGAGATGCTTCTGAAAGAGAATGGGCTCAGACAAGCCAGTCGTCGAGATAGGGATGGACACAGATTCCTCGGCGCCACAAACATCACCACCATAACCTTGGAGAACATCCTTGGGGCAGTGGATAGCCCGAAAGGGAGGACAGCGAACTGAAAGCGAGAGTCAAGCACAGCCAAACGCAGATACTTTTGCTGATCTGCCCGGCTCAGGATAGGAAATATGCCATGGCCAGATCCAGAGAAGTTAAGAATGCCCCTCGGTGCACTGCTCGAATCACAGAGTGCAAGGTTTCCATCCAGAGGCACAGGATACGCAAGTTCTCACTGACCCCCTCGAGGACTAGAATGGGCCAGAGGAAACTGTCCATTTTTTCTGGCTCCATGGAATAGATGGCCCTTGTCTCGCTCATCCAGCGGGACGGGCACTATCGCCTTCAGGTGTAGCAACTTGTCCAAGGAGATCTGCATAGCAGCACTTTTGATTGCAGGCCCACAAGGAGAAATGACAAAAGCATCCAGAATTGGCTCTTTGCATTCCAGGACATAGATGAGATGAATGGCATCTAGCAAGCCTTGGTAAACTGGGCCCATTTCTGAAAGAAAAGGTGAAGCCTGTCTCCAACCAGAGAAACTAGGGAATGGGCCCCCAAACCTTCATTGTGCAGCCCAGGAGGGTCCTTCTCTGGAAGGGACTGAGTCCCTGGGCCCATGTGCGCCACGAAAGGACTGAACCCAAGGCACAGAAGAAGAGGGGGAGGTTTTCCAGGTCAATAATAACGAGAGTCCTAAAACCTCCAGGAATTCCTCCAGTGCACCCTCAGTGGACGGGTAGAGGCTGCCGAGATAAGTCTAAGGGGCCTGAAAAGCAGACAGGTGCCCCTATCTTCCGTAGGTCAGTAAGATTTTGTCTCACCCAGGTCCTTCACCAGCTTCTCCAAATCGGCTCCAAACGGAAGCTCCCCATTAAAAGCCAGTTGGGCCAACCGGGCTTTGGAAGAGGTGTCTGCTGCCCAGTGCTGGAGCTAATCCCAGGCTATGACACCATCGTGAGGGCACCATCCCTAGCCACCAAGCATACCAGGTTATACATGGCATCAGAAAGGAAGACCATAGCTGGCTCCAAAAGAGGGGTAGTATCATCCTGTGGAAGAGACTGAATACACTGGAGCAGGGCTTGAGATGTCAGGCTGATACATGCCACCAGCTGCAGAACAGTAGCTGCAACAGCAAACTGGCTCCTCAGCAACGAATTCACCTTACAGTCCAGAGAATCCTTTAAGGCCTATCCACCTTCAACAGAAATGGTGGTTCATCTGGTAAACACCGTAACTTGCGGTCCACCTTGGGAATGTCAAACCACTCAACGCACTCCTCCTTTGGACCCTTTTAAGCAGGAAATGGAAAGACAGTAGTGGATTTTCACATCCTTTGCAGGTGTACCTTCTGCTCCTGCTCTGTGCCAGAAGCATCCATTAAGTTCAAAGCAGATGAGACACTGGTAATCAACGCTGCCAACGCCTTCTTCCAAGATAGGTGAATCACTCTGGCCTCTGCACAATCCTCTGAAGGCGAGAGTACATCTTCATCAACATCAGAGCCCAGTACCGAGCCATTTGAATCAGAGTTTAATAGTCAAAATCTCAGACAGCTCCCAGCTGTTCCCCATTTCCAGGGGGGTGCTCTTTGCCAAGGATGCTTTGCCAAAGATAACAGGGCTTCCACTCATAGCCTGCCCTGAATGAGACTGTGCCCGAGGGGCACCCAGAGACTGCAGAATCAGAATTTCTACAACAGAAGGAGAAGGCCTGCTGCAAAAATCTGCCATGTTATAGGGACAGTACTTTTGTTTTAACTGTTATACAATCTGTGTTAGTTGAATTACTGAAGTATTCTGCTTAGTTTTTAAACCCTTTGTTGTACAAGTTAAGATGTTTTATGTAAAAAGTTATTATTGTTCTATGTAAAACAAGCTCTGCATTGTTGACTGTTGTTGATTGTACACCGCAACTGATCGCTGGAAGATGCGGTATATAAATAAGTGTTAAATAAATAAATAAATAAAAAGGAAAGAAATTCTGGAAGCTCTCCTTTCAGACCTAACTCTCCACCACGGGGCAGAACTGCCACAGGCTCCCTAGAGGATGATGAGTGGCTCACAGCCCGGAAACCGGAGCCATCGACTGGCTGAATATCCTTACTCATAGCGCCATCTGTCACCGCCTGCCCCGAGTCAGGCAAGGTCAGACTAACTGTCTGACCTTGTCTGACGCTTTACCCACTTTAACAAAGATACTTTCCTAGATACTGTATTACCCAATCTTACAAATAACTCGACTGAAGTCAACACCTTAATAGACCAATGGAACTCAATAATAAAAGAAGCAGCAACTCCCACCCAAGTTTCTCAAAAACAATTCATAAAAAAAAAGTCAGAAAAATGGTTTAATAAAGACCTTTCTAACCTAAAAAAGCAACTAAGAAAACAAGAAAAACGGTGGAGGAAATCTAAAACAAGCGATAATAAAGCTCAATACCTGAGTCTTCTCAACAAATACAAAGACACAATTAATAGATCGAAAAGAGAATATCACACAAAAGTAATAAATATGGCAGTCAACCGCCCGAGAGAATTATTTGCAATTATAAAAACACTAACAAGAACCCAAACTCCAGAACCTGAACAATCAACGATAAGCGCACAAACTCTTGCAACTCATTTTGCTAACAAACTAAGAAATAAATCATCTAGCACAACCATAACAACACCCATGGACTTAAAACCAACCAATAAATTGACAACCTTTCAAGACATTGATCAAAAACACCTCCTCAATGTCATATCAATGATCAACACCACTACCTCCCCCCTGGATCCATGCCCCGTATCATGGATAAAAAAACACCAAAACTGAACTGGCTATCCATATACAAAATATAGTAAATCAATCACTATCCCAGGGCATCATGCCAGATGCCCTAAAACTTACATCCTTACGCCCTATAATAAAAAATAATAAACTCAATCCTATAGACCCGAACTCATACAGACCCATAGCCAGCATACCGTTTATTGCCAAAGTAATAGAAAAAATCATACAACTCCAATTACAAGATTTTATCGACACACATGCACCACTTGACTCACACCAATTCGGCTTCCGCCCATCTCACGGAGTCAAAACCTTACTAATAACACTCATGGATGACCTCATCAAAGGCACTGACACATGTAACCAAGGTTACATCCTCATATTCATTGATATAGCTGGTGCCTTTGACAATGTCCACCACAACACACTCATTAACAGACTCCTAAACCTAGGAATAGGAGGAACAATTCTACAATGGTTTATATCATACATTACAAACCGACTGATACGCGTTAAATTAGGCCAAAGCACCTCAGAACCCTTCACACAAGGACAAGGTATTCCACAAGGCTCGGCCCTATCAGCCCTCCTTTTCAACCTGTATCTTCAACCCATCACAAATATATTTAAAAAATATAAAGTCAACCACTACATATACGCAGATGATATCATGCTCACACTACCGATAAACACAAATAATCCCACCTACCAGAACTTACTAAACTGTATCAGTGAAGCAAATACTTGGCTAGAAAATAATAACCTCAGCATCAACCTAAAAAAAACTGAAGCAATATTCGTATCAAGAAAACCAGACACTACTCTCCCTGAAACTATAACAATTAACAACACAATAATCCCAGTTAAAAAAGAAGTAAAATACCTAGGCATCATAATAGATCACACACTTAGTATGCTCCCTCACATAAAACAAACAGTGAAAACCATATTCTATAAACTTAGGACCATTCAACACTTACGACCACTACTAGACACACATGACTTCAGATCTGTTATCAGCACACTCATCACTCCACACTTCGACTATTGTAATAGTCTACTTATCGGCCTCCCTCTCACAAATACCAATATACTCCAACGAGCTCAAAACATCTGTGCTCGAGTAACAGCAAAAGCTCGCCTCACTGACCACATAACTCCCATCCTCGCCGAACTACACTGGCTTCCCATAAATAGTAGAATATCGTACAAAATACTCTTAACCACATTTAAACTTATCAACGGCATCTCACCCTCACATCTAGCCACTCTGATACATGCTCCAAAAGAACTTAGAACCCGCAGGCAAAACGCAACCCACTCTCTAGACATAAAAAAATCCATCCGAAAAACAAAAAAAACCACAAGCTCAAGAGCCTTCTCATATGCAGCCCCCACCCTGTGGAATAAACTTCCGCTAAGCCTCCGCAAAATAAAAGATCTCCATATATTTGACCTACTTAAAGTCGAGAGCATGGCATTATCCATCTGCCTAATCTATCGACCTCCCTCACCACAGCACGAAACACTAGCCACAGCACTAGAAACCATCACATCCACACAAAGCAAAAAATTCCAGATCATCCTCGGAGATTTGAACCTAGCATCAATTCCTCCGTCCCACACGGACTCCTTCTATGAAGCCATCGACCAATTGGGTTTCCAACAAATAATAAGCAACCCCACACACGATAGAGGAAACATCCTAGATATAATTTTCATACCCAGAAATCCACAACAAAGCAATGAACCACCTATAATAAACATAACTCAAGTACCATGGTCAGACCACCACCAAATCAACTGTAAACTTAAACTACAGTGCCAACCCAAAAACTCAAAGGAGATGAGAATGACCAACCCCATTAGGAAATTCAGCAAACTCAACGAGGAACACCTCATAAGCACCATTGCATCCCACATAAACCTAGATTCCACAGACCTAGACGAACTAACTAACAGATGGAACACACACATCCAAAATACATCTAACCCAACTCTGAAACACACATCAAACCCACATAAGATCAACTCGGAACCCTGGTACACAGGAACTCTAATAAAATCAAAAAGGGAGCTCCGTAAAATAGAGAGAAAATGGAGACAAACCAAATCCTCCGATCTCAAAACTAAATACATGGCCCATCTCGCAAAATACAAAGACGACGTGAACAATGCAAAAAAATTACATCACACCAACATCCTAAACAAGGCAATCAATCGCCCACGAGAGTTATTTGGTCGAGTCTTACAGACCCATATCCAGTATCCCGATGCTCTCTAAAATCATTGAAAAAATAGTATACAGGCAGCTACAAGATCATGTGGACACCTATGCACCTCTAGATCCATCACAACACGGGTTCAGAGAGTCACATGGAGTGGAAACACTACTTACCACTCTCTTCAACACCATAATCTCAGGCATCGACAACTCACGGACAGGTTTCGCACTTATCTTTTTAGATATTGCGGCAGCCTTCGACTCTGTCTGCCACGAGATCCTCCTGATTCGGCTAAGAGAGAAAGGCATCACTGAAACAGCGCTGGAGTGGTGCAGGTCTTACCTGTCTGCAAGATGGCAACACGTACGAGCAAATGGAACCACATCTGAGCCATTCCTACAAAGTCAAGGAGTCCCTCAAGGATCCTCCCTATCGTCTCTTATGTTTAACATTTATATCCAACCCATATGTAACATCATTAGACACTTTAATGTGAGTTGCATGATTTATGCTGACGATGTCCTACTTTACCTGCCAATATCCCTGGATTGCCCAGACCTCACCCCACTAACTAAGTGTTTCAATGCAGTATCCGAATGGCTCCTCTCTCAAAATCTGCGCATCCAACATAAGAAAACAGAGGTCCTATTCATCTCTAGAAATCTTGAGTTTATTCCACCTAACCACTTGGAAGTAGACAACGCCAAGCTGCAAGTAAAATCAGTCATACGATACCTCGGAGTCACATTGGATCAGAACCTCAACATGAAGCAGCACATAGCAAAAACAGTAAGAGCGATCTACTTCAAGATCAGATCCCTCAGACACATACGCCCGCTACTCGAGCTGAGTGACTTCCGTACCATCTACCAAGCCCTCATCATCCCTCATTTTGATTATGCAAACGCCATCCTACAAGGTCTCCCTCAAGCAACCTTACATCCCTTACAACTCGCTATGAACAGCGCTGCGCGAATCCTTTTAGGAGCTCCAAGGAGAGAGCACATCACACCCCTCCTGATGCAGCTGCACTGGCTCCCCATCCAAGCCAGGATTAACTTCAAGATCTTAGTGATGACATTCAAGGCCATCAATGGGTTATACTCTTCTTCAATATGTGACCTCATACAACAACCCATGCCCAACAGGATAAGAAGAACTGCTGCAACCAACATGCTAGCAATACCAAAAGCTATGACAAGATGCACCATATCAACTTCAAATAGAGCCTACAGCCTGAACGCACCAAGCCTCTGGAACTCCTTACCACCACACATCAGAGCTATCCCCAATTTGAGCCAGTTCAGGAAGGCCTTAAAACACCTCCTCTTTATTAAATACCTCACAGCCTCCCTCGAACCCCAGCCACCAGTTACGAACAACACACAATGACCCCATCTCACATATATACAGTTACCAATCTCAGTATCCCATCTGTGTACATAGTTTACCAATTTCAGTATTCCATGTATGTACATAGTTTCCCCCGTTATCCAAGTTGATTGCTCCTGTTCATTGTAATGACCTGACTCTTGTTCATTGTCGGATTCTGTTTTGTTTTATGTAAACCGCGCTGATCGTAAATAGTGCGGTATATAAGAAATGTAAAATAAAATAAATAAATAAAATAAATAAAATTTGAACTAGTCAAATCACTAACCAAAACCGACCAAAATGCCAACCTCTACAAATCCATCAAGGTCCAAACACTGGCAAACCACTACGCGACCAAACTGAAGGCCCCTGGTCCTCCACCCCCCCCACCAACACCACAAATCAGAAGTGAGAACAACACAACGCAAAACCAGTTATGGGAGCACTTCCACAAAATAGGAACCAAGCAAATCACAGCCATTGTCACAAGCCTGAAAAGCACCACCTCCCCACTAGATCCCTGTCCTGCATCCTGGATCAAGGCAGTGAAACAAGACATAGCACCTCACATAGCACACATAGTTAACCTATCCCTACAACAAGGAATCATGCCCTCAGAACTAAAGAAATCAGTCATTAGACCGATCCTAAAAAACACTACACTCAACGGAGAAGACCCAGCCTCCTACCGTCCCATATCAAGTATCTCATTCCTGGCAAAGATCATAGAAAAAAACGGTCCTTCTACAACTCCAAGACCATCTGACTGACAGTGCTCCTCTTGATGACCAGCAATATGGCTTCAGGCAACATCATGGAGTTGAAACCCTGTTACTAGTTCTACTTAACAACCTCCTAAAGGGCCTTGAAAACAAAAAGAAAATGTACATTCTTGTATTCATTGACATCTCAGCTGCCTTTGATACAGTTAATCATGGGACCCTCATAAATAGGATAAAATCAATAGGAATAACAGGAACCCACTAAAATGGTTCTCATCCTACATCTCAAATCGAACACAACAGGTTCAATTCAACGGAGAAAAAGCAGAATCTTTCTCACAAACACAGGGAATCCCCCAAGGCTCTGCTCTCTCAGCACTTCTGTTTAACATATATATGCAGCCACTATGCAAAATTTTCTCACGGCACGAAATTAATTACCACATCTATGCCGATGATATCATGCTATACACACACAACTAGACACTAAAAACCCAGACTACAACCCACTGGAGACATGTATCGGAGAGATGCAAGACTGGTTACAACAAAGTAGTATGTCAATTAATCACAAAAAAACTGAAGTAATGTATATCTCCAAAGAACCGAATTTTGACCCTCCCACATCAATAACACTATGTAACAACACTTACCAAACAAAAAAAGAAATAAAGTATCTAGGAGTCACATTTGACTGTGACCTAAAGATGGAAAAACACCTCCGAAAGACCAACAGAGCAGTTTTCCACAAGCTTAGAGTGCTCCAACCCATTCGGAATATTATTGATCCCCAAGACTTCAGAGCAGTGGCTCAAGCACTCATCATGCCACATTTTGACTACTGCAACGCCATCCTACAAGGTTTACCTAAAAAAACCCTAAACATATTACGAATGGCACAAAATGTAGCTGCCAGGGTCATAATGAAGAAAAATCTAAGTGACCACATCACACCAGTACTAATTCAATTACACTGGCTACCCATAACAGCTCGCACAAAATACAAAATACTAACAACCACCTTCAAACTCATCCACAACTTAGCACCTTCCTTCCTCAACAACCTAGTAAGATTGCAACCTCCTACCCGAAACAGAAGAACCCACAATTCCAACATCCTTCACACTCCAACAGATATAAGATCTGCCAAAGCTAACACCAGCCACAGGGCTTTCTCATATGCGGCGCCAACACTGTGGAACCAACTCCCACCAGAACTACGAGCTAGCAATGACCTTCTAGACTTCAGAAAGAAACTCAAAACGCACATTTTCCAATCACATTTCAACCTGAACTAAACCCACAGATGGAGCAGCCCCTGACCACTGTGTCCAAGAAGATTATCCTGTATATATGTATTTATGTATATATGTAAATGAACTCCCCCATAGCTAAGAAGTGTTAACTCTGTATGATGTGCTTTTCTGACAATCTGTATGTAAACAAAATTTGTACCTGCCTTGATTCGGCAGTTTCACAATAGTAATCCTACCCGCTTCTGATCGCTGGAAGGAGCGGGCTACAAATGCTTGCTAAATAAATAAATAAATATATTCCGGAAAGAACTAAAAACATATCTGTTTATAGAACACTTTATAAATCTTAATGAATCCCCTCCATCCCGCACACTACACCTCCATAACAATCCTCCTTAACCACAGATCAAAAAGCCTCAAACCTCAATACACTTAAGAAAAAAAGCAACTCTTACAAACTACGATTAATAATGAATGATTAATGTAAATAGTTACAGCATTACTAGCCAATGTTAATTGTATATAGTTATGAAAAAACACTGTTCCATGTTATTGTTCATGAAAAGTTAATTGTACATAGTTATGAAAAACGCTGTTCCATGTAAAACCATGTTCATTATATGTTAAGTGTAAACCGCCTTTGATCTCTGGAAAAAGCGGTATAAAAGAAAAGCATAAATAAAATAAATAAATAAATAAAAAAAACTGTATCTCCCGGCTGGGAAGGGGAAAGTAGGCCCTCCAGGGATGACTCAAAAGCTGCTATGCAAGAAAAGCAGAGTCCAGAATCCAGGGATGTGGCACCTCGTTTGCCACAGATCAAACAACGTTTCCTGGAAGAAGATATAGAGAGTTGGGCAAGCATCACAAAAACGCACACTAAAGCTGCGGCAGCCTGAAGGTGTGCGTGAACTGCACTTTTATGCAATGTGTGTTACAGGCGCTAGGGAAGGAGCATGTGATGGAGCCACTTGGGTGGAACACGTGTTAGGACTGTGAGACCACCAGGCACACAATAGGTAAAAATGCTATTAATGTGGGCAGAAAATGGCAGGAACCCCCCACATCGTGCTAACAGCCACCAGCGATCCACCCCAAATTGTGTCCCAGGAAAACTGAATTGGGAGCCCCCAACAAGGAAAATGACAAGGTGAAGCCTTGGTACTCACCCCCTGAGACAGACTTTGGAAGAGAGCAGGGGAGACAGAGGAGGAGGGAGAGGGCTCTAGGGTTGTGTGAGGCTGCTGCACTCTTTCAGATCCTTCAAATCTTTCCAATTTTGTGATTGCTCAACAGGATCTTATCATGATAAGAGCATGGAGCTGAACCAATTTTCCCTCCTCCTATGGCTATCCAAGAGACTACCATCTAATGGAGCCTCCCACATCACATTCAAGTGATAAAGTCATCTTTATTTCTCAAGGTGGTCGTTCACAAGCAGTTAATCAATCTTTTCCTCTCAATCCTCAGATTTTTTCAGAGAGGAGAAAATCCATCCACCATCTGCTGGAGACAATGAAATACTGAAGGGGTCTCTGGTGGCTGAGGCAAATAGAAACATAAGAACATAAGATATGCCATAGTGGGTCAGACCAAGGTTCATCAAGCCCAGTATCCTGTTTCCAACAGTAGCCAATCTAGGTCACAAATAACTAGCAGTTTCTCCAAAAGACACAGGATCCACATTACTTGTATTAGGGCAAACAGTGGATTTCCCGGGTCCCCTTTAATAATACTTTATGGATCTTTCCTCCAGGAACTTGTCCAAACCTTTTTTAAATTCAGCTACACTAATAACTTTTACTATATCCTCCGGTAATGAATTCCAGAGTTGGATTACATGTTGAGTGAAAAAAAAAATTCTCTTATTAGTCTTAGTTACACTGCAGCTTCATTGCTTGTCCCCTAGTCTTTCTATATTTTGATGGCGTAAACAATCAATCTACGTTTACCCGTTCCATTCCATTCATTAATTAATAGATCTCTATCATATCTCCCCTCAGCCATCTCTTTTCCAGGTTGAAGAGCCCTAACCTTTTTAGCCTCCATTCATAGGGGAATCCTTCCATCCCCTTTACCATTTTGGTGGCTCTTCTCTGTACCTTTTCTTTTAAATTTCTTTATTTATATTTTCCAACAAAATACAAACAAAAGAGAAAAACAAATTGCAGTAAATCAAAATACACAATTCTTCTAACATGAAAAAAGAAAAGGTTAAACATAGCCCACCTCACCCTGACCCTCCCATCATCATGTGATCATCAGGGGCTATATAAAGAAACACAAAAACATCTGCAAGCCTGCTAGACCTACAAGGGCAATATAAGAGCAACCACTTCACTGCAAAGGAAATAAGGAGATTTGTCTAATAACCCCTTACAATATCTCATACCGTACTTTAGAGATGTAATTCTGTAGACGTTTCCGCTTAAAAAAAGAGAAGGATGCAGGGGAGCTACCACACCATGGTATTTGCACATATATGTATCATAAGCACAATCGTTCCACCATTCGCGTCAACCACGTTCTGCCGTATGTTTTCCAATGAGAAATACTGAAAAAAGGGCCACTTCCAACATGAAGTTAATTAAAACAGACAATCCCGCTGTTACGGTGAGAAGCCAATTTTTGATTGACAAACGACCCCACACCAGGAGAGATTGGCCCAAAACCCCAACACCTCTTTAATAGTTCCATGTTGAAACCCAATAAAACTGAATGTTAGGGCAATCACACACCACTTGTCTCAGAGTGCCAATATCTCCTCGATGAGACTAACACTCATTCCCAGCTGTCTGATCCCATTTAGCTACCTTTCAACAGGCAATCCTCCTTAGGAGTTGCATTTACTGATTTTGAAAGGCCTTCTAAGTATTCGATATACCCTATGAGACTTCAACCTCCCAACAGACACCATGCCAGGAAGAAGATTCTAGAGGAAGGGACTTAATCTCTCTTCTAGTTCAAGCCATATTGAGCGTAAAACCTATGGCCCCCTCCACCCATCGTGAACCTTGTTTTAGTAAAAAAAAAGTGTAGTTACTCACCTGCAACAGGTGTTCTCCAGGGACAGCAGGAATCAGTCCTCACATATGGGTGACGTCGGCGCTGACGGAGCCCTCATGCGGAACAATTCCCCAGCTTTCAAAGAAAGCCTTTGGGATTGCATCGTGCATGCGCGGTCCCCTTCCCGCCCAAGGGTGCCATCTTGCTCAATCAAATGACATAGCTAAAAAGATCAAATGAATGTAGTGTACACTCCAAAAATATCATCAATGATAGTCAGCGCTATCTTATTAAACAATAGCCTTACTAGGCTCCACTCCACTCCACAGACTAAATTATATCCTTCCTAAACGGGTCTCAGACTTATGGACAACGAGCCGCATTAAAAGGTTCGGATGTCCTGTTTGCATCAATGACCCAGGTGAATATGTCAGATACAATTACATGGAACGTATCTTATCTTATTGAAGTGCCTTGTCACAAAGTTAAGGAACAAAAGTGGATTTTTGAACTAGGTACAGTGGAGCCCGGAGGCCTTAACGGTTATATCGATTGGGGAGCGTGCTTTGGGTGAAGCTGGGGTTTTTGACAACATTCATCAGTATTTTGCAATTATTCACCTGAAGAACACACTAGTGCCCTGCAGTGATGGAGGATATCTGGATGGGGCATTTTTTCTATATGAGTGGTGATGATCCAGCAGTTATGGTGAGGAACTATTAGGGGTGTTCATGTTGTCCTGAACCTCTACGTGTTAGCCCGCATGCAGTAGCTGTTTTCTGATGACGTCTTTTTGAGTGACGTCAGTGACTTCCTTTTTTTAAGTCAGGAGGTCAGTGAGTCTCCGCATGCGCGGCATCTTTTTGGGTGTTGGGAGCACCGGGAGCAGGAACGTTAGTGATCTCCAGACGTGGGCAGCATCTGTTCTTTCTTTCTTCTCTCCATGAACAAAGAGGTTAGTAACTTTGAGGTATAGTTGATAGCCACCACATTGATAGACAGTGTTGTTGTATAAGTCTAAAGCGTTACATTGTTTCACCACAGAAAAGTTTACAAGACGTGGAACCACCACAGATTGCACAGTTTTTGATGATCAAAACCCCTGATGAAACACGAAGTGAAACGCGACAGCAGTACTCTGTGTTGGCGTTGGGGACCTGTGTTGGCAACATTGTGACAGGGCACTTCAATAAGATAAGATACGTTCCATTTAATTGTATCTGACATATTCACCTGGGTCATTGATGCAAACGGGACATACGAACCTTTTAATGCGGCTCGTTGTCCATAAGTCTGAGACCCGTTTAGGAAGGATATAATTTAGTCTGCGGAGTGGAGCCGAGTAAGGCTATTGTTTAATAAGCTAGCGCTATCGTTATGATATTTTTGGAGTGTACACTACATTCATTTGGTCATTTCACACTCTGAAGGAAGACCCTATATTGAGTGTTTAAAAATAGATAAAAAGACGGCAAAATGAATAAAAAACAATAGGACTGCAACTCCAGGGGAGGAGGGAGGGTCGTGAGGACTGATTCCTGCTGTCCCTGGAGAACACCTGTTACAGGTAACTACAATTTCTCCAGGAACATGCAGGAAGTCAGTCCTCACATATGGGACTCC
This sequence comes from Ichthyophis bannanicus, assembly GCA_033557465.1. Classification (NCBI taxonomy): domain Eukaryota; kingdom Metazoa; phylum Chordata; class Amphibia; order Gymnophiona; family Ichthyophiidae; genus Ichthyophis; species Ichthyophis bannanicus. The sequence goes on along the minus strand of CM066033.1, from coordinate 936,023,524 downwards.
CTAGCTATAGGCTACCGAGAACCCATAGCTGAAAATGGCTCCCTCTAGAAGAGCCACAGCAGCAGTGATAGGATTTTTCTCCGAAAACGCAACCCCCATGATAGCCTGACACCAAAGGGTCAGAGGGTAGGAGTTGCCTAAACCTCGAATAGGTTATGGAGTACTGCCTGACCGAAAACACTGTCCCGCCGGGACTCTCTCTCCACGCAGTAGTGGGCTGCAAAAGTCTGGCTTGAAGACCAAGTTGCGGCCCAGCAGATCTCTGCCAACGGAACAGAGTGGTGGCTAGCCACTGATGCGGCCTTAGCCCTGACAGAGTGGGCCGTGTTTCGGCCCTGCAGTTGGAGGTCAGCTGCTCTGTACGCCCAGGCGATGCAGTCTGCCACTCAGGTGGATAACGTGTGCTTGGAGACAGGTAGACCCAGTTTACTAGGGTCATAAGAAACGAAGAGCTGGGAAGCTCTCCGATGTCCCCATGTACGTTCCAAGTAGAAGGCGAGCGCCCTCTTACAGTCCAGGGTGTGCAGAACCGCTTCTGCCCTGCTGGTATGTGGCCTGGGGAAGAAGGTTGGAAGAACCACCTCTTGGTTGACGTGAAACGGGGAAACCACTTTTGGAAGGAACATGGGGTGAGTACGCAGGACCACCCCGTTTTTATAAAACCGTGTATACGGTCTATCCGATACTAAAGCTTGCAGCTTGCTCACCTGTCGAGCAGACGTGAGTGCCACCAGAAAGAGCGCTTTCCAGGAAAGGAAGCGGAGATGACAGGTGAACATTGGTTCAAAAGGAAGGCAAGTAAGCTGCTGCAAGACCACATTTAAGTCACACTCTGTAGCCGGTGGGTGAATTGGAGGCTTCAAGAGTAGGAGGCCTCTGAGGAATCGGGATACCAAAAGGCGAGCTGAAAGAGGTTGCCCACCCACTGGAGAGTGGTTAGCTGATAGCGCACTCAGGTGGACCCTGACAGAGTTAGACTTGAGGCCCAACTCTGAGAGGTGGAGCAAGTACTGTAATACCTGAGGTACTTGGCAAGTGAACGGGTTCTCCTTATGTTGGGCACACCACACTTCAAATCTACACCACTTGAACGCATAGGATTTTCTAGTGGATTGCCTCCTAGAGGCCAGCAACACCTCCTCAACCTCATTGGGAAGGAGTAGAAGAGCAAGTACTACCCTCTCAGCAGCCATGCCATTAAGTTGAGGGATCTAAGATTGGGGTGTAGCAAGGAACCCTGTTCCTGGGTCAAGAGGTCGGGCTGCACCCCCAGTGGGAGTGGAGTTTCGACCGCCAGTTGAAGGAGAAGAGGGAACCAAGGCTGTCTGGGCCATGTGGGGGCTACCAGGATGACAGAGGCCTTGTCCCGAAAAATCTTGAACAGAGTGCGTGCCACCAGGGGTGTGGGTGGGAACGCATAGAGAAGGCCCTGTGCCCACGAGATCAGGAAAGTATCTGCTGCCACACTCAGCGGATGAGGCTGCCTCAAGCCAAACCGGGGCAACTGGTGGTTTTGCGGACTGGCAAAGAGATCCATGGATGGGAGACCCCAGTGGTTGAAGATCTGCTGGGCTACATCCCAGTTCAGTTGCCACTCGTGAGGCTGAAGAAGCCTGCTCAACTTGTCGGCCAGGAGGTTCTCCTGACCTGGCAGATAACTTCCTTTAGGGACATGTGATGCGCCACTGCGAAAAAGCAAAGGTCCAGAGTTTCCTGGCATAGGATGCGAGATCCTGTGCCTCCCTGTTTGTTGATGTAGAACATCGCTACTTGATTGTCTGTCTGTATCAGCACCGACTGATGTGAAAGAAGATGACAGAAGGCTTGAAGAGCTAGGCAAATGTCTCAAAGCTCTAGAAGATTGATTTGAAGTGCAGCCTCTCGCGAGGACCACAGACCCTGAGTGCATGAACCCTGACAATGGGATCCCCAGCCCAGCAAGGAGGCATCTGTCGTCAGCACGCTGGTGTGAGAGGGAGGTTGGAATGGTACTCCCTGAAGCAAGTTGGGGGGAGGGGGTGTGAAGCCACCATTGCAAGGCTGTCACCAGTAGCTTGGACATCACTACCCTGTCTCTGAGGCGGCCGGTGGCTTGTGTCCACTGGTCTCTGAGGCTCCATTGAGCTGTGTGCATGTGGAATTGAGCATATGGAGTCACATGTACCGTGGAGGCCATGTGGCCCAGGAGGCGTAAGAAGACCCTTGCGGAGAAATAAGGTCTGTGCTGGACCTGCTGTACCAAGTCCAGCAACCGCCTTGCCCTGTCCAGCGGTAGGGAAGCCCTTGCCTGAAGGGTGTCCAGTCTTGCCCCTATGAACTCCAAGTTCTGAATGGGGAGTAAAGTGGACTTTGAGTGATTTACAACAAACCCTAGGTGCTGGAGTCAGGTGACTGTGCGAGCAGTGGCCTGCTGTGTCTCCTGTGCTGACTGGCCCCTGATGAGCCAGTCATCTAGGTATGGAAAGACGAAGACTCCCTGGCTTCTGAGGAAGGCCGCCACCACTGCTAGGCGTTTGGTAAATACTCTGGGAGCAGAAGCTAGGCCAAAGGGAAGCACCTTGTCCTGGAAGTGGTTTCCTCCGACCACAAACCTGAGATATTGTCTGTGGTCTGGGTGTATGAGGATGTGAGTATAAGCATCCTTTAAGTCTAAGGCGCATAGCCAGTCTCCCTGGTGGAGGTAAGGCAGTAGGTCCCAAGGGAAAGCATCTTGAACTTTTCCCTCACCAGGAACTTGTTCAGATTTCACAAGTCTAGGATGGGGCGAAGGCCTCCTTTTCTTTTTGGCATGAAAAAATACCTGGAGTAGAAGCCTTGCCCCTGCAGGTGGTGGGGCACCGGTTCCACTGCCTGATCCCTTAGCAGACCTGTCAACTCCTGCAGGAGGAGGTTCCTGTGAAGAGGGGGCCTGAGAGGCTCTCCTGGGAAAAAGGAGGTGGGCACCTGGTTGAAATAAAGTAAATAGCCCTGCTGGACTATTTTCAAAACCCAGGCATCGGTAGTAATGGCTGTCCACCTGTGAGCCTACAGGGCCAGCCTTCCTCCTGTGCAGGGCCAAAGCACTGGTGGGAGAGGAGCTATGCACTGGGAGTCAAAAACCCCCTCCCGGCTGGGTAGGAGCTGGAGCTGGAGGCTTGGGAGTCTTCGGCTTACGTGGGCCATACCCCTGTCCCCTGGCCTGCTGCCCCTGTAGGGGAGCTGGGGTGGCCTGGTAAGTGGAGTAGTTTCTGTAAGCCGTACCCTTCCTCGGGAAAAAGGGATTTTTCCCCGAGGCCTTCTTCTTGTGAGAAGGTGCAGATGTCTTCTTCGACAACCTTGTCCGGGTCATGTACTCAGACTCGATTTCTGCAGCTTTCTCCATCATGGGTTTGCCGAAGAGGTTGTCTCCTCGGCCCGGGACATAGACAAACTTGTCCTGAACCCATGTCTCCAGGTCCGACGACATGAGCCAGGCCTAATGGCATGCACCGATGCCAGCCCCAGCTACTCGGACCGAATCCTCAAAGCCGTCGTAAGCTGCTCAAGACATGAACTTCGAGCACTCTCGGATCCCCGTGGACAAGGCTTTGAAGCGCTGCAAGGGTTCCTTGGAGAGACCAGCTAAGAACCCGGCAATCTCCTTTGCCAGGTCCCGCAAGTACATGCCCATGTACAGCTGGTAGGTTTGGACATGGCATGACAGCATCGAGCCCTGGTAGCACTTTCTGCTGAGGGCGTCCAGGTTCTGGGCCTCCCGGCCAGGAGGCACCAAGGAATGCGTCTTTTGGCTTTTCAGCCGCTGCATGGCCGATTCCACAACCATGGAGTTGTGCGGCAGCTGCGCTTTCTGGAACCCAGGACTCTTGCGGACTTGATAGATGGAATCTACCCACTTTCTGAGCACCGGCATCGAGGCCGGGGACTCCCATATGCAGAGCATCAACCGTTCCAACATCGGAGGCACCAGTACAGTAAGGGCCTCCTTCGGGAGAGAGTCATACTGGAGGGCATCGAGTTCCTCAGCTCGAGGCTCCTCCTCGGTGTCCGCAGGGAATGCCAAAGCCTTGGCCATGTCCTTGACAAAGTCCGATAACCGAGTGTCCTCCGGAGGGGACCTTGTCTGAGGCTCCGAACCCGGAGAGTCCGATGGGATACACCGAGTCTGGTGGGTGTCTGGGGAGTCTTTCTCCTCTGTCTCCCACGCCGAGTCCTCCGGCCTCGAGGGCTTCGAGTCCGACCGCCCCGATGCCGAGGGCACCGGCGTCGATGACCTCAGTCCCGAACGGGATATTGAGGGGGACCTTGGCCGAGGATCGGCTCGAGACCTGATCGGCTCGGCCTCCAGTGTCGACTTCGACGTCGAAGTCCCGGTGATCAGGGCGGATGGTCCGGCGAGACCATCCATCAGCGCCTGCTGCTGCTCCATGAAGGCAGCCATGCTGCTCTCCAGGGCCGCCATCCTGAGACTGAGCTCAGAAGGCACCGCAGCTCCCGGCATCGGGCCCGACGCCGGCTCTCCTGGAGGACAGTCTACAAGGACAACAGAAATTACCTTGTCCGACGTCTCCGGCTCCTTGCGAGGTTCTTTAGCCGGCCACTCCAACTCTGAGGACCCGAGGCGGCGGTCCGGGCTACACGGCCTGGAACCCGAGGGCCCAAGCCGATCAGAGGCGTCCGGCGATGCCGCCTTCACGGGTTTCTTCTTCCTCCAGTGTTCCCTGGAGGGAGACTCCCGCTCAGAAGACACACGATGGTGCTCGGGGTCCGAGTCCCGAGATGTCGAGGCCTCTGACGAGGTCCGGGCCTAGGCGGATGTGGACCCAGGAAAACTCCTGTCATGCTGATGCTGCCTGCTCTTCAAAGATTTCAAAAACATGTTACCACACGGCCCACAGACCACTGGGTCATGGTAAAGGCTGAGTCATCGGAGGCAGCAGTCGTGTGTGTCGGTGAGAGACATTAACTTCTTACACCGATCACAGTTTTTAAATCCGCTGGCAGCCATCGGGGGAAAAAAAGCCCCTGCGAGGTCAAATGACCGGGCTGCCAGTGAAAAATAAAAAGAGCGCGAATGCTAGTCACAAAGGACAAAAACGAAAAATATGACCGGACTCGATACTGGTGCACCGAGCCCAAGGCGGGAAGGGGAACCGGTGTTGAACCAGGAAGCTGAAAGAAATAATTCAACTTTTCTACTTTTTCCACGGTGAAAACGGGACAATGTCCGTTGAGCTCCGCGGAAAAAAGAAGACTGAGCATGATGGCACCCTTGGGCGGGAAGGGGACCGCGCATGCGCGATGCAATCCCAAAGGCTTTCTTTGAAAGCTGGGGAATTGCTCCGCATGAGGGCTCCGTCGGCACCGACGTCACCCATATGTGAGGACTGACATCCTGCTTGTTCCTGGAGAAATCACAGTACTAGGCCTGAACATCAGAGATCACCCCCCTTCCTCTTTTTAAGATTTAAGTTTCCTGAGAGCAATTCTGGGTGGTTATTTTCCCATAGAAATTGAACTAGAATCCTTTCAATTTGACGATAGACTCTCCCTGTAGGGAGAACCAATAACATTCCAACTATACAATTCACTTTAGGAGTGATAGTCATATTTATAGCTTTGAGTGATAGTCATATTTATAGCTTTAAGACGACCCCACCAGTAAAACAAACCGGTGATCACATTGCTACTATACTGTTGAAAGCTTGTTGAGTCAAATAGGGTAAACGAGATTACAGAGTGAACAGAAATGTGAGCCACATGAATAGTAGACTCAATAGTTCTAGAACAAAGTCCCTTGGAAACTAGGGAAAACCAATACGTGATATTTGAAAATCCATAAGGGATAGAATTCTCCTCATTAAGATGGCTACCCCATTGTTCTTATGATAGGCAGCTGAGAAGATCCTAAAGAGCATGCCTTTCTATTTAGTCTCAACGACTCCTCTCCATTCAAGTGTGTCTCCTACAGCAGTGAGTGAGATGTCAGCACTTTCTTTCCTACCATACTGAAGAAAACCTTTCCTCTTAATAGGATTATTAATGCCCTTAACATTCAGTTAAACGATCTTAGAGGAAAGCACACTAACAAAATAGCTCTGATTAACAATCAAATGTTGCAGAAACATACCAAATTGTAGCATTTAGTTTTACATTTTAGAACAACTTCTCAAGCGCTCTCAACGTGTTAGCTGCCCCTATAGCCCAAAGAAGAAAACCCAACAAAACAAAACAAAAAAAGGCACAATTTAGCCCCAGCCCCGTCATATGATCACTCATAATAAGAACACCTAATTTTGGAAAAACATCTCCCTAAAAACACCTAAACCCAGGGGGTCTATATAACACACAAAAACTTAGCGGGTGAGCCCACCAGGACAAGACAGACACAGAGGACAAAAGACCTAATACTTCCGCTCTTCTATGTCACTCAAAATATTGCGTTTTGTAAAAGAAAAGAAAGAGAGAAAACAAAAAAAACCCATCTCAGCCAGGATAATACCCTGGAGCTCCTTTACACAATACAGAATGGATGTCCCAGTATATAACAATGTTACATAATGAAATGTCGCTCCTGCGTGGATAAGTCGCCTTTACACAACCTCAGACCAGTCAAACACCCACAACAGCAAGCACCACAAAACTGTAGCAAATAAAAGTTGCAGAATGACTTTCACCACATCATTGCCAACTCCTTATCTTCCAGAAATGCATATAACTCCCCGGGATCATCAAATGTCTTGGTCTGGTTATGCAGCGTGACTCTCATGCTTGCAGGATATAGCAGTCCAAAACAGTCCACCAAGCGTGGACGCAGCACCAGAAAACATTTTCTACGATCCATCATCGCCTTTCAAAGTCTGGGAAGAACAGGAGTTTATGTCCCTGATATTCCAAAGTGGGGCTCTGGCTGCTCCCATTATTTGCAATATTTGCTGAAAATGGAAAACTTTCAAGATGATTGGGCATAGTAGGCACTCTATGGGTGCGCTCGATCTTGAACGGCATAGCAAACTGCAACTTTTAACACACCAGGAATCATGGCCTGCAAAAAGAACACCAAGTCAGGACCCTCTGCTCCCTCAGGAACTCCTAATATTCTTATGTTATTCTTCTGAGAGCGATTATTACCATCTTCCACCTCTCTTTGTAGTGAACGTATCAACTTGGACTGCTTCTCAATGGTCTTGAGCCTTTCTCCATGTGAAGCCACCACATTCTCCACTTTCTCCAAATGACCGTATTTGACTCCAAAGAGGATCGCAAAATGTTGATATCTTCCTGCATTGCACATAGCGATTCTCTATTAGCTTTGACCAAGTCTTTGACCGCCCAAATCTCAGCCAGGATCTCCTGTGAGGTCTCCGGACAATCTCTGATGACCGCCATCTTGTGAGGTGAGAAAGGTTCCATCTTGGTTCTCTTTGCACTAGCATTTTGGGATACTTGGTAATCCAGCCGCGTCTGTTTGGAGCCAGACATATCCGGGATCGACTGGTATCAACGTAGTAGGAACTATTTGATTAAAGATTGCCAAAGTCAGGATTCTTGTCTATTGCCCTCCAGAGCACAGCTCTTACAAGTCCATCTTGACCAGAAACCAGGCTCCACCCCTTGTGTACCTTTTCTAAGAATGCTATATCCTTTTTAAGATACAGCGACTAGAATTGCACACAATAGGAGTGGAGGAGTGGCCTAGTGGTTGGGGCAAGGTACTTCAGGCTGGAAGGTTGGGGGTTCAAATCACACTAGAGGACAGCAACCTTGGGCTGGAAGGACTGGGGTTTCTAGTCCCACAGGTGCTCCTTGTGGTCTTGGGCAAGCCACTTAACCCTCCATAGCCCATGTTCCCTGTAAAATAGTTATCTCCAAGTTATAATGCCCTGTTCAATGTAATTTCAGTTTGTTCAATGTAAACCGCACTGATGCAGAATAGTGCGGTATATAAGAGAATGTAATAAATATTCAAAATGTGGTCACAGCATGGAACGATACAGAGGCATTATAATATCCTTTGTTTTATTCTCCATTCCTTTCTTTATGATTCCTAGCATTCTATTTTCTTTCTTGGCCACTGCTGCACATTGGGCAGAGGGTTTCAACATGTTATCCATGATGATGTCTAAATCTTTTTCCTGGGTAGTAGTTCCTGTGAAACCTTGCATCGTGTAACCATAGTTTGGGTTGCTTTCTTAGGTGCATAACTTTGCACTTGTTCACATTACATTTCATCTGCCATTTGGATGCCCAGTCTTCCAATTACTCAAGGTCCTCTTGCAATTCTTCACAATCCTCTTGGATTTTAACAACTTTGAATAATTTTGTGTCATCTGCAAATTTGATTACCTCACTAGTTATTTCTATTTCCATATCATTTATGAATATGTTAAAAAGCACCGGACCCAACAAAGATCCCTGGGGTACACCACTATTCACCCTTCTCCATTGGGAAAATTAGCCCTACCCTCTGCTTTCTATCTTTTAACCATTTCCTGATCCACAATAGTATACTGCCTCCTATCCCATGACTTTAATTTCGCCAAGGGTCTCTCATGAGGGACCTTGTCAAAGGCTTACTGAAAATCCAGATACACCATATCAACTGACTCACCTTTGTCTACCTGTTTGTTCACACCTTTAAAAAAACATAACAGATTATTAAGACCTTCCTTGGCTAAAGCCATGTTGGCTGTCTCCCATTAAGCCATAACTATCTACATGTTCAGTAATTATATTCTTTATAATGGTTTCTACCATTTTGTCCAGTTCTGACATCAGGCTCACCAGTCTGCAGTTTCCCAGATCACCTTTGTGAACCCTTTTTAAAAATTGGTGTTACATTGGCCATCCTCCAATCTTCAAGTATTACAAATGATTTTAATGATAGTTCACAGATTACTAATAGTAGGTCTGCAATCTCATATTTCAGTTCTTTCAACTCCCTTGAATGTATACCATCTGGTCCAGGTGATTTGCAACTCTTCAGTTTATCAAACAGTTGTAATACATATTTCCGGTGTATCTATATTTCTTTCAGTTCTGTGGCATCACCTTTAAATACAATTTCAGTCATGGGTAACATCCCTATATCTTCCTCAGTAAAGATTGCAGCAAAGAATTCATTCAGTCTTTCCACTATGGCCTTGTCCCCTCTTAGTGTCCCTTTTACCCCTCTATCATCTAATGGTCCAACTGACTCTCTCACAGGTTTTTTGCTAAAAATGTACTTGAAAAGTCTTTATTACGTGTTTTTGCTTCCGCAGCAAGCTTCTTCTCAAATTCTCTCTTTACCTGCCTTATCAATGCCTTGCATCTAACTTGCCAGTGCTTATGTTATTTCCAGTTTTCGTCATTTGGCTCCTTTTTCCATTTCCTGAAAGATGCTTTTTTGGCAATAGCAGCCTCTCTGACCTCACCTTTAAACCATGCTGGCAGTTTTTTGGACTTCCTTCCATTTTTCTTAAAGCGTGGAATGCAGCTGGGTCTAGGCTTCCAAGATAGCATTTTTAAACAACACCCATGCTTCATGAAAATCTTTAAACTTTGCAACTAATCCTTTTAGTTTTTTCTTAACTATTTTCCTCATTTTATCATAGTATCCCTTTTGAAAGTTAAAAGGTAGTTCTGTGGATTTCCTTGCCATCCTTCCTCCATTTATTAAATCAAACACGATCAAATAGGAGTGATGTCATTGAAACCTGAGCTTTTCATTTGTTCACCGTCTCCAGTAATCTGGAGGTAGGGGAACACTTGTCTGGACTGGTTTAGCAGGAAGATATGGAAAGCGTAGTTACTCACCTGTAACAGGTGATCTCCAGGAACAGAAGGAATTTAGTCTTCACATATGGGTGACATCGATATTGACAGAGCCTGCACAGGAACACTCCCCAATGTCCAATAGGAAAGCTTTTGGGAGCATCCCACTGTGCCTGCATAGCTGCCTTCCCACCTTTGCAGCTCACCTTCCTCAATCGAGTTTGTAGCTGAGCTAAAAGGAGAGAAAGAAAAAGAAGTCCTACAACTCCTAGGGGAGGAGGGTGGGTTGTGAAGACTAAATTCCTGCTGTTCCCGGAGCTCACCTGTTACAGGTGAGTAACTATGTTATCTCCAGGAACAAGCAGGAATGTAGTCTTCCCATATGGGACTCCCTAGCTAGAAGATGCCAGAGAGATGACATCAGAATCAGCTCTGGATTTTCACAGGTATGTCTAAAGAGGTCATGTATCCTGCATGTGTGTCTGGTATTGAAACCCAGGACAGATGGTAGGAGTTTCTCTACGTCTGAAAGAGATGCTGGAGAACAGCCTGGCCATACATGGCATCTTGGCAGGAGTACTTGTCCAGACAGTAGTGAGCAGCAAAAGTATGGACGGAAGACCAAGCTGCTGCTTTGCAGATCTCATAAATAGCTACAGATCGTAGATTTGCCATCGAGGTAGTCATCGCTCAAACATTATGGGCAGTGACATGACCCTCGAGGGAGAGTCCTGCCTTCTCATAAGCAAAAGTGATGCAGTCAGCTATTCACTTGGAGAGTAGTTACTCACCTGTAAAAGGTGTTCTCCATGAGCAGCAGGAATCAGTCCTCACATATGGGTTACGTCGGCGCTGACGGAGCCCTCGTGCGGAGCATTTCCCCAGCTTTCAAAGAAAGCCTTTGGGAATGCAGCGCACATGCGCGGTCCCCTTCCCACCCAAGAGTGCCATCTTGCTCAGTCTGATGACATAGCTAAAAGACAGCAAAATAACAAAATGAATCATATGACTGCAACTCCAAGGGGAGGAGGGAGGGTCGTGAGGACTGATTCCTGCTGCTCCTGGAGAACACCTGTTACAGGTGAGTAACTACTCTTTCTCCAGGACCAAGCAGGAAGTCAGTCCTCACATATGGGACTCCCTAGCTTCAGGCTACCGGGAACCCAAGCTGAAAAATAAGCTCCCTCTACAGCATCAGCTACCGGGAACCCAAGCTGAAAAATAAGCTCCCTCTACAGCGTCAGCATCCGTGAAAGAATCCTTTCTGAGAACGCCCCCGTATGGTAGCCCAACACAAGGGCCAGAAGGTAGGTGTTGCCTAAACCTCAAAGAGATTATGGAGTACCGCCTGTCCGAAAGCACTGTCCCTACGGGACTCCCTTTCAAGGCAGTAGTAAGCCGCAAAAGTCTGGCTCGAAGACCAGGTAGCGGCCCGGCAGATGTCTGCCAACGGAATAGAGCGGAGGTGGCTACTGACGGCTTTCGCCTTGACACAGTGGGCCGTGACTCAACCCTGCAAGGAGAGGCCGGCTACCCTGTACGCCCAGGCGATATAATCCGCTACCCAAAGGGACAACGCACGCTTGGAGACAGGCAACCCCAGTTTATTAGGGTCAAAAGATACGAAGAGCTGAGCAGCCCTTCGATGCCCCTGCGTACGGTCTTTATAAAAGGACAACACCCTTCTACAGTCCAGGGTATGGAGGACTGTTTCAGCCTGGCTGGCATGCAGCCTGGGGAAGAATGTTGGAAGAACCACCTCCTGATTGAGGTGGAAGGAGGAGACAACCTTCGGAAGGAACTTAGGATAAGTCCGTAAGACCACCCTGTTCTTATAGAACCGTGTGTACGGTCTATCAGAAACCAGAACTTGTAGTTCACTCACACGCCTGGCCGAGGTAAGAGCCACCAAGAACAAGGCCATCCAGGAAAGGAAGTGTAAAGGACAGATAGCCATCGGCTCAAACGGTGGGCAAATAAGTTGTTGCAAGACCACATTTAAATCCTACTCAGGGGCTGGTGGACGGATCGGAGGCTTGAGCAGAAGCAGGCCTCTGAGGAAACGGGACACCAGGGGGTGGCCCGACAGAGATTGGCCCTCTATCTGTGAGTGGTGTGCCGATAGAGCACTGAGATGGAGCCGAACAGAGTTGGATTTAAGGCCTAGGTCCGAGAGGTGGAGCAGATACTGCAGCACCACTGGAACCAGGCACAAAAAAGGATCCTCCTGGCGCTGAGCACACCAGGTGGAGAACCTACGCCACTTGAGGGCATAAGATTTCCGGGTGGATTGCCTCCTAGAGGCCAAAACCACCTCTTCCACCTCCTTAGGTAGAAGTAAGGGGGCTAGAACTAACCTTTCAGCAGCCAGGCCATCAGGTGGAGGGATTTGAGGTTGGGGTGCAGGAGAGATCCCTGGTCCTGAGACAGGAGGTCGTGATGCACCCCCAGAGGGAGTGGAGTGTCCACTGCCAACTGCAGAAGGAGTGGAAACCACACCTGCCTCGGCCATCTGGGGGCTACCAGAATCACCGAGGCCTTGTCCTGAAGAACCTTGAACAAGGTTCGGGCCACTAGAGGCGTGGGAGGAAACGCATACAGTAGGCCCATAGACCAAGAGATTAGAAACGCATCTGCTGCTATTCGCAGAGGATGCGGTTGTCTGGAACAGAACCCGGGTAGCTGACGGTTTAGTGGACTCGCAAAGAGATCGATGGTTGGAAGACCCCATCTTAGAAAGATCCCTTGGACCACCAGAGGAAACAACTTCCATTCGTGAGGCTGTAGAATCCTGCTCAATCTGTTTGCCAGGCAATTTTCCTGGCCAGGCAGGTAAACTGCCTTGAGAAACATGTTGTGTTTGATTGCCAAGGAGCACAGGGCCTGTGCCTCCTGACACAGAAGTTTGGAGCCTGTGCCCCCTTGCTTGTTCACGTAGAACATTGCCACTTGATTGTCTGCCTGAACTAAGACAGACTGGTGAGAGAGGACATGAGAGAAAGTCTGTAGAGCTAAGCGGATAGCTCGCAACTCCAATAGATTGATCTGCTGTGTGGACTCCCCAGGAGACCAGAGGCCCTGAGTGCAAGCCCCCTGGCAATGTGCACCCCAGCCCTGAAGGGGAGCATCGGTTGTCAGCACCTGTGTGTGGGGAGGCGCCTGAAAAGGCACCCCTTGACCAGGTTTGGGAGATGCAGCCACCACCGTAGGGAGGCTGTCAGCAGTTTGGACACCCTTATCTTGTCTTTCAAGTAGCCTGTGGCTTGCACCCACTGAGCTCTGAGGCACCACTGAGCAGGTCGCATGTGCAGGAGGGGCATTCGGAGTTACATGGACCGTGGATGCCATGTGGCCCAAGAGCTTTAAGAAGTTTCTGGCGGAGACCAATGAACCGCTCTGGAACTGACTGGCCAACGCTATCAGTCTGTGGGCCCTGTCCTCGGGCAAATAAGCATTTGCCTGAAAGGTATCTAGTCTTGCCCCTATGAACGCTATGCTCTGTGAGGGGAGCAAAGTGGACTTTGTGACGTTTATGACAAAGCCTAGATGCTGGAGAAAAGATACAGTGCGAAGGGTGGCTCGTCTGGTCTCCTGTGGAGACTGACCCTTGATGAGCCAGCCGTCCAGATATGGGAAGACAAAGATGCCCTGGTTTCTGAGATAGGCCGCCACCACCGCCAGGCACTTGGTGAAAACCCTGGGAGCGGAGGTTAGGCCAAAGGGAAGTACCCTGTACTGAAAATGATTTCCTCCCACTACAAATCTGAGATATTGTCTGTGGTCTGGATGAATAAGGATGTGAGTATAAGCATCCTTTAGGTCTAAGGAGCATAGCCAATCTCCCTGCTGGAGGTAGGGCAGCAGTATCCCAAGGGTAAGCATCTTGAACTTTTCCCTCTCCAGGAACTTGTTGAGATTTCGCAAGTCTAGGATGGGCCTGAGGCCTCCTGTCCTTTTTGGTACCAGAAAGTATCTTGAATAGAAGCCTTGGCCTCTCAGGTGGTGAGGCACCTGTTCCACCGCCTGCTCCTTTAGAAGACTTGCCAACTCCTGAAGGAGGAGGTTCCTGTGAAGAGGGAGTCTTGGAGGCTCCCCTGGAAAATAGGAGGGGGGGTAACTGGTTGAAGTGGAGCAAATAGCCATTTTGGACTACGCTCAGAACCCAGGTATCCCCTGTTATGGCTGACCACCTGTGGGCATACAGTGTCAGCCGGCCTCCTGTGCTGAGAGGAGCCAGCTGAGCAGGAGAGGCTATGCAATGGGAGTCAAAACCCTGCTCCCTGCTGTGCAGGAGCTGGAGCTGATGGCTTGGGGGTTTTCTGCCTACGGGGCCCATGTCCCTGCCCCTTGGCCTGCTGACCCTGATGGGGAGCTGCAGAGGCCTGAAAATGAGGGTAGGATTTGTAGGCAGTAGCCTTCCTCGGGTAAAAGGGCTTTTTCACCGAGCCCTTCTTCTGAGAAGGGGCAGAAGTTTTCCTGGTGAGAGTCTCAGACTCAAGTTCTGCAGCCTTTTCAGCCATGGGTTTGCCAAAAAGGTTCTCACCTCGGCAGGGGACATCGACCAACTTGTCCTGTACCCATGGCTCGAGGTCCGATGACTGTAGCCAGGCCTAATGGTGTGCAACGATGCTGGCCGCGGCTATTCAGGCCGAAGCCTTGAAGCCATCATAGGCTGCTCGAGAGATAAACTTTGAGCACTCTCGAATCCCAGATGACAAAGACTTAAACTTCTGCAAAGGTTCCTCGGAGAGGCCAGCTGAGAACCCAGCAATCTCCTTTGCCAGGTCCCGAAGGTACATACCCATGTATAGCTGGTAAGTCTGGACACGGCACGGCAGCATAGAGCCCTGGAAGCACTTTATACCGAGGGCATCCAGGTTCCAGGCCTCCCGGCCGGGGGGCACCAAGGAGTGCATCTTCTGACTCTTCAGACGATGCATGGCCGATTCCACAACCATGGAGTGGTGAGGTAGCTGTGCCTTCTGGAACCCAGGGCTCTTACGGACCTGATAAATGGAATCGACCCGTTTGCTGAGAACCGGCGCCAAGGACGGTGCCTCCCACATGCGGAAGAGCAGCCGTTCCAGCATCGGAGGAACCGGTACAGTAAAGGCCTCGTTAGGCAGAGAGTCATACCGGACGGCCTCGAGCTCTTCGGCTCGAGGCTCCTCCTCGGGATCTGCGGGGAAGGCCAAGGCTTTGGCCATGTCCCGCATGAAGTCCGAGAACCAGGTATCCTCCGGTGGGGACCGTCTCTGAGGCTCAGACCCCAGTGAGTCCGATGGGAGGCACCGGGTCCGAAAAGTATCCGGGGACTCCTCGTCATCTGTCTCCCACTCTGACCTCTCCGAGGAGGAATCGAGCGGCTCTGGCCGGGTGGGCACCGATGCCATCCGCCCCGACACCGAGGGCACCAGTGTCGATGACCTCGGCCCCAAGCGGGAGGCCGAGGGGGACCTTAGCCGAGGATCGACTTGAGACCGCATCGACTTGAGGATCGGCTCGGCCTCCGGGTCGACTTGGACATCGAGGTCCCGGTGGTCGGGGCAGATGCACCGGTCAAACTGGTGATCAGTACCTGCTGCTGCTCCATGAAGGTAGCCAAGCTGCTCTCCAAGGTCGTCAACCTGAGACTCAGCTCAGGAGACTCAGCAGCCCCTGACTCGGGCCCCGACGGCGGCTCCCCCGGAGGGGAGTCTACGAGGACAACAGCACTCACATGACTCGGGGACTCCAGCTCCACTCGAGGCAACTTGGCAGGCCTTTCTGACTCTGAGGACCCGGGACGGCGGTCAGGGCTATGCAACCTGGCCCTTGAGGAGCCAAGAGCCTTCACCGACGCTGCCCTCACGGGTTTCTTCTTCCTTCTGTGTTCCCTCGAAGGAGACCCGTTTTAGAGGAGCCTCGACGGTGCTCGGGGTCGGACTCCCGAGATGTCGAGGCCTCTGACGAAGTCCGGGTCCGGCCGGACACGGAGTCAGAAAAGAGTCTTTCACGCTGATGTTGGCGGCTCTTCAGCGCCTTAGAGGACATTTTGCCGCATGGGACACAGACCACCGGGTCATGGTCGGGCCCGAGGCACCAGAGTCAGCAATCATGTGTGTCGGTGAGAGACATCAGCTTCTTACAACGATCACACTTCTTGAACCCGCTGGCAGCCATCGGGGGAAAAAGGACCCCTGCAAGGTCAAAAGACCAGACTGCCAGTGAAAAAGAGAAAAAAAGCGGGAACGCTAGTCACGAAAGACAAAAACCGAAAAACCTAGCTCCGGGCTCGATAGCTTCCCGGCGGGAAGGGGAACCGGCGTCGAACCAGGCAAAATCACGAATCCACGCAGGAAAATCAACTTTTTACCGGGTGACAACGACACACGTCCGTCGGGCTCCGCGGAAAAAAGAAGACTGAGCAAGATGGCACCCTTGGGCAGGAAGGGGAACACGCATGCGCGCTGCATTCCCAAAGGCTTTCTTTGAAAGCTGGGGAAATGCTCCGCACAAGGGCTCCGTCGGTGCCGACGTCACCCATATGTGAGGACTGACTTTCTGCTTGGTCCTGGAGAAAGTATGTTTGCAGACTGGCAATCCGAGATGACTAGTCAAAGGAGATGAACAGCTAAGAAGCTTTCTGGTGCTCTCAAGTCCTCTGGAGATAAAAAGCTAAAGCACATTTACAATCCAGAGTATGGAGGGTTGCTTCTGCCCTAGATGAGTGTGGTCTAGGGAAAAACACAGGAAAGTAGACCAACTGGTTCAAATGGAAGGGCAAGACCACCTTCGGCATGAAGTGAGGGTGAGTCCATAGGACTACCTTATCATGGTGGAACTGTGTGTAAGGAGAGTCAGCCACCAAGGCCTGGTGCTCACTAATGTGCCTTGCTGAAGTGAGGGCAATGAGGAAGATGACCTTCCATGTGAGAAACCTAAGTGAAGTAGTGGCTAGAGGTTCAAAGGGCAGCTTGAGAAGCTGCCCTAGAAAGCGTAGTTACTCACCTGTAACAGGTGTTCTCCAGGAGCAGCAGGAATCAGTCCTCACTTATGGGTGACGTCGGCGCCGACGGAGCCCTCGCGGAGCAATTTTCCCCAGCTTTCAAAGAAAGCCTTTGGGAATTGCAGCGCGCATGCGCGGTCGTCTTCCCGCCCGAAGGTGCCATCTTAGCCAGTCAGATGACATAGCTAAAAAGACAGCATAAAAATTTGCAAAAAGAACATAAGCAGACGATTGCAACTCCAAGGGGAGGAGGGAGGGTAGTGAGGACTGATTCCTGCTGCTCCTGGAGAACACCTGTTACAGGTGAGTAACTACGCTTTCTCCAGGACCAAGCAGGAAGTCAGTCCTCACTTATGGGACTCCCAAGCTCAAGGCTACCGGAGACCCCAAGCACAAAAATGAGCTCCCTCTAGCTCAGCAGCACAGAAGGATAGAATCTTCGCTGAATTATCACCCACCGGTAGCCCACATCCGGGATGGAGGGTAGGAGTTGCTCAGACCTCAAAGAGATTACGGAGGACTGCCTGTCCGAAAGCACTGTCCCTGCGGGACTCCCTCTCGAGACAGTAATGGACCGCAAAAGTCTGGCTCGAAGACCAAGTAGCGGCCCGGCAGATGTCTGCCAGCGGAACAGAGCGGAGGTAAGCCACTGACGTAGCCTTTGCCCGAACGCAATGAGCCGTGACTCGACTTTCTAAGGAGAGTCCGGCTGCCCCATAAGCCCAAGAGATACAGTCCGCAACCCAGATGGACAGAGTATGCTTGGAGACCGGGAGCCCCAATTTATTGGGGTCAAAAGACACAAAAAGCTGAGCAGCTTTACGGTGCTCCCACGTACGGTCAAGGTAGAAGTTCAGAGCCCTTCTACAGTCCAGGGTATGGAGGACCGTTTCAGCTCGGCTGGAGTGTGGTCTGGGAAAGAAGGTTGGAAGTACCACCTCCTGATTGATGTGAAAAGGGGAGACCACTTTTGGAAGAAATTTAGGGTGAGTCCGTAGGACTACCCTATTTTTGTAGAACCGAGTGTAAGGGGGATCAGACACGAGGGCCTGCAATTCACTTACGCGCCTAGCGGAAGTGAGGGCTATCAAGAACAGCGTTTTCCAAGACAGAAAACGGAGAGAACAGGTAGCCATAGGTTCAAAAGGCGGACAGGTGATCCGCTGCAACACCACATTCAGGTCCCAGTCAGGCGCTGGCGGGCGCAGAGGTGGTTTAAGTAGAAGGAGACCTCGGAGAGAAACCTCGCTACGAGAGGGTCATTGGAGAGAGGTCTGCCGTCCACCGGCACATGATGTGCTGAAAGAGCACTGAGGTGAACTTTGACGGAGTTGGACTTAAGTCCCAGATTAGAGAGGTGCAGCAAGTACTGCAAGATCACCGACACCGGGCAGGAGAAGGGATCCTGAGACTGTTGGGTACACCAGACTGCAAAGCGACGCCATTTAAGGGTGTAGCATTTGCGGGTAGAAGGCCGTCGCGAAGCCAAGACGACCTCCTCCACCTCCGCCGGCAGGAGAAGGGGAGCAAGGACTACCCTCTCAGCAGCCAGGCCATGAGGTTGAGAGACCTGAGGTTGGGGTGCAGGAGGGACCCCTGATCCTGAGTGAGGAGATCCGGTTGTACCCCCAGAGGGATTGGATCCTCCACCGCCAGTTGCAGCAGGAGCGGAAACCACGGCTGCCTGGGCCAGCGAGGGGCCACCAGGATCATGAAGGCTTTGTCTCGGAGAACCTTGAAAAGAGTCCGAGAGACTAGCGGGATGGGAGGGAACGCATACAGAAGGCTCCCCGACCATGAGATCAGAAAGGCGTCCGCCGCAACCCGAAGGGGGTGTGGCAGACGAGAGCAGAAGCGAGGAAGCTGCCGGTTGCGAGGACTGGCAAAGAGATCCATCGTGGGGAGGCCCCACTTGAGGAAGAGCTTCTGAACTACCAAGGGATCCAGACGCCACTCGTGCGGCTGGAGGACCCTGCTGAGTTTGTCCGCAAGGCAATTGTCTTGGCCCGGGAGGTAAACTGCCTTGAGGAGAATGCCGTGACTGACGGCCCAAGAGCAGAGCTTCTGAGCCTCCCGGCAGAGGAGAAAGGAGCCCGTGCCCCCCTGTTTGTTCACGTAGAACATGGCAACTTGGTTGTCCGTCTGGACAAGGACGGACTGTTGGGAAGTCAGGTGGGAGAAGGCCTTGAGAGCTAGGCGGATCGCCCGGAGCTCCAGGAAGTTGATCTGCTGAGCAGACTCCCACGTGGTCCATAGGCCCTGAGTACGTGCCTCTTGGCAATGCGCTCCCCAGCCCAGGAGGGATGCATCGGTGGTCAGCACCCGGGTCGGCTGAGGTGACTGGAAGGGCATACCGAATGTCAGGTTCGGCAGCCGGAGCCACCACCGGAGAGACGAGATCAGCGGCTCGGAAACGCGCACTAGGTCTGCGAGGCCGCCCGTGGCCTGTCGCCACTGCCGGCGGAGACACCATTGAGCAGACCGCATATTCAGGCGGGCATTGGGGGTCACATGGACAGTGGAAGCCATATGGCCGAGCAGTCTCAGGAAGCGCCTGGCGGAGACCAGGGGCTGGCTGCGAAAGCGGTCGGCTAGGTCCATGAGCCGCTGAGCCCTGTCGAGCGGTAGATACGCTCGCGCCTGAGGAGTGTGCAGCCTTGCGCCGATGAACTCGAGATCCTGTGAGGGGAGCAAAGTGGACTTTGCGAAGTTTATAACAAAGCCCAAGTGCTGCAGCAGAGCCACCGTGCGGCACGTGGCGTTGGTGACCTCCTGAGCGGACGCTGCTCTGATGAGCCAGTCGTCGAGGTACGGAAAGACATAGAGGCCGTGAAGCCGGAGATGAGCCGCCACGACCGCGAGACATTTTGTGAAGACTCGCGGTGCGGAGGACAGGCCAAAGGGCAGTACTCTGTACTGGTAATGATTTCCCGCCACCACAAACCTTAGGTATTGGCGGTGGCTTGGGTGGATGAGGATGTGCGTGTAGGCATCCTTTAGATCCAAGGAGCATAGCCAATCTCCCTGCTGGAGGTAGGGCAGAAGGATTCCAAGGGTAAGCATTTTGAACTTCTCCCGCACAAGGAACTTGTTGAGGTTGCGCAAGTCCAGGATGGGTCTGAGGCCCCCTGTTCTCTTTGGTATCAGAAAATACCTTGAATAGAAGCCTTGACCTCTCAGGCGGTGTGGCACCGGTTCCACCGCCTGATCCTGCAGAAGACCTGCCAACTCCTGAAGGAGCAACTCCCTGTGCAGAGGGGGGCGCGGAGGCTCTCCCGGAAAATAGGAGGGAGGGACCTGATGGAAGTGGAGAAGGTAGCCTTCTCGCACGACCTGAAGCACCCAGGCATCTGCGGTGATGCTGGACCACCTGTGGGCGAAGTGAACCAGCCGGCCTCCGGTGCTGGGGGTGACCAGCGGGGGGGGAGAGGCTATGCTGAGCGAGTCAAAAACCCCCACCCTGCTGAGCAGGGGCTGGTGGTGCAGGCTTGGGGGCTTGCTGCCTACGGGACCCGTTACCCCGTCCCTTGGCCTGCTGGCCCTGTTGGGGAGCTGCAGGGGCCTGATAATGGGGGTATTGTTTGTAGGCAGCCGCCTTCCTCGGGTAAAAGGACTTTTTCCCCGAGCCCTTCTTTTTCTGGGAAGGGGCGGAGGTCTTCCTAGAAAGCCTGGTCCTGGTGAGAGTCTCAGTCTCAATTTGTGCAGCCTTTTCCGCCATGGGCTTGCCAAAGAGGTTTTCGCCTCGGC
This sequence comes from Ichthyophis bannanicus, assembly GCA_033557465.1. Taxonomy (NCBI): domain Eukaryota; kingdom Metazoa; phylum Chordata; class Amphibia; order Gymnophiona; family Ichthyophiidae; genus Ichthyophis; species Ichthyophis bannanicus. The sequence continues at coordinate 936,003,057 of CM066033.1, read as the reverse complement.
AGGGGACATCGACCAACTTGTCCTGTACCCAGGGCTCAAGGTCTGACGACTGAAGCCAAGCCTGTCGGCGGGCACCGATGCCGGCTGCGGCCACTCGAGCCGAGGCTTCAAAGCCATCATAGGCTGCTCGGGACATGAACTTTGAGCATTCCCGAATGCCCGTGGACAAGGCTAGGAACCTCCGCAAGGGCTCCTCGGAGAGACCAGCGGAGAATCCGGCTAGCTCTTTAGCCAGATCCCGGAGATACATGCCCATGTATAGCTGGTAAGTCTGGACACGACATGCGAGCATAGAGCCCTGGAAGCACTTCTTGCCAAGGCCATCCAGGTTACGGGCCTCCCTTCCAGGAGGCACCGAGAAGTGCATCTTCTGGCTCTTAAGACGATGCATGGCCGATTCCACTACCATGGAATGGTGTGGCAGCTGCGCCTTTTGAAAGCCAGGGCTCTTGCGGACCCGATAGATAGAATCGACCCGCTTGCTCAGGACCGGCGAGGAGGCCGGACTCTCCCACATGCGGAAGAGTAGTCGTTCCAGCATAGGAGGAACCGGCACAGTAAAGTGTTCCCTCGCGGGAGAGTCATACTGGAGGGCGTCGAGCTCTTCGGCTCGAGGCTCCTCCTCGGGATCCGCAGGGAAGGCCAAAGCCTTGGCCATATCCCTAACGAAGTCCGAGAACCGGGCATCCTCCGGGGGGGACTGCTTCCGAGGCTCGGACTCCGGTGAGTCCGAGGGGACACACCGAGTCCGGAAAGAATCAGGTGACTCTTCCTCCTCAGACTCCCAGACCGACTCCGACGAGGACTCGGTGGGGTCGGCCCGGGCAGGGTGCGGCGCCAACCGCCCCGACGCCGAGGGAGTCGGCGTCGGCGACCTCGGTCCCGAACGGGAGGCCGAGGGCGACCTCGACCGAGGATCGACTCGAGTTCTCATCGACTCGAGGATCGGCTCGGTCTCCGGGGTCGACTTGGACGTCGACGTCCCGGCGGTCGGGGCAGCGACGCCAGCGAAGCCAGCGAGCAGTGCCCTCTGCTGGTCCATGAAGGCAGACAGTCTGCTCTCCAAGGCCGTCAACCTGAGTCCGAGCTCAGGTGACCCAGCAGCCCCCGACTCGGGCCCCGACGGCGTCGGGCCCGACGTCGGCTGTCGCGAAGGCGAGTCCAGAAGGACCACAGGACTTACCCGGGCAGGCATCTCCGACTCCAGGCGAGGTCGCTTCGGGAGGTGTTCCTTCTCCAAGGACCCGGGGCGGCTGTCGGGGCTATGCGACCTGGCCCTCGCGGAGCCAGGAGCGTCCACCGACGCCGCCCTCGCGGGTTTTTCCTTCCGACGATGGTCCCCGGAGGGAGAACCCCGGTCGGAGGAGCTCCGGCGACGGTCCGAGCTGGAGCCTTTCGACACGGAGGCCTCCGACGAGGTCCGGGTACGGCTGGGGTCAGCGAAGATTCTCTCACGCTGATGCCGCCGACTTCTCAACGCCTTTGAGGACAGTTTGCTGCAGGGCCCACAGATCAGTTCCTCATGATCCGGGCCCAGGCAGCGGAGGCAAAAGTCGTGTGTGTCGGTTAGTGACATATTTCGGTCACACCGACCACACCGCTTAAAGCCACTGGCAGCCATCGGGGGAAAAAGGGCCCCTGCGAGGTCAAAGGACCGGGCTGCCAGGGAAAACGAAAACGAAAGCTGACTAAGTCAGAAAAACCGAAAAAACGTAAGAGGACTCGAGACCGGCGTCGCGAGTCCGGGCGGGCGGGAAAACGATCGGCGTCGAACCGAAAGAAAAAGGATAAAATAAAGAAGAAAATCAACTTTTTTGCGGGGACAAGACGGGGACGTCTGTAGGGCTCCGCGGAAAAAAGAAGACTGGCTAAGATGGCACCTTCGGGCGGGAAGACGACCGCGCATGCGCGCTGCAATTCCCAAAGGCTTTCTTTGAAAGCTGGGGAAAATTGCTCCGCGAGGGCTCCGTCGGCGCCGACGTCACCCATAAGTGAGGACTGACTTCCTGCTTGGTCCTGGAGAACACTGAGATCCCATGCCACTGGAGGTGGTTTAATGGGAGAATTGGTTAATAGAAGACCCCTCATGAAGCATGCTATGAGTGGCTGAGAAGAGATGGGTTGGCCATCTAAGGGCAAGTGAGAGGCGCAATTGCACTTAGATGTACTCTTACCGAATTGGTTTTGAATCTAGAAGACAGGTGTAGGAGATACTCAAGCAGCGCCTCCACCAGAGCTGAGAAGGGATTAAGATTTTTCTGAGAACACCAAAAAGAAAACCTACGCCACTTGAAAGCATAGGACTGTCTGGTAGACGGCACATTAGAAGCTAAGATGATTCCTTAACCTCCTGGGGAAGGTTAATGCCTTGGAAGGCTATGCCTTCAGCAGCCATGTTATGAGATGGAGAGACTGCGGATTGGGATGGAGCAGTGTCCCCTCCTCCTAAGAGAGGAGACCTGGAGCAGACCCCAGATCTATAGGTTGAGCCTGAGACAGACGTAGAAGTAGAGGGTACCACGGTTAACATGGCCAATGTGGGGCTATGAGTATCATGAAGCCCCTGTCCCTCTGGAGTTTGAAAAGAGTTTTGGGAATCAGGGGAGTGAGAGAGAAGGCATACAGGAAGCCCTGACCCCAGTGGAAGTGAAAAGCATCCACTTGTTGGCTGTCTGTCGCAGGAGTCTTGGTACAGAAGCGAGTGAGCTTGGCATTTTGAGGACTTGCGAACAGGTCTATCTTTGGAATCCCCCAGATCTGAAAAATATGAGAGACTTTGTCTCCATGAAGAGATTACTCGTGGGGGAGAAGGATTTGACTTAAGTCTGTCCACTAAGACATTGTGCTTGCCCGGGAGATACACCGAATGGAGGTGAATGCGATGATTTATGGCAAAGGATCAGAGATGTAGAGCCTCGCTGCAGAGGGTCCAAGAATGTGTTCCGCCTTGCTTGATCATGTAGAACATGGCTACTTGATTGTTGGTTTGGACTAGGACTCTGCAGCAACGAAGATGGTCCTGGAAGACTTTGAGAGCATTGAGAATGGCTCTGAGCTCCAGCAGATTTATGTGGAGTTGTGACTCCTGCTGAGACCAGAGTCCTTGAGTGAAGGGCTCCCCAGCCCAGTTTGGATGAATCTGTCGTCAGGTTACATTGATGTGCTGGCATTTGAAAAGGTGACCCTACAAGGAGATTTTCTGGGCATTGTCAGCATTGGAGAGATGAGATCAGAAAGGTAGAGACTGGTATCTTCTCCTCCAGGCGACCTGATGCTTGAGACCACTGGGATGCCAGTGTCCATTGGGCTGTGCGCATGTTAAGACAGGCATATGGAACTACACTGTTGATGCCATATGACCCAGAGGTTGTAGCATTTCTCGAGCAGCAAGGTAGTTCTTGAAGCATGCTAACTGATTGAGTCAAGCACAGCGGAGCTAGGACAGAAATGCCCTTGACTGCTGAGATTTAAGAGGGCCCCTATGAACTCTAGAGTTTGAGAGGGGACGAGTTGGGATTTTGGAAGATTTATGACAAACTCCAAATGTTGTAACACCTGCATGGTGGGTGAGAGGTACAGACTGGCCTACTGAGAGGTGCTTGCTCTTATGAGCCATTCGTCTAAGTAAAGGAAGACAAATATCCCTAGAGTCTTTAGGAATGCTGCTACTACTGCCATGCATTTAGTGAAGACTCTTGGGGCAGAGCTGAAAGGCAGGACTCTGTATTAATAGTGTTTTCCCTGGAACATGAAGCGCAGGAATTTTCTGTGCTCTGGATGAATAAGAATATGAGTGTAATCTTTTTTTAGATCTAGAGAACACAGCCAGTCCTGACTCTGGAGATAGGGAAGAAGGGTCCCCAGGGACATCATCTTGAACTTCTCCCATTGGAGATGCTTGTTTAGTTCCCTGAGGTCCAGAATGGGCCTGTATCCCCCCCCCCCCTGTTTTCTTTGGAATAAGAAAGTAGGGAGAATAGATGTCCATTCCCTGCTGGAATGTTGGAACCTCCTCTATTACACCAGTAGAAGGTAGGTGACTTCTTGTAGTAACAGAGCAATGAGAGGGGGCTGAGAACGGAACTCTCTTGGTGAAGATGGGGGGGGGGGGTGTGGACTTCATAAATGAAGTTTGTATCCATCCCACACTATGGATAAAGTCTACTGCTCTGAGGTGATGAGATGCCACCTGTGGGCATAGTGACAGAGTCTGCCAGGAATGTAGACATGGTCGGGATTCTCCAGAGGCAGGACAGCTATGTTCTCTAGAAAGGAGTCAAAAACTCGGAGCAGTCTGGGTCTGCTGAGGTGGCTAAGACTTGGGAGTCTGAGCCTTCTTTTGCTGTTTTGGAGGTATTTGCCCCTTCTGAGGAGCATGATGTTGACACTGAACAACAGGGGTATAAGAAGGATAGTACTTCTTTTTATTGAAGAAAGCTTTCTTTGCTGCTTTCTTAGCTGGGTTGGCAGTAGATCTAGAGAGCCTATTTAGGGTAGTGATCTCAGACTCCAACTGAGAGGCCTTATCTTGCCAATCCTTACCAAAGAGGTTTTCACCGGTGCAAGGGATATTACCCAGTTTATCTTGAGCCCATTGTTCAAGATCCGATGTTTTGAGACAAGCAATCCTGCGTTCACTGATGCACATGGATGAAGTCCTGCTGATGCACTCAAAGCAATCAAAAGTTGCTCTGTTAACAAACTTTGATACATTCTGAGCATGCTTCACAAGGGTGAGATAATCCACCCTCTTGTCATCGGGGAGAAGAGGAGCCATTAACTCCAAATCTTTAGCCACTTCTCTAAGGAACATACCCATATGGAGTATGTAAGAACTAATTCTGGCTGATAGCATGGAGGCCTGAAAACGTCGACCAAAAGCGTTAAGAGTTCTCGATTCCCTACCTGGAGGATTTGAGGAATGTGTTTTCGCGCTCTTGATTTTATTTATTAGTTTATTAGTTTTTATATACCGCTTTGTCATGGTAATCAAAGCGGTTTACATATAACATTTTAACTACTGCACAAGACAGTTAACAATAAAAAATGAAGAATAATTTACAAGGAACAATTGTGTGACAAGAGTATGGGATTGGAGGTGTCAGATATTGTGATTATATTTGATACGGAGGTGGAAGAGGTCTATGGTGGCTGCTCACATTGGTAGTATTCCGTAAAGATAAATGTTTTCAGTTGCTTCCTGAACGGAGTTAAATCTTTGATTTCTCTTAGTGAGTTTGGAAGACTGTTCCATAGGGCAGGGGCATAGAGGGAGAATACTCTATTGGTTGTAGATTAGTTTCGTTTTCTTGCCCTATTAGGGGTGGAAAGCATGTTTTTTTAGGCTTGCTCTTTTTATTCTTGTGTGTTGATGCATATTTAATAGTGTGTTGAGGAATGTTGGTGCAATGTTGTTTATCGTTTTGAAAATGATCGTGAGAACCTTGAATTTGATTCTATGAATTATTGGGAGCCAATGGAGCTGAAACAGGATGGGTGCTATGTGGTCTGACTTATCAGCTTTCATGATTGTGCATACAACTATATTTTGGGCCATTTGGAGGGGCTTTAAGGTTTTCTTTGGAAGGCCGAGGAGTATACTGTTGGTGTAGTCATAATGGGGTTATAAGGCTATGGTGCGGGTGAAAGTAAAGGTCTCAGATGTTGAATTATTCTAGTTTTGTTTTAAACTGCGCGGGTAGTCGTATGGATGTATTTGGTGAAATCCAGGTTTGGATCAAGGTGTATCCCAAGGTATTTTATTTACTTTTTTATTTCAAGTGAGGCGTTGTTTACATGTAGCAGGCTGAGAGGGTTGAAAGTCTAATTCCTAGAGATGATGAGTGCTTCTGTTTTCTTCAAGTTAACTGTGAAGCTGGCAGAGTTAAGCCATTCGGAGACATTGTTGAAGCAGCTGGTGATTTTTTTAAAGTTAGGATCTCTGGTGTCAAAAGTTGTGAAAAGCATTATATCGTCTGCATAAATTTTGTAGTCGATGTTATGTGATTGCATGATATTGCAGATGGGTTGTAGGTATATATTAAACAGAAGTGCAGATAGAGTAGTTACTCACCTGTAACAGGTGTTCTCCAGGAGCAGCAGGAATCAGTCCTCACATATGGGTGATGTCGGCGCCGACGGAGCCCCCATGCGGAGCATTTCCCCAGCTTTCAAAGAAAGCCTTTGGGAATGCAGGCACGCATGTGCGGTCCCCTTCCCACCCAAAGGTACCATCTTGCTCAGTCTAATGCCATAGCTAAAAGACAGCACGAAAAAGAAAATGAACTATATACAACTACAACTCCAAGGGGAGGAGGGAGGGTCGTGAGGACTGATTCCTGCTGCTCCTGGAGAACACCTGTTACAGGTGAGTAACTACTCTTTCTCCAGGACCAAGCAGGAAGTCAGTCCTCACATATGGGTGACTCCCTAGCTCTGGGCTACCAGGAACCCAGACTGAAAAATAGAGCTCCCTCTAGAGCCTCAGCAACAGTGAGAGAATCTTCTCTGAGACCACACCTGAACGGTAGCCCAACACCAGGGTCGGAGGGTAGGAGTTGCCTAAACCTCAAAGAGATTACGGAGTACCGCTTCCCCGAAAGCACTGTCCCTATGGGACTCCCTCTCGAGGCAGTAGTGGTCCGCAAAAGTCTGGCTTGAAGACCAAGTAGCGGCCCGGCAGATGTCTGCCAACGGAACAGAGTAGAAGTGAGCTACTGATGCGGCCTTCGCCCTGACCCGGTGGGCCGTGACTCGACCCTCCAGGGAGAGTCCGGCTGCCCTGTACGCCCAGGCGATATAATCTGCCACCCAGATGGACAACGTACGCTTAGTGACAGGCAACCCCAATTTATTAGGGTCAAAGGAAATGAAGGGCTGAGAAGCCCTTCTATGCCCCTGCATACGTTCAAGGTAAAAGGACAGCGCCCTTCTACAATCCAGGGTATGCAAGACAGTCTCTGCCCTACTGGCGTGCGGCCTGGGAAAGAACGTTGGAAGTACCACCTCCTGATTGAGGTGGAAGGGGGTCACTATCTTGGGAAGGAACTTAGGATGAGTCCTCAATACTACCCTGTTCTTATAGAACCTGGTATACGGCCTATCCGAGACCAGGGACTGAAGCTCACTCACACGCCTAGCTGAGGTGAGTGCCACAAGAAACAACACCTTCCAGGATAGGAAACGTAAGTGGCAGGTAGCCATCGGCTCAAAAGGTGGGCGAGTCAGTTGCTGCAAGACCACATTGAGATCCCACTCAGTGGCCAGTGGACGAATAGGAGGCTTGAGGAGAAGCAGGCCTCTGAGGAAGCGAGACACCAGAGGGTGTCCCGAAAGGGATTGTCCATCCACCGGCGAGTGGTGAGCTGAGAGGGCACTGAGGTGGACCTGAACAGAGTTGGACTGAAGTCCCAGGATGGACAGGTGGAGCAGGTATTGCAGTACCACCGGGACCGAGAAGGAGAAGGGATCCTTCTGCTGTTGAGAACACCAAGTGAAAAACCGACGCCACTTCAGAGCATAGGCCTTCCGGGTGGAATGCTTCCTGGAGGACAACACCACCTCTTCAACCTCCTTGGGTAGGAGCAAGGACTAGCCTTTCAGCAGCCAGGCCATCAAATTGAGGGATTTGAGGTTGGGATGCAAGAGGGACCCCTGATCCTGAGTCAGAAGGTCGGGTTGCAATCCCAGAGGAAGTGGAGCATCCACCGCCAACTGCAGAAGAAGAGGGAACCATGGCTGCCTGGGCCACCTGGGGGTTATCAGGATCACCGTGGCTCGGTCCTGATGGGTTTTGAATAGAGTCCGGGCCACCAGAGGTGTGGGAGGAAAAGCATACAGCAGGCCTTCTGACCAGGGGATCAGGAATGCATCTGCTGCCGTCCGCAGAGGATGCGGTTGTCTGGAACAGAACTTGGGTAGTTGCCTGTTCAGCGGACTGGCAAAAAGATCCATGGTTCGAAGTCCCCACTTCAGAAAGATCTGTTGGACCACCCGAGGATCCAACTGCCACTCGTGAGGCTGCAGGAGTCTGCTTAGCCTGTCCGCCAGGTAGTTTTCTTGGCCTGGGAGGTAGACCACCTTGAGGGTCATGCCCTGATTGATAGCCCAGGAGCAAAGAGCTTGTGCTTCCAGGCATAGGAGTCGGGATCCTGTGCCTCCCTGCTTGTTCACGTAGAACATAGCCACCTGGTTGTCCGTCTGAACTAGGACAGACTGGTGAGAGAGGATCTGAGAGAAAGTCCGTAAGGCTAGACGAATGGATCTCAACTCCAACAGATTGATCTGCTGGGCGGCCTCCCACAGAGACCACAGGCCTTGGGTGCAGGTCCCCTGGCAATGTGCCCCCCAGCCTTGCAGGGAAGCATCGGTTGTCAGTACCTGAGTGTGCGGGGAGGCTCGAAAAGGAACTCCCCCGACCAGGTTTGGGAGATGCCTCCACCAGCGTAGGGAGTCCACCAAGGGATTGGACACCTTTATCCTGTCTGACAACTTCCCTGTGGCCTGGACCCACTGTGCCCTGAGGCACCACTGAGCTGGCCTCATGTGCAGACGGGCATTTGGGGTGACATGCACTGCAGAAGCCATCTGACCTAAGAGCCGGAGGAAGTGTCTGGCAGAGACCAGAGAGTTCGCCTGAAACTGGACGGCCAACTTCATCAGCCTTTGAGCTCTGTCCACAGGCAAATAGACCTTTGCAAGGATGGCATCCAACCTTGCCCCTATAAACTCCACGTCGTGTGAGGGGACTAAAGTGGACTTTGGGAAGTTTATAACGAACCCCAGGTGCTGAAGCAGGGATATGGTTCGGAAGGTGGCCTGCCTGGCCTCTTGTGGGGACTGGCCCCTGATAAGCCAGTCGTCCAGGTAAGGGAACACAAAGATCCCCTGGTTCCTGAGGTAGGCCGCAACCACCGCCAGGCATTTTGTAAAAACCCTGGGGGCGGAGGTGAGGCCAAAAGGGAAGCACTCTGTACTGGAAGTGGTTCCCTCCCACCACAAATCTGAGGTATTGCCTGTGACGTGGATGGATGAGGATGTGAGTATAAGCATCCTTCAGGTCTAAGGAGCATAGCCAATCTCCCTGCTGGAGGTAGGGCAGTAAGATTCCAAGGGTAAGCATCTTGAACTTTTCCCTCTCCAGAAACTTGTTCAGATTTCTCAGGTCCAGGATGGGTCTGAGGCCTCCTGTTCTCTTTGGTACCAGGAAGTACCTCGAGTAGAAGCCTTGCCCTTCCAGGTGGTGAGGCACCGGTTCCACCGCCTGGTCCTGTAGCAGACCTTTCAACTCCTGAAGGAGTACGTTTCTGTGCAGAGGGGGTCTTGGAGGCTCCCCTGGAAAGTAGGAGGGGGGGGGTCTGGGTGAAGTGGAGCAGATAGCCCCTCTCAATGATGCTTAACACCCAAGTATCCCCCTGTGATGGCTGGCCACCTGTCTGCGTACAGGGTCAGCTGACCTCCTGTGCCCTGAAGAGGAGGAGAGGCTATGCTGGCATAGTCAAAAAACCCCTCCCTGCTGAGCAGGAGCCGGAGTAGGAGGCTTGGGGGCCTTCTGCCTACAGGGCCCATGACCTTGCCCCTTGGCCTGCTGGTCCTGTTGGGGAGCTGCAGAGGCCTGGTAGTGAGGGTAGGTTTTGTAGGCAGTGGTCTTCCTTGGGTAAAAGGCCTTTTTCCCCGAGCCCTTCTTCTTCTGAGAAGGGGCAGAGGTTTTCCTGGACAGCCTTGTCCGGGTAAGAGTCTTGGTCTCGAGTTCTGCAGCTTTTTCGGCCATGGGCTTGCCAAAGAGGTTTTCACCTCGGCAAGGGACATTGACCAACTTGTCCTCCACCCACGGCTCGAGGTCCGAGGACTGTATCCAGGCCTGGCGGCATGCACCGATGCCGGTCCCTGCTACTCGGGCCAAAGCCTCAAATCCATCGTAAGCTGCTCGAGATATAAACTTCGAGCACTCCCGAATACCAGAAGACAAGGCCTTGAACCTCTGCAAAGGCTCCTCGGACAGACCAGCAGAGAACCCGGCAATCTCCTTTAAGAGGTTTCAAAGGTATATGCCCATGTACAGCTGGTAGGTCTGGACATGGCAAGCAAGCATAGAGCCCTGGAAGCACTTTCTACCGAGGGCATCCAGGTTCCGGGCTTCCCTGCCGGGAGGCACCGAGGAGTGCATCTTCTGACTCTTCAGGCGATGCATGGCCGATTCCACAACTATGGAGTGGTGTGGTAGCTGTGCCTTTTGAAACCCGGGGCTCTTGCGGACTCGATAGATGGAATCGACCCGCTTGCTTAGAACCGGCATTGAGGCCGGTGCCTCCCACATGCGGAAGAGCAACCGCTCCAGCATCGGAGGAACCGGGACAGTAAATGCCTCCTTGGGAGGAGAGTCATACTGCAGAGCCTCGAGCTCCTCGGCTCGAGGCTCCTCCTCGGGGTCCGCAGGGAATGCCAATGCTTTGGCCATGTCCCTTACGAAATCCGAGAACCTGGTATCCTCCGGTGTGGACCTTGTCCGAGGCTCGGATCCCGTTAAGTCCGAAGGGATGCACCGTGTCCGGAAGGTGTCCGGGGACTCCTCCTCCTCCGTCTCCCACGCCGACTCCTCCGAGGAGGAATCGAGTGGCTCCGAGTGAGCGGGCATCGACGCCATCTGCCCCGACGCCGAGGGTACCGGCGTCGATGACCTCGGTCCTGAATGGGAGGCCGAGGGGGACCTCAGCCGAGGATCGACTCGAGTTTGCATGGTCTCGAGGATCGGCTCGGCCTCCGGGGTCGACTTAGACGTTGAGGTCCCGGTGGTTGGGGCAGATGCGCCGGTGAGACCGGTGATCAGCACCCGCTGCTGCTCCATGAAGGAAGACAATCTGCTCTCCAAGGCCATCAACCTGAGTCCGAGCTCAGGAAACCCAGCAGCCTCTGACTCGGGCCCCGACGGTGTCGGGCCCGATGTCGGCTCCCCCGGAGGAGAGTCCACGAGGACTACAGTATTCATGTGACTCGGGGCCTCTGACTCTACACGAGGATGCTTTGCAGGCCTCTCCGACTCCGAAGACCCGGGACGGCGATCGGGGCTATGCGACCTGACCCTCGAGGAGCCAAGAGCGTCCACCGATGCCGCCCTTGCGGGCTTCTTCTTCCTTCGATGCTCCCTCGAGGGGGACTCCCTTGCAGAGGAGCCCCGACGATGCTCGGGGTCAGACTCCCGAGACGTCGAGGCCTCTGACGAAGTCCGGACCCGTCCAGAGGCAGATTCTGAAAAGATCCCCCGTCGCTGGTGCTGACGGCTCCATAATGCCTTGGAAGACATTTTGCCACAGGGGCTACAGACTGTAGAATCATGGTCTGGCTCTAGGCAACGGAGGCAGCAGTCATGTGTGTCGGTGAGAGACATGAGTTTCTTGCACCGATCACACTTCTTAAAGCCACTGGCAGCCATCGGGGGAAAAAGGGCCCCTACAAGATCAAAAAATTGGGCTGCCAGGGAAAAGAAAAAAGGCGCTAACGCAGTCTCTAAGGACAAAAAACGAAAAGAGAGATCCGGGCTCGGCACCGGTGTACCGAGTCCAGGCGGGAAAGGAACCGACGTCGAACCGAAGAAAAAACACGACCCAATGCAGAAAAATCGACTTTTTTCACGGGTGACAAGGACAGGCGTCTGTAGGGCTCCGCAGAAAAAAGAAGACTGAGCAAGATGGCACCTTTGGGCGGGAAGGGGACCGCGCATGCGTGCCTGCATTCCCAAAGGCTTTCTTTGAAAGCTGGGGAAATGCTCCGCATGGGGGCTCCGTCGGCGCCGACATCACCCATATGTGAGGATTGACTTCCTGCTTGGTCCTGGAGAAAATGCAGATCCTTGTGGGACACCTTGTTGTTGGTGAAAGAGTTGGATAGGGAGTTTCCATAGTAGACTTGTTGTGTACGGTTAGACAGGTAGTTTTGAAACCATTGTAAGGTTGTACCACCTATGCCCAAGTGTTTTAGGCAGCTGATTAAGATGGTTTACAGAATCGAATGCGGAAGATATATCCAGGAAAATAAGAATGAAGGCATTTTGGATGTTGTTGATTCCTTATATGACCAAATCAAGGAGGGAAGTGAGTAGCATTTCGACTCCATGATTTGCTCTAAAACCATATTGATGAGGGTCAAGTGGAGCAGTGAAATCTTGAAGTTGTAGCTGTACTGATTTTTTAAATAATTTTCGATAGGAAGGGTAGGCTAGATATTGGTCTGAACGAAGAGGGGATCCGATGCACTGACGATTCCACTACCATGGAATAGTGTGGCAATTGTGTCTTTTGAAAACCAGGACACTCTGGTACCCGGTACATGGTATCGAGCCATTGGATATGGGGAGAAATAGTTAGAGGTGTCTCTCACATATGAAGCATGAGGTCATGAAGTATCCGATGGATAGGGAGCGTAGCTGTCTCTTTTGGAGCTGTCGGGTACTGAAGAATTTCCAGTGCTTTGACCCTAGGCTCTTTCTCCTATGTCACTGTTATGGACAGGCCCCTAGCTACATTGGACATAAAGTCTTGGAAAGACATGTCCTCTGGTGGGGACATGCGGCATTGTGGGTACAGAGATGGGTCCTCCGGAAGAGCCTGCATGTCTCATCCGATGAATCAGAATCCAAAGACTCGAAATATTGTCAGATAGGGTGTTCCCACTCCGTACGAACTCGGTACTGGTCAAAGCCGATACCTGGAATCTGAGTGGTCAGAATCTCGGTACCAGAAACGGATTCAAGGGCCGGCATGGGTGGTAGAGTGGAAAACAGCAAAACGGTTGATGCAGGTTGTATCAGTACCGAAGCCAGTACTGACACCTGCAGAACCGACTGTAAGGGTTTTACTGGAACTGAGGCTGCAAGTAAGGCCACTAAGCTCTGCTCAATGGCAAGGATATGTTGATCCATGGAGCTTGTCAATGCTTGGGTATCAGTACCCGAATTGCAGGCCACGATCCCTGAACATGGCACCAGGAGTTCTCTGGAGGTGGAGCATCCTGGGACCCCACTAAGGCTTCGGAGGGAAGGTCCTCTCGCCGGGGTTGTTTGGCCGGTGTGTCCCCTTCTAGGGCAACGCCTGAGGCATCTTGATGCTTAGGAGATCTACCCTTGGGGGGTGGCCAGCCTTCGAAGAAGACTTAGGTTTCGATACCTGAGGTCCTTGTGAGGAAGATGAAGCTCTCGATGACGCTGATGCTAAAGAGATGGTGTCGGAGGCAAAGAGGGTGCCAAGCTTTGCAGCTCGATTCTGTAGGCCTCTCTTTGTCATCTTTCTACAGATAGGACATTCTGATGGCTGATGATCAGGCCCTAAGCATTTTAGACACCAGTCATGGGTGTCTGTGGCCGAGATGGTACCGTCACACTTAGAACACTTCTTAAAACCACTAGATGGTTTTTCCATTGTGTGTGACAAAATGGAAGATCTAGACTTAAGATAGCGTCGATGTGCCTGAAGAAAAGAAGAAATAATTTTCTTCACTGATTTTTTATTTATTTAAAGAGAAAGAACCATCAGAAGATGAATTCCAAGAAAGAAAGTACCGACGGAGGTCGGTACCAGCGTTGACGGGAAGGCAGACGTGAACCACAAAAATATGAAAAAACATGAATTTTCTGCGGTGACAGGAATTGCTCCCTGTTGGCTCCGCAGAAAACGAAGAACTGAGGAGGGAGAGCTGGAAAGGTGGGAAGGCAGCTACACAGGCGCAGTGGGATGCTTCCAAAAGCTTTCCTGCTGGACGCTGGGGAGCGTTCCCGCATAGGCTCTGTCGATAGCGACATCACCCATATGTGAAGACTACATTCCTGCTTGTTCCTGGAGATATGCTCTTTCACTTTAATTCTTACAAGTTGCTGACAACCAGTTTTTCCCATACGTAAAAATATATACAATAGCACGTCATTTTTAATTATTCAGATTAACAATGGTGAACTACTAATCCTATATAATTGTTGGGCAAAAGTAACAGATGGAGAGCAAACAAAGCCTCTTACTCATTGCTGCAACTAGTACAATTATGGACAAGGTTATTTCAGCTGGGTATTTGAAGGAAGATGTGAAGGTGGAAAAAGTTGGTAAAAATGACTTGTGGAACACCACACAAACTTCAGTGCTTTTATTCTGAAAGCTGAAACACTGCAGTGATTCTCCTAAGGGAAGGAAATGATGAGGGAAAGCACAATACAATTAATAGAACATTTTAGGGTGAGCTCCATTTAGAAATCTTGCTTTTGCATACCCTGAACTCCATTAAAGATCACACAGACTCTCTTTAACAAATAACGCAGGGTATGAAAGGCTTTATTAGAAATGGATGAGGCAAGACCTCCAGTTCTTGAGTATTTCTTTGTGGATTTTAGGACTTCAGCGTAACTCAGCAATGTGAAGATTTCCTCCAACTCCAGCAACAGCAACAAGCTTTCCACAGCGTGTGACATCCAAAGTCTGTACTGTTTTGTTTACCAGTGAAACCTCACCAAGCATCTGAGTATTACAAGAGAGAATAAATATATTATAGCCTGTAAGTGCAAGGGGACCTCACATAAATGCAAGTGATCTTTCTGTTAAACTAGTTATAAACAAGGGAGCATTCTCTAAGATTAAGGGATATACATGATTTTGCTGCTTTCCATGGAAGGATTTCTTTTCATTCAGAAAGAAATAAATTATAGAACATTTGCCTGCAGAAGTAGTTAGGGCTACAACATTAAATCAATTCAAAATTTAACTGGAGAAGCTTTTAAAGGAAAAAAGATATTCTTGTACAATGATATGGTTGCATGCTAAGGAAAAGTGCCAAACCTGGAATTTATTTAACTGCCATATGAAGAGCCAGGAAGGAATTTTCTTTTTTATTCCTGAAAAACTGACTACAGATCAGTGATTTTAACCTTTCCATGGATAACCACATAGAGCTGTTAAACCATCAGAAGATGAATTCCAAGACCTTTACTATGTAATCAGGAAAAGACCTAAGCTATCATACATACATTACAAGGAAAAACTCACCATGCCACTCATTTTATACTAGTTGCTTAGTGGTTACAGCACTGCTTTGATAACCAAGAGACCAGAGTTCGATTCCCACTAGCACTCCTTGTGCCTTGGGCAAGTCACTTAACTCTCCACTGCCTCAGAAGAAAGGCCTGGCAATCTACTTCAGGTCACACTGCCAAGAAAACCCAGGAGATGCTGGGTTGGCAGGAGTCAGCACTGACTCAAAGGCACGCACTGCACATTGCTTAGTATTTTATTATACATACAACTGCAGGGTAATTTTATAAGGAGCTGCCTAGTTTAAGGCAGTAAAAACAAATAAATGTCAATATTCTAGTAATTTAAGGTGTAAGTGGCATAAAATATCTCTTATAAAATACCTTCTATAGTTCATTATAATTTTGATATACCATCCTTTGAGATACTGGAGCGATTTACAATAAAACTAGTATGAAAATGCTTGTGTTGTTTTTATGGCATGTACCTTCACTGTGGGCATGCACATTGGTAGAGTTTGGGTGGAACTTAGACAGTTCAAGTGCACACATTGATTATAGAATACTATAAATTACGGGTCCGATATTTGAAGGTCCTCACATGGGTAACTTCCTTAGTACCTGTGTAAGGGCCTTATCCGGGATATTCGAAGGACACCTACATGGGTAGTGCCCTTCGAATATCCCTGCTCAGTCCCTAGTGCACCCAGATGCTATCCCCATAGAACTGGGGCGTGTTAGAGGTATTCCAGGGCAGAGGAAGGGGCTACAAAGGTAGCAGCAATTTTTTTTGCTACCTGCATAGCTCTCTGTGCCTTAAAGACAGGCGAGAAAAAATCTTGTCTATCTTTAAGACGCAGAGGCTATGCGGGTAGCAACGAAAATTGCTGCTACCCATGTAGCCTCTGCTGCTGCCGGGGCATCCGGGTTGGGGAGGGGGTGGGGTTGGCAGGCAGGCTATGCACTGCCATGGCGCATAGCCTGCCCACCTCAATATCGGGCTCTACATGCATAATTGCACAAAGTAGGCACAGTCATATACACCAGCTTTAAGTGATCTGCCTTAATTTAAGGCATGTTCTTTGTCACTTACACCAGTTTTTTATAAAGTCAAGTTCATATGGACTTGACTTTATAAAATAGATGTCTGAAAATGCACATTAAGTAGGTGTGACTTTATAAAATTACCATCTTAATGTTACACTTCATTTGCCGCAATCCCCAGTCTCATTTAGTACTAACTTTTGCCATGAACTCCCAGCTCAGAGGGAACATAATCTGTTATAGAAACAATAAAAACAATACTAGAGATGGATGAACCTGCTCTAGATCAAAATGAAAGGTTTGAATATGACTTGGATTTAATCCTAATTAATTCAGATCTCTAGAAATATTGATAGTAAGGAGAACTGAGATTAAGAACATATTTCAATTTCTATGTATATGTAAAGTTAAAACTGGCCTGATCTTATCAATTACTAATATAAAATCTCTACGCATTATAGGATAATAATAATTGTTATGATATAGACTAAGGGGGTTATTTTAGAAGCTCTATTTGTGCTTTAAATGTAGATATGGTGACAGAAAAATGTGGAAGCCATGCCCACATTTAAAACACGATTTCAGAAAGGCTGCAAAATCCATGTTTCCACATTGGGCATACCTATCTTTGCACATTTCTCCAGGTGGTGTTCTTGGGGCATGGTCAGGATGGCACAATCACCTGCAGTTCCATGACATACTTCATATAGGCTGATGACATGCAGAGTGGATTTTTAGAATGTGCCAATTTATACCTGCCACAAATCATGAATAAGGGCTGGACTTTGTTGCCTTTTGGGACTGAATGTAGCACTGGTGAGTGAAAGAGCTTTGTTTGTGATTCCTTTTCTTGACTATTGCCTGTATCCATGTACTGTATGAGTCTTTTCAGTTACCTCTTATTCCCTTGCAGGGACATAGCACTGAAGTCCCACCTCCACTCTGGCAGCCTCTCTGCTGCCATGGAGGAGAGAAATCATGATAAAGGACAGCATTCACCTTAGTGTGGCAGGAAGTGATCCTGTAGCTAGGACCTGTCCTTTATGTGATATAAAACCCTCTCGTGCCAAGGAGGTTTCTTCAGGGACATGTGCCCATGAGGGGAAGGGTTTGGACGGCTGCTATAGTTGGCGATTCAATCATTAGGCATGTAGATAGCTGGGTGGTGGTGGACGTGAGGATCACCTGGTAACATGCCTGCCTGTTTCGAAGGTGGCGGACCTCACGCACCACCTAGACAAGGTTTTAGATAGTACTGAGGAGGAGCCTGCTGTCTTGATACATGTTGGTACCAATGACATAAGAAAAGGTGAGAGGGAGGTTCTGGAGGCCAAATTTAGACTTTTAGGTAGTTGAAATCCAGAACTTCCAGGATAGCATTCTCTGAAATGCTTCCCGTTCCACGTGCAGGACTCAAAAGGCAGGCAGAGTTCCAGAGTCTCAATGCGTGGATGAGACGATGGTGCAAGGAAGAGGGTTTTGGATCTGTTAGGAACTGGGCAACATTCTGGGGAAGAGAAGGGCTTTTCCAAAAGGATGGGCTCCACCTTAACCGGGATAGAACCAAGCTGCTAGCATTAAACTTTAAAAAGGAGATAGAGCAGCTTATAAACTAGGTAATAGGGGAACGTCAACAGTCACCCAAGAGCACATGGTTTGGAAGGATGTATCCTTGAAGGATACTAGCAAATGAGGGAAGTTAGGGCATCCCGACAGAGAGGTTCCAATAAAGATAAAAGTAACCCAGATGCACTTAAGTACAGAGCAGAAAGCAATGAAAGATTCTAAATTACCCCGTCTGATAACCAAATTAATATGAATAAAATACAACCTCTAAAAGGCCTGTATGAAAATACGAGAAGTCCAAAAAATAAGATGGGAGAGTTAGAATATATATCACTAAATGAAAGGTTATATATGATTGGCATCTCAGAGATGAGGTGGAAGGAAGACAACCAATGGGACACTGTGATACCTGGGTACAAACTATATCACAATGATAGGGTAGATCAAATTGGTGGAGGGATTATGCTCTATGTTAAAGTGGGCATTGAGTCACACAAGATTAAAGTTTTGCATGAAACAAAATACACTATAGAATCTCTAGGGATAGAAATTCCATGTAAAAAGTGGAAGGTGATGACAGTGGTGGTGTTCTACCGATCGCCTGGCCAGAATGAAAAGATGTATGATGAAATGCTAAAAGAAAACAGGGAAGCTATCAAAAGTTACAACACACTAGATAATGGGTGATTTCAATTACCCCGGATATCGACTGGGACAGTATCACAGTAGGACATGCTAGGGAGAAAAAATAAAAAATAAATGACTGCTTCTTGGAGCAGCAGGTTCATGAACCGACAAGAGGGGAAGCTATCGTGGACTTTGTCCTTAGTGAAACACAGGATTTGGTGCAAAGGATAAGGGTGTTGTGGCCACAGTGATCATAACATGATCACACCTGATTTAATAAAGGGAGGAAGGATGGCAAAAGGAGACTATGATAAAATGAGGAAAACAATTGATAAAACTAGGAGCAGCTGCAAAGGTTAAAGATTTACACCAAGCATGGGCATTGTTTAAAAATACTATCACGGAAGCCCAGACCAGATGTATTCCATGCTTTAAAAAAAGTGGAAGGAAGCCCAAAAAACTGCCAGCATGGTTTAAAGGTGAGGTCAGAGAGGCTGTCGTAGCCAAAAAAGCATCTTTCAGGAAATGGAAAAGGAATCCAAATGACAAAAATGGGAAACATAAGCACTGGTAAATTAAATGCAAGGCACTGATAAATCAGGCAAAAAGAGTATTTGAAAAAAAGCTTGCCGTGAAAGCAAAAATGCATAATAAAGACTTTTTCAAGAACATTCATAGCAAAAAAAAAAACCTGTGAGAGAGTCAGTTGGACCATCAGATGATAGAGCGGTAAAGGGGCACTAAGGGAGGACAAGGTCATAGCGGAGAGAGACAAAATTAATTCTTTGCTTCGGTCTTTGTTGTTGTTGTTAAGTGCCGTTGAGTCGGAGTCGACTCATGGCGACCCTCTGGATAGCTATCCTAAATTGTGTTCGGTCTTCAGTCAGGCGGCTCATTGTTGACAGACTGGTACCCATAGCTGCTGTTATTGTATCGATCCATCTCATTGCTGGCCTTCCTCTTTTGCATTGACCTTCTATCTTGCCAAGCATGATGTCTTTCTCTAATGATCTCTCTCTTCTCTACGGAAGAAGATATAGGGAAGTTACCCATGCCTGAAATGGTATTTAGAGGCGATGTATTGCCTCAGGTACACATAGATTGTGAGCCCTTTGGGGTCAAGGAAATATATCCAGTGCCTGTTTGTAGTAATTACATAATGTAAACCACTTTGATTGAAGGATAAGGTGGTATAGAAAACTGGTTAAATAAATAAATGTATTGGAAGAACTGAATGAATAAATTGGGAAGCTGTATTACAATTATTTGATAAACTGAAGAGTAGCAAATCACCTGAACTACATGGTATACATCCAAGGGTGTTGAAAGAACTGAAATATGAGATTACAGACCTACTATTAGTAATCTGTGAATGATCATTAAAATCATCTGTAGTACCTGAACACTGGAGAATGGCCGATGTAATGACAATTTTTAAAAAGGCTTCTAGGGGTGATCCGGGAAACTACAGACTGGTGAGCGTGATGTCAGTACCGGGCAGAATGGTAGAAACCTTTATAAAGAATAAAATTAGTGAACATGTAGATAGACATAGTTTAACACTAGAAGCCCCAAAAGGAATTTTACCTAGAAACCCCAAAGTGCATCAATTGACGCATTATCACGACGACTGCGTTTAGCATGAAATGCAGATGTGAATTAATGTGAAGATACTTATTTGTTAAATACGTGCAGTTTATGACGTCATTACATGACGTCATCGTGTATTTATTGTTTGTAATGTCAGAGTAAAACTGTAAATTGTGATTGAGATGCGCCACCTAGTGGGAACATGAATTTATACCTAGAAGCCCCAAAGTATGTCAATTGATGCATCCAAGACAATTGAGTGCGTCAATTGACGTACTTTGGGGCTTCTAGGTATAAATTCATTTTCCTGCTAGGTGGTGCATCTGTCATTAATTTTCGATGCACATATTTGAACATCTTGACATTGCTAACAAAGTCATGGAACATGACTCACATGGTTCTAGCAGTGGCGCTGGTATACAACTTCGAAGATGCATTTGCGTCAATTGACGCACTTTGGGGCTTCTAGTGTTAATGGGAAAAAGCCAACATGGATTTAGCCAAGTATAATTTTATCTTACAAATCTGTTTTATTTTTCTGAAGGTGTGAATAAACAGGTAGACAAAGGTGAGCCGACTGATATAGTGTATCTGGATTTTCAGAAAGCCTTTGAGAAGCACCCACCCTCATGAGAGACTCTTGGCAAAATTAAAAAATCATGGGATAGGAAGAAGTGTACTGTTGTGGGTCACAAACTGGTTAAAAGATAGAAAGCAGACAGTAGGCCTAAATGGCCAATTTTCTGTGGGCCCACTGCTTTTTAACATGTTCATACAGTTGTGGTCAACATTACTGGCAATCTTGCAGTTCAACCCCTTAATGTCCAATATCTCCTAAAAAAAGTGTCCAGTGAAATGTCTTTGGACTATATATGCACACATATTTGACACATAAAAGAATCAAAGAAAACAAGACCAATTAGAAAAGAAAACAGTATAAAAACTGGGACATTGCCAGGACATGATTATTCCTAAATCAAGATGACTTCCTCCCAATGATTCATAAACAGTCCACCTATGTGATAAACGGACTTTATATAATCATCTGGGGTGGTGGCAAGATGACCACATCTCACAGGTTGATAAATCAAAAACCAATAGATTTATAGGCATTCTTCCGTATATGCCAAATACTGCACAAATTACTCACATTTTGAATCATCATTAGCCAGGAACAAAATATATATTATATCATAATACTTCATGTTTGTCTTCCTTTGTAGTATACTTTATCATCTGTCCGTGCCAGTTCAAGTATGTAGGGAGAACCTCTCGTCCAATCAGAAAACGTCTACTGGAACATCGTTCATATATAAATTCTCAGGTTTTGGGCTGCCCCAGTGGTTTCACATTGTCTTCAATTGAAGCACAAATTTGAAGATTTGAGGTGGCTGGTGATTGACCAAGTTCCCTACAACGTGAGGGAGGGTGATCGTATTTCTAAACTGCAATATAAAGAACAATATTGGATTTTCAAGTTACAAGTGATGACTCCTAATAGCCTCAATTCTGAAACTGATTGGTGGTCTTTACATGGCCGAGGTCATTTTTTGAATCACCCTTTTCTAATTAGACGCTAGTTTTAATGACTGATTGTTCACTTGACATTTCATCATATTCAAATGCATAAGAACCGGATATGCAACGAGATTCATTTGCTTGAAGAAGAGCTAAGAAGCAACTCAGCATGAAACACTATGTGGTGTCTGATTAAAAGGAGGGCCTGCTCCGAGAGAGATACCTCTCAAGGCAGGCGATCCGACAAAAAATGAACACACATTATATTGATTAGTTTATCACATAGGTGGACTGTTTATGAATCATTGGGAGGAAGTCATCTTGATTTAGGAATATATATTTGATGATTTCTTAGGGTTCGATTATTGTTTAGATTAATAGGACATGATTATTGGCATCTTTAAAAACAATTCAAATCAGTTTGAACAAAAGAACCACATTCTCACTGCAGTAAAATTAGACACACCTGTGATCAATTGTCAGTACTCACGTGACTTGAATCAACCAATGAAAGATGGCTCTAATGCTTAAAATGGTCATATTCACTCCCTGTTCAATTTTACAATGGTGAAGACAAGAAAGTTGCTTGAGAATGTCAGAAAAGCCATTATCACCAAACATCAGACTTCAAAGGGGTACGAGGCCATCTCCAAAGACCTTGGCATTCCTGTGTCTAGAGTTTGCAATGTTAAGACGTTTTCTGCTCATGGAACTGTCAAGAACTTCCCAGGACGTGGTAGGAAGAGGAAAGTTAATCCAAGAAGTCTTTAAAGGTTACTGAGAACTGTTACAAAAAAAACCACATACAACATCCAAAGAGCTTAAGGCAGACCTGGAGCAATCTGGAGTGGTGGTTTCAACCTGCACCATATGCCGCGCACTAAAAAAGAAGGACTTTATGGGCAAAGGCCAAGGAGATCCCCACTGCTCAGACATAAAAAGGTTTGCCCAAACCCACCTTGAGAAACCACAGTCCTTCTGGGAAAATGTTCTGTGGACAGATGCAGACTAGCGATACATTTACAAGCGAAGGAATGAAGCTTATAAGGAAAAAAACACCCCTTTCTACAGTTGAATATGGTGTGAAGCTGTTTTGCTGCCTCAGGAACTGGAAGCCTGGAACATATTAAAGGAATCATGAAGTTAGAGGACTACCAAGGTATTTTGGAGCAAAACATGCTACCTAGTGTCAGAAAACTACAGTAGGTCTGGGTTTGAAGTTCATGAGTCCTCCAGCAGGACAATGACCCAAAACATACATCCAAAAGTACAAAAGAATGGTTAAAAATGAACAAATAGACTGTTTTAAACTGGTCAGCAATGAATTCTGATCTCAATCCAATGTGAATTTTTGGAAAGAGCTGATATCTGCCATTGGTAAAAGGAATCCTGGAAACATTCATGAGCTGGAACAAATTGCAGTTGAAAAGTGGGAGAAACTACCAGCAGACAGATATACGAAACTTATAGATGGCTACAAGAAATGTTTGGAGGCTGTCATCACTGCCAAGGGTTGCGCAACAAAATATTAGTGAAGGGTGCCATTAATCCTGTCCAGATCATATTTAGTTTTTTTCTCAGAAATTACTACATCTACATTGCACAGACTTTTTTTTGTTGTATACCTTTGAACATACTATTAAAATATTATGATGATATACAGTTGGAATATTTCCAATTATTTCTCAAGATATTGTATACAACATACATAAAACGAAAGGGTGCCAATAATGTTTACCACAACTGTAAATGACCTGTAAATGGGAATAACGAGTGAGGTGATACAATTTGCAGATGACAAAATTATTCAAAATTGTTAAAACACAAGAGGATTGTGAAAAATTGCAAGAGGGCCTTGATAAATTGGAAGACTGGACGTCCAAATGGCAGATGAAATTTAATGTGGACAAGTGCAAAGTTATGCACCTAGGAAAGAACAATCTAAACTATGGTTATATGATGCAAGGTTCCACAGTAGGAACCAGCACCCTGTAAAAAGATTTAGGTGTCATCATGGATAAAGCATAGATACTCACCTGTAAAAGGTGATCTCCGGGAACAGCTGTTATCAGTCTTTACATATGGGTAACGTCGGCACTGATGGAGCCTGTGCGGGAACACTCCCCAGCATCCAATAGGCATGCTTTTGGGAGCATCCCTCCATGCATGCGTGCCTGCCTTCCCAGTAACTCTCCTCAGTAAAGTATAGAGCTCAGAGAAAAAAAACCACAAAAAAACACCAATTCTCCAAGGTTCACTAGATGTTTTTCATTTTTTAGCACAGCTATAAAGCATATACATTCCTGTGGTGTTCAATCGATCACTTCACTGCTTAAACTTTGTCACCTTATCACTGTTATGTACATTGCTCTCCATTTCAGTCAGGTCTCATTTCTATTTTAGCAGTACGTGTTTTTATTTAGAGGCTTTTTTCTATACCGCGCTCTTTATTATTATCAGTGCGGTTTACAGATAACAATTTGACTCTAGGGCGGTAGCAGAGCTGCTCTGAGTTTACATATAACAGGGAAGATAACATGGAGTTGAACTGGGGGAACTATGTACATTCAAGCAGTGAAAGATGGGGGTAGGTGGCTATTTACAATAATGCACATCTGTAAACTGGATTTAGTCCAATTGATTGTTTATAATGCCTTTGGGTATATATTCCCATATTTCTGTAAATGCATATTCTACAGCTACTAGAGTTAATAGTATTACTGATGTGGCTTAATATCTAGGGCTTTACTAGATAAATATTGTGTTCAGAGTAGAATGTGTAGATTAATATTGTGTACAGATTGGTTTGTGGTTAGGACCAGCCTAGTTTGTCTGTGATGAGTGTGACGTTAAAGGATTGGGTTGTGGGGTGGGAGGAAGGAAGGTGCTGTTGGGTTGTGAGAAGTGTAGAAGGAACAGATGATGCTTGAGGGCTTTCCTGAATTGCTTGAGGTCACTGATCAATCTGATGCTGGGAGGGAGGTTGTTCCAACATCTGGGGGCGTAGAAAGCAAAGGCTCTGTTATTAGTTGATTGTGCACATTTTGTTGATTCCTTCGGAATGATAAGTGTATTGGAGGCAGATGTTCTCCTTAGTCTATTGTTGGGGGTGTGAGTGATGAGGGCTGAAATTGAGGATGGAGATATTTTATTAATGGATTTAAAGGTAATGAGGAGGGCTTTGTATGTGATCCTGGAGTTTATCGGAAGCCAGTGTAGGTCTCTTAGGATGGGGGTTATGTGGTCTTTCCTGGATGCTCCGCTGAGGATACGGGCAGCCGCATTCATCACTAATTGTAGCAGGTTTAGGGTGCTCTTGGGGAGGCCGTGGAGTATAATGTTTGCGTAGTCAAAATGGGGTGTTACTAGCGCTTGGAATATTGTGCGGAAATTCACTGGGTCCAACATGGGTCTCAGGTGACGTAATGTCTTGATCTTGTAGTATATGGTCTTAACAGTGCTACTAATATGAGCTGTGAAGTCTAGCTGTTGATCCAGAGTAACACCCAGGTAGCGTATGGTGGGCTTGCTTGGAAGCTCAGTATCTCTTACTTTTAGGGCCGAGGGGGGTGAAAAGCTTTTGTTCTTCGTGATGAATAGGACCTCGGTTTTTTTGAAGTTTATTCGAAGGTTCTGATTGTGAAGCCAGTCAGTGATTGCGTTGAAGCAGTCCACTAATGCTGTATAATCAGGGAGCATAACATTGATAGGTGTAAACAACAGCACGTCGTCTGCATAGATCAGGCATGAAATTCCGAAGGAGCGGATGATTTCACTTATCGGCTGCATGTAAATATTAAAGAGCAGCGCGGATAAGGAGGAGCCTTGGGGTACCTCTTGTTTTTGCTGAAATGGTTCAGATGTGTTGGAACCAATCCTAACTTGTTGCCATCGGTCTTCTAAGTAGGATTTGCACCAATCCCATGCAAGGCTATGGATTCCCTTCTCATGGAGTCGTGCTAGGAGTTGGTCGTAGAGCCGGTTCCCTTTAGAGCTTAAGCTACTGAACAATTCAACTACACACTGGGTATTATCTGATTATGGGTACATTCTTATTTTATACTACAAATTTAAAATTAGCAATTTACCTAACTGATTTGCGTATTCAAAAGATATCGCACAATTTATTTCACTCCTATGCCCGAATCCATTAGTTCTATTACTGTAATCAGCATTGTTATCTACTCCCTGTTAATTAATTAATTAATTAACGTTTTTCTATACTGCTTTATCCTACAATCAAAACAGTTTACATTGTAACAGAAAATTATACATAGAACAGGGAGATCAACTTGGAAGTAACAGTAACATAAGTTTGTAGGTCTTGGGTATCATTTTATCATTTATGACGGTGTTGGTTGGGGGGGGGTTGTTTTAAATCTAGTAGTTCCTATGTTTATAGGTGCATTCTATGCTACCAACTTTATGAAGAGATTCACAGCTTCTACAAGTAAGTTTCTCAGCCCATTAGGGTCGGTGATGTGGAGCCCGATTCCAAAAGGGGCACGTCTGGGCCCCGTGCACGTCTCCAGATAGGATGTGCATGCAGAGGCCCGATTCTACAACCCCGCGTAGATACGCATACAGGGTTGTAGAATCGGGATGTGACAGTGGTGCCCGGTAAAGCACGTCTAACTGGTGGTCTATAGACCCATCTTGTGCCATGCACATGTGTAGGCCATGTGCACACTGCCCATGTAGCCCCAGCCGCCCCATGTACCTGTAACCCTGAAAACATCCCCAACCCCATGTCTTGCAGACCACTTGTGACTGGATCCAGAAAAAAGACCCCCCCCCCCAACATAACGCACACATCAACATGGCTACCAGGCAGCCCAACTTCAGCGAGGGAGGTGGAGATGAGGTTGTAGGTGACCATGGTCATCAAGCAGGAGATGACTCTCCTTCCCACTGGGCAAAGGCAGTCAGCTCACACGCAGCACGCAGGGGCTGGGAACATATCAAAACCACCCTCACCCAGCAAGTATATCATAACATAGACAGACAAACTTGGAAGCAGATAGAAGTGGGCAGATTGGAGCAGCACCCAAGTTGGCATAGAGACAGGCATGCACCAAGGTGGAGAGGAAGGGAAGGGTAAGTCAGGATCTGTCCTAGGCAGAAAGTAGGCAGGCTGCAGAGTAACAGGACAGCACAGCACAGACAGAGCAGCCCGACAGCAGGGGCCCAGGAAACAAGGGAGAACAGGATGCATGCAGGCCCACAGTGAAGGCACAGGGGTATACAGGGACAGATAAAAGGGACACGCATAGCAGAGAGCAGTCTCAGAATGTTATCCACATCCCTAGGTCACACAGATGCCCTCTGAGGAGGCAATATAAAAGGGTCCTGTATGTGCCCAAGGTGGGAGGTGAATCCCAGACCCCGAGCACTGTGGTCTAGGGCCAGAACCAGCAGGTTACTGCTGCCAGTGCTCCCAGGCCCTAGGAAAAGAGAGAGCATGGCAAGTCAGAGGGGAGGCCTAGTGTGAATGGTAAAGGTACAAAATGAAGCAGTCCAGGAAGGAGGTGAACCCAGGACCCCGAGCACTATGGTTTAGGGCCAGAACCAGCAGGTTACAGCAGTCAGTGCTCCCAGGCCTTCAGAGGTGAGGGAACATGTCCCTGTGCAAGTACACCAAATGCAATGACCAGTTGCAGCTCCCCCCCTCCCCGGCATGGCATGGCGATGCACCACTGAGAGCAGATGGGGCCATGGCACATGATGGGCATGCGCAGAGCGTCAGCAGCAATACCACAATGAGTAGGCAGATCTGTGCTCTGGCATGGGTGAATGATCAAGTGTGTCTCTACCCCACAGACATTTCTGGATCCTGCATGACATGGAGGCCTACCGTGTATGGTACCGCACAATCCATTGCACATGCCCATGGCTGATACAGCATATCTGGCAGCAGCTGCATGAGGAGGAGGGTGAGTAGCCATACAGATACCCTGTCCAAGCAGCAGGCCTACAGGCCCCCCAACAATGAGGCGGGCTAACACATATAAGAGCAGACAACGCTGTGACATGAACACCATAGAAACAGCATGCTCCCACCCCAGGGTCCACAACATATAGTCCTGGCCCACATTGCCCCACTCCTTGCAGAGATGGGATGTGCTGGAGCACTGTATGTGTGTCTGGCCCCCCAGCAACCACAGTTGTGAAGCTAACCAAGACCTCTGTCCCCCACAGTGGCATCACAGCAGGAAGATAACTTCCAATCCCTGTCCTCAGGTGGCTCCACACCTGACACCATGGAGGACGCTGGCACAGATACACCCCCCAGCCCCAGTGGGAGCAGCAGCACAAACAGCAGAAGGGGCAGCAGAAGTACACTGCAAAGCCTCATCCTTCTGTCCAGCCCAACACCATATGCGAATGAAGAGGAGGAGGATGAAGGGCAGGAAGAGGAGGCAGCATTCTCCCCCTCCACCTCCCTTGAAGAAGGCAGAGCCAAAGGCAGTGGGGACCTATGTTCCACAGCATACTCGGGGCAGAGTGTGCAGCAGGGCAGTGGTCAGATCCCACAGGTGCCATGTGCAGAATCCCCAGAGAAAGGTGACCTCTGGACCCTCATCCTCCAGCCCCTGGTGGAGGGGGCATGTGGTGTGGCTGGGTGGGTGGCTGGGGAGGCCACATGGAGTGTGTTGGGTGAGGCTATAGTGACAAACTGAGGGGACAGGCAGGGGTGGCAAAGATGTGGCAGCTGAGTGCATGCGGGAAGGTAAGTGGTTGGAGGGTGGTGGTGAGGGTAAAGTGTCTGTGTGCATGCAGGGGGAGCATGTGGGGGGTGTGAATGGCAGGAGGGGGGAGCAAAGGAGAGGGCTCAGAGTGCATGCAGGGAGAGTGTGTAGGGGTGAGTGAGTGGCAGGAGGGAGGGAGCAAGAGTACATGGATGGAGAGGAGGCAGGGGAGGTACGAGCAAATGTGGGTGGGCAGAGTGGATAGGGATCTGAGTGGGGTGTGGTGAGGGATGTGACAGTGCGGCTGGAGGGGGACACAGATGGCGAGGAGGCAGTGGGGGGCCCAGGTTATGGAAGCTGGGGTTGCCAGGAGGCAGTGGTGGTACCAGGTCATGTCAACGATGAGGGTGGTGATGTTGCGGAGGTGCCATTATCCATATCCTCATGGGAGCGGCGTGCCTACGTTGGTGGCCATATAGTCCACCCCTATCTGATGTGGGACCTGATAAGGGGACCTAGAAGGCAGTTGGAGGCCCCGAGGACATGCCAGCCCTGGCCTGCCTAGATCATGTGTTGGTACACAGCCTTGCACAGCTGCACAGGCCCCTCACACCTCTCGCACCATGTGGAGGGTCTCAGGGGTGAGGTGCGGGGCCTGACGGGTAAGCTCAGGTGCCTGCATCTGCTGCTAGAGGCCCATCTTCAGCCCCACACACCACCCCCCAGACGCACAGCAGGCAGTCCTGTGGGGCACTGAGGGGACCATGCCATCTGGGAGGTGCTCAGAGGCAGCAGTACCACTACTCATCATGGTCCGCACCAGTGGCTGCTGATGCAGTGACAGCCACCAGGAAGGACTGACCGCCACTGTTAATGGCCATGTAAACGTGACAAGGATGGGGGTTGGGTGCCAGGGGGCACACCTGTTGGCCAGTGTGTGTGGGCACTGTTTGCCCATATTCTGTCTGTCCCATGCATGTTGGCTCAGAAAATAAAGTGTTATGCAGTTCAACATGTATGCCTTGTGTGTCTATGTGTCTGTTGCCCAAAGCAACCCTGGCCACCAAGGAACCTGGACATATGTGACGCGGCACAGGGGAGATGCTGTGCTGCACGCCACAAGTAAATGGTAGCCAATGCATGTCTGACGCATATAACCAGGTAGACTGGCCACCACAGTAGTAGGAGATGGTGCAAACACCCAGGGGAAATGGGGAGGGGCCACAGGGGGGAGCCATGAACATGTGACAGCAGCACAGCCAGTGGCCCATGGGGGTGGTGCAGTCCAGGGCAGATGGACAGTGACATTCTGGGGGTACTATGTGTATATGGCACACCATGCACTTGTATAATAAATATAAATACCCTTAGTAACACCAATCTACAAAAGTTACAAAGTTCTCTAATTAATCTATCTGACAATTCCCACACAATCATATAAGGTATATATGACCTCAGGATAGCCTTTCCCCTACATGTGGCAAAATTAATCACCATAGGATCGAATGGCAGACTTCACATCATGGATCATAACCTTTCTACATTTTAATTTAAATTTACATAAAAATAATCCAAATCTAATCAATTACTTACACCCGAAAAAGTTCTTTTAGGGATTCTCAAAACCTAAATGTTTTTTATATTTAATTTTAAATTTCAAATCATCTACACCTTAGCAAAAAACTAAGGCTCGCAAACTGCTCAGTTAATTCCTAATAAAGAGAGACAAAGTGCTCTTCAGTTCAATAATATTATACACCGTTCTAATAGCAATGATTCACTTATCTGAGCATTGTACAGACTCCAGTCAACACCAACAGTTAGACATCAATTCTCTCCATGCGGCTTTGCATCACCGAAGAAGGAGCGAGTTACCTCTGTTATCGCAAAAGGTTTCTTAATACCCACTCTGAATGCCCAACAAAAGCTTCTGTTTCACCTACTCGGCTTCATCAGGGATTCCAATAATGCAATTCTCCTAGAGGTTACCAAAATACTATTCGCCACAATTTTCTGAAAATATCTTCAATATCGGGCATCGCCAATGCCTCCCAACACCTGAATCAACAGTGTATGACATACCCTTTTAAAGAGAGATCAAGCAAGCTGATACGCTCACAAAAGCTTGACGTTGTTTTTCAACAACAACCTTACACTCAGGAGACACTTAACCTAGACACTTAATACAAAACTCAATGAAAAACATAACACAGTATAACGAAAAAGAGGAACCCGAAAGGGACTTCACAGCTCAAGAATTAGTGATCAAATAAACAGCGTCCATTCAATTTTGTCATTTAACCCATTAGGGTCCAAAGTATTAAGGTCATAAATCCATTGTTCTTTTTATTTATTTATTTAACATTTCTTATATACCGCCTTTCATAATATCAAGGCGGTTTACATTGAAGAAACTGAAATTACATTGAACAGGGCATTACATTTTGGAATAATAACCGACCTCTATCTCCTCTTCGTATATTGGGAAGAACTTGCTCTAACACTGTGCATCGTAACTCTTCAAAGGTGTGATTCAGAGATAGACAATGCTGAACTAATGGAGTTTCAAGTCTGGCCTTAATGATGCTGTATCTTGTACGCAAAGGAAGCGTAGTCTTTCCAGTATATATTTTAAGACAGGGGCACCATAAGGCATACACTACAAATGAAGTATTGCAATTAGTGTGTTGTTTTAACTTGAAAAATGTATTCCTATGTTGAACACATAGCTGACCTTCCATCACATTACAATACGAACATCCACATTTATTATGATGACATATTAAAGAAGAGATGATCTGTTTCGGAACCGCTGAGCAGAGCTGATCTCTCAGATTCCTGCCTCTGCTATATGCCATACGTAGAGTATTACTGACAAAATAGGATGGGACGAAAAAAATGTTCCATCTTTTACGAACAGAAGCAGCTATCCGATTTGATAGACTCGAATAAGGTAATACACATGTAATAGATGGTATATCTGAAGGCAGGGCGGCATCTGCACTTTTCAACATTAATAGCCATTCACGATGATTAAATTTTGCTCGTTTATAGGCTTTTCTTAAAACAAAGTCAGGGTA
The DNA here is from genome assembly GCA_033557465.1 of Ichthyophis bannanicus. NCBI lineage: Eukaryota > Metazoa > Chordata > Amphibia > Gymnophiona > Ichthyophiidae > Ichthyophis > Ichthyophis bannanicus. The sequence continues at coordinate 935,971,942 of CM066033.1, read as the reverse complement.
ATCACGCTTCTGAAATTTTGAATTCATATTGCTAGCTTGTATTTCAAAGTCATCATTAGACGAACAGATGCGGCGGCATCGAAGTAATTGTGAATATGGTAAACTTTGCTTCAAATGATTCGAATCAAAACTGGAATAGTGTAACAAAGTGTTTTTAGCAGAAGGTTTAATATATACTGTTGTATTAAACCTATCTTCATTTTTCATAACTTGCACATCCAAAAAATGCACCATAGATTCTTGGATATTAATCTCAAACTTAATATTATTACTACAATTGTTTAAATAATCGAAAAACTCCTTTAAAATATCTAATTGCACACTCCAGAACAGGAAAATGTCATCTATATAACGATGCCAACGCAAAATGTAGGAAGCATAATTAGAACGATAAATCCACTTGTCTTCAAAAGCATGCATATAAAGATTTGCTAGTGATGGCGCAAATGTCGCCCCCATAGCAGTACCTGAGACCTGTTGGAAAAATTCTTGTTTATATATAAAATAATTCCTTGTTAATGCCAATTCGGCCAAGGTTAATAAAAATTCTGTTGGTACTTTATGTGGTCTTGGTCTAGCATTCCATATACATGATAACACTTGCAAAGCCTCATCTTGAGGAATAGATGTATATAATGCTGCTACATCGAGGGTTGCCATCCAAGTAACTTGTTCCGTTGAACCATACTCTTCTAGAATTGTCAAAAAATGTGTCGTATTCTTGATATACGAGGGAATTAGAGGAACTTCATCTTTCAAAATCATATCTAAGTATATACCAACTCTTTCTAATACAGAGTCGTTACTCGACAAAATTGGGCGCCCTGGTGGATTTACTAAATTCTTATGTACTTTAGGTAGGATATAAAATGCTGGAATTTTAGGATACATTGGATTCAGGAATGCTTTTTCTTTCTCTGTTAGAGATCCATGTTTTACAGCAGTAGAGGTGACTTCTAAAATGATCTTCTGCAATTCATCAGTAGGATCTGTTTCAAGACGTACATAGTTCGCAACATTATCCAACTGTCTCAGAATTTCAGCATCGTAACTAGATGTGTCCAAAACCACAACTGTGCCTCCTTTGTCGGCGCGTTTACTTGTAATATCATCCATACTTAAAAGATCTTGTAATGCTTTAAATTCAACTATAGATAAATTCATAGGATGATTATTAATTTGAGATTCCATCTTACTGAAGTCCGAAATTATTTGATGTTTAAACGTATGAATCATAGGGTCCAAAGGGCCAGGAGGTATCCAATCAGATTTCAAGCTAACTAAAGACGCGTCTGTTGTAGAAGGCTTACCAGGAAAAAAGATTTTTAACTGTATAGACCGAATTAGCCTCTCAATAGCTATCCTACTTTTGAAACCATCATAATGCGGTCCATTAATAAACGATAAGCCTCGTGCCTAAACCATATTTTGTGCTGCAGTCAACGTCTTATGCAACAGATTAATCACCGTATCAGTTAATGAAAAGTTACTGTCTCTTTTTTGTGCCGTGATCGTGTCGGGGGCCTGGAAAAAGTTTCCTGATTAATTTGTGGATTACTTAGCTGTTGTTCTCGATAGCCCTTTTTACCTCCTGATTTAACCTCAGGTTCAGAATGCCCGAAATCTGCACTGGAATCTGATGAATAAGTGGAAGTATCTCCATATTCACTCTTCTTATACTTTTCAGTTTGTTTAGTTTTACGTAATGACCAGTTGTAAATAGGACCTTCTTTCATCCGTCTTACATCTTTAAATAATTTCTTAATTTTTAAGTTCTTCAAATCAGTCTTATAACGTTCTAATTGCTTAAGTACTTCTGTATGGCGGACTTCAAAATCTTCCATCTCCTTCAATTTACCTAAATCTTCATTCAATTCCTTAGTCAATGCTATATTCTTCGCATGTGCTGATTCAATTACTAACAGCATTAGATCTAAAGAGCATTTATTCAAAATTTGATTCCAACATGACACAAAGGCCTCATCTTCAAGAAACATAGCAGGAGCTTTCCAAATTCGCAATCCTTGAGGTATAACTTCTTTCCTACAATATTCAGCCAAAGTTAAGCTGTGAAGTTCCAATCGGATATTCCTCTTTGACCTATTAACAAAAGAATCCCAATCAGGACTACTACTAACATTATCCCCTAATAATGATGCGAGATTCAAGATCTCATCTCATCTCTCTAATACGAACAACATCCACATTTATTATGATGACATATTAAAGAATAGCTGATCTGTTTCGGAACCGCTGAGCAGAGCTGATCTCTCAGATTCCTGCCTCTGCTATATTCCATCTTTTACGAACAGAAGCAGTTATCCGATTTGATAGACTTGAATAAGGTTCCGAAACAGATCAGCTCTTCTTTAATATGTCATCATAATAAATGTGGACGTTGTTCGTATTGTAATGTGATGGAAGATCAGCTATGTGTTCAACATAGGAATACATTTTTCAGGTTAAAACAACACACTAATTGCAATACTTCGTTTGTGGTGTATGCCTTATGGTGCCCTGTCTTAAAATATATATTGGAAAGACTACACGTCCTTTGCGTACAAGATTGGCAGAGCATAAATACAGCATCATTAAGGCCAGACTTGAAACTCCATTAGTTCAGCATTGTCTATCTCTGAATCACACCTTTGAAGAGTTGCGATGTACAGTGTTAGAGCAAGTTCTTCCCAATATATGAAGAGGAAATAGAGGTCTGTTATTACTCCAAAAAGAACAAAAATGGATTTATGACCTTAATACTTTGGACCCTAATGGGTTAAATGACAAAACTGAATGGACGCTGTTTATTTGATCACTAATTCTTGAGCTGTGAAGTTCCTTTCGGGTTTCCTCTTTTTCGTTATACTGTGTTATGTTTTTTATTGAGTTTTGCATTGAGTGTCTAGGTTAAGTGTTTACTGAGTGTAAGGTTGCTGTTGAAAAACTACGTCAGCTTTTGTGAGCGTATCAGCTTGCTTGATCTCTCTTTAAAAGGGTATGATGTCAGACATTGTTGATTCAGGTGTTGGGAGACATTGTCGATGCCCGATATTGAAGATATTTTCAGAAAATTGTGGCGAATAGTATTTGGTAACCTCTAGGAGAATTGCATCATTGGAATCCCTGATGAAGCCGAGCAGGTGAAACAGAAGCTTTTGTTGGGCATTCAAAGTTGATATTAAGAAATCTTTTGCGACAACAGAGGTAATTTGCTACTTCTTCGGTGATGCAAAGCCGCATGGAGAGAATTGACGTCTAACCGTTGGTGTTGACTGGAGTCTCTACAATGCTCAGATAAGTGAATCATTGCTATTAGAATGGTGTATAATATTATTGAACTGAAGAGTACTTTGTCTCTCTTTTTTAGGAATTAACTGAGCAGTTTGCTAGCCTCAGTTTTTTGCTACGGTGTAGACGATTTGAAATTTAAAATAAAATATAAAAAACTTCTTAGATTTTGAGAATCCCTAAAAGTACTTTTTCGGGTGTAAGCAATTGATTAGATTTGGATTATTTTTATGTAAATTTAAATTAAAATGTAGAAAGGTTATATGACCCGTGATGTGAAGTCTGCCATTCGATCCTATGGTGATTAATTTCGCCACATGTAGGAGAAAGGCTATCCTGAGGTCATATATACCTTATATGATTGTGTGAGAGTTGTCAGATAGATTAATTAGAGAACTTGTAAGTTTTGTAGATTGGTGTTACTAAGGGTATTTATATTTATTATACATTTTCAGTTTACCCTTTGGCAGTAAGTTAGAAGAATTTATTATGTTTACTGCGATGGCTATTAGCTGGAAGGATTCGTTCAGCTTCAGCTTAGAGAGACAAGATGAGATCTTGAATCTCCCATCATTATTAGGGGATAATATTAATAGTAGTCCTGATTGGGATTCTTTTGTTAATAGGTCTAAGAGGAATATCCGATTGGAACTTCACAGCTTAATTTTGGCTGAATATTGTAGGAAAGATGTTATACCTCAAGGATTGCGAATTTGGAAAGCTCCTGGTATGTTTCTTGAAGATGAGGCCTTTGTGTCACATTGGAATCAAATTTTGAATAAATGCTCTTTAGATCTAATGCTGTTAGTAATTGAATCAGCACATGCGAAGAATATAGCATTCACTAAGGAATTGAATGAAGATTTAGGTAAATTGAAGAAGATGGAAGATTTTGAAGTCCTAGGCTTTTTGGATGCTCGTTGCGGATGTCTTATAGCCGTGGACGCAATTTCAGGGATCGTTTGTGTCCAGCTGTATTGAAATGTGCTACTATGTCAACCTCTTTTGTAGTGGGCCATTCGGCGTGCCATCGCTGTTCCTTTTGCAGCATTATGAGTGAGTTGATTTGTGCAAAGTATCAGTCAAGAGTGAAGAGCTTGAATTTTGCTACGTCTTGCAATACTTCTTATGTGGTGTACGGTATATGGTGTGTGTGTCAACAACTTTACATCGGAAAGACTACACGGCCGTTGAGAACCAGGTTAGCTGAACATAAGTACAGCTTGCATAAGATGCGTATTGATACACCTCTTATTCAACATTGCGTGGATTTGGGTCATCAATTTGAAGATCTTAGATGTACTGTCTTGGAACATCTTCCTTTAAATATTCGGAGAGGGGATTGCAATAAATTGCTGTTACAAAAGGAACAACGCTGGATTTTCAATTTGGACACATTGTATCCAAAAGGCCTTAATGATAAACTTGAATGGACAATATTTTTTGAAAGTTAGTCACTATATTGAATTGCGATTTCCCTTTGGGGTCTGTATGGAGAGTCTGTGCGGTTCCAATCTGTTTGTTTTATGTGTTTCATGTGTTGTATATTCTGTAGGGTGTGTATGGCTTTTAGGTGATGTCATGGTTTTTTGTAGTCGTTGTTTGGGTGTTGATTCATGATAACTAGTGCGTCACACGCCGTCTTTTGGAGATTGGGGGGGAGCCGTGCTTTTGAAGAGTTTTTGGAGTAGCGTTTCTTTTATCGCTTTAGCCTCTGATGAAGCCAGATGATGGCGAAATAAAAGTTTTTGTAGGGTTAATAAGCGTTCTTGAAGTATAATACTAGGTGGAAGTGTGACTTAACAGTTTTCCCCGCTGCTTTGTGGAGATCTGCTTGGTCCAGTGTGTTGTGGATCAAATTGGAGGGTTGAAGATCCTGCCGGTTGCCAGATAACGCTAAGATAAGTTATTGTGAACCTTGTGGTATTTTTTGAACAGTTCATTATTTCATTTTGTGATTTTTTTCACAGGGAATATCCTGTTCTTCCGGTGGGACCTTACCTTGCTCCGTGGAGTTGATTATATTCAGACGCTTTTTTGTATGTGGTTTTGATTGAGTGTGATTGGGTAAGAATGGTTTTTGATATGTTGTGGTGTATAAATAATTTTTATTGCTTTTCCCAATAAGCAATCTTGTGGTTTTTAGGGTTTGGGATTTGTGATAGTTTTGGTGATTGTATGAGAGGCTTTATTGACCAGGGATGTAAGCGTCTGCTTTTCCCTATAGTGAATTTTCACTATATGTAGGGTATGAGCTATCCTGAGGTCATTTTGCCTGTGCAGTATTTTGAGTAAATTGTTTTGAGTTGTGAGCTTTTCATGAGATAGTTGAATTAGGAGCAGTATTTTTTGGTTATTTTTTAGATTTTGAAGTCTGCCATATAGAAGTACTTAAGCAATTAGAACGTTATAAGACTGATTTGAAGAACTTAAAAATTAAGAAATTATTTAAAGATGTAAAGAAGGTCCTATTTACAACATGTCATTACGTAATACTAAACAAACTAAAAAAGTATAAGAAGAGTGAATATGGAAATACTTCCACTTATTCATCAGATTCCAGTGCAGATTTCAGGCATTCTGAACCTCAGGTTAAATCAGAAAGTAAAAAGGGCTATTGAGAACAACAGCTAAGTAATCCACAAATTAATCAGGAAACGTTTTCCGGGCCCCCTACACGATCACGGCGCAAAAAAGAGACAGTAACTTTTCAATAACCAATACGGTGATTAATCTGTTGCATAAGACGTTGAATGCAGCACAAAATGGAAATTACACTAACCTGGTAATTGTAGTTCCTGTAGGATCCAGTTTAGTCCTCCACAATCGGGTAGTGCACCTTCTACTGCAGCCTGGAGACTGGACCAATCAAATCTTCTGTAGTACATATCCAGCAGGAGCTCCCAGAAGCCCCCCAGTGTACTAGTAACAAAGCATACTTAACGAAGCAACACATTAAATAATCATTACATTATCAGTAAACCCTTTTCTTCCCCCCCTGTAATAACCAACTCCCTCCCCAAACGAGGAAGTCAGAACACCGCCTGGCGCCGAAACCGACGCCTTCCAAATTACACAGAGCTCCCCTCCACAGAAATCTAGGGAGCTGACTGAACTCCAAGAAAGGGAAGAGCCATAGTGATAAGCACGACTGTCAACAGAACCCGAACGGGACGAAGAACCGTCCTACAGTCAACCGCTCGGAACAGCGCGCCGCAAGACTACACAGAGAGTTGGGAGGGAAGGAGGACTAAACTGGATCCTACAGGAACTACAATTACCAGGTTAGTGTAATTTCCATTTCCTGTGCGGATATCCAGTTTAGTCCTCCACAATCGGGATGTAACAGAGCAGTTAAGACCGGGCGGGACCTTGCCAGCCGGCGCGCAGAACCGCCGATCCAAAACAGGAATCCCGAGCCGCTAATACATCCAGGCGATAGTGCCTGCTGAAAGCGTGCAGAGACGACCAAGTGGCCGCCCTACAGATATCCGCTGGCGGAACCAGGCAATGCTCCGCCCAAGAGGTCGCCTGAGCTCGAGTAGAATGAGCTCGAAGCCCCTCCGGAACTGGCCGCTGCTGCAACAGATACGCAGACGCGATCGCTGCCTTGAGCCATCTAGCAATGGAGGCCTTAGCCGCCGCCTCCCCTTTTCTTGCGCCCCCAAAGAGCACAAAAAGCCGATCGGTCTTACGAAAGGACTCCGTAGACTGCAAATACCGACGCAGCGTGCGACCCACATCGAGCCGGTGAAGACCCTTGTCCACCGACTCGACCGAGTTCGCCGAAAGGACCGGCAGAAACACTGCCTGATTCAAGTGAAAGGGAGACACCACCTTTGGAAGAAAAGAAGGCACCGGCCGGATCACAATCCGGTCCGCGGAAAACGACAAGAAAGGCTCTCGGCAGGACAAGGCCTGAAGATCCGAAATGCGCCGAGCCGAGCAAATGGCTACAAGAAAGACCGTCTTCAAAGTGAGATCCTTCAGGGACGCCCTCCGCAAGGGCTCAAAAGGTTCCCGCACCAGAGCCCGCAGGACTAAATTCAAATCCCACGGGGGAATCGATGCTCTGCGGGAAGGCCGCAAATGAAAAACAGCGGTCAAGAAACGCCGCACATCCGCATGAGCGCTGAGAATGCGGCCTAAAACCTTGCCTCTATAGCAGGAGATCGCTGCCAACTGAACCTTCAGGGAACTGGCCGCGAGGCCTTTCTCGAACCCATCCTGAAGGAAGCTTAACACGACGGGCACAGAGACCGTCGCCGCCCGGACTCCCCGCCGGGAGCACCAGTCCTCAAAAATCCTCCAGATTCGAACATAAGTAAGAGAAGTGGATGACTTTCTTGCCCGCAGTAGGGTGGAAATCACCGCGGGCGAATAACCCTTCTTTTTCAGCCGAGCCCCCTCAATGGCCAAACCGTAAGCGAGAATCGAGCCACCTGGGGCATCCGCAGGGGGCCCTGAAGAAGAAGGTCCGGCAGCGCGGGCAGGCGCCAAGGCACGCCGTCTCGAAGTCTGACTAGCTCGGCATACCAGGGCCTCCGGGGCCAATCCGGAGCCACCAGCAGCACTCTGCCCTGATGACACTCGATGCGCTGGACGACCCGGCCGATCAGCGCCCACGGAGGGAAGACATACAGAAGCCCGGACGTCGGCCACGGCTGAATGAGAGCGTCGAGCCCTTCGGACATTCGCTCCCGCCGTCTGCTGAAGAAGCGACTCGTCTTGGCCGTCTGGAAGGTCGCCATGAGATCCATGATGGGCGGACCCCACCGCCGTACTATTTGCGCATACACCTGTGGATTTAACTCCCACTCTCCGGGGTCCACTCGCACTCTGCTGAGAAAGTCGGCCTGGACATTTTCCGCGCCCGCTATGTGCGCCGCTGATATTGCCGGCAGACGAGTCTCCACCCAACTGAACAAGGCTGTCGCCTCTGTTTCCAGGGCCACACTCCCTGTGCCCCCTTGGCGATTGATGTAAGCCACCGTGGTCGCATTGTCCGACCAGACCCGGACAGGTCGACCCCGGACCAGTGGCTCCAGGGCCAATAGTGCTAGCCGCACCGCCCGAAGCTCGAGACAGTTGATCGACCAAGACGCTTCCTGGGAGGACCACACCCCCTGAGTGAAGCGGGTCTCGCAGTGCACTCCCCAACCGGCTAAGCTCGCATCCGTTGTGAGGGGAACCCACAGAGGAGGCTCCAAGGGAACCCCCCGCGTCAGATTCTCGGGAGAGAGCCACCAACGGAGCGAAAGACGCACCACCTTCGGGCAGGGCAGTCTCTTGTTCAAGGAGTCGCACTGGTTGGACCACCGGCGAAGGAGCGCCCTCTGCAGCGGGCGCATGTGGAACCGCGCCCACGGTACCACCTCCAAGGTCACCGCCATCGTTCCGAGAAGCCTCAGGTACCACCACGCCGACGGAGCGGGCATGCCCCGAAAGAGTCGGACAAGAGCCCGCAACGCCCGGACGCGGCGCTCGGGGAGGCACACCAGCCCCCGGGCGGTGTCGAAGCGCACCCCCAGATACTCGAGGTCCTGCGTGGGACGCAGACAACTTTTTCGTTCGTTCACCACCCAGCCGAGAGACCGCAGCAGAGCCACTACCCTGCTCGTGACTCGCAAGCACTCCCGACTGGACTTTGCCCGAATCAACCAGTCGTCGAGATATGGATGGACCAAGATGCCCTCCTTGCGCAAGGCCGCCGCAACGACCACCATCACCGTTGTGAAGGTGCGCGGAGCCGTGGCTAAGCCGAACGGCATGGCCCGGAACTGGAAGTGGCCCCACGGAAACGCAAAGCGGAGAAACCGCTGATGAGATGGATGTATCGGGATGTGCAAATAGGCCTCTGTAAGATCGAGGGACGTCAAAAACTCCCCCTGTCGTACTGCTACAATGACTGACCGCAGAGTTTCCATACGGAAGTGCGGCACCCTGAGCGCGCGATTGACGCCTTTGAGATCCAAGATCGGACGCAGAGAATCGCCCTTTTTGGGGACCACAAAATAGATGGAGTAACGACCGGCGCCTCTTTCCAAGAGAGGAACCGGGACCACCGCTCCCAGTGCTAACAACCGAGCCAGGGTCACGCGGATGTCCCGCGTCTTTTGTTCGCCCCTGCTGGGCGACAGAACAAAGGCATCCGGAAGCGGGGATGCAAATTCTAGAGCATAACCCTCTTCTATAATCTGTAGCACCCAGCGATCTGACGTAATTTGGGCCCAAGACGGAAGAAAGTCGTGCAAACGACCCCCGATAATCGGGCCTCCCTCCAGAGCCCGCCTCGCGTCATTGTGGCTTGCGCCCAAAGGAAGACGCCGAGGGAGAGGCGGCTCCGGAGAAGCCTCTGCCGGCCCCTCTGAAACCACGAAATCCCTGATTACGGGCTCCAAACCGGCCCCGCTGCGAGGCCCACAGGCGGGAGGACCGAAACCTGCGCTGATCCCGAAAGGACCCCCGCGCCGAGGTGGAGGACCTGTTGGCCCTTGGCCTATCCTCCGGAAGCCGGCCCCCCTTGGACTCACCGAGCTCCTTTACCAGTTTCTCGAGAGCCTCCCCAAATAACAATCTGCCCTTAAAGGGCAGTTTACTGAGGCGGGACTTGGAAGAACCGTCAGCCGCCCAGTTGCGCAACCATAGGGACCGGCGCGCTGCCACCGCGGACGCCATACTATTAGCCAAGGCGCGGATTAAATCATAAAACAGATCCGCCAAGTAGGCCGAGCCGGACTCCAGCCGGGTGACCTCCAACAGGCCTTGCTGGTCTAAGCCGGGGTTCGAGCGCAAGCGCTGCGACCACCGCAGACACGACCGAGCCACCCAAGCCCCGCAAATAGAGGCTTGCAATGACACGGCATCCGTATCGAAGGTTTGCTTCAGCAAATTATCAATCTTCTTATCCTGCCCGTCCTTGAGGGCCGCCGCCCCCTCAACCGGGATGGTGGTTTTCTTGGTCACTGCGGAAACCGCAGCATCCACTCGCGGAGACTTAAACAAGTCCCTGTCCTTGTCGGCGAGGGGATAAAGCCGATTCATTGTCCGAATCCCCTTCAAACCGGATTCCGGGTGCTCCCACTCCGCCTGTATCATCTGTTCCACCACGCGGTGGACGGGAAAAACCACCTGGGTATCCCTGACGGCCTGAATGAGAGGATCCTCCAGACCCTCTTCCTCCAGGGACCGCACTGCCGAAAGGTTAAGTGCCTGAAGGGACTCCGTAACCAGAGGAACCAGCTCGTCCTTCCGAAACACCCGAATAATCCGAGCCTGATCCTCCGGCTCGGGGATCTCCCCATCCTCCAATTCCTCCGCTTCAGTCTCAGGATCGCCCTCCGCCTCGGACTCCAGAAGCCCCAGGGCGTCCTGCTCCTGTTCCCCCAACCGGAGCCGCTTGACCCCGGGTGGAGAGGAGCGCTGAGCCACCCCAGTGACCCCCGAGGGGAGAGAGGGGGGCCCAACCTCCGGCCACTGACCGGACCTGCTCAAGTGGAAAGCCTGATGCATGAGGAGAACAAAAGCAGGGGAGAATTCCATAGGTGGGACAACTATAGCCCCCTGCTGGAGCGCAGCCACCGACCCACTGGCCGGTGGAACCGACCCAGACTGAGGGATGCTCGGAGAAAGGACACTGTCCCCTGAAGTAGAAGCATCCCCAGGGGTAGCCTGCTCCTGGACATGCACAGAGTGTTCCAGCTCTGCGGGCACTGCAGCGCAGCCCCTGCAGATGCCAGAGTCAGTCCCTGCCGCTCTGCGGGACCCACAAATCACACATTGGGGTTTGGAAGCCATCCCAAGACCACCTCTGCCCAGCGGGATAGAAGGGAACCGGCACAGAAAAGCCCACACCACAGGGGCAATCTCATGCAAATCAGTCCCGGTTGAATAATAAAACGTTTTTTTTTTTTTTTTTTTGCAAGAAACAAACACACTCCCCAGACTCCCAGGGGTGCCCTGAGCAAAATCGCCAGCAAAAGGAACCCCAAAAACCCCAGGGGAACCTGTGCACAAGAGATCAAAAGTGCCTCTATAAGCACACTTTATAAATCCAAAATGGCCGCCGCACTTTTTCACCCGCGGTAAAAAACGGCGCGAAAATACAAAGACAAATAAATAATATGTAAAAGAAAGAAAACGACCCTCAGATACAGGGCAAACGATCAAATTTAGGAAAAATTGCCAAATGGGCTCAGGAGAGCCTACAGAACGCTGGCAGCTCTGACAAGAGAGCACTGCTCACAAATACAGACATAAAATGAAAACTCCTACCAGCTCAGGAACAGCAAGGACACAGCCAACTTCACACAGTGTCAGCCACTGCTGTATCAGGTATGGCTTTTCCCCGTACAGTCAAGGGGAAGCTCACCCAAGGCTGATAAAATTAGCCAGGCAAGAAGACAGGAGCCTGCAGGTCTGCCTTCCTCCCGAGTCTCCTGTGCCAAAGCACTAGAGAGGCATGTTTCTTTCACTTTTCCTTTTAAAGATACAACTAGCTATTAAATAAATAGCAAATAAATGTCCCAAAAACAAACCCTAAAAGACTAACTAACAAGTGTTGCTCCTTCAAGAGTCACTCAGTGTGCCCAGCAAGGGCACAGACGTCTTCAAGCTGCAAGAGACTGGACACACTGGGGGGCTTCTGGGAGCTCCTGCTGGATATGTACTACAGAAGATTTGATTGGTCCAGTCTCCAGGCTGCAGTAGAAGGTGCACTACCCGATTGTGGAGGACTAAACTGGATATCCGCACAGAAAATATGGTTTTGGCACGAGGCTTATCATTTATTAATGGACCGCATTATGATGGTTTCAAAAGTAGGATAGCTATTGAGAGGCTAATTCGGTCTATACAGTTAAAAATCTTTTTCATGGTAAGCCTTCTACAACAGACGTGTCTTTAGTAAGCTTGAAATCTGAATGGATACCTCCTGGCCCTTTGGACCCTATGGTTTCAATGTTTAAATATCTAATAATTTCGGAGTTGAGTAAGATGGAATATCAAATTAATAATCATCCTATGAATTTATCTATAGTTGAATTTAAAGCATTACAAGATCTTTTAAGTATGGATGATATTACAATTAAACGCGCCGACAAAGGAGGCGCAGTTGTGGTTTTGGACACATCTAGTTACGATGCTGAAATTCTGAGACAGTTGGATAATGTTGCGAACTATGTACGTTTTGAAACAGATCCTACTGATGAATTGCAGAAGATCGTTTTAGAAGTCACCACTACTGCTGTAAAACATGGATATCTAACAGAGAAAGAAAAAGCATTCCTGAATCCAATGTATCCTAAAATTCCAGCATTCTATATCCTACCTAAAGTACATAAAGTTCTTTTCCTTTTTCCTCAAATGATATAGTATTGTAAACCGCTCTAATGCCTCTGGCCTGAGCGGTATATCAAATTCAAAATAAACATAAACATAAGAATTTAGTAAGTCCACCAGGGTGCCCAATTTTGTCGAGTAACGACTCTCTATTAGAAGGAGTTGGTATATACTTAGATATGTTTTTGAAAGATGAAGTTCCTCTAATTCCCTCGTATATCAAGGATACGACACATTTTTTGACTATTCTAGAAGAGTATGGTTCAACAGAACAAGTTACTTGAATGGCAACCCTCGATGTAGCAGCATTATATACATCTATTCCTCAAGATGAGGCTTTGCAAGTGTTATCATGTATATGGAATGCTAGACCAAGACCGCATAAAGTACCAACAGAATTTTTATTAACCTTTGCCGAATTGGCATTAAAAAGGAATTATTTTATATATAAACAAGAATTTTTCCAACAGGTCTCAGGTACTGCTATGGGGCGACATTTGAGCCATCACTAGCAAATCTTTATATGCATGCTTTTGAAGACAAGTGGATTTATCATTCTATGCCTTGAATCAAGCTTTGAAGTTATTAGAAAGTGGAGAATAGACCATCTTCACGGACTCAAAATATGCCTTTGGGGTGGTACATACATTTGGAAAAATTTGGGAGGAACAAGGCCTGATAAACAGCAGGGGACGGAGTTGGTACATGGGGAATTAATTTAACAAGTGTTAAAGAATTTGCTGCTGCCACAAGAAATAGCAGTGGTGCATGTAAATGATCATCAAGCAGGAAATTCTTTTGAAGCTAGAGGAAATAGGTTAGCAGATGAGATTGCTAAGGAAGCTGCCTTAGGGGAAGACCTAACCCCTATATACAATTTAACCCCAGGAGTAGTAAGTCATACAGCAAATCCCATATTTACTGAAAGGGAAAAACGACAACTCAAAGACATAGGGGCAGTAGAAACCGAAGGGGGAAAATGGGTTTTACCTGATGGCAGGCAGATGGTAAACAAACAAATAATGAGAGAAATTATGGCCATTCTACATCAAGGGAGTCAATGGGGGGTACAGGCAATGCGTGATCCGGTTCTAAGGCCCTATAGGTGTATGGGAATATACACAGTAGACAAGCAAGTATGTGAGAGGTGTATAACCTGTAAGAAAATAAACAAAAAGGCCCTTAGTAAACAACTGCAGGGAGGCAGAGACCCTGGTCTTCGTCCATTCCAAAGTATACAAGGTGAAGTACCTTTTGGTAATAGTGGACCATTTGATGGGATGGGTGGAGGCATATCCCATAGGAGTAGCAAAAATAGCCTTGGAACAAATCATTCTAAGATATGGAATGATAGGTCACATTCACTCGGACCAGGGAAGTCACTTCACAGCCAAGGTATTGCAAAACATAATGGAAACTCTGGGAGTATCCTGGGATTTCCATACTCCATGGCATCCACCTTCCTCAGGGAGTGTGGAACGCATGAATCAGACTATAAAGTAGCAGTTAGCCAAATTGATGTTAGAAACAAAATTACCTTGTACTAAGTGTTTGCCCTTAACATTGTTAAGAATCCGAACAGCCCCTCGGAAAGATTTAGGATTGTCCCCCTACGAAATGTTATTCGGATTACCCTATATGGGACAATTAAAGGAATCTCCTCAGTTTGAAACTAAAGATAAGTTTCTTAAAGAATATATACTTGGGCTGTCCTCTTCTTTATCTGTTCTCAGGAATAAAGGACTGTTGGCACAAACTCCCCCGTTGGAGTTTGCAGTTCACGGTCTCAAACCAGGACAGTGGGTCTTGATAAAATACTGGAAGGAATCCAAATTGCAACCAGACTGGGAAGGCCTGTTTCAGGTCTTACTGATTACTGAGACTGCTGTAAGAACTGCGGAAAAAGACTGGACTCATTCTATACGAATTAAAGGTCCAGTCGAAGCTCTTTCAGACGAACAATGGAAGGTCCAGGGAACCAATGACCCTATGCGCCTGAAAATAACAAGGAAAAATAGAAGAACAGGAGAGAAGTTGGTTAAAAAGGACTAATAAAAATTATAACATGGACAAAGTGGAAGGTGCTGCTATGGTGGGGGGGATCACTTTCTCTGTTAAGGGGAATGACATGGGATCTAGGACGGAGAAAGGGATGGATGGTGAACAAATACAAACACAGACACAATGGGAAGGATGTACCCTAACATATTTAATGTAATCGTATCAGAGGGAGATGAACCAGTGAGCCTAGAATTTGATGCCTGCCAAGTGATACGTTGTGATGGGGGATACTACGAAAAGTTGTGGGGAAATAGTCATAAGTATATGTGTCCAGAGACTGCCTAAACACTTGTGTATGGGATGCCCTGTTACAGGTGGTCAAACGTTTGGTGGACCACCGAGGATGGAGGCTGTGTCTCCCCAGAGGGGAAGAAACACCAGGTCAAAAGAAAATAACAATGGTAAAAAAACCCACAGCATTCAGTAATGTAACCCAGGAAGTTGCAACCCCATCGTGGTCACCCTCTCGGGAAGGGATGACTTACAGGATGGGACCTATGGACTAAGAATAGACGTTAGTGGGCAAGATCCCCTGGGAAGATTGAGGATAAAAATACCCCTCAAGAATCAGACTCAGGTCTCCACACCATTACCCAGTGTATCCTTTGATCCTAATAAGGACACTAAGGCAGTCAAGATAGTGGAGATTAAAGATTTGAGGGACACTTTAGAGGTGGAAACGGGTTATGGGGATGTGAACGCCTGGGTGGAATGGGTTAAATATACTGTAGGAAGTCCCAATCGTAGCAATTGTATATAGTTAACCAGGATATCCTTCATCAGATAACCCTGCATTGTATTGTTTCCCCTATTTCGCTAAGTTATACTTCCTGTTAAATGTAACGACCAGACATGTGTAAACTGTCGGATGTTTTCTGTTCAATGTAAACCGCGCTGATGTCTAATAGTGCGGTATATAAGAATTGTTAATAATAATAAATAAATAAATAAATAAATTGCTATGCATGTGCCTCCGGGAGGCCCATTGCACAGGTTGTGCCCTTACCCCTGAGGTGGGATACAGATCCCGAAGGAGTAAGATGCCTCATATCTCTCTATCAGGAAAAACCGGCTTGGGGAAATGAAAGTTCCAAGTCATTGAATTTGCTCTTTCCCCCTACAGACTTGAAGGAGGTAAAAGTTCCCCCAACATTTTCAGCAGTGTTTGGAAGTCACTTCGCCTGTCTCACCAGGTGGGGGAAGAACTACACAAGAGAAGTGGGGGAACTGAAAACCTGTGTTCTAAGCTTGAAGCTGACAGGGATGGAAGGAGAAGAGAAGAACTACTTCAACCTGGTAATCCCTAGGGCAGACCAGTGGTGGTACTGTGGAGGGCGGACGTTGAGACCAACATTGCCTATCCTATGGTCAGCAACATGTGCAATAGTTCAAATGGCAGTTCCTTTCACCTTGGTGTTCACAGAACAGGACAAGGGGCAAATACAAAGGGAAAGGAGGAGTACCTTGGGAACCTCATTTGATGACAGGATATATATAGATGCAATAGGAATCCCTCGGGGAGTTCCGGATGAGTATAAAGCATAGTTACTCACCTGTAACAGGTGATCTCCGAGAACAGCAGGAATTTAGTTTTCACATATGGGTATCGTCAGCACCGATGGAGCCTGCGCGGGAACGCTCCCCAGCATCCAATAGGAAAACTTTTGGGAGCATCCCACAGCACCTGTCTGCTGCCTTCCCGCCTTTCCCAACTGTCCCTCTCCAGTTGAGTTTAAAGATGAGACAAAAGAGAGAGGGAAAGAGAGAGAGATAGAGAGATACAACTCCTAGGGGAGGTGGGTGGGTTGTGAAGACTAAATTCCTGCTGTTCCTGGAGATCACCTGTTACAGGTGAGTAACTATGCTATCTCCAGGAACAAGCAGGAATGTAGTCTTCACATATGGGGACTCCCTAGCTGCAGATGCCAGGGAGAAGGCCCCAGACGTTGTGTGCCCTTGTGAAAGGGTTCCACTTCCCCCCATGGATCTCTGGCATCCTACCAGGGATGCTGGGTAGGAGTTGATTAAGTATGGAACAGGTGTTGAAGAACAGCCTGACCAAACAAGGCATCCCGGCGGGAGTCCTTGTCTAAGCAATAATGGGCTGTGAAGGTATGAACCGAAGCCAAAGTAGCTGCTCGACAGATGTCGTCGCTAGACAGAGTGAAGATGAGCCATAGAGGCTGCCATGGCTCTCACATTGTGAGCTGTGACATGGCCTTCAAGACGAAGGTTTTTACTCTCATAGGCAAAAGATATACACTGTGCAATCCAGCTTGACAGTGTTCTTTTGGAGACTGGAAGTCCCAAATGACTAGTATCAAAAGCAACAAAGAGTTGAGAGGACTTTCTATGTTGCTGTGTCCTTTGCAAGTAAAGAGCCAAAGCTCTTTTACAGTCCAAGGTATGAAGATTCCTTTCTGCATTTTAGGCGTGAGGCCTTGGAAAGAATACAGGAAGGTAAACCGCTTGGTTTAAATGAAAAGGTGACACCAACTTTGGCATAAAGTGTGGGTGAGTCCTAAGGACTACCTTATCATGATGGAACCTTGTATAAGGAGGATCAGCCATCAAAGCTTGCAATTCACTGATGCGATGTGCTGATGTGATTGCAATGAGAAAGATGACCTTCCAGGAAAGGAATTTCAAAGAGGTAGTGGCTAATGGTTCAAAGGGCAGTTTCATGAGTTGCCCAAGAACCAGATTTAAGTCCCATGCCACCGGTGGTGGCTTAATGGGAGGCTTAGTTAAAAGAAGGCCTCTCATAATTCTCGCTATGAGAGGATGAGAGGAAATAGGTTGCCTATTTAGAGGCTTGAAAGAAGCTGCAATAGCACTCAAATGAACTCTCACTGAATTAGTCTTAAGCCCTGCATTTGATAAATGAAGGAGATAATCCAGTAATGATTCCAAAGGTATCGCAAGAGGGTTAAGACTCTTCTGCAAGCACCATATGGTAAACCTTTTCCACTTAAATGCATAAGAGCATCTTGTGGAAGGCTTCCTGGAAGCATGCAAGATATCCTTTACCTGCTGGGAAAGGTTAAGACCGTGAAGTTCTAGGCTTTCAGCAACCAGGCCCTGAGATGCAGAGACTGGGGATTGGGATGCCACAGCATCCCGTCCTCTTGAGCAAGGAGATCTGGAGCAGATCCTAACTCCAGAGGCGGAGCTTGAGAGAGATGTAGGAGCAGAGGGTACCACATTTGCCGTGGCCAACGTGGAGCTATGAGAATCATATGACCTCTGTCTCTCTGAAGCTTGAACAGGGTTTTGGGAATTAGGGGAATGGGTGGAAAGGCATACAGGAAGTCCCGACCCCAACGGAGGAGGAAAGCATCCCTGGCCTGACAACCCTGAGACGGAATTCTGGAACAGAACCGGGGAAGTTTGGCATTCAGTGGACTTGCAAAGAGATCTATGTCCGGGGTTCCCCAAATTTGAAAAATGTTGGCAACCTGGTCTGCATGGAGAGACCATTCGTGTGGAAGCAGAACTCGACTGAGTCTGTATGCCCAAGAGTTTTGAATGCCTGGAAGATACACCGCAAGGAGATGAATCTGATGCTCTCTGGCGAGGGCCCATAGTCGCAAAGCTTCGTTGAAGAGCAACAGAGAGCCTGTTCCGCCCTTCTTGTTCTCATAGAACATGGCTACTTGATTGTCCGTTTGAACTAGGACTGTCTTGTAGCTGAGCTGGGTGTGGAATACTCGAAGAGCAAGGAAGATTGCTCTGAGTTCCAGGAGATTGATGTGGAGATAGGCCTCATGTGGGGTCCAGGTACCCTGGGTAGAGAGGCCTTGCAGGTGGGCTCCCCAACCCACCCGTGAAGCATCTGTTGTTAGAGTGGCTTGGGGTGGCGGTTGCTGAAAAGGAGACCCCCACCAAAAGGTTTTGGGGTGACTGTCACCATTGGAGGGACAAAATAAGGCGATCTGAGTTTGCTATTTTGTCTGACAGGCAACCTGACGCCTGAGTCCACTGAGTGGATAAAGTCCACTGGGCTGCCCTCATATGGAGGCAAGCATAAGGAACCACATGCACGGTGGATGCCATGTGGCCTAGCAACTGTAACATTTCCCGAGCAGCGAGGTGAGGTTTTACAACTGCTTGGGAAGCTAACTGCACAATGTGAAGGCAGCGGGGCTGTGGAAGAAAGGCCCTTGTCTGTCTGGTATCCAGCAGAGCTCCTATAAACTCTAGGGATTGAGTGGGAGCAAGGATGGATTTTGGGAAGTTTATGACAAGTCCCAAATACTGAAGGATGCGCATTGTGCGAGAGAAAGCAACCCTGGCCTCTGGCTCTGAAGGGGCTCGAATGAGCCAGTCGTCTAAGTAAGGGAAGGCGAATATTCCTAGGGTGCGGAGAAATGCTGCCAGAACAGCCATGCATTTTGTGAACACCCTTGGTGCAGAGGCCAGGCCAAAAGGAAGAACCTTATATTGGTAGTGCTTCCTTTGAAACAGAAAGCGAAGGATCTTTTGGTGAGTTGGATGGATGAGAACATGATTGTACGCATCCTTGAGATCTAGAGAACAAAGCCAATCCTGACTCTGAAGGTATGGCAGCAGAGTTCCTAGAGAAATCATTTTGAACTTCTCTTTGAACAGGAATTTGCTCAATTCTCTGAGGTCTAAAATGGGTCTGTGTCCTTGTCTTTTCTTTGGAATAAGGAAATAGGAGGAGTAAAACCCTGTACCCCGTTGGAGAATGGGTACCTCTTCTATTGCCCCTTGAGCAAGGAGCACAGTGACCTCTTGACCTAACCGGTCGTTGAGAGAGGTCTGAGAATTAAACTGTCTTACCATTGTAGGAGTGGGCATGCTGAGGAAATGAAGCTTGTACCCCTCTCTTACAATAGACAGAGTCCAATTTTCTGCTGTTATCTGACCCCATCTGGGGCAAAATGACATAACCTTCATGGGATGGTGGAGGGTTCTGGGCCGTTCAGGGCCAGGAAGGCAAAGTTCTCTAGATAGGAGTCAAAGCCCTGTGGAGGCTGAGTCTGTGAGCCGGTTGAGGCTTAGCAGCTTTTGTCTTTCTTTGCCTAGGTTGTTGCTGCTGTCCCTTTTGGACAGACTGACCTAAATGATGTCCCTGCTGGGTATAGGAGGGATAAAACGTTTTCTTCTTGCTGAAGAAAGGTTACTTAGAGGATCTTTTCCTCACAGGATCAGCTATAGATTTAGACAATCTATCCAAAGTGATATTGTCAGCATCTATCTCATTAGCTTTTTCCTGCCAATCCTTGCCAAAGAGATTCTCTCCTGTGCAAGGTATATTCCCTAGTTTGTCCTGTACCCAAATTTCCAAGTCAGGTGCCTGGAGCCAGGCAATCTTAAGTGAACCTATGACAATGGCAGACGTTCTGCTTATGCATTCAAAGCAGTCAAAGGCTGCATGATTCACAAACTTGGAAACATTCTGAGCATGTTTGACAAGAGTGAGATAATCTTGCCTTTTATTATCAGGAAGGAGAGGGCTCATAAGCTCTAAATCTACTGTGACCTCTTTAAGGAACATTCCCATATACAAGATATAGGAACTGATCCTAGCAGAAGGCATAGAAGCCTGGAAGGATCAACGTCCAAAGGCGTCAAGAGTCCTACACTCACGTCCTGAAGGATTAGATGCATGCCTTTTTGCACTCTTTATCTGTCTCATGGCTGATTCCACTACCATGGAATGGTGTGGTAATTGAATCTTCTGAAACCCAGGACAAGGAGGAACTCGATACATGGTGTCAAGTCTTCGAGAGTGAGGAGATGTGGTTAGAGGTGTTTCCCACATCCTTAACATAAGATCATGCAAGATCTCATGAATAGGTAAGGTAGCTGCCTCCTTGGGAGCTTTAGGGTATTGTAGGATTTCTAATTCCTTTGCCCTAGGCTCTTTTTCAGGAGCCAATGTGATGGAAAGACCTCGGGCCACATCTCGGATAAAATCCTGAAAGGACATATCCTCTGGTGGAGACATCCTATGCTGAGGAGAAGAGGAATCCTCAGGAAGAAGTACTCTGGTATCGGCAGAGCTTTCAGAGTCTTCAGACTCATCCGAGGATTCGAAGTATCTTTGATCCGGGTGATCGTGCAAGGCACGGTACCGGTACCGATCAAAGTCAGCATTGGAGTGGTCCGCTACCGACTTGTCGATGCCGGATAGAGACACATGACTCGGTCCCAGTAGAATACCTGCCGATGTCGATGCAGTCGGTGCCGGTACCAGAGTCGGTGCCAGTTGAATTGTCTGAAGCGGTCCCAGGGGCATCGAGGCCGTGAGAAGAGCAGCCAGACTGCGTCCAATAGCCAAGAATCTCTGGTCTATCGATGCTGCCGATGCTTGGGTATCGGTGCCGGATGAAGCAGCCAGAACCCCAGAGCATGGCACCAGTAGTTCTGCCGAGGTTGAAGCCTCGAGAACATCCTGGAGCCCCGTTAGTGCTTTGGAAGCCGAAGCCTCCCGCCGGGGCAATTTTGCCGGTGAAAGTCCCTCAAGGGCAACGTCAGAGGCATCTTGATGTTTAGAAGGAGATCTACCCTTTGAGGACCGGCTAGATTTATGTTTAGTTACCTGAGATCCATGGGAGGAAGACGAAGCCCTGGAAGATGTTGATGCCACAGAAGCTGCATCGGAGGGAAAAAGGGTGCTAAGTTTAGCAGCTCGGTTTTACCGGCCCCTTTTCGACATCATCCCACAGGCAACACACTCTGAAATAGAGTGGGCAGGACCTAAACATTTGAGGCACCACTTATGGGTGTCGGTGACAGAAGCTGGTACCGCCACACTTAGAACACTTTTTAAAACCCGAAGCGGGTTTTTCCATTCTGAAGGAAAAAGTTGGGCCTAGTGCCCAAAATGGCGCGTGGCACCTGAGGAGAAAATTACTGGAAAAGACTCCAGAAAGAAAGTTCTTTTTTTTTTTTTTGAAAAAAAGAAAGAAGATCCGGCGGTACCGGTGTAGCGTCGAGGGAAGGCAGATGCGACCACATAAAAGAAGAATAAGAAGGGAATTTTTTCTGCGGTGATAGGATGTGCGACCTGTCGGCTCCACGGAAAATGAAGAACTGGAGAGGGACAGTTGGGAAAGGCGGGAAGGCAGCATGCAGGCGCTGTGGGATGCTTCCAAAAGCTTTCCTATTGGATGCTGGGGAGCTTTCCAGCGCAGGCTCCGTCGGTGCTGACGATACCCATATGTGAAGACTACATTCCTGCTTGTTCCTGGAGATAGCACGAAACCAGATTGCAGCTGGATTTGAATCCCTGTTATGGGTAATCACGATAAACAAAAATGTAGATTGAATAAATTATACATATTATAACCAACAGCGGTTTATCAGTTATAACCGGGATGCAACAAAGGGGATCACAGAACAATTGGACGCCACTAGCAGAATGGCCTGGGAGAACCGAATGATTTTAGATATGATGGCGGCTGAAAAAGGGGGCGTGTGTGTAATGTTGGGGGGAAATGTTGTATGTTCATCTCCAATAACACGGCCCCTGATGGTACAATCAATAAAGCCCTGCGAGGACTAACTACCTTGGCAGAGGAATTGGCAGAAAATTCAGGTACGGATACCTCTCTCACTGGATGGTTGGAGTCATGGTTTGGGAAGTGGAAAGGTAGTATCTGCATTTACCTCTGTACTTCTTGTAATTGGAGTATTAATTGCAGTGGAGTGTTGCATAATACCATGTATAGGAGGGTTAACTCAAAGATTGATAGAAACAGCAAGCACTAAACAAATGATTGTATCATCTCCCGTGCACAAGGGTGCAATGTTATTAATGGATAATAAAGGGGAAGAGATAGAGTCAGGAAGGATGTTATCTAAATTAGAAGCTTCCTATGGAACTGTAGAGTAAATGTAAATAGTAACAACAAAACTTTAAAAAGAAAGAGGAAGGGGTTTGATATAAAGAAATGTGATAAGTTATTTTTACAATGTAATATAATTCTTGTATTCCACTCATTTACCACTCTGTAATATAATTCTGTATGTAATGACTTTCTGACTCCCTTTGCTGTGTGTCTGCATCCTGGGAAGAGAGACTACGTGGCTAGTAACACGTAGTCTGACACAGGTGCGGAAGTATTAACCAATGAGTTATAGACATGCTGGAAGGGGGAGAGGACATAGTGTACTATAAAAGAACCGTGAAACAGAGGACAATTGTGAAAGCTTAGTCAAGCATTCACCCTTTCTTGCAAGAATGTAAGGTAATGTAATTAAATTAACCCTTTGCTTCACTGAGGAGTCTGTTATTGTGTAAAAAGTTATGTTTTATTACAATTCCACCCTATGCTCTGGCTGCTGTGCTAGTGCATCTGATTCTCCAATGTGGTGCTTCATGTTGCAAATGCATTGCATGGCTTTACACATTGCATATGGCCATCCATGGCAGCCTCCCTAAGTGTTAAATATGTATACCATGTGTGCCTTGACTCACCTTCCTGCTGCTGCATCTCCTGGCAGAGGTGTTCAAACAATCTGGGCTGGGTCATCTGCATGGCCCTGAAGCATGTCTGAACAGACTCCAGATTATGGAATAGGAGGAAGCGTTAGTAGGGGATAAGTGGGGTACACATGCTTTGAAATCTACTTATTTCATTGGTGCATCCCCTGCCATCCTCCAAATATATCTCATTCTTGGGGTCCTGGGGTGACAAGCCTTTGCCTCTGAGGGTCTGTCCTGTCCTGGTATATGGGAACTTTGGCATGTAGACATTAGGGATGCCATGCTAATGGTTGCAGGGCACATATGCAACCCATTACTTGCAACATCCTGGTGCACAGCACAACCTGTATGCCGAGATGTTGGCAGCCATGTGCTATACAGGCACAGTATGGATGCGTTCATTCTTGTATGGTTCTGTGCCTATATATTCATTGTGATTTGCATATGCCCTGAATTTTGGGAGTAGGGCTTTGCCAGGCTAGTTGCAGGCATGGCTTTGCCACTTAATGCCCATGGCTTATGCCAGTGGCAGACATCTCTATATGCCACCACTTGTGTGTCCTGGTGCCTTCCCCATGTGTCAATCCAGTCAAGCTGTTCTCCCTCCTCACTGATTGACAGATCCCGCTATGGCATCAACTGAGTACTTGGTGTCTGTGTATGTGTGGGACTTTGGGGGGCTACTCTTCGGTCAACAGTAAATTTGATCATGGCAGTAACCTCATATCTGGGGCAGGGAGGTTGTGCCCTGGTCAAACCATCTGCCTGCACCCCTTCTGTGAATGTTTTGGTACACTTAATGAGCATGGTCATCGGGACACCACCCCTCCAACTCCCATTCTGTCTGGGGGTTTGTCATTGCTGTTTGCTTTATTTGTACATGTGTGTCCACTCTCCCTCTCAAGTTCAGCTTGTGCTTCTGGTGGTCTGAGTTTCTGGTTGCACAGATCTATTGCACTGCTGTGACTGCTTCTGCTCTTTATTGACCCTCAGAAGATGATGTCCTAGATGATTACTCAGTTTTGCCTAAACCAGAGTACTATACTTCCCTGCTTGCACACTTGAGTGTCTGTCAGCAGTTAGGTGTCTTCCTGTGAGATACACGAATAAATGTGCAAAGGTTGTCTCACTTATCTAGGTACACGTGGATCCTCTCTAAAACCTTACTGCAGCATGGGGTAGCCTTCGTCATCCGAGCACTAGACTACAAAGTTAGCCTGGTATGTGGTTGCCATTCTGTTCCTCTACTATCGTGCAAGACGACTGGAAATATGTGCACACATTATCTGCAGAGAGGCAGAGGTGCACATACAGTGCATGCAGGTACATACGGGTCCTCCAAGACTATGTATCGGTATGTTGCGCATATACAGTGCCAAAATAGACATCTGTGCATGTACAGACCAACACAGTTTCTCAATGTATCTCCTACGTCCATCTGATGTATTTGGCGAGGCAGCCCATCCCATACTGATTTTGGAACACAAATGCATGCTGTCGCAGCCACTTTTTCTTTTTTTAATTTAGTGTTTAGTAATTTTATACACTGCAACTTTCAACAAAAATAGAATACACTTTAGATGATCATAAAGACTAATACCCCCCACCCCCAAACCTCCTCCTGGTTCAATGTTAACTAATGGTAATAGTTTTATTTAAATTGTAAACCCTTCCCAAATACTCTCACCTCCGGAAGCTTCCCATGCCTAATCACAGTCAACATTTCCATTAAATACACTTTATGCATTTGTGCTTGCCAGATCTGCAATGTCAGAACCTGAGAGGACTTTGAAAACAAGGCCACTTCACAACATGCACTTGTAGCACACATGTGCACCAATTTCCCCTTAGACCTGCTAGACCCTACACCCCCCCACAGCCCAACATCACATCTTCCAATCCCAAATGCAATGCCACCCCAACTAAGTCCTTAACTACCCCACCTACTGCACTCCAAAAATCCTGTAATTTTGAGTATTCTCACCACACAGACAAATATTTGCCTCTGTGGTACACCCCCTCCAACAACCAGATGGCAAGCCTGGCACCATCTTGTAATCACACTGTGATCAAGTATCATGTACGTGATGACCCATTTTCCATCACACACATCTATAACTTTCAGTCACATCATTTGTTTTTTGTTTTTTTTTATACATGTCCAAGTTTAGGGGTTGGGATATGCCAATTTTGGAATGACCATGCAATTACACGGCACTTCTTCTGAAATTGCCATAGGATTTCATATGTTTTCTCTTAAATGTCTCAACCTCCCCCCTAGATGCCCTTACTGTCCAGCTCGCTTCTAGATCCCCTGCCTGCATAATCCAAGTTCATATCCCTGTATTTACATTTAATGTTGCCGCCTGTTAATACTTGTTACTTACTGTTACTTGTTTCTAGCTCAATGTAAACTGTTCTATGTAAACTATTTTACTGTTCACGTTATATGTAAACCGCACTGATTTCAAAGAGCGCAGCAAGGTGAAAGGATTGAAGTCTGGAGTTGGCAGTGGAAGAAAAGGGCATAGAGAGAAGCAGGTCATTGGAACAGCAGAGTTCTCGAGGAGGGGTGTAGGGAAAGAGGAAAGAGGAAAGTTAGTGAG
Source organism: Ichthyophis bannanicus (assembly GCA_033557465.1). Lineage (NCBI taxonomy): Eukaryota > Metazoa > Chordata > Amphibia > Gymnophiona > Ichthyophiidae > Ichthyophis > Ichthyophis bannanicus. The sequence continues at coordinate 935,946,187 of CM066033.1, read as the reverse complement.
AAGCAAAAGAATGAATGCATTTATAGGTCAAAAGGAGAAGCTTGAATTGGATATGGAAACAGAAGGAAAGCCAATGAAATGACTTGAGAAGAGGGGTTAAATGAGCATATCGGGGCTGGTGGAAGATTAGCCATGCAGCAGAGTTCCGAATAGTTTGAAGGGGGGAGAGGTGACTCAGAGGGAGACCAGCAAGGAGGAGGTTACAATAGTCAAGAAGGAAGGTGACTAAAGAGTGGATAAGTGTTTTAGTAGTGTGTTCAGAAAGGAAGGGGCGACTATTGCTAATGTTATAGAGAAAGAAATTACAGGTTTCAGCTATCTGTTGGATATGTGTGGAGAAAAAGAAGGAAATGTCAAAGATGATCCCAAGGTTGCAGGATGAGGAAAAAGGAAGAAAAAGAGTGTTATCTACAGAGATAAATAAAGGAGGAAGGAGGGAGGAGGCTGTAGGGGAGAAAATAAGAAGTTCGTTTTTGGCCATGTTCAATTTCAAATGGCGGTGAGACATCCAGGCAGCAATGTCAGATAGGCAAGCAGAGATACAGGCTTGGAGTGTAAGAGAAATATCAGGTGTAGATAAGTCTGAGAGTCATGAAAGCCATGGGGTGGGGGGGATGAGAGCACCAAGGGACTGGGTATAGAAAGAATAAAGGAAATTGCCAAGAACAGACCCTTGGGGTATACCAACTGAGAGTGGGATAAAAGAAGAGGAGGAACCACCAAAACAAACATTGAAAGAGCGATGGGAGAGATAAGAAGAGAACCAGGACAGGACAGAGCCTCTAAAACCAAGTGAGAGCAATGTGTCGAGGAGAAAGTGGTGGTCAACAGTATCAAAAAAAGCAGAAAGGTAAAAAAGAATGAGAAATTAAGGTCCTTGTATTTAGCCAGGAACAAGTCACTGGAGACTTTGGCGAGAGTCATCTCAGTAAAATTTAAGGGATGAAAGCTAGATTGAAGTGGATCAAGCAGGGCTTGAGAGGAGAGAAATTCAAGACAATGGTGGAGAACTACATATTCAAGAAGTTTGGAAATGAATAGAAGAAGGGAGATGGGTCAATAATTAGAAAGACAAGTTGGGTCAAGTGAAGGTTTCTTGAGGAGAGGTGTGACCAGAGCATGCTTGAAGGTGTAGGGACAGTTGCAGTGGAGAGCAATAGGTTGAGAATATGTGAGATGGAGGGGATGATAGAGGATGAGCTGGAGTTAAGGAGATGGGTGGGGATAGGATCAAAAGAACAGGTAGTAACTTTAGAGGAGGAAAAGTTTCCTTTTCAGAGATCTTAGAAAAGGATGAAAGGGTAACAGAGATTGAGGGGAAGAGTTGGTAGTGAAGAGGGGGAAGAGTTGGTACTTAAGAGGGGGAAGAGGGGATGAGGCTGATCTAGAGAGGAATTGGAGTGTAGTCTTGTGGACCGTCATGGAAATAGTCGGCTAGAGTTTGGACAGAAAGACAAGGAGGGGTCGGAGGAGGAGGTGCCTTGAGGAGAGAGTTGAGAAGAGACGGCGAGGGTCAGAGGCAAGAGCGTTAGTCAGATGAACATAGTAGTTTTGCTTGGCGAGTGCTATGGCTGACTGGAAGGAGGCAAGCATGAATTTGAAGTGAAGAAAGTCAGAAAAGGAGTGGGATTTGAGCCAAATGCATTCAGCTGAGTGGGCACAGAAGTGTAGATAGAGGGCAGTTAAAGACAGCCAGGGCTGAAGTATAATGCGCCTCACAAGACGTGACATGAATGGAGCAAGAGCATCCAGAGCTATGGAGAGAGCGATATTATAAGAAACTAAAGCCTCATAAACAGACTTAGAAGAAAAGGTGGAGGAAAGAGGTGATGAGACAATAGTGGAGACAGCTGAAGTATTGACAGCATGAATATGCCTAAAAAGGTAGGAGGATACTGGGAGAGATTGAGGTGGGGAGTGATGAAGAGTGAAGCTTAGTAGGTGATGGTCAGATATCAGAAGAACTGAGGTACAGAAATTAGACGGTAAACAATCAGAGAAGAAAATGAGGTCAAGGCAGTGACCATGCTGATGAGTGGGGGCAGAAGGGCAAAGCTGGAGGTTGAATGAGGTGGTAAGGGGATACATACTGTACAGGGGATTTTCTCATGAAGGTAAGGCTGGGCCAAACTTCATGCTATCCGCCCCTATCTTGACCTCCCAACCGAGACCACTGTCATTCTGAGCCTCACAATATTTGATTATATTATAGCATTGTCTATGTTGACCTTTCTGAGTATACTTTGAAATGCCTTCAATCAGTACAAAACATGGCAATCCAGCTCCCTTCTAAAGCCCACAAATATGACCATCTTACACTGTTATTAATTCATCACCATTGGCTTCCAATTATAGCACGCACCCAATATAAAATTATCAATCAGTCGCTACTCCTCTTCATGTACTCTTGACTCACTTTGTGATAATAGACTCTGTATACCGTCTCCATCTAAGGCTAGATTTGAAGTCATGCACTGTTCCACTTTGTTTTCTGTTGTGCCCTCCCTTTGGATTAGTCTCTCTCTTCTCACCTCTAAGAACATAAGAACATAAGATATGCCATACTGGGTCAGACCAAGGTCCATCAAGCCCAGTATCCTGTTTCCAACAGTGGCCAATCTAGGTCATACGTACTGTGATGGGGCTGAAGCCATTGAAGCAATGGATGTAGAAAACAACTCTCTTTCTTATGAAGCAACTGAGTTACAGAGGGTGCAATTACCTAGAAGTGCAGCTAGAGGGAACAGGCACAAGGCTGCAGAAGTTACGCTGACACACCCAGGTTGTAGCAATGCAGTAGCTAATCAAAGGCACCTGAGTAGAAAGCCAGGAAACTCAGTTGGAAAACACCTTTTTAAGCAGTGCTCACAAGGAAGCAGACAGAGAGGATCTAAGAAGGAACTCGAGAGAGGATCTAAGAAGGAACTCAAGGGAGGACCTTTGGGAGAGAGAGAGAAAGGATCTATGAAGGAAGGACCTGAGGAAGGAACCTCGTACACTGCAAGGCAGAGAAGCTTGGATACATGGAAAAGCAGAGCTAAGTTCCAGGGAGAACAAGCCCAGCTTAGAAAGCTCCAGAAGCCAGTCTTCAAGGAAGACGGTGACAAAGGGAGAGTCTCTGGTGGAGAGAACACCAGCAGCAAACGCTACTGAGATCCAAGGTACAGTGATACTTTGTTTATTAAATGGATGCCAGGTCCTAGGAAGGCTGATAACGTAAAAAGCCATCCTGAGAAGAAACAAAGCTGGAGGAAGTTTCGCAACCCTGTACAGAGAGGTATAGGGAAAAGCACTAACAGTTATTTGCTAAACCCAGGCCAGCAGGGCTGGAAAGTGAGGGAAAGAATACTGAACTGCAACCTGTGTTAACCAGGATTAGAAGACACCACGTGTGAGCTAGAACCCATGCAAATTGAGTTTGCAGAACCAGAACCATTGATGCTTGAACCAATGGACTGTTCTCTGTGTATTACCGAGAGCCTGGAATCTCTTACCGAGATATAACAGCAGCACATGTTTTAAAGTACCTTTTGCTTCTGTTAAAACTGAAGGAAGAAGTTTTGTCTTGTTTTTCTTGCTGTTTGAGAAACTTGCTAGGATACAGAGAACTGTGAAGCATTTGTAACAGTTGTTGACCTTTTGTAAATATTCTTGGCACTAAACCTGAAGTAAGGTAAATTCTACTTTGTTTCCTGAAGAACCTTTTGCGTAACAAGGGAATAAAACCTTTTTGTTTCACCCTGCTCAAGGCTCACACATCTATTTTCTTGGTGAAGAGGGACTACAAGGACCAGAATGCACATGGTCTAAAAGTTTTTCTTTCTTCAACAAAATTAAAATGTCCACCCTGACCCTTCTGCGCACTGCCACTAGGAGGGGCTGTGACAGTACCTAGCAGTTTCCCCAAAAGACACAGGTTCCGCAATGCTTGTACTGGGTCAAGCATTGATATCCTGGGTCCCTTCTTAATAATGGTTTATGGACCTTTCCTCCAGGAATCTGTCCAAACCTTTTTTAAACCTAGCTACACTAACAGCCTTTACTACATCCTCCGGTAACAAATTCCAGAGTTTGATTACACGTTGAGTGAAAAAATATTTTCTTTTATTAGTCTTAAATCGTTTACCCTGTAGCTTCATTGCATGTCCTCTAGTCTTTCTATATTCTGATAACATAAACAATCGATCTACGTTTACCCGTTCCACTCTGTTCATTAATTTATAGACTTCTATCATATCTCCCCTCAGCTGTCTCTTTTCCAGGTTAAAGAACCCTAACCTTTTTAGCCTTTCTTCATAGGAGTATCCTTCTATCCCCTTTACCATTTTGGTGGCTCTTCTCTGAACCTTTTCTAATAACTATATATCCTTTTTAAGATACGGCGACCAGAATTGCACACAATATTCAAGGTGCGGTCTCACCATGGAACGATATAGAGGCATTATAATATATTTTGTTTTATTTTCCATTCCTTTCCTTATGATACCTAGCATTCTATTTGCTCTCTTGGCTGCCGCTGCACACTGGGCTGAGGGTTGTAACATGTTATCCACAATGACGCCTAAATCTTTTTCCTGGGTGGTGGTTCCTAATGTGGAACCTTGCATTGTGTAACCATAGTTTGGGTTGTTCTTCCCTAGGTGCATAACTTTGCACTTGTCCACATTAAATTTCATCTGCCATTTTGATGCCCAGTCTTCTAATTTATCAAGATCCTCTTGCAATTTTCCACAATCCTCTTGGGTTTTAACAACTTTAAATAGTTTTGTGTCATCTGCAAATTTGATAACCTCATTCGTTATTCCACTTTCCAGGTCATTTATGAATATGTCAAAAAGCAGCGGACCCAGCACAGATCCCTGGGGTACACCACTATTCACCTTTCTCCATTGGGAAAATTGGGCATTTAGCCCAACCCTCTGCTTTCTATCTTTTAACCAGTTCTTGATTCACAGTAGTACACTGCCTCCTATCCCATGACTCTTTAGTTTTGCCAAACGTCTCTGATGAGGGACCTTGTCAAAGGCTTTCTGAAAGTCCAGATACACTATATCAACTGACTCACCTTTGTCCACCTGTTTATTCACACTTTCAAAAAAACATAACAGATTAGTAAAACAAGATCTTCCTTGTCTAAAGCCATGTTGGCTGTCTCCCATTAGGCCATGACTATCTACATGCTGAGTAATTTTATTCTTTATGATGGTTTCTACCATTTTTCCTGGTACTGACATGAGGCTCACCGGTCTGTAGTTTCCCGGATCACCCCGGAACCCTTTTTAAAAATTGGTGTTACATTGGCGATCCTCCAATCTTCAGGTATTAGAGATGATTTTAATGATAGTTCATAGATTACTAATAGCAGGTCTGCAATCTCATATTTCAGTTCTTTCAACACCCTTGGATGTATACCATCCGGCCCAGGTGATTTGCTACTCTTCAGTTTATCTAATAGTTGTAATACATCTTCCCGATGTATCGATATTTCCTTCAATTCTTCCGCACCTTTATATACCACTTCAGTCATGGGTAACATCCCTACATCTTCCTCAGTAAAGACCGAAGCAAAGAATTCATTCAGTCTCTCCACTATCGCCTTGTTGCCTCTTAGTGCCCCTTTAACTCCTCTATCATCTAATGGACCAACTGACTCTCTCACAGGTTTTTTGCTACGAATGTACTTGAAAAAAATCTTTATTTCGCGTTTTTGCTTCCACAGCAAGCTTCTTCTCAAATTCTCCCTTTGCCTGCTTTATCAATGCCTTGCATTTGACTTGCCAGTGCTTGTGCTGTTTCCAGGTTTCGTCGTTTGGCTCTTTTTTCCATTTCCTGAAAGATGCTTTTTTGTCAACAACAGCCTCTCTGACCTCACCTTTAAACCATGCTGGCAGTTTTTTGGACTTCCTTCCACTTTTCTTAAAGCGTGGAATACAGCTGGTCTGGGCTGACAAGATAGTATTTTTCAACAACACCCAAGCTTGACTAATTCTGTTTGACTAATTCATTTAAAAGCTTTAAAACTGTTTTAAAAATTTTACTTACTGGATAATGTCCTTTCCTTGAGTCCTGCTAAACCAGTCTAGAGAAGTTGTGTTCTTCTACCAGCAGATAAGACAGAGCCAATGGAATGTTCAGGTTTCAATGACATCACTCCCATGCCTCTATCAGTTTGAGCCACTACGGGCAAAACCAGTATTCGTACCAAAACATATGAAAAGGAATGTCAAGCTTCACTTAACCTCAATGAGGGTAACAAGGTTCAACCAAACAGCAAGGACACTATGCACAGGATTAGTTTGAACAGAATGTTCATGAGAAGGCTATGAGCCTGCAGGGCCAACCATTCAGATTATAGCAGACCAAAGGTACCACCTCCATTACACCAGACCACAGTTCCAGAGGCGGGTCCTGGACTGGTGTAGCAGGACTCAAGAAAAGGACATTATCTGGTAAGTAAAATGTTATCTTCCATATTGTCCTGCTAGACCAGGCCAGACAAGTGGGACATACCAAAGATATGCCTCCACTGGGCAGGAAGAAGACACAACTGCTAGTAAAACCTTAGAGCTAAAGACTGTGAACGCACAAGGGTGGACATCCAAGCAGTAATGCTTGACAAAAATGGAAAGTGATGTCCATGACACTACCCAACAAATATCTGAGGTGGCTATCAAGCTATGTTCCGCTCATGAGAATGCTTGTGCTCGCATGGAATGTACACACAACCCCTCTGGAACCAGTAGATTCTGCAACAGATATGCTGAGGTAATGACCTCCCTGAGCTAATGTCCCAAAGTAGACCGGGCAGCCGCGACACCCTTACATGGTCCAGCAAACAGCACAAAAATATGATCCGATTACTAAAGGAATTTGTAACCTTCAAGTACTGGAGAAGCACTCTCCGGATATCCACAAGGCAAAGATCCTTATCTTTCTCTCAACACTGCTCCTTAGAGAAAAAAAGAAAAAAAATTTGGTTCACATAGAAGGAAGATAGCTCCTTGTGCAAAAAGGAAGGCACACGACAAATGAAGATTGCCTCCTCTGAAAAGGACATATACGGACAGCCTGGCAGGACAGAGCCAAAGCTCGTAAATTCGCCTTTCAGAACAAATCGTGACTAAGAAAACCGCCTAGGAGTTAAAACCTTAAGAGTAGCATGCTTCAAAGGTTTTGAAGACTCAAAAGGCTTCAAGGCCCAGAGAACTAGGCAGAGATACCAGGAAGGGATAACTGAAAGCAATTCTGCTCAACCCCTTGACAATTGAAGGGGTAACTGAACGCAGATGACAAACCTCTTGAAGAAAATGCAAGACATCTGGGTATGAGGCCCAAGACCATCCAGCCACTGGACCTCAGAAATAGGACAAAGCTGCCACCTGGACTTTAAGGGAGCTAAGGGAAAGCGTAGTTACTCACCTGTAACAGGTGTTCTCCAGGAGCAGCAGGAATCAGTCCTCACTTATGGGTGACGTCGGCGCCGACGGAGCCCTCGCGGAGCAATTTTCCCCAGCTTTCAAAGAAAGCCTTTGGGAATTGCAGCGCGCATGCGCGGTCGTCTTCCCGCCCGAAGGTGCCATCTTAGCCAGTCAGATGACATAGCTAAAAAGACAGCATAAAAATTTGCAAAAAGAACATAAGCAGACGATTGCAACTCCAAGGGGAGGAGGGAGGGTAGTGAGGACTGATTCCTGCTGCTCCTGGAGAACACCTGTTACAGGTGAGTAACTACGCTTTCTCCAGGACCAAGCAGGAAGTCAGTCCTCACTTATGGGACTCCCAAGCTCAAGGCTACCGGAGACCCCAAGCACAAAAATGAGCTCCCTCTAGCTCAGCAGCACAGAAGGATAGAATCTTCGCTGAATTATCACCCACCGGTAGCCCACATCCGGGATGGAGGGTAGGAGTTGCTCAGACCTCAAAGAGATTACGGAGGACTGCCTGTCCGAAAGCACTGTCCCTGCGGGACTCCCTCTCGAGACAGTAATGGACCGCAAAAGTCTGGCTCGAAGACCAAGTAGCGGCCCGGCAGATGTCTGCCAGCGGAACAGAGCGGAGGTAAGCCACTGACATAGCCTTTGCCCGAACGCAATGAGCCGTGACTCGACTTCCTAAGGAGAGTCCGGCTGCCCCATAAGCCCAAGAGATACAGTCCGCAACCCAGATGGACAGAGTACGCTTGGAGACCGGGAGCCCCAATTTACTGGGGTCAAAAGACACAAAAAGCTGAGCAGCTTTACGGTGCTCCCGCGTACGGTCAAGGTAGAAGTTCAGAGCCCTTCTACAGTCCAGGGTATGGAGGACCGTTTCAGCTCGGCTGGAGTGTGGTCTGGGAAAGAAGGTTGGAAGTACCACCTCCTGATTGATGTGAAAAGGGGAGACCACTTTTGGAAGAAATTTAGGGTGAGTCCGTAGGACTACCCTATTTTTGTAGAACCGAGTGTAAGGGGGATCAGACACGAGGGCCTGCAATTCACTTACGCGCCTAGCGGAAGTGAGGGCTATCAAGAACAGCGTTTTCCAAGACAGAAAATGGAGAGAACAGGTAGCCATAGGTTCAAAAGGCGGACAGGTGATCCGCTGCAACACCACATTCAGGTCCCAGTCAGGCGCTGGCGGGCGCAGAGGTGGTTTAAGTAGAAGGAGACCTCGGAGAAACCTCGCTACGAGAGGGTCATTGGAGAGAGGTCTGCCGTCCACCGGCACATGATGTGCTGAAAGAGCACTGAGGTGAACTTTGACGGAGTTGGACTTAAGTCCCAGATTAGAGAGGTGCAGCAAGTACTGCAAGATCACCGACACCGGGCAGGAGAAGGGATCCTGAGACTGTTGGGTACACCAGACTGCAAAGCGACGCCATTTAAGGGCGTAGCATTTGCGGGTAGAAGGCCGTCGCGAAGCCAAGACGACCTCCTCCACCTCCGCCGGCAGGAGAAGGGGAGCAAGGACTACCCTCTCAGCAGCCAGGCCATGAGGTTGAGAGACCTGAGGTTGGGGTGCAGGAGGGACCCCTGATCCTGAGTGAGGAGATCCGGTTGTACCCCCAGAGGGATTGGATCCTCCACCGCCAGTTGCAGCAGGAGCGGAAACCACGGCTGCCTGGGCCAGCGAGGGGCCACCAGGATCATGAAGGCTTTGTCTCGGAGAACCTTGAAAAGAGTCCGAGAGACTAGCGGGATGGGAGGGAACGCATACAGAAGGCTCCCCGACCATGAGATCAGAAAGGCGTCCGCCGCAACCCGAAGGGGGTGTGGCAGACGAGAGCAGAAGCGAGGAAGCTGCCGGTTGCGAGGACTGGCAAAGAGATCCATCGTGGGGAGGCCCCACTTGAGGAAGAGCTTCTGAACTACCAAGGGATCCAGACGCCACTCGTGTGGCTGGAGGACCCTGCTGAGTTTGTCCGCAAGGCAATTGTCTTGGCCCGGGAGGTAAACTGCCTTGAGGAGAATGCCGTGACTGACGGCCCAAGAGCAGAGCTTCTGAGCCTCCCGGCAGAGGAGAAAGGAGCCCGTGCCCCCCTGTTTGTTCACGTAGAACATGGCAACTTGGTTGTCCGTCTGGACAAGGACGAACTGTTGGGAAGTCAGGTGGGAGAAGGCCTTGAGAGCTAGGCGGATCGCCCGGAGCTCCAGGAAGTTGATCTGCTGAGCAGACTCCCACGTGGTCCATAGGCCCTGAGTACGCGCCTCTTGGCAATGCGCTCCCCAGCCCAGGAGGGATGCATCGGTGGTCAGCACCCGGGTCGGCTGAGGTGACTGGAAGGGCATACCGAATGTCAGGTTCGGCAGCCGGAGCCACCACCGGAGAGACGAGATCAGCGGCTCGGAAACGCGCACTAGGTCTGCGAGGCCGCCCGTGGCCTGTCGCCACTGCCGGCGGAGACACCATTGAGCAGACCGCATATTCAGGCGGGCATTGTGGGTCACATGGACAGTGGAAGCCATATGGCCGAGCAGTCTCAGGAAGCGCCTGGCGGAGACCAGGGGCTGGCTGCGAAAGCGGTCGGCTAGGTCCATGAGCCGCTGAGCCCTGTCGAGCGGTAGATACGCTCGCGCCTGAGGAGTGTGCAGCCTTGCGCCGATGAACTCGAGATCCTGTGAGGGGAGCAAAGTGGACTTTGCGAAGTTTATAACAAAGCCCAAGTGCTGCAGCAGAGCCACCGTGCGGCACGTGGCGTTGGTGACCTCCTGAGCGGACGCTGCTCTGATGAGCCAGTCGTCGAGGTACGGAAAGACATAGAGGCCGTGAAGCCGGAGATGGGCCGCCACGACCGCGAGACATTTTGTGAAGACTCGCGGTGCGGAGGACAGGCCAAAGGGCAGTACTCTGTACTGGTAATGATTTCCCGCCACCACAAACCTTAGGTATTGGCGGTGGCTTGGGTGGATGAGGATGTGCGTGTAGGCATCCTTTAGATCCAAGGAGCATAGCCAATCTCCCTGCTGGAGGTAGGGCAGAAGGATTCCAAGGGTAAGCATTTTGAACTTCTCCCGCACAAGGAACTTGTTGAGGTTGCACAAGTCCAGGATGGGTCTGAGGCCCCCTGTTCTCTTTGGTATCAGAAAATACCTTGAATAGAAGCCTTGACCTCTCAGGCGGTGTGGCACCGGTTCCACCGCCTGATCCTGCAGAAGACCTGCCAACTCCTGAAGGAGCAACTCCCTGTGCAGAGGGGGGCGCGGAGGCTCTCCCGGAAAATAGGAGGGAGGGACCTGATGGAAGTGGAGAAGGTAGCCTTCTCGCACGACCTGAAGCACCCAGGCATCTGCGGTGATGCTGGACCACCTGTGGGCGAAGTGAACCAGCCGGCCTCCGGTGCTGGGGGTGACCAGCGGGGGGGGAGAGGCTATGCTGAGCGAGTCAAAAACCCCCACCCTGCTGAGCAGGGGCTGGTGGTGCAGGCTTGGGGGCTTGCTGCCTACGGGACCCGTTACCCCGTCCCTTGGCCTGCTGGCCCTGTTGGGGAGCTGCAGGGGCCTGATAATGGGGGTATTGTTTGTAGGCAGCCGCCTTCCTCGGGTAAAAGGACTTTTTCCCCGAGCCCTTCTTTTTCTGGGAAGGGGCGGAGGTCTTCCTAGAAAGCCTGGTCCTGGTGAGAGTCTCAGTCTCAATTTGTGCAGCCTTTTCCGCCATGGGCTTGCCAAAGAGGTTTTCGCCTCGGCAGGGGACATCGACCAACTTGTCCTGTACCCAGGGCTCAAGGTCTGACGACTGAAGCCAAGCCTGTCGGCGGGCACCGATGCCGGCTGCGGCCACTCGAGCCGAGGCTTCAAAGCCATCATAGGCTGCTCGGGACATGAACTTTGAGCATTCCCGAATGCCCGTGGACAAGGCTAGGAACCTCCGCAAGGGCTCCTCGGAGAGACCAGCGGAGAATCCGGCTAGCTCTTTAGCCAGATCCCGGAGATACATGCCCATGTATAGCTGGTAAGTCTGGACACGACATGCGAGCATAGAGCCCTGGAAGCACTTCTTGCCAAGGCCATCCAGGTTACGGGCCTCCCTTCCAGGAGGCACCGAGGAGTGCATCTTCTGGCTCTTAAGACGATGCATGGCCGATTCCACTACCATGGAATGGTGTGGCAGCTGCGCCTTTTGAAAGCCAGGGCTCTTGCGGACCCGATAGATAGAATCGACCCGCTTGCTCAGGACCGGCGAGGAGGCCGGACTCTCCCACATGCGGAAGAGTAGTCGTTCCAGCATAGGAGGAACCGGCACAGTAAAGTGTTCCCTCGCGGGAGAGTCATACTGGAGGGCGTCGAGCTCTTCGGCTCGAGGCTCCTCCTCGGGATCCGCAGGGAAGGCCAAAGCCTTGGCCATATCCCTAACGAAGTCCGAGAACCGGGCATCCTCCGGGGGGGACTGCTTCCGAGGCTCGGACTCCGGTGAGTCCGAGGGGACACACCGAGTCCGGAAAGAATCAGGTGACTCTTCCTCCTCAGACTCCCAGACCGACTCCGACGAGGACTCGGTGGGGTCGGCCCGGGCAGGGTGCGGCGCCAGCCGCCCCGACGCCGAGGGAGTCGGCGTCGGCGACCTCGGTCCCGAACGGGAGGCCGAGGGCGACCTCGACCGAGGATCGACTCGAGTTCTCATCGACTCGAGGATCGGCTCGGTCTCCGGGGTCGACTTGGACGTCGACGTCCCGGCGGTCGGGGCAGCGACGCCAGCGAAGCCAGCGAGCAGTGCCCTCTGCTGGTCCATGAAGGCAGACAGTCTGCTCTCCAAGGCCGTCAACCTGAGTCCGAGCTCAGGTGACCCAGCAGCCCCCGACTCGGGCCCCGACGGCGTCGGGCCCGACGTCGGCTGTCGCGGAGGCGAGTCCAGAAGGACCACAGGACTTACCCGGGCAGGCATCTCCGACTCCAGGCGAGGTCGCTTCGGGAGGTGTTCCTTCTCCAAGGACCCGGGGCGGCTGTCGGGGCTATGCGACCTGGCCCTCGCGGAGCCAGGAGCGTCCACCGACGCCGCCCTCGCGGGTTTTTCCTTCCGACGATGGTCCCCGGAGGGAGAACCCCGGTCGGAGGAGCTCCGGCGACGGTCCGAGCTGGAGCCTTTCGACACGGAGGCCTCCGACGAGGTCCGGGTACGGCTGGGGTCAGCGAAGATTCTCTCACGCTGATGCCGCCGACTTCTCAACGCCTTTGAGGACAGTTTGCTGCAGGGCCCACAGATCAGTTCCTCATGATCCGGGCCCAGGCAGCGGAGGCAAAAGTCGTGTGTGTCGGTTAGTGACATATTTCGGTCACACCGACCACACCGCTTAAACCCACTGGCAGCCATCGGGGGAAAAAGGGCCCCTGCGAGGTCAAAGGACCGGGCTGCCAGGGAAAACGAAAACGAAAGCTGACTAAGTCAGAAAAACCGAAAAAACGTAAGAGGACTCGAGACCGGCGTCGCGAGTCCGGGCGGGAAAACGATCGGCGTCGAACCGAAAGAAAGGATAAAATAAAGAAGAAAATCAACTTTTTCGTGGGGACAAGACGGGGACGTCTGTAGGGCTCCGCAGAAAAAAGAAGACTGGCTAAGATGGCACCTTCGGGCGGGAAGACGACCGCGCATGCGCGCTGCAATTCCCAAAGGCTTTCTTTGAAAGCTGGGGAAAATTGCTCCGCGAGGGCTCCGTCGGCGCCGACGTCACCCATAAGTGAGGACTGACTTCCTGCTTGGTCCTGGAGAAAGGTTCTTTCCCAGACATTCCTGAAGGAGGGCCAGCAAAGACAGAACCTTCGCTGCCTCAGGAACAAATTTTGTACACCACACCAATGTTCAAAGAAGCACACCTGCACATATGCCAGGCTGGTAGAACCTCTCCAGACCTTGAGAAAAGTGGAATTATTGCAAATGATAGCCTTTACATGACAAATGACTCCGTACAAGAGCGAAGCTTTAAGCGAGAAGGGAGGTCGGTTATCTAGAACAATCGGCCCTTGGTGAAAAAGGCCCTGAAATGGGGACAGTCATAGAGGAGGTTCCAGCAAGAGCATGACCCTGAACTATGGCCTCCTTAGCCAATCTGGTGCCACCAGACCAATGTAGGCCGGATGATACACTATGCGCCGAAGTATATGACCCACAAGCGAACATGGAGGAAACACCTACAGTAGGCACCACTTTGGCCAGGGCTGAACCATGGTGATGATGCCACCAGACCCTGATCCATACAGGAAATGAAGAAACAGCTGCTTTGCATTGGATTGGATCACTATCAAATCCATCTCGGGGCGACTCCCAAAGACAGAGAATCATCTGAAACTTCTCCTGACTGAACTCCCACTCTCCGAGAATGAGGGAGTGATAGTCAAGGAATCCTTCTCTCACTCCAATAATATGCTGAGCTGACACAGCCAGGAGGTTCTCTTTTGCTCAGGTGAACAAGACAGTCATGTCTAGGGCCACTCCAGCACTCCTTGTGCAATCTTGCTGATTGACATTTAATGCCGTGGCATTGTCCTATAACACTCGCACCACCCTGTCCTTGACCAAGGGCTAGAAACACAAGAAGGCTAACAGGATGGCCCTTGCTTTGAGACGGTTGAAGGGCGATACCCACCATTCTGTGTTTCCATCGGCTCCAAGCTGTTCGGATTTACAATGGACTCCCTAGCCCATAAGACAGAGAATTAATTGAAGACATATGCAGCATTGCTAGGAAAGGGGAAGTACTACTGATAGGGGATTTCAATATGCCAGATGTTGATAGGCACATTTCTGCTGCAGTATCATCAAGAAGAAAAGAGATCCTGGATTCTCTACAGGGAGAACTATCCAAGCAATTGGTAACAGACCCCACACGTGAAGGGGCCATACTGGACTTGGTGCTTATCAATGGTGAAAGTGTTTCTGATGTTATAGTGGGAGATCATTTTGCATCCAGTGATCACCAGATGGTGTGGTTCAGTATTGGGACTAGGGCTGTTAGAATCCATTCAAAGGTGAGGGTCTTAGACTTTAGGAAGACTAACTTTGCCAGGATGGGCCAATACTTCAGGGAGTCGTTAGCGGGATGGGAACAGCTGAGGGATGTAGAAAAACAGTGGGAAAAACTGAAAGGGGATATTTTAAGGGCAACAGACCTTTTTGTTAAAATGATAAATAAAGGTAAAAGGAAAAGGAGACCGCTATGGCTTTTGAAAGAAGTAGCTGAAAATGTGAAGAAAAAGAGGGAGGCCTTCATGAAATACAAGAGATCACAGAGAGAGGAAAACAGGCATCTATATTTCGAAAAACTTAGAGAAGCTAGCAAAGTAGTCAGGAAGGCAAAGATTCAAAAAGAGGAGGAAATAGACAATGCAATAAAATGGGGGGATAAGACAGTTTTCAGATATGTTAGCGAGAAGAGGAAGGGCAAAAGTGGTATTGTCTGACTCAAGGGTGAAGGGGAGGAATACGTTGAAGCTGATGAGGATAAAGCGTAATTGCTTAACAAATATTTCTGTTCTGTGTTTACAGATGAAGAACCAGGAGCAGGACCTCAGAAAACACCCACAAACAGGAACAGAAGCGAGGGACATCTTGAACAATTTTCAGAAGACTGTTCGTGAGAAACTAGCTCAACTTAAAGTAGACAAAGCGATTGGGACCGGATGGGATACACCCTAGAATACTGAGGGAACTTGGGGACGTTCTAGCAGCTCCACTGACTGACCTATTCAATGCCTCATTGGAGTCGGAAGTGGTGCCAAAGGACTGGAGAGAGGTTCATGTGGTGCCTTTACACAAAGGCAGAAGTAAGGATGTGGTTGAAAACTACAGGCCGGTTAGTTTAACTTTGGTGGTGAGTAAATTATTGGAAAACCTTCTGAAAGAGAAAATGGTGAGGTTTCTGGAGTCCAGCGGATTACAGGATCCGAGGCAGCATGGATTCACCAGAGGCAGGTCTTGTCAGACAAATCTGATTGATTTCTTTGACTAGGTGACCAGGGAGTTGGACCGAGGGAGAGCCCTGGATGTGGGGTATTTAGATTTCAGTAAAGCCTTTGACACTGTTCCTCACAGGCGACTTATGAACAAACTGAGCACCCTAAGGATGGACCCTAAAGTTACTGCTTGGGTTAGAAATTGATTGGGTGGGAGGCGACAAAGGGTACAGGTAAATGGAGCTCACTCTGAGGAGAAGGATATTACCAGTGGTGTGCCCCATGAATCTGTCCTTGGTCCGATTCTTTTTAACATCTTTGTTAGTGATATAGCAGAAGGGCTGTCGGGTAAGGTTTGCCTCTTTGCAGATGATACCAAAATCTGCAGTAGAATAGACACCCAGGAAGGTGCAGATAACATGAGGAGCGATCTAGCTAAGCTTGAAGAATGGTCTAGAATTTGGCAGCTGGGATTTAATGTTAAAAAATGTAAAGTCATGCATTTGGGCTGCAGCAATCCAAGGGAGCAATATAGTATAGGGCAGTGATGGCTAACCTTTTTGAGCCCGAGTGCCCAAACTGCCGCACAAAACCAAAGAATTTCCTCAAAGTGCCAGCACGTCATTTGCATAAGTGGTCTTATTTGCATAGATATTTGCATAATGTTACCATACACTAACTTTTAGTAAACATGTCTCTTAATGAGTGTATGGATAAAGAAAGACTAAAAGATTTCTACATTACTATAATCCAGTGCCAACCGCCAGGCACATTAGGAACTACTACAAACGCTGCCCATTTAGAACCCATAGCAAACCCGCCGTATCCTGACAGCATTACCAGGACTCACAAAGCACCATACCCTACCTATCAAAAGGCAACACTGCAAATATTAAACCAATACATTTCAGAGAATACTGGGGAAAGAGAACAAGTGGCAACGTCAAATAGGAATTTCCTCTTGTACCAAACAAAGCGCAGATGTTAATGATGCACATTTCCCAGAGCTGACATATTCCAGTTAATAAATTCAAAATAAAGAGATATCTTTCTACCTTTTGTGCATTTTTTTTTCAGTTGCAATTGGTCCAGCCACCTTCTTCTGGTTTCTTCATGTTTTCTGCTAACTCTCCATCGTCTGCTGTCCATTTGTCCTTTCTTCTCTCTTCTAGTTTTTTTTCCATTCTCTCTCTCTCTCTACATCTGCTTTAACATACTAATCTTTCTCCTTTTGCTCTTTCCTCATTCCTATTTCATCCACACAAATTTTACCCCTCCATCCTCAATCCCCAATTACTCTCCCAATACCTGGCCAATTGTAGATTTTTCATCCCTCCTACACAAAATATTTTTCCCCTCTCCATTTTACTCTCCCAGCCCCATCCCATTCTAATCCTCCCCCAACATCAGTTCCCTTCTAGTTCCAGTCTCACCCAGCATCCATTCCCTTCTAGTCCCTGCATCAGCCCATTTCCAGTCCAAGTCCCTTCATCAGCTCATTTTCAATCCTAGCCCCCCCATCAGCCCATTTCTACTCATTTCCTAGCCCCACCATCAGCCCATGTCAAATCATAGCTCCCCTCCACTCAGCCCAATTCCAGTCCAAGCCCCCCATGAGCCTACTTCCAGTTCTAGCCCCTCCATGAGTCCATTTCAATTCAAGCCCCCACCACAGCCCATTTCCAATCTTAGCTCCCCCCAACAGCCCATTTCCAGTCCTATCCTAGCTTTTCCATCAGCCCATTTTCAGTCCTAGCTCCCTTCCCTCACAGCCCATTTCCATTCCAAGCCCCCTCCCCATCAGCTATTTGCAGTTCAAGCCTCCCCTTCCACTCAGCCCATTTCCAGTCCTAGCAACACCCCAACCCATTACCAGACCTAGCCTCCCGGCAATCAACTTCCAGTCCTGACCCCCATCACCCCATTTTCAGTTTAAGCCCCCCCCTAAAACCCTTTACCAGTCCTAACCCCCCATCAGCCCATTTCCAGTCAGCCCCCCATAGCCCATTGCCAGTCCTAAACCCCCCCATCAGCCCACAGCCCATTACCAGTCCTAACCACATCAGCCCACCTCAAGTCCTAACCCCTCCCCATCAGCCTATTTCCTGTCCTATCCCCCCCCCATAACCCATTATAAGTCCTACACCCCCCTCAGCCCACTACCAGTCTTAACCCCCCCATAGCCCATTACCAGTCCTAACCCCCCCCATCAGCCCACTACCAGTCTTAACCCCCCCATAGCCCATTACCAGTCCTAACCCCCCCATCACCCCATTTCCAGACAGCCCTCATCAGCTCATAGCCCATTGCCAGCCCTCATCAGCCCACAGCCCATTGCTAGTCTTAACTCCCACCCATAGCCCACTGCGTCTTAACCCCCCTCCCCAGCCCACTGCCAGTATTAACCCCCCCTCCCTAGCCCATTGCCAGTCTCAACCCCCCTCCCTCCCTAGCCCATTGCCAGTCTCAACCCCCCTCCCCCCTCCCTAGCCCATTGCCAGTCAACCTCCCTCACTCCCTAGCCCATTGCCAGTCTTAACCTCCCTCCCTCCCTCCCTAGCCCATTGCCAGTCTCAACCCCCTCCCTCCCTCCCTAGCCCATTGCCAGTCTCAACCCCCCTCCCTCCCTAGCCCATTGCCAGTCTCAACCCCCTCCCTCCCTCCCTCCCTAGCCCATTGCCAGTCTCAACCCCCCTCCCTCCCTAGCCCATTGCCAGTCTTAACCTCCCTCCCTCCCTAGCCCATTGCCAGTCTTAACCCCCCTCCGCCAGTCTTAACCCCCCTCTCTCCCTCCCTAGCCCATTGCCAGTCTTAACCCCCCTCTCTCCCTCCCTAGCCCATTGCCAGTCTTAACCCCCCTCCCTCGGCTCATGGCAATAAAAAAAAAAAAGCTGCCCGCTGCCGCTGCGGCGGCATGGAGTGTCCCGCGGGGCTCCCTCTGCCCGGCGGGACTCTCCCGGCGCTGCTCAGCCCCTCTCTGCCGGCTTGCAGAGACGCGAAGGGAGAGAGAGTCTCCCTCGCGTCTCTCTTAAGCCCGCAGGGGCAGAAGGGAAATTTCCCATCAGCTCCTGCGGGCTTAACAGAGACGCGAGGGAGACTCTCCCTTCGCGTCTCTGCAAGCCGGCAGAGAGGGGCTGAGCAGCGCCGGGAGAGTCCCGCCGGGCAGAGGGAGCCCCACGGGACACTCCATGCCGCCGCGGCGGCAGCGGGCAGCTTTTTTTTTTTTTTTAATGTGCGACCTTCCCGCGTGCCAGCTGCAAGGCCTTCGCGTGCCACAGCTGGCACGCGTGCCATAGGTTCGCCATCGCTGGTATAGGGGGTGAAGTACTTTTGTCCACTAAAGAAGAGCGGGACCTAGGCATGGTTGTGTCTGATGATCTTAAAGTAGCTAAACAGGTAGAAAAGGCGACGGCAAAAGCTAGAAGGATGCTTGGGTGCATACGGAGAGGAATGGCTAGCAGAAAAAAGGAGGCGATAGTGCCTCTGTATAAGTCTTTGGTGCGACCTCATTTGGAGTATAGTGTGCAATTCTGGAGACCGCACCTTCAAAAGGATGTGAACAGAATGGATTCGGTGCAGAGGGTGGCTACTAAAATGGTTAGTGGTCTTCATTATAAAGCATTTGAGGACAGACTTAAGGATCTTAATATGTACAACTTAGAGGAAAGGCGGGATAGAGGTGATATGATTGAGATGTTTAAATACCTCCGTGGCATAAATGTTCAGGGGGAGAGCCTCTTTCAATTGAAAACAAGTTCTGCTACGAGGGGACATGGGATGAGGGTGATGGGAGATAGATTCAGGAGTGAGATGCGGAAATATTTCTTTACGGAAAGAGTGGTGGATCCATGGAATAGTCTCCCCAGTGGAGGTGGTAGAGATGAGGACAGTAACTGAATTCAAAAAAGCATGGGACAAACAGAGAGGATCTCTAAAGGAAAAAAGGGGACTGTTGTAGTTGTTGATATGGAAGGACAAACTAGATAGGCCATGTGGTCTTTTTCTGTCGTCATATTTCTATGTTTCTATTTGTTCTATGTAAATTGTTTCACATTATATGTATACCACACTAATTTTAAAGAGTGCGGTATATAAAAGCAAAGAAAGCATAGTTACTCACCTGTAACAGGTGATCTCCGGGAACAGCAGGAATTTAGTCCTCACATATGGGTATCATCGGTACCGACGGAGCCTGCGTTGGAACGCTCCCCAGCATCCAATTAGAAAGCTTTTGGGAGCATCCCACAGCGCCTGCGTACTGCCTTCCTGCCTTTCCCAACTGCCTCTCTCCAGTTGAGTTTTAAAGCTGAGACAAAGAGAGAGAGAGGGAAAGGGAAAGAAATAGATAGAGAGAGACAACTCCTAGGGAAGGTGGGTGGGTTGTGAGGACTAAATTCCTGCTGTTCCCGGAGATCACCTGTTACAGGTGAGTAACTATGCTATCTCCAGGAACAAGCAGGAATGTAGTCATCACATTTGGGGACTCCCTAGCTTTAGATGCCAGGGAGAGACCCCAGAAGTTGTGTGCCCCTGAACAGGGCTCCACTTCCCCAGGGATGGTGGGTAGGAGTTGATTAGGTATGGAACAGGTGTTGGAGAACAGCCTGACCAAACAAGGCATCCCGGCGGGAGTCCTTCTCCAAGCAGTAATGGGCTGTGAAGGTATGAACCGAGGCCCAGGTGGCTGTTCGACAGATGTCGACGATAGACACAGAGTGCAGATGAGCCATAGAGGCTGCCATGACTCTCACATTGTGAGCTGTGACATGGCCCTCCAGAGAAAGTTTCTTACTCTGATAGGGGAAGGAAATACACTGAGAAATCCAGTTAGACAGTGTTCTCTTGGAGACTGGAAGTCCCAAATGAGAAGGACGACTTTCTATGTTGCTGTGTTCTTTGTAAGTAAAAGGCTAAAGCTCTTTTACAGTCCAAGGTATGAAGATTCCTTTCTGCATTTGATGCATGAGGCCTTGGAAAAAATACAGGTAGGTAGACCACTTGGTTCAGATGAAAAGGCGAGACCACCTTTGGCATAAAGTGTGGATGAGTCCTAAGGACTACCTTGTCATGATGAAACCTCGTGTAAGGTGGATCCGCTACTAGCGCTTGCAACTCACTAATGCAACGTGCTGATGTGATTGCAATGAGAAGATAACCTTCCAAGAAAGGAATTTCAAGGAGGTAGTAGCTAAAGGTTCAAAAGGTGGCTTCATGAGCTGCCCAAGAACCAGGTTTAAGTCCCATGCCACCGATGGTGGCCTAATGGGAGGCTTAGTTATAAGAAGGCCTCTCATAAATCTTGCTATAAGAGGATGAGAGGAAATAGGCTGTCCATTTAGAGACTTAAAGGAAGCTGCAATAGCACTCAAATGGACTCTTACTGAGTTAGTCTTAAGTCCTGCATTGGATAAATGAAGGAGATACTCCAGCAATGATTGCAGAGGTATCGCAAGGGGGTTAAGACCCTTTTGTGAACACCATATGGTAAACCTTTTCCACTTGAAAGCATAAAAGCGTCTTGTGGAAGGTTTCCTGGAAGCAAAAAGAATATCTTTTACTTGCTAAGGAAGATTAAGATCATGGAGATCAAGATCATGGAGATCTAGGCCTTCAGCAACCAAGCCCTGAGATGCAGAGACTGGGGAGTGGGATGCCATAACATTCCATCCTCCTGGGATAGGAGATCTGGAGCAGACCCTAACTCCAGGGAGGGAGCTTGAGAGAGATGTAGAAGCAGATGGCCAATGTGGAGTTATGAGAATCATATGGCCTCTGTCTATCTGAAGCTTGAACAGGATTTGGGGAATTAGGGAAATGGGTGGAAAGGCATACAGGAAGTCTTCACCACAATAAATGAGGAAAGCATCCCTGGCCTGAGCCCCCTGAGCCGGAATTCTGGAACAGAACCGGGGAAGTTTGGCATTCCACGGACTTGCAAAGAGGTCTATGTCCGGGGTTCCCCAAATTTGAAAAATCTTGGCCACCTGGTCTGCATGCAGAGACCACTCGTGTGGAAGCAGAACTCGACTGAGTCTGTCTGCCCAAGAGTTTTGTATGCCAGGAAGATACACTGCCAGGAGATGAAGCTGATGCTCTCTGGTGAGGGCCCATAGTCGCAAAGCTTCATTGCATAGTGACAGAGAGCCTGTTTCCCCCTGCTTGTTCACGTCGAACATGGCTACTTGATTGTCCGTATGAATGAGGACTGTCTTGTAACTAAGCAGGGTGTGGAACACTTGAAGAGCAAGGAAGATTGCTCTGAGCTCCAAGAGATTGATATGTAGATGAGTCTCCTGCGGGAACCAGGTGCCTTGGGTGGAGAGGTCTTGCAGATGAGCTCCCCAACCCATCGGAGACGCATCTGTTGTTAGAGTTGCTTGGGGTAAGGGTTGTTGAAAAGGGGACCCCAGCAAAAGGTTTTGAGTGGACTTCCACCACTGGAGGGACAAAATAAGGTGACTTGTGTTTGCTATTTTGTCTGATAGGCATCCTGATGCCTGGGTCCATTGAGTGGATAAAGTCCACTGGGCTGCCCTCATATGGAGGCGAGCATAGGGAACCACATGCACAGTAGATGCCATGTGGCCTAGTCATTGTAGCATTTCTCAGGCAGTGAGATGAGACTTTAGCACTGCTTGAGAAGCTAACTGCACCATGCGAAGGCAGCGGGCCTGGGGGAGATAGGCCCTTGCCTTTCTGGTATCCAGCAAAGCCCCTATGAACTCTAAAGACTGAGTGGCAGTTAGACTGGATTTTGGGATGTTTATTACCAGCCCCAAATACTGAAGGATACGCATTGTGCAGGATAGAGAAGTCCTGGCCTCTGATTCTGTTGGGGCTCCAATGAGCCAGTCATCTAAGTAGGGGAAGACGAATATCCCTAGAGTGTGGAGAAATACTGCTACTACAGCCATGCATTTCATGAACACCCTTGGTGCTGAGGCCAAGCCAAAAGGAAGCACCCTGTATTGGTAGTGCTTTCCTTGAAAAAGGAACCGAAGGATCCTTCTGTGAGTTGGATGGATGAGAACATGGGTGTACGCATCCTTGAGATCTAGAGAACAAAGCCAATCCTGACTCTGAAGGTATGGTAGCAGAGTTCCGAGAGAAATCATCTTGAATTTCTCTTTGACAAGGAATTTGTTCAATTCTCTGAGGTCCAAGATAGGCCTGTATCCCCCTGTTTTCTTTGGAATAAGGAAACAGGGGGAGTAAAAACCTGTACCCTGCTGATGGATGGGTACTTCTTCTATTGCCCCTTGGGCAAGAAGCATAGCGACCTCCTGACCTAACAGGTTGATGAGAGAGGTCAGAGAATTGAAATGCCTTATCATTGTGGGAGGGGGCATGCTTGAAAAATGAAGCTTGTACCCCTCCTTTATGATGGAGAGTGTCCAATGCTCTGCTGTTATCTGCCCCCATCTGGGGGCAAAGTGACATAACCTTCCTAGAATGGTGGAAGGCTCTGGTCCCACGAGAGCCAGGAAGGCTAAGTTCTCTAGCTGAAAGTCAAAGGCCTTGTGGAGGCTGAGACTGCTGGGATGGCTGAGGCTTAGCAGTCTTTGCTTTCTTCTGTTTGGGTGGTTGTTGACCTTTTCTGACAAGCTGACCTGCAGAACGTCCCTGCTGAGCATAAGCAGGATAATATCTTTTCTTTTTAGAAAAGAATGGTTTCTTGAAAGATTTCTTTCTAGCAGGATCAGCTGTGGACTTGGATATTCTATCTAAGGTGAAGTTGTCAGCATCCAACTCATTGGCCCTTTCCTGCCAGTCTCTACCAAACAGGTTCTCACCAGCACAAGGGATATTTCCCAATTTGTCTTGTACCCAGAGCTCCAGATCAGATGCCTGGAGCCAAACAATTCTACGTGCACCTATGGCAATGGCAGAGGTTCTGCTTATGCACTCAAAGCAGTCAAAAGCTGCACGGTTGACAAATTTAGAAACATCTTGGGCATGTTTGACCAATGTGAGAAAATCCTGTCTTCTATCCTCAGGAAGAATAGGACTCAAAGCCTCTAAATCACCTGTGACCTCCTTCAGGAACATTCCCATGTATAGACTATAGGAACTGATCCTGGCAGAAAGCATGGAAGCTTGGAAGACACGACGTCCAAAAGCATCCAGGGTTCTGCACTCGCGTCCTGGAGGATTAGAGGCATGCCTCTTTGCACTCTTGATCCTTCTCATAGCTGATTCCACTACAATAGAGTGGTGAGGAAGCTGAGTTTTTTGGAAACCAGGACAAGGAGGGACTCGATACAGAGTATCTAGTCTGCGAGAATGAGGAGAGGTGGTAAGAGGTGTCTCCCACATTCTTAACATGAGATCATGCAAAATCTCATGAATAGGCAAGGTAGCTGCCTCCTTAGGAGTTTTAGGATATTGAAAAATTTCCAACTCCTTAGCTCTGGGCCCTGTTTCAGGGGCCACAGTAATGGACAGACCCCGAGCCACCTCCCTGATAAAATCCTGGAAGGAAATATCCTCTGGAGGAGACATCCTGAGCTTAGGCGAGGAGGGCTCCTCTGGGAGAAGCATTCCTGTATCAACAGAACTGTCAGAATCCTCAGATTCTTCTGAGGACTCGAAGTACCGTCTGTCCGGATGCTCTTGAAGAGCCCGATACCCGTACCGAGCGAAGTCGGCACCGGGAGTAGTCGGTACCGGGGTGTCGATACCGGAAGGCATCGGATGACTGGGTACTGGCAATGCAGACACCAATACTGATGTCGATGCCATTGGTACCGGTACCGATACCGGCATCGGGGTTGGTGCCGGTACCGGACGGATTGTTTGTTGCGGTTCCGAGGGCATCGATGTCGCAAGGAGAGCCGCCAGACTGCGCTCAATAGCCAGGACTCTCTGGTCTATCGACACTGCCGATGCCTGGATGTCGGTACCGGAGAAGACCGCCGGTACCCCAGAGCATGGCACCAGTAGTTCTGCCGAGGTCGAGGCCTCGAGAACATCCTGGAGCCCCGATAATGCTTTGGAAGCCGAAGCCTCCCGCCGGAGCAATTTTGCCGGTGCAGAATCCTCAAGGGCAACGCCAGAGGCATCTCGATGCTTAGAAGGAGATCTACCCTTTGAGGACCGGCTAGACTTATGTTTAGTTACCTGAGATACACGGGAGGAAGACGAAGCCCTGGAAGACGTCGATGCCACCGAAGCTGCATCAGAGGGAAACAGGGTTCTGAGCTTGGCAGCTCGGTTCTGTCGACCTCTCTTGGACATCATGGCACAGGCCATACATTCTGAGATGGAATGGTCAGGACCTAAACATTTCAGACGCCACTCATGGGTGTCGGTGACGGAGATGGTACCGCCACACTTGGTGCACTTTTTAAACCCAGAGGAGGGTTTTTCCATCGTGGAAAAATCCTGGGCCTAAGGCCCAAAAAGACGTGTGCACCTGAAAAAAAAAACGGGAAAAGTACTAAAACTTTTTTTTTTTTTTTTTTTTAAGAAAAAACCGGCGGTACCGGTAAAGCATCGAGGAAGGCAGACGCGACCACAAAAAGAAGAACAATTTTCTGCGGTGACAGGAACACGACCTGCTGTCTCCGCGGAAAACGAAGAACTGGAGAGAGGCAGTTGAGAAAGGCGGGAAGGCAGCACGCAGGCGCTGTGGGATGCTCCCAAAAGTTTTCTAATTGGACGCTGGGGAGCATTCCCGCGCAGGATCCGTCGGTACCGATGATACCCATATGTGATGACTACATTCCTGCTTGTTCCTGGAGATATAAATATGTTAACAGAAGAATGAACATGTGAACACATGGCGATATATTCTCTTATTTTTTTTAAGATGATGTGACTGTTGCCACTACCGCATTTGCTCGCACCTCCAGCTAGAGGGGAAGCCCGAGCTTGAACTCCTGAGAGCTGAGGGACCATCAAGTCTGCAAAGACCACTGAAGCAGTCTCCTATGAGTACATGCCCACGACACTATCACTATCACTACTGCCATCAAGCTGAGAAGCTGCAGATAATCCCACCTCTGGGAGCCTGTTGAGAACAGAACACCGCCAGTCGGTTCAACATCCACTGTACTCTCTCTTCGGGCAGGAAGACTGCCCATTCAAGTATTGAACCGTGCTCCCAGGAATTCCAGTTTGGGAAGGCCCCAACTGATTCTTCCCTGGAATGAACATACAGCCAAGGCTTCCTAGAAGAGCACCACATGGGCCGAAATCTGAGATGCCTCTGACAGAGATTTGGCTCTGATGATTTAATCATCCAGAAATGAGTGCACAGAAATCCCCTGGCACCATAGCGCAGCAGCAGCCACCACAACAGCCTTGGAGAACTTCCCCGGGGTGGTAGAGCAAATTGAAAAGCTGAGCCACCCATGGCAAAATGCAGATATCACTGCTGATCCACCTGGATTGGGATATGAAAATAAGGTTCGGCTAAATCCAGCGAAGCTAGGAAATCCCCCCCCCCCCCAATGCACTGCTTGAATCATGGATTTGAAGAGTTTTCACATGGAAGTGCAGTGAACGTACCATGGTGTGCAAAAGTTTGGAACCACCAAGCCATTTCATTGCTTTTTTAAGCAGTTTGTAACTGCTAAGTTATAAAAATTGCTTATCAATGTGTTCAGAATTGATCTATCAGATTCTAGCCTCATAGTTTACTTGCTTACTACATGTCTCCTATCAATCAGCCAAATACATTCTTAAACGTAATAATGGATCCTGCATAAAAGATGGATCAAGATTAACCAATCACAAATGAACATGCGGCGACATATTAACACCATCGATATTCCCACACAGGACACACACAGTCACAAATAAAAGCATAACACTGCAATGTGCCTACATAAATTCAAGATCTATAAAAAAGGTAATTCCAATAATAATTGATTATACAAATGACACTCACCCAGACATAATATTCATAATGGAGACTTTGCTCAGTAAATTTGATAATGTACTACTGAATCAACTAATGATATCCAATTACGCTATACTTCATACTCCCAGAACAAACAAACCTGGAGGAGTACTGATTATTATAAGAGAATAATTAAACCCATTATTACATAGCTCTAGTACAATATCAAATACTGATCTCCTGCTAACTGAAAACAGAAATACTGCATTTTGTTTACTCTATAGACCACCAATCTCTGACTCAGATGTGCTAAGAAAATCCTTGACAAAGTCTGTAACATAATGGCGAAGAAAAACATTGTACTTTTAGGAGATTTCAACCTTCCTTCCCTATATAACTCATGTGCCTCATAATACCTTAGCGCTATGGAGCATTTACATTATAAACAAATTATAGAAAGCCCCACCCACAAAAAAGGGAATATTCTAGATCTTATCTTTATCCCTCAAGAGATCCACCTACAACATAACATTTCCCCCCTCCCTCCCAGCTAACTCCTGTCCTATGGTCAGACCACCATCTCATTGAATTCTCTCTTGAGATCGAACAGACATAATCATACTTAAAACCAGACTACAAAACAATACTTAAAATTTAAACATTTTGAAAAAGATGCCTTTACTAGAGAACTACTTAAGTCCACGGACACAAGTATAAATGACCTTGAAGAGCTTATAAACAACTGGAATAACACTATTACTAGGCTATCAACAAGACCCCAAATTGTTGCCAAACCTCAAAGAATCCCTCAAAACAATGGTACTCTCAAAGCATAAGACTACTAAAAAGAGAACTGAGAAAACTGGAACATATATATATGGCGTTCTACAGAGAACAATATTTATCTATGCTAATAAAATACCGTCAAGCACATTAACCATGTCAAAAAAGATTATCACATGAAACTCCTCATGAAATTAACAAACAAACCAAAAGAGCTATTGTCCATTGTAAAATCTCCCACAACCTATCTAAGAGATTCAACTGAATCTCCATATATTATTTTATTTATTTATTTATTTATTTTATTTACATTCTCTTATATACCGCGCTATTCTGCATCAGTGCGGTTTACATTGAACAAACTGAAATTACATTGAACAGGGCATTATAACTTGGAGATAACTATATTACAGGGAACATGGGCTATGGAGGGTTAAGTGGCTTGCCCAAGACCACAAGGAGCACCTGTGGGACTAGAAACCCCAGTCCTTCCAGCCCAAGGTTGCTGTCCTCTAGTGGGATTTGAACCCCCGACCTTCCGGCCTGAAGTACCTTGCCCCAACCACTAGGCCACTCCTCCACTCCTCAAACACTAGGCCACTCCTCAAACACTAGCAGACTACTATATGGCCAAAATCAACTTTGTGACAAATCTTCCCTCCATGAGCACCAATAACATTACTCCACAAGCAGAAACTTGGGACTAGTTTCACTATATTTACTTAGATTCTCTCAAAAGGAGCATGGCGAATATAAATACAACTACATCTAAAGCAGACCCATGCCCAGTAAACTGGATTAAAGCAGCTTGTGCTGTGCTAGCGCCTATCATACTATCAATAGTCAACCTGTCTCTTTCACAAGTATATATGCCTAGAGGTCTTAAGAATGCAATCTTACGTCCCATCTTAAAAAATAAATTGCTTGATAAATTGTGCCCTACTTCTTACAGACCTATATCTAGTTTACCATTCTTGGCTAAAATAATGGAAAAAAAACATCCACATGCAACTACAAGACCACATTGACTTAAATGCCCCGCTAGATCACAATCAATTTGGATTTAGACTTTTCCATAGTGTTGGAATGTTAATGTTAGTTCTCTACAACAAAAACATAAAAGGAATTGACAACACTAACCAAGCCTTCATCCTAATTTTCATTGATGTTGCTGCAGCCTTTGACTCTGTCATTCATGCATTACTAATACAAAAGCTTCAACAAATAGGACTTAGTGGAACTACATTACAATGTTTTACCTCATATCTTTCTGACAGAACTCAACAGGTCAACATAGGCCAAAAGGTTTCCAATATATACCACCAAAAACAGGACTTCCCCAAGGATCTGGCACTATTTGTCCTCCTTTTCAATATCTATATACAGCCAATATGTCATCTAATAATACAATTCAATATTGATTACACCATCTATGCAGATGACATAATTTATTTAAGTTTTTTTTATACCGCCTTATCTTGTAATCAAGGCAGTTTACATTATAACTTCAATTTTACAGAGAACTTGCAATAGTTACAGCTAACAATTTAAACATAACTGGACAACTTTATAGCAAGCAAAGGGATAGAGGAACTGGGATTATTAAAACATGAATTATGTACAGGTGATGTATAAGCAATAGATCATATAGTGTGGGCTCTAAGTCCGAGTAGTGCTGTGGAGTTAGGTGAAGTGCTCAATGAAGAGGAGGGTCTTGAGCTGTTTCCGAAAGTCCTTTAAGTCTATGATTGTTCTTAATTTGGCCGGGAGGGAGTTCCAGATAGATGGGGTGGAAAAAGAGAGAGCCCTCCTTGCGGTGGAATTTTTGGCCTTTGTGAACAGGTTGGGTGTGGGTATGGTGTTGATATTACTTCTTCTCAGATCTGCTTTTGGGTTTGGTACAAATGAGTTCCTGTAATATATTAGCTGTTATGTTGTTTTTGATTTTGAAGATGGTAAGGGCTGATTTATATTTGGCTTGTGAAGAAATTGGCAACCAGTGGCGTTGGAATAGGAGGGGAGTTATATGGTCATATTGAGGTGATCCCATGATGGTTCGGGCGGCAGTATTTTGGACTAGTTGCAGTGGTTGGATAGTTTGTTTGGGCAGTCCTTGAAAGAGGGCATTGCAGTAGTCCAGTGTTGGTGTTTTGATGGACTGAACTACAGTGCGGACGTGTCCTTGACTAAGGAAAGGCTTAATCTTCTTATAGTTGCAAGTCTGTGGAAAGCAGATTTGGAGGTCATATTGATGTGGGCTTGTAGGTTGAGATGCATGTCAAGGATGACCTTAAGGTAGCGGACTTCATATTTTATTATTATCTGGTTATTGGCAATTTTGATTGTAGCAGGAGGGGTGGAATCTGTGTTCCTTCTGATGATTATTGCCTCAGTCTTCTTGAAGTTGATGTTGAGGTTGTTGTTGGAGAGACAGGTTATAATTTCATGGAGGAATTTTTACGAAACTGCAGAGCGATCATTCAGACCTCCGGAACTGAAGAGTGCCCGTAGTTTTCTGTTTCGTTACAAGGCCAGAGACTTATCAGCCCCCCCTCCATATCCTCTCTAAGGCTGATCCACCTTTCACGGGAATGGCAATCCGCTTCTTGACCGCCATGACTTATGCATCCAACACAGGCACACAGAACCACGCAATGATGCACTCCTCTTTCGGAAGAGCCTACGACCTCTTACACACCTTTTACCCCTTAGGCAGAGAATCAGGAAGGCCCCATTCTGACCATATCATGCTCTTGATAACCTCTGGAAATGGGAAGACTGCTGTAGATTCCCAAACTCCCTGTAGGAGTGGATGGACCTGTGTCCCCTGCTACATCGCTGGAGCGTTGGCCATATTCAAGGTGAATGAAACTCAATCAATCAATGCCGCCAGCTCTTCCTTCTAGAACAGGTGGATAATGCCAGCCTCCTCATAATCCTTGGAAGGTAAAGCATCACTTCTTCTGCATCATATCCCTCAGCCGGGATATCAGAAACAAAGTCCAAACTCAAGTTTCCGACAGACCCCAGCTGATCCACATCTCTAGAATGCAACCTTCACCTAGGTTGCTTAGAAGGAGGCACCCGAGCCAGGCTTCTACACTCTGTTTGATCCTCTTGTGATTGAGCTCGAGAGAATCCAGAGGCTGCAGGGTCTGAGTTTCCGCACCAAAAAAGACCTGGCTTGTTATTGAAGGAAAATAATTCTGGGGAAGAAAACCAGGATTCTAGGAGCTCCCCTCCCTGAGAATGACCCCCAAGCCACAGGGGACACATTTGTAGCCAAACCCTCCTCAGAAGGGGAACGGCCAGAAGCGCAGTCACTGGAACTCAAAACTGGGCTATCATCCTTACCTACAGCACCATCCATCACCTCCTGCCTTGAGGCAGAAAATGCAGGGCCAACTGAATCCCCTGGGTGGGAAGAAGGGAGATAGGCCCTCCAGTGACAAGACAAAATGAACAGATGCAAAATGAACAGATTCTGGAATCCAATGACAAGGCTCTTTGCTTGCCACAGGTCAAACAATGCTTCCTAGAAGACGACATAAAGAGTTAAGGCAAGGCAAACACTTGCACAAGCTAAGGCTGCGTAGGCACAAGAGCACATGCTATCAGAATGTGTACAGAAACACGCGTTATGGGCACTTAGGCAGGAACACACATAGGAGCTGCTCAGGTAGAACATGCGCTTGGATCGCTTCACCGCAAGATAGGAAATGCTAACAGCGCATATTGGAAAAGGGCTGGAAGCCCCAACATCACGCCAACAAGCCTGTAGTCCACTCCACTTATGCCCCAAAATGGCCAAGTTTGGGAGCCCCCAACAAGGACAATGGCAAGGTCAAGCCTTGGTACTCATCCCTTTGGAGCCCCAGGCAGGGCAAACCATGCCAAATTCGGTGCTACTCCCCTGATGCTGCTTTTCTCCTTTTTTTCTTTTTTTGTAATAGGTTTGCAGTCACATACCTCTGAGCCCTTTTTAATCTTCAGGGGAAAGACTGGAGGGGGGGGGGCAGGTTGTGTGAGGCAGCTTAAATCTAATCCTTCCAATTTTCTGGCTGCTCAACAGAACAAAAGTGTGTAGCTGAACCAATTTCCCCCTCCTCCTAAGGCTACCAAAAAGACTGCAGTCTAGTGGAGCTTCCCACATCACACTCAAGTGAAAGAGTTACCCGAAGGTGGTTGTTCAAGAGCAAAATCAATCTTTTCCTCTAAATCAGATCCTTATTTGTTCAGATTTTATCAGAGCTGAAACAAATCCAACCACCATGTTGCTGGAGACAGAAAAATAGTGGTTTTGCCCTTAGTGGCTTAAGGTGATAGCGGCATGGGAGTGATGTTATTGATACCTGAACATTTCATTGGCTTTGTCTCCATTCATCTGCTGGTAGGAGAACACAGCCCACTTGTATGGACTGGTGTAGCAGGATGATATGGAAATCTGTTTAAACATTTCTTCGAATTGCCTCCATGATCGGTCAGAGGCTGGTAGGGAATACAGCTTTGTCATACCTGATTGTTTTGCTTTTGTTCTCATCTGTTACTTTTCTAAACTTCCTGTATATGGACTTGATGTTCCCCTATTTGTTTTCTTTTAATTTGGTTTTTTTTTTTAGTTTAATTGCAGATTTCATAAACTTCTTTGTTTATCCGAAAAGGTGGTATAAAGTCTTAATAAACCATGTACAAATTTCATGCAATTAACATATACATACTGTATTGTTCTTTTATTTCATAATTTCTGCTTTGACTACTTTGAGGATAATTTTCATTAGTTAGTACACAGCTACCTGCATAAAAACAGTGTTTGAAATTGCCCCCTCTCATTGTGGGTAAATGTAGGAGGGGAAGGCTGAGTTTGGTTAGACAAAATGCACAGAGCACCCACATTTTCCTGCCCACTCTTATTTTCAACAACAAACTCCATGGGAAGTTCTCATTGAAAATAAATTTGCAAATTAGTGGGAAACTTCAAAGTTTTCCCTTTAATGGTTGCTAGCATTACAAACCCTAGAAGTTCATATCTTTTCTTCTAGTTTTTTAAGCAGGTTAACTCATCAGAGTTTTCCTGATCTATGGTACTATTAACAACATTGATACTACCAATTACTGTCCTATCCCAGCATATCTAAAATAGGAATCTATATTGATTTACCTTGTCTGTTGTATAATCCACAGCACAAGCACTATAGGTTCCACTTCCTCCAGCAATGACTACATTCTTATTACAGAACTTCGCTGCATAGAGAAACTCCCCATGAAATAATTTTCCTGGGAAAGGAATGTTCTTTTCCAGTTGGGAAGACCGGTAATCCCATAGTTGCAAGGCATTGCGTGCAACCCATGAACCCGTCAATATCTTGTTATCCTGAAATATGAGAATGTAAAACACTAACACATCTGCATAGCAACTCAACTTATTTTTACATGTATTTATTGTCAATTTGTTTTATTAAAATCTACAATAAAATTAAAAAGGTTATAATAAAATAGTCCTGTATCCTATGAGTGTACAGTTCCAGGATAAAATTTTCACTGTGAAAAAAATATTATATGCTATTTTTCTTCAGGTTTGTGGTTGCTGTTGGTGAATGCACTATTCTGAATCCACCCTTCTACAGACTGCTATTGAGAATAACACTTTATCAGTAATTGTTCTCTGATAACAGGACAATAATTCACACAAATAGATCATGTGATTTCCATCTCAAGAAAATGCAGTGCACCTACCAGAGCTTTAGGGAAAAAAACCTCTGAGCATTATGCTTTTGGAAAAAAATCTCTGAGGTATTCTGCATGCTGCTACCTCTCCTAACTTAACTTAATCTAAATCTAATAACAGGTATATATGAACAATTTCCAAATTAGGAAAATGGAGGGGGTAGTATGGATTGTTCTGTTGTCATCAGATAACAGTATGAAAGATTAGAAAATTGTTCTCTTTTTGAAGACAAGCAGAAGCAATGATCACATGGATGAGAATTCCTAGCAAAAAGACTGTCTTCAAATAAAAGGGAAAAATAACAAAACATTACTCCACGAGTTTATGTATAATAAAAGAACCTAGAATAATTTGAATCTGGAGTTTATCAATAAATGGAATGGAATAAGTGTACATTTGAACTAATGGTGTTATAATCATGGACTCAGTTCAATAGGCTGATACTCAAATGAAAGAGGAAATAAAAAGATGGAAAAGGATTTGAAGACAGGAAATGAGAAGGAGGTGTTCGATGTTAGAATGACAGAATTGAAAGAGAATATGGATCAATTTAAGGACAAGATGAGGCAAGTTAAATTGAAACATCTTCATTATATCTTTATCTTTATTTAAAATTTGATAAACCGCTTTCCGTCGTAACATAAAGCGGTGTACGATAAAAAGGTTAGCAATGCACAAACAATGAAAAGAACGCCAAAGTAAAATAGAAAAGCAAGTATAAAGAATAAAGGCATAGACAAATAAAGTGACAAAAAACCAAAACTGTACAAACAATTTAAAGGGCCAATAATTAAAACATAAATTAACAGGACTTTTAAAAAAACAAGTATAATAAAAGGCCCAAAAAGGGGGAGACAAACTAAACCATGTTTAGACAAAAGGACACAACTGAACAAAACAAATGGACAAGGTGGACATAATAACAGATAAGTGAGAGGACATCAGGGAGGACCATCGGGAGAGAGATGAAAGGCTTGTTGAAATAAATGGGTTTTTAGTAGTGTTTTAAATTGCGGGTATGAGGGTTCCAAACGGAGAAACGGTGGTAAAGCATTCCAAAGTACTGGACCTAAGAAGAAAAAAGCGGCGTGGCGGGTCTGTTCAAGGTGTGCCTGTGACGGGGAAGGAAGGGACAGACGATTTGCATGAAGGGAACGAAGCTGACGGTAGGGGGTGTGAAGGGAAATTCGATCAGCAAGATAGAGAGGGGTGTTAGTATGAAGAGCACGGTGAATGAGGATAAGAAACTTATATTGAAAACGGAAACGAAGAGGTAACCAATGTAGCCGGAGAAGAATGGGTGTGATATGGTCGAAACGGCGTGAAAAAGTGACGAGACGGGCAGTAGTATTTTGAATGCGTTGTAGACGTAGAAGTTGGTACTTTGGGAGGTTAGCAAGAAAGACATTACAGTAATCCAAACGACTAACAACTAAGGTCAAGACAAGGGTGACTAGGGAGGACACAGGGAGAAGGGGGCGGACAGCTCTAATCTGACGTAAGGTGGCAAAAGATCTACGTGTAAGGGAGGTGAGATATTGATGAAAAGATAGCGTGGGGTCGAGAATTACACCTAGATAACGGAAAGATGACACAAGAGGGAGGGGGGTAGAATCAATCAGGGGGGCCAAAGAGGGGCAAGAACCAGACAGTGAAACCCACATGGCTGTGGATTTTGATGGATTCAGGTGCAAGAAATTTTCAGATAGCCAAGAAGAGATCCGAGAAAGACAGAGATTTAGCTGGGCAATGTCTAATGTCAAAGGAGAAGTATGGAACAGTAGGATAATATCATCTGCATACATATAGAATGATACAGGAAACTGTTGAATTACTAGGGATAGAGGAGCCAGAAAAATATTAAACAGAAGCGGAGAAAGAACAGAACCTTGTGGAACACCGCAAGTAAGAGGAAAAGTAATTGAGGACTGAGTACCAGTGTGAACTGAAAAAGAACGGGTTGTAAGAAAAGAACAGAACCATTGCCAAACCGAGCCAAGGCTGAACAAGTTGAACTGAGGATTGATGAGACACCAGCTTGAAAGAACAAAGAAAATTCCTCCGTTATCTGCCACTAAATTGCGGATTGAATGGGAGATGAAATTCTTCATGCTGGACTTCATTGTAGATAAGTAAAATATAGAGCGGAAAGTAAAGCGTTGAAACAGGGCCGGAAAGGGCAGAACGGCTCAAAACGCAGTACTGTGTTAAAAGTATATGGTATGATTCAGTTACTGTGGGTTCACTCTAGGTTTGGTAATATATATTAGTTTAATAAGGGTGAAGGGTGGTAGAATATTTAGTTTATATACCACTATAGCACAGAATTAGGCACTGCATCTTATACGGTCATTATCGCTGGATCAAAATAAACCATCACGGATGCCTAAATTGTTTATAATGCAGTTTTTGTCATTGGTTATGAAGCAGAACTATTTTTGGTGTGATGGCCATTGCCAATCCATGGAGTGGCAATGGGGCTTCAGCAGCCACTTCTATTGCCACTATTTACAGTATATAGCAGATTTTGAAGAAAAATCGTAGTTACTCACCTGTAACAGGTGATCTTCGGGAACAGCAGGAATTGAGTCTTCATATATGGGTATCGTCGGCACCGATGGAGCCCGCGCGAGAACGCTCTCCAGCATCCTATAGGAAAGCTTTTGGGAGCATCCCACAGCGCCTGCGCTGCTGCCTTTCCGCCTTTACAACACTCTCATCAGTTGAGTTTGTAGCTGCGATAAAGG
Organism: Ichthyophis bannanicus; assembly: GCA_033557465.1. Taxonomy (NCBI): domain Eukaryota; kingdom Metazoa; phylum Chordata; class Amphibia; order Gymnophiona; family Ichthyophiidae; genus Ichthyophis; species Ichthyophis bannanicus. The sequence goes on along the minus strand of CM066033.1, from coordinate 935,910,727 downwards.
AGAGAAGGAAAGCAAAAAAGGGAGAGAGAGACAGAGATACAACTCCTAGTGGAGGTGGGTGGGTTGTGAAGACTCAATTTCTGCTGTTCCCGGAGATCACCTGTTACAGGTGAGTAACTACGCTATCTCCAGGAACAAGCAGGAATGTAGTCTTCACATATGGGATTCCCAAGCTTAGAGATGCCAGGGAGATGACCCCAGAAATCAGCGAAACCCAGGCTGAGGTGGGTCATGCTTCCTCCCAAGGATCACTGGTATCGAAACCTGGGACGGGGAGTAGGTGTTGTTCTAAGTCTAAAAGAGATGCTGGAGAACAGCCTGGCCAAATGAGGCATCCCGACGGGAGTCCTTGTCCAAGCAGTAATGGGCCGCAAAAGTGTGGACAGAGGACCAAGTGGCTGCTTTGCAAATGTTGTTAATTGACACCGAGAGAAGGTTGGCAATAGAGACAGCCATTGCTCTCACATCGTGAGCTCTGACATGACCTTCAAGAGAAAGTCCCTTACTCTCATAGGTGAATGATATGCAGTCTGCAATCCACTTGGAGAGTGTTCTCTTGGAAACTGGTAAACCCAGGTGACTGTAATCAAAGGCAACAAAAAGTTGTGAAGCCTTTCTATGCTGTCTAGTCCTTTGAAGGTAAAAGGCTAAGGCCCGTTTACAATCTAGAGTGTGAAGATTCCTTTCTGCAGTAGAGGCATTAGGGCTAGGGAAGAAGACAAGAAGGTAAACCGACTGGTTCAAATGAAAAGGCAAAACCACCTTTGGCATAAAGTGAGGATGAGTCCTAAGGATTACCTTATCATGGTGGAACCTTGTGTAAGGAGAGTCAGCCACTAGAGCTTGTAGCTCACTGATGCATCTTGCAGAAGTGAGGGCAATTAGGAAGATCACCTTCCAAGAAAGAAACTTCAGGGATGTAGTGGTTAAGGGTTCGAAGGGCGGCTTCATAAGCTGTCCAAGGACAAGATTTAAATCCCATGCCATGGGTGGTGGCTTAATGGGAGGTTTAGTTAAGAGTAGACCTCTCATAAAACGCGCTACAAGTGGCTGAGAGGAGACAGGTTGTCCCACCAAGGACGTTTGGAAAGCCGCAATGGCACTAAGGTGGACCCTTACTTATTTATTTATTATTTATTACAATCTCTTATATACCGCACTATTCGACATCAGTGCGGTTTACATGAAACAAAAAACCAGAACAACAAGCTGTTCTGTTTTACAGAGAACAGGTGTACAAACTTGGATAACATAGGGGAACTATTTACATGTAATATTTACATACAGGCGTTATGACAAAGCTCAATGATCTCGGATATCGCATATAGAGAGTTGATGAGGCTATCTAGCTAGGCGTCTTGCTGACTGGGTAGTACTTGAGGAACAGGTGATATTTGAGTGCCTTCCTGAACTGGGCTAGGTCAACGATAGCACGAATGTTCGATGGTAGAGCATTCCAGCATCTTGGGGCGCAAAATTTGAAAGCCCTGTTTGCCGTTGTGAGGGTGCATTTGGTTAAGGCCTTCGGAATTATTAGAGAGTTTATTGCTGTAGGTCTTCTGGATCTGTTAGGTGGAACAGCGTGAATGAGCTCTGTTAGTGAGGAGGATGCAAGACCATTGACGGCCTTGAAGGTCAGTAGTAAGGTCTTGAACACAAGCCTTCCATGTATGGGGAGCCAGTGAAGCTGCTTCAGGATAGGCATCACATGGTCGTTCCTAGAGGCTCCATGAAGGACCCTTGCTGCGGCATTCATGGCGAGTTGTAGCAGGTTCAGGGTAGACTGTGGGAGGCCTTGTAAGATGGCGTTAGCATAGTCGAAGTGAGGTAAGATTAGTGCTTGGTATATAGTCCGGAAGTCATCTGGATCTAATAAGGAGCAAAGATGCCTGAGTGTTCGGATCTTGAAGTAGATTGCTCTTACTATGTTACCTATGTGAACCTTCATATCAAGACGTTGGTCCAAAGTGACCCCAAGGTAACGTATTGTAGATTTTGTTTGCAGATCTGCTTCCTTGACTCTTACATGGGGTGGCGGAGTGAAACTGTGGTCCCTCATGATGAAGAGCACCTCCGTTTTCTTGTGTTGAATACGGAGGTTTTGAGATTGGAGCCATTCGGAAATTGCATCAAAGCATTCTATCAGAGGGGAAAGGTCCATTTGATCTGTAGAGAATGGCATGTAGAGCAGGATATCATCTGCATATATCAAACAGTCCACATTGAAAGATCTGATGATACTGCAGATGGGCTGCATGTATATGTTGAACATGAGCGATGATAGAGAGGAACCTTGCGGTACACCCTGCCTTTGGTGGAAAGGTTCTGATTCTGCTGCTCCGGATTTTACATGTTGCAATCTTCCAGCCAGATATGACTTACACCATTCGAGTGCAGTGCCGCAGATGCCCTTCTCTTTTAGTCGCCCCAGGAGAAGTTCCTGACTTACTGAATTAGTTTTGAGTCCAGGTGATGAAAGGTGGAGGACATACTCCAGTAACGCCTCTACTGGAACTGAAAAAGTATTAAGTTCCTTCTTTTAACACCAGATAGAGAACCTTCTTCACTTAAAAGCGTAAGCATGCCTTGTGGAAGGTTTCCTGGAGGCCAACAGGATATCTTTAACCTGTTGAGAGAGGTTGATATCGTGTAGTTCTAAGCTCTCAGCAGCCACGACAGCAGGTGCAAGGACTGAGGGTTGGGTTTCAGAAGCATCCTGTTCTCCTGGGATAGAAGATCTGGCGCCCTCCCAACTCCAGAGGTTTGGCTTGAGAGAGACGTAGAAGCAGTGGATACCACGTCTGCCGTGGCCAGTGAGGGGCTATGAGGATCATATGGCCCCTGTCTCTCTGAAGTTTGAACAGAGTCTTGGGAATGAGGGAATGGGTGCGTAGGCATAAAGGAAGTCCTGACCCTAGTGGAGGTGGAAGGCATCCATTGCCTGACTGTTCCAAGCACGGATTTTGTTACAGAATCGGGAAAGTTTGGCATTCTGAGGACTTGCAAATAGGTCTATATCTGGGGTTCCCCAGATTAAAAAGATTCGAGAAATTTGCTCTGAATAAAGAGACCACTCGTGTGGCAGCAGTACTCGACTGAGTTTGTCTGCTAGGAGATTCTGTTTGCCTGGGAGATACGCTGCTAGTAGGTGAATCTGAAGGCCTCTTGCAAACGACCATAAGTGCAGAGCTTCATTGCACAATGCCTGAGAGCCTGCTACACCCTGTTTGTTCAAATAGAACATGGCTACCTGATTGTCCATCTGCACAAGAACTGTCTTGTAGCGCAGATGGTCCTGGAATACTCGAAGAGCATAGAAAATGGCTCTGAGTTCCAGTAGGTTTATCTGAAGACAAGCCTCCTGCTGGGTCCAGAGACCTTGAGTGGAGAAATTGTCCAGATGAGCTCCCCAACCCAACTTGGACGCATCCGTCGTCAAGGTAGCTTGGTGCAGTGGCTGCTGAAAAGGTGACCCTATGAGTAGGTTTTCTAGCGATTGCCACCACTGAAGAGACAAAATGAGGCATGGAGAGTTTCTGATTTTGTTTCTCAGACGACCTGACGCATGAGTCCACTGAGAGGCTAGGGTCCACTGGGCTGCACGCATATGTAGGCAAGCACAGGGGACCACATGAACAGTGGGTGCCATATGACCAAGCAACTGAAGCATTTCTTGAGCAGTCAGGAAAGTTTCCATAGCTGCTTGAGAAGCCAGTTGAACTATTCGAGCACAGCGGAGCTGTGGCAGGAAAGCCCTTGACTGCCGCGTGTCTAGAAGAGCCCCTATGAACTCTAGGGATTGAGAAGGGTAAGATGGGACTTTGGGAGGTTTATGACCAGTCCCAGATATTGAAGAACTTGCATTGTGCAGGAAAGAGCAGAGCTGGCCTCTGGAGCTGTTGATGCTCGGATCAGCCAATCATCTAAGTAGAGGAAGACAAATATCCCTGGAGTCCTTAGAAATGCTGCCACTGTTGCCATGCACTTTGTGAAGACTCGTGGGGCAGAAGCCAGGCCAAAGGGTAGAGCCCTGTACTGGTAATGTCTTCCCTGAAAGAGGAATTAAAGAAACCCCCTGTGTTCTGCATGAATAAGGATATGTGTATATGCATCTTTTAGGTCTAGAGAACATAGCCAATCCTGACTCTGGATGTAAGGGAGAAGTGTTCCAAGAGAGATCATTTTGAATTTCTCTCGGAACAGATACTTGTTTAACTCCCTGAGGTCCAGTATGGGCCTGTACCCTCCTGTTTTCTTTGGTATAAGGAAGTAGGGGAAGTAAAAGCCCAGGCCTTGTTGAGAAAGAGGTACCTCCTCTATTGTACCCTGAGCAAGGAGTGAGGTAACTTCCTGACACAAGAGAGTGGTGAGGGGGGGGGGCCGAGAACTGAACTCTCTTGGAGTGGAGGGAGGTGGCATACTGTGGAAATTAAGTTTGCACCCTTCTGTCACTATGGAGAGAGTCCAATGCTCTGATGTTATCTGCTGCCACCTCTTGGCAAAGTAACACAGTCTGCCTGGAATGTTGAGTGGCTCTGGAATTTTTAGAGGTAGGATGACTAGGTTTCTCTAGGAAGGAGGCTGTGTCTGCTGAGCTGGTTGAGCTCTGGGGACTTGAGCCTTTCTTTGTTGTTTCGGCTGCTGTTGCCCCTTCTGGGAAACATGGACTGGGCAGTGAACAGTATGGGTGTAAGAAGGATAGAATTTCTTTTTCTTGTTGAAAAAGGGTTTCTTAACCGTCTTTTTCTTAGCTGGGTTGACAGGGGTCCTTGAGAGTTCTCGGACTCAAGTTGAGAAGCTTTGTCCTGCCAATCCTTGCCAAAGAGATTTTCTCCCATGCAAGGAATATTCCCTAGCTTATCTTGCACCCACTGCTCTAAATCAGATGCTTGTAACCAAGAAATCCGACATGCACCGATAGAAATAGCAGAAGTCCTGCTAATACATTCGAAACAATCAAAGGTTGCCCTGTTCATGAACTTAGAAACATTTTGGGCATGTTTAACAAGTGTAAGGAAATCGGCCCTCTTCTCATCAGGGAGAAGAGGAGCCATTAGTTCCAAATCTTTAGTAACCTCCCGAAGAAACATACACGTGTAGAGTATTATGTATGAACTTATTCTAGCCAATAATATAGAGGCCTGACAACATCGACGGCCAAAGGCATTGAGAGTTCTCGCCTCACGCCCTGGAGGATTAAATGAATGTGTCTTGGCACTTTTAATTTGGCGCATTGCCGATTCCACAAGCATGGAATGGTATCGTAAGTGTGTTTGTTGGAACCCGAGACACTGCGGCACTCGGTACATTGTATAGAGTCTTCCAGAATGTGGAGATACCATTAAAGGTGTCTCCCACATTCTAAGCATGAGGTCATGCAAAATCCGATGTATGGGTAGGGTTGCAGCCTCTTTAGGGACTGCCGGATACTGAAGAATTTCAAGTTCCTTCTCGGGAATCACGGTGATCGAGAGGCCCCGAGCCACATCCCGTATAAAGTCTTGAAAAGACATGTCCTCCGGAGGAGACATCTGGCGTTGTGGGGAAGGAGAGGGATCCTCCGGAAGAGCTGCTCCGGTACTGATGGAGTCATTGGAAGAATCTGAATCCTCGAAGTATCGACGGGCCAGGTGCTCCCGCACTACCTGTCGACGGTACCGATTGAAGTCAGCATCAGAATGCCTTGATACCGGACCTTCCATGCTGGACGTCGATTCTAGGGCTGGCATGGGTGGTAGCATGGAGAGCGGTGCAACGGTAGATGCAGATACGTCCTGTACCGGTATCGGTACCAATGACTGCGGAACCGATTGCAGCGGCTTTAGCGGTATGGAGGCTGTTAGTAAGGCCACAAGACTCTGCTCAATGGCTAGGATACGTTGATCCATGGAGCCTGCCGATGTCTGGGTGTCAGTACTGGCAGAGCGGGCCACAACCCCAGAACATGGCACCAAGAGCTCTCCGGAGGTGGACGCCTCGGGAACATCTTGGGACCCCGATAATACTTTGGAGACAAGGACCTCCCGCCGGGATTGTTTGGCTGGTGTATTCTCCTCGAGGGCAACGCTAGAAGCATCTCGATGCTTAGAAGGAGATCTACCCTTTGAGGACCTGCCAGTCTTCAAGGAAGACCTGGGTTTGGTTACCTGAGATCCATGGGAGGAAGATGAAGCCCTGGATGACGTTGATGCAACGGACATTGCATCCGAGGCAAAAAGGGTGCCAAGTTTCGCAGCTCTATTCTGCAGGCCCCTCTTAGTCATCTTTCTGCAGAGGAGACACTCCGATGGTGAATGGTCTGGGCCCAAACATTTAAGACACCAATCATGGGTGTCGGTAGCAGAAATAGTACCGGCTACATTTTGAACATTTTTTGAAACCACTAGTTGGTTTCTCCATTTTAAAGAAAAACAGGGCCTACTGGCCAAAATGGCACCAAGGGGGGAAAGATCCTCAAGAAAAAAAGGGGGGGGGGGTTAGAAGAAAGAAAGAAGTCACCGATGGTACCGGTGTCAGCGTAGACGGGAAGGCAGACACAACCACAAAAAAAAAAAATTTCTGTGGTGACAGGAATTGCAGCCTGTTGGCTCCGCGGAAAATGACAAACTGAAGAGGGAGAGTTGGAAAAGTGGAAAGGCAGCAGCGCAGACGCAGTGGGATGCTCCCAAAAGCTTTCCTATAGGATGCTGGGGAGCGTTCCCACGTGGGCTCCGTCAGTGCCGACGATACCCATATGTGAAGACCACATTCCTGCTTGTTCCTGGAGATAAATATTTATGGTATCAGGAGGTTAAGTTATGGTCCAGAAGTTTGAAGGGGGCCAGAGTCACCCTCTCAGCAGCCATGCTATCAGTGACAGGGACCCCAGATTGGAATGCAGAAGAGTCACCCCTCCTGAGATAGGAGTCCTGGGGCATTCCTCAAGAGGATGGGGGTGTCCACTGTCAACTGTAGAAGCAGCGGGAACCACGGCTGCCTGGGCCACCAAAGAGCTATCAGGATGAGAGAGGCCCTTGTCACAGAGGGTCCTGAACAAGATCTTGGCGATCAGCGGGGTAGGCAAAACGAAACTGGAAATGACAAGTACTGGCAAGTTAGATACAAAGCACTGATAAGGAGGCAAAGAGAGAATTTGAGAAGAAGCTTGCTGTGTAAGCAAAAATGCATAATACAATCTTTTTCAAGTACATTCATAGCAAAAAACCTGTGAGAGAGTCAGCTGGACCATTAGATGACAGAGGGCTAAAAGGGGCACTAGGAGGGGACAAGGCCATAGTGGAGAGACTGAATGAATTCTTTGCTTCAGTCTTTACTGAGGAAGATGTAGGGATGTTACCCATGACAGACGTGGTATTTAAAAGTGATACTGTGGAAGAATTGAAAGAAATATTGATACACTGGGAAGATGCACTACAACTATTTGATAACCTGAAGAGTAGCAAATAAACTGGACTGGATGGTATACATCCAAGGGTGTTGAAAGAACTGAAATATGAGATTTCAGACCTGCTATTAGTAATCTGTGAACTATCATTAAAATCATCTGTAACACCTGAAGACTGGAGGATGGCCAATGTAACGCCAATTTTTAAAAAGGGTTCCAGGGGTGATCTGGGAAACTATAGACCGGTGAGCCTAGCCATCAGTACTGGGAAAAATGGTAGAAACCATCATAAAGAACAAAATTAGTGAACATGCAGATAGTCATGGCTTAATGGGAAACAGCCAACATGGCTTTAGCCAAGGAAGGTCTTGTCTTAATAATCTGTTGGTTTTTTTGAAGGTGTGAATGAACAGATAGAAAAGGTGAGTCAGTTGATATAGAGTATCTGGTCTTTCAGAAAGTCTTTGACAAGGTCCCTCATGAGAGACTTTTGACAAAATGAAAAAGTCATGGGATAGGAGGCAGTGTACTATTCTGGATCAGGAACTGGTTAAAAGATAGAAAGCAGAAAGTAGGGTTAAATGGCCATTTTCCCAATGGAGAAAGTTGAATAGTGGAGTACCCCGGGGATCTGTGCTGGGTCCGCTACTTTTTAACATATTCATAAATGACCTGGAAATGGAAACAACAAGTGAGGTTATCAAATTTGCAGATGACAAAAAACTAAAGTTGTTAAAACCTATGAGAATTGTGGAAAATTGCAAGAGGATCTTGATAAATTGGAAGACTGGGCATCCAAATGGCAGATGAAATTTAATGTGGACAAGTGCAAAGTTATACACCTAGGAAAGAAAAACCCAAACTATGGTTACACAATGCAAGGTTCCACATTAGGAACCACCACCCAGGGAAAAGATTTAGGCGTCATCGTGGATAACATTTTAAAACCCTCTGCCCAGTGTGCATGGGTGGCCAATAGAGCAAATAGAATGCTATGTAACATAAGGAAAGGAATTGAGAATAAAACAAAGGATATTATAATGCTTCTGTATCGTTCCATGGTGTGACCGCACCTTGAATACTGTGTGAAATTCTGGTCTCCGTATCTTAAAAAGGATACAGTGTTATTAGAAAAGTTACAGAGAAGAGCCATCAAAATGGTAAAGGGGATGGAAGGATACCCCTATAAAGAAAGTCTAAAAAGGTTAGGGCTCTTCAACCTGGAAAAGAGACGGATGAAAGAGGTCTATATATTAATGAATAAAATGGAGTGGAACGGGAAAACATAGATCGATTGTTTATGCCATCAAAATACAGAAAGACTAGGGGACATGCAATGAAGCTACAGGGTAACCTATTTAAGACTAATAAAAGAAAATATTTTTTTTCACTCAACGTGTAATCAAACTCTGGAATTTTTTACCGGAGGATGTAGTAAAAGCTGTTAGTGTAGCTGGGTTTAAAAAAGGTTGGACAAATTCCTGGAGAAAAGGTCCATAAACCATTATTGAAAGGGACCCAGAATATCCACTGCTTGACCCAATACAAGCATTGTGGAACCTGTGTCTTTTGGGGAAACTGCTAGGTACTTGTGACCTAAATTGACCACTGTTGGAAACAGGATACTGGACTTGATGGACCTTGGTCTGACCCAGTATGGCATATCTTATGTTCTTAGGAGGGAAGGCGTACATGAGGCCTCCCGACCAGGAGACCAGGAATGCATCCGCTGCCACCCTGGAGAGGTGGGCCTGCCGGGAGCAGAAGCAGGGCAACTGAAAGTTGTCCGGGCTGGCGAACAGGTCCATCACAGGTTCTCCCCTGAGCCGGAAAAGCCAACTGGCTATCCTGAGGTCCAGTTGCCACTCGTGTGGCTGGAGAACTCTGCTGAGCCTGTCGACCAGCTGGTTGTCCTGACTTGACAGGTACACTGCCCGGAGGATATCCTGTCAGACTGCATACGAGGAGAGGGCTAGAACCTCCTGACAAAGGGTACAAGATACCGCGCCCCCTTGTTTGTTCACGTAGAACATTGCCACCTGGTTGTCCATCTGGACCAGAACTGGCTGGTGACACAGGCAGTGAAAGACGACCCTTAGTGCTAGGTGTAAGGCTCGGAGCTCCAGGAAATTGATCTGCTGGGCGCTCTCGTACGGTGACCAGTTGCCCTGAGTGCGGAGATCTCTGCAGTGGGCTCCCCAGCCAAGCAGGGAGGCATCCGTGGTGAGGGTTTTATTATAACAAACCCCAAGTGCTGTAGAACCTAGATGTTGTGTCGGTGGCCTCCTGCACCTCCGAGGCCGTGCCTCCCTATACGAGCCAGTCGTACAGGTAGGGAAAGACGAAGACCCCCTGGAGCCGAAGGAAGGCGGCTACGACTGCCAGGCATTTTGTGAAAACTCTTGAGGCAGTGGCCAGGCTGAAGGGGAGCATCCTGTACTGGAAATGCCTGCCCCCCACTATGAATCACAGGTACTGCCTGTTGTTGGGGTGGATAAGGATGTGGGTATAAGCATCCTTGAGGTCTAAGGAACATAGTTAGTCTCCCTGCTGGAAGTATGGCAGCAATGTTCCAAGGGAGGGCATCTTGAACTTCTCCCTCACCAGGCATTTGTTGAGGTTGCGCAGGTCGAGGATGGGCCTTAGGCCCCCTGTCCATTTTGGCACGAGGAAGTACCTGAAGTAGAACCCCTTGCGCTTGAGATGGTGGGGCACCGGGTTCCACCGCTTTGTCCTCGAGAAGACCTGCCATCTCCTTCAGAAGTTGTTCCCGGTGGAGGGGAGACCTGAGAGGTTCCCTGGGAAATAAGGGGGAGGTGTGTGAGTCAGATAGAGGAGATAACCCTCCCTGACCACCCAAAGGGCCCAGGAATCGGTGGTGATGGATATCCACCGCTGGGAATAGAGGGAAAGATGTCCCCCTGTGAGCTGCTGATATCCTTGGGGTAGAGAGGTTATGCTCAAGGAGTCAAAAGCTCCCCCATGGCTGGGCTGAGGCTGGTACCTGGGTCTTTGAAGCCTTCTGCTTACGCCAGCCATGCCATGTCCCTTGGCCTGCTGACCCCATTGGGGGGCCCTGATAAGGTGGGTAGTTTAGGTAAGCAGCCCCCTTTCTCAGGTAAAAGGACTTTTTACCCGAACCCTTCCGTCAGGAAGGGGCAGTGGTCTTTTTAGAGAGCCTAGTACTTGTTATGAACTCGGTCTGCAGCTCGGCAGCCTTGTCGGTCAAGGGTTTGCCAAAGAGGTTCTCTTCTTGGCAGATGACATTGACCAATTTGTCCTGAACACACTGCTCGAGGTTGGACGACTATAGCCAAGCTTGGCGGCGTGCACTGATGCCTGTCGTGGCTACCCAGGCTGCCGACCCGAACAGTCATAGGCTGCTTGAGACATGAATTTGGAGCACTCACAGACTGCTTTGGCCAGGTTCTTGAACATGGGCCAAGGTTCCTTGGAGAGATCAGCTGGGAACCTAGCGAGTTCCTTCGCCAGGTCTCTCAGGTACATGCCCATATACAGCTGGTAGGCTTGGATGCAGAAGATGAGCATCGAGCCCTGATAGCACTTTCTGTCGAGGGCGTACAAAGTGCGGGCCTCCTTGCCAGGGGACATCGAGGAGTGCATTTTTTGGCTTTTCAGAAGACGTATGGCAGACTCCACCACCATGGAGTTAAGCGGCAGCTGTGACTTTTGGAAGCCTGGGCTCCAGCGGATTCGATACATCTTGTCAAACCGTTTGCTCACCACTGGCACCGAGGCCGGTATCTCCTTCATTCGGAGCATCAGCTGTTCCAGGATGGGCACTGTGAGTGATGCCCACGGAGGGATCTCATACTGGAGGATTTCCAACACATCCGCCTGAGGGTCCTCCTCCGACTTGGTTGGAAATGCCAGGGCCTTAGACATGTCCTTGACAAAATCCAGGAAGCCCATGTCCTCGGGCAGGGACCACTGTGGAGGCTCCGAGATGGAAGAGTCAGAAGGGACGTTGTGGTTGCGACGAGTATCGGGGGGACTCCTCGCCCTCCGTCTCCCACTTGGAGTAGTCCATTGAGGACTCGTAGGAGGGCTGCTCTGCGGGCCTCGGGGCTCCCGATACCCTGCAGCTGGTGCCTGGCAAACTTGCCGGGGATGACCGTGGTGCAGTCGAACAGGACTCAGAGTTCGACCTTGGCCGAGGATCGAATTGAGGCCGAAGGACCTCGTGGATCGGCTCGGCCTATGGGGATGTCTTGGAAGTCGAGGGCCTGGTGGTTGGAGCGGATGAACCAGTCATGCCGGTCAACAGCATCCGCTGCTGGCCCATGAAGGCATAGAAACACGACGACAGAAAAAGATCACATGGCCTATCTAGTCTGTCCTTCCATATCAACAACTACAACAGTCCCCTTTACTCCTTTAGAGATCCTATGTGTTTGTCCCATGCTTCTTTGAATTCAGATATTGTCCTCACCTCTATCACCTCCACTGGGAGACTATTCCACAGATCCACCATTCTTTCCGTAAAGAAATATTTCAGCATATCACTCCTGAATCTATCCCCTTTCACCCTCATCCCAAGTTCCCTCATAAGAGAGCTTGCTTTCAGTCGAAAGAGGCTCTCCTCCTGTGCATTTATGCCACGGAGGTATTTAAACGTCTCACTCATATCACCTCTATCCTGCCTTTCCTCTAAGGTGTACATATTAAGATCCTTAAGTCTGTCCTCATATCCTTTATAATGAAGATTACTAACCATTTTAGTAACCACCCTCTGTACCGACTCCATCCTGTTTATATCCTTTTGAAGGTGCGGTGTCCAGAATTGCACACAATACTCCAAATAGGGTCGCACCAAAAACTTATACAGAGGCATTATCACCTTTTTTCTTCTGCTGACCATTCCTCTCCCTATACACCCAAGCATCCTTCTAGCTTTTGCTGTCACCTTTTCTACCTGTTTAGCTACTTTAAGATCATCAGACACAATCACGCCTAGGTCCCGCTCTTCTTTAGTGGACAAAAATACTTCACCCCGTATACTATATTGCTCCCTTGGATTGCTGCAGCCCAAATGCATGACCTTGCATTTTTTAACATTAAATCTCAGCTGCCAAATTCTAGACCATTCTTCAAGCTTAGCTAGATCCCTCCTCATGTTATCTACACCTTCTTGGGTGTCTACTCTATTGCAGCTTTTGGTATCATTTGAACAGAGGCAAACCTTACCGACAGCCCTTCCGTTATATCACTAACAAAGATGTTGAAAAGAATCGGACCAAGGACAGATCCATGGGGCACACCATTGGTAACCTCCTTCTGCTCAGTGAGCTCCATTTACCTGTACCCTTTGTCGCCTCCCACTCAACCAATTTCTAACCCAAGCAGTAACTTTAGGGTCCATCCCTAGGGTGTTCAATTTGTTTATAAGTGGCCTCTGATGAAGGGTGACAAAGGCTTTACTGAAATCTAAATACACCACATCTAGAGCTCTCCCTCAGTCCAACTCCCTGGTCACCCAGTCAAAGAAATCAATCAGATTTGTCTAACAAGACCTGCCTCTGGTGAATCCATCCTGCTTCGGATCCTGCAATCCGCTGGACTCCAGAAATCTCACTATTTTCTCTTTCAGCAGGGCTTCCAATAATTTATCACCACCAAAGTTAAACTAACCGGCCTGTAGCTTGCAACCACATCCTTACTTCCACTTTTGTGTAAAGGGACCATATATGCCTCTCTCCAGTCCTTTGGCACCACTCCCGACTCCAACAAGGTATTGAAAAGGTCAGTCAGTGGAGCTGCTAGAACATCCCCAAGTTCCCTCAGTATTCTAGGGTGTATCCCATCCGGTCCCATCGCTTTGTCTACTTTAAGTTTAGCTAGTTTCTCACGAACACAGTCTTCAGAAAATTGTTCAAGATGCCCCTCACTTCTGTTCCTGTTTATGTGTGTTTTCTGAGGTCATGCTCCTGGTTCTTCATCTGTGAGCACAGAACAGAATTTGTTAAGCAATTCCGCTTTATTCTCATCAGTTTCTACATATTCCTCCCCTTCACCCTTGAGTCTGACAATACCACTTTGGCCCTTCCTCTTCTCATTAACATATCTGAAAAATGTCTTATCCCCTCATTTTATTGCATTGGCTATTGCCTCCTCTTTTTGAATCTTTGCTTTCCTGAGTACTTTGCTAGCTTCTCTAAGATTTTCCAAATATAGATGTCTGTTTTCCTCTGTGATCTCTTGTATTTCAAGAAGGCCTCCCTCTTTTTCTTCATCTTTTCAGCTACTTCTTTTGAAAACCACAGCGGACTCCTTTTCCTTTTACCTTTATTTACCATTTTAACAAAAAGGTTGGTTGCCCTTAAAATACCCCCTTTCAGTTTTGCCCACTGTTTTTCTACATCTCCCAGCCGTTCCCATCCTTTTAACAACTCCCTGACATATTGGCTCATCTTGGCAAACTTAGTTTTCCTAAAGTCTAAGACCCTCGCTTTTGAATGGATTTTAACAGCCCTAGTCCTAATTCTGAACCACACCATCTGATGATCACTAGATGCAAAATGATCTCCCATAATAACATCAGAAACACTTTCACCATTGGTAGGCACTAAGTCCAGTATGGCCCCTTCGTGTGTGGGTTCTGTTACCAGTTGCCTGAATAGTTCTCCCTGTAGTGAATCCAGGATCTCCTTAGTTCTAGATGATACTGCAGCAAGAATGTGTCTATCAACATCTGGCATATTGAAATGCCCTATTTGAAGCACTTCCCCTTTCCTAGCAATTCTGCGTATGTCTTCAATTAACTCTCTGTCCACTTCTTCTTCCTATGAGGGAGGTCTGTATATCACGCCTCATCCAGGGCTGGGGGCTTTCTCAGGGCCAATGGCACTCAAGGACCGGCTCGATGTCGGGGAAGCCCTTGATGTTGAGGGTCCTGTCATCAGGGCAGATCAACCGGACGAGCTGGACATGAACACCCACTGCATGGCCACTAGGGAAGATATACTGCTATCTAGGGCTACCATTCTGGTCTTCATATCAGTTGGATACACAGCCTTTGACACGGGCATGGAAGGTTTCGGGCATGGCGTCGGTACTGTCGAGGGGAAGTCCTCGATGAGGATGGTCTTGGAGGGCTCGGGCCGGTCAGCAGGTGCCAACATCTCCTTACGGGACAGCTTGGCGAGCTGCTCCTGCCCCTTGGACTCATGCCTGGGGCTGCAGGACCTGGAGTGGAATTTCTCCTTTTTCCCAGATCCGTCCTCCGAGGCAGTTTTCGAGGATTTCATCTTCTTGTGTTCCACCTCCAGGAATTTCTGCTCGGAGAAACCATGGCCACTGGACTCCGAGGAGGCTCTGACTTCACGGGGTACCGAGGTATTGGAGGGGGCCCGGAGCATAGTGTCACTGGAGACTCCAGCGCGAAGTTGGACTTCTGAAAGAAACTTATCTGCTGCCGATGGTGGCTCTTTAAGGCCTTTGAGGTCATGATGCTCTGGGCCGAGACATCAGAGGCAGCAGTCGTGTGGGTCGGTGAGTGACATCATTTTGCCACACCGATCACACTTTTTGAAGCCACTGGAGGCCATCGGAAAAAGGGGGTCCCCATCTCTTGACAGGGGTCCGAGGCCTTCAGCTGAAAAAGGGCACAAACGCCAGTCAAAGAGCACCTCGATGAAAAAATGAAAAAAAACCCCCGAATAGATAAATCCAAGGAGCAATGCCAAGATGAGCTGGCTGGGGGATGGGAAGAAACAATATGCAATCCGAAGAAAACTCAACAATAAAAATCAGACTTTTTCCAGGGAAAACTGGACAATGTCCGATGGGATCTGCAAAAAAAAGGAGACTGAGGTAAGATGGCACCCTTGGGCAGGAAGTGGACCACGCATGTGTGGTGCATCTCCCAAAGGCTTTCTTTGAAAGCTGGGGAGATGCTTCTGCGCGGGCTCCTTCGGCGCAGACGTTACCCTTATGTGAGGACTGACTTCCTTCTTGTTACCAGAGAAGCAACTTTGCTTTCTCTGTTAACATACAGGATTGAATCAAGTACATAATGGGGTGACTCCAGCATCTGAAAGAATTATCTGATTGGTGAGGAACAATCTTCTAGAAAGTTTATGTGAGAGATAAATAGATCATAGAGACAGATTGGTCAGTACTGTATTACAGGCTATGCACATGAGTACCACATTCATCAGCTTATGGGATGACTAAGTTGCGCTGTATAAGGAAGAGTGCTAGATAACTTTTGAACTCTTTGTATCAATATGTACATAAATACTACATCATACAGAGTTGACGGGAAATACTGTGTGCAGAAAGCATACAGCCATGAAATATCTTCTTTCCAAAATGATTAATAAGCTTGAGATCCCTTCCAGATGGGGTATTAGCATGGAACCCGATTCTATACCCGATGTCCAGGCCCTCTGTGCGTGCGATCAAAACCGGACGCACAGAGGGAGCTGCAATTATGATCCCGCAGGGCACGTCTAGCTCCGCGAGATCAGAATCGCAAACAGGCCTGTACGTGCAGGCTGGGACCCCGATTCAGCCTGGCCTGCACGTACAGGCCTTGCCCGACTAACTCATTGAAAAGCCACGATCCCCGACCGCTGGCTCACAAAGTGTATTCCCTGCAGCCTGACCCCAGATCTGGCCTCCCAGGGCCAGGGTTGGGCTGCAGGGAATGCCCACTGCCGCCCCTTCCCAGCCACAGGCCTGCTGTTCCTCCCGCTTCAGAGAACTTATTTCACCCAAAGTGACTGAATGGATCAAAAACTGACTGGCTTAGATGTGATAAAGATTAGTAGTAAATGGAGTTCACTGTGAGGATAAGGCATTACCATTGCTGGGTCATAGGGATCAATCCTTGGTCTAGTTTATTTATTTAGCTGTATTTATATCCTGCTTTTCACCGGGTCAAAGCGGTCAATTAGGGGATACATTTACCACGAGGGGATATGAGACACATACGCTAATACTTACAGGGAAAATGGGCAATGGAGGGTTAAGTGGCTTTCCCAAGACCACAAGGAGTGCCTATAGGACTTGAAATCCCAGTCCATCCGGCCTGAGATTGCTGTCCCCAGGTGGGACTTGAACCCCCAGCCCTCTGACCTGAAGTACCTTGTCCTAACCACTAGACCACTCCTTCCTAGTCTAGTTCTGAAGAAATGGGGAGGAATGTATCTTATTATCTCAAAATGGTCAAACAGGAATAAAAAGTGAAGGTAAAATCCAGAAGAATGTTTGGCCAGCAAGAAAAAGGCAGCGACAATGACTGTGCAAGTCTCTGGTGAGACCTTATTTAGAATACTATGTGCAGTTCTGATAAGTGATTTATACTTTATCTGCAAATAAGAGTAGTTATTCACCACTAACAGGTGTTCTCCGGGGACAGCAGGAATCAGTCCTCACATATGGGTGATGACGGCACGGACAGAGCCCTTGCGGAAGCATCCCCACAGCTTTCAAAGAAAGCCTTTGGGAAATGCTACTACCATGAATGCATGATCCTCTTCCTGCCCAAGGGTGCCATCTTGCTCAGTCAGATAACATAGCTAAAAGACGGCAAAATAAAAGATGGTGAGGAGCAACTCCAAGGGGAGGAGAGAGGGTTGTGAGGACTGATTCCTGCTGTCCCCGGAGAACACCTGTTAACATAAGAAGTGGAGGAGTGGAGTGGAGGACTGGCCTAGTGGTTGGGGCAAGGTACTTCAGGACGGAAGGTTAGGGGTTCAAATTCCACTAGAGTACAGCAACCTTGGGCCGGAAGAACTGGGGTTTCTAGTCCCACAGGTGCTCCTTGTGGTCTTGGGCAAGCCACTTAACCCTCCATAGCCCATGTTCCCTGTAAAATAGTTATCTCCAAGTTATAATGCCCTGTTCAATATAATTTCAGTTTGTTCAATGTAAACCACACTGATGAAGAATAGCACGGTATATAAGAGAATATAAATAAATAACATAAGATATGCCATATGGGGTCAGACCAACGTCCATCAAGCCCAGTATCCTGTTTCCAACAGTGGCCAATCTAGGTCATACGTACCTAGCAGTATCCCCAAGAGACACAGGCTCCACAATGCTTGTATTGGGTCAAGCATTGATATCCTGGGTCCCTTTTTAATAATGGTTTATGGACCTTTCATCCAGGAACTTGTCCAAACCTTTTTTAAACCCAGCTACACTAACAGCTCTTACTACATCCTCCAGTAACAAATTCCAGAGTTTGATTACACGTTGAGTGAAAAAATATTTTCTCTTGTCTTAAATAGTTTACCCTGTAGCTTCATTACATGTCCACTAGTCTTTCTATATTCTGACAACGTAAACAATCGATCTACGTTTACCCGTTCCACTCCATTCATTAATTTATAGACCTCTATCATATTTCCCCTCAGCCATCTCTTTTCCAGGTTGAAGAACCCTAACCTTTGTAGCCTCTCTTCATAGGAGTAGCCTTCCATCCCTTTTACCATTTTAGTGGCTCTTCTCTGTACCTTTTCTAATAACGCTATATCCTTTTTAAGATACGGCGACCAGAATTGCACACAATATTCAAGGTGCGGTCATACCATGGAACGATACAGAGGCATTATAATCTGCTTTGTTTTATTTTCCATTCCTTTCCTTATGATACCTAGCATTTTATTTGCTTTCTTGGCGGCTGCTGCACACTGGGCAGAGGGTTTTAACATGCTATCCACGATGACTCCTAAATCTTTTTCCTGGGTGGAATCTTGCATTGTGTAACCATAGTGTGGGTAGTTCTTTCCTAGGTGCATAACTTTGCACTTGTCCACATTAAATTTCATCTGTCATTTGGATGCCCAGTCTTCCAATTTATCCAGATCCTCCTGCAGCTTTCCACAGTCCTCTTCGGTTTTAACAACTTTAAACAGTTTTGTGTCGTCTGCAAATTTGATAACCTCACTAGTTATTCCCTTTTCCAGGTCATTTATGAATATGTCAAAAAGTAGCGGACCCAGTACAGATCCCTGGGGTACTCCACTATTCACCTTTTTCCATTGGGAAAATTGGCCATTTAGCCCTACCCTCTTGCTTTCTATCTTTTAACTAGTTCCCGATCCACAATAGTACACTGCCTATCCCATGACCTTTTAGTTTTGCCAAAAGTCTCTGATGAGGGACTTTGTCATATCTCCCCTCAGCCGTCTCTTTTCCAGGTTGAAGAACCCTAACCTTTGTAGCCTCTCTTCATAGGAGTAGCCTTCCATCCCTTTTACCATTTTGGTGGCTCTTTTCTGTACCTTTTCTAATAACGCTATATCCTTTTTAAGATACGGCGACCAGAATTGCCCACAATATTCAAGGTGCGGTCGTACCATGGAACGATACAGAGGAATTATAATATCCTTTGTTTTATTTTCCATTCCTTTCCTTATGATACCTAGCATTTTATTTGCTTTCTTGGCCGCTGCTGCACACTGGGTAGAGGGTTTTAACATGTTATCCACGATGACTCCTAAATCTTTTTCCTGGATGGTGGTTCCCAATGTGGAACCTTGCATTGTGTAACCATAGTGTGGGTTATTCTTTCCTAGATGCATAACTTTGCACTTGTCCACATTAAATTTGATCTGCCATTTTGATGCCCAGTCTTCCAATTTATCCAGATCCTCCTGCAGTTTTCCACAGTACTCTTGGGTTTTAACAACTTTAAACAGTTTTGTGTTGTCTGCAAATTTGATAACCTCACTAGTTATTCCCTTTTCCAGGTCATTTATGAATATGTCAAAAAGTAGCGGACCCAGTACAGATCCCTGGGGTACTCCACTAGTCACCTTTTTCCATTGGGAAAATTGGCCATTTAGCCCTACCCTCTTCTTTCTATCTTTTAACCAGTTCCCGATCCACAATAGTACACTGCCTCCTATCCCATGACTTTTTAGTTTTGCCATAAGTCTCTGATGAGGGACCTTGTCAAAGGCTTTCTGAAAGTCCAGATACACTATATCAACCGACTCACCTTTGTCCACCTGTTTATTCACACCTTCAAAAAAACATATCAGATTAGTAAGACCAGATCTTCCTTGTCTAAAGCCATGTTGGCTGTCTCCCATTAGGCCATGACTATCTACATGCTGTGTAATTTTGTTATGATGGTTTCTACCATTTTCCCCGGTACTGATGTCAGGCTTGCCGGTCTGTAATTTCCCGGATCACCCCTGGAATCCTTTTTAAATATTGGCGTTACATTGGCGATCCTCCAATCTTCAGGTATTACAGATGATTTTAATGAAAGTTCACAGATTACTAATAGCAGGCCTGTAATCTCATATTTCAGTTCTTTCAACACTCTTGGATGTATACCACCCGGTCCAGGTGATTTGCTACTATTCAGTTTATCAAATAGTTGTAATACATCTTCCCGGTGTAGCGATATTTCTCTCAATTCCTCTGCAGTATCACCTTTAAATACCACTTCAGTCTTGGGTAACATCCCTACATCTTCCTCAGTAAAGACCGAAGCAAAGAATTAATTCAGTCTCTCCGCTATAGCCTTGTCTCCTCTTACTGTCCCTTTTACCCCTCTATCATCTAATGGTCCAATTGACTCTCTCACAGGCCTTTTGCTATGAATGTACTTGAAAAAGTCTTTATTTCGTGTTTTTGCTTCTGTAGCAAGTTCCTTCTCAAATTCTCGCTTTGCCTGCCTTATCAATGCTTTGCATTTAACTTGCCAGTGCTTGTGCTGTTTCCAGTTTTCGTCGTTTGGCTCTTTTTTCCATTTCCTGAAAGATGCTTCTTTGGCAGCAACAGCCTCTCTGACCTCACCTTTAAACCATGTTGGCAGTTTTATGGACTTTCTTCCACTTTTCTTAATATGTGGAATACAGCTGGTCTGGGCTTCCAGGATAGTATTTTTAAACAACACCCAAGCTTGATGTAAGTCTTTAACCTTTGCGACTGCTCCTTTTAGTTTTTTCTTAACTAAATTCCTCATTTTATCAGTCTCCCTTTCGAAAGTTAAAAGGTAGTACTGTGGATTTCTTTACTATCCCTCCTCCACTAATTAAATCAAACACGATCATGCTATGATCACTATTGCCAAGTGGTCCCAACACCCTTATTTCTTGCACCAGATCTGGTGTTCCACTAAGGACTAGGTCCAATATGGCTTCCCCTCTTGTCGGTTTATGAACCAGCTGCTCCAAGAAGCAGTCATTTATTTCATCTAGAAACTTTATCTCCCTAGCATGTCCTGCTGTGACACGGACCCAGTCGATACCGGGGTAATTGACATCACAGGTGAGTATCTACGCTTTCTCCGGGAACAAGTAGGAAATCAGTCCTCACATATGGGACTCCCCAGCTACAGGCTACCAAAAGCCCATAGCAAAAACAGGGCTCCCTCATGGGGAGTCGCAGGGAGCAGCAATGAGTCTGTGCCCACAGACCACAGTAGGACCCCTGTGTCCGATGGAACCAGCACTCTGGTAGCCTGAACACAGAAGGATCGGAGGGTAGGAATTTCCTAAACCATGAAAAGGTTACAAAGCACAGCCTGGAAGAAGGCACTGTCCCATCGGGAGTCTCTTTCCAGGCAATAATGGACTGTGAAGGTATGGACTGAAGACCAGGTGGCGACCCAGCAGATGTCCACCATTGGGACAGAGCGCAAGTTCACAACCGAGGCCGCCATAGCCCTGACACAGCGTGCCGTGATGCGGCTGTCCAGCGGGAGCCTACCCTGCTCATAAGCGAGAGTAATATAGTCTGCCATCCATATGGACAGCGTAAGCTTGGTCCCCGACTGGGGTCATAGGAGAAGAAAAGCTGAGAAGCTCTGCGGTGGCCCTGAGTGCATTGGATATAGAAGGACATACAATCCAAGGTGTGAAGGACCGTCACCACCCGTCTGGAGTGATATCTTCGAAAGAAGATAGGGAGCACCACTTCCTGGTTGAGATAGAAGGGCGACAATACCTTTGGCAGGAATTTGGGGTGCATGCAAAGCACCACTATGTCCTTGTAGAACCTGGTGTAGGGTGCCTCTGCCACAAGGGCATGAAGCTCGCTAACTCTGCAAATGGCAGTAAATGCGGCCAGGAAAGCCACCTTCCAAGAGAGGTAGCGGAGGTGGCAGGTAGCCAGAGGTTCAAAGGGCGGAAGAGTGAGCTGCCCCAACATCACGTTGAAGTCCCATTTGGTTGCCGGAGGACAAACCGGGGGCTTTGATAAGAGCAGGCCCCAAAGAAAACGGGTCACAAACGGCTGGATCGAGAGGGACTTACCATCCACCGGATGGTGATGAGCTGCCAAGGCACTGAGGTGCATCCGGACAGAGTTAGACTTGAGCCCAGAATGAGAGAGGTGGAGAAGGTACTGTAACACCAGAGCCACTGGACAGGAAAAAGGGTCAGCCCCATGATCGGCGCACCAAAGAGAGAACCTGCGCCATTTGAGGGCATATGCCTTTCTAGTAGAGGCCCTGCGAGAGGCCAGCAGGATATCTTCCACTTCATCTGGAAGGTTGAAAGGGGCCAGAGTCACCCTCTCAGCAGACAAGCTGTCAGTGACAGGGACCCCAGGTTGGGGTGCAGAAGAGAGCCCCCCTCCTGAGATAGGCATCCTGGGGCGGTCCCCAAGGAGATGGGGGTGCCCACCATCAATTGTAGAAGCAGTGGGAACCACAGCTGCCTGGGCCACTGAGGAGCTATCATGATGAGAGAGGCCCTGTCACGGAGGGTCCTGAACAAGGTCTTGGCAATCAGTGGGGTAGTAGGGAAGGCGTACATGAGGTCTCCTGACCATGAGACCAGGAACGCGTCAGCTGCCACCCTGGAGGGGTGATCCTGCTGGGAGCAGAAGCAGGGCAACTGAAAGTTGTCCGGGCTGGTGAACAGGTCCATCACGGGTTCTCCCCAGAGCTGGAAGAGGATACCTGCAGGAGGATACCCTTTTGGATTTCGTAGAACAGAGGGCTATTGCTCCTGACAAAGGGTACGAGACCCTGTACCCCCTTCTTTGTTCACATAAAGCGTAGTTACTCACCTGTAACAGGTGTTCTCCAGGAGCAGCAGGAATCAGTCCTCACTTATGGGTGACGTCGGCGCCGACGGAGCCCTCGCGGAGCAATTTTCCCCAGCTTTCAAAGAAAGCCTTTGGGAATTGCAGCGCGCATGCGCGGTCGTCTTCCCGCCCGAGGGTGCCATCTTAGCCAGTCAGATGACATAGCTAAAAAAGACAGCATAAAAATTTGCAAAAAGAACATAAGCAGACGATTGCAACTCCAAGGGGAGGAGGGAGGGTAGTGAGGACTGATTCCTGCTGCTCCTGGAGAACACCTGTTACAGGTGAGTAACTACGCTTTCTCCAGGACCAAGCAGGAAGTCAGTCCTCACTTATGGGACTCCCAAGCTCAAGGCTACCGGAGACCCTAAGCACAAAAATGAGCTCCCTCTAGCTCAGCAGCACAGAAGGATAGAATCTTCGCTGAATTATCACCCACCGGTAGCCCACATCCGGGATGGAGGGCAGGAGTTGCTCAGACCTCAAAGAGATTACGGAGGACTGCCTGTCCGAAAGCACTGTCCCTACGGGACTCCCTCTCGAGACAGTAATGGACCGCAAAAGTCTGGCTCGAAGACCAAGTAGCGGCCCGGCAGATGTCTGCCAGCGGAACAGAGCGGAGGTAAGCCACTGACGTAGCCTTTGCCCGAACGCAATGAGCCGTGACTCGACTTTCTAAGGAGAGTCCGGCTGCCCCATAAGCCCAAGAGATACAGTCCGCAACCCAGATGGACAGAGTACGCTTGGAGACCGGGAGCCCCAATTTATTGGGGTCAAAAGACACAAAAAGCTGAGCAGCTTTACGGTGCTCCCGCGTACGGTCAAGGTAGAAGTTCAATGCCCTTCTACAGTCCAGGGTATGGAGGACCGTTTCAGCTCGGCTGGAGTGTGGTCTGGGAAAGAAGGTTGGAAGTACCACCTCCTGATTGATGTGAAAAGGGGAGACCACTTTAGGCAGAAATTTTGGGTGAGTCCGTAGGACTACCCTATTCTTGTAGAACCTAGTGTAAGGGGGATCAGACACGAGGGCCTGCAATTCACTTACGCGTCTAGCGGAAGTGAGGGCTATCAAGAACAGTGTTTTCCAAGACAGAAAACGGAGAGAACAGGTAGCCATAGGTTCAAAAGGCGGACAGGTGATCCGCTGCAAAACCACATTCAGGTCCCAGTCAGGCGCTGGCGGGCGCAGAGGTGGTTTAAGTAGAAGGAGACCTCGGAGAAACCTCGCTACGAGAGGGTCGTTGGAGAGAGGTCTGCCGTCCACCGGCACATGATGTGCTGAAAGAGCACTGAGGTGAACTTTGACGGAGTTGAACTTAAGTCCCAGATTAGAGAGGTGCAGCAAGTACTGCAAGATCACCGACACCGGGCAGGAGAAGGGATCCTGAGACTGTTGGGTACACTAGACTGCAAAGCGACGCCATTTAAGGGCGTAGCATTTGCGGGTAGAAGGCCGTCGCGAAGCCAAGACGACCTCCTCCACCTCCGCCGGCAGGAGAAGGGGAGCAAGGACTACCCTCTCAGCAGCCAGGCCATGAGGTTGAGAGACCTGAGGTTGGGGTGCAGTAGGGACCCCTGATCCTGAGTGAGGAGATCCGGTTGTACCCCCAGAGGGACTGGATCCTCCACCGCCAGTTGCAGCAGGAGCGGAAACCACGGCTGCCTGGGCCAGCGAGGGGCCACCAGGATCATGAAGGCTTTGTCTCGGAGAACCTTGAAAAGAGTCCGAGAGACTAGCGGGATGGGAGGGAAAGCGTACAGAAGGCTCCCCGACCATGAGATCAGAAAGGCGTCCGCCGCAACCCGAAGGGGGTGTGGCTGACGAGAGCAGAAGCGAGGAAGCTGCCGGTTGTGAGGACTGGCAAAGAGATCCACCGTGGGGAGGCCCCACTTGAGGAAGAGCTTCTGAACTACCAAGGGATCCAGACGCCACTCGTGCGGCTGGAGGACCCTGCTGAGTTTGTCCGCAAGGCAATTTTCTTGGCCCGGGAGATAAACTGCCTTGAGGAGAATGCCGTGACTGACGGCCCAAGAGCAGAGCTTCTGTGCCTCCCGGCAGAGGAGGAAGGAGCCCGTGCCCACCTGTTTGTTCACGTAGAACATGGCAACTTGACTGTCCGTCTGGACAAGGACGGACTGTTGGGAAGTCAGGTGGGAGAAGGCCTTGAGAGCTAGGCGGATCGCCCTGAGCTCCAGGAAGTTGATCTGCTGAGCAGATTCCCACGTGGTCCAGAGGCCCTGAGTACGTGCCTCTTGGCAATGTGCTCCCCAGCCCAGGAGGGATGCATCGGTGGTCAGCACCCGGGTCGGTTGAGGTGACTGGAAAGGCATTCCGAATATCAGGTTCGGCTGCCGGAGCCACCACCGGAGAGACGAGACCAGCGGCTCGGAGACGCGCACTAGGTCTGCTAGGCCGCCTGTGGCTTGTCGCCACTGCTGGCGGAGACACCATTGAGCAGACCGCATATTCAGGCGGGCATTGGGGGTCACATGGACGGTGGAAGCCATATGGCCGAGCAGTCTCAGGAAGCGTCTGGCGGAGACCAGGGGCTGGCTGCGAAAGCGGTCGGCTAGGTCCATGAGCCGTTGAGCCCTGTCGAGCGGTAGGTATGCTCGCGCCTGAGGAGTGTGCAGCCTCGCGCCGATGAACTCGAGATCCTGTGAGGGGAGCAAAGTGGACTTTGCGAAGTTTATAACAAAGCCCAAGTGCTGCAGAAGAGTCACCGTGCGGCACGTGGCGTTGGTGACCTCCTGAGCGGACGCTGCTCTGATGAGCCAGTCGTCGAGGTACGGAAAGACATAGAGGCCGTGAAGCCGGAGATGGGCCGCCACGACCGCGAGACATTTTGTGAAGACTCGCGGTGCGGAGGACAGGCCAAAGGGCAGTACTCTGTACTGGTAATGATTTCCTGCCACCACAAACCTTAGGTATTGGCGGTGGCTTGGGTGGATGAGGATGTGCGTGTAGGCATCCTTTAGATCCAAGGAGCATAGCCAATCTCCCTGCTGGAGGTAGGGCAGAAGGATTCCAAGGGTAAGCATTTTGAACTTCTCCCGCACAAGGAACTTGTTGAGGTTGCGCAAGTCCAGGATGGGTCTGAGGCCCCCTGTTCTCTTTGGTATCAGAAAATACCTGGAATAAAAGCCTTGACCTCTCAGGTGGGGGGGCACCGGTTCCACCGCCTGTTCCTGCAGAAGACCTGCTAACTCCTGAAGGAGTAATTCCCTGTGCAGAGGGGGTCGCGGAGGTTCTCCCGGAAAATAGGAGGGAGGGACCTGATGGAAGTGGAGAAGATAGCCTTCTCGCACGACTTGAAGCACCCAGGCATCTGCGGTGATGCTGGACCACCTGTGGGCGAAGTGAACCAGCCGGCCTCCGGTGCTGGGAGGAACCAGCGGGGGGGGGAGAGGCTATGCTTTGTGAGTCAAAAACCCCCACCCTGCTGAGCAGGGGCTGGTGGTGCAGGCTTGGGGGCTTGCTGCCTACGGGACCCGTTACCCCGTCCCTTGGCCTGCTGGCCCTGTTGGGGAGCTGCAGGGGCCTGATAATGGGGGTATTGTTTGTAGGCAGCCGCCTTCCTCGGGTAAAAGGACTTTTTCCCCGAGCCCTTCTTTTTCTGGGAAGGGGCGGAGGTCTTCCTAGAAAGCCTGCTCCTGGTGAGAGTCTCAGTCTCAATTTGTGCAGCCTTTTCCGCCATGGGCTTGCCAAAGAGGTTCTCGCCTCGGCAGGGGACATCGACCAACTTGTCCTGCACCCAGGGCTCAAGGTCTGACGACTGAAGCCAAGCCTGTCGGCGGGCACCGATGCAGGCTGCGGCCACTCGAGCCGATGCTTCAAAGCCATCATAGGCTGCTCGGGACATGAACTTTGAGCATTCCCGAATGCCAGTGGACAAGGCCAGGAACCTCCGCAAGGGTTCCTCGGACAAACCAGCGGAGAATCCGGCTAGCTCTTTAGCCAGATCCCGGAGATACATGCCCATGTATAGCTGGTAAGTCTGGACACGACATGCGAGCATAGAGCCCTGGAAACACTTCTTACCAAGGCCATCCAGGTTACGGGCCTCCCTGCCAGGAGGCACCGAGGAGTGCATCTTCTGGCTCTTAAGACGATGCATGGCCGATTCCACTACCATGGAATGGTGTGGTAGCTGTGCCTTTTGAAAGCCAGGGCTCTTGCGGACTCGATAGATAGAATCGACCCGCTTGCTCAGGACCGGCGAGGAGGCCGGACTCTCCCACATGCGGAAGAGTAGTCGTTCCAGCATAGGAGGAACCGGTACAGTAAAGTGTTCCCTCGCGGGAGAGTCATACTGGAGGGCGTCGAGCTCTTCGGCTCGAGGCTCCTCCTCGGGATCCGCAGGGAAGGCCAAAGCCTTGGCCATATCCCTAACGAAGTCCGAGAACCGGGCATCCTCCGGGGGGGACTGCTTCCGAGGCTCGGACTCCGGTGAGTCCGAGGGGACACACCGAGTCCGGAAAGAATCAGGCGACTCTTCCTCTTCAGACTCCCAGACCGACTCCGACGAGGACTCGGTGGGGTCGGCCCGGGCAGGGCGCGGCGCCTGCCGCCCCGACGCCGAGGGAGTCGGCGTCGGCGACCTCGGTCCCGAACGGGAGGCCGAGGGTGACCTCGACCGAGGATCGACTCGAGTTCTCATCGACTCGAGGATCGGCTCGGTCTCCGGGGTCGACTTGGACGTCGACGTCCCGGCGGTCGGGGCAGCGGCGCCAGCGAGGCCAGCGAGCAGTGCCCGCTGCTGGTCCATGAAGGCAGACAGTCTGCTCTCCAAGGCCGTCAACCTGAGTCCGAGCTCAGGTGACCCAGCAGTCCCCGACTCGGGCCCCGACGGCGTCGGGCCCGACGTCGGCTGTCGCGGAGGCGAGTCCAGAAGGACTACAGGACTCACCCGAGCAGGCATCTCCGACTCCAGGCGAGGTCGCTTCGGGAGGTGTTCCTTCTCCAAGGACCCGGGGCGGCTATCGGGGCTATGCGACCTGACCCTCGCGGAACCAGGAGCGTCCACCGACGCCGCCCTCGCGGGTTTCACCGTCCGACGATGGTCCCCGGAGGGAGAACCCCGGTCGGAGGAACTCCGGCGACGGTCCGAGCTGGAGCCTTTTGACGCGGAGGCCTCCGACGAGGTCCGGGTACGGCTGGGGTCAGCGAAGATTCGATCACGCTGATGCCGCCGACTTCTCAACGCTTTTGAGGACATTTTGCCGCAGGGCCCACAGATCAGTTCCTCATGATCCGGGCCCAGGCAGCGGAGGCAAAAGTCGTGTGTGTCAGTTAGTGACATATTTCGGTCACACTGACCACACCGCTTAAAGCCACTGGCAGCCATCGGGGGAAAAAGGGCCCCTGCGAGGTCAAAGGACCGGGCTGCCAGGGAAAAATCGAAAACGAAAGCTGACAAAGTCAGAAAAACCGAAAAAAGTAAGAGGACTCGTGACCGGCGTCGCGAGTCCGGGCGGGAAAACGATCGGCGTCGAACCGAAGGAAAAAGAATAAAATAATGAAGAAAATCGACTTTTTCGCGGGGACAAGACGGGGACGTCTGTAGGGCTCCGCGGAAAAAAAGAAGACTGGCTAAGATGGCACCCTCGGGCGGGAAGACGACCGCGCATGCGCGCTGCAATTCCCAAAGGCTTTCTTTGAAAGCTGGGGAAAATTGCTCCGCGAGGGCTCCGTCGGCGCCGACGTCACCCATAAGTGAGGACTGACTTCCTGCTTGGTCCTGGAGAAAACATCGCCACCTGGTTGTCCATCTGGACAAGAACCGGCTGGTGACACAGGTGATGACAGAAGGCCCTCAGAGCTAGGTGTATGGTTCAGAGCTCCAGGAGATTGATCTGCTGGGTGCTCCCACCCAGTAACCAGTTGCCCTGAGTTCGGAGGTCTCCACAGTGGGCTCCTGAACCGAACAGGGAGGCATCTGTGGTGAGGACCCTGGAAGGGCTTGGGGCCTGAAAAGGCATGCCCGCCTCGAGATGCTGGGGAGACTGCCACCAGACCAGAGAATCTGCCAATTGGCGGGTCACAGACACCCTGTCTTTTAGGTGACCGGAGGCCTGAGACCACTGGTCCCAGAGACACCACTGTGCCGCTCTCATGTGGAGGCGAGCGTCTGGGGTGACATGGACCATGGAGGCCATGTGCCCGAGGAGGCACAGGAGAAGCCGAGAGGGCACCAAGGTGTAGCACTGCACATCCTGACCCAGAAGCCCGAGATGATTGGCCCAGTCCCTGGGCAAGAAAGCCTTCGGACTGGAGAGTGTTGATCTTTGCCCCATGAATTCAGACACTATGTCGGAAGGAGGACACTGAAGGAGTTGGATGGTGTGCGCGGTGGCCTGCTGTACCTCTGAGGCCGTGCCTCCCTTTATGAGCCAGTCGTCCAGGTAGGGAAAGATGAAGACACCCTGGAACTACAGGAAGGCAGCTACGACCGCCAGGCATTTTGTAAAAACTCATGGGGCAGAGGCTAGGCCGAAGGGGAGCACCCTGTACTGGAAATGCCTGCCCCCACTACAAACCACAGGTACTGCCTATGGTTGGGGTGAATAAGGATGTGGGTATAAGCATCCTTGAGGTCTAAGGAGCATAGCCAGTCTCTCTGCTGGAGGTATGGCAGCAATGTTCCAAGGGAGAGCATCTTAAACTTCTCCCTCACCAGGATGCCAAGGCCTGGGCGGTATATCAAGTGTGAAAAAAAGATAAAGATAAAGGAATTTGTTGAGGTTGTGCAGGTCGAGGATGGGCCTTAGGCCCCCTGTCCTTTTTGGCATGAGGAAATACCTGGAGTACAACCCCTTGCCCTTGAGGTGATGGGGCATCGGTTCCACTGATTTGTCCTTGAGAAGACCTGTCAACTCCTTCAGAAGAAGGTGCCTGTGGAGGGCAGACCTGAGGTGCTCTCCAGGGAAATAAGGGGGAAGTGTCTGAGTCAGATGGAGGAGGTAACCCTCCCTGACCATCTGAACTGCCCAGGAATCGGTGATGATGGGCATTCACCGCTGGGCGTAGAGGGCCAGACGCCCCCCTGTGGGCTACTGATCTCCTTGGGGTAGAAAGGCTATGTTCAAGGAGTCAAAAATTCCCCCCTAGCTGGGCTAGGGCCGGGGCCTGGGGTTTTGGAGCTTTCTGCTTACGCGGGCCATGCCCTTATCCCTTGGTCTGCAGATGCTGTTGGGGAGCCGTGGAGGCCTGATATGCAGCCGATAAGCATTGAGCCCTGGTAGCACTTTCTGCCAAGGGTGTACAAGGTGCGGGGCCTCCCTACCGGGGGGCACCGAGGAGTGTGTCTTTTGGCTTTTCAGCTGACGTATGGCCAACTCCACCACCATGGAATTATGCGGCAGCTGTGACTTTTGGAAGCCCGGGCTCCGGCGGACTCGATACATCGAGTTGAGCCGTTTGCTGACCATTGGCACTGAGGCTGGTGTCTCCCACATTCAAAGCATCAGCTGTTCCAGGATGGGATGGGCACCACAGAGGGGCCTTGTACTGGAGGATTTCCAACTCATCTGCCCGAAGGTCCTCCTCCGACTCGGTCAGGAATGCCAGGGCCTTGGATATGTCCTTGACAAAATCCAGGAAGCCCATGTTCTTGGGCAGGGACCACCGCCGAGGCTCCGAGACAGGAGAGTCAGAAGGGACATCATGGTGGCGACTGGTATCGGGACCCCTTGTCCTCCGCCTCCCACTCGGAGTAGTCCGTCGAGGACTCGTAACAGGGCTGCTTTGTGGGCCTTGAGGCCCACAATGTCCTGTGGCTGATGCACGGCAAACTTGCCGGGGATGACCATGGTCCCATCGAGCGGAACTCAGAGTGAGACCTCAGCCAAGGATCGACTCGAGGATTGGCTCGGCCTCCGGGGATGACTTGGACGTCGAGGGCCCAATGGTCTGGGAGGATGAACCAATCTTGCCGGACAACAGCGCCTGCTGCTGGTCCATGAAGGCAGACAAACTGTGCTCCTGGGCCGCCATTCTGGACTCCAGACCAGAAGGCTCCATAGCCTACGGCGCGGGCACCGAGGGACTCGGGCCCGCGCAGGCTCCCCGAAGGGGGAATCCTTGACGAGGATGGTGTCTGGTGACCGAGGCTGGTCCGTGGTCAGATCCTTCTGGGGGACCTTCGCAAGCCGCTCCTTCTCCGATGCCTTGGACAAAAGTCTCGGACTACGGGACCGGGGAGCCCCTGGCCGGTCGGAAACATCCAAAGACACCGCCTTTGAGGGTTTCTTCTTCTTCCTGGGTTACCTTGAGGGACACTCCCTTTCTGAGAACCCACGACGAGGCTCGGAGGGTTCTGCCCAAGATGTTGGGGCCTCAGACGAGGTCCCGGCCTTCAAAGGCATCGGGGACTCGGGGAAAAACTTATCATGCAGCTGCTGGTGACTCTTGATGGCCTTGCTGGACATCTTGCAGAGACTGCAGGCTGACGAAGGCAGCGGAGACAGCAGTCGTGTGTGTCGGTCATAGACATGATTTTAGAGCACTGATCACACTTCTTAAAGCCACTGGTAGCCATGGGGGAAAAAAGTACCCGTGCGAGGTCAAAGAATCTCCAGGCTGCCAGCGGGAGAAAAAAGGTGCGAAGAAATCAGAAAAGGAAAAAAAACATAAGACTACAAAATAAAATAAACCAAACCCGACGCCAAGGCACCGAGGCCGGTAGGCGGGAAGAGTACCGGTGCAATACTGGAAGTGAGTATGAAACTCAGAAAGAGAAAAATCAACTTTTTCCGGGGACAAGCCAAACAACGTCTGAAGGGCTCCGTGGAAAAAAGGAGACTGAGCAATATGGCACCCTTGGGCGGGAAGGGGACCACTCATGCATGGTAGCATCTCCCAAAGGCTTTCTTTGAAAGCTGGGGGAATGCTTCCACGAGGGCTCCGTCGGTGCCAACGTCACCCATATGTGAGGACTGACTTCCTGCTTGCTCCCGGAGATTATTTTGCTAAGCATGATGGCAGAGAAAGTCCATATGGCTCATCTAGACTGCCCTTCCATATCATCTTGGCAAATTTAGTTTTCCAAAAGTCTGAGATCCTTGCTTTTGAATGGCTTTTATCAGCTCTAGTCCTGATACTGTTTTATCAGCTGTAGTCCTGATACTGAATCACGCCATCTGGTGATCACTAAAAGCGAGATGATCTCCCATAACAACATCAGAAACACTTTCACTATTCATAAGCACCAAGTCCAGTTGCTGAATAGTTCTCTCTGTAGAGAATCCAAGATCTCCTTACTTCTAGATCAGTGGTTCTCAACTTTTTTTGTACCGCGACCCTTTCTACCATTGGTCAAATTGTGATGACCCCCAATGATAAAACCAAATGCATCTCTCTTCCTTTACTGTTAACGCATTGTCGCTGTAATCATTTGTTGAATTATTAATCTATTATAGGCCTTTGCAATATATTTTTATTTATAAAATGTATTTATTTAAACCACAATAATTAATCACAACAACAAGTAACAATATTTGATTTCAAATTATGATTTTGTAGTCAAATCACTAATATGAAATAAAATTATTTTTTCTATTTTTGTTGTCTGACCAATTTATTCTCTGATCATACTGGTCACGATCTGAGGCTTCTGCTTTCCTGTCTTCTCTTAGCTCTCTTTCTGTGGTCTATGGTCCATCTGCCATTTCTTATCTCTTCTTTCGTTTTCTTCACTTCTTTCCATCAGCCTATTTCCAGTCCCAGTAACTCTCCCCAGTATCAGCCCCTTTCCAGTCCTCACTCCCAGTACCTTCCAATGTCAACTTGCATTCCCATGACTGCCATTGGTGTCCATTACCTTCCAGTCCCCC
This sequence comes from Ichthyophis bannanicus, assembly GCA_033557465.1. NCBI lineage: Eukaryota > Metazoa > Chordata > Amphibia > Gymnophiona > Ichthyophiidae > Ichthyophis > Ichthyophis bannanicus. The sequence continues at coordinate 935,878,485 of CM066033.1, read as the reverse complement.
TCCTTCCCCACTGACCAGTCCCTTCTAGTACAAATACCATGGCAGCCCCTCTCAGATCCACTCCCTTCCAGTTCCATTCTCCCATCCCCTCATATCAGCCCATTTGTAGCCTTAACCCCCAGTTTTCTTCCAAGGCCAGCAGCTCTATCCTCCCCTCCCCACCATCAGCCCATTCCCAGTCAAAGCCCCCCAATCATCTCACTTCCAGTGCTCGTCCCCCCTCAACCCCATTACCAGTGCTAGCCTCCCCTAATCAGCCCAATACCAGTCCTACCCCCCATCAGCTCATTACCATTCCTAGCCTCCACTAATCAGCCCATTTCCAGTCATAGCCCTCCCATCAGCTCATTTCCAATGCTAGCCTCCCATCAGTCCATTACCAGTCCTACCCCACCCCATCAGCCTATTACCAGTCCCAACCCCCCCGTGATCAGTCCGTTCCAAGTCCTAGCCTTCCCTAATCAACCCATTACCAGTGCTAGCACCCTCCGATCTGCCCATTACAAGTGCTAGCCCCCCCATCAGCCCATTATAATCCCAACCTGCACTGTCTCTCACCTCTGTCCAGCATTTATCCCATGGAATTATGCGGCAGCCCTCCCCTCCCCTTTGTCCATGTCAGCCCCACTCCCTCCCTCCCTCCATATCTGCCCCCTCTCTGTCCATGCCAGCCCCCTCCCTCCCTCCCTTCCCCATGTCAGCCCTGTTGCAGGTTCCCTGCCCCCTCCTCCCCTTTCCCTATGTCTGCCTGCTACTGCCCTGTTCTTCTGCAGCCACGGTTCCCTGTCTCTTAGGGAACTGCGGCTGTGCCTGTGAAGCCGTTGCGGAGCATTTCTGTCTCTCAACGGGCTCCGTGCAGCATTGTCCCACCTCCAAAGGAAGTGGTAAACAACTTCCTTTGGAGACTGGACAATGCTGCACGGAGCCCGTCGAGAGACGGGAAGGCTCCGCAACATTTTCACAGGTATAGCCACGGTTCCCTAAGAGGCAGGGAGCCGCGGCTGCAGATGATTGGAGGCGGTGAGTTTGCCACTGCCAAGAAGCGGACTCGGCAGCGGCAGCTACTTGTGCGCTTTTTTATTTTTTTTTAACTTGGTGGAGTGAGGCGACCCCTGCTAAATCCTGTGGCGACCCCCGTGGGGGTCGCAATCCACAGGTTGAGAACTGCTGTTCTAGATATTACCTGCAATTCTTGAGACTACGTCTTCAAAAGGATATAAATAGGAGGGAGTCAATCCAGAAGACCGTTAAGAAAAAGATTAGTGGTTTTGGTCATGAAGTATATAGTACCAATTGTGAAAAAAATCCACTCTAATACTTTTTTTTCTTTTTTTACTTTTTTTTCTTTTTTTCAACCTAAATGCTTCTAACTCTTCCCCACCGGTCTCAGATAAACGATATTTGTCTTTTACACCTTACTAATGGGTATGGTGATTAACCCAATGTGGTGTTCGTTTACATCAATGACCAGGATTATTTTCTTAAACAAAGTTTCCTTCTGCTTTCTAAATGTTTCTAAATTTTCTTATCAACTGAAAATTCATTTAAAACCAGAACACAACGCCATTCTACTTATCTGAGGCAGAACGGTGCTTGTTCAAATGCCCCTTTGACATGCGATGAAAATAGAACACCCCATCGCATGTCAAAGGGGCATTTGAACAAGCACCGTTCTGCCTCAGATAAGTAGAATGGCGTTGTGTTCTGGTTTTAAATGAATTTTCAGTTGATAAGAAAATTTAGAAACATTTAGAAAGCAGAAGGAAACTTTGTTTAAGAAAATAATCCTGGTCATTGATGTAAACGAACACCACATTGGGTTAATCACCATACCCATTAGTAAGGTGTAAAAGACAAATATTGTTTATCTGAGACCGGTGGAGAAGAGTTAGAAGCATTTAGGTTGAAAAAAAGAAAAAAAAGTAAAAAAAGAAAAAAAAGTATTAGAGTGGATTTTTTTCACAATTGGTATTGGATAAGTAGTTCACTCTTTCATTGGATCTGACCTCAGTATTTATGAAGTATATAGTGACAGACTAAGGGATGAAACATGTATAACTATGGAAAAAAGACGGGAGAGGAGAGTTATGATAGAGATTTAAAAACCTCCAAAGTATAAATGCATATGAGATCAGTCTCTTTCAACTGACAGGAAAGAGTAGTTACTCACCTGTAACAGGTGTTTTCCAGGAGCAGCAAGAATCAGTCCTCACATATGGGTGACGTCGGCGCCGACGGAGCCCCCGTGCGGAGTATTTCCCCAGCTTTCAAAGAAAGCCTTTGGGAATGCAGCGCACATGCGCGGTCCCCTTCCCGCCCAAAGGTGCCATCTTGCTCAGTCTGATGACATAGCTAAAAGACAGTGAAAATAACAAAATAAATCATAGGACTGCAACTCCAAGGGGAGGAGGGAGGGTTGTGAGGACTGATTCCTGCTGCTCCTGGAGAACACCTGTTACAGGTGAGTAACTACTCTTTCTCCAGGACCAAGCAGGAAGTCAGTCCTCACATATGGGACTCCCCAGCTTAAGGCAACCGGAGACCCCAAGCTGAAAAATGAGCTCCCTCTAGAGCCTCAGCATGCAAGAAAATAATCTTCTCTGATAACGCCCCCGAACGGTAGCCCAACACCAGGGCCGGAGGGCAGGAGTTGCCTAAACCCCAAAGAGATTATGAAGTACCGCCTGCCCAAAAGCACTATCCCTGCGGGACTCCCTCTCAAGGCAGTAGTGGGCCGCAAAGGTCTGGCTTGAAGACCAAGTAGCAGCCCGGCAGATGTCTGCCAACGGAACAGAGCGGAGATGAGCCACTGACGCAGCCTTCACCCTGACACGGTGAGCAGTAACTCGACCCTGTAACAAGATGCCGGCTGCCCTGTAAGCCCAGGCGATACAGTCGGCTACCCAAATGGACAAAGTACGCTTGGAGACAGCCAACCCCAACTTATTGGGGTCAAAAGAGACGAAGAGCTGAACAGTCCTCCGGTGCTCCTGCGTACGGTCAAGGTAGAAGGATAACGCCCTCCTACAGTCCAGGGTATGCAAGGCTGGCATGCGGCCTGGGAAAGAAAGTTGGAAGAACCACCTCCTGATTGAGGTGGACGGAGGAGACAACCTTAGGAAGGAACTTAGGGTGAGTCCGTAAGACTACTCTGTTCCTATAGAACCTAGTATAAGGTGCTTCTGAGACTAGGGCCTGAAGCTCACTCACTCGCCTCTCTGAGGTAAGAGCTACCAGAAACAACACTTTCCAGGAGAGAAAACGCAGAGGGCAAGTAGCCATAGGTTCAAATGGTGGGCAAGTAAGCCGTTACAAAACCACATTTAAATTACATTCAGGGGCAGGTGGACACACTGGAGGCTTAAGCAAAAGCAGGCCTCTGAGGAAGCGAGCCACCAAAGGATGGCTTGAGAGAGATTGACCCTCCACTGGGGAGTGGTGTGCTGAAAGAGCACTAAGATGAACTCTCACAGAATTGGACTTAAGGCCTAGGTTGGACAGGTGAAGCAAATATTGCAGCACCACTGGTACCAGACACGAGAAAGGGTTCTCGTTGTGTTGAGTACACCAGGTAGAGAATCGACGCCACTTAAGGGCATAAGACTTTCTGGTGGACTGCCTCCTAGAGGCCAAGACCACGACCTCCTCTTCCCTAGGCAATAGCAAGGGCGCTAGAACTACCCTTTCAGCAGCCAGGCCATCAAATTGAGGGACTGGAGATTGGGGTGTAAGAGAGATCCCTGCTCCTGAGACAGGAGATCGGGTTGCATCCCCAGAGGAAGAGTGTCCAACGCTAGTTGCAAAAGAAGTGGGAACCAGGGTTGCCTTGGCCACCTGGGGTCCACCAGGATCAGCGAGGCCTTGTCCCTGATCACCTTCAATAGTGTCTTGGACACTAGAGGCATGGGAGGAAATGCATATAGAAGGCCTGTAGACCATGGAATGAGAAACGCATCCGCTGCAACTCTGAAAGGATGCGGTTGCCTGGAGCAGAACCTGGGGAGTTGACGGTTCAGAGGACTGGCAAAGAGATCTATGGTTGGAAGACCCCATCTCAGGAAGATCTTTTGAACCACTAGAGGATTCAACTGCCACTCGTGCGGCTGCAGGATCCTCCTCAATCTGTCCGCCAGGTAATTTTCCTGACCTGGGAGATAGATCGCTTTGAGAAGAATGCCGTAATTGACTGCCCAGGAGCACAGTTTCTGCACTTCCTGACATAGAAGGTGGGACCCTGTGCCCCCTTGTTTGTTCACATAGAACATAGCAACTTGATTGTCCGTCTGAACCAAGACGGACTGGTGAGAGATGAGATGGGAGAAAGTTCTCAGGGCTAAGCGGATAGCTCTCAGTTCTAAGAGATTGATCTGCTGTGCGGCCTCCCAAAGAGACCACAGGCCTTGAGTACATGCTCCTTGGCAATGTGCACCCCAACCTTGAAGAGAAGCATCGGTTGTCAGCACCTGAGAGTGTGGAGGTGATTGAACAGGCACCCCTTGCACCAGATTCGGAAGATGAAGCCACCACTGCAGAGAAGACTCTAGTAGGTTGGACACCCTCACTTTGTCCGTGAGGCTTCCTGTGGCTTGGTGCCACTGAGTCCTGAGGACCCATTGAGCTGGCCTCATGTGTAGACAGTTATTTGGAGTTACATAGACCGTGGATGCCATGTGGCCTAAGAGCCTCAGAAATTGTCTGGCGGAGACCAGAGAATTGCTGTGGAACTGCCTGGCTAGATCCATCAATCTGTGGGCCCTGTCCACTGGTAGAAAGGCCTTTGCCTGAAAGGTGTCCAACCTTGCTCCTATGAACTCCATGTTCTGTGAGGGGTGCAAAGTGGACTTTGCGAAGTTTATAACAAACCCCAGGTGCTGAAGCAGAGCGACAGTACGAAGGGTGGCTTGATTGGCCTCTTGTGGGGATTGACCCCTGATGAGCCAATCGTCCAGGTATGGGAAGACAAAGAGGCCTTGAATCCTGAGGTAGACCGCCACCACCGCCAGGCACTTGGTGAATACCCTGGGGGCAGATGTAAGGCCAAAAGGCAGTATTCTGTACTGATAGTGGTTTCCTCCCACTACAAATCTGAGATATTGTCTGTGGTCTGGATGAATAAGGATGTGAGTATAAGCATCCTTTAGGTCTAAGGAGCATAGCCAATCTCCCTACTGGAGGTAGGGCAGCAGGATTCCAAAGGTAAGCATCTTGAACTTTTCCCTCTCCAGGAACTTGTTCAGATTCCGCAAGTCTAGGATGGGCCTGAGGCCTCCTGTTCTTTTTGGTACCAGGAAGTACCTGGAATAGAAGCCTTGACCTCTCAGGTGGTGGGGCACCATTTCCACTGCCTGTTCCTTTACAAGACTTGCCAACTCCTGCAGGAGTAAGTCCCTGTGCAGAGGAAGTCTCCCCTGGAAAATAGGAGGGGGGTACCTGGTGGAAGTGGAGGAGATAGCCCTTCTGGACTATACTTAGTACCCAGGTATCCCTTGTGACGGCTGAACACCTGTTGGTGTACAGGGCCAGCCGGCCTCCAATGCTGATAGGGGCCAGCTGAGGAGGAGAGGCTATGCCACTGGAGTCAAAACCCCGCTCCCTGCTGTGCAGGAGCTGGAGCTGGTGGCTTGGGGGCTTTCTGCCTACAGGGCCCATGTCCCGGCCCCTTGGCCTGCTGACCCTGTTGGTGGAGCTACAGAAGCCTGAAAATGAGGGTACTGTTTAAAGGCAGATGACTTCCTTGGGTAAAAGATCTTTTTCCCCGAGCCCTTCTTCTTCTGAGAAGGGGCAGAGGTTTTTCTGGACAGCCTTGTCCGGGTAAGAGTCTCGGTCTCGAGTTCTGCAGCCTTATCAGCCATGGGGCTTGCCAAAGAGGTTTTCACCTCGGCAGGGGACATCGACCAACTTGTCCTGCACCCATTGCTCGCGGTCCGATGACTGTAGCCAGGCCTGACGGCGTGCACCGATGCTGGCCACGGCTACCCGGGCCGAAGCCTCGAAGCCATCATAGGCTGCTTGAGAGATAAACTTCGAGCACTCACGAATACCCGATGACAGAGCATTGAACCTCTGCAAAGGTTCCTCGGAGAGACCAGCAGAGAACCCGGCAATCTCCTTTGCCAGGTCTCGAAGGTACATGCCCATGTATAGCTGGTAGGTCTGGACACGGCAAGCAAGTATAGAGACCTGGAAGCACTTCTTACCGAGGGCATCCAGGTTCCGGGCCTCCCGGCCAGGAGGCACCGAGGAGTGCATCTTCTGATTCTTCAGACGATGCATGGCCGATTCCACAAACATGGAGTGGTGCGGTAATTGTGCCTTTTGGAACCTGGGGCTCTTGTGGACTCGATAGATGGAATCGACCCGCTTGCTCAAAACCGGTGTCGATGCCGGCGCCTCCCACATGCGGAAGAGCAGCCGTTCCAGCATCGGAGGAACCGGTACAGTAAAGGCCTCCTTTGGGGGAGAGTCATACTGCAGGGCCTCGAGCTTCTCGGTTCGAGGCTCCTCCTCGGGATCCGTGGGGAAGGCCAAGGCCTTCACCATTTCCCGCACGAAGTCCGAGAAACGGGTATCCTCCGGTGGGGACTGTCTCTGAGGCTCGGACTCCGGTGAATCCTCATCCTCCGTTTCCCAGCCGGACTCCTTGGAAGAGGAATCAAGCGGCTCCGGTCGGGCAGGCACCGATGCCATCTGCCCCGATGCCGAGAGTACCGGCGTCAACGACCTCAGTTCTGAACAGGAGGCCGAGGATTGACTCGAGCGCGCATGGACTTGAGGATCGGCTCGGCCTCCGGGGTCGACTTGGACGTCGATATCCCGGTGGTTGGGGCAGATGCACCGATGAGACCGGCGGTCAGTGCCCGCTGCTGTTCCATGAAGGCAGCCAAGCTGCTCTCCAAGGCCGTCAACCTGAGTCCGAGCTCAGGAGACTCATCAGCCCCCGACTCGGGCCCCGACGGTGTCGGGCCCGACGTCAGCTCCCCTGGAGGAGAGTCCACGAGGACTACAGTACTCACATGACCCAGGGACTCCATCTCCACACGAGGTTGTTTTGCAGGCCTCTCCAACTCCGAAGACCCAGAACGGCGCTCGGGGCTATGCGACTTGGCCCTCGAGGAGCCAAGTGCGTCCACCGACGCCGCCCTCGCGGGTTTCTTCTTCCTGCGATGCTCCCGCGAGGGAGACCCCCTCTCAGAGGAACCTCAGCGCTGCTTGGGGCCAGAGTCCCGAGACGTCGAGGCCTCTGACGAAGTCCGGGCCCGTCCGGATGCGGAGTCAGAGAAGATTCTTTCCTTTTGGTGCTGCTGACTCCTCAACGCCTCGAGGACATCTTTCCACACGGACCACAGATCATCGGGTCATGATCGGGTCCGAGGCACCGGAGGCAGCAGTCATGTGTGTCGGTGAGAGACATAAGCTTCTTACACAGATCACACTTTTTAAACCCGCTGGCAGCCATCTGGGGAAAAAGGGCCCCTGCGAGGTCAAAAGACAGGGTTGCCAGTGAAAAAAGAAAAATGGTGCGAACGCTAGTCACTAAGGACAAAAAACGAAAAAGAAGACCAGGCTCGATACCGATGTATCGGGCCCAGGCGGGAAAGGGAAACCGGCGTCGAACCGAAGAAACGGGTCAAACACAGAACAAAATCCACTTTTTCCTCGGGTGAAAACGAAACACGTCCGTCGGGCTCCGCGGAAAAAAGAAGACTGAGCAAGATGGCACCCTTGGGCGGGAAGGGGACCGCGCATGTGTGCTGCATTCCCAAAGGCTTTCTTTGAAAGCTGGGGAAATGCTCCGCACGGGGGCTCCATCGGCACCGACATCACCCATATGTGAGGACTGACTTCCTGCTTGGTCCTGGAGAAGTTCTGAAACAAGAAGTCATAGGATGAGGGCAAAAGGAGATAAATTCAGGAGTATTGACTTATGGTTTATTATTCCTTCATATACTCTAAGGAAATATTTCTTTATAGAAAGGGTGGTGGGTGTGTGGAACATGTTCCCAGTGGAGGAGGATGGTATCTCAATTTAAGAAAGTATGGGATAAATAATGAGGATCTCTGAGAGAGGGGAAGACATTGTAGAGCTTAGCAGTTGGTGTGAATGGGCAGAATAAATAGGCTATATAGTTTTTATCTGCCATCACTTCTAATGTTTTTGGTGTTACTGTATGGTGAATGAATACCCATGGATAGGCCATCTCTTTCAAGAAATGTCATCAGCCTGAAAATGTCAATCTATGTAATTTTCCAGAACAGTCTCGGACTGGATTGAGAGAGAGGTAAGGAATGGTTCTCTTTACACTGGAATGATATGCGTGGACTGAGACACTTGAGGCATGGGTTGAGATGGATATTAATAAATGACTTCTGGAATAGTCTTGCAGTAGCCTTTTAAAGTCACTGAACATTCTTTGTAAAGAGAAATGAAGTCAGTTTGGTAGGGACAAAACTGAAGACTCATTTGCCAGGTTAGTGTTTTTTTTTTATGTGCAAACTGGACCTTTAGGGCCTCCTGCACAGGGTTGCTGGTCCTAGAAGATGGCAGAAGCAGAGAGGTCTGTTCAGGCAAAGTTAGTATGCATTTGTTTTGAGCCAGAGGAGTCTGTGTTAAGCTGTTGATTAGATACTGCTTGGTGAACTGTGTTTACATGTGTAGGATGTTGCACTGAAGTCCACATTAATTTTCATCTGCAATGGAAAGCTGATAGAGCGGCTTCTACAGCACAGAAGAGTTAGCAAATTTCATTCACTTCAGAGTAACTCCATGACTGAAGTCGTCTATGTCCAATTTCTAAGATATTTTCTGTCAGAGTATGAGAAAAATGCTGGAAGTCTTTTGTATGCCAGGAAAACTCTACAATTTTCCAGAGCTCTTTAAAAAGAAATCTGTACACCGGCATCATCAGATAATGTCACCCACTTGTGTGGCTGATTCATCCCGACTGACCCTGGAGAAAGAAAACCACTTTATTTACCTTGATATCAATGCTGGGGCCACAAATATGAGGTCCATTTATCACTCTTCGTGCTTCCTTTGCCATTCGTTTGTCCCAGATCTCAATAGGAAAAGAAAAGTATATCAATAAGGCATTAAACTAAAGACAACTGCAATGGAATAAATACCCTGTTTTAAAGTGCTTGAAATAACTCTAGCAAGAACTTTTCATATAACAATTCAGATTTGTTTAGCAATGACTGACATATCAAAAAGATTTTCAGAACTAAAAAGAAATGCTTTCAAATCTGATGCTTCATCTTTTATTATTTGCTCTTAAGAGATGTTTCATCTTTGTGCTCAGATTTCTACTTATATTTCATAACTTTATAATCCTTCCAATGCTTTATGAGGTTTCAACTTAAGAATACACCTCACAAGGACAAAATTTAGAGGAAAATATCAAACTTTCTGCATTTCTGCAAAGTCTACAGCAGTGGTTCTCAACCAAGTTCTCTGGGACCCCCAAGCCAGTCAGGTTTTCAGGATATCCACAATGAATATGCATGAATTAGATCTGCATATACTGGAAGCAATGCATGCAGATCTATCTCATGCATATTCATTGTGGATATCCTGAAAACCTGACTGGCCTGGGGATCCCAGAGGACTGGGTTGAGAAAGCGTAGTTACTCACCTTTAACAGGTGATCTCCGGGAACAGCAGGAATTGAGTCTTCAAATATGGGTGACATTGGTACAGATGGAGCCCGCGTGGGAACACTCCCCAGCGTCCAATAGGAAAGCCTTTGGGAGCATCCCACTGCAACTGCATAGCTGCCTTCCCGCCTTTCCAGCTCTCCCTCCTCAGTTGAGTTCGTAGCTGAGATAAAAGGAGAGAAAAAGAGGAAAAGGACAACTCCTAGGGGAGGAGGGTGGGTTGTGAAGACTTAATTCCTGTTGTTCCTGGAAATCACCTGTTACAGGTGAGTAACTACGCTATCTCCAAGAACAAGCAGGAATGTAGTCTTCACATATAGGACTCCCTAGCTTGGAGATGCCAGAGAGATGACCTCAGAGCGAGCTGTGGAACCCAGGGCTAAGTAGTAGGTCATATATCCTCCAGGGATGTCTGGTATTGAAATCCGGGATGGGGGGTAGGAATTGATCTAAGTCTGAAAGAGATGCTGGAGAACAGCTTGGCCAAACGAGGCATTCCGGCAGGAGTCCTTGTCCAGGTAATAGTGAGCAGCAAAATTATGGACAGAGGACCAGGCTGCTGCTTTACATATCTCATCAATCGCTACAGAATGCAGATTCGCCATGGAGGCAGCCACTGCCCGAACATTATGTGCAGTGATGTGACCCTCAAGAGAGAGTCCTGCACTGTCGTAAGCAAAGGAGATACAATCTGCTATCCATCTGGAGAGAGTTCACTTGTGATACTGGTAGTCCTAGGTGACTGGAGTCAAAAGCGATGAAAAATTGGGAAGCCTTTCTGTGCTCCCGAGTTCTCTGGAGACAAAAGGCCAAAGCATGTTTACAATACAGAGTATGAAGGGTTACTTCCGCCCTAGAAGAATGAGGACTAGGGGAAAAAACAGGGAGTACACCGACTGGATTAAGTGAAAGGGCGAGACCACCTTTGGCATAAAGTGAGGATGAGTCCTAAGGACTACCTTATCACGGTGGAAACGTGTCTAAGGAAGATCAGTCACCAAAGCCTGAAGCTCACTGATGCGCTTTGCTGAAGTGAGGGCAATAAGGAAGATGACCTTCCAGGTAAGAAACTTCAGAGAAGTAGTGGCTAGGGGTTCAAAGGGCAGCTTCATAAACTGTCCTAAGACAATATTAAAATCCTATGCCACTGGGGGTGGGGCTTAATGGGAGGTTTAGTTAATAGAAGACCTCTCATGAAGCATACTACAAGCAGCTGAGAAGAGATGGGCTGACCATCCAAGGGCATATGGGAAGCCGCTATGGCACTTAGGTGGACTCTTACCCAATTGGTTTTGAGTCCAGAGGAAGAGAGGTGGAGAAGATATTCAAGTAATGCTTCCATAGGAGCTGAAAAGGGATTAAGATCCCTTTTCAAACACCAGAGAGAGAATCTACGCCACTTGAAGGCGTAGGAGTGCCTTGTGAAAGGGTTCCTAGAAGACAAAAGGATAGTTTTCACCTGTTGAAAGAGGCTGATGACCTGGAATTCTATGCCTTTGGCAGCCATGTTGTAAGGTGTAGGGACAGTGGATTGGGATGCAGCAGTGTTCCATTCTCCTGTGAGAGAAGATCTGGAGCAGACCCCAACTCTACTAGTTGAACTTGAGAGAGACATAGAAGCAGAGGATACCACGGTTGTCGTGGCCAATGCGGGGCTATAAGAATCATGTAGCCCTTTTCTCTCTGGAGTTTGGAAAGAGTTTGGGGGATGAGGGGAATGGGAGGGAAGGCGTATAGGATGCCTTGACCACAGTGAAGGTGAAAGGCATCTACCGCTTGGCTGTTCTGAGCAGGAATTCTGGAGCAGAAGTGGGGAAGTTTGGCATTCTGAGGACTTACAAACAGTCTATGTCTGGGGCTCCTCAGATCTGAAAAATGTGAGCAACCTTGTCTGCATGGAGAGACCACTCGTGGGATAGTAGTACCCGATTGAGCTTGTCCGCCAAGAGATTCTGTTTGCCTGGGAGAAATACCACAAGTAGGCGAATCTGATGTTGTATGGCGAAGGACCACAGGTGTAGGGCTTTGTTGCACAGTATCCAAGAGTAAAACATGGCTACTTGATTGTCCGTCTGGACTAGAACTGTGTGGAAGCGAAGGTGGTCGTGGAACACTTTGAGAGCATTGTGGATGGCTCTGAGTTCCGGCAGATTTATGTGGAGTTGTGACTCCTGATGAGACCAAAGACCCTGAGTGGAGAGATTGTCCAGAAGAGCCCCCCAGCCCAATTTGGACGCATCCGTTGTCAGGGTACATTGATGTAGAGGCTTCTGAAAAGGTGATCCTACAAGAAGGTGTCTAGGGATTGCCACCACTGGAGAGAGAAGATGAGACGTGTAGAGAGTATTATCCTGTCTCCCAAATGACCGGATGCTTGAGACCACTGGGAAGCCAGGGTCCATTGAGCTGCACGCATATGTAGACGAGCGTATGGAACCACATATACAGTAGATGCCATATGGCCAAGGAGTTGCAGCATTTCTTGATCAGTGAGAAATGTTTTGAGGCATGCTTGGGATGCAAGCTGGATGAGTCAAGCAAAGCGGGTTTGGGGCAGAAAAGCCCTTGACTGTTAAGTGTCTAGGAGTGTTCCTATAAACTCCAGAGTTTGAGAGGGAACCAGCTGGGACTTTGGAAGATTTATTACAAACCCCAAGTGTTGCAGCACTTGCATGGTGTGCGTGATAGAAAGATTGGCCTCTAGAGATGTGCTTGCTCGAATGAGCCAGTTGTCTAAGTAGGGGAAGACAAATATCCCTAGAGTCCTTAGGAATGCAGCTACAACTGCCATGCACTTTGTAAAGACTCTTGGGGAAGAGGCGAGACCAAAAGGCAGGACTCTGTACTGATAATGTTTCCCCTGGAACACAAAACGTAGGAACCTTCTGTGTTCTGCGTGGATAAGAATGTGAGTATATGCGTCCTTTAGATCTAGAGAACAGAGCCAATCCTGACTCTGGAGATAGGGGAGAAGAATACCTAGGGAGATCATCTTGAATTTCTCCCAGAGTAGATACCTGTTCAGTTTTCTGAGGTCCAGGATGGGTCTGTATCCCCTGTCTTCTTTGGAATGAGGAAGTAAGGAGAATAGAAGCGCAGACCTTGCTGGAGAGTGGCACTTCCTCTATTGCACCCTTTGAGAGAAGGGAGGTGACCTCCTGCAATAACAGAGTGGTGAGAAGGGGTTGAGAACTGAACTCTCTTGGAGGAGACGGGGGGGGGGGGGGTAGACTTCGTACGTGAAGTTTGTAAACTTCCCTTACTATGGAGAGTCGCGTGTTCTGATGTTACAAGATGCCACCTGTGGGCAAAGTGACATAGTCTGCCAGGAATGCAGATGGAATCTGGAATCTCCAGAGGCAGGACAGCTATGTTCTCCAGAAAGGAGTCAAAGACCCTGAGGAGGTTGGGTCTGCTGGGTTGGCTGAGACCTGGGACTCTGAGTCTTTCTTTGCTGTTTTGGTTGTTGCTGCCCTTTTTGGGGAGCGTGGATGGGACAGTGCACCCCAGGGGCGAAAGAAGGGTAGTTCTTCTTTTTCTTATTGAAAAAGGGTTTCTTTGATATCTTTTTCTTAACTGGATTGGCAGTAGATCTACAAAGTCTATTAAGAGTGGTGTTCTCAGATTCTAACTGAGAAGCCTTATCCTGCCAGTCTTTGCCAAAAAGGTTTTCACCTGTGCAAAGTATGTTACCCAGCTTATCTAGAACCCACTGCTCAAGATCAGAGGCTTGGAGCCAAGCAAGCCTGCATGCACCAATGCATATAGCCGAAGTTCTGCTGATGCATTAAAAACAGTCGAAAATTGCCCTGTTAACAAATTTGGAAACATTTTGGGCATGCTTCACAAGGGTGAGATAATCAGCTCTCTTGTCATCGGGGAGAAGAGGAGCCATCAACTCCAAATCCCTAGCCACCTCCCCAAGGAACATACCCATGTACAGTATGTAGGAAATGATTCTGGCCGATAACATGGAGGCCTGAAAACATCGACGACCAAAAGCATCGAGGGTTCTCGATTCCCTGCCTAGAGGGTTCAAAGAATGCATTTGAGCACTTTCAATTTGACGCATTGCCGATTCCACCACCATGGAATGGTGTGGTAATTGTGTCTTCTGGAAGTCGGGACAATCCGGTACCCGGTACATTGTATCGAGCCTTCGAGTATGTGGAGAGATGGTTAAGGGTGTCTCCCACATTCGAAGTATAAGGTCATGAAGTATTAGATGAATAGGGAGAGCAGCCACTTCCTTTGGGGCTGCAGGATATTGAAGAATTTGAAGCTCCTCAGCCCTAGGTTCCTTCTCCGAAGTCACCGTAATGGAGAGGCCCCGAGCAACATCGCAGATAAAATCTTGGAAAGACATATCCTCCGGAGGGGACATGCAATGTTGTGGGGACGGAGATGGATCCTCCGGGAGAATTCTCATTTCCCGTGTAACAGCTGATTCGTTATCCCATGAATCGGAGTCAGAAGACTTGAAGTATCGACAGGCAGGGTGCTCGCACTCTGCCCATACTCGATACAGCTCGAAACCGGTATCTGAAAGTTTTGGTGCTGGAACCTCAGTACCGGAGACGGACTCGAGGGGCAGCATGGGAGGTAACGTGGAAAGCGGCAAAAATGTCGATGCAGGCACCTTCGGTACCGTCATCGGTACCGATGGCTGAGGAATCGATTGTAGAGGCTTTACCGATACGGAAGCCGCTAGCAAGGCCACTAAGCTCCATTCAATAGCCAGGATACATTGATTTATTTTTTATTTATTTATTTACAGTCTCTTTTATACCGCGCTATTCAACATCAGTGCGGTTTACATAACAATAGAAAACTTATACGGTGCAGGAATCAGCTCCATATTTACAATGAACAGGTGCTTAAACTTGGGTAAAACCGGGATAACTATTTACATATAGAAACATAGAAACATGATGACAGAAAAAGACCACATGGCCTATCTAGTCTGTCCTTCCATAACAACAACTACAACAGTCCACTTTTTACCTTTAGAGATCCTCTGTGTTGGTCCCATGCTTTTTTGAATTTAGTTACTGGCCTCAGCTCTACCACCTCCACTGGGAGACTATTCCATGGATCCACTACTCTTTCTGTAAAGAAATATTTCCGCATATCACTCCTGAATCAATCTCCCTTCACCCTCATCCCATGTCCCCTCGTAGCAGAACTTGCTTTCAATTGAAAGAGGCTCTCTCCCTGAACATTTATGCCACGGAGGTATTTAAACATCTCAATCATATCACCTCTATCCCGCCTTTCCTCTAAGGTGTACATATTAAGATCCTTAAGTCTGTCCTCATATGCTTTATAATGAAGCCCACTAATCATTTTAGTAGCCACCCTCTGCACCGACTCCATCCTGTTCACATCCTTTTGAAGGTGCGGTCTCCAGAATTGCACACTATACTCCAAATGAGGTCACACCAAAGACTTATACAGAGGCATTATCACCTCCTTTTTAATGCTAGCCATTCCTCTCCGTATGCACCCAAGCATCTTTCTAGCTTTTGCCGTCGCCTTTTCTACCTGTTTAGCTACTTTAAGATCATCAGACACAACCACGCCTAGGTCCCGCTCTTCTTTAGTGGACAAAAGTACTTCACCTCCTATACTGTATTGCTCTCTTGGATTGCTGCAGCCCAAATGCATGACCTTACATTTTTTAACATTAAATCCCAGCTGCCAAATTCTAGACCATTCTTCAAGCTTAGCTAGATCCCTCCTCATGTTATCTACACCTTCCTGGGTGCCTACTCTATTGCAGATTTTGGTATCATCTGCAAAGAGGCAAACCTTACCCGACAGCCCTTCCGCTATATCACTAACAAAGATGTTAAAAAGAATCGGACCAAGGACAGATCCCTGGGGCACACCACTGGTAACATCCTTCTCCTCAGAGTGAGCTCCATTTACTTGTACTCTTTGTCGCCTCCCATCCAAACTCTAACCCAAGCAGTAACTTTAGGGTCCATCCCTAGGGTGCTCAGTTGTTTATAAGTCGCCTGTGAGGAACAGTGTCAAAGGCTTTACTGAAATCTAAATACACCACATCTCGTGCTCTCCCTCGGTCCTACTCCCTGGTCACCCAGTCAAAAATATCAATCAGATTTGTCTGACAAGACCTGCCTCTGGTGAATCCATGCTGCCTCGGATCCTGTAATCCGCTGGACTCCAGAAACCTCACTATTTTCTCTTTCAGCAGCGCTTCCAATAATTTACTCACCACCGAAGTTAAACTAACCGGCCTGTAGTTTTCAACCACATCCTTACTTCCGCTTTTGTGTAAAGGCACCACATGAGCCTCTCTCCAGTCCTTTGGCACCACTCCTGACTCCAACGAGGCATTGAAAAGGTCAGTCAGTGGAGTTGCTAGAACGTCCCCAAGTTCCCTCAGTATTCTAGAGTGTATCCCATCCGATCCCATCGCTTTGTCTACTTTAAGTTGAGCTAGTTTCTCACGAACACAGTCTTCTGGAAATTGTTCAAGATGTCCCTCGCTTCTGTTCTTATTTGTGGGTGTTTTCTGAGGTCCTGCTCCTGGTTCTTCATCTGTGAACACAGAACAAAAATATTTGTTAAGCAATTCCGCTTTATCCTTATCAGCTTCTACATATTCCCCCCCTGCACCCTTCAGTCTGACAATACCACTTTTGCCCATCACATCAAGTCGAATCACAGAGTAATTATAGTGTGTTGGTATGGCGGTGCTGGTAGGGGGGAGCGGTTGATGGAGCGCAATCGTCCGGGTAGTGTTTGAGGAAGAGGTGGTGCTTCAAAGCCTTCCTAAATTGTGTTAGGTCAGGGATTGCCCGGATGCTAGGTGGTAGGGCGTTCCAGCATCTAGGGGCGCAGAACCTAAATGCCCTGCTTACTGTTGCCTGGATGCATTGTGTTACTGCCTTCAGGATTGCTAGTGTGTTGATTTCTGCAGATCTTCTGTCTCTGTTGGGGGGAGTAGTGTGGATAAGCTCTGAGAGTGAGGCGGAGGAGAGCCGGTTGATGGCCTTGAAGGTCAGCAGAAGGGTCTTGAAAGAAATTCTGCCGTGGATAGGGAGCCAGTGGAGCTGTTTCAGGATGGGTGTCATATGGTCACGCCTGGAGGCACCATATAGAACTCTAGCTGCGGTATTCATTGCGAGCTGGAGCGGCCCCAGGGTGGATTGTAGAAGCCCTTGTAGGACTGCATTGGCGTAATCGAAATGTGGGATAATCAGTGCTTGAAAGATTGTCCATAAGTCATCTGGTTCTAGCAGGGAGCGTAAGTGTCTGAGTGTCCGGATCTTATAGTAGACTGCTCTTACTGCGTTGCTTATGTGCGCCTTCATGTCCAGGCGTTGGTCTAATGTGACTCCAAGGTATCAGATTGTGGACTTGGTTTGCAGCTCTGCTTCCTTAACCTTTAGGTAGGTTGGAGGGAAGAAGTTCTGGTTCCTTGTGATGAAGAGAACTTCTGTTTTCTTGTGCTGTATTCGGAGGTTTTGAGTTTGGAGCCAGTTGGCCACTGCATCAAAGCAGTCTGTCAGTGGAGAGAGGTCAAGCTAGTCAGTTGAGAATGGCATATAGAGTAGGACGTCGTCGGCATATATCAAGCAGTCAACATTGAATGAACGGATGAGGTTACAGATGGGCTGCATGTATATGTTGAACATCAGGGCGGAGAGGGAGGAACCCTGCGGAACGCCCTGCTTCTGGTGGAATGGTTTCGATATTGAGGTCCCAGATCTTACGTGCTGCCATCTGTCGGACAGGTATGATTTGCACCAGTTTAGTGCTGTGTCACAAATACCCTTCTCTTCAAGTCGCCTCAGGAGAAGCTCATGGCTTACTGAGTCAAATGCAGCGGCTATATCCAAGAAGATGAGAACAAACCCACGATGGGTGCTATCGATTCCAGCAATTATGTTGCTGAAGAGGGTGGTGAGGAGTGTTTCCACACCATGGGATTCCCTGAATCCATGCTGGCAGGGGTCCTGCGGGGAGGTATCATTGATGTGGTGTTGTATTTGGCGTTGGACTTCTTTTTCGATTATCTTGGCTAGTAGCAGTATGCTAGATATAGGTCTGTATGGGTCAACTTTATGGGGGTCGAGTTTGTTGTTTTTCAGCAGTGGTCTGATCGACGTGTGTTTGAGGCTTTGGGGGAATGAGCCTGTTGTGAAAGACAGATCCATGAGTCTGGCTATGAACGGACTAAATTCGGTATATAGCTCCTTTATCCAGAAGGCAGGACAGGGGTCAGTTTGTGCCGTAGTGGTGTTGATCGTGGCAATGGTGTCTTCAATGTGCTTTTTGGATGGGGTAGAGAAGGTGGTTAGTAGTGTTGGGTGGGTTGGCTTCTGCACAGTGGTGGGTGCTGTGGGCTTATTGGTCTGGCATAGTTTTGATTGCAGGAAGTCTGCGAATTCTTGAGGGTGGATCCCATTTGTTTGATCCGGGCCCGGTTCTTTTGTTAGGCTCTTGACTAGATTGAACAAGTCATGTGGTTTGTTTAGCGAACATTTTAGGGTATCAGTGTGGGATTGCCTCATTTTCTCTGTTATTGCTTCGTGGTGTTTTGCCAGGTGTAGGTTATATGCTCTCTGGTCTTCCGGAGATCATGATCGCCGCCATCGTCTTTCCAGCTTCCTTAGGTAGAGGAGTGATGTACGCAGCTCAGTGGAGTACCAGGATGCGGTGGCTCGTTTCCTTGGTGGTTTGTTTGATGGTGGGCATTGTGCAATGGTACTGAGGCTGTTATTCCAGCTGGAGATCAGCTCATTGAGGCTGGGTGTGTCAAGGCGAGGAGTGGTCGGGTTTTACTCAGGATAATTTCCTTGTTGAAAGGTCGGAAACTTCGTGGAGGTGTCTTGGTGGTACTGCTCAAACTTCCGGGGCTCCTCTGACATCGATCGAACACAGGAATTTGGAATTTGATTAGTTTGTGGTCAGATCAGGGTACTGCGGTGGTGGACAGCATAGGGATGTAGGTAGCGTCAAATGCTGTTAATGGAGCGAATGCCAGGCCCAATATGTTTCCCTTCACGTGAGTGGGTTCATTGACTAGTTGCTTGTATCCAAGTTCCTTTAGGGCTTCGAGGAAGGCTGAGGCTTGAGTGTCCTGCAAGGCTGGTAGATTGAAGTCACCTAGTAACCAGCTTGGGGTGCGTGGGTTCAGGGCATTGCAGGCAAGGTCGATTATTGTTGATAGGTCCTCAGGGGAGGTTGATGGGACTCTGTACAGCAGGTTGATGGAGCAGTGCTTGTTTGCTATGGTGACTGTATCGAGGTGGGTTGTGCTGGTGGCGCTGATCAGGTGGAATTGGAGGTCTGTTTTAGTGAGGATGAGTACTCCGCCACCCCTTTTTCTATCTCTATGGCAGGTGTGTATTGAGAAGCTGGTGGGTAAGATTTGGTTGAGGAGGACAGAGTCGTCACTAGATAGCCATGTCTCTGTGATCAAGAGTATGCCGAGGTCGTGGAGGGATATCGTGTCTGAGATAACTGGCCATTTCTTGTGGATCAAGCGCGCATTTATGAGGGCACATTTTAGATTTCGGAGATGTGGTCTTTCCTCCTGTTTGACTTTCTTGGTGTGTTGAAGTGCGATGTGTAGTAAGTGGGGGTGGGGTGTATGAATATCTTCTGTTGTCTTGTGATGGGGGGCACTTGACCATCTCCTCCCATGTCTTTGTAGGATTGGTATGTGGTTGTGGGTAGGAGCTAAGGCCATCATGTTGTTGAGCCATCCCGAGAGGAGGTAACAGCCAACTATGGCAATGAGGGTAGGAGCCATTCTCGGTATCTACCCTGTTGTATGTGGACGAGGGATTCTTATGGGTTGGCAGGTGAGTAGGAAGTTAATGTTGCACTATCACAGGCTGATCCATGGAGCTTGCCGATGCCTGGGTATCGGTACAAGAGTTGTGGGCCACGATCCCTGAGCATGACACCAAGAGCTCTCCGGAGCATCCTGGGACCCCACTAAGGCTTTGGAGGCAAGGACCTCCCACCAGGGTTGCTGGGCCGCTGTCTTCCTCCAGGGCAATGCCTAGGGCATCACGATGCTTAGGAGGAGATCTACCCTTAGAGGGCCAGCTAGTCTTCGATGAAGACGTGGGTTTCGATACCTGAGATCCCTGGGAGGAAGATGAAGCTCTCGATGACGTCGATGCTATCGACACTGCATCGGTGGCAAAGAGGGTGCTGAGTTTCGCAGCTCTGTTCTCTCTTTGTCATCTATCTACAGAGAGGACATTCAGATGGTTGATGATCCGGTCCCAAACATTTTAGACACCAGTCATGGGTGTCCGTGGCTGAAAATGTAATGCTACATTTGGAAAACTTCTTAAAACCACTAGCTGGTTTGTCCATTTTGGAAAAAAAGGCCTAAGCCTAAGATGGCATCCATGCGCCCTGAGGGAAGAGATTCTCCCCTCAGAAATGGTTCTTTTTTTAAGAAACAAAGAAAAAAAGAGAGCACTGACTGGGTCGGTACCAGCGTTGACGGGGAAGGCAGACACAACCACAAAAAAATAAGAAAAAAAATCAAATTTTCTGCGGCGACAGGAATTACTTCTTGTCAGCTCCGCAGAAAACGAAGAACTGAGGAGGGAGACCTGGAAAGGCAGGAAAGCAGCTACGCAGGCACAGTGGGATGCACCCAAAGGCTTTCCTAATGGACGCTGGGGAGCATTTCCACACAGGCTCCGTCGGTACCGACATCACCCATATGTGAAGACTACATTCCTGCTTGTTCCTGCAGATTCACTGGTCTACAGGTATTTTAACTGCAATCGTTGCACCTATTTTCAAAATGAAAGTGCGCAGGTAGTTTCCCTTTGAAAACTGCCAAAGAAAAAAAGTATACACAAACACCTGCACTTACTTTTTTGCCTATATTTTCAAAATTATATGCACTATTTTAAATAATGTATATTATAATTCTTTTACTAGCCCCACCCCTAGGAATATGTCTAGGAAATGCACATATAGGTAAGCATAGATCTCCAGGAACAAGCAGGAATGTAGTCTTCACATATGGGTATCGTCGGTACCGACGGAGCCCGTGCGGGAACGCTCCCCAGCGTCCAATAGGAAAGCTTTTGGGCGCATCCCACAGCGCATGCGTGCTGCCTTCCCGCCTCTGTACCTCTCTCACTTCAGTTATTTGTTTTCCGTGGAGCCGACAGGACGTGGCACCCTGTCACCGCAGAAAATTTACTTTTATTTCTTCTTTTTTGTGGTTGCGTCTGCCTTCATTCGACGCCTACTGGTACCGCTGGTTCTCTTCTTCTTTCCTTAAAAAAAAAAACTTGTATCCTTCAGGGATCTTTCCCTGCTTCTGGTGCTAGGCAACATTTTGGGCACTAGGTCCATTTTTCTTCAAGCATGGAGAAACCAGCTAGTGGTTTCAAAAAATGCTCAAAATGTGGCGGTACCATTTCCGTCACCGACACCCATGATTGGTGTCTAAAATGTTTGCGTCCTGAACATTGTCCAATGGAGCGTCTCTCCTGCACAAGGATGACCAAAAGGGGCCTGCAGAAAAGAGCTGCAAAACTCAGTACCCTTTTTGTCGCCGACACAATGTCAGTTGCATCAACGACTTCCAGGGCTTCATCTTCCTCCCATGGATATCAGGTAACCAAATTGAAGTCTTCTAAGACTAGCTGGTCCTCGAAAGGTAAATCTCCTTCAAAGTATCGAGATGCCACTGGTGTTTCCCTCGAGGATACTCGACTGGCTAAACAGCCACGGCGGGAGCCTTCGGGCTCCAAAGCATTAACGGGGCTCCAGATGTTCCAGAGGCCTCCACCTCCGCGGAACTACTGGTGCCATGTTCTGTGGTTGTGGCCGCTTCCACCGGTACCGGCACCCAGGCATCGGCAGGAGCGAAGGATCACAGAATCCTCGCTATCGAATGCAGTCTAGCAGTCCTCTTAGCGGCTTCGGTACCACTAAGACCGCAACAGACGGTTCAACATGTATCAGTATCGGCATCGGTACCGGCACCAACAGTACCTGCTTCGACAGGACTGTTTTCCCCCATGCCGATCTCCGGTATCGGGGATCATGAACCGAGACATTTTGGTACCGACTTCGAGCGGTACCGTTACCATGCGTAACAGGAGCACCCGGTGCTTGAGTCTTCCTATTCCGATGACTCTGACGATTCTACCGGTACCAGAGCGAATCTATTAGAAGATTCGGTTCCTTTTCCTCAACGCAGAATGTCTCCTCCAGAGGATACGTCCTTCCAGGATTTCATACGTGATTTAGCAAAGGGTCTTGCAATCACTGTGATTCCAGAAAATGAACCTAGGGCAGAAGAATTAAGAATTCTACAATACCCTATGGCTCCCAAGGAAGCAGCTATGCTTCCAATTCACAAGATCTTACATGATCTAATTTTGAGAATGTGGGAAACTCCTTTAACAGTATCTTCACATTTCTGACGCCTTGACACTATGTACCCAGTGCCAAGTTGTCCTGGTTTTCAAAAAAACTCAGTTACCACACCATTCAATGGTAGTGGAATCGGCCATGCTTAGGATCAAGCGTGCTAAAACACATTCTTCTAATCCTCCAGGCCATGAATCCAGGACTCTCGATGCCTTTGGCCGTCGATGTTTTCAATCCTCCATGCTAGGAGCCAGGATCGGTTCCTACATTCTTTATATGGGAATGTTCCTGGAAGAAGTCACAAAAGACTTAGAGCTCCTTAATCCTTGTGTTTCGGAGGAAAAAAGAGCAGACTACCTTATTCTGGTCAAGCATGCCCAGAATGTCTCAAAATTCATTAACCATGCTACTTTTGATTGCTTTGAATGTATTAGCAGAACCTCTGCTATATCCATAGGAGTACGTCATATTGCTTGGCTTCAAGCATCAGACTTAGAACAGTGGGTGCAAGAAAAGCTGGGAAACATTCCTTGCACAGGAGAAAATCTCTTTGGCAAGGACTGGCAGGACAAGGTTAATCAGCTTGAATCTGACAATACTACTTTAAACAGATTTCAAAATCTACAGCCAACCCAGCAAAGAAGAAAATATTCAAAAAACCCTTTTTCAGTAAGAAAAAGAAGCCTTACCAATCTTACACCCATCAATCTCACTATCCGCTCCATATTCCCCAGAAGGGACAACAACAGAACAGACAGCAAAGAAAGCCACAAGCTCAAAAATCTCAGCTGGCTCAGCAGGCCCAGCCCTCTCAGGGTCTTTGACTTCTATCTAGAGAACTTAGTCATTCTGCCCCTAAAAGATCCAGAACCCTTGACCATTCCAGGAAGACTATGCTATTTTGCTAAAAGATGGCAACAAATAACATCAGAAAATTGGACTCTGTCAATTGTACAACTGGGGTACAAGCTTCATTTTCTCAACTTGCACCCACCTACAATAGTAAGACAGTTCAATTCTCAGGGCCCTGCCACCGACCTCTTGTGGCAGGTCATCACATCAGTTCTAGCTCAAGGAGCAATCAAAGAAGTACCCATTCCCCAACAGGGGACAGGATTTTACTCCCCTTACTTTCTTATTCCAAAGAAGGGGGACACAGACCTATATTAGACCTCAGAGAATTAAACAAATATTTGTTCCAAGAAAAGTTCAAAATGATCTCCCTCGGAACACTTTTACCATACCTCCAAAGTCAGGACTGGCTATGTTCTCTAGATCTAAGAGATGCGTACACGCATATTCTCATCCACTCAGATCACAAGAAGTTCCTTCGATTCCTGGGTCAAGGAAGACACTTCCAGTACAGAGTTCTTCCCTTTGGACTAGCCTCTGCTTCAAGAGTCTTCACAAAATGCATGGCAGTGGTAGCAGCATTTATGAGGACTCTGGGAATATTCATCTTCCCTTACTTAGACGATTGGCTCATTCGAGCATCGACAGCTCCAGAGGCCAGCTTCGCTCTCTCTCGAGCAATGGGAATTCTTCAATACTTGGGGCTGGTCATAAACCTCCCAAAATCTCATCTCACCCCCTCTCAATCCCTAGAATTTATAAGGGCTCGTCTAGACACAGGGCTTTCCTGCCCCAGCCACGCTGTCTACGTATAATACAACTGACATCTCAAGCATCTATGAAAGTATTCCTTACTGCTCAGGAGATGCTTCAACTACTGGGACACATGGCATCCACTGTCCATGTGGTTACTTATGTTCGCCTCCACATGCAAGCAGTCCAGTGGACCCCTTCCTCTCAGTGGTCACAAGCCTCGGGTCGACTAACAGACAAAATCAGAACTACCACATGTCTGATTTCGTCCCTGCAATGGTGGCAATCCCTGGAAAACCTCCTTGTAGGCTCTCCTTTCCAGCAACCTATATTCCAAACTACTCCGACGACAGATGCATCCAAGATGGGTTGGGGGGCCCACTTGCATGATCTCTCCACTCAGGGTCTTTGGACCTCACAGGAGGTTTCCCTTCACATAAACCTCCTAGAGCTGAGAGCCATTTTCAATGCTGTACAAGTCTTTCAGGGCCACAGCAACAAAACAGTTCTGGTCCAAACCGACAATCAGGTAGCTATGTTCTATGTGAACAAGCAAGGCGGAACAGGCTCTCTGTCACTATGAAACAAAGCTTTGAGACTATGGGCCCTCGCCAGAGAGTTACAAATTCACCTGTTTGTGGGATACCTTCCGGGCATTCAAAACTTGAGGGCAGACAAACTCAGTCGAATACTGCTGCCACGAGTGGTCCCTCCACTCATACCAGCTTGCTCGAGTGTTTCGAATCTGGGGAACACCAGATATAGACCTCTTTGCAAGTCCACAGAATGCCAAACTTCCCCGATTCTGTTTCAGAATTCCGGCTTAAAACTGTCAGGCAAGAGATGCTTTCTACTGCACTCCTAAAGGCTTTCATAGAAAGCTGGGGAAATGCTCCGCTGGGGCTTCATCAGCGTCGATGACACCCATATGTGAGGACTGACTTTCTGCTTGGTCCTGGAGAACCTCTCATCCACTTATATCAAGATTTATGAGAGGCCTACTTTTAACAAAACCTCCCATTAAACCACCACCGGTGGCATGGGATCTAAATATCGTTCTTGGTCAGGTTATGAAACCACCCTTTGAACCTTTAGCCACTTCAGACCTAAAGTTTCTTTCATGGAAAGTTATTTTCCTAATTGCCATCACTTCTGCAAGACGCATTAGTGAACTACAGGCGTTAGTAGCTGACCCTCCTTATACAAGGTTTCACCATGATAAAGTAGTCCTCAGGACTCATTCTCACCCCAGGGATCTGTGCTGGGTCCGCTGCTTTTTGACATATTCATAAATGACCTGGAAAGTGGAATAACGAGTGAGGTTATCAAATTTGCAGATGACACAAAACTATTTAAAGTTGTTAAAACCCAAGAGGATTGTGGAAAATTGCAAGAGGATCTTGATAAATTGGAAGACTGGGCATCAAAATGGCAGATGAAATTTAACGTGGACAAGTGCAAGGTTATGCACCTAGGGAAGAACAACCCAAACTATGGTTACACGATGCAAGGTTCCACATTAGGAACCACCACCCAGGAAAAAGATTTAGGTGTCATTGTGGATACCATGTTAAAACCTTCGGCCCAGTGTGCAGCGGCGGCCAAGAGAGCAAATAGAATGCTAGGTATGATAAGGAAAGGAATGGAAAATAAAACAAAAGATATTATAATGCCTCTATATCGTTCCATGGTGAGACCGCACCTTGAATATTGTGTGCAATTCTGGTCGCCGTATCTTAAAAAAGATAAAGCGATTTTAGAAAAGGTTCAGAGAAGAGCCACCAAAATGGTAAAGGGGATGGAAGGATACTCCTATGAAGAAAGGCTAAAAAGGTTGGGGCTCTTTAACCTGGAAAAGAGATGGCTGAGGGGAGATATGATAGAAGTCTATAAATTAATGAACGGAGTGGAATGGGTAAACGTAGATCGATTGTTTACCTTATCAGAATATAGAAAGACTAGGGGACATGCAATGAAGCTACAGGGTAAACTATTTAAGACTAATAAAAGAAAATATTTTTTCACTCAACGTGTAATCAAACTCTGGAATTTGTTACCGGAGGATGTAGTAAAGGCTGTTATTGTAGCTGGGTTTAAAAAAGGTTTGGACAAGTTCCTGGAGGAAAGGTCCATAAACCATTATTAAGAAGGGACCCAGCATATCAATGCCTGAACCAATACAAGCATTGTGGAACCTGTGTCCCTTGGGGAAACTGCTAGGTACGTATGACCTAGATTGGCCACTGTTGGAAACAGAATACTGGGCTTGATGGACCTTGGTCTGACCCAGTATGGCATATCTTATGTTCACTTTCTGCCAAAGGTGGTTTCACCTTTTCATTTAAACCAGTCGGTTTATCTTCCTATATTCTTCCCTAGGCCTCATGCCTCCAGTGAGGAAAGGAATCTTCACACACTGGATTGTAAAAGAGCTTTGGCTTTTTATCTCCAAAGCACTAAGCCACATAGAAAATCTTCTCAGCTTTTTGTGGCTTTTGACTCTAGTCATTTGGGACTTCCAGTTTCTAAAAGAACTCTGTCAAATTGGATTGCAGATTGCATATCCTATATATATCAGAGTAAGGGACTTTCTCTCGAAGGCCATGTCACGGCTCACAATGTGAGAGAAATGGCAGCCTCAATGGCTAACCTTTGTTCTGTCTCTATTGATGACATCTGCAAAGCAGCCACTTGGACTTCAGTACATACCTTCACAGCCCACTATTGCTTAGACAAGGACTCCCGTCGGGATGCCTCGTTTGGCCAGGCTGTTCTACAACATCTCTTCCATACTTAATACAACTCCTACCCCCCATCCACAGTTTGGATGGCTAAGGTCCATGGGAGGAAGAATGACCCATCTCACCTGGGTTCGCAGCTAGCTGGGGTCACTCCTTGGCATATTTCAGCTGGGGAGTACCCATATGTGAAGACTACATTCCTGCTTGCTCCTGGAAATAGCGTAGTTACTCACCTGTAACAGGTGATCTCCGGGAACAGCAGAAATTTAGTCTTCACAACCCACCCACCTCCCCTAGGAGCTGTCTCTCTCTCTCTCTTTATCTACTCTCCTTTGGTCTCAGCTATAAACTCAACTGAAGTGAGAGAGGTACAGAGGTGGGAAGGCAGCACGCATGTGCTGTGGGATGCTCCCAAAAGCTTTCCTATTGGACGCTGGGGAGCATTCCCGCGCAGGTTCCGTCGATACCGACAATACCCATATGTGAAGACTAAATTCCTGTTGTTCCTGGAGATCACCTGTTACAGGTAAGTACCTACGCTTTACTCACCTATAGCAGGTGTTCTCCGTGGATAGCAGGAATAAGTCCTGACGTCACAGATGGAACCCCGTGTGGGAACACTCCCTAGCTTCTATTGGAAGTTTTTGGTAGGTTCTACCACGCAAGCACGCATGCCTTGGTGCCATCTTCCCCAGTATGATAAAAAAGCTGTTGCAGAAAACAACTCCTCGGGGAGGTGTAAGGATTGTGAGGACTTATTCCTGCTTTCCATGGAGAACACCTGCTACAGGTGGATAACAAAACTTTCTCCATGGACAAGCAGGAAGTAAGTCCTCACATATGGGACTCCCAAGCTACAGGTTATCAAAAACCGAGGAGGTCGAGAAGCCCAATAGGGGCAACAAAACAAGAACTGGGGAACTCACGGACTCGAAATCCACATCATGCAGCTTCACATTTCAGTTTTCTTGCTCTATAAGGCGTCTTTATGGTAGCCTGGATGGACAGACGAGCCTTCGTGGAAGGAGATGACCCTAGTTTCCAAAGAGATGCTAGACTGGGCGAAGTTGCTGTCGCATCAGGAATTCCCTTCCAGACAATGTGATGTGAATGTGTGGATTGAAGATCACAATGCAGCCTTGCAGATCTCTTCCATGGAGACCGAGTGCAAGTTGACCACTAACGCAGCCATGGCTCTGATATTGTGAGCCATGACATGACCCTCAAGGCTCAGGCCAGCCAGAGCAGAAGCGAAAGAGATGCAGTCCGCTAGCCAAATTGACAATGTGCGTTTGGAAATGGCAGCCCCAAGCTTGCTGAGGTCAAAAGAGACAAACAGCTGGGTGAACCTTCGTGGGTCCTTGTCTGCTCAAGGTAGAAGGCCAAGACTCACTTGTAGTCCAGCGTGTGCAAAGCTGCCTTCCCTCTCTGGGTGTGAGGCTTGAGGAAGAAGGTGGGTAATATCACCATTTGATTAAGATGGAATGCGGAAACCATCTCCAGGAGGAAATGTGGATAAGTGCGCAAAACCACTCTGCTATAATGGAATCTGGAATAGGGTGGATGAGCAACCAGGGCCTGGAGCTCACTGAGACAGCATGCCGAGGTAACTTCCACCAGAATCAAAAACTTCCAGGTCAGGAACTTCAGAGGACAGGAAGCGAGAGGCTCAAAGGGTGTCTACATGAACTGTGTCAAAACCACATTGAGGTCTGTGATAGGGCTGAAGCCACTGAAAGCAAAAACTTAGAAAAAAACGCTGTTCCTTACAAAGCAGCTAACGTGCAGAAGATGAAGTTCCCTTGCAAAGCAGCTAGAGGGAGCAGGCATGAACCTACAGAGGCTGAGCTAACACACCCGGGTACTGACTGTGCAGGAGCTAATCAGCTCCACCTGAGGGGTAACCCGGGAAACTCAAAAGTAAAAGGCCTTTATAAGCAGAGAGCCAACTCAGAAGAAAGGAGAGAGGAAGGAACCTCGGAAGGGAGCTCAGAAAGGGAGAGAGAAAGGAGCAGACCCAAAAGAGCCGGAGTAAAAGAGAGACCTGGGAGAGACAGACTGGAAAGAGATCCGCTTGGAAGAAATCCCAAAGGCAGAGAGCTCAGAAGGAGAGAGCCCAGCCGGGAGAGAGGCCTCTGCTCACCAGGAGGGTCTGAAACAGGATTAAAAGGTACTGGAAGAAAAAACCCTGACAGGAGATTGACTTATATTAAGAAGCCAAGAAGCCTGGATTCTTTACAGGGTCTTCCCAAGCTGCAGAGAGGACAGACAGTATCCAGGAGGCTTCCAGAGGGAGTCTGCAAAGGAGACCGTGGCCAGAGAGAGGTGCCTGAGTGGGCAAGTAACAGACACCCGGACTTCACGAAGCCAAGGTACGGTGACTATTTTTTCCCAAAGAAAGGTCCATCTCCTAGAACGTCTTTAAAACCAGATACCCAGTTTATTTATTTAGCTGTATTTATATCCCGCTTTTCACCGGGTCAAAGCGGTGTAACATTGGAGGGGGGGGGGAACAAACGAGTGATCAAACTCAGGGGTAGGGGCTATCACCAGGGGCCAACATTAATGATTTCAGCAAATAATTGGGATATAGACATTGTATTTCAGGCTCTTTAGAACATATGTTCCGGGGGGGAGTTGGGGGGGGGGGAGGTAGTCAGTGGCTGGTGGTTGCTTCAGTTCCGAGGTGTTCCTGGAATAAGGCGGTTTTTAGTTGTTTCCTTAATGATAGAGGGTCTCTGTTATTTCTGATGTGGCTTGGTAGAGAGTTCCAGAGAGATGGTGCGTATAGTTCGAAGGCTCTGTTGCAGGTCCGTTGATTGCATTTGGTTCGTTTATGGGGTATGGTGAGGGAGTTGTTGGTGGTCTGTCTGGTTGTTCTGTTGTGGGCTGGACGGTATAGTAGTGTGTGGAGCTGGGAAGTCTGCGTTTGGTAGAGAGCTTTGTGTGTAAGTAGAGCGGATTTGTATTTGATTCGTGCTTCGAAGGGGAGTATGTGTAGTTTCCTCAGGATTGGGGTGATGCGGTCTTGTTTTTTTGCTTTCTGAATAATCCTTGCTGTTGTATTCAAGGCAGTTTGAAATGGGTTGGTGTGAGTGGCTGGTAGTCCATGGTAGATTATATTGCAGTAGCCCAGGTGTGGGAGTGTCATGGCTTGCATCACTGTTCTGAAGTCTTATGGTTCAAGGAGAGGTCTGAGGCGTTGTCTGAGTGTCTGAGAGAAAAGGAAGCGGGCAGGAGTTCTTTAAGCCATCATGTAGGGGCATAGGGACAAACCCTGCTATTTACCTGAAAGCCCTAGAACAGCCTAGCTGGAAGCTAGGGAGAAGAAGTACTGACTTTCAAACCACAGCAGCCAGGGAAAGATCAAGTACAGAGGGAGGCACAAATGAACCAGAGCCCATGCAGTTGGAGCCTGTGGACTCAGTTACACTGTCCCAGGAAGAAGTAATGGACTGCTCGGTTTGTGTCGCAGGGAGTTTTGAGTCACTCCCCGAGCTGTAACTTATTTAGACAAGCTCTGTTATTGTTTTTGTTCATGTTGAGTGAAAGAGAAAAAGCTCACTAATTTTACTTTGCTCCGAAGTTTGGAAAACCCTGTGTTGTTTTTGCAAGAAGCTGTGAAGTATGTAACAGTTCACTTGCTTAACTATGCTTTGGTAAAAACCCTGACAAAGAAGGAGAACACCTTATTTTCTGTTACCTAGCGAACCTCAGTGCTTGAAAGGGGAAATAAAAGCCTTATTTACCCTCCATTCTGGTCTACACAACTTATTCCTATAAGGAAGAGGACTACAAAGACCAGGGTGCACCTGGCCTCCAAAAGTCTTTTACCTCCACAAATAATAAAAATGCTCAACCTGCCCTTGCAGCCACTGGCCACCAGGGGGGGTTGATGACAGGTCCCAAGCCACTGCCAGGGGCCTTAGAGAAGACTTAGAGAGGAGCAGACCTCACATAAATTGAACCACCAGAGGTTGAGCTGAGATGGACGGTCCTGATCATGCTCAGGTGAACCCGTACAGAATTGGACAAGACCCAACTCCAAAAGGTGCAAGAGGTACTTGAGCAACCTGTCAATGGAGCAAGAGAAGTGACCCAAAGCCTGGTCAGCACACCATGCAGCTAACCTTTTCCATTGAAGGCGTAAGACCTCATCATCAAAGCTCTTTCAGAGGTCAGCAAGATCTCTGTGACTCTCTTGGGCAGATTCAGCTCAGGCAGATTATCCGCTCAATATCCACAACGTGAGGGTCAAGGACCAGATGATGCAGGGACGGCTCTATAATGAGGCCAAGTGCAGCAGTCACCTCAGGCGGCAAATTTTAGGGGGCGGCCAAAAATGCCCCAAAATCACCTCACTCTGCTTTTAAAAAGGTTAAAAAATTGTGGACAAGCTGCTGCCGCTATGTCCACCTCTCGGCAGCGGCAGAATCACCCCATCTGCTCTCACCACCACTGTCCCAGATCCAAAGACACTGGGGCAGCTGCGGGGAGCAAGTCAGCCAAAAGTAAAAGAAATTTAAAAGGCATGGGGATTTCAAGCCTCCTATGGCTTGTAAGCCCCTGCCGGTTCTGCCCCATCTCTGATGCAGGGGCACTGGGAGGTGGAGGAAAGCAGAAAGGGCCGGAGGGCAGGAGTTGCTTATACCCCGAACAGATTACAGAGTACAGCCTGGCCGAAGGTGCTGTCTCGGTGTGACTCCCTCTCCAGGCAGTAGTGCAAAGCGCAAGTGTTTGCTGAAGACCAGGTCGCAGCCTGACAGATGTCCGTTAGAGGCACTGAGTGCAGCGAGGCCACCGAATCCGCCTTGGCCCAGATTCTGTGTGCGGTGATCCGTCGATCCAGTGGGGAGCCCGCCTTTGCTTGGGCGAAGGCGATGCAGTCTGCCATCCAGATGGAGAGGGTGCGCTTGGTGACTGCCTGCCCCAGGCGAATGGGATCCTAGGCAACAAAGAGCCAATTGGACTTGGGATGAACCTGGATACATTGCAGGTAGAAGGTGAAAGCCCTCTTGCAGTCGAGTGTATGTAAGCCCGCCAATGCCCGGACGGCATGAGATCTCAGGAAGAAGGTCGGCAAGACTATCTCCTGATTGAGATGGAAGTCCGAGACAACCTTTGGTAGGAACTTGGGGGGGGGGGGGGTGCGGAGGACCACCCTGTTCCCATAGAACCTGGTGTAGGGAGCCTCAGCCATGAGGACCTGGAGTTTGCTGAATCACCGAGCCGAGGTCAGAGCCACTAGGAAGACAACCTTCCAGGAGAGGTGCCGAAGTGAGCACATCACCATCGGTTCGAAGGGTGGCTGCGTAAGCTTCATGAGCACGACATTCAGGTCCCACTCCGCCGGGCGAGACCGGATGGGAGGCTTGGAAAGTAAGAGGCCCCGCATGAAGTGAGAGACCAGCGGCTGCCACGAGAGGGGTTTACCCTCGATGGGGAGGTGGTTAGCCGAGATGGTGCTCAGGTGAACTCTGACCGAGTTGGATTTCAGCCCCTCCTTCAAGAGGTGGTGGAGGTATTGGAGAACATCCTGGAGAGAGCCTGACAACGGGTCGATCTGGAGTTTGGAGCACCAGATCGAGAAATGCCACCACTTCAAAGCACAGGCTCGCCTTGTTGAGTCCTTCCTGGATGCGAGAAGGATCTCCTCGACCTCTCCCGGTAAGTGCAGCGGGGCTAAGGAGACCCGTTCCACCGCCAGGCTGTAAGGGACGACGGGGCCAGGTTCGGGTGGAGCACCCATCCCTCCTCCTGCGTCATCAGGCCTGGGGTACAGCCTAGGGTGACTGGAAGCTCAGATGAGAGCCGGAGCAGAAGCGGGAACCAAGGTTGTCGAGGCCACGAAGGAGCCACGAGAATCATGGAAGCACGCTACCGCTGGACTTTGTGCAGGGTCCTCGCAATCAGAGGAGTTGGTGGAAAGGCGTAGAGGAGCCCGGAAGCCCAACTCAGGAGGAATGTATCCGGAGCCACCCTGCTCGGATGTGGAACCAGTCCACAGAATCGGGGGAGCTGCATGTTCACTGGTCTGGCGAACAGGTCCATGAACGGAATCCCCCACTAATGGAATAAAAGGCTGGCCACCTCCAGGTCCAGGCGCCACTTGTGTGGGCGGAGGATTCTGCTGAGTTTGTCCACGGGGACATTCTCCTGGCCTGGGAGATAGACTGCTTTGAGGGTTATGCCCGACTAACGGCAAAGGAGGACCGCCACCCGGCAGAGGGGGCAAGAACCAGTTTCCTCCTTCCTTGTTATGTAGAACACAGCAACCCTGTTGTCGATTTGCACGAGCACTGACTTTCGCCCTAGGTGGTATTCGAAGGTCCTCATGGCCCACCGAACCACCCAAAGCTTGAGCAGATTGATCTGTTGCTGAACTTCTTTGGGTGACCACTGCCCCTGGATGCGTAGATCGCCACAGTGGGCTCCCGAACCCAGCAGGGAGGCATCCATCGTTAGGACGAGCTCGTGCTGCGGTGCCTGGAAGGGCATTCCTCGAAGATGATTTCAGGGATCCTGCCACCAATCCAGGGAGGTGTAAAGAGTGTGGAAGATCCGGACAAGGACCCAGATGTGACCAGAGGCCTGGCTCCATTGTGTCCTGAGGCACCACTGAGCCATCCGCATGTGCATGCAGACATGGGGAACAACGTGTACGGTGGAGGCCATGTGCCCCAAGAGACGCAACATGACTCGTGCCAGAATTTGGACCTTGGCCGCCAGGGCACGAGACAATCCGCACATTCCTGGGGCAGGAAGGCAGTCACCTGCTCCGTGTCGAGGAGCGTGCCGATGATCTCCAGGGTCTGCAGCGGTTACAGGTGGGACTTGGAGTAATTGATCAGGAAGCCGAGGCGTTCAAGGAGGAAGATCGTGCATGATGCTGCAAGGTGGGCTTCCTCGTTCAATGCCCCCGTGACGAGCCAGTCGTCTAGGTAAGGGAAAATGGGAATGTCCTGCCACTGGAGACCGCGGAAAGACACTTGGTGAAGACCAGCGGGGCAGACGCGAGCCCGAAGGGGAGCACCCTGTATTGGTAATGCTCTCCTTTTACCCTTAAGCGCAGGTACTGCCTGTGCTGGGGGTGGACCAGAATGAGGGCGTAAGTGTCCCTGAGGTCCAAGGAGCATAGCCAATCGCTCTGCTGGAGGAAGGGCAGCAGGACACCAAGCGATAGCATTTTGAATTTCTCCCACACCAGAAACTTGTTTAGGTTCCTGAGGTAGAGGATGGGGCGTAGGCCCCCCTGTCTTCTTCGGAATGAGGAAGTATTGGGAGTAGAACCCTTGACTTCAGAGATGCGGTGGTACCCTTTCGATCACCTGCTGGCCGAGGAGGTTGGCCAGCTCCTGTTGCAAACAAGCCTGGTGCGAGGGAAGCCGCGAAGGCTCCGCTGGGGAGAAGAGAGGAGGAGCCTGTCCAGATGAAGACAGTAACTATCCCAGACCACCCTGAGGACCCAGGTGTCCGATGTGATCGACGCCCATTGGGGCGTGAACAGGGACAGGCGTCTCCCCATAGGCGGAAGCCCCGCCGGAGGGCAAGAGGCTATGCCATCGACATCAAAACCCCTGTGCGAGTTGAGGTGGAGCTGGTGGATGGGCTTTAGGCCCCTTAGGCTTGCAATGGCTGTGCGCACCCCCCTTACCCTGTGTGCCGATGGGTGGTGCGAGGGTGGGCGAGTAGGGCGGATATCCCCCGTAGGGGAGCCCCTTTCTCTGGAAGAATGGCTTTATCGCTGGCTGCTTCTTTCGTGGGAGAGAAGAGGTTTTACACGAAAGGCGGGTTCGAGTTACGAACTCAGTTTCAATTTCTGCGGCCTTATTCTCCATGGGCTTGCCGAACAGCTGTTTGCCGAGGCAGGGGACATCCAGGAGTTTCTCCTGGACCCAGTGCTTCAGGTCTGAAGACTGGAGCCATGCCTGGTACTGGGCCCCGATGCTGGCAGCCGCTACTTGGGCGGAACATTGAAACCCGTCATACGCAGCGTGGAAGAGGTACTTCGAGCAATCCGCGACCGACCTCAGGAGGGTCTGGAACCTGTGAAGGTGTTCACCCCCAAGACCTGAGGAAAACCTGCCGAGCTATTTGGCGAGGTCACACAGGAACATGCCCATGTACAGTTGATAGGCTTGAATAAGGCATGTCAGCATGGAGGGCTATTGAGATCCCTGGCATCGAAGGCCCTGGACTCCCTGCCCGGTGGGACCGAAGAATGTGACTTCGGGCTCTTTTGCTTCCGCACTGCCGATTCCACTACCATGGAGGTGTGCAGGATCTTGGTCTTTCGGAATCCCGGGCCACACTGGACCCTATATATGGCATCTAAGCATTTGGTTATGATGGGGACCAAGGCAGACACCTCCCACATGTGGAGGAGCAGCCGGGACAGAATGGGAGGTACTGGAACCGTAAGAGATTCCCGGGCAGGGACTCATAATGTAAGATATCGAGTTCCTCCGCCATTGGTTCTTCCTCAGCCTGTGCAGCCAGCTTGAGATCCCTTGCCATATCACGCACAAACACCAGGAAGGACGTGTCCTCGGGAGGCGAACACCTTGGGAGGTGGGTGGGGACAGGTCTGAGGGAAGGTCCCTGTGAATGCGGGTCTCCTGGGAGGAATCCCCATCCAACTCCCAGCCCGAGAGGTCTGAAAAGGAGTCCGAGTCAGGCTGGTCGCACTGTCCATAAGCTGAGGCCCTTTTGGAGCTGGAGGCCTTAGAAGACCTCAACCCAAGGAGCAGAACGACAAGCGAGACCAGCGCCGAGGACCCTCACGAGGCCCATGGCTCTCGGGGGTTTCCAGCGCAGGTTTAGCTGCCCCTTTTGGGGGAACCTTGGTCTCGAGGCACGGTCCAGTCATGCTGGGCAGAAGCGCCTGCTGGGCAGCTAAGAAGGCAGAAATGCTGCGCTCTAGTGCCAGCATTCGGGACTCCCACGAGGACGTGGTCCCTGCGATGCCAACACCGGGGTTACCGGGTCTGGCATGGAAGAGGAGAGGGGGGTCCTCGCTTGGACGACCCTCAGGAGACCGGGCGCCATCACCGGAGGCCTCCATGTCTGTATGAGATACCTTTCGAGGCTGCTCCCTGCCTGCCTCTCGGGAACACTGGGGAGGGCTGAGTGACCGAGTGGGAACGTTCACGCATGTCCAGAGCCCCCATCAGTGACTTCGAGGTCTTCTTCTTGCGTCTGTCCACTTCAGAGGACCTCTGATCAGAGTGCCACCATAGAAGTGGAGCCATTGGAGAGGATCCCGCAAGCGGGGGATGGCCGAGGATGCCCCCGGGGATTCCGGGGCTGCCTTACGGAAAATGTCATCAGACTTCTGCTTACGATTTAGCAGGGACTTGGCGGACATTTTCTTACAAAGAGAGCAGAGCTCCAGGTTATGGTTGACCCCCATTCACTGGAGACAGTAGTCATGGGTGTCTGTGAGTGACATGTTCTTGGAGCATGTGTCACATTTTTTAAAACTGGTGGCCATTGGGGCAAAAAGGGCCCCTGCTAGGTTGAAGACCTTCAAGGCCAGAGATTGAAAAGGGTGCGAAAAAGGCCCGGAAAGAAATTTTTTTCCAAAAAAGTCTGTAATAGGGACATCCCTTCGCTCGGGTAAAAAGGAGTGAAGGGAAGGTTTGAAGAGGACCGGTGCTACCGGAAAAGAGAGGGCCAGAGGCCAAAAACGAAACACTTTTCCGAGGGATGAGCATGTGCATCCGAAGGACTCCGCGGAAAAAGGGAGAATGACAAGATGGCACCCTTGGGCGGGAAGAGGACCACACATGCGTTGCAGCAATCCCAAACGCTTTCTTTGAAAGCTGGGGAATTGCTCCGCACGGGTACCGACGTCACCCATAAGTGAGGACTGACTTCCTGGAGAAGAAAAAGCAAGAATAATAATGCTGTTTATAACAACAAAATAAAAATGAATTATAATTTGATGTTATAAACCGTGTTGTGGTTCTCATTCTCTCTTTTAGTTTAGTAGTGGCATGCGAACATCTTGCATTTCCTCCACATTATCTAATCAGTTTCTTTGGTTTGGTTTGGTTCAGTCCCTGACTGGAGTTTTGAGAGAGCCTCCACCCCACTCCGGGGAGGGGGGGCGCCAACTCATCCCTCGCCTTAGGCAGTAGACTGCCTTGAGCGGCCCCTGACCGGATGTTCTGGTGGAGCAGACTCCTGCTCTCCTGAGAGATAAGGTCCAGAACTGAGCCTAACCGCAGAGGTTCCTGATGTGAGAGCTGCAGCAGCAGGGGAAACCACGGCTGTCTGGGCCAATATGGAGCAAGGAGAATCATTGAGATCATCGGCCTGAAGTTTCCACAGGGTCCTCACTATGAGCAGAAGGGGGGGGGGTATACACATAGAGCAGGCCCACTCCCCAGCAGTGCAGGAGGAAGACATCTGGCATGAGTCGGTCTTTCAAGGTGACCCTGGAGCAGAACTGATTCATTTGGGCGTTGCTCAGAGTGGCAAACAAATCTATCAAGGGGGTACCCTATGACTGAAAGATCCAGGCCACGACCTCCCTGTTCAGAACCCATTTGTGCAGCTGGATGACATGGCTAATCTGATCTGCCAGGGAGTTGAGTTCTCCTGGCAGGTAAGTCACCCTCAACTCCATATCGTGAGTGATGGCAAACTTCCACAAGCGGATTGTCTCCCAGCACAGGAGATAGGATTCTGTGAACCCCTACTTCTTGATGTAATACATCACCACCTGATTGTCATTCTGGATCAGAACAATCTGGTTGGCAAAGTGGTCCCATAACACCCTGAAGGCGTTTGCTATGGCACAGAGTTCCAGAAAGTTGATCTGATGGAGGCTCTCTCGCTCAGACCACACACCTTGCATGCAAAAGCCATCCAGATGTGCTCCCCAGCCCAGCTTGGAGGCGTCCATCATCATCAGCCTCTGTGGAGATGACACCTGGAAGGGGAAACCCCTGAGCCAGTTGTGAGAATCCAGCCACCAATTCAGGGACGGGACCAGAGGCGCGGTGACCACCACCCAGTCACAGAGATGGCCAGTGGCTTGTTTCCACTAAGTACTGAGAGTCCATTTGTTTTATTGACAAATGAGCCAGGGGAGTGACGTGCACAGTCAAGGCCAAATGCTCGAGCACCTTTAACATCCCACGAGTAGTTTTCTAGAGCCTCTGCTGTACATAACAGATCAATGCCATCAGCCTCTGCAGACAGTCCATTGCAAGAAAAGCGTGAGCTGGAGTGGTGTCCAGAAGGGCCCTGATGAACTTCAGTTGCCGGGAGTGTTGGAGGTAGGACTTGGGGTACCTGATCACGAACCCCAACAGCTCGAGCACCTGGGTGGTCAGCTGAGTTGACTGATGAACTCCATCCAGACTGGAGCTCTGAATGAGCCAGACATCCAAGTAGGGACAGATGAACACCCCCAGGGACCGGAAGTAAGTGGCCACTACCGTAAGGCACTTCGTGAAGACCCGGGGTGCCGAGGTCAGGCCAAAGGGAAGCATGTGGTACTGGAAGTGCTGGCCCCCCAGGACAAACTGAAGATATTTCCTGTGGGCAGGATGGATGGGAATACGCATATATGCATCCTTCAGATCCAGGGAGCATAGCCAATCATTTCTCTGAAGGTAAGGGAGCAGGGTCTCAGTGAGACCATCTTGAATGTTTCCTGCACCAGAAAGGTATTGAAGTCTCAGAGGTCCAAGATGAGCCTCCCACTCCCATCTTGGGGACTAGGAAGTCCTACCAAAGCTGGAGGCACAGGTTCTATGGCCAGATCGGCCAGCAGGGTGGAGATCTTTCCTTGTAGCAGGTTGAGGTGCAGGGGGTCCAGGGGATATTCCCTCAAGAGGGGGAGGGGTCGATGAGGTGCAACATATAGCCACTCTGAACTATCTGCAACATCCATGTGCCTGAAGTTATGAAAGGCCACCTGTGGGCAAAGGGGACGAGCCGCCTCCCTCCTCCCCACTGGGAGGTTTCCTTCTATTGCAATGGGTAGATTGGCTGTGCTCTGCAGGAACCAATCAAAACCCCACCCCCGGCTTGGGCTGCAGGGCAGGCTAGGCCTTCTGAGGCTTCTCTCATCACTGTTGGTGAAGGGCCTGTGCCTTTAGCTGCAAGCTTTGAGGGCTTGGGAAGTACCTGTGCTTACACTGGTAGTAAGATTGCTTCAGCCCCTGGTACCTCTTGCGAGAGGGATCAGAAATTTTCCTCAAGAGCCTGGTGAGGGTGATGTGCTGCTTCTCTATATCACCAGCCTTAGCATCCATCTGTTCCACCAAGAGGTTCTCCCCTCTACGTGGCACATCTGCCAGCTTGTTCTGAACAGAATGCTCCAAGTCTGAGGACTGGAGTCAGGTGAGCCAGCAGGCTCCAATGTCCACCGTCACTGCCCTGTTGACTGACTCAAATGCATCTTAGGTTGCCCAGACCAGGTACGTGGAGCAGTCCTTGTCGTGGCACACCATTACACGTTAGGTGTCCTGCTACTCTGGGGGCATAAATGAGCCTAGCTCAGCAAGGTCCAGCATGATGTCCTTTTGGAACATGCTCATGTACAGTTGGTATGACAGGATCCTGGCCATCAACATGGAGCCCCGGAAGCATCGCCACCAAAGGAATCCAACATCTGAATCTCCCTACCCGGGGGCATTGAGGAGTGAGTCTTACTGCTCTTGATTCTTTACAGGGCAGACTCCATCACCAGAGAGTGGTGCAAAAGTTGAGCCTTCTCAAACCCAGGGGGTCTTCTGAACCTAGTACATCGAGTCCAGCCTCCTGCTGACAGTGGGTATCATGAGAGGGTTCTCCCACATGCTCATCTGCAGCCTCTGCAAGATCCAGTGCACTGTCATCATCACCACCTCTTTAGGGGCCGAGGGATACTGGTGGATCTCCAGCTCCTCCGCCCTGCATCTTCCACCTTCAGGGAAAAGGGGATGGCCTTGATCATATCCCTGACAAGGTTCTGAAAGGACGTGTCCTCAGGAGGAGACTTCCGATGTTCATGAGGAGAGGGGTCTGACAGAAGTTCAGGAGACCTGCTTTCTGACAGAACCTCTGATTCCATGTCGGTCACCAAGCTGCTGGAGTCCGATTCTGAGAGGAAGTCAAAATATCGTTGGGCCTCCTCCTGGTGCACCCTCCAACTGTGTGGCAAGGGGGAGCATCGATGCTACTGATGCAGCATCAAATGTTTTGTGGGTTTCACTGGGCCTTTGGACCACGACACACTCAATAATGGAATAGCTGTGGGAACTGGCATGACTCCAACCAATGCCCCGATGCTGCTGCATTCTTAGAAAATGCGTGGGTCTCGAGTATTGGTTGGACAATGTGTGGTGACAATGCCATTGGTACTATGGGCCCAACTTGTTGCTGCACTAGTACAGCTGCCATGTAGTCCCAGAGACGCTCCTCGAGGACTGCCACTTCCAAAGATCTCAAGGCCGGAACAGCTTTGGCCACCATTTCCAACATCCCCTGGGGGGCGGGGGGAATCAGGCCCACAAATATCGGGGGATGCACAGCACTCCTCCAGCATCATGGGAGCCAATTGCTCCAACCGAGACACCTTAGTGGGCCATTCCTGGCCATCACTCCTGGTGTCACATCGGGAAGGGCTCTGATGCTGATGCACAGGGGCTTGGACAGGTCCCTCTTTGATGTTGAGGGGTCTATTCTTTCCTCCGTCTGATGTCAATGGATAGCTGCCTGTTCAGGTCACCGCAGTCTCGACATGCCTTAGTAGGACCGATGCCGGAGCCAATGATGTGGACTCCGAGCACTGCCTGAAGAGAGACTCTCATTGCTTCTTCCTACCATTCAAGCACCTTCTTGTCATTTGCAGGCACAGATAAGTAGGGCTGATAGTCAGGGCCCAAGCACTGAAGGTACCAATTGTGCTTGTCCATGACCGAAATGGTCCCGGCACATTTGGTGCACTTCTTAAAACCGCTGGCCAGCTTTTGAGATGTGACTGCGAAACTGGCCGAGGCAAGGTCGAAAGACTCGATGGTGCCAGCCAAGGGAAAAAGATGGAGAAATCCGAAAAAGGTAGAAAAATTGAGAGGAAACATCAGAACTGGGCAAAACAGATGGCGAGACCAATGCTATCAATGAAAAATTCAAGCAAAAAAGACCCCTGACGGGGAGAAAAAGAAAGACACATTTGCCACAGTAGTGCAAACACGTCTTCAGGACTCTGTGGAAGACTGGAGAAGATGGCACAGAGGCAAGTGGGAAGACAGGTGAGCATGCGCGGTGGAGCCTCCCAAAAGCTTTCAATAGAAGCTGGGGAGCATTTCCACATGGGGCTCCATCAGTGACATCATTCATATGTGAGGACTTATTTCCTGCTTATCCATGCAGAATACATATAATAGAACAATGCATGCATTTTATCTATACATCAGAAAGGGAAATTTGAAATAGCTCATTTCCATGAGAAAAACAGTCTTACCAGCAGAAAGGGCTTGGAGAATTGCCTCCCCGTGAACCTTTTTAACATTTTATATCAAACAATTTTTTAAATTTAAACAAATGACAGAGGCCTGTGGTCCACATTGTTCAAGTGGTGTAAGGACGATATGGGTTTGGTATATAAACACATCACTTTGGGGAAGATATTCAAAGAGACTGATATTCAAATGTCACGGCGGTTAGCAGTAGAATCTAAACATTGGCAGGATAGTCTGCAGCAGTATCCGGATAGGAGCTACCATAGAATATCAGGATCGAGCAGCACTAACCGGATAAATGTCAACACTTATTTGGTTTGCAGACACTTATCTAGACAGCGAATTTTGAGCTGGCACTTATCTGGATTGTAACGTAGGCCAGCTTTTCCATGCAGCCTCAGTTGCCTGGAGAGGTACAGACTGAAATTTTGCTAACCAGATAAATGTTGGCACTTATCTGGATAGTGCCAACACTGCCCTCACTCTACCTCCAGACTGCCCCTACTCTAACTAGATAATACCAGAGCAGACTGTGGGATATTCATCCAGTCCAGGTGGTTTGCTAATGTTTAGTTTGTTAAATTGCCCTATTACATCTTCCAGGTTCACTGAGATGTGCTTCTATTCCTCCAGATTCATCACCTTTAAATATCATTTCTGGCATGGGTACCTTCCCCTGCATCATCTTTTATTTATTTTATTTATTTATTTACATTCTCTTATATACCGCGCTATTCTGCATCAGTGCGGTTTACACTGAACAAACTGAAATTACATTGAACAGGGCATTATAACTTGGAGATAGCTATTTTACAGGGAACATGGGCTATGGAGGGTTAAGTGGCTTGCCCAAGACCACAAGGAACACCTGTGGGACTAGAAACCCCAGTCCTTCTGGCCCAAGGTTGCTGTCCTCTAGTGGGATTTGAACCCTCGACCTTCCTGCCTGAAGTACCTTGCCCCAACCACTAGGCCACTCCTCCACAGTAAAAACCGAAGTAAAGAATTCATATAGTCTCTCTGCTCTGACCTTCTCCTCCCTTAGTGTCCTTTTTTCCCTTCTATCATCTAATGGTCAAGCTGATTCCACTCTCAGGCTTCTTGCTTTGAATATACCTGAAAAGGTTTTTGCTTTCACAGTAAGCTGTTTTTCCAAACATTCTCTTTGCCTGTCTTAGCAATACTTTGTAACTAACTTAGTAGTGCTTACCCTTATTATTACTGGATAGCCCTATGAAGAAAGGCTTAAAAGGTTAGGGCTTTTCATCTTGGAAAAGAGATGGCTGAGGGGAGATAAGAAAGAGGTCTATAAATTAATGAATGGAATGGAACGGGTAAATGTAGACTGGTTGTTTACTCCAGCAAAAAGTAGAAAGACTAGGGGACACGCAATGAAGCTACAATGTAACCCATTTAAGATTAATAAGACAAAATATTTTTTCCATTCAACACATAATTAAACTCTAGAATTTGTTTCTGGAGGATGTAGTAAAAGCTGTTAGTATAGATGGGTTTAAAAAAGGTTTGGACAAGTTCCTGGAGAACCCTGTAAATCCACTGATTGCCCCGGGACAAGAATTGTGGAACCTGTGTGTCTTTTGACAACCTGCCAGATAGTTGTGACCTGGATTGGCCACTGTTGGAAACAGGATACTGGGCTTGATTGACCTTGATCTGATCCAGTATGGCATTTCTTATGTTCTTTCTTCATTTGGATCCCGTTTCCATTTTTTGAAAGATGCTTTTCTTGTCTATAACAACCTATCTTACCTCATCTTTAAATCACACCGGCAGTCGTTTGGCCTGTCTTCCACCTTTTTTTTTTTTTATTTATGCATTTTCAAATTAGAATCAAGCATAAACACTTGTACAGAAAAGATATATACCATAGAAAATTTCCAAAAACCATCACAAAAAGAAAACAATCCCTAGGGTAATACATCATTAGTCCACTATAAGTGGGGGTGAAAACTAAGGAAATTAAGAACCAAGGGGTGGAGAACCCCCTAGGTCCTATCCATAAAGAAATCATATACACAAAAAGCCAAGAGAGCAAAAGAGAGCGAGGAGTACTAATTACAGATCGCTATAATCCTTATACAAGGGAGGACGTTGCCATATGAGTACTAATATAGGAGGATAAATCTCAAGGTTGCAAGAATATATATTTAACAGACTTATGCAAAACTACACATTTACACGGAAATCTTAATAAAAAGGAGGCCCCTAGTCGGAGAACCCCAGGTTTTAACAAAAGGAAAGCTTTCCGTCTACGCTGGGTGTCCCTAGAGATATCTGGGAAGATAGAAATCCTCCTTCCCATGAACAAATTACTACGTTTCTTAAAATACACTTTAAGAAGCCAGTCTCTATCAGATGGAAGTGCTAAAGTCACCAATAGTGTAGAGACCTTTCTTTCTTCCTCAGGAGGAGATCGCAACAAGGCTGACACATCCAGCGAATCCATTTGTATACCCCCAACTACACATTCCCCCTCCTTTTTACTAATAGGCAAATAATATGCCTTCGCAACAGGAGGAAACAGCTCAGG
Organism: Ichthyophis bannanicus; assembly: GCA_033557465.1. NCBI lineage: Eukaryota > Metazoa > Chordata > Amphibia > Gymnophiona > Ichthyophiidae > Ichthyophis > Ichthyophis bannanicus. The sequence continues at coordinate 935,835,073 of CM066033.1, read as the reverse complement.
TGAAATCATTAGAGACTCCTGCATATATTTCTTAAAGAGTTCCACCGGGGTCACCGCAGGAATTACAGGAAAATTCAATAACCGTAAATTAGACACTCTGGTAGCATTTTCCAAGGCCTCTATCTTCGCTTTAAGAAACATATTGTCCTTCATCAAAGAGTCAGACAGACCCGACGCTTGAGAAAGTCTCAAATCCATAGAAACAACTTGATTCTTCACATCCTCAAGTTCCATGGACAACTTATTTGTAGTGGACTCTACTGCAGATAAATTGGTAAAGGATAAAGCCAACTGTTGATTCATTACCTGGGAAAGCTGACTTATAGCCTCCCAGATACTTTCCAGAGTCACCTTAGTAGGTCGAACAAGAGTAATCACCGAGGTACTCACAGGTACCGGAGCTTCAGAGACAGCCATCCGCCCATCAGACTCAGCCTAGTTTGCCTTTCCAAAGGTTGTTTAATGCCAGAGATTGCTGGCCGGCTCCTGATATCGCTCCTCTGCTCCTCAGCCATCTCCTCAGGGGCGCCCCACTCAGGTAAAACAGAGGGCGCCACCTCTGGCGTCCCTGCTACACCACGCTCCCGAGGGCCTGAGGATAGCCCCGATACCACAGGAGGGAAACGATCATCCGGGGAAAGCGAAACCTCCAGGGAAGGGGCAGCCGAATTCTCCACAGCCGGCGCCACCATATCCCTGCGAATTCCCCCTCTTTGCTCCTCTGTGAGACACACAAATCGATCCATTGGTCCAATAGCAACAGCTTCGGGCTCTGTAGGGCGCGCCCGAGTCTTACCCTTGGGTTTAGGCATCGCACTCAAACTCTCTCTGTCGCCATCTTGGAAGTAGCCATCTTTCCACCTTTTTTTAAAGCATGAAATACATCTAGTCTGGGCTTCCAAGATGATATCTTTTAAACACTGTCGAAGCATGACGTAAACTCTTAAAGGCACATTTCAGAAAGAAAATTGCTTCCCCAGGAACCTGTGAAAACTCAGCTGAATCAAGAAAGAGGCATGTCCAACAGGTAGATCGCGATCTACCTGTAGATCCCAGAGGGGTCAGAGGTAGATGGCCAGCCCCACTTGGCTCCATCTCTCCAGCAGTACGCCCCGTCGCTAGGAGAGAGCTCGTTCCGGCAGGTCGTCTGCCGAGGGCTTGCCGCCGCTGTTGATCCTATGCCTGTCTTTTTTCCCTTCTTGCGGGTGTATTGGGGGCGCTTGTTGTTTTCGTGCCAATAGTTTGTGGGTACCCCAGGGGGCCATCACCTGCGCCCCGCGACAAGACGCCACAGACCCGGTGTCATACCTGGTCTCCTGCCTCTCAGAATCACCCATTCCTGCCCCAGCCCCAACAACCCTTAGAAGTGTGTTATATACCGGGCGATATCCATTCGCCCGGGCTTTAACTAAATACACTTACCGTATTAGTTGTGTCGTGTGCTGGTCGTTGGTCGCTTTATAGTTTGCTTTCATTAAACATTTTCAGGCAGACACAACAAAGTGTCAAGAATTTGATGATTTTGGCGGGCTTTTCCAATTTTGTTCTAACTTGCCTATGCCTTGCCTTCGAATTGGTTCAAACCACTGTGACTTTTGCTTGCCTCTGCAATTTTATTTTGCCTAGCCTTTGCGTTGATTCTACACTGCAATTTTATTTCGCCTTGCCTTTGCGTTGATTCTACACTGTGTGCGGAATTTATTAAATTGCGTGTGGTGGTATTTGAACTTGTTTGGCAGTATTTGATTTTATCTGGTTTGCTGGATAGGAGTTTGAGTTTTTTTATGATTGTTTGGTGGTATTTGATTGATGCCAGTATGATGAATTCATATTTTTACTTTAGAACTGCATGTGTGGTTTTGGCATCTCCAATCTTTGTATTGCACATCATCCAGAGGTCTTCAGTTCCTGTTATTTAATACTTTGGGACAGCGACAGCCACCACAGTATAACGAAGATGAGTGTTCCAAAGAAGAGCAAAACCTACCACTTTCATGATGAAAGGGAAATGGACTACTACTTCATCATGGTGAAAGACAAGTGTTGTCTAATTTGTAATGCCCCAGTATCCTTGCCCAAAAAGGGTAATCTGGAACGGCACTATAAGGCTCTGCATAGCAATACGTTTGATGCTGATTTTCCACCCAAAAGTGAAATTTGTAAATTGAAGCTCAAAAAACTTAAATCGAAATTGGTTACTCAGCAACAGTTGATAGCGAAGCCAAGGTCACATTCGGTCAATGCAACCATAGCATCCTTCAAGGTCAGCAACCTGATTGCAAAGAAATGCAAACCTTTCACTAAAGGGGAATTTGTAAAAGATTGTTTTCTTGAAGCAGCTGACAATCTTTTTGAAGGATTTAAAAATAAGAAAGAGATCATAGCTGCTATTCAAGATGTACAATTCTCAAGAAACACCGTCGTGCAGCGAATAGAAAAGATGTGTGGAGACACAACTGAACAATTGTTGGAGGATGTTTCAAATTGTGTTGCTTTCTCACTCCAACTGGATGAATCTACAGACATAAGAGACATAGCCCAGTTACTAGTCTTTATCCGGGTGGTTTTTGAAGACTTCAGTGTTAAAGAAGAACTACTTGGAATGATTTCTTTAAAAGGGAAAACTACCAGTCAAAAAATATTCAGTTCTTTCCATTCTTTTGTGACAAAGTGTAATCTTCCATTGCATAGACTTGTTTCCATCACTACTGATGGAGCAAGAGCAATGACAGGTGAGGTTAACGGTTTCATAGCCCTCTGTAGACAGCATGACGACTTCCCAGATTTCCTTTCTTACCACTGCATCATTCACCAGCAAGTTTTGGCAAGCAAGAGACTCAATACAAAGACTGTCATGGACATCACTTTCAAAATTATAAATTTCATTTCGTGGAAGATCACTTCAAAGACGGCTTTTCAATCTTACTCTTGATGAAGGGGCAGCAGAAATCATTTTGCACACAGATGTAAGGTGGCTAAGTAGGCACAGATTTCTGCAAAGATTTCGTGATTTGCTGAATGAAATCAGAGGTTTTTTGAAGGAGAGGGGAGATGACCAAGCAGAGTTGGAAGATGAGGAGTGGTTATGTGATCTGGCATTTCTCGCTGACTTTACAGGCGAACTAAGTGATATGAACCTTGAACTACAAGGTAAAAACAAATGCATTGGTGAGATGATGAGTACAGTTTCATCCTACAAGAGCAAATTTGAGCTAATGATGACTGACCTTGCAAACACTTTTGATAATTTTCCTAATATGCAGGACCATCTGGGACAATATTCAAATTTTGTTTTTCAGAATGAGAAGTATGTGACAGAAATCTGTTCTGTTATCCAGGAATTCGAAAATAGATTCTGTGACTTCCAAAGAATTGGAACAGTTCTGGAGTACTTGTCATACGCATTCAAAGTAGATGTGGACATTAAAGAAACTGCAGCTGCTATCAGTAAAAATTACTCATTGAACAAGCCATCTCTTGAAAACGAAATATTAACCCTTAAAAATGACATTTTTCTCAAAGCCCGTGCTGAGCAATAATTGTTTTGGATGCTAGTGCCTAGAGACAAATTTCCCAACTTGAGAAGATGCAGTGAAGCTGTACACTCCTGTTTCGGTTCAACTTTGTGTGAATCTGCGTTTTCCCATCTGAAAATGACGACGAGTACACAACGTTCCAACATGACAGATAAACATCTCCAGGATTCCCTGAGACTGGCCCTCACGCAATATTCACCCAACTTCAAAAAGCTGGTGGATGAAATGCAGGCTCAGACGTCTCACTAATCTTTATCTTTATCTTTATTCATATTTGATAAACCGCTATTGTAGGAACATTAAGCGGTGTACAATAAAAAGGATGGATTTAACACTGCAAAGCAAGAAAAGCAATGAGCAATAGCGAAATATTAAAGATTGTGCAAGATCCACCTGGATCAATACTCAACCTAAATTTAACACAAATTACTCAATAAAAGTTAAAGAAATTTATTAAGACAGTTAAAGAAAGTTATTACTCAATAAAACTTTAAGACATGTACTTTCCATTTCCCCTCGCAGTTCTTACTGGATCTTCGTCTCTCTGTTTTGTTTATGCTTAATTTGCTTAACAGCTGATCACATCCAAGTAAATGACAGAAGGTTCATTAAAAATGGGGGGGGGGGGAATCCTCCAACTTTATTGGGTTAAAATTTAATTTGAAACTAATTTGAAACTTAATTTTCATGGTGGTAGATCACCAGCACTTTTGGCCGGAAAAAGTAGATCACGACCTGTTCGAAGTTGGACATGCCTGCTCTATAAAACTACAAACAGTCTTCTGCAAGTGCAATGTCCACAAAATTAAATATTGGAGGAAAAAAAGACCTCAGGATAATCTATAAACCAATGCAAAGACACAAACACTGTCAGTCTGCTAGAGCTGTCACCGGCTTACTGCAGCTTAAAGATATCCTCACATCATGGGTCAAAGGAAAAAACCTCAAATATTTTCATCCACACTAAAGATTGGCATTTGGCTAGGGCAACAACATCGATGTGCAGCTTCAGTCACCAGAACAGCAATGCCAGGCATTTCGTTGATGCTGCTTTAGGGAGTAGAACCACTCCCACTGACTAAGCCACTGTACTCTCAAAAGAAATACCAACACACTAAGCTGAGACCAAAGCACTTGCATAACTAACCATTCACACATTACATGTACCAGCAACCCCCAAATAAAATAAAGAAACACACTCATGATATCAGATCTGGTGTGCAAACAGCCCAAATACACAAAAAAACCCGCCATGGCTGCACTCTTTAAATCACCGAAGCAGGGAACATCATCCCCACCCCTACGGGAAACCCCACATGTCAGAACCGCTCCTAATCAAAAGGATAAAGGATCACAAAAAACTAAAAGAGCAGAAAAAGCAAAAAAAGAGCAGAAGGAAAGAAACTAAAACTAAACTACAGCAAAGCCAAAGAAAAACAAAAGACCAGAGAGCAACAAAAAAACCCACCAACCTTTCCCTATCACACTCATACAAAGCCAACCTCCACCAACAAGCCTTCCACTCAATACCTTCATTCAATCCATTTGGTTTCACGGTATCAAAATAGAAAACATAATACTGTTCCTTATGTAATAATCTTAAAGGCCGATCACCAACCAATTGCAGCGGAGGCACATTATCTAGCACCACACATTTATAATCTCCAAACGTAAACGTAATTGCCTGTAAACTGTGATGCACCAGTGGAGCCCCTTCAACTTCAATGACCAGCCTTATCCGTAACTGTCTGATCATTTTCCCAATATATACAAGTCCACACAGGCAGACCAACGCGTACATCACAAAATCAGTTCTACAAGTGGTTTGCCAGTGTAAATGCCACTGTAACCCATGACACAAAAACACATCAGTCACAAGCATCATTCCACAAAGGGTGCACAATCCCCACCCACCGTGTCCAGGTAAAGAAGGGGCAACCTCCGACCATCGAAAAACAGCCGGACTCAAAATATCCTGAAAATTCTGGCCCCGCGTATGCACAACTCTAGATCAGAAAAACCGGGCAAAGTAGATAAAACCCCAAAATTGGACCAGACAATCCGTTGAATGTGACAGTTGAATGGCGACTGTTGAGTAACTAAATGTACAAATCCATATTCCACCACTTCTCTTTCCCTAGGCCTAGGGGACAAAAGCCAGTCCCTATCATTACATAAAGCCCGTTTACATGCCCGCACAACAACTGCAGATGGGTAACCCTGCTCCTGAAAAGCTTTGGCCACTCCTCATGATTGCTCAATGTACTTCGACACAGTGCTACAATTCCTATGATATCTTAGGAATTGAGAAAATGGGAGACCATTCTTCAAGCTCCAAGAATGCACACTACCATAATGAAGAAGTGTGTTCCGATCAGTCTTTTTCTTAAAAAATGACATCTCTAACCCTCCCCACATCTTCTGAATTTGCACATCCAAAAAAGCAATAGAATCCCTATCATACGCCATCGAAAATTCTATATGTGAGTCCCGCTGATTCAATCATGTATGAAATTCAAAAAGACCACTCTCGGACCTGCTCCACAAGACAAACACATCATCAATATAGCGGGCCCATATACAAACATATTGAAAATGTGCGTAATCTGCAGGCCAAGCAGACTCAAACCATGCCACGTACAGGTTAGCTACTGAGGTGGCCATCGTGACCCCCATGGCCACCACTGAGCACTGATGATACAGTTGGCCATTATAAATAAAAAAAAGTCTCACCAAGTGCCAACTGAGTTAGCTTCATCAAAAAAGCCAGATGATGTTGGCTCCCATCAGGCCTGCCTCCAAGAGATTATTCCAAACTTCCAATGCACCATCCTGTGGAATACTGGTGTACAAAGAATTCATGTCAAATGTCACCAACCATCCATCAGTGGAAAAGCTCTGCAAATCAACAGCATATAACAAACTCAAAAAGTGGGTTATATCACGTACAAAGAATGGAATCAGTGGCATTAAAGGTCATAAAAATGAATTAAAATAAATTGACGAGGGCTCTAGCACCACCCTTCACAAAGACTCAATTGGCCATCCAGGTGGTGCCTGCACATTCTTTGAATTTTGGGTAACCTACAGAACCGAAGAATTCTTGGTGCTTTAGGATTCAAAAAAATCAAACTCCTTTCGAGTCAATAAATGATCCTGAAACACATCCAACGTCATTTGCTTAAGCTCTTCCATTAAACGTGGAGTAGGATCTACTTCCAAAGGTCTGTACATGTTCCTATCAGAAAGTTGGCATAAAATCTCCTGATATGCATAATCAGGCACCACCATGGCCCCACCCTTATCAGCCTTTCTAACGATAACGTCCTGGTCCAAACACAACTGTTTCAAGACTGCACGCTCCTCCTGAATAAGTTGATGGCCATACTTTATCCTGAAATCCTCCAAGGCTCTCACACCCTGTAACACTAAATCCTTAATAACTTGTACCGCAGGCAGATGTGCTGTAGGAGGAGCCCAATTTGAGCTTAGAGATAGAGAAATTTGGTTCTGTGATTGTGGCAGGTTCTCTAACTGAGAAGAGCCTTTCAACAAGTCAGACGTCCCAGAAAAAAATGTTCTCAAATGAAGCTTATGCAGAAATTTTTCAAAATCAATTTGAAAAGCAAATGAATTATAAAGAACATAAGGCACGAAAGACAAACCCTCTTCCAAGCACTGCTACCTAAACATCCAATAGCATAACTGAAGAGATATTCACTATGAGGTCTCCTCAAGAGGCTGTGATCTGGTCCATGACAGGTGTGGTGGCAGGCATTCACCCGACCTCCATCGACCCCAACCTCTGCATGGTCGTGGTTTGTCTTTTTCTAAAAAATCCCCATTGCTAAAATGTTTCTCCAAAGTGTCAGAATCTTCTGAAGCAAAATCATATGCCACTCCTTAGGAACATGGGAGTCCGAGGACGAGGCATCCTCAGAGACACGGAAGCACCGTGATCTTCTATTGGACGTGTCTCCCACGGTGCCAGTCCCTACCCGAGGACACATCATTCCTCAAGTTTGTTCAAGACATGGCAAAAGCCTTGTCCCTCACCACTGAGTCAGAGGAGGACCCTTGCACGGAGGAAGTTGAAATCCTCCAATATGAGGCCCTGACAGTTCCTGCCCCTGTCATCCTCGGGCGGCTCCTCCTCTGCAGGTGGGAGACACCATCGTCGGTATCCATAGTTAGTCGATGCCTCGACACCATGCACCGGGTCCAGCGAGGCCCAGGCTTCCAGACGTCGCAACTCCCATACACCTCCCATACATGGTGGAGTCAACCATGCACCGGCAAAAGAACCCAAAGACTCACTCCTCATGCCCCTGGGCAGGGAGTCCCATGCCCTCGATGCCCTTAACTGCAAATGCTACCAGGGCTCGATGCTGGGTAGCCGAATCCAAGCCCTACCAGTTGTATATCGGCATTTATCTCAGGGACATAGCAAAGGAACTCGCAGGTCTCTTGGCAGGCCTCGGTGGGGATCACTTCCAGAGATTCCAAATGCTCACTGCGCCACCCTTTGAGCCTCTTGGCTCCAGCCACCTCAAATATCTCGCCTGGAAGGTGGTGTTCCTTGTGGTGCTTATCTCTGCTTGCAAGGTCAGCGAGCTTCAAGCGCTGGTGGCAGACCCACCATACAATAGGTTCTACAAGAAAGGGGTCATGTTCTGCACGCATCCCAAGTTTCTGCCTAAGATGGTATCTCTGTTCCATCTCAACCAGCAGGTGGTGCTTCCCACCTTCTTTCCACGGCCCCATACCTGCAGGCGAAAGCCATTCTTCACACCTTGGATTATAAGCAGGTGCTTGCCTTTTACCTAAGGCACACCTAGGAGCACCGCCAAGCTTCCCAGCTCCTTGCTTCCTACCACCCAAGTCAGTTGGGGGTTGCAGACTCCAAGCGCACCCTGGGTAGAAGACTGCATCACCTCTGCTGGAGCGCCATATCATAGTGCACAGCATCTAGGCCATAGCGGCCTTTGTGGCAAACCTGCATTCCGTTCCCTTGTTGGAAATCTGCCAGACTGTCATCTGGTCCTCAGTCCATACCTTCACAGCCCATTACTATCTGGTGAGTGAGTCCCATCGGGACAGTGCCTTCAGCCAGGCAGTACTCCGTCATTTATTTGGGGTGTAGGCAACTCTTGCCCTCCCGCCCTTTGGTGTGTTCAGGCTACTGGAGCACTGGCTCCTCGCTGGACATCCAGTCCGCTCAGGGACCTGTTGTCCCTCGACTTCACTGCTACTGCTCATGGCTCACTTTTTTCTCCAGGAACAAGCAGAAAGTTAGTCCTCACTAAAGGAAAACTGTCAGCTACGGGTAGTACCATTGGCACGGCATTGCATGTACTGGCCAAATGGGCCCCATTTCTATTTCCCCATAGACTGAAACTATGACTGTTTTAGAGTCCCATTTATCCCTTATGGCTGATAATATTTGCGCAGATTATGCTGCCATGACCAATCTATCAGCCTTTGTCAACTGGACTATATTTTTAGTGCACACGATGGACATTCTCCTAATGATGGCCCGGTTTCGAGATGCATTAATGTCAGAGACTCCTTATATGTAGCGACTAATTTTCCAGCCCAAGCCTTACCAGTGGCTGGAGATAGTGAAGGGAGCACTTGGATGTACTGATAAGTATTGTACAGGTTCCTATTGGATGTATAATGTTACCTCAATATCAGAATGGTGTCAGTTCACGGTTTTACCTTTAGTTGTTCAACCCTTTGTAGACGCTTATTCTTTTTGGCAGCCGCAACTTTATGGGGATTGGATTGATACCGATAACCAGACTCATACCATGTTAGGCTGCCGAAATGTTTACTCGGGTATTTTATGCCCCCGTCATATTCCTACCCGCGAGCCCTGCTTACTTCATGATACTGTGTCCTTGTGTCAGTTCACCATATTCCCCCCTTCTTCTTCCCTTTTAAGGGAGGTGGGCCCCCAACATGTATGTATGGTTACATCCAAACCTGTAGGTGTTGCCACCATAGACAATCATTTGTCCTTTGTACGCTGTATTGTTAATGTGACCTTTTTGCATTTTGGTAATAAGTCTTTTTATTTGCCATTGGCCAGTGCTATACAAATGAACCATTATGTGAGTTTTACGCCTAAACTCTCTCAGCCTCCCCAAATTTTATGCCCTTGTCCAGATTACAACATTTGTTGAATGCCTCTCAACTTGTTCGATTGTATGTTAAGTCTTTAAACAATTCTGTACACACTACAGTTATTAAAGCGGCAATTGTACGGGACCATATAATTGAGCTGGAAAACGAAGTTGTGACTGAATCTCGATACTCTTTCTGGGATTTGCTCTTTGGAGGTTGGTTCCCCACGACCCAGACTTTGGGGACCTCATTATTATGGACTTATGTTATCATTTTCTCTGTTCTGTTTTTGTTTACTATATGGAATTGTTACCTTTCCTATCATGTCCGCGGTGTTTTACACCATCATATGGCTACCATTTATGACAGGCCAGATCTGTTATTGTTGCAAATATAATTCATTCTGTGTGTGGACCTATGCATGCCCAAATGGGGGATTGATAGGAAAAGGACCTTATATGGGTTGGGGTCCGGGACTCAGCTCCAGGCTGCCCAGATAAAGAATCTAACAAGAATATACCTTGGATACTGTTCTGACTGAATATGTGAAAGTGTCTAACAGCATGCTGACAGGAAAGGCTTCTGGTATGCTTAAACAGAGTAATACACAGATTTGCAAATGTTGGCTCTTTTTTTCTAGCTTATGTCCTTGATACACAGATGTAAGGCCTTTATGTAATACTGTGCCAAGTGTGCTAAGGGTTATATAATATTGTTTGTTATACAGTATATAGGTGGGATAATCCCACCTCTCCGATGGAATAAACTCACATACCTTCCAAGTGTGCGTGTGTGTGTTGTTTGTTCACCTGGATATCCAGACGGAGGAGGTAGAGGACGGCACGGACTCAAGGAAAGGGACAGGAAATTCCCCTGTGGTAAGTAATGTACTAATAAGTGCTGGGAAATGAATAAGAACCCGTTACAGCTTTGTCCTTCAACACAGAGTCAGAGGAAGATCCTCGCATGGAGGAACTTGAAATCCTCCAATACAAGGCCCCACCCAAGTAGACCCTGACAGTTCCTGTCCCTGCCATCATCGGACGGCTCCTCCTTCACATATGGGACACACTGGTGACGGTACCTAGTCAGCCGACACCTGGACACCATGTACTGAGTCCAGCGGGGACCCAAGTTCTGAAAGTCGCAAATGCCACACATTTCCATGGTGGTGGAGTTGACTATATGCTGGCAGAAGAGCCAGAAAACAAACTCCTCTGTACCCCTGGGCAGGGTGTCCCAATGTTGGCCTGTTGAATCCAAGCCTACCAGCTGCATATCGGCATGTATCTTTGGGACCTAGCAAAGGAACTCATAGGATTCTCAGCGAGCCTCGGAGGGGATCACCTCCAGTGGTTCCAAACCCACATGAAATGCATGAAGTACATTTCTCGAGCTGCCCATGATGATTTTGAGTCAAATGCGAGAGTAGCTGCCGTGGGTATCAGCGTTTGATGCCAAGCCTGGCTCTATGCATCGGACCTTGAGCAGTTGGTTCAATAGAAGCTCCTCGACGTCCCCTGCCTCGGTGAAAACTTATTCGGCAAGCTGATGCAGGAGAAGGCAGCGTAGATCGAGACAGAGTACCTCACAAGGACTCACTCTGCAGAAAAACCTCCACCCTCCCTAAGAAGAAACCACCGGGGAAGAGGCCCTCATGCCAGAGAAAGGGCCAACCTCACCGGTGCTACCCCCCAATACCAGGCTCCCCAGACCCCACAGCAGGGTCACTAGAGGAAGGGAGTGGGCCAAGGCCCTCACAAGTCTAAGGGCTCCAAGCCCCAGACCCCGCCTCCTGCCCAGTCGGGAATGGGTGTTTGACTCCCTGAACATAGCCTCTCCACACCTGGGGAGCAGCTGCCAACAGGGGGCATCTGGTACGCTTTACCCATCAGTGGCCCATTATTACCACCAACCCCTGGGTACTCCAAGTAGTCACAGAAGGCTATCTCCGTCACCTGGACTAGACACTCCACCTTTCTTCCCAGGAGAGCCCTCTCAGACTCTCTTGCACCAGGCCTTGCTACTACAGGAACTCACAAGCCTCCTCACGGACAGAGCCATGGAACCAGTACCCCATCACCTCAAGGGCAAGGGGTTCTACTCCCGATACATTCTGGTTCCAAAAAGAACAGAGGGCCTAAGGTCTATCCTAGACTTGCGAAACTTGAACAAGTTCCGGGTGCAGGAGAAGTTCAAGATGCTCTCCCTTGGAACATTGCTGCCATACCTCCAGCAGGGGGACTGGCTATGTTCCTTGGACCTAACGGATGCGTATACCCACATCCTCATTCATCCCAGCCACAGGAAGTACCTAAGATTCGTGGTCAGGGCAAACACTACTTGTACAGAGTACTACCCTTTGGTCTAGCCTCCACACCAAGAGTCGTCATCAAATGACTAGTAGAGGTGGCGGCCTACCTCCGTCTCCAAGGGGCCTTCATCTTCCCATATCTGGACGACTGGCTCATAAAGGGAGACACGGCCACTGAGGTGCAACAGGACATGGCCCGCACTATCAGTGTCATACGGTACCTGGGGTTCATGATAAACCATCCCAAGTCCTACTTCACTCAAACACAGGGCCTGGAGTTTATAGGGACTCGACTGGATACTCTTCAGGCCAAGGACTTTCTCTTCATGGACAGCCAAGTCGCCTCATGGTTCTGGACACCAAGGTGCAACACTGCCACACAGTGCCGGCACAGTCCATGCTCTGCCTGCTGGGCCACATGGTGTCTGTGGTCCATGTGGTTCCCAACGCCTGCCTTCATATGTGGGCAGCCCAGTGGTGCCTCCATTCCCAATGGACACAAGTTACAGACCAACTCCGGGACAGAGTTTTAGTGACCCGCAAGCTAACGGAGTCACTCGACTGGTGGCAAGCCACACAGCACCTGCAGGAGGGCATGCCCTTTCAACCCCTACATCCCCACAGGGTCCTTACCACAGACGCCTCCTTACTGGGCTGGAGTGCCACACATTGCGAGGAATTCTGCATGCAGGGCAACTGGTCCCTAGCGGAAAGCCAGCAGCAGATCAATCTGCTGGAGCACAGGGTCATTTTCTGGCGATCAGGATCTTTCACCACTGCCTGCAGCACCAGTCGGTGCTGATCCAAACAGACAACTAGGTTGTGATGTTCTACCTGAACAAGCAAGGGGGCACAGGGTCTTACCACCTCTGCCAGGAGGCATAGTCTTCTGCTTGTACGTGATTAGTCAAGGAATGCTCATCAGAGAGATGTACCTTCTGGGCCAGGACAATGCCCTAGCGGACACGCTGAGCAGGCTTCGCCAGCAGCACGAATGGCAACTAGACCCCAGATGAGCATAACAGGTCTTCCAACTCTGGAGCATCCCAAGTCTGGACCTCTTTGCCAGCCTGACCAATGCTCAGCTGCCCCGCTTCTATCATCACTAGCTGCACCCGTTCCGAGTAGTGGCGGATGCCTTTCTCATCTCGTGATCGGGAGCCTTCTGTACACCGTCCCTCCCTTGCCACTAATTGCCCGGACCCTCTTCAAGGTTCTGCAGGACAAGGCTTCTCTGATCCTGGTGGCCCCATGATGGCCCAGGCAGCCTTGGTTCACTCTGCTGCTCCACCTCTCAATGGAGCTCCCCGATCCCTCCACCTCAACATGGGGTCCCTGACATTAACAGCATGGCTGCTGAACAGGCAGCCTTGGCTCCCTTCAAATTCCCAAAGGAGATAAAGAAGGTCCTCCTGGCCTCTTGAAAGAACTCCACAAGATGGGCCTATGCTTTCAAATGGCGTAGATTCTCGATGTGTGCAGAGCAGAGGATTCAGGGCTGTACAGAGTGTAAATCGCGCCCTGTGTGACTTGCACATCGGGCGCGCGCCCCCCTCCCCCCCCGTGGCAGGAGAGAAGAGGCGTGCCCAATGTGCAAGTCGCCAGCATGCTAAGATCTGCTTAACATGCTGGCGAGAAGGCTTAAGGGGCGCATTTTAGCTATCTGTCATTGCCTGCCGTCGCTGAGAGAAGAAAAAGTGGCGGCGGCAGGCAACGGCAAACAGCTAAAATGCGCCCCTTAAGCCTTTGCGCCCTATGCGGCCACACCACTCGCACAGGGCTAGGTATGGTCCTGAGTGGATTGATCCGTTCTCTTGCCATGTGCACACGGTGTTGTAGCATTTGATTTATCTCTTGCAGGCTGGACTTAAATCCAATCAATCAGTCAAGGTGCACCTGAGTGCGCTCTCGGTGCATCACCATTCTGTTGAGGGTAAACCCCTCTCTGTTCAGTCCTTCATTACTAAGTTCATGCGGGGCCTCCTGCTCTCTAAGCCTCCCATCTGCCCGCCCCCAGCAGAATTGAACCTCAATGTTGTCTTGATGTGGCTCACCAAGGTGCCATTTGATCCTCTGGTGACCTGCCATATGCAATACCTCTCATGAAAGGTCATCTTCCTGGTGGTGCTCGTCTCTGCACGCAGAGTCAGCAAGCTTCAGGCCTTGGTAGCTAAGCCACCCTACACCAGGTTCCTCAAGAACAGGGTCGTGCTTTGCACCCACCATAAATTTCTTCCGAAGGTGGTGTCCGCATTCCACCTCAATCAGGAGGTGGTACTCTACACCTTCTTCCCACGGCCCTACACTGACAGGGCAGCAGCTATCCTCCATACTCTGGATTCTAAGAGGGCCCTGTTCTTCTACCTGCAACATAACCAGGGCAACCGGAAGGCCTCACAACTTTTCATTTCCTATGACCCCAGTCACCTGGGGGAGGCTGTTACCAAGCAGACCCTGTTCACCTGGGTGGTGGACTGCATTGCCTTCACCCACAATCAGACTGGCCTCTCGTTGGAGCGGCAGGTCAAGGCACACAATGTCAGGGCTATGGCAACCTCTGTTGCAAGCTTTTACTCTGTCCCTATGGAGGACATATGCTGGGGTGCCACCTGGTCTTCAGTCCACACCTTTACAGTTCACTACTGCCTGAAGGAGGAGTCCCGATGGGACAGCACCTTCGGCCAGGCCATACTCCATAATCTCTTCGGGGTCTAGGCAACTCCTACCCTCCGACCCTTCTGTGTTTGGGCTACCAGAGTGATGGTTCTCCCTGGACTCACTTGTGGCTACTCACGGCTTGGCCATGTTTTTTCTACAGGTTCCCGGTAGCCTATAGCTAGAGAGTCCCATATTTGAGGATTAACTTCCTGCTTGTTTCTGGAGAAAGCATAGCTACACACCTATAACAGGTGTTCTCCCAGGGACAGCAGGGATCAGTCCTCACAACCCTCCCTCCTCCCCGTGAAGTTGCAGTATTTTGCCACTTTCTTTTGTTAACTTTAGCTATATCATCTGACTGAGCAAGATGGCACCCTTGGGCAGGAAGGGGACCATGCATGCATGGTGGCATCTCCCAAAGGCTTTCTTTGAAAGCTGGGGAGGTGCTGCCACGAGTGCTCCGTCAGCACAGAGGTGACCCATATGTGAGGACTGATTCCTGCTATCCCCAGAGAACACCTGTTATAGGTGAGTAACTACGCTTTCTGGTCACCCGTGAGCCTTTTACAGGTTTTTTTGGTAACCTGTAACTAAGGAGTTCCATATGTGAGGACTGACTTCCTGCTTGTTCCTGGAGAAAGCAAAGCTACTCACCTGTAACAGGTGTTCTCCGGGAACAGCAGGAATCAGTCCTCACAACCCTCCCTCCTCCCCATTTAGTTGCCTCCTTTTTGCCGTCTTGTGCTATGATATCACACTGAGGCAGGATGGCACCCTTAGGCGGGAAGGGGACTCCGCATGTGCGGGACATCTCCCAAAGGCTTTCTTTGAAAGCTGGGGAGAGGTTACCACGTAGGTTCCGTTGGTGCTGACATTACCCATATATGAGGACTGATTCCTGCTGTCCCCAGAGAACACTTGTTACAGGTGAGTAACTGTGCTATCCCCTTTGCGAGGAAGCACTTTGCCTGTGTTTTTTTGCTATCGCATACCACATTCACCTCTGAGCAGTGTACTTCCCTGGCGAGCTCAATGTCCTTATGGATAGGCTAGGCCATATCCTTCGTCCACATGAGTGAACCCTACATCGGGAGACAACTGCTTGATTCTTCCAAACATGGGGAACCCCACTCATAGATCTTTTCACCACTCCATAGAACACACAACTTCTACTCTTCTGCTCCAGGCTTCCTTCCCTGCACGACAGGTCCCAGATGCCTTCCTTCTCCACTGGGGACAAGGTCTGCTCTATGCATTTCCTCCCATCCCCTTGATACCCAAAAGGTTGTTCAAGCTACAGGCCTATAAGGGCTCAATGATCCTCATAGTCCCTTTTTGGCCCCGTCAACCATGGCTTCTTCTGCTTCTTCACCTTGCGCAAATGCAACTCCTCAGACGGATGTGTACCTGAACTCCTCTCCCAGGACCAAAGGATACTCCTCTATCTCAATCTTCACTCCCTTCGCCTCACAGCATGGCTGCTGAAGGGGTAGTGCTTGCTGACCTCGAACTGCCATAGGAGGTCAAAGATAACCTTCTTGCATCATGCAAGGTTTCCACCAGGTGATCTTATGCCTTCAAGTGGCAAAGGTTTGCCCTCTGGTGCTCCCCAAGGCGCATAGACCCCTTTGTTTGCCCAGTGGAGTCCCTTTTACAATATCTCCTCCACTTGTCCTTGGCAGGCCTTAAGACTAACTCGGTGAGAGTTTATCTTAGTGCCATTGCGGCCTCTCACAAACCACTGGATGGCTAGTCTATCTCTTAACATCTCTTAGTAGCACACATTATATGGGGTCTCCTACTGTCCAAACCACCTATTAAGCTGCCTCAGGTGGCCTGGGACCTCAGTGTGGTTCTCGCTCAACTTCTAAAGCCTTCTTTTGCGCCTTTAGCCACCATTTCACTTAAGTTCTTATCTTGGAAGGTAATCTTCCTCATCACCATCATGTCAGTTTGCCGCATCAGCAAACGGCAGGCTCTGGCAGCGGATCCTCTGTATACATGGTTCCATGACAAGGTGGTTCTCCGTACCCATCCGCATTTCCTTCCAAAGGTAGCCACCTTCTTCCATCTAAATCAGTAAGTAATCCTACCGATTTTCTTTCTGAGACCACACGTGTCTCGGGCTGAAGCAACGCTACACATTTTAGATTGCAAGCGAGCACTAGCTTATTACTTGGATAGAACTAAGGTTCACAGAAAGTCCTCTCAATTATTAATTTCCTTTGATCCCAGTCACCTTGGGCTACAGGTGACAAAATAGATCCTGTCCAGATGGATAGTGGATTGCATTATATTTGCTTATGCACAAGCAGGACTCTCACTCGAGGGTCACGTTACTGCTCATAATGTGCAGCTATGGCAACCTCCATTGCCTATCTCCACTCAGAATCCATTCAGGAGATTTGTCAGGCAGCTACCTGGTCTTACAATCATACGTTTGCTGTACACTATTGTCTGGACAGGGACACCCATCAGAATGCTGTCTTTGGCCAAGCTGTACTCTAGCACCCCTTTGGGACTTAAAAACTCAACTCCTATCCTCCATCCAGGACTTTAAAGGTGACAAGAATATCATTAGAGATGGTATAGCCTCCTGGAATTGAGTCCAACAGGCCACATAGTGTCCACACTTTTCTGCTCTAAGCTTTAGCCTCAGCGATCACACTGCTCTTCCCCCCTCCTCCACCCCCCCCCCCATGCCAGTCTGTGATTCTTAGGATTTTACATAAAATTAGAGACTATTTTGAGCTGTAACACTTTAAAAACATAGTTACAACAGCATGGGAAAAGCAGAATGGAATTTGTATACCTTCTGGGAACCTGACAGGTACCTGTGACCTAGATTGGCCACTTCTGGAAACAGGATACTGGGCTTGATGCACCTTTGGTCTGACCCAGTGTAACATATCTTATGTCATAAGTATAGCAGTCCTACCACATCTGGACTACTGTATTCCCTATTGTTAGGGTTGCCCTTGATATACATATCACAGGTCTTTGAAAAACGCAGCAACAAGACTGACTTTTAGATGATTGAGGACAATGCTGCTTCATTGCTGAAACTGCTGCATCGATTGCCAGTGCTGGAAAGGGTACAATTAAAGGTGCTACTGTTTGCTTTTAAGATTATACATGGGTTGGCACCTACTGTAAATACATGTCTAAGTTATAAATACAATATATATTTTCTATAGTAGCCTGATTATTTGTTTGTAAACCATTCTGATGTGTGAGCGAGAGTGGTATATCAAGAAACTGAATAAAGATAAAGATTTTCTCAACATTAAGCTCTTTTAATGCCTTTAGGCTGGCTTTACCATTTAAAAGTAAAAAAATAAAATAAACCTACAGCATCCAACAAAACAGGGAAAACAAAAAACTTGCTTTTGTAATGCCCTCCTCCAAGGTCTGCCCAAACAAACTATCCAACCACTGCAATTAGTCGAAAACACTGACGCCCGAACCATCATGGGATCATCTCCATGTGATCATATAACTCCCCTCCTGTACCAACTATACTGGTTGCCAATTTCTTCATGAGCCAAATATAAATCAGCCCTTACCATCTTCAAAATGGTATACTTGGGACTACCGAAACAAGCCCTCAAACCACTCCAGCTAGCACAAAACACTGCAGCACGAATAATATCCGGTACTGCAAGACAGGACCACATCACACCTACCTTAAAGGACTTACACTGGCTCCCAATCGGTGCACGCATCAGATACAAAACTATCATAAACCTATTTAAGATAAATCAGCACACATCAGCCAACAGCCTACACACCCTCATTCAACCAGACAACAACACTCGTCCTAGAAGAAAACAAACACGCAACCGAGTCAGCACCCCAGGTGAATTCAAACACACACGCAAGGACACAACAGACAGAGCTCTCTCCATGGCTGCTCCAACAATATGGAACAAACTACCAGACGACTTGAGGGCAACTACAGACCTCAAAGACTTTAGAAAATAGCTAAAAACCATGCTGTTCATAGAACACTATGGACACATCACATAACCTAAGAGAATGTATAACAGCACATATTACCGTCTGTATAGAAAATGTTTTACAGCACCACTGTATATAGCCCACACTGTACATAGCTCAAACCATTCTAGCACGCAACACGCCACACCTTGTACATAGCTCGCCCCAATCTAGCACACGATACAACACACACTCAACTAAATTGCACCCTCACTGCATGATTAACACACTCACTTTACCCGATTGTTTGCTGTGATACCACCTTGATTAATAAGATAAGGCGGTTTAAAAATACTGTTAAATAAAATAAATAAAATCAAAAACAACATAACAGCCAGAATCTTGCAGGATCTTATATGTGTTGTTGTTGTTGTTGTTAAGTGCCGTCGAGTCGGAGTCGACTCATGGCGACCCTCTGGATAGCTATCCTAAATTGTGTTCGGTCTTCTGTCAGGCGGCTCATTGTTGACAGACTGGTACCCGTAGCTGCTGTTATTGTATCGATCCATCTCATTGCTGGCCTTCCTCTTTTGCGCTGACCTTCTATCTTGCCAAGCATGATGTCTTTCTCTAATGATCTCTCTCTTCGCATGATGTGTCCAAAGTATGAAAGTCGAAGTCTTGTCATCTGAGCTTCTGAAGAAAGCTTAGGTTTGATCTCCTCTAGTACCGACTGGTTTGTTCTTCGGGCAGTCCATGGTATACACAGTATTCGCCACCAGCACCATAATTCAAAGGCATCAATTTTCTTCCTGTCTGCCTTTTTCACTGTCCAGCTTTCACATCCATATGATGTTATTGAAAATACCATGGCTTGAACAAGTCAAATCTTTGTATGGAGAGAGACATCTCTGCTCTTCAGAATGTTATCTAGGTCTTTCATAGCCATTCTGCCAAGAGCAATGCGTCATTTGATTTCTTGACTGCTTGTTGCTTCTTTATTGATAGTTGATCCAAGTAGGTTAAAGTTGTTCACAATTTCAATTTCTTCTCCTTCAATGATGAACCTGTTGATTATGCCAGTTGTCATGATCTTTGTCTTCTTTACATTAAGGTGCAGGCCCATTTTGAGACTATGTTCTTTGATTGTGAGAAGCAAATGTTTCAGATCATCTTCACTTTCAGCCAGTAATGTAGTATCATCAGCATAGCGAAGGTTGTTGATGAGTCTTCCACCAATCTTCACACCTCTGTTGTCTTCATACAATCCTGCTTCTCTGATGATTTGTTCTGCATATAAATTAAACAGGTAGGGGGAAAGTATGCAGCCTTGTCTTATACCTTTGCTTATTTTAAACCATTCTGTTTCTCCTTGTTCCGTTCGAACTGTTGTTTCTTGATCAATGTACAAATTGCGCAAGAGAACGATCAGGTGTTCTGGTATACCCATGCTTCTTAATGTGGCCCAGAGTTTCTCATGGTTTACACAGTCAAAAGCCTTGCTATAGTCGATAAAGCACAAATAGATATCCTTTTGGTATTCTTTAGTCTTTTCAAGGATCCATCTCACATCCGCAATGATGTCTCTCGTTCCTCGCCCTTTCCTGAACCCTGCTTGCACTTCAGGTAGTTCTTGTTCCAGGTATGGTTGTAGTCTCTTTTAAATAATCTTCAGTAGAATCTTGCTGGCATGTGGGATCAGAGCGATTGTTCGATAATTTCCACAGTCAGTTGGATCACCTTTCTTTAGTATTGGTATAAACACAGATCTTTTCCAGTCAGTTGGCCATGATGTTGTCTTCCAAATTTCTTGGCAGAGCCTTGTAAGTATGGTAACAGCTGCATCAGATTGCTGTAATACTTCTATAGGAATGCCATCAATGCCTGGTGCTTTGTTCTTTGATAAGGCTTTCAATGCTGCTTCAACTTCTTCTTTCATCACCAATGGTTCCCGATCATAAGGTACAGGTTGAAACAGCTGTTGGTCCACTTGATCTTTATCATATAAAAACTCTGTATATTCTTTCCACCTTTTCTTGATCTTCTCAGCATCATTCAACATAGAACCTTGAGCATCTTGTAACATGCCAATTCGAGGCTGGAACTTTTTCTTTAACTCTCGTAGCTTTAGGAAAGCCGATCTTGTTCTTCCTCTAATAGTTTCTGCTTCTATTTCCTTGCATGCGTCGTTGTTGTACCAAACTCAAAAATTCCACTGCGAAGAGGGCCCACTCACTTGCTAACCCATCTATCTGGAATTCTCTCCCGGAAAAACTAGGAACAAACAAAGACTTAGAGGACTTTCGGAAACAGTTTAAGATCCTCCTCTTCATCGAGCACTCCAATGGAAACATCTAACTCCACAGCATTACTCTGATCTAGTGCCCACTCCACATCATCAATTGCATATACATTACCTTGAACATAATTCATGTTTTAGCACTCCAAGTTCCTCCCCCTCCCTTTGCATGTTTTAAAGTTGGCCAGTTATGGTTTAAATTGTTAGCTGTATTTATCGCAAGTTCTCTGTAAAATTGAAGTTACAATGTAAAGCGCCTTGATTATAAGATAAGGCGGTATAAAAAAAAATTGTTCAATAAATAAATAATATTTTTATTTTAACAAAATGCACAGCTCAAACAACATTAAAACCTGCACACATTCACTCTATAGTTTATTTCTACACGCTCCTCTTCTTTTTTTTTTTAAATCACTCACTATTATTATTTCTTTTAGTAAAAAGCAGATGAACACTTGTTACAAAGTTGTTACAATATTGCCATTTCCTCCTCTTCTTTTCAAGAAAAAGCACTTACTGTTATTATTTCTCTTAGTGAAAAACAGAACACTTGTTTCAATATTGTTATAACGTTGCCATTTTTGAGCTTCTTCACACATGTAATGCAATGTGTGCCTTTGAGTCAGTCCTGACTCCTGGCGACCCAGAAGCTCCTGGGTTTTCTTGGCAGTGTCACCAGAAGTAGATTGCCAGGCCTTTCTTCAGAGGCAATGGAGGGTTAAGTGACTTGCCCAAGGCCACAAGTAGTGCTAGTGGGAATTGAACCCTGGTTGCTTGGTTACCAAGCCAGTGCCCTAACCACTAGGCTACTGCTCCACTCACACACTAGGCTACTGCTCACACACGTATACTATTACAAAACACAGCATTCTTATAACTGTCCAATAGCTTCACCAGCGACAGCACAATCAGCACAGATAAAAAAAATCACAAAACCACCAACTCAATTCGAATTTATGGCAGCAAAACACTATTTGATTGTCAAAACGTTCTATATTAATTCATCCACATATTAATCCAGAAGATTCACATGGCAGTCCCAATATCCTCACCGCAATCAGTACAGATGGAATTTGTGCAATAATAGCACAGTTGGAATTAATGCAGGAGTGACACAACTTTAAAATTAAAAAACAGCCACAAAAAAGGCAAACAATACTGCCAAAGGTGACATAACAGTAAAGAGGACCATAACAGGAAATGTCAGAGGGCAAACTGGTTAATTTGTCAATTTAGATTTACTCAAAAACCATCAAAAAACATTTTATTAAAAACAATAAATGACTGGAAATGAAGTAACAACACCAACAAAGGCTCAAGCAAAAAAATATTCCAAATTGCAACACCATCAAAGGCTCAAGCACAAAAATATACTCTGATGCTAAATAAGGCGCAAAATGTGTTTCACTCAAAAAACAAGTTTCATCAGGAGGGCTACAGATTGTAACACTTAACCTGCATGGAGCGGCAGGTGCACCTGCTCTTGCCGCCTTGCTGGACAGACTAGATGGATCATACTGGTCTTTATTTGCTGTCATATAAGAACATAAGATATGCCATATGGGGTCAGACCAAGGTCCATCAAGCCCAGTATCCTGTTTCCAACAGTGGCCAATCTAGGTCATACGTACCTAGCAGTATCCCCAAGAGACACAGGTTCCACAATGCTTGTATTTGGGTCAAGCATTGATATCCTGGGTCCCTTTTTAATAATGGTTTATTTATTTATTTATTTATTTACAGTTTCTTTTATACCGCACTATTCGACATCAGCGCGGTTTACAATGAACAGAAACTACACTTACCAAATATTGATCGGTGCTTACAATGAACAGCTGGGTATACATTAAACAGGTTTACATTCAACAGGTTTCATAAACAGAGGAACATAATAACTATGTACAAAAAGCAACTATGTACAGAACAACTAGGCGCAGCTATATGTTTCTTGATGAGGGAAGAAGCAAGGTGAGATTGCAGCTCTTCGCGTTAAGACTAGGGAGAGCATGGGTTTAACGTGTTGACATGGGGTGTAGAGGTAGGTTGGTGTGAGGCAGTGTCTGAAATATTATGGACCTTTCCTCTACTAACTTATCCAAACCTTTTTTAAACCCAGCTACACTAACAGCTCTTACTACATCCTCCGGTAACAAATTCCAGAGTTTGATTACACATTGAGTGAAAAAATATTTTCTCTTATTTGTCTTAAATAGTTTACCCTGTAGCTTCATTACATGTCCCCTAGTCTTTCTATATTCTGATAGAGTAAACAATAGATCTACGTTTACCCGTTCCACTCCATTCATTAATTTAGACCTCTATCATATCTCCCCTCAGCCATCTCTTTTCCAGGTTGAAGAACCCTAACCTTTGTAGCCTCTCTTCATAGGAGAAGCTTTCCTTTTACCATTTTGGTGGCTCTTCTCTGTACCTTTTCTAATAACGCTATATCCTTTTTAAGATACGGCGACCAGAATTGCACACAATATTCAAGGTGCGGTCATACCATGGAACGATACAGAGGCATTATAATATCCTTTGTTTTATTTTCCATTCCTTTCCTTATGATACCTAGCATTCTATTTGCTTTCTTGGCCGCTGCTGCACACTGGGCGGAGGGTTTTAACATGCTATCCACGATGACTCCTAAATCTTTTTCCTGGGTGGAACCTTGCATTGTGTAACCATAGTGTGGGTTGTTCTTTCCTAGGTGCATAACTTTGCACTTGTCCACATTAAATTTCATCTGTCATTTGGATGCCCAGTCTTCCAATTTATCCAGATCGTCCTGCAGCTTTCCACAGTCCTCTTCGGTTTTAACAACTTTAAACAGTTTTGTGTCGTCTGCAAATTTGATAACCTCACTAGTTATTCCCTTTTCCAGGTCATTTATGAATATGTCAAAAAGTAGCGGACCCAGTACAGATCCCTGGGGTACTCCACTATTCACCTTTTTCCATTGGGAAAATTGGCCATTTAGCCCTACCCTCTGCTTTCTATCTTTTAACCAGTTCCCGATCCACAATAGTACACTGCCTATCCCATGACTTTTTAGTTTTGCCAAAAGTCTCTGATGAGGGACTTTGTCAAAGGCTTTCTGAAAGTCCAGATACACTGTATCAACCGACTCACCTTTGTCTACCTATTTATTCACACCTTCAAAAAAACATATCAGA
This sequence comes from Ichthyophis bannanicus, assembly GCA_033557465.1. Classification (NCBI taxonomy): domain Eukaryota; kingdom Metazoa; phylum Chordata; class Amphibia; order Gymnophiona; family Ichthyophiidae; genus Ichthyophis; species Ichthyophis bannanicus. The sequence continues at coordinate 935,811,022 of CM066033.1, read as the reverse complement.
TTTGTAAGACAAGATCTTCCTTGTCTAAAGACATGTTGGCTGTCTCCCATTGGGTCATGACTTTCTACATGCTGTGTAATTTTGTTCTTTATGATGGTTTCTACCATTTTCCCCAGTACTGACGTCAGGCTCACCGGTCTGTAATTTCCCGGATCACCCCTGGAACCCTTTTTAAAAATTGGCGTTACATTGGCGATCCTCCAATCTTCAGGTATTACAGATGATTTTAATGAAAGTTCACAGATTACTAATAGGTTTGCAATCTCATATTTCAGTTCTTTCAGCACACTTGAATGTATACCATCCGGTCCAGGTGATTTGCTACTATTCAGTTTATCAAATAGTTGTAATACATCTTCCCGGTGTAGCGATATTTCTCTCAATTCCTCTGCAGTATCACCTTTAAATACCACTTCAGCCTTGGGTAACATCCCTACATCTTCCTCCGTAAAGACCGAAGCAATGAATTCATTTAGTCTCCCCGCTATAGCCTTGTCTCCTCTTACTGCCCCTTTTACCCCTCTATCATCTAATGGTCCATTTGACTCTCTCACAGGCCTTTTGCTACGAATGTACTTGAAAAAGTCTTTATTTCGTGTTTTTGCTTCCGTAGCAAGTTCCTTCTCAAATTCTCGCTTTGCCTGCCTTATCAATGCTTTGCATTTAACTTGCCAGTGCTTGTGCTGTTTCCAGTTTTCATCGTTTGGCTCTTTTTTCCATTTCCTGAAAGCTGCTTTTTTGGCAGCAACAGCCTCTCAGACCTCACTTTTAAACCATGCTGGCAGTTTTTTGGACTTTCTTCCACTTTTCTTAATGCGTGGAATACAGCTGGTCTGGGCTTCCAGGATAGTATTTTTAAACAACACCCAAGCTTGATGTAAGTCTTTAACCTTTGCAACCACTCCTTTTAGTTTTTTCTTAACTATATTCCTCATTTTATCATAGTCTCCCTTTCGAAAGTTAAAAGGTAGTACTGTGGATTTCTTTACTATCCCTCCTCCACTAATTAAATCAAACACAATCCTACTAGGATCACTATTACCAAGTGGTCCCAACACCCTTATTTCTTGCACCAGATCTGGTGTTCCACTAAGGACTAGGTCCGGTATGGCTTCCCCTCTGGTCGGTTCATGAACCAGCTGCTCCAAGAAGCAGTCATTTATTTCATCTAGAAACTTTATCTCCCTAGCATGTCCTGCTGTGACACTGACCCAGTCGATACCGGGGTAATTGAAATCACCCATTATTTTTACTCTGCTGTGACGTTTGTTAGCTTCCTTGATTTCTTTGAGCATTTCATCATCCATTTGTTCATTCTGGCCAGGCGGTCAATAGTACACCCCCACTGCCATCACCTTCCCCTTCATACATGGAATTTCAACTCCATGTATGAATTTAACTCCATGTATGAATTCAATAATATACTATGTTACTATGTCTTATCTTCATTATCCAAGTTCCTATTCACTAGCCCTGAAGAATGGCCTTTCTTTTACACAGTTTATATGGTATCGTCACAATTGTACCATGCTGGCCGAATACTATAAACAGTTCAAGACCCTGATTTCTGATTTTAGAACTAGGCCTTTCATAATAATAGGGAGTGGCTGCTGTCCCTTGGGGGTCAGCAAGATCTGCTGACAGTGATTCAGGTTATGTTCATTTTATTACTCCTTTTTCACCTATGGATAATCAGCTTAGAAAAATTGTGCGGTAACATATGTCAGTGTTACAAATAGTTTCAGAAAGTCAAGTTAGATTCGTGTTCTCCCGTGGACGAAATTTGAAGGACTTAGTCAGTCCCACTCATTTGAGAAAGGGGTTGACTTGTACTGGTCCGATGGGTCATAGGTCATGTGGTAGATGTGGAATGTGTTCAGTGATGTGGACTACTCAGGAGTTCTCTTACCATAATAAAACCTTTAAGTTGCGGTGTTCTGTCACCTGTGATTCCTCCTCAATGGGGTATGGCATTTTTTGCCCATGCAATAAACTTTATATTGGTAAGATACTTCCTCCCTTTTGGGTTAAGTTGTCTGAATATAAGAGCCAGATAGCACGAGAGGTTGTTGAAGCCCCATTGGCTAGGCATTGTATGATGTTCGAACATGTTTATTGATCTGAGATGTTTTTGTTTGAATCCGGTTTCTTTTCTCCCATAAGGTACTGCTGATCATAGATTGTTACATTGTGAACAACAGAGGATTTATCATTGTGATACAGTAAATCCAAGGAGCCTTAATGCCAGCATTGATTGGTCTGTATCCTGGTGATACGTGGTTTCTCTTGGAACAAGCAGGAAGTCAGTCCTCACAATGGGTGACATTGGCGCTGAAGGAACCTGTACGAAAGCTCCTCCCCAGCTTTCAAAGAAATCCTTTGAGAGATGCACCACACATGCGTGGTCCCTTTCCCACCCAAGGGTGCCATCTTGCCTCAGTCTCCTTTTTTACGTGGAGCCCTTTGGACGTTCTCCAGTTTTCCCCTAAAAAGTGTGATTTTTTATTACTTTTTGTCCGGTTTGCATACTGGTTCCTTCCCGCCCCCGAGTCAGCTCACCTCGGTGTCGCTCCTCGGATTCGTTCATTCATTTTCTCCTTTTTCATCGAGGTGTCCCTTGACCAGCGTTCATGCCCTTTTTCAGCTGAAGGCCTTGGACCACTACTGGGCGGCGGGGACCCCCTTTTTCTGACAGCCTCCAGTGGCTTCAAGAAGTGCGACCGATGTGGCAAAATGTCATCGCTCACTGACCCACACGACTGCTGCCTCCAGTGCCTCAGCCCAGAGCATAACAATTCCAACTGAAAACTCTGCAAAATTATGACCTTAAGGAGCCGTCATCAGCAGCAGGAAAAAAACATTTCATTAGTCTGACTCCGTGTTGGAGTCAACTGAACACCATGCTCCAGGGTCCCCTCTGATACCTCGGTGCCCCGCCAAGCCAGACACTCTTCAGAGTCCCGTGGACGCAATTCCTCAAAGCGTAAGTCCCCTGGGGTGGAGCACTAGAAGAAGAAACTCTTGAAGACCACCTCAGAGGACAGGTCCAGGAAGAAGGGGAAATCCCACCGCATGCCCCATAGTTCAAGGTGTAAGTCCGTGGAGTCTGAGCAGGAGCAGCCTTCCAAGCTGTCCTGCAAGGAGTCGTCGGCACCTGCCGACTGGCCTCGGACCTTCGAAGCCATACTCATCGAGGACTCCCCCTCGACAGTACCGATGCCGGGCTCAAAGCCTTTGGTGCCTACGTCGAAGGCTGCAGAGCCAACTGGTATGGAGACCAGAATGGTGGCCTTAAAGAGCAGCATGTCGGCTCTTGTGGCCATGCAGCGGGTGTTTATGTTCAACTCATCCGGTTCATCCACCCCGACGATGGGATCCTCGACATCGAGGGCTTCCCTGGATGTTGACTCTGTCCTTGAGCACCACTGGCATAGGATGATGTCGAGGTCCCGCTCCCGCTCTTTGGGGCATTGGTCCTCCCCAGTGAGCACCTGCGGCTTGGACCGCAGATCCTCTGGAGGTTGTGGATCACCTGAAGCATACCCTTGACTGAGTTGATCGCACTATATCGCTTTCATACTCTGACTTCGAGTCTGAATGGGAGACCAAGGATGAAGAGTCCCTGGATACGAGGTGACACAGAGACATGCTCTTGGACCAATTTCCTAAAATGCCCGGATGCTGTTCCTCACCAGAGGATGTCACTTTCCTCAATTTTGTGTGGGACATGGCCAAGGCTCTCACTATCGAGACCGAGGAGGACCTGTGCATCGAGGAATTGGAGATACTCCAATACGAGGCACCCCTAAGGAAACCTTATGGTACCGATGCCCCAAATCCTCGACCGCCTCCTCCGTCGGATGTGCGAAACACCGGTGTCGGTGCCAGGCTGTATTCCGTAATCTCTTCGAGGTCTAGGTAACTCCTGCCATCCAACCCTGCTGTGTTCAGGCTACCGGAGTGCTGGTTCTCTACGGACAACTGGGTCTTGCGAGAGCCTCTCAGTAGGGATTCAACTGCTGCTGATCATGGCTCACCCTTTACTGGTTGCCATGGCTTTTTTACAGGATCTCAATAGTCTGTGGCTGGGAGTCCCATATGTGAAGACTAACTTCCTGCTTTTTCCCGGAGAAAGCACAGTTACTTACCTGTAACAGGTGATCTCTGGGAACAGCAGGAATTAGTCCTCACATATGGGTACGTCGGAACCGATGGAGCCTGCGTGGGAAAGCTCCCCAGCTAGGAAGCTTTTGGGGCCTCCCACAGCGCATGCGCGCTGCCTTCCCGCCTTCCTGACCAACTCTCTTCAGTTCGAGTTTAAAGCTGAGACAATAGAGAGAGGAAAGGAAAGAGAAAGAGAGAGAGAGATACAATTCCTAGGGGAGGTGGGTGGGTTGTGAGGACTAATTCCTGCTGTTCCCAGAGATCACCTGTTACAGGTAAGTAACTGTGCTATCTCCAGGAACAAGCAGGAATGAGTCCTCACATATGGGGACTCCCTAGCTAAGATGCCGGGGAGATCCCCCCCAAGGGTTTCTCATCTTCCTATGGATCTCAGGCATCCATTCAGGGAAGGTGGGTAGGAGTTGTTTAAAAATGGAACAGGTGTCTGAGGACAGCCTGACCAAACAAGGCATCCCGGCGGGAGTCCTTGTCCAAGCAGTAATGGGCTGTGAAGGTATGAACCGAGGCCCAGGTGGCTGCTCGACAGATCTGATCAATGGATACAGAATGAAGATGAGCCATAGATGTGGCCATGGCTCTCACATTGTGAGCTGTGACATGGCCTTCCAGAGAAAGGTTCTTACTCTGATAAGCAAAAGAAATACACTGAGCAATCCAATTGGACAGTGTTCTTTTTGAGACTGGAAGTCCTAAATGAGAAGGATCAAAAGCAACAAAAAGTTGAGAAGACTTTCGATGTTGCTGTGTCCTGTGGAGGTAAAAGGCAAGAGCTCTTTTACAGTCTAGAGTATGAAGGTTCCTCTCTGCATTTGATGCATGAGGAGCTGGAAAAAAGACAGGTAAATATACCTCTTGATTAAGATGAAAAGGTGAGACCACTTTAGGCATAAAGTGGGGATTTGTCCTAAGGACTACCTTATCATGATGGAACCTTGTATAAGGTGGATTAGCCACTAAAGCCTGCAGTTCACTGATGTGGCGAGCAGAAGTGATTGCAATAAGGAAAATGACTTTCCAGGAAAGGAATTTTAAGGAGGTAGTGGCTAAGGGTTCAAAGGGTGGCTTCATAAGCTGACCAAGGACTACGTTTAAGTCCCATGCCACCGGAGGAGGCCGAATGGGAGGTTTAGTTAAAGTTAGACCTCTCATGAATCTTGCAATAAGAGGATGAGAGGAAACAGATTGTCCATTGATAGGCTGAAGAGATGCTGCAATAGCACTCAAACGGACCCTTACAGAATTGGTTTTAAGTCCTGCATTAGAAAGATGCAGGAGATATTCGAGTAAAGAATGTAAAGGTAGTGCTAGAGGGTTAAGACCTTTGTCTGCACACCAAATTGAAAATCTTTTCCATTTAAAAGCATAAGATCGCCTGGTGGAAGGTTTCCTCGATGCATGGAGGACATCCTTCACCTGTTGAGAAAGATTCAAGTCTTGAAGGTCTAGGCCTTCAGTAACCAAGCTCTGAGGTGAAGGGACTTGGGGTTTGGGTGCCACAAAGTCCCCTCCTCTTGGGACAGAAGGTCTGGAGCAGCTCCCAGATCCAGGGAGGGTGTCTGGGAGAGATGCAGAAGTAGAGGGTACCACACTTGGCGTGGCCAGCGTGGAGCTATGAGGATCATGGATCCTTGATCCCTCTGAAGTTTGAATAGAGTTTTGGGAATCAAGGGAATGGGTGGAAAGGCATATAGGAAGGCCTGACCCCAATGAAGGAGGAAGGCATCCCTGGCCTGAGCTCCTTGACACGGAATCCTGGAACAGAACCGGGGAAGTTTGGCATTGTACGGACTTGCAAAGAGGTCTATGTCCGGGGTCCCCCATTCCTGAAAGATTCTGAGTACCTGATTCATGTGCAGGGACCATTCGTGTGGAAGCAGAACTCGACTGAGTCTGTCTGCCCAAGAGTTTTGGATTCCTGGGAGGTACACTGCCAGGAGATGGATCCGATGCTCTCTGGCGAAGGCCCACAGTTTTAGAGCTTCGTTGCAAAGCGACAGAGACCCAGTCCCTCCTTGTTTGTTTATGTAGAACATGGCTACTTGATTGTCGGTATGAACAAGGACTGTCATGTTGATGAGGAGGGTATGAAAGATCTTGAGAGCAAGGAAAATTGCTCGCAGCTCCAAAAGGTTGATATGAAGGGTGGTCCCCTGTGGAGACCAAATGCCCTGAGTGGAGAGGTCTTGGAGATGAGCTCCCCAACCTGTTTGGGAGGCATCTGTAGTGAGAGTTGCTTGGGGTAACAGAGGTTGGAAGGGTGCCCCCAACAACAGATTTTGAGTGGATATCCACCATTGGAGAGACCAAAAAGGATGTTTTGAGGTTGCTATTTGGTCTGAGAGGGCTCCTGATGCTTGGGTCCACTGGGTGGACAAGGTCCATTGAACTGCTCTCATATGTAGGTGAGCATAAGGCACCACATGAACTGTGGATGCCATGTGGCCTAGCAGTTGTAGCATCTCTCTGGCAGTCAAGTGGCTTCTGGACTGAATTTGAGAGGCCAAGTGCACTAGACGGTGGCAACGGGCCTGAGGAAGATAGGCCCTTGCAGTGGTAGTATCTAGCCAGGCCCCTATGAATTCTAGGGACTGAGTAGGGGTGAGTTGAGACTTTGGCAGATTGATGACAAGTCCCAGATACTGCAGTATGCATCTGGTGTGGTCCAGGAAAGTCTGAGCCTCGGACTGAGATGGAGCTCGGATGAGCCAGTCGTCCAGGTATGGGAAGACAAAGATCCCCAGAGTGCGTAGAAATGCAGCTACTATTGCCATGCATTTGGTAAATACCCTTGGAGCAGAGGCTAGACCGAAGGGGAGTACTCTGTATTGGAAATGTTTTCCCTGGAACAGAAACCGTAGGAATTTTCTGTGGGATGGATGGATGAGTATATGTGTGTACGCATCCTTGAGATCTAGAGAACAAAGCCAGTCCTGACTCTGTAGGTATGGAAGGAGAGTACCTAGAGAAAGCATTTTGAATTTCTCTTTGTATAGGAATTTGTTCAATTCTCTGAGATCCAGAATGGGTCTGTACCCCCCTGTTTTCTTGGGAATGAGAAAATAAGGGGAGTAGAAACCTGACCCTTGTTGAGGAAGAGGAACCTCTTCTATTGCGTTTTGGGCGAGAAGAGTGGTCACCTCCTGGCCCAACAGGTACAGGAGAGATGGGGGAGAATTGAATTGTCTCACCATGGTATGGGGAGGAAGGCTGGAGAAATGTAGTTTGTAGCCCTCTCTGATAATAGAGAGGGTCCACGGTTCTGATGTGATTTGTTCCCATCTGGGAGCAAAATGAGCTAACCTTCCTGGAATGGTGAGAGGTTCTGGCTGTTGCAGAGCCAGAAAGGCTAAGTTCTCTAGAATCAAGTCAAAAACCCTGAGGAGGTTGGGACTGCTGTAGTGTAGCAGCCCCTGTAGACTTTGTTCTGGCCTGTTTAGCTTGCTGACGCTTAGGAGCAAAGCGAACTTGGGAAGATTGCTGGCCAGTATTTGTGGAAAATCTGGTCTTTTTATAGAAAGTTTTCTTAAAAGGTTTTTTCTTGGCAGGGGTGGAGGTAGACTTAGAAAGTCTATCTAAAGCAGCATTTTCTGCATCCATTTGAGTGGCTTTGATTTGCCACTCTTTGCCAAACAGATTTTCACCTGTACAGGGCAGATTGCCCAAGCCTTCTTGTACCCAGGGTTCCAAATCAGAGGCCTGGAGCCAAGCAAGTCTGCGAGCAGCTATGGCAATGCCAGAGGCTCTGCTTGCCCCCTCAAAAGAGTCAAAGGCTGCTCTGTTGGAGAACTTTGAAACATCTTGAGTGTGCTTTAGCAAAAGAAGGAATTCCTCTTGTTTAACCTCTGGGATAAAGGGGAGAAACTGACGTATCTTTAATGCAATCTCTTTCAAAAACATGCCCATATAGAGGCTGTATGAATTGATTCTGGCAATAAGCAAGCTAGCTTGGAAGATTTTTCTCCCAAAAGCATCCAGAGTCCTACATTCTCTTCCTGGAGGGGTAGAAGAGTGTCTTTTGGTACTCTTTATCTTTTTCATAGCAGACTTCACCACAATAGAGTGGTGAGGAAGCTGAGTTTTTTGAAAACCAGGAGAAGGAGGAACCCGTTACATGGTGTCCAAACGTCGAGAATGTGGAGATAGGGTGAGAGGAGCCTCCCACAAATCCATCATGTGTTCTTGAAGAATTTCATGTATGGGTAAGGTGGCTGCCTCTTTGGGAACCTTAGAGTATCCTAAAATATCTAATTTTTTTGCTCTAGGCTCCTTTTCAGAGGATACAGATATGGAGAGTCCTTTAGCTACTTCAATAATGAAGTCTTGAAAGGACAAATCTTCTGGAGGAGACATTCTCCTTTTTGGAGAAGAGGGCTCCTCAGGAAGAGTAAAAGAGACGTCAGCAGAATCATCTGATGTATCAGAATCTTCAGAGGATTCAAAGTATCGTCTATTTGCTTCCAGAGATCGATACGCGTACCGATCGGTACCGACATCGGGCGTACTGGGAATCAGAGCGGTATCGAAGAAAGCCCCGGGACCGGAGACCGGAACCGGCATGCTACTGGAAGTAGATGCCCTGGGTACCGGTATCGGTTGCGGTACCGGAATCGGAGTCGGAACCGATTGTCGCGGTACCGATGGCGGTGCAGCATTAATGAAAGTCAGTAAGGCCTGCTGCATGGATTGTACCGTAGTACCCATAGCCGCCACAACTGCTTGGAAGTCGGTACCAGTGTTAGCCGGTACCCCAGAGCAGTCTAACAGGAGATCGGTCGAGGCCGTGCCATCGATGTCTACCTGTAACCCCATAGGAGGAGCTTTGGAAGCCGGAGCTTCCTGCCGGGGTTGTTTGGCTGGGGCAGGGTCCTCAGGGTCAATTGCAAGGGCCTCTCGCTGCTTAGAGGGAGATTTGCCTTTTGAGGACTTGCCCGAAGAATGTTTGGTTACCTGAGATCCATCAGGAGAAGAAGACCTGGAGGATGTTGATGCTGGAGTATCGGTAGAAAACAGCATATGAAATTTAGCTGCTCTGTTCTGTAAGCCCCTTTTGGACATCAGAGAGCAGGATGGACAATCCGGAATGGAATGGTCAGGCCCCAAACATTTAAGACACCATTCATGGGTGTCTGTAACTGAAATAGTACCGGTACACTTAGTGCATTTTTTAAAACCAGAAGCTGGTTTTTCCATGAGGGAGACCTGAGAAGGCCTAGAGGCCTCACAGAAAAAATACACCAAGTGTAGAAAAAGTAAGTATATACATATATTTTTTTTTTTAAATAAACGAAAAAAGGACCGGCGGTACCGGTCTGGAATCGGGGAAGGCAGACACGCGGTCAAAGAAACAAATTAAAATAACAATTTCTTCAGCGGTGACAGGAACACGATCTGCTGGCTCCGTGGAAAAAGAAGAACTGAAGAGAGTTGGTCAGGAAGGCGGGAAGGCAGCGCGCATGCGCTGTGGGAGGCCCCAAAAGCTTCCTTTCTGGGAAGCTGGGGAGCTTTCCCGCGCAGGCTCCGTCGGCTCCGATGTACCCATATGTGAGGACTCATTCCTGCTTGTTCCTGGAGATAGCGTAATTACTCACCTGTAACAGGCATTCTCCGGGGATAGCAGGAATTAGTCCTCACAACCCTCCCTCCTGCTCTTGGAGTTGTTCCCTTATAGTATTTTCCTTATTTTTTACCTTGGCCATCTTAGCTATGTCATTTGACTGAGGCAAGATGGCACCCTTGGGTGGGAAGGAGACCACGCATGCATGGTGCATCTCCCAGCTTTCTTTGAAAGCTCAGCAGATGCTTCCGCACGGGCTCTGTCGGTGCCAACGTCACCCATATGTGAGGACTGATTCCTGCTGTCCCCGGAGAACATCTGTTACAGGTGAGTAACTATGCTTTCTCCATTACTGTAAGGTGGAAGGGTGTTTTTTTACCGCTTAAATCTATTGATTACTGTTGTGAAGATTTGTCACTTTAGATTTGTAGCCAGTTGGTTCTTCTTAAGTTATATAATGTGCCAGCGCGGCACGCCAGTGCTTATTTGGCTGCTGACAGCGGTGTGTGACTGATGCCTGCGTTTCTGCTGCAATATTGCAATGTGAAGAAATTTGGTGTGTCAGCTTCAATTTAAGTGTGTAGTGTTGGTTATGAGGGTGTTTGGCTTTCATGTCTCTATTGTGTTTTGTGATAAAGGGATTTTTGTTTGTTTTTAGGATGATGATTTTCCTGGACTGCAGTTTAAGAAGTGTGGATTGGATCCCGATATTCTGAAGAATTTATTTTGCATACTCCCTGATGGAACTTATGTTTTTTGAGTGAAACGCTTTTTGGCACCTTAATTAATGTCAGAGTACTTTTTTGAGCTTGAGTCTTTGTTGGCGTTGCAATTTGGAATATTTTTTGCTTGAATATTTATTGGTGTTGCAGCTTCATTTCAAGTCATTTACTGTTTTTACGAAGGGTTTTTTTTTTTTTAAGGTTTTTGAATAAATCTAAATTGGCAAATTAACCAGTTTGCACACTGGCATTTGCTGTTATGGTTCTCCTTACTGTTATATCACCTTTGGCGGTATTGTTTGCCTTTTTTGTGGCTGTTTTTTCATTTTAAGTCGTGTCACTCCTGCATTAATTCTAACTGTGCTATTATTGCACGAATTCCATCTGTGCTGATTACGGTGAGAATATTGGGACAAGGGGACTGCCATATGAATCTTCTGGATTAATACGTGGATGAATTAATACACTTTTGAACTTTTTGATAATCAATTAGTTTTGTGCTGCCATAAATTTGAATTGAGTTGGTTGCTTTGTGATTTTTACTTGGGCTGATTGTGCTGTGGCTGTTGAAGCTAATGGATAGTTATAAGAATTCTGTCTATTTTGTAAAAGTATATGTGTGAAGAAACTCAAACTGGCAATGTCATAGCAATAGCATAAAGCATAGTTACTCACCTGTAACAGGTGATCTCAGGGAACAGCAGGAATTTAGTCTTCACATATGGGTATCGTTGGTACCGACGGAGCCTGCGCGGGAACGCTCCCCAGCATCCAATAGGAAAGCTTTTGGGAGCATCCCACAGCGCCTCTGTGCTGCCTTCCCGCCTTTCCCAACTGTCCCTCTCCAGTTGAGTTTATAGCTGAGACAAAAGAGAGTGGGAAAGAGAGAAAGAGAGCTACAACTCCTAGGGGAGGTGGGTGGGTTGCAAAGACTAAATTCCTGCTGTTCCCGGAGATCACCTGCTACAGGTGAGTAACTATACTATCTCCAGGAACAAGCAGGAATGTAGTCTTCGCATATGGGGACTCCCTAGCTGCAGATGCCAGGGAGAAGGCCCCAGAAGTTGTGTGCCCTTGTGAAAGGGCTCCACTTCCCCCCATGGATCTCTGGCATCCTACCAGGGATGGTGGGTAAGAGTTGATTAAATATGGAACAGGTGTTGAAGAACAGCCTGACCAAACAAGGCATCCCAGCATGAGTCCTTGTCTAAGCAGTAATGGGCTGTGAAGGTATGAACCGAAGCCCAAGTAGCTGCTCGACAGATGTCATCGATAGACACAGAGTGAAGATGAGCCATAGAGTCTGCCATGGCTCTCACATTGTGAGCTGTGACAGGGCCTTCAAGAGGAAGGTTTTTACTCTCATAGGCAAAAGATATACACTGTGCAATCCAGCTTGACAGTGTTCTTTTGGAGACTGGACGTCCCAAATTACTAGGATTAAAAGCAACAAAAAGTTGAGAGGACTTTCTATGTTGCTGTGACCTTTGCAAGTAAAAGGCCAAAGATCTTTTACAGTCCAAAGTATGAAGATTCCTTTCTGCATTTCAGGCGTGAGGCCATGGAAAGAATACAGGAAGGTAAACTGCTTGGTTTAAATGAAAAGATGACACCACCTTTGGCATAAAGTGTGGATGAGTCCTAAGGACTATCTTATCATGATGGAACCTTGTATAAGGAGGATCAGCCACCAACGCTTGCAATTCACTGATGCGACATGCTGATGTGATTGCAATAAAGAATATGACCTTCCAGGAAAGGAATTTCAAAGAGGTAGTGGCTAATGGTTCAAAGAACGGTTTAATGAGCTGCCCAAGAACCAGATTTAAGTCCCATGCCACCGGTGGCGGCTTAATGGGAGGCTTAGTTAAAAGAAGGCCTCTCATAAATCTCGCTATGAGAGGATGAGAGGAAATAGGTTGTCCATTTAGAGACTTGAAGGAAGTTGCAATAGCACTCAAATGAACTCTCACTGAATTGGTCTTAAGCCCTGCATTTGATAAATGAAGGAGATACTCCAGTAATGATTCCAGAGGTATCGCAAGAGGGTTAAGACCCTTCTGTGAGCACCATATGGTAAACCATTTCCACTTAAATGCATAAGAGCATCTTGTGGAAGGCTTCCTGGAAGCATAAAGGATATCCTTTACCTGCTGGGAAAGGTTAAGACAGTGAAGTTTCTAGGCTTTCAGAAACCAGGCCCTGAGATGCAGAGACTGGGGATTGGGATGCCACAGCATCCAGTCCTCTTGAGAAAGGAGATCTGGAGCAGATCCTAACTCCAGAGATGGAGCTTGAGAGAGATGTAGGAGCAGAGGGTACCACATTTTCCGTGGCCAACGTGGAGCTATGAGAATCATATGACCTCTGTCTCTCTGAAGCTTGAACAGGGTTTTGGGAATTAGGGGAATGGGTGGAAAGGCATACAGGAAGTCCTGACCCCAAAGGAGGAGGAAAGCATCCCTGGCCTGACAACCCTGAGCCGGAATTCTGGAACAGAACCGGGGAAGTTTGGCATTCAGCAGACTTGCAAAGAGGTCTATGTCTGGGGTTCCCCAAATTTGAAATCTTTTGGCCACCTGGTCTGCATGGAGAGACCATTTGTGTGGAAGAATAACTCGACTGAGTCTGTCTGTCCAAGAGTTTTGAATGCCTGGAAGATAAACCGCAAAGAGATGAATCTGATGCTCTCTGGTGAAGGCCCATAGTCGCAAAGCTTCGTTGCAGAGTGACAGAGAGCCTGTTCTGCCCTGCTTGTTCACATAGAACATGGCTACTTGATTGTCCGTTTGAACTAGGACTGTCTTGTAGATGAGCTGGGTGTGGAATACTCGAAGAGCAAGGAAGATTGCTCTGAGTTTCAGGAGATTGATGTGTAGATAGGCCTCCTGTGGAGTCCAGGTACCCTGGGTAGAGAGGCCTTGCAGGTGGGCTCCCCAACCCACCTGTGAAGCATCTGTTTTTAGAGTGGCTTGGGGTGGGGGTTTCTGAAAAGGAGACCCCACCAAAAGGTTTTGGGGTGACTGCCACCATTGGAGGGACAAAATAAGGCGATCTGAGTTTGCTATTTTGTCTGACAGGCAACCTGACGCCTGAGTCAACTGAGTGGATAAAGTCCACTGGGCTGCCCTCATATGGAGGAGAGCATAAGAAACCACATGCACGGTGGATGCCATGTGGCCTAGCAATTGTAACATTTCCCGCGCAGTGAGGTGAGGTTTTAGCACTGCTTGGGAAGCTAACTGAACAATGCGAAGGCAGCGGGGCTGTGGAAGGAAGGCCCTTGTCTGTCTGGTATCCAGCAGAGCTCCTATAAACTCTAGGGACTGAGTGGGAGCAAGGTTGGATTTTGGGAAGTTTATGACAAGTCCCATATACTGAAGGATGCGCATTGTGCGAGAGAGAGCAACCCTGGTCTCTGGCTCTGAAGGGGCTCGAATGAGCCAGTCGTCTAAGTAAGGGAAGACGAATATTCCCAGGGTGCGGAGAAATGCTGCCACCACAGCCATGCACTTTGTGAAGACCCTTGGTGCAGAGGCCAGGCCAAAAGGAAGAACCTTATATTGGTAGTGCTTCCTTTGAAACAGAAAGCGAAGGATCTTTTGGTGAGTTGGATGGATGAGAACATGATTGTACGCATCCTTGAGATCTAGAGAACAAAGCCAATCCTGACTCTGAAGGTATGGCAGCAGAGTTCCTAGAGAAATCATTTTGAACTTCTCTTTGAACAGGAATTTGTTCAATTCTCTGAGGTCTAAAATGGGTCTGTGTCCTTGTCTTTTCTTTGGAATAAGGAAATAGGGGGCGTAAAACCCTCTACCCCCATTGGGGAATGGGTACCTTTTCTATTGCCCCTTGAGCAAGGAGCATAGTGACCTCTTGACCTAACCGGTTGTAAGTACTAATATAATTCTACTTTAGGAGAGCCAAGTCTTAGCCGTTGTCACGGCACATACACATAATATTACGTTTTTAGATTATTACAGCCATGTGTTTCAAAAGATCGTTTATAGCAATATTAGTTTAAGCAGATCCTTGCCAAGCCGCTGAAGTAATTGGCAAATATTATCTATGCTGTTTTAATTGTTTATTATATATGGTTAGAATGCAGCGGCTGCTTCCCGCGTTTTTCCTTCCCCTCCTCCCCTTTCGTTAAAAGCACATGTGCAGGCGTCCTCAGTTTTCTAGTACTTGATACACAGCGGAACGCGTTCCTTTTCATATGCTGACATATAAGCTACAAAGTTTCAATCTGTTTCATTTCTTTCATTTATTTTCAAATCTTATTATGTTGGTGATGTGTTTCCAGTTTGGGTATGCCATTTTATATATTTTATAGTATAATTAATTGTTGGTTTAGGAAAGCATTCAATGTGTAATGACGGTTTCCTGCGCTTTATCTCTTTCCTTCATAAGCGCTAATGCAGGCGATGTACGAGTCTATTATATAATGGTTTATATACAGTGATCGTGCGACCCTCCCAAACTGGCAAATTACATATTTTGGTTGTATTCCTCATCAATAATCATACTTAAGAAATATTACAGTTGGTATGTAGTACCTATCAGTACATTCCTCTTTTTATAGTCAGGTATTTTTCGTAAAGTCTCCAAAGCACAAGTACTGTTTGTTTTACAAATTTCACAGCCTTGCACATCTATTGAGCTCTCTTTCTTATGTAATTTATAGTTATACATTATTTAATTTTTCTTTTAGTTAGGCAATTTCTGTTTTTTCGCTCCTGCTCTTGTGTGGGATTATTGTATTTATCAAATATAACGTAGCCTGCCTCGTTTCTCTTGAATCATATGCTGTTTACATTTTGCACATTCATTTTGTTCTTTTTAGATGTTACTTTCTCTTTCAGATCTATCCTTGTGCATAAATACGGTTTAAGGTACGCAAGAAATAGGATTCTCAATAAGGTAAAGTTTTATTTGGATTACTACTATTGGTGTCACACCCCCTTTTAAACATTGTATGTTTTTTAATGTTTTTTAACATCTGTTTTTAAACATTGTATGTTTTTTAATGTTTTTTTAACATCTGTTTTTAACAGTCATGTATGATGATTTTATTTACATGATTGATAAACACTATAAATGTTCGTCACACAATGTATTTTATTTATTTTGTCTATGGTTTTAAATAGCAATATTTGATTATTTATGTGTGATCATTACTTATTGTTAGTTCTTAATATTTATTAATTATTTATTAATTATTTTTATTATGATATGGTTTTATTGATTTTTCATGTATTTATGATTTTAGTGTACCAGTTTAAAACCCCCTGATGAAGGCAACGAAACACGGCCTCTGTTGGGTAGTCCCTGGTATACAGATAATAAAGGTCTGTCTTTCCCAATACTACGTTTGCCCCACTCTTACAATAGACAGAGTCCAATTTTCTGCTGTTATCTGACCCCATCTGGGGGCAAAATGACATAACCTTCCTGGGATGGTGGAGGGTTCTGGGCCGTTAAGGGCCAGAAAGGCAAAGTTCTCTAGATAGGAGTCAAAGCCCTTGTGGAGGCTGAGTCTGCTGAGCTGGTTGAGGCTTAGCTGCTTTCGTCTTTCTTTGCCTAGGTTGTTGCTGCTGTCCCTTTTCGGCAGACTGACCTAAACGATGCCCCTGCTGGGTATAGGAGGGATAAAACTTTTTCTTCTTACTGAAGAATGGTTTCTTAGAGGATCTTTTCCTCGCAGGATCAGCTGTAGATTTAGACAATCTGTCCAAAGTGATATTGTCAGCATCTATCTCATTAGCTTTTTCCTGCCAATTCTTGCCAAAGAGATTCTCTCCTGTGCAAGGTATATTCCCTAGTTTGTCCTGTACCCAAATTTCCAAGTCAGATGCCTGGAGCCAGGTAATCCTACGTGCACCTATGGCAATGGCAGAGGTTCTGCTTATGCATTCAAAGCAATCAAAGGCTGCACGATTCACAAACTTGGAAACATCCTGAGCATGTTTATTTATTTATTTATTTATTTTAACAAATGCTTATATACCGCTACCTTCCAGGAAGATCAGGTGCGGTTTACAATGGAACAATTTTAAACAGGGTAACATTCTGTTTTTTACATAGAACATAAGAAACTTTGGTTATACATTACAATGAAACATTTTTTAAACAGGGTAAACATCCTGTTTTTTTTTTTTTTTTTACAAAGTTCTTAAGAAACTGTGGTTATACATTAACAATTTTACTTGCTATATTTCAACTATGTACAAACCTCATAACTATATACAAAAGTTTGTATTTCATTGGCTTATTTAAATAGTATTACAGGTTTATTTACCTATTATATATAGGGTATGATTTGAAGTGTATGTGGTACGTTTGAATGTATTATTGAAACTGGTAGGCTCATTTAAATGATAAAATTGAAATTTGTATTGAGTTTAAATTTATAAGCGAAAATCATAGGTCAAGATAGGGTATTATTCAGGGGTAATTTTGTTGATTACAAAATTTGGCTCTGGTTTAGTCTATTATTATTCATTTAGAGATTCATTTATCCATTTTCAACAAGTGGAAAAGTGTTTTCCATTGAGTCATAGTGCATTCTGAACATGTGGGTTTTTAGCTTTTTCCTTATTTCTTTTAGTTCGGTTAGTTT
This sequence comes from Ichthyophis bannanicus, assembly GCA_033557465.1. Taxonomy (NCBI): domain Eukaryota; kingdom Metazoa; phylum Chordata; class Amphibia; order Gymnophiona; family Ichthyophiidae; genus Ichthyophis; species Ichthyophis bannanicus. Next base: position 935,793,936 of record CM066033.1, on the reverse strand, counting down.
TCTTATTTCTTCCGGGAGGGAGTTCCAGAGTGTAGGGGCTGCATGAGAGAATGCTTTTTTATTGGTTATCTTTTTAGCTTTGGTGAAGTCTTTTGGACATTTTATTTTATTAGCGTTGTCTCTCCTGTGGACACTTTGTTGAGTCTATATCAATGAGCTTGGTTAGTGTAGATGGGGCTAAGTTATTTATTGCTTTAAAGGTAGTTATTATTGCTTTATAGTTTATTCTACATTGTATTGGTAGCCAGTGCAAGTGAGCTAATATTGGGGTTATATGTTCAAATGGGTGTACTTTCATTATGATTCTGGCTGCTGTATTTTGGGTAATTTGAAGCCTTTTTATATTTTGTTTTGTTGTACCTAGGAGTGTTAGATTGGCAAAATCAAAATGGGGTGTGATGATCGCATGTATTATGCTAGTGAAGTCCTGTATATGTATAAATGTAATTTCAGTTTGTTCAATGTAAACCGCACTGATGCAGAATAGCGCGGTATATAAGAGAATTAAAATAAATTAAATAAATAAATAAATAAATAAAATAAGTGGGCGTATTTGTTTTAGTATTTTTAGTTTGTAGTGAATTTTCTTGTGTTACTGATATGCGTGTTCATAGTGAGATGAGAGTCAAGAGTGACTCCTAAGTATTTCACTTCCTTTTTTATGTAGATATCATGGTCTTGTAATGTTATGTGGGTTGGAGGGGTGTAGGATTGGTTTTTTGTTACTATTAATATTTCTGTTTTAGAGTGGTTAATGTGTAGATTTTGTTCTGTTAGCCATTTTGTTATTTCGTTGAAACTCTCAACTAGTATTTGCATTGGGAGGTGAGGTGTCGTAAATGGAATATACATCATTATGTCGTCTGCATATATATGATATTGAATTTTGAATTTTTTGAAAATATTGCAGACGGGTTGAATGTATATATTAAATAGGAGGGCTGAGAGGGCAGAGCCCTGGGGAAGGCCAATAGTTTGGTCATAGGTGTTGGATGTTTGGTTTCCAATTCTTACTGTTTGTGTTCTGTTAGTTAGATATGATGTAAACCAATTGTAAACTGTTGAGTTAACTCCAATTTGTTGTAATCTGTTTAGCATTATCGTATGATTTACGCTATCAAAAGCAGCTGATATGTCGAGAAAAAGGAGAATGAAAGCTTGCTTAGAGTTATCAATTCCTCTTTGTAGTGTATCTAGGAGAACTGTCAGGAGTGTTTCCACTCCATGACATGGGCGAAAACCATACTGTTGGTCATCGAGGGGGGCTGATGTATCTATGTATTCTTGTGTTTGGGTTTGGACTACTTTTTCAATAAGTTTAGCCATAAAAGGTATACTTGATATAGGTCTGTAGGAGTTGGGTGAGGTTTTGTCAAGCTTATTATTTTTGAGTATTGGGCGTATTTGTGCGTGTTTTAGTGTTGGCGGGAGGTAGCCTTGGTGCAATGATAGATTTATTATTGGTAGGATAAAAGCTGATAATGTAGGAAGAGAGTTCTTTATCCATGTTACTGGGCAGGGGTCTAGGTTAGATGTCGTGGTATTTAAGTTTAAGATAATATTTTTCAGTGAATTTTTGGTTATTGGGTGGAACTTGGACCAGTCATTTACTTGCTGGAAGAGATTGCTTGTAGTGGTTTTTGGTGACAAGGCATGTTGATTTGATTTGTTTTTGTAGTGGTTAGCTAGTGTTTGGGCAGATATATCTGTTATGACATGACTTGCATTGTGTGTGTTGTTGGCAAGGTTTTGAACCAATGAAAACAATTCTCTTGGTCTGTTTAATGATTTATTTAGAATGTTTGTGTAGTAGTCTTTCTTTGCGTTAACAGTTGCTTCCTTGTATTTTTTAAGATGGTTATGGTATTTCTCAAAGCTAGGGGTTGATTTGGTGCTGTGCCATTTTGATTCTAGTTTCCTTAGTTCCCTTTTCATTAGTTTCAAGCTTTTAGTGAACCATGGAGTCACACCTGCTCTGGATTTGTTGTTATTTTTTAAATCATGCTTGTGGATGGCTGCTTTGTTGATTGTATTATGCCAGGTTGAGACTGCTTTGTCTAGGTCAGTGGGTGATAGAGAGAGATAAGGGATTGTTGAATCTAGGAATTCTTCCTCATTGAATCTTTTAAATCTTGTTATTGGAGCTATTTGATTTTTGTTATTATTATTTGGCTCAGTGTATGTAAGGTTGAACTTAATTAGATGGTGGTCTGACCAGGGGATTGGAGTACATTCCAGAAAAGTTGAGTCAAAAAGTTTATAGAGTGCATCAGGGAGGAAGACTAGGTCGAGGGTACCACCTCTATTGTGGTTTTTTTCGTTTATTATTTGGTGATAATCCATATCAGCAATTGCATCAAGGAATAGGGTTGATTGTTGGGTTGGTAGGGATGGGAGATTAAAATCACCTAGCAGTATTATTGGGTTGCGTTCTGTTGATGTGCTAAGGAGTTCTAACAGGGCATCTAGGTTTTCTGCTTTATTATCAGGTGGTCTGTATGTAAGGCATATTCTAATGTGAGCAAATTTTATGATGATTGTGTCAATATTATTGGGATGAGCAGAGGGTAATGGTTTTGCTTTTAGGACTTTTTTAGTCATCGTGAGTACACCTCCTCCTTTTTTGTTATTTCTATTTGTGTATGATATGTCATAGTTATAGTTTTTTAATTGGTTTAGGTATACAATATTGGTGTCGGTTAACCAGGTTTTAGTGACAAATAGTGCGTCTGGGTTATAGTCGTTTAATAGATCAGTGAAGATAGGGAGTTTATTTTTCATAGATCTTGCATTTATTAGAATACATGACAGTGAGGTAGGATTTTTTGTTGTTTGTTGGTTGAGTGATTGAAGTGTAGCAGTGGGTTTTATCTGTATCAGTCTGTGATGATTTGCTTTTAAATTATGTTCCGTGAGGATATGTCCCGGGAGAGGTCCAGAATGGATTATTCTTTGTATTATAGGGATAGGTTTATTTTTATTATTGTGAAGACTGCTGGTTAGTGTGATTAGTGTTATTAAGATAATACATATATATAGCATTCTTAAGCAATAGGCATTTGATGATAACATTTTAGGGCGAAGGTTTGTGATATGAGTAATGAATGGATCTACTACAATTAGTAATAGTAAATACAACTAATTGGTAACAGTGATGTGGTCAAATATTAAAACAATTCTACAGGATATTGACAATCGTAAATGCAGTACAATGTAGGAACAGTTTTGTGAGAACTTCTTGCAATAGTGGATATGGCTACTAGCAACAGTAACGTGATAGATTATATAAACAATTCTGTAGGTTACTAGCTATAGTATGTGTGGCTTCGATAATGTAGACAATATAACTACTTTGGTGTTTGACAAGAGCGAGATAATCCTGCCTTTTATCATCAGGAAGGAGAGGGCTCATAAGCTCTAAATCTCCTGTGACCTCTTTAAGGATCATTCCCATATACAAGATATAGGAACTGATCCTAGCAGAAAGCATGGAAGCCTGGAAGGATCGACGTCCAAAGGCGTCAAGAGTCCTACACTCACGTCCTGGAGGATTAGATGCAAGCCTTTTTGCACTCTTTATCCATCTCATGGCTGATTCCACCACCATGGAATGGTGTGGAGATTGAGTCTTCTGAAACCCAGGACAAGGAGGAACTTGATACATGGTGTCAAGTCTTCGAGAGTGAGGAGATGTGGTTAGAGGTGTCTCCCACATCCTTAACATGAGATCATGCAAGATCTCATGAATAGGTAAGGTAGCTGCCTCCTTGGGAGCTTTAGGGTATTGTAGGATTTCTAATTCCTTTGCCCTAGGCTCTTTTTCAGGAGCCACTGTGATGGAAAGACCTTGTGCCACATCTCGGATAAAATCCTGAAAGGACATATCCTCTGGTGGAGACATCCTATGCTGAGGAGAAGAGGAATCCTCAGGAAGAAGTACTTTGGTATCAGCAGAGCTTTCAGAGTCTTCAGACTCATCCGAGGATTCGAAGTATCTCCGATCCGGGTGATCGTGAAAGTCACGGTACCGGTACCGATCGAAGTTGGCATCGGAGTGGTCCGGTACCGACTTGTCGATGCCGGATAGAGATGCATGACTCGGTCCCAGTAGAATACCTGCCGATGTCGATGCAGTCGGTGCCGGTACCGGAGTCGGTGCCGGCATCGGTTGAATTGTCTGAAGCGGTTTCAGGGGCATCGAGGCCGTGAGAAGAGCCGCCAGACTGCGTTCAATAGCCAAGAATCTATGGTCTATCGACGCTGCCGATGCTTGGGTATCAGTGCCGGATGAAGCGGCCGGCACCCCAGAGCATGGCATCAGTAGTTCTGCCGAGGTTGAAGCCTCAAGAACATCCTGCAGCCCCGTTGGTGCTTTGGAAGCCGAAGCCTCCCGCTGGGGCAATTTTGCCGTTGAAAGTCCCTCAAGGGCAACGCCAGAGGCATCTCACTGTCTAGAAGGAGAGCTACCCTTTGAGGACCGGCTAGATTTATGTTTAGTTACCTGAGATCCATGGGAGGAAGACGAAGCCCTGGAAGACATCGATGCCACGGAGGCTGCATCGGAGGGAAAAAGGGTGCTAAGTTTAGCAGCTCGGATTTGCTGGACCTTTTCGACATCATCCCACAGGCAACACACTCTGAAATAGAGTGGTCAGGACCTAAACATTTGAGGCACCACTCATGGGTGTCAGTGACGGAGATGGTACCGCCACACTTAGAACACTTTTTAAAACTCGAAGCGGGTTTTTCCATTTTGAAGGAAAAAGTTAGTGCCCAAAATGGCGCATGGCACCTGAGGAGAAAATTACTGGAAAAGACTCCAGAAAGAAAGTTGTTGTTTTTTTTTTTTTGAGAAAAAAAGAAAGAAGAACCGGCGCTACTGGTGTAGCGTCGAGGGAAGGCAGACGCGACCACAAAAAAAGAAGAATAAGAAGGGAATTTTTTCTGCAGTGACAGGATGTGCGACCTGTCAGCTCCGCGGAAAATGAAGAACTGGAGAGGGACAGTTGGGAAAGGCAGGAAGGCAGCACGCAGGCGCTGTGGGATGCTCCCAAAAGCTTTCCTATTGGACACTGGGGAGCATTTCCGCGCAGGCTCCATCGGTACCGACGATACCCATATGTGAAGACTACATTCCTGCTTGTTCCTGGAGATCAAATGTTCTTCTGTTTTTTATTAAGAGAAATAATTGCAGTGAGTGTTTTTCTTGAAAAGAAGAGAAAATGGAAATGTTATAACAATATTGTAACAAGTGTTCAGCTGCTTTTTACTAAGAGAAATAATAGCATTGAGTGATTTTTTTTTAAAAGAGGAGGAGCATGTAGAAATAAACCATACAGTGAATGTGTGCAGTATTTAACGTGCTGCTGGGTTTTTTGAGCTGTGCATTTTCTTAAAATAAAAATATGTTTTTATACAAAAACAAGTTTTTTTGTTTTCCCTGTTTTGTTGAATGCTGTAGTATTTTTACTTTTTAGTTTGAACAGAAATCCTTTGTATATTGGGTAACGTTGTTTGATAGTTTTACCATTGAGCAGGCAGTTTTGATTGAGGGATACATTTAAGAAATCTATCATGGGCACTGTGCCAACTTTATGGACTATGTTAGCTATAATGATCTGTATGCTAGCTGGTCATATGCATTTTAGAAAGGCCTTAAAAACATGGTTATTTCTGAAATTTGAATTGATATTGTTCCCTTCATTTAACTATGTAATAGAAATGCTGTCAACCTATTTGTAATATACTATGCCATATATTACTTTGTGATCCACCTAGAGCTCTGTCAAGTTAAGTGCAGAATATAAGAATTTGTATTAAATTTAAATTCAATTTAAATTAAATAAGAAGTCCCATCAAACTGGGGAATGCACCAGCACTGATCACACAGGCACAAGGAATATTGTTGCATTCCAACATCAAGTTCCTTGCCCTCACAACTTGAATGTTGAAAAGTTCACATCATCTTTTGTAGATCTGCTTGATTTTGGTTTTCAGGAGGGACTCCACTGGAAGTTTATTCCGTTTTAAATGGAGGAGATTTGGTATTTGGTGTGACATTAAGGCCCTAGATCCCTTTTCCTGTCCCAAAACAAAAATTAGAATACCTTCTACATCTTTTGAATTAGGTCTGAAGATGAACTCCATTAGAGTTTACCTTATTGCATTTGGCGCATAGCATGTAGTTGGTAAACCCATATCTCTGTACAGCTTTAATGTGATTTATGTGGGGCTTGCTTCTATTGTTTTGGAACATCAGCATGGTTTTGACCCAGCTGATGAAAGCTCCCCTTGGAGCCACTGGAGCTATCTGGTTAAATTTAGAACTCAGCAGAGAGCTTGTAGTTTCAATTTAATACTCACTCAGGGCCTAGTATCAGCAAAGTACTTTTAGTTTAAAACACAGACGAGAGCTTTCTGGTTAAAACTAGAAACCAGCAGAGAGCGTCTAGTTTAAATTTCATAATAAGTCAGAGCCTAGCAGCAGCAAAGAGCTTTAATTTAGATCAAATCGGAATATAACTTAGCATAAAAGGCAAAACAGGGTCAGTATTCTTTGAGCAACAAATAAAGTCTTCTAGAGACCTTTACAAAGAGGCCTTCTACCTAGGGTCAAGAGACCTGTGAAACTTTTTCAATAGGTGTTAACGCTAGGTGGCAGGTCAAAAGGTTATTTTGAAAGACTCCTTCTATCCAAACAAGGCCTGTTAATCACCCACGAAGTTGGTCACAGCTTACCTCAGAAGCACAGGACACGGTACTGTGTAGCAGCCCTCTTTTAATAAGTGTTATTTCCCTCCCTCCCTCACACCCATACACCCCTGGGATAATAGTAGCTTTATAGGTACTTACATATCTTAAAAGAATGGAGGTGCCCTCAGGTGCAGCTAGTTATCCAAATCAGTCATACACTAAGGACCTGAGATTAATTAAGCTTCAGGTGAACAAGGTATATTAAACGTATTAGGTACATTTTATTAGTATAAGTATCCATAGCAACCCTTAGTAAGTAAAGAATTTAAACATCTAAACACAAGCTTAAAACTAAGATGCAGACAGCAGTCCAGCAGCGAGATGGGGGCTTTCCAGTCTTTTGCACTGAGTGTCACATGTATGATTTTCTCCCAGTTAGTGAGAGGTCTTATATGTGCACTAGGTGCAAGGAGCTCTTTGCTCTCAGGGAATGAGTCAGTTCTCTAGAGACTAGAGTAGCAGACTTGGAAGACATAAGAAAGACAGAGAGGTACATAGACGAGACCCACAGGGATATAGTCCTGAAGTCCCACCTCCAGTCTGGCAGCATCCCTGTTGCCATGGAAGAGAGAGGTCACGTGACAGGAGAGCATCACCCTGGTGTGGCAGGAAGTGATCCTGTAACTAGGACCTGTCCTCCAGGTGATGTAAAACCCTCTCGCACCAGGGAAGCTTCTCCAGGGCCATGTGCCCATAAGGGAAGGGTTAGGACAGCCGTTATAGTTGGTAATTTGATCATTAGGCATGTAGATAGCTGGGTGGCTGGTGGACGTGAGGACTGCCTGGTAACATGCCTGCCTGGTGTGAAGGTAGGGGACCTCATGTGACAACTAGTTAAGGTCTTAGATAGTGCTGGGGAGGAGTCTGCTGTCTTGGTACATGTCGGAACCAATGACAAAGGAAAATGTGGTAGGGAGGTTCTGGAGGCTAAATTTAGGCTTTTAGGTAGGAAGTTGAAATACAGAACTTCCAGGGTAGCGTTCTCCGAAATGCTTCCCGTTCCACGCGCAGGGCCCAAAAGGCAGGCAGAGCTCCAGAGTCTCAATGCATGGATGAGACGATGGTGCAAGGATGAGGGTTTTGGATTTGCTAGGAACTGGGGAACATTCTGAAGAAAGGAGGGGCTCTTCCGAAGGGATGGGCTTCACCTTAACCGGGATGGAACCAGGCTGCTGGCATTAACCTTTAAAAAGGAGATAGAGCAGCTTTTGAACTAGATAATAGGGGAAAGCCGACAGTCGCAGAACAGCGCATGGTTCGGAAGAATGTATCCTTGAAGGATACTACCAAAAGCAGTGAGGTTCCAAAAAAGAGTAAAGTAGCCCAAAAGCCCTCGAGTATGGAGCAGACAGAGCTTAAAGATCCCAAATTACCCATGCCTACCAATAGCCAAATTAATATGAATAAAATACAGTCTTTAAAATGCTTGCATGCAAATGCTAGAAGTCTAAAGAAAAAGATGGGAGAGTTAGAATATATAGCACTAAATGAGATGTTACATATGATTGGACTATCAGAGACATGGTGGAAGGAGGACAACCAGTGGGACACTGTGATACGTGGGTACAAACTATATCTACGCAGATGATGTATTAATTTTCACCCCAATCAAAATCATGCAACCTGACCTCTCCTCACTAGTAGAGTGTTTCAACACAATCACTGACTGGCTCTCTTCTCAGAATCTATGCATAAACTTTAAGAAAACCGAAGTCCTATTCATAACCAAGAACAAGAATTTCTCTCCCCCCACCTCACTGAAGGTGCGAGGTGCAGAACTTCCATGTAAATCGGAGATACGATACCTGGGTGTCACAATAGACCAACAGTTCAACTTCAAAGAACACATAAAGAATACTACAAAATCCATCTACAATAAGATACGGATCTAAGACACCTAAGACCTCTACTAGCCGCAAATGATTTCAGAACAATATTCCAAACACTTGTAATGCCACATTTTGATTATGCCAACATAATCCTACACGGCCTCCCTAAGAACACCCTCAATCCACTTCAGATGGCGATGAATACAGCAGCTCGCATCCTCTGCAGTATAACTAGAAGAGATCACATCACACCATTACTCACGGACCTTCACTGGCTGCCGTTGCAATGCAGGATCACTTACAAGGTACTACTACTAACGTTTAAAGCAATTAACCGGGGAGAGTCGGGGAGACAGCGTGCTGTGCGGAGGCGGCAGGCTCCTGTTCCAGCGGCCCCGACGTCATCGGGGGCCTTCCTTTAAAGGTGCAACAGTGTGAGAGCATTGCCGGGAGAGTCGGGGAGACAGCGTGCTGTGCGGAGGCGGCAGGCTCCTGTTCCAGCGGCCCCGACGTCATCGGGGGCCTTCCTTTAAAGGTGCAACAGTGTGAGAGCATTGCCGGGAGAGTCGGGGAGACAGCGTGCTGTGCGGAGGCGGCAGGCTCCTGTTCCAGCGGCCCCGACGTCATCGGGGGCCTTCCTTTAAAGGTGCAACAGTGTGAGAGCATTGCCGGGAGAGTCGGGGAGACAGCGTGCTGTGCGGAGGCGGCAGGCTCCTGTTCCAGCGGCCCCGACGTCATCGGGGGCCTTCTTTTAAAACGCTGTGCGTTCAGGCGCAGCCGGAGGCGCAGGTCGGGGGCAGCGATCAAAGGGGCACGATATAAGGGGCGAGTAAGGCCCCTTGGGAGCCCCTTGGAGCAACGCAGGAGCAGTAGAGTGTGATCTGAGTCGCCGCAGAGACTGCGATGGGGAAAAAGGAAGAAAAAGGTGGTTCCAGAGGAGAAAGTAGTTCCGGTGGTAGGCCCCATGGACAAACACCTTCAGGTTAAGGTAGGGGCGGATGTGTCTCTGGACCCAGACTTTCTCTCTCTTCACTCACCTGCGGTGTCTCTGAGTTCTCCGGAGAGATCTCCACCTTCTCCTCCAGTATATATTTCTCCACCTTCTCCAGTGACTGTGGGGGACTATGTTAAGCAAAGTACTCCGGTGGTTTTCCCGGGGAAGTTAACACCAGTTGCTTGGGTTTCAGATCCAGGTGTCATTAAGGGGATACCTGAGGATCAGGTTACCCTTGTTGACATTTGGAAGAGTGTTACTCGCATAGAAAGTATGTTTGCCCCCACTCTTGCACAGCTGTGTAACTTCTCATCTGAGGTTAGTGACCAGCTGTGTGAGATGGAGAAGTGTTTGGGGAATGTGTCCTCTCAGCTTTCTAAGTGTGAGAATCAGTGTGCTACTCTTAAGGCTACTAGTGTCTCAAGTATTAAGGAGAGTTTGCTGGTACATCATAGGATGGAAATGTATGACAATTTATTTAGAGTTAAAACTATTAGGTTATTAAATTTTCCTATATGTTCTTTGTTATCTGCAGAGAAATTTTATTTCGGAAGTATCTTAAGGAATCTTTGGGTCTGGCTTCTGCTGACTCTATATTGGTTTCTAAATTATATTACTTAACTGGGAGGAAGGTATCACTTGGCACACCTGGTGAGATGGATACTCTCCAGGGTGGTGCTAATTTTGACCTTACCAAGTTTCTTGAAGATTCGCAAGATACTATTACAACTCGGGCTACTTTGGTAGTCACTTTTGTATCTGAGTGTGATAAATCCACTGTGTTTAAGTTGTATTTTAAAAGGTCATCTGTTCTGTTCTGTGGTGCCAGGGTTCAGATGTTTCCCGATGTCTGTAAGGCCACACAATTAAGGAGACAGGCTTTTTTAGCCTTGAAGCCTAAGGTGTTGGCTCTTTCAGCCAGTTTTTTCTTACGTTACCCTTGCAAATGTGTTATTACATTGCAGGGATCTAAATATATTTGTTGATCCTTCACAGTTGCAGGTATTTTTGGATAACAAATAGTAGTGCACATTTATGTTTGGAGAAGTGGGGATATATAAGTTAGTGCTGTCTTAATAGTAGGAATTGTTCCTGATATTTTCTTTTAATTGATTATTGGAATATTCTCCCCTTTATAGTGGGCTAGGTATATGAGGACTGATGCTTTGTTTGTTTTTCTTATTTAATGATGGTGTTTCCTGTTTTATGGCATTGGATCACAGATTTCTTGTACTTTAATTTTGTAAGTATGTTAAAATTTCAATAAAAAAAAAAAAAAAAAATAAAGCAATTAACCGGATATCCCCTCCATCCCTCTCCGCAATCCTAACCATCACTCCCACAAACAGGCTGAGAAGGACAATATCCGCTAATATGCTGACTATACCAACTGAGTCCACCAAATGCACACAAACAACCAGGAATAGAGCTTTTACATTCTATGCTTCTAGGTGCTGGAACGACCTCCCACCTCACATCCGAACAATCAATGACATCTCTCAGTTCAGAAAAGCCCTTAAACACTACTTATTCTGCCTCCACTTTGTCCACCCTAATCCAACACAATCACTTTTCCCCGCCCCCGCAACCCACACACTCAGCCTCTGATGCCCCAACAACATAACCCTTGACACTACACAAATTAGACCCCCATTAGGCACACCCTCAATGATCATAGATCACATGATCTTTCCCCATTGCGATTAACAACTTGCTGAATATAAGCTGTAAATAGTTTCTACAACTACTACGGTAGTTTGTATATAGTTACCCCTGTTACATTCCAAGTTACATACCCTGTTCAATGTAAGCAAAAGATCCTGTTCTGATGCAAATTTCTGTTATTTGTAAACCGCACTGATACCAAAAAGCGCGGTATATAAGAACTGTCAATAAAATATCGTAATGATAGAGCTGATCGAATTGGTGGAACAGTTGCGCTCTATGTTAGAGAGGACATTGAGTCAGAAAGGATTAAAGTTTTGCAGGAAACAAAATTTGCTGTAGAATCTCTATGAATTGAAATACCATGTAAAAAGGGGAAAGCGATGGCAGTGGGGGTGTACTATCTACCGCTTGGCCAGAAAGAACAAATGGATGATGAAATGCTCAAAGAAATTAAGGAAGCTAACAAACGTTACAGCACAGTAATAATAATGGGTGATTTCAATTACCCCGGTATCGACTGGGTCAGTGTCATGGCAGGACATGCTAGGGAGATGAAGTTCCTAGATGAAATAAATGACTGCTTCTTGGAGAAGCTGGTTCATGAACCGACCAGAGGGGAAGCCATATTGAACCTAGTCCTTAGTGGAACACCAGATCTGGTGCAAGAGATAAGGGTGTTGGGGCCACTTGGCAATAGTGATCAGAGCATGATCGCGTTTGATCTAATTAAGGGAGAAGGGATGGTAAGGAAATCCACAGTACAACCTTTTAACTTTCGAAAGGGCGACTATGATAAAATGAGGAAAATAGTTAAGAAAAAACTAAAAGGAGGAGTTGCAAAGGTTAAAGGCTTACATCAAGCTTGGGTATTGCTGAAAAATACTATCTTGGAAGCCCAAACCAGTTGTAGTCCACGCTTTAAGAAAAGTGAAAGGAAGTCCAAAAAACTGCCAGCATGATTTAAAGGTGAGGTCAGAGAGGCTGTTGTTGCCTAAAAAGCATCTTTCAGGAAATGGAAAAAATAGCCAAACGACGAAACCTGGAAACAGCACAAGCACTGGCAAGTTAAATGCAAGGCATTGATAAGGCAGGCAAAGCGAGAATTTGAGAAGAAGCTTGCTGCGGAAACTAAAAGGCGTAATAAAGACTTTTTCAAGTACATTCGTAGCAAAAAACCTGTGAGAGAGTCAGTTGGTCCATTAGATGATAGAGGGGTTAAAGGGGCACTAAGAGGCGAAAAGGCAACAGCAGAGAGACTGAATGAATTCTTTGCTTCGGTCTTTACTGAGGAAGATGTAGGGATGTTACCCATGACTGAAGTGATATTTAAAGGTGCGGAAGAATTGAAGGAAATATCGATACATCGGGAAGATGTATTACAACTATTAGATAAACTGAAGCGTAGCAAATCACCAGGGCCGGATGATATATATCCAAGAGTGTTGAAAGAACTCAAATATGAGATTGCAGACCTGCTATTAGTAATCTGTGAACTATCATTAAAATCATCTGTAATACCTGAAGATTGGAGGATGGCGAACGTAACACCAATTTAGACTTGGCTTTAGACAAGGAAGATAATGTCTTACTAATCTGTTATGTTTTTTTTGAAGGTGTGAATAAACAGGTAGACAAAGTTGAGTTGGTTGATATAGTTTATTTGGACTTTCAGAAAGCCTTTGACAAAGTCCCTCATCAGAGACTTTTGGCAAAACTAAAAAGAGTCATGGGATAGGAGGCAGTGTACTATTGTGGATTAGGAACTGGTTAAAAGACAGAAAGCAGAGGGTAGGGCTAAATGGCCAATTTTCCTAATGGAGAAAGGTGAATAGTGGTGTACCCCAGGGATCTGTGCTGGGTCCGCTGCTTTTTGACATATTCATAAATGACCTGGAAAAGGGAATAATGAGTGAGGTTATCAAATTTGCAGATGACACAAAACTATTTAAAGTTGTCAAAACCCAAGAGGATTGTGGAAAATTGCAAGAGGATCTTAATAAATTGGAAGACTGGGCATCCAAATGGCAGATGAAATTTAATGTGGACAAGTGCAAAGTTATGCACCTAGGGAAGAACAACCCAAACTATGGTTACACAATGCAAGGTTCCACATTAGGAACCACCACCCAGGAAAAATATTTAGGTGTCATTGCGGATAACATGTTAAAACCCTCAGCCCAGTGTGCAGTGGCGGCGAAGAGAGCAAATAGGATGCTAGGTATCATAAGGAAATGAATGGAAAATAAAACAAAGGATATTATAATGCCTCTATATCGTTCCATAGTGAGACCTGTCAGACAGCTGCCTGGGTGAAAATCTTCACAGTCTTGGCAAGTGCATATAACTATATGATTTGCAAGGTATTGTGGGCAATGTAGTTCATTCACACCAGACACAGCTGCTGACAATAATTTAGTTGTGCTCTTGGGTAAAGCCAATAAGATATTTATTTATGGGGTTATTTCTCCCAACACAGATATGCTTGGTAGCACATAAATTAGGTTACTTGCTTTCAGTGTTAACTTGGAAAAACAAAGTCAAAATCAGGAAAACAACAAATGAAAAGCCACAAAGCAAGAAACAAACTGTTCTTTTCAGGTTAACTTCTGATTACTTCCCACATAGATACAGAAGTGATTCTCTCCTAGCTCACAAGCAATTAGGTAAGGCTTAATTGCTAGCAGTTATCCAGCTGAAAGCCCTTAGCTGGCTTGCTTTCTACTGTGTGGGTCAAATCCTGCTTCAGGAGCTTTTCTGAGTAGATTAAAGAACAAATTTGTATTTCTTTGTGATGGTTGCTGTACTTTATAACAGAAAGTTACCAACGGAGTTTAGATAGAGAGCAGTCCATATAAACAGGATCCTCATCTGCTATTATTCCCCCTTGTTCAACAAGCATGGGTTCAATATCATGGATTGGCACAGATGAATCTCTCAATGGAGCATTTTCAGGAGAATACTTGTTTCCCTGCTGTCTTTCAAGGTTATAGCTAGGGCATAGATCAGTGTTCATACCTGAGCTTCCATTGCTGCTAGAGTTCCTCTCTATATAGCCTGGCCAGTATGTAGTCCAGTTCTTATGTCCAGCCTTCCAATCCAGATCCCTGGACACTGGATCTCTCTTCACATACCTTCTGGCACAGGTCTTAGGGTCCCTTCCACGTGCAGCCGTCTCCCTCACAGGTAGCCTCTGGTGATTCCTAGCTCTGCAGCACCATTCCTCTGGCTTTCCCCAGTCCAATGGTGTATGCTGGCCCTTGGAATACCTCCCAGTATACGTACTGCTTTGGACTCTTCTAGACCTTTCAAAGGCTTTTCTCTTCCTTCTTCCAAAGGGTCTCTTTCCCTCTCTGTCCGTCCGGTTTGGCTTCTGCTTCTGATGATCCTTCAGATGAAACTGATGATCAAACTCAAGCTGATTCTCAGGATACTGAGGACAATTCTCTGGATATCCAAGGTGATCATGAAGATGGTCATCTGTAGACTAAACTCTACTCTTATTCTGCCTAGATGAGTGCTCCTCCCTAACACAGCGCAGCTGTGCTGAATCAGGCCCTGCCCTTTGAGATGAGTGCTTAGGGATTACCTCATAGCCCTCCTGATTGAACACACGTTTCCCCACTTCAGCTCCTCTAATGGCTGTTGGAAACCTGGTGCATTCTGGGACTGGTAGTCTTTTATGGCAAAATTCTGTTTTCTTATTTCTACCAGAACTGACAGGTTGCTTGTTCAGAGTCACTTCACCTTTTCTATAGCTCCTTCCTGAGCTATGATAAGCTTCCTTATCACAGACTGCACCTTGAATATTCTGTGCAATTCTGGTCTCCGTATCTTAAAAAGGATATAGCGTTATTAGAAAAGGTTCAGAGAAGAGCCACCAAAACGGTAAAGGGGATGGAAGGATACCCCTATGTAGAAAGGATAAAAAGGTTAGGGCTCTTTAACCTGGAAAAGAGACGGCTGAGGGGAGATGATAGAAGTCTATAAATTAATGAATGGAGTGGAACGGGTGAACGTAGATCGATTGTTTACATTATCAGAATATAGAAAGACTAGGGGTCATGCATTGAAGCTACAAGATAAACTATTTAAGACTAATAAAAGAATATATTTTTTTCACTCAACATGTTATCAAACTCTGGAATTTGTTACCGGAGGATGTAGTAAAGGCTGTGAGTGTAGCTGGGTTTAAAAAAGGTTTGGACAAGTTTCTGGAGGAAAGGTCCATAAACCATTATTAAGAAGGGACCCAGGATATCAATGCTTGACCCAATACAAGCATTGTGGAACCTGTGTCTTTTGGGAAAACTGCTAGGTACATATGACCTAGATTGGCCACTGTTGGAAACAGGATACTGGGCTTGATGGACCTTGGTCTGACTGGGCTTGATGGACCTTGGTCTGTTCTTATGCAGTCTGAAGTACCTGACCTTGGAAAGTCCTGCTTTTGGTGACAGTACCTTCATCTCAGAGGGTCAGTGAATTTCAGGTTCTAGTGAGCTTAACGTTAAATTTTACAACAGTAGAGTAGTTCTGCACAGGCACCTGAAGTTTCTTCCATTGATGGTTTCAGAGTTCTCTTTCAATGAGTTAATAGTGCTACCAACATTTTTCCCCTGGCTTCATGCCAACAAAGGCAAAAGTATTCTACACATAGGGCAAGCTTATTAAGCCCCATATCAGTAACTTCTTGAATGTGCGGTTCACCGCTGCTGTCTTGTCTTTCTCTCCTCTCAGTGCCTTCTGGATCCACTGCAATCTGGCTTTTGCCCTCTACATTCTACTCAGACGGCTCTTGCCAAAGTTTCTAACGACTCGTTCCTAGCCAAATCCAAGGACCTTTACTCGATCCTCATCTTTCTTGATCTTTCTGCTGCTTTTAACAATGTTGATCAAAACCTTCTCCTCAATGCCCTGTCCTCGCTTGGATTTAGGGGTTCTGTCCTGTCCTGGTTTTCTTCCTTTCTCTCCAACCTCACTTTTAGTGCATGTTCTGGTAGATCATCCTATACAGCTATCTCACTTTGTCTGTTTACCCCAGGGCTCTGTCTTGGGACCTCTCCTTTTCTCTATCTACATTCAGTTCCTTGGTGAACTCATCTCCACCTGTGGTTTTCAGTATCATCTCTATGCTGAACTCTCAGGTGTACCTCTCTGCACCTGGAATCTCTCCAGGAATCCATGCCAGGATCTCTGCCTGCTTATCTGACATTAGTGCCTGAATTTCTCACTGCCATCTGAAATTGAACATATCCAAAACTAAGCTCCTTATCTTCCCCCCTTAAGCCCACCTCCCATCCTTTCTCTATTTTTGTGGATAATACTCTACTCCTTTCTGCTTCCTTGGCTTGCAACCTTGGGGTTATCTTTGACTCCTCCTTCTCCACACACATTCAACAGCTAAAACCTGTTACTTCTTTCTCTATAACATTGGAAAAAATGTTTCTCTTCATTTCTGAACACTCTACTAAGACCCTTATCCATTCCCTAGTCACCTCCCATCTAGACAATTGCAACCTCCTCTTTGCTGGTCTTCCTCTGAATCATCTCTCCACACTTCAGTCTGTTCAAAACTTAGCTGCATGGCTAATTTTCCGCCAGTGTCGCTATGCTGTCACCCCTCTTCTCACATCATTTCATTGGCTCCCTGTCTGTCTCTGCATCCATTTCAAACTTCTACTACTGACCTATAAGTGCCTTCATTAGGCTGCTCCTCGCTATCTTTCTTCTCTTATCACTCCCTACACTCCTCCTCGGGAACTCTGCTCTTCTGGCAGATCCCTTCTATCTGTGCCCTTCTTCCACTGCCATCTCCAGACTTTGATCTTTCTACCTTGTGGCTCCTGCCTGGGAAAAACTCTCTGAATCAGTTTGTCAGGCTCCACTATGGCTCTGTTCAAATCCAGGCTAAAAAAACACACTTCATTGAGACTGCTTTTGGATCCTGATCCCCTTATTTATTTTATTTAACAAGTTTTTTATTACACCTTATCATAAAAAATCAAAGCGGTTTATAGAAGAACTCAACAATTTTACAAAGATCTCATGGAACAGGTAGGGGTGGCATATGGGACATGCTTGGAAACATAACTTATATACATTTTAACATTTCTGCATTGATTGATCAGAACGTTGAGGAGGGGGGTGGAGGCGTAATGCTTAGCCTTGTCGGGTATTTTGGGGAGTGGACTGCAGTGTTAAGTCATTGAAGTGTTCTATGAAGAGGAATGTTTTCATCTTTTTTTGGAAGTCTTAAGTCCGTGGTGGATCTCAGTGCTTCAGGAAGGGAGTTCCAGATGGCAGGTACTACTAACGATAAGGCTCTTTTCGTCGTGAAGTTGCTTGCTTTGGTGAATACGCTGGGTGTTTTGATGCTGCCACTGTTTCATTGTCTTCCTGGTCTGTTGTTGGATTGGATGCTGATTAGTTCCTGGAGCGTAAGCGTTCAGAGGTTTTGTTTGATTTTAAAGATGGTCAGCACTGTTTTGAATCTGATCCGCGAGGTGATTGGGAGCCAGTGGAGCTGATGTAAGATAGGTGTTATATGGTCAGATTTTGTAGAGCCGGCGATGATTCAGGTAGCTGTATTTTGTGCCAATTGTAATGGCCCGATAGTTTGTTTTAGGAGACCACTGAGAATAGAGTTGCAGTAGTCAAGTAACGGAAAAATGATAGCTTGAAATACTGTGTGGAAATGGTCCTGGCTAAGGAGAGGTTTGAGTATGTGGATAGTAGCCATTTTGTAATAAGCATTTCTAGTGATTTTGTTGAAGTGTGCATTTAGGTTTAGGTTGGTGTCTAGGGGTGATTCCTAGGTACCACACTTCTTCTTTTACAGGGGTGGAAACATTTGCCAAGGTGATTGATTCTGGGGGTATAAAGGAAGTGTTCATCGTGATGATTAAGTCTTCAGTCTTCTTAAAGTTGATGTTAAGGTTGTTATTTGATAGCCAGTTCATTTCGTGCATACATGTTGTCATGTTAGTATAGTCTGCTTGGTCAAGGTGGATTGGAGTGTATACCATTATGTAATCTGCATAAATGGTATACTGGATATTATGCTTGTTGAAGATTCTGCAGATGGGTTGAACATATAGGTTGAAGAGTAGGGCGGACAGTGAGGACCCTTGTGGGACTCTTTGCTCTGTAATTAATAGGGTTGAGGTGTTTATTCCTACTTTGACTTGTTGGCAGTGTTCATTGAGGTCTGGAATCACTTGAGAGTTGTGCCATGGAGCCCGGTGACTTTGTGTCTGTCTAGAAGGATGCTGTGAGCTACTGTATCAAAAGCGGTGGAGATGTCGATGAAGATGAGGAGTACACCTTTCTTTATATCATCAATCACTCTGATTAAGTTGTCAAATAGTTGCGTGAGCAGGGTTTTGATGCTGTGGTTGGGCCGAAATCCATGCTGGTTGGGATCGAGCGGGATGTGAGAGTAAATGTGATCCTGTAATTGACACTGTACTGCCTTTTCAGTGTCTTCTGTTCACCTCCTAAGAACATAAGATATGCCATACTGGATCAGACCAATGTCCATCAAGCCCACTATTCGGTTTCTAACAGTGGCCAATATAGGTCATAAGTACCTAGCAGTTTTCCCAAAAGACACAGGTTCCTCAGTGCCTGTAATGGGTCAAACAGTGGTATCCCAGGTTCCTTTTAATAATGGTTTATGGACCTTTCCTCCAAGAACTTGTCCAAACCTTTTTTAAACCCAGCTACACTAACAGCTCTTACAACATCCTCTGGTAACAAATTCCAGAGTTTGATTACACGTTGAGTGAAAAAATATTTTCTCTCATTGGTCTTAAATAGGTTACCCTGTAGCTTCTTTGCATGTCCCCTAGTCCTTTTATAGTCTGATGACGTAAACAATCGATCTACGTTTACCCATTCCACTCCATTCATTAATTTATAGACCTCTACCATATCTCCCCTCAGCCGTCTCTTTTCCAGGTTAAAGAAACCTAAACTTTTTAGCCTCTCTTTATAGGAGTATTCTTCCATCCCCCTTTACCATTTTGGTGGCTCTTCTCTGAACCTTTTCTAAAAATGCTATATCCTTTTTAAGATACGGCGACCAGAATTGCACACAATATTCAAGGTGCAGTCGGGTCCCGACTGGGAGGTCGAGGGAGACCATGACCGAGTCCGGACTCGGGCCTTCATGGCTTCGAGAACCGGCTCGGTCTCCGGGGTCGACTTAGACGTCGACGTCCCGGTGGTCGGGGCAGATGCACCAGTCAGGCTGGCCATCAGCACCCGCTGCTGATCCATGAAGGCAGACAGTCTGCACTCCAAGGCTGTCAGCCTGAGTCCAAGCTCAGGAGACTCAGCAGCCACCGACTCGGGCCCCGGCGGCGTCGGGCCCGACATCGGCTCCCTGGGAGGAGAGTCCTCGAGGACAACAGGACTTACATGCTCGATGGACTCCGGCACTACATGGGATACCTTAGTTGGTTTCTCCAGCTCCAAAGGCCCGGGGTGGCGGTCAGGCGTCTGAGACCTGGCCCTCGAGGAACCTGGGGCATCCTCCGACACCGCCCTCACGAGCTTTCTCTTCCTCTTATGCTCCCGACTGGGGGACTCCCTTTCAGAGGAACCCCGACGAAGCTCAGGGTCCGATTCCCAAGACGTCGAGGCCTATGATGAGGTCTGGGCTCGACCGGTGGCAGAGTCAAAAAAAATTCTCTCCTCCTGATGCTGCCGGCTTCTGAGCGCCTTAGTGGACATCTTTCCACATGGGACACAGACCTTGGGATCATGGTCCGGCCCGAGGCAACGCAGGCAGCAGTCGTGTGTGTCGGTAAGAGACATGAGCTTCTTACAGCGATCACACTTTTTAAAACCACTGGAGGCCATCGGGGAAAAAAGGGCCCCCCTGCGAGGTCAAAAGACCGGCCCTCCAGGGAAAAAGAAAAAGAGCGCGAACGCATGCCACGAAGGGCAAAAAAATTAAAAATAGAGATCGGGTCGATACCGGCGTACCGAATCCAGGCAGGAAGGGGAACCGGCATCGAACCGGACAAAAAGAGAGCGAAAATCGCAGAAAAAAATCAAACTTTTCCTGGTGACACGGACTCACGTCCGTTGGGCTCCACGGAAAAAGAAAGACTGAACAAGATGGCACCTTTGGGCGGGAAGGGGACCGCGTATGCGTGGGTGTATTCCCAAAGGCTTTCTTAGAAAGCTGGGAAATTGCTCCGCATGGGGGCTCCATCGATGTCGATGTCACCCATATGTGAGGACTGACTTCCTGCTTGGTCCTGGAGAATAGTCTAATGCTTGGCAGTTAATATTTAATGTGAAGAAGTGCAGCGCCATGCACTTGGGATGCAGAAATCCAAGGCAATTGTATGCGATAGGGGATGAGAAGATGGTGTGCACAGACCAGGAGGACCTCAGAGTGATTGTTTCAGAGGATCTCAAGGTGGCAAAACAGTGTGACAAGGCGGTGGCCAAAGCCAGAAGGATGTTGGGTTGCATACAGAAAGGAATTACCAGCAGAAGGAGGAGATACTGATGCCCCTGTACAAGTCGCTGGTGAGGCCTCACTTGGAATATTGTGTTCAGTTTTGGAGACCATATCTCGCACAGGATATAAAAAAAATTGAAACGGTTCACAGGAAGGCGACCAAAATGATTTGGAGCCTGCACCAGAAGATATATGAAGAGAGACTTGAAGACCTAAATATGTATACTCTAGAGGCGTGAAAGGACAGGGGACATAAGATTCAGACCTTTAAATACTTAAAGAGTATTAATGAACAAACAAACCTTTTTCAAAGACAGGAAAGTTGTAAAAGTAGGCGGCATAACATGAAACTGCAAGGGGGTAAACTGAGAGACAACGTCAGGAAATACTTTTTCACTGAAAGGGTGGTGGATGCTTGGAATGCCCTTCCGATGGAAGTGGTGGGAACAAATACAGTGACAGAATTCAAAATGGCATGGGACAGACACAATGGATCCCTTTATAGCAACAGGATAAAATCAAAATAAACTTAACTATCTCTTATATCTCAAAAAATACGGGTGACCTGCATAGAGCAGTGGGTACACCCCTAAACAAAGGCAGGGGGAGGGGTGACCTGCATAGCAGGTGCACCTACTCTTGCCACCTTGCTGGGCAGATTAGATGGACCATGCTGGTTTTTATTTACAGTTATATACTATGTTAAAAATTGAGCGGCTCAAAAGGAGCTTTTCATCAGCTGCGCAAGAACTACATTGAGGTCCTAAGACACAGCAGATGGCTTATAGGGAGGTTTTTAACAGCAGCAAACCCCGCATGAAGTGAACAAGTAAAGGCTGTACAGAGATGGGTTTACCCTTCATACTTAGGTGATAAGCTCCAATTGCACTGAGATGAACCCTTACTGAGTTGGACTTGAGGCCAGACTCGGAAAAGTGCAGAAGGTATTCAAGCAATGTTTGTGTGGGACAGGTGAAGGGATAGCGTGGTTACTCACCTGTAAGAGGTGTTCTCCAGGGACAGCAGGAATCAGTCCTCACTTATGGGTGACGTCGGCACCGACAGAGCCCACGCTGAGCAATTCCCCAGCTTTCACAGAAAGCCTTTGGGATTGCTGCCACGCATTCGTGGTCCTCTTCCCGCCCAAAGGTGCCATCTTGCTCAGTCAGGCCCCCTAGCTAGAGCCCTACCAAGCAAATGGCAAGGGAAGGACAAAAGTAGCAACTCCTAGGGGAGTTGGGAGGGTAGTGAGGACTGATTCCTGCTGCCCTGGAGAAAGCGTAGTTACTGTATTTTAGCGCATATAATGCACACCCGCATATAATACGCACCTGCATATAATGTGCAGAAATTGGGCTTTTATGTAATAAAGTTCTCACATTACGCGCCCTCGCTTATAGCGCGCATGTGCCTCTGATTGACTAGCTCGAGAATTGTTTTATTGTGAATGCCCTTTCAGATCAATGAATGTCTCCAGCTTTTAATGGTTTACAATAACTATACACGTAACTACTCATTTAACTATAAATGTTCTACAGTCATATTCTGATTTTCATTAAAGTTCACCGTTGGTTACAATTCGTGGCAGAGATTTTATATCTTGAATGCAGCTCCCTGTAAAAAAGATTTGGTATAGCGCGCCTTTGCAAATACCGCGCGAGGGGGTTGCGCGGTAAGAAAAAAAGCGTATACCGCATGCGTTATATGCACTAAAATACGGTACTCACCTGTAACAGGTGTTCTCCTTGGACAAGTAGGATGTGTCAGCCACACCTGGTGACATCATCCGACGGTGCCATGACGGAAGTGCTCTCTAGAGCTCAGAATTTTCTGAGCATGTATGTGTGAGGTGATCCCACCTCCCCGGTCGGCCCCTAGCCAGGCCAGTCTTTCTTCTTCCGACTTTGCCTCAAGACGGATTTCGCTTAGCTCTCAAAGAAAAACACAGTAGAATGCCCAAACTGGGTTTTAAAAAATGCCTTCAATGCAACCGCAAGATGAATACAACGGACACTCACCAATGCTGCATCCGATGCCTCAAGACTGCACACAACATTAAGGACTGTTCCAGTTGCTCCCGGATGTCCCCAAGAGCGAGGAAATACAGAGGGCACACTTTGAAGGACTACCTAGCCTCTTCGGAGCCGGCTTCGGCAGCAAAAGCCTCTCCTGCAGCTCCCAGCTCTCCGGATCTACAGACGGCATCGGCACGGGATGTGCCCTGCAGGGCCTCCATCCCCGGCCGTACGAGGCAGGACGCCAGCGCATCGCCGAGTCAACTTGGTCCGGGTATTCTAACAGCTCCTGCGGCCTCCCGGGTAAGCTCCCCTGTAGTGGCAGACATCCCGGCAGTGGCAGACATCCCTGGGCCTTCTCCTATGCCATGCGGCTCGTCCAAGTATGGGCAAGATGGCGCCACCCATGTGGTCCAGCCTAGCTCCACTTCCAGATCCGCCCACTCTTTGAGGATTGGCCATGACATGCTCTCCTCTAGCCACGCCGACGCTACGACATCCCCTCAGCGCAGGCAATCCCCTCCTCACTCCAGAGCATCGCGTGGCTACAGTGAACCCCGCGCCGAGGGAGATCCTCACCGGCGCGGGAGGAAGAGCCAGCACAGGAGCAGCAAGGATACAGCGGGCCGGTATAGCAGCAGCGGAAGGTGCGCTAAGCACAGGAGGACACTCCACAGCAAGCACCATGGACGGAGAGACAGCTTCGATTGCCGCAGCCACCACAGAAGCAGGCACCACTCCAGTTCCAGCGAGAGGAGTACCTATGGCAGCTCTCCCCACAACCACAAGAAGAGCAGACATCGTTCCCGATCCAGCTCCTTCTCCCCCAGAAGACACAGGAGAAGCCGCTCTTCAGAAACAGGCACCTCTGCGGCTATCCTTCAGCTGCTGATGTGCCTGGTTGATCAAACCACGCCTCTACGTCAACTCCATGAACGTTCATGCTCTAAGGATGCACCGCCATCACCACCAGCACGGCCCAGTCCCGCACGGTCAAGCACCCCGCAGACACCCTCCCAAAAGCCTACCAGGACGCGAACTCCCTCGCCAGAACAGGTCCTGACCTTAGGGGAGAGTGACGAGGAGGGAGCTGGCCCAGGTTCCTCCATCTCCAAAACCACGCCGGATGAACCAGACGAACCACAGAGGCAGCTGCCGCCAGAGGACCTTACCTACCCCAAATTCCTGAGGAAGGTGGTAACCAAGCTTAGCCTGTTGACGGAGGACGCCTCTGGCGAGAAGGATCCAGAGGTCATGAAATACCTCAGCGGTCCTAAACCAGCACTTGCCCTACCTCTCCACTGGAAACTGCAGGACAAACAGTCAATGATATGGCAGTCTCTGGCCTCTGGCCACACCTGCTCCAGAAGACTAGACAACAAATACCTCCTCCACATGCCCTGGGATTCAGCAAACCTCAGCTCCCGCACCAGTCGATCGTAGTGTCTTCTGCACTAAAAAGGGTCAAGTCTTCGTGCACCCAGGCTAACCACCCACCAGGCCGAGACCCTAAGCTCCTCGACGACATGGGAAGGAAAGCCTACCAGAGAGTGCTGCTCAGCGCCAAGGTAGCAGCACACCAGTTCCAACACATCCTGTTCCAAGATGCCCCTTGGACGATCTCAAAGGTCAGCTTGCGGCCTTTCCCAAGGACTCACAATTGTCAGCTTCAACCACACTGCAGGACTTGGCCAAATGCAGCAAACATCTAATGAGCATGGCCTTTGACGCCTTTCACATAGCCATCAGGACTGCTGGCACGGCCATATCAGCCTGCCGCTGGGCATGGCTGCAGGCGTCCGGCCTCAGGGAAGACACCCATGACAGGATTGCGGACGCGCCCTGCTCTGGCGAGTCACTCTTTGGCGATAAAGTTGCAGATACTATGAATGACCTTAAAGAACATTGCGCCACCCTGCAAACGCTGGCAGCAGACGGACTCGAACACCACTCCTTGTCGCAGAAAGGGAATTACTACCGCAAACCATTCTCCTCCTCCAAGAGATATTATGGCACTAATCGGAAATGGCAAGCGCCTAAGTACAATCAGTCCTACAACCCCTCCTCCTTTCAGAGGCAACAGCCGAGGGAGCGCAAACAGAAAAAACCAAACCCTCAGCAATCCGGTACGAACACCACCTCCTTCTGACAACTCGACTCGGCCGGGCCCATCACTTGGAACTCCGGCAACTCTGCCAGTAGGGGGCCGCCTGTCCACGTTCCTATATGCCTGGCAGGCGATCACCATGGACAAGTGGGTGCTCCAGATCATCCAATCAGGCTACCGCCTGCGCTTCTCCTCCCCACCGTGGCAAAGCACACAGCCTATCAGCAAGACCCCGCCGCACCTAGCAGCGTCGCTGTCAGATCTCCTACAACAGCTCCTCACCTCTCGGGCGATAGAGCGGGTGCCCCCCAGCGAGGTCAATACTAGGTTCTACTCCCAGTACTTCCTTATTCCCAAGAAGTCCGGTGGCCTCCGCCCGATCCTGGATCTCCGCAAACTAAACAACTTCATCACGAAGGAGAAATTCAGGATGTACTCGCTCAACTCCATTCTACCTCTCATCAAAGCGGGGGACTGGATGGCGACACTGGATCTGCAGGATGCATACTCCCACATCCTAGTCCAGGAATCACACAGAAAATTCCTGCACTTCATAGCACTGGGGTGCCACTACCAGTACCGTGTGCTTCCCTTCGGACTTTCCCCGGCACCCAGAATCTTCACGAAGTGTGTAGCGGTTGCTGCATCACACCTACGCAAACAAGGCATCACCATTTTTTCCCTACCTGGACCACTGGTTACTCTCGGCACCCTCAGCCCCCGAGCTCAGTACCGCCATGCGAGCAACGACAGACTTGCTAGACCGGCTGGGCTTCCTCCTCAACAAAGAAAAGTCTCATCTGGACCCAGCCCAGAACATAGAGTTCATTGGGGCGAATCGACACCTGCGCCTCGAAGGCCTTCCTCCCCGAACAGCGGATAAAGGTCATCACTTCCCTAGCCAAAAGGATGTCCACATCCAAACAGACCACAGCGCACTACATCCTATGCCTCTTGGGTCACATGGCAGCGACAACCTCGGTCCTACCTCTGGCGAGATTGCACATGCGTACCCTCAAGTGGCACCTCCGGACCCACTAGAAGCAACTCTCCCAGCCGCTCACCACGCGCATTCCCATCGAGGCCAAGGTTGTGAAGGGTCTCCGCTGGTGGACTGACCCGGACAACCTCTCAGTGGGCAAGTATCTCCAACTGCGCGGCTACCAACTCATCCTCACCAAGGATTCGTCCTCCACGGGTTGGGGAGCCCACCTTCTGCACCTCAGCAAACAGGGAGCCTAGTCCAGAGCATAACAATCCCTTCACATCAACTGGCTCGAGCTCAGGGCGATCAGGTATGCAGTGCAGACCTTCAGGGCCCAGCTGGCCGGAAAGTCTGTCCTTGTCCAGACAGACAACCAGGTGGCTATGTTCTACATCAACAAACAAGGGGGCACAGGGTCAAGTTCTCTATGCAAAGAGGCCCTCGCAACATGGTCCCTAGCACTAGCCAACAACTGCATCCTACAGGCGACCTACCTCCCCGGGGACCAAAAACCCTTAGCGGACAGACTGAGCAGGCAACTCCAACCCCACAAGTGGACACTTCACACGGAGGTTGCAGGCAGCATCTTCTGTCATTGGGGGAACTCCCCAAATCGACCTCTTCGCAACTGAATTCAACACGAAGTGCCCGCTGTTCTGCTCCAAACACCCATCATGCAGGAGGATGGCCTCGGATGCATTCACCGTGCCCTGGGGGGGGGGGGCGCTGGCGTACACCTTCCCCCCAACCCCACTCATTGCAGCAACGATAAAGCGGATCGTCATGAGCAAGGAGCACGTCATACTGATCGTCCCCTACTGGCCGCGCCAGATGTGGTTCTCCCTTCTGCTTTGCCTCGCCCAGGAACCGCCAATCCGGTTACCAGTGAGACCAGACCGGCTCACCCAAAACGATGGCAGCACCCTGCACCCCAACCTACAAACCCTAGCCTTGACAGCCTGGAGGCTGAAAGGATGAATCTCGCCACCCTCCACCTACCCTCGGAGGTGCAGCAGATAGTCCTGGCTGCCAGGAGACCTTCCACAAGGAAATCGTACAGCCTCAAGTGGAAACGTTTCAGCTTCTGGTGTGCAGGCCACAGAGTCAACCCAGTATCTTGCCCCGTGCCTAAGGTCCTGCAGTACCTCACCTCTCTCTTCAACCTTGGGTTAAAACCGCAATCCATCAGGGTCACCCTCTCAGAGATTGTGTCTCTACACGAATACCGGAGTGGCTCAGCCACGGGTTCCCTCACCGCTCTGCCCATCGTGACGCAGTTCATGAGAGGTCTCGTGAATCTGCGGCCCCCAGTCCAGAAACCAGTATCTACGTGGGACCTCAATGTCGTTCTACAACAACTGACGCAGGAGCCCTTCCAGCTGCTTCACACGGCAGGTAGCAAATTCATGTCTTGGAAGACACTCTTCCTAATCGCCATCACCTCAGCCAGGAGAATCAACGAGCTGCAGGCACTCGTTGCCCATCCACCGTACATGCAGCTCCACCATAACAGAGCATCCCTACAGACCCATCCAAAGTTTGTCCCTAAGGTCGCCTCCGCCTTCCATGTCAACCAGTTTGTTGAACTACCCACATTCTTCCCAGCTCCGCACTCCTCTCCGGAGGAGCAACAGCTTCACTCACTGAATTGTGTCAGTGCCCTACGCATCTACATCAACAGGACATCCGCTGTTAGGCTGGGAGCCCAGCTCTTCATGTCATTTGACCCTAACAGACGTGGGCGACCCTTCACCAAGCACACGCTCTCCCATTGGATATCAGACTGCGTTGCTTACTGCCTCCAAAAGGCGGGCGCCCTTCCAGCCAACAGGGCGGGTGCACACCAGCTTCGTGCTCTAGCTACCTCACTCGCCAGCCTACAGGAGATCCTGGCGAGCGACATCTGCAAAGCCGCCACCTGGTCCTCGCAGCTCACCTTCCAAAAGCACTACTGCCTTGACCTCCAGGCGGAAACCGACAACTCCTTTGGCCAAGCGGTCCTATCTGCGGCCACCGCAACTGCAGCCGTCGAGCTCCAGTCCCGGGCGTCCGACCAGCTCCAACCCAATGACTCTACCCTTGGGTGAGGCCTACGGTCAGCGGCTAACCAGATTCTTCTACCTATGACCTAGGCCAAATTGACTCGATTGCCTCTATTGCCTAGATTACACGGTGATGCTACACTGCTATGTTTGCACATTTGCACTGTTACATGGTTACTATGTTTGCACGTTTGCTATGTTTACTATGCTATATTTGCACTATATGTTGCTGTGTTGTACCTCACCAATAAATGCCTGGCACTCCATGCCGGTTACAACTGGTCTCTGTCGCATGCCTCCCTCATCCGCCACAACGCATCATCACATAGCTTGGGAGGCACCAGGTGTGGCTGACACATCCTGCTTGTCCAAGGAGAAAACAGGGTTACTTACCTGTAACGAGAGTTCTCCGTGGACAGCAGGATAAGTCAGCCACATGAACTCACCCACCTCCCCTGTATGAGGGTGGCCTGCGCCCGGCCTACGCCCTAGCCGGGACGGCACAGCTAGTCACACACTGGCCTGGCTAGGGGCGGGCTGGGGAGGTGGATCACCTCACACATGCTCAGAAAATTCTGAGCTCTAGAGAGCACCTCCGTCATGGCGCCGTCGGATGACGTCACCAGGTGTGACTGACTTATCCTGCTGTCCACGGAGAACTCCCGTTACAGGTAAGTAACCCTGTTTTCTCCAGGGACAGCAGGAATCAGTCCTCACATATGGGTGACGTCGGCACTGACGGAGCCCTCGTGCGGAGCAATTCCCCAGCTTTCAAAGAAAGCCTTAGGGATTGCATCGTGCATGCGCGGTCCCCTTCCCGCCCAAGGGTGCCATCTTGCTCAGCCAGATGACATAGCTAAAAAGACTGCAAAAATGAGAAAAAATTAATCAAATGATTGCAACTCCAGGGGAGGAGGGAGGGTCGCGAGGGCTGATTCCTGCTGTCCCTGGTGAGTAACTATGCTTTTTCCAGGAACAAGCAGGAAGTCAGTCCTCACATATGGGACTCCCTAGCTATAGGCTACCGAGAACCCATAGCTGAAAATGGCTCCCTCTAGAAGAGCCACAGCAGCAGTGATAGGATTTTTCTCTGAGAACACAACCGCCACGGTAGCCTGACACCAAACGGTCGGAGGGTAGGAGTTGCCTAAACTTCAAATAGGTTACGGAGTACCGCCTGACCAAAAACACTGTCCTGCCGGGACTCTCTCTCCAGGCAGTAGTGGGCTGCAAAAGTCTGGCTTGAAGACCAAGTTGCGGCCTGGCAGATGTCTGCCAACGGAACAGAGTGGTGGTTAGCCACTGATGCGGCCTTAGCCTTGACAGAGTGGGTCATGATTCGGACCTGCAGTTGGAGGTCAGCTGCCCTATACGCCCAGGCGATGCAGTCTGCCACCCAGGTGGATAATGTGCGCTTGGAGACAGGTAGACCCAGTTTACTAGGGTGATAAGAGATGAAGAGCTGGGAAGCTCTCAGATGTCCCCGCGTACGCTCCAGGTAAAAGGCGAGCGGCCCTTTTACAGTCCAGGGTATGCAGAACCACTTCTGCCCTGCTGGTATGTGGCCTGGGGAAGAAGGTTGGAAGAACCACCTCTTGGTTAAGGTGAAACGAGGAAACAACTTTTGGGAGGAACTTGGGGTGAGTACGTAGGACCACTCTGTTTTTGTAAAACTGTGTATACGGTCTGTGATACGAATGTGACATGCTTTGCCGTGAATGGAATGGATACAGCAGACATGTAGCTATTGGGAGTTATTATAGGGCATAACAGCTTGCAGAATGGCCATAGTAGTCCTGTAAGATATTAGGGGTTATTTTAGAGCATACACAGCTTGCCTGTGAGATATTAGGGGTTATTATAGGGCATAAACAGCTTGCTTGAAGTGGTCTGAACTAGTATAGTGAGTCAGAAGCACTTCTCTGTACATAAATTGTGTATGAAATCTATATCCAATCATAATCATGAGAATTTTGCTTTCACATGAAGCTCACGCTGTAGTATCCAATGAAAACACATCTCTGATAGAAAACAATTACTGAAACTTGTATATCAAATGTGGAACTTTCCAAGGAGAGGGGAACCGTACTGCACCAGAGACAAAGCAATTCTGTTTTGGCAGCTTTCCCGGATTCCTTCATCGTGGAAAGTTCCTCCGATCGCTGAAGTGACACTACAATATCCGGTATATATATTGATGCATTTCATTTCATGCTAGAACTTATTAGTCATTTTATGCTAGAACTTATTATGTTAGAACTTATTAGAACTTACTTATATGTAATGTATGACTTATAATCTTTTATTTACTATGCAATAAACAGTAGCTTAGTATTACTATCTAAATTGTGCCTGGTTTGGATGTCAGTGAGGACTCAGAGTGATTTGTTATAGTAATACACGGTCTATCCGATACTAAAGCTTGCAACTCATCACATGTCGAGCAGACATGAGCGCCACCAGAAAGAGTGCTTTCCAGGAAAGGAAGCGGAGAGGACAGGTGGACATTGGTTCAAAAGGTGGGGAAGTAAGCCGCTGCAAGACCACATTTAAGTCCCACTCTTTAGCCGGTGGGCGAATTGGAGGCTTCAAGAGGAAGAGGCCTCTGAGGAATCGGGATACCAAAGGGTGAGCTGAAAGATTTTGCCCATCCACTGGAGAGTGGTTAGCTGATAGCGCACTCAGGTGGACCCTGACAGAGTTAGACTTGAGGCCTAACTCCGAGAGGTGGAACAAGTACTGCAATACCTGAGGTATTTGAAAAGTGAACGGGTTCTCCTTATTCTGAGCACAACACCCTTCAAATCTACGCCACTTGAACACGTAGACTTTTCTAGTGGATTGCCTCCTAGAGGCCAGCAACACCTCCTCAACGTCCTTAGGAAGGAGTAGAGGAGCAAGTATTACCCTCTCAGCAGTCAGGCCATTAAGGTGAGGGATCTGAGATTGGGGTGTAGCAAGGAACCCTGTTCCTGGGTCAAGAGGTCGGGCTGCACCCACAGTGGGAGTGGAGTTTTGACCACCAGTTGAAGGAGAAGAGGGAACCAAGGCTGTCTGTGCCACCTGGGGGCTACCAGGATGACCGAGGCCTTGTCCCGAAGAATCTTGAACAGAGTGCATGCCACCAGGGTCGTGGGTGTGAACACATAGAGAAGGCCTTGTGCCCACAAGATCAGGAAAGCATCTGCTGCCATGCTCAGCGGATGCGGCTGCCACGAGCAGAACCGGGGCAACTGATGGTTTTGCGGACTGGCAAAGAGATACATGGATGGGAGACCCCAACGGTTGAAGATTCGTTGGGCTACATCCCGGTTCAGTTGCCATTCGTGAGGCTGAAGAATCCTGCTCAACTTATCGGCCAGGAGGTTCTCTTGACCGGGCAGATAAACTGCCCTTAGGGACATGTGATGTACCACTGCAAAAGAGCAGAGGTCCAGAGTTTTCTGGCATAGGAGGCGAGATCCTGTGCCCCCGTTTGTTGATGTAGAACATCGCTACCTGATTGTCTGTCTGTATCAGCACCGACTGATGTGCAAGAAGATGACAGAAGGCTTGAAGAGCTAGGCGGATGGCTCAAAGCTCTAGAAGATTGATCTGAAGTGCGGCCTCTCGTGAGGACCACAGACCGTGAATGCATGAACCCTGGCAATGGGCACCCCAGCCCAGAAAGGAGGCATCTGTCATCAGCACTCTGGTGTGAGAGGGAGGCTGGAATGGTACTCCCTGAAGCAAGTTGGGGGGGGGGGGGTGAAGCCACCATTGCAAGGCTGTCACCAGTAGTTTGGAAATCGCTACTCTGTCTCTGAGGCAGCCAGTGGCTTGCGTCCACTGGTCTCTGAGGCTCCATTGAGCTGTGCGCATGTGGAATCGAGCATATGGAGTCACATGCAATGTGGAGGCCATGTGGCCCAGGAGGCGTAGGAAGACCCTTGCAGAGACTTGAGGTTTGTGCTGGACCTGCTGGACCAGTCAAGCAACCGCCTTGCCCTGTCCAGCGGTATCTACGTCCTTGCCTGAAGTGTGTCCAATCTTGCCCCTATGAACTCCAAGTTGTGAGTGGGGAGTAAAGTGGACTTTTCGTGATTTATCACAAACCCTAGGTGCTGGAGCAGGGTGACTGTGCGAGCAGTGGCTTGCTGTGCCTCCTGTGCCGATTGGCCCTGATGAGCCAGTCGTCTAGGTATGGAAAGACAAAGACTCCCTGGCTTCTGAGGAAGGCCGCCACCACTGCTAGGCATTTGGTAAACACTCTGGTAGTGGAAGCTAGGCCAAAGGGAAGCACCTTGTCCTGGAAGTGGTTTCCTCCGACCACAAACCCAAGATATTGTCTGTGGTCTGGGTGTATGAGGATGTGAGTATAAGCATCCTTTAAGTCTAAGGCGCATAGCCAGTCTCCCTGGTGGAGGTAAGGCAGTAGGATCCCAAGGGAAAGCATCATGAACTTTTCCCTCACCAGGAACTTGTTCAGATTTCACAAGTCTAGGATGGGGCGAAGGCCTCCTTTTCTTTTTGGCATGAAAAAATACCTGGAGTAGAAGCCTTGCCCCTGCAGGTGGTGGGGCACCGGTTCCCCTGCCTGATCCCTTAGCAGACCTGTCAACTCCTGCAGGAGGAGGTTCCTGTGAAGAGGGGGCCTGAGAGGCTCTCCTGGGAAAATGGAGGTGGGCACCTGGTTGAAACGAAGTAAATAGTCCTGCTGGACTACTTTCAAAACCCAAGCGTTGGTAGTAATGGCTGGCCACCTGTGAGTGTACAGGGCCAGCCTTCCTCCTGTGCAGGGCCAAACCACTGGTGGGAGAGAAGCTATGCACTGGGAGTCAAAAAAACCCTCCCGGCTGGGTAGGAGCTGGAGCTGGAGGCTTGGGGGT
This sequence comes from Ichthyophis bannanicus, assembly GCA_033557465.1. Taxonomy (NCBI): domain Eukaryota; kingdom Metazoa; phylum Chordata; class Amphibia; order Gymnophiona; family Ichthyophiidae; genus Ichthyophis; species Ichthyophis bannanicus. Next base: position 935,761,197 of record CM066033.1, on the reverse strand, counting down.
CTTCGGCTTACGTGGGCCATGCCCATGTCCCCTGGCCTGCTGCCGCTATTGGGGAGCTGGGGTGGCCTGGTAAGTGGGGTAGTTTCTGTAGGCCATACCCTTCCTTGGGAAAAAGGGATTTTTCCCCGAGGCCTTCTTCTTGTGAGAAGGTGCAGATGTCTTCTTTGACAACCTTGTCTGGGAGAAGTACTCGGACTCGATTTCTGCAGCTTTCTCAGTCATGGATTTGCCGAAGAGGTTGTCTCCTCGGCACTGGACATAGACAAACTTTGTCCTGAACCCATAGCTCCACATCCGATGACATGAGCCAGGCCTGACGGCGTGCACCGATGCTGGCCGCGGCTACTCGGGCCGAAGACTCGAAGCCGTCGTAAGCTGCTTGAGACATGAACTTCGAGCACTCTCGGATCCCCGTGGACAAGGCTTTGAAGCGCTGCAAGGGTTCCTTGGATAGGCCAGCCGAGAACCCGGCGATCTCCTTTGCCAGATCCCGCAAGTACATGACCATGTACAGCTGGTAAGTTTGGAGACGGCATGACAGCATCGAGCCCTGGTAGCACTTTCTGGCGAGGGTGTCCAGGTTCTGGGCCTCCCAGCCGGGAGGCACCAAGGAGTGCATCTTTTGGCTTTTCAGCCGTTGCATGGCCGATTCAACAACCATGGAGTTGAGCGGCAACTGCGCTTTCTGGAACCCAGGACTCTTGCGGACTCAATAGATGGAATCGACCTGACTGCTGAGCACCGGCATTGAGGCCGGGACCTACCACATGCAGAGCATCAGCCGTTCCAACATCGGAGGCACCAGTACAGTAAGGGCCTCCTTCGGGGGAGAGTCATACTGGAGGGCATCAAGCTCCTCGACTCGAGGTTCCTCCTCGGCATCCGCCGGGAATGCCAAAGCTTTAGCCATGTCCCTGACGAAGTCTGAGAACCGAGGGTTTGTTTGTTTGTTTTATTATATTACATTGCTAGCTCTCTGACTGGGAGCTCTTAAAAGGGTGTTTTGTATATTTTTTAAAGCAAGGTTACTTTCTTTTAGCTGCTTTAGGGTAACTTTCCTTGAGCACAGTAGGTTGCTGAACTCCAGTAACCTCCTCAGGTTTAGAAACTGCTAACACCTAATCAGGAGTTAGTGGGCCTGTTTCCTGAGTGCAGTTGAAGCCTGCATAAAAGGCTCCAGTGCCCTGCCCTTTTGAGGCTTTCCTAACCAGGGCTCCACAGATCAAACAAACAGTAAGGATTTGAGGGTTTGTTTGTTTGTTTTATTATATTACATTGCTAGCTCTCTGACTGGGAGCTCTTAAAAGGGTTTTTTGTATATTTTTTAAAGCAAGGTTACTTTCTTTTTGCTGCTTTAGGGGAACTTTCCTTGAGCACAGTAGGTTGCTGAACTCCAGTAACCTCCTCAGGTTTAGAAACTGCTAACACCTAATCAGGTGTTAGTTCCCTCCCTACACACCCCGACTCCCACCCACCCCTAGTGAGCAATCTTGCTTTATAGGGCACCTCCCCCTTTAACAAATCACAGAAAATTGGACCAGCACATTTTGAATATAATTAAAGAGATTTAACTGCTTTTTCTCTGAAAGGACAGCTGTGAATACGGCTGGTACTTGGTAGATCTCTCTCTTTTGCTTTAACAGATACCTAAGCTCCACGAACAGAACAATGGCTGGGAAAAATCGTATTGCTAAAGCTGTTGCCCCCGTTACAGCTTCTGCCTCGGTCCAGACAGAGGTCCTAATGCCAGTTGAAGGACCGGTTCCATGTGCAGGGTGCCTGCATGCTGAAGCTCTGAGGAAACAAGTGGAGGAACTCAGAGAGGAGGTGGCGAGGCTGAGGAGCATTCAAGACAGTGAGAAGTACATTGATGAGATGCTTCTTGCAGCAACCAAGCTCTCCAGCACAGGAGAAGATGGGTGCCAAAAGAATGTCGATGGTTGGACACAAGTCACCAGGGCCTGCAAAATCACCAATCCAATTTCTCCAGCCCTTGAATTGAAGAACAATTATGCAGCCCTGGAAGTGGAGGAGGTGAAAGCATCCCTGGAAAGGGAAGAACCAGAGTTCAAGTACCCCAAACTTGCAGAATCAGTGACCAGAAGGAAGCGAAGGGTAGTGGTGGTTGGAGACTCTCTTCTGAGGGGTACTGAGGCATCCATCTGCCGACCAGACTTGATGTCCAGAGAGGTATGCTGTCTGCCTGGTGCCAAATTCCAAGATGTTACGGAGAGTTTGCCGAGACTCATCAAGCCCACTGACTATTACCCAATGTTGCTAATCCATGTTGGAACAAATGATACTGCCAGGTATACCTCGGAACGTATCAAAAGTGACTTCATGGCTCTGGGTCAGAAAGTGAAGCAGTTAGGTGCAAAGGAGGTGCTCTCGTCAATCCTCCCTATTGAGGGTAAAGGCCAAGGCAAAGAGGCTCGCATCCTGTAGATGAATGCATGGCTGCGTGGATGGTGTCATCGAGAGCGTTTTGGTTTCCTAGACCATGGGATGCTGTTCCAAGGGTTGCAGAGCAGAGATGGCATCCATCTGTCCAAGAAAGGTCAACGCATCTTCGGTAGTAGACTGGCTAATCTACTGAAGAGGGCTTTAAACTAGATTCATTGGGGATGGGTGAAGAAAGCCCCCAGGTAAGTGAAAGCCCCCAGGTAGGTGATACATTAAATACCTTTATGGAAATGGGTAACAGGGGTAACATATGGAAAGCAGTGTGTATTAATGCCCGTAGCATGGGAAATAAGATCCCTGAAGTTGAAGCTTTGGTGGGAGTGGCTGACTTGGATTTAGTGGCAGTTACAGAAACATGGTTCACAGAAAACCATGACTGGGATGTAACTATACCTGGCTATACTTTATTCAGAAAGGACAGGGTAGGACGAAGGGGAGGAGGAGTGGCACTATATGTAAAAACTACTATTAAAGCTTTGGAATTACAGAGCTTAAAAGGGAGAGAGGAGGCATTGTGGGTTAAACTAGAAAGAGGGAAAGAGAAATCTATTTGCATTGGTGTGATATACAGACCTCCCTCACAAGAGGAAGAGGTGGACAGAGAGTTAATTGAAGACATACGCAGCATTGCTAGGAAAGGGGAAGTGCTACTGATAGGAGATTTCAATATGCCAGATGTTGATTGGCACATTCCTGCTGCAGTATCATCTAGAAGTAAGGAGATCTTGGATTCTCTACAGGGAGAACTATTCAGGCAATTGGTAACAGACCCCACACGTGAAGGGGCCATACTGGACTTGGTGCTTACCAATGGTGAAGTGTTTCTGATGTTGTAGTGGGAGATCATTTTGCATCCAGTGATCACCAGATGGTGTGGCTCAGTATTAGGCTAGGGCTGTTAGAATCCATTCCAAGGTGAGGATCTTAGAATTTAGGAAGACTAACTTTGCGAAGATGGGCCAATACCTCAGGGAGTCGTTAGTGGGATGGGAACAGCTGGGGGATGTAGAAAAACAGTGGGCAAAACTGAAAGGGGGTATTTTAAGGGCAACCAACCTTTTTGTTAAAATGGTAAATAAAGGCAAAAGGAACAGGAGACTGCTATGGTTTTCGAAGGAAGTAGCTGAAAAAGTGAAGAAAAAGAGGGAGGCCTTCATGAAATACAAGAGATCACAGAGAGAGGAAGACAGGCATCTGTATTTGGAAAAACTTAGAGAAGCTAGCAAAGTAGTCAAGAAGGCAAAGATTCAAAAGGAGGAGGAAATAGCCAATGCAATAAAATGGGGGGATAAGACATTTTTCAGATATATTAGTGAGAAGAGGAAGGGCAAAAGTGGTATTGTCAGACTCAAGGGTGCAGGGGGGGAATATGTAGAAGCTGATAAGGATAAAGCGGAATTGCTTAACAAATATTTTTGTTCTGTGTGCACAGATGAAGAACCAGGAGCAGGACCTCAGAAAACACCCACAAATAAGAACAGAAGCGAGGGACATCTTGAACAATTTTCAGAAGACTGTGTTCGTGAGAAACTAGCTCAACTTAAAGTAGACAAAGCGATGGGACCGGATGGGATACACCCTAGAATACTGAGGGAACTTGGGGACGTTCTAGCAACTCCACTGACTGACCTTTTCAATGCCTCGTTGGAGTCGGGAGTGGTGCCAAAGGACTGGAGAGAGGCTCATGTGGTGCCTTTACACAAAAGCGGAAGTAAGGATGTGGTTGAAAACTACAGGCCGATTAGTTTAACTTCGGTGGTGAGTAAATTATTGGAAACGCTGCTGAAAGAGAAAATAGTGAGGTTTCTGGAGTCCAGCGGATTACAGGATCCGAGGCAGCATGGATTCACCAGAGGCAGGTCTTGTCAGATAAATCTGATTGATTTCTTTGACTGGGTGACCAGGGAGTTGGACCGAGGGAGAGCTCTAGATGTGGTGTATTTAGATTTCAGTAAAGCCTTTGACACAGTTCCTCACAGGCGACTTATAAACAAACTGAGCAGCCTAGGGATGGACCCTAAAGTTACTGCTTGGGTTAGAAATTGGTTGGGTGGGAGGCGACAAAGAGTACAAGTAAATAGAGCTCACTCTGAGGAGAAGGATGTTACCAGTGGTGTGCCCCAGGGATCTGTCCTTGGTCCGATTCTTTTTAACATCTTTGTCAGTGATATAGCGGAAGGGCTGTCGGGTAAGGTTTGCCTCTTTGCAGATGATACCAAAATCTGCAATAGAGTAGACACCCAGGAAGGTGTAGATAACATGAGGAGGGATCTAGCTAAGCTTGAAGAATGGTCTAGAATTTGGCAGCTGGGATTTAATGTTAAAAAATGTAAGGTCATGCATTTGGGCTGCAGCAATCCAAGGGAGCAATACAGTATAGGAGGTGAAGTACTTTTGTCCACTAAAGAAGTGCGGGACCTAGGCGTGGTTGTGTCTGATGATCTTAAAGTAGCTAAACAGGTAGAAAAGGCGACGGCAAAAGCTAGAAAGATGCTTGGGTGCATACGGAGAGGAATGGCTAGCAGAAAAAAGGAGGTGATAATGCCTCTGTATAAGTCTTTGGTGCGACCTCATTTGGAGTATGGTGTGCAATTCTGGAGACCGCACCTTCAAAAGGATGTGAACAGGATGGAGTCGGTGCAGAGGGTTGCTACTAAAATGATTAATGGGCTTCTTTATAAAGCATATGAGGACAGACTTAAGGATCTTAATATGTACACCTTAGAGGAAAGGCAGGATAGAGGTGATATGATTGAGATGTTTAAATACCTCCATGGCAGAAATGTTCAGGGAGAGAGCCTCTTTCAATTGAAAGCAAGTTCTGCTACGAGGGGACATGGGATGAGGGTGAAGGGGGATAGATTCAGGAGTGATATGCGGAAATATTTCTTTACGGAAAGAGTAGTGGATCCATGGAATAGTCTCCCAGTGGAGGTGGTAGAGATGAGGACAGTAACTGAATTCAAAAAAGCATGGGACCAACACAGAGGATCTCTAAAGGTAAAAAGTGGACTGTTATAGTTGTTGTTATGGAAGGACAGACTAGATAGGCCATGTGGTCTTTTTCTGTCATCATGTTTCTATGATTCTATGTTTCTAACCGAGTGTCCTCCAGAGGGGACGTATTCCAAGGCTCCAAACTCGGAGAGTCCGATGGAATACATCGGGTTCAACAGGTGTCTGCGGAGTCTTCCTCCTCCGTCTCCCACGCTGAACGGGCGGTCGAGGAGGACCATGGCCGAGGATCAACTCGAGACCTGATCGACTCGAGGATCGGCTCAGCCTCCGGTGTCGACTTTGACGTCGAAGTCCCGGTGGTCAGGGCGGATGGACCGGTGAAACTGGCCATCAGCGACCGCTGCTGCCACATGAAGGCAGCCATGCTGCTCTCCAGGGCCGCCAACCTGAGACCGAGCTCAGAAGGCTCCGCAGCTCATGGCTCGACGCCGGCTCTCCCGGAGGAGAGTCCACGAGGACAACAGAAGTTGCCTTGTCCGATGTCTCCGGCTCCTTGCGAGGTTGTTTAGCCGGCCGCTCCGACTCCGAGGACCCGGGGCGGAGGTCCAGTCTCCACAGCCCGGAACCCGAGGGCCCAAGCCAATCAGAGGGGTCCAGCGACACCGCCCTCACGGGTTTCTTCTTCCTCCAGTGTTCCCTGGAGGGAGACCCCAGCTCAGAATACCCATGACGGTACTTGGGCTCCGATTCCCGAGATGTCGAGGCTTCTGACGAGGTCCGGGCCCAGGCGGATGCGGACTCAGGAAAAATCCTGTCATGCTGATGTTGCCTGCTCTTCAAAGATTTCAAAGACATCTTACCACACTGCCCACAGACCACCGGGTCATGGTCAGGGCCGAGGCATCGGAGGCAGCAGTCATGTGTGTCGGTGAGAGACATCAACTTCTTAAAACCGATCACACTTTTTAAACCTGCTGGCAGCCATTGGGGGAAAAAGGGCCCCTGCGAGGTCAAAAGACCGGGCTGCCAGTGAAAAATAAAAAGAGCACGAACGCTAGTCAAAAAGGACAAAAACGAAAAATATGACCGAACTCGATATCGATGTACCGAGCCAAAGGCGGGAAGGTGAACCGGTGTCGAACCGGGAAGCTGAAAAATATAAATCAACTTTTCTACTTTTTCCACGGTGAAAACAGGACCACATCCGTTGGGCTCCACGGAAAAAAGAAGACTGAGCAAGATGGCACCCTTGGGCGGGAAGGGGACCGTGCATGCGCGATGCAATCTCAAAGGCTTTCTTTGAAAGTTGGGGAAAGAGTAGTTACTCACCTGTAACAGGTGTTCTGCAGGAGCAGCAGGAATTAGTCCTCACATATGGGTGACGTCGGCGCCAACGGAGCCCCCGTGCGGAGCATTTCCCCAGCTTTCATAGAAAGCCTTTGGGAATGCAGCACGCATGCGCGGTCCCCTTCCCGCCCAAGGGTGCCATCTTGCTCAGTCTGATGACATAGCTAAAAGACAGCAAAAATAGCAAAAAATAAAGCATATGACTGCAACTCCAAGGGGAGGAGGGAGGGTTGTGAGGATTGATTCCTGCTGCTCCTGGAGAACACCTGTTACAGGCGAGTAACTACTCTTTCTCCAGGACCAAGCAGGAAGTCAGTCCTCACATATGGGACTCCCTAGTTCAGGGCTACCAGAGGCCCCAAACTGAAAACAATGAGCTTCCTCTAGAGCCTCAGCATGCAAGAACAGAATCTTCTCTGATAACGCCCCCGAACAGTAGCCCAACACCAGGGCCAGAGGGTAGGAGTTGCCTAGACCCAAAGAGATTATGGAGTACCGCTTGCCCGAAAGCACTGTCCCTGCATGACTCCCTCTCAAGGCAGTAGTGGGCCGCAAAAGTCTGGCTTGAAGACCAAGTAGCGGCCCGGCAGATGTCTGCCAACGGAACAGAGCGGAGATGAGCCACCGACGCAGCCTTCGCCCTGACACGGTGAGCTGTAACTCGACCCTGCAACGAGAGGCCGGCTGTCATGTAAGCCCAGGCGATGCAGTCAGCTACCCATATGGACAAAGTACGCTTGGAGACAGCAAACCCCAACTTATTGGGGTCATAAGAGACGAAGAGCTGAACTGCCCTCCGGTGCTCCCGCGTACGGTCAAGGTAGAAGGACAATGCCCTCCTAAAGTCCAGGGTATGCAAGACCATCTCAGCCCGGCTGGCATGTGGCCTGGGAAAGAAAGTTGGAAGAACCACCTCCTGACTAAGGTGGAAGGAGGAGACAACCTTTGGAAGGAACTTAGGGTGAGTCCGTAAGACTACTCTGTTCCTATAGAACCCAGTATATGGAGCATCTGACACTAGGGCCTGAAGCTCACTCACTCGCCTTGCCGAGATAAGGGCTACCAGAAACAACGCTTTCCAGAAGAGAAAACGCAGAGGGCAAGTAGCCATAGGTTCAAATGGCGGGCAAGTAAGCCGTTGCAAGACCACATTTAGATCCCATTCAGGGGCAGGTGGACGCACTGGAGGCTTAAGCAAAAGCAGGCCTCTGAGGAAGCGAGCCACCAAAGGATGGCTGGAGAGAGACTGACCCTCCACCTGTGAGTGGTGTGCTGAGAGGGCACTAAGATGAACTCTAACAGAATTAGACTTAAGGCCTATGTTGGACAGGTGAAGCAAATACTGCAGCACGACTGGAACCAGGCATGAGAAGGGATTCTCGTTGTGATGAGCACACCAGGCAGAGAATCTACGCCACTTAAGGGCAAAAGACTTTCTGGTGGACTGTCTCCTAGAGGCCAAGACTACGTCCTCCACTTCCTTAGGCAGTAGTAAATGCGCTAGATCTACCCTTTCAGCAGCCTGGCCATCAAATTGAGGGACTGGAGAATGGGGTGTAAGAGAGATCCCTGCTCCTGAGACAGGAGATCAGGTTGCATCCCCAGAGGAAGAGGAGTGTCCACCGCTAGTTGCAAAAGAAGTGGGAACCAGGGTTGCCTTGGCCACCTGGGGGCCACCAGGATCACTAAGGCCTTGTCCCAGACCACTTTGAATAGTGTCTTTGACACTAGAGGCATGGGAGGAAATGCATATAGGAGGCCTGTAGACCATGGAATGAGAAACGCATCCGCTGCTACTCTGAGAGGATGCGGTTGTCTGGAGCAGAACCTGGGAAGTTGACGGTTCAGAGGACTGGCAAAGAGATCTATGGTTGGAAGACCCCATCTCAGGAAGATCTGTTGAACCACTAAAGGATTCAACTGCCATTCCTGCGGCTGCTGAATCCTGCTCAATTTGTCTGTCAGGTAATTCTCCTGACCTGGGAGATAGGCCGCTATGAGAAGAATGCCGTGATTGACTGCCCAGGAGCACAGTTTCTGCACTTCCTGACATAGAAGGCGGGACCCTGTGCCCCCTTGTTTGTTCACATAGAACATAGCAACTTGATTGTCCGTTTGAACCAAGACAGACTGGTGAGAGATGAGATGGGAGAAAGTTCTCAGGGCTAAGCAGATAGCTCTCAGCTCTAAGAGATTGATCTGCTGTGCGGCCTCCCAAGAAGACCACAGGCCTTGAGTGCACGCCCCTTGGCAATGTGCACCCCAACCTTGAAGAGAGGCATCGGTTGTCAGCACCTGAGAGTATGGAGGTGCTTGAAAAGGCACCCCTTGCACCAGATTTGGAAGATGAAGCCACCACTGCAGAGAAGACTGTAGTAGGCTGGACACTCTCACTTTGTCCGTGAGTTGTCCTGTGGCCTGGTGCCACTGAGTCCTGAGTCCCCATTGAGCTGGCCTCATGTTTATTTATTTATTTATTTAACAATTTTTATATACCGTCTTTCTACAAGTCAAGACGGTTTACATAGAACATTTCCTGACAGTATGTTACAACTGTTTACATGGAACAAGGTAACAGGGATACCTAGAATAACGAGAAGAACTAATTACAATGATCAATGATAGCACAGTTACTTACCTGTAACAGGTGATCTCTGGGAACAGCAGGAATAAGTCTTCACATATGGGTATCGTCGGTACCGATGGAGCCTGCGCGGGAACGCTCCCCAGGGTCCAAAAGGAAAGCTTTTGGGAGCATCCCACAGCGCCTGCGCGCTGCCTTCCCGCCTTTCCTAACTGCCTCTCTCCAGTTCAAGTTTTAAAGCTGAGACAAAGAGAGAGAGAGAGGAAAGGAAAGATAGATAGAGAGATACAACTCCTAGGGGAGGTGGGTGGGTTGTGAAGACTTATTCCTGCTGTTCCCAGAGATCACCTGTTACAGGTAAGTAACTGTGCTATCTCCAGTAACAAGCAGGAATGAGTCTTCACATATGGGGACTCCCCAGCTAGAGATGCCTGGGAGATCACCTAGATTGTGAGTCCCTGGGAAGGGCTCCACTTCCACCCATGAATCTCAGGCATCCAGTCAGGGATGGAGGGTAGGAGTTGATTAGGTATGGAACAGGTGTTTGAGAACAGCCTGACCAAACAAGGCATCCCAGCGGGAGTCCTTGTCCAAGCAGTAATGGGCTGTGAAGGTATGAACCGATGCCCAGGTGGCCGCTCAACAGATTTGGTCGATGGACACAGAGTTTAGATGAGCCATAGAGGTTGCCATGGCCCTCACATTGTGAGCTGTGACATGGCCCTCCAGAGAAAGGTTCTTACTCTGGTAGGCGAAGGAAATACACTGAGCAATCCAATTGGACAGAGTTCTCTTAGAGACTGGAAGTCATAAATGAGAAGGATCAAAAGCAACAAAAAGTTGAGTGGACTTTCTATGTTGCTGTGTCCTTTGTAAGTAGAAAGCGAGTGCTCTTTTACAATCCAGGGTATGAAGATTCCTCTCTGCACTTGATGCATGAGGTCCTGGAAAAAAGACAGGTAAATACACCTCCTGGTTCAGATGAAAAGGTGAGACCACTTTAGGCATAAAGTGTGGATTAGTTCTGAGGACTACCTTGTGTAACAGTGCAGACCCCGAACAACACGAGAAAATGCAGTTCAGCATAAAGGAGCACAGGAAAAGTGACAGGGTAAACAAGGAAATGTCAGATGGTTACCGGGAGCAACCTAGAAACACGTGCAAAAGCCCAATGAGGACACACCCAGCCAGCAAAGGAAGGGAATTCACTTTACCTGACAGGGTTCAGCTGGGTGGGGGTGGAGCAAGGAAACACTGGGATAAAATAGGCTCCCAGACAATCAGAAAGAGAGAGAGAGGGAGAGGAGCTGAAGCAGCCACGGACACACTCTGAGAGAATACAGCAAAGGCAGCTAAAACCCTGGGAAGCATGGAGCAGGTATGAGAATGTAAGAGAGAGTGACAATGAGGCTTTGGAGCAACTAGAGAGCCAGCGTGAAGGTCAGAGGGGAACCGAAGACCTGAGTGAAGCAGAGAGATATCCAGAGCCAGATAGTGTGTTTGAGCCAGAGAAACGCAAGAAGACTGCAGTTGCAGGTTCCAGTGCACAGAGTGAATGCAAGAGTGATTTGCCATATGAAAGAAGACAACCCTGGAGGTATGGAAATAGGCACACAAGGTCCCACTATCTAGAGGCTGAAAATATCCCTTCTTCTGGTTTTAAAAACCCTAGAAGAAAAAGGTTTTACTTACCAGATAAAGCTGAAGAGTTTTGTAGTCATTGTAAGCTCACAGCTCCCTGTGAAACTCCGTCACGAGCTCTCCAATCTAGCTCAGCTGGGTTACAAAAGGGAAGCCTGAACCGGCAGAGAAATTCCCTTAATTATCCCACTAGCAGAGCAAACCAGGAGTTGAGCTACATTCTAAAATACCAGCAGGGGCAGTGCCCTGAAAAGCTCAACTCTAGAATACATGGTAATTCCCAGAGAGACACTAGCTCTAAGGAAGAGAGGAACTTCCTGTCTGACGAGGTTAACCAGCCATTCTCCCACGTTACTGCTGAGGTCCAGAATGAACCTTCCAGTCAGCCGGAGTTAATGGAATATCAAAATGCAGAAGAATATGATATGCCAGAATTGATGGACTGCTCTTTGACCTTGATTGAACCTGAGTTCTCTCTCAGATAAGTAATTAGTTTGTGTCCTAGCTTTAGTGTTATAAGCAACAGGCTGCAGCTCTCTCTAAGTGAAGCAGATATAAGCTGTGCTGTCAGCTACAGGAGAAAGAACCATATTGAAATATTTAAGCTGTTTTGTTCTTTTCATTTATTTGTTGTTTTGGAAGCTGAAGGAAGCAAGTTCTGTTTGCTTTTGTTACTTTATGTTATATGTCCAAGCAAGGCATTTGATTTATGTTCCTGAAGATAAAGTACCCTCAAGGGACGGGGAATAAAACCCTTTAATTTGAAAAGAAGTGTTTTGTGGTTATATCAGTGAAGGCACAACTACCACCCTCCAGAGCCTTGCAATACCAGTAGCTACCGCTTGGCCAGAGAGGGCACGACACTTGTCATGATGGAACCTTGTATAAGGAGGATTAGCCACTAAAGCTTGCAACTCACTTATACGGCGAGCTGAGGTGACTGCAATGAGAAAAATAACCTTACAGGAAAGGAATTTCAAGGAGGTAGTGGATAAGGGTTCAAAGGGTGGCTTCATAACTCTTCATAAGCTGGCCAAGAACCAGATTCAAGTCCCATGCCACCGGAGGTGGTCTAATGGGAGGTTTAGTCAAAAGAAGGCCTCTCATGAATCTTGCTATAAGAGGATGAGAGGAAATAGGTTGTCCATTGAGAGGCTTAAGGGATGCTGCAATAGCACTCAAATGGACCCTGATTGAATTTGTTTTAAGGCCTGCATGGGATAAATGCAGCAAATAGTCTAGTAAAGAATTCAAAGGTATTGCAAGAGGGTTGAGACCCTTCTCTGCACACCAAATGGAAAACCTTTTCCATTTTAAAGCATATGAACGTCTGGTGGAAGGCTTTCTGGAAGCATGAAGGATATCCTTCACTTGCTGAGAAAGGTGTAAATCCTGAAGGTCTAGGCCTTCAGCAACCAGGCCCTGAGATGAAGAGACTGAGGATTTGGGTGCCACAAGGTTCCCTCCTCCTGGGAGAGGAGATCTGGAGCAGACCCCAGGTCTAGGGAGGGAGCTTGAGAGAGATGCAGAAGTAGAGGGTACCACACTTGGCGTGGCCAAAGTGGTGCTATGAGGATCATAGACCCCTTGTCTCTCTGGAGCTTGAACAGAGTCTTGGGGATGAGGGGAATAGGTGGAAAGGCATAGAGGAAGTCTTGCCCCCAATGAAGGAGGAAGGCATCCCTGGCCTGAACTCCCTGACATGGAATCCTGGAACAAAACCGGGGAAGTTTGGCATTCCACGGACTTGCAAACAGGTCTATGTCTGGGGTACCCCAAATCCGAAAAATCCTGGCTATCTGGTCCCCATGGAGGGACCATTCGTGTGGAAGCAGAACTCGACTGAGTCTGTCTGCCCAAGAGTTTTGAACCCCTGGAAGATACACTGCCATGAGATGGATTTGATGCTCTCTGGCGAAGGCCCACAATCTCAGAGCTTCGTTGCAAAGTGACAGAGAGCCAGTCCCTCCTTGCTTGTTCACATAGAACATGGCTACCTGGTTGTCCGTGTGGATGAGGACTGTCTTGTAGCTGAGCAGGGAGAGGAAGACTCTGAGAGCTAGAAAGATTGCTCTGAGCTCCAAGAGGTTGATATGTAGAGATGTCTCCTGTGGAGACCAGATGCCCTGGGTGGAGAGATCTTGTAGATGAGCTCCCCAACCCTTTGGAGAGGCATCTGTTGTAAGGGTTGCTTGGGGTAACACCTGTTGAAAGGGGGACCCCAGCAACAAATTTTGAGTGGACTTCCACCAGTGGAGGGACCAAAAGAGGCGACTGGAGGTTGCTATTTTGTCTGACAGGCAACCTGAGGCCTGGGTCCATTGGGTGGATAGAGTCCACTGAGCTGCCCTCATGTGAAGGCGAGCATAAGGAACCACATGCACCGTGGATGCCATGTGGCCTAAGAGTTGCAACATCTCTCGAGCAGTTAAATGGGATTTTAACTGAATCTGGGAGGCTAACTGCACCAAGCGTAGGCAACGGGCCTGGGGAAGATAGGCCCTTGCAGTTGTGGTATCCAGTAAGGCCCCTATGAACTCTAGAGACTGAGTAGGGGTGAGATGGGATTTTGGAATGTTGATTACCAGTCCCAGATACTGAAGAACACGCCTTGTGCAGGCCAGGGAAGTCTGGGCCTCTGACTGGGATGGAGCTCGGATGAGCCAGTCGTCCAGATATGGGAATACGAATATTCCTTGAGTGCGTAGGAATGCAGCTACTACTTTGTATTGGTAGTGCTTTCCTTGGTAAAGGAACCGAAGGAACCTTCTGTGTGTTGGATGGATGAGAGCATGGGTGTACGCATCCTTGAGATCTAGAGAACAAAGCCAGTCCTGACTCTGGAGGTATGGAAGGAGAGTTCCGAGAGAAGTCATCTTGAATTTCTCCCTGCATAGAAACTTGTTCAATTCTCTGAGATCTAATATGGGTCTGTAGCCCCCCGTTTTCTTTGGAATGAGAAAATAGGGGGAGTAGAACCCTGAGCCCTGTTGAAGAAGGGGTACTTCTTCTATTGCCCCTTGGGCAAGAAGGGTAGCAATCTCTTGACCTAGAAGGCTGAGGAGAGATGTTGGAGAATTGAACTGTTTCACCATGGTGTGAAATACTCCAATACTTCCCAGCCAGCAATTGATCCTAGATATCCCTCTCAAGAAATGACCCACTCTAGAAAGGCCCTTACATGCATTATCTGTTTTTACCTATCATGCAGTGTAAATAGCTTATGTATATAGTTAACCCTGTTATCCAAGTTTGTACTCCTGTTCGATGTAAAACCTGACAGCTTGTCGTCATGGTCGTTATGTTATGATGTAAACCGCGCTGATACTAAATAGCGCGGTATATAAGAAACTGTAATAAATAAATAAATAAAATAAATAAATGAAGCTTGTACCCATCCCGTATGATGGAGAGGGTCCATTGCTCTGCTGTGATTTGTTCCCATCTGGGAGCAAAGTGAGCTAATCTTCCTGGGATGGTGAGAGGCTCTGGATGTTCTAGAGCCAGAAAGGCTAAGTTCTCTAGTGGAAAGTCAAAGGCCCTGAGGAGGCTGAGGCTGTTGGGCCATAACAGTCCTCGCAGCCTGAGGTTTGGCCTGTTTTGGTTGTTGCTGTCTCTTTGTAGCAAAACGACCTTGAGAAGAGGCCTGTCCATAACCAGAAGAAAATTTCCCTTTTTTTGGGAAAGATCCTTTTTTGAACAACCTCTTTTTAAAAGGAGCAGTAGTAGACTTTGAAAGTCTATCTAAAGCAGAATTTTCAGCATCCATCTAGTTGGCCTTTGCTTGCCAATCTTTGCCAAACAGGTTTTCCCCTGTACAGGGAAGGTTATCTAGACCATCCTGTACCCAGGATTCCAAATCAGAGGCTTTCAACCAAGCAACTCTGCATGCACCTATGGCAATAGCCGAGGCTCTACTGGCACCCTCAAAAGAGTCAAAGGCTGCACGGTTGGAAAACTTGGATACATCCTGTGCATGTTTAAGCCAGGTGATATATTCTTCTCTCTTATCTTCTGACATAAAAGGAGATAAGGTTTGCAGATGATCTGTAACTTCTTTTAGAAACATCCCCATATAGAGACTATAGGAGTTGATTCTGGCTACAAGCATACTGGCCTGGAAGATTTTCCTGCCAAAGGCATCTAGGGTTCTGCATTCTCTTCCTGGAGGAGCAGAGGAGTGCCTTTTTGTACTCTTGATCTTTTTCATAGCAGACTCTACCACAATGGAGTGGTGAGGAAGCTGAGTCTTATGAAACCCAGGACAAGGAGGAACACGATACATGGTGTCCAACCTTCTAGAATGAGGGGAGGTGGAAAGAGGAGTCTCCCATATGCCCAACATGTGATCATAAAGAATCTCATAGTAACATAGTAAGTGACGGCAGATAAAGACCAGCATGGTCCATCTAGTCTGCCCAGCAAGATGGCAAGAGTAGGTGCACCTGTCGCTCTGTGCAGGCCACCCCTCCCCATGTTTTTGTTTCTGTTTAGGGGTGAACCCACCACTCCATGTAGGACACCCTTATTTGTTCAGATGCTAGATAGTTCAGAAGTTAGATGGTACTGTTTGTTTTGCTTTTATCCTGTTGCTGTAAGGGATCCACTGTATTTGTCCCATGCCGTTTTGAATTCCATCACTGTGTTTGCCCTCACCACTTCCATCGGGAGGGCATTCCAAGCATCCACCACCCTTTCAGTGAAGAAATATTTCCTGACATTGCCTTTCAATTTACCACCTTGCAGCTTCATGTTATGCCCTCTAGTTTTACAGCTTCCCCGTCTTTGGAAGAGGTTTGTTTGTTCATCATTTCTCTTTAAGTATTTAAAGGTCTGAATCATATCTCCCCTGTCCCTCCTCTCCTCCAAAGTGTACATATTTAGGTCTTCAAGTCTCTTCTCATAAGGCTTCTGACGCAGGCTCCAAATCATTTTGGTCGCCTTTCTCTGAACAGTTTCCAGTCTTTTTACATCTTTTGCAAGATATGGCCTCCAAAACTGAACACAGTATTCCAAGTGAGGCCTCACCAGTGACTTGTACAGTGGCATAAGTACCTCTTCCTTTCTGCTGGTAATCCCTCTTTGAATGCAGCCCAACATCCTCCTGGCTTTTGCCACCGCCTTGTCGCACTGTTTTGCCACCTTGAGATCATCAGAGATAATCACACCAAGGTCTTTCTCCTGAACCGTGCATACCAACCTCTCACCCCTATTGTGTACTTTTCCCTTGGATTTCTGCTACCCAAGTGCATGACACTGCACTTTTTCACATTAAATCGTAGTTGCCAAGCATTAGACCAGTCTTCCAGCTTTTGTAGATCTTTCCTCATGTTATCCACTCCCTCTGGGGAGTCCACTCTGTTGCAAATTTTTGTGTCATCTGCAAAAAGACAGACTTTCCATTCAGTCCTTCAGCAATATCACTCACAAATACATTGAACAGTGTCGGGCTAAGGACCGAACCCTGAGGCACCCCGCTAATCACCTTCCTCTCATCCGAGTGAGCTCCATGTACCATCACCCTCTGTTGTCTGTCAGTCAACCAATTTCTAATCCAGTTTACTATCTTGGGACCCATCCCCAAGCTACTGAGTTTATTGACAAGCCTCCTATGAGGAACAGTATCAAAGGCTTTGCTGAAATCCAGATAGATGACATCCATTGCATGCCCCAGATCTAGTTCCTGGGTCACCCAATCAAAGAACTCAATCAGATTTGTTTGGCAAGACCGTCCTTCGGTAAAACCATGTTGCCTGGGATCTTGCAACCTGTTGGTTTTGAGAAAGTTCACTATTCGCTCTTTCAGGAGCGCCTCCATTACTTTTCCTGCCACCGAGGTAAGGCTCACGGGCCTGTAATTTGACACTTCTTCCCTGTCACCACTTTTGTGTAGAGGTACATTAGCCATTCTCCAGTCCTGAGGAACCACTCCTGTTTCCAAGGATCTGTTGAAGACATCCTTTAACGGTCCTGCAAGAACCTCTCTGAGCTCTTTCAGTATCCTGGGATGTATCCCATCCGGTCCCATGGCTTTGTCCACTTTCAGTTTAGCAAGTTGTTCTAACACCTCATCTTCTGTGAATGGTGTGGTATCTACTTCAGTCCTATTTTTATATTTGGGAGTCACAGCTGGTCCATCTCCAGGATCTTCTTTAGTAAAAACAGAGCAGAAGTATTTGTTTAGCAATTTCGCTTTTTCAGTGTCACTTTCCACGAGTCCTTTCCCAGCACTTCTGAGTCCTGCAATTCCAACTCTGATCTTCTTCCTTTCCTGAATATACCTGAAGAAAGTTTTGTTGCCACCCTTAACATCTTTAGCCATTTTTTCTTCTGCCTTTGATTTTGCTATCCTTATTACTCTTTTAGACTCTTTGAGTTGGATCCTGTATTCATTTCTGTGTTCTTCTGTTTGCAAGCTTTTGAATTTTGAAAAAGCTGTGTTTTTTGCCTTTATTTGAGCAGCCACCTCTTTGGAAAACCAAATAGGTTTCCTTCTCCTCTTGTTTTTATTTATTTTTCTTACATATTTATGTGTTGCCTCTTTTATTGCCGCCTTTAGTTTAGTCCATTGCAATTCCACTTCCCTTATCTTCTTCCACCCCGTCATCTCCCCCTTTAAGTACTCGGCCATTTTATTGAAGTCAGTGTTTTTGAAGTTTAGGACTTTGAGCTTGCTATGATTGGCCTGTACCATGGCTTTTATCTCAAACCACACCGTGTGATGGTCGCTGTTGCTCACAGGGGCACTCACGCAGACATTCGACACGTTATCACTGTTGGTAAGCACTACATCCAGCGTTGAGCTTTCCCTGGTTGGTTCCATCACCATTTGTCTAAGTAATGCATCTTGGAGAGCATCCACAATTTTTTTGCTTCTTTCCAGATGTGCAGAAGGAGTAATCCAATCCACATCAGGTAGATTAAAGTCACCTAATATGATCGCTTCCCCCTTTACTGCTATCTTGGCAATATCTATAATCAATTCGTTATCTCTCTCTTCAATTTGAGTCGGAGGTCTGTAGACTACAGCAATATGGATGACAGTGCCATCTCCTCTTTCCAACGCAATCCAGAGCGCTTCTTCTTTTCCCCATGTTCCCTGCATTTCAGTAGCTTTAATACTGCTTTTGACATACAAGGCTACTCCTCCTCCTTTTCCATTTTCTCTGTCTCTTCTGAATAGATTATAGCCAGCTATGGCTATATCCCAATCATGCGATTCATTAAACCATGTTTCCGTAACGGCCACGATGTCCAAATCCGTTTCCACCATTAGGGCTTCCAGGTCTGGAATTTTTTTGGCTAAGCTTTGAGCATTTGTGCTCATTGCTTTCCAGCATTTACCTGGCTTGTGTGTAATTTTGCATTGATTTTATTCTGCCCATTTCTTTCCACTTGTTTTTGATGTGTGGTTTAAGAGTATGGCTGTTTCTGATGTTGTTCTGCTTTTGCAGGGGGTGGCATGCAGATGTTGACCTTCCACATCCGTCACCCCCTTTTCCTAGTTTAAATGCATATCCACATACTGCCTGAATTTTTCACTTAGGTTTCTTTTCCCTGCGACAGAGAGATGTAGTCCATCAGCACAGTATAGTCTCTTGTTGGTCCATCTATTGTCCCAGTTGCCAATAAATCTGAATCCTTCTTGTTTGCACCAGGTCTGGAGCCATGTATTAAAGTTGTTAATGCGATGCAGCCTTTTTGTCCCCTTACCAAGAACAGGTAGAACTTCTGAGAATGCAACAGTGTTAACAATGGGCTTGAGTTTCTCTCCCAGAGATTGGAAGTCCTTTTGGGCTGTAGAGGCACTATTTCTAGCCAGGTCATTTGTGCCCAAGTGGATAATAACATCTGGTTTGGAGTGCTCACATTTTGCGCTAAGTATTTCAACAACTTGGTTTGTATTCCTGCTGGCTGAAGAGCCTGGTAGGCACATGACTATCTTCTGTCCTTTGAACTGTGTTCCCAAGTTGGTGCCTCTGATGATGGAATCTCCAAGTAGTAATAGTTTTCTGTTTGGTGAGGTTTTCTTCATATTTGGTACTTTAGCAGGAGATTGGGCATTGTCCGACTCATTTAAGGGCCCTTCAGTTTCCTTGGGTTGGGCATCCTCATTAGCCAAGGCAGAGAAGGCATTTTGCAGGGATATCTCTTGATGTGTAGGATGTCTCTGCATTACAGGTCGCAATCTTCCGGAACCCACTGTGATCCATTTGTTCCTGGGGTGTTTGATTCTTTGTGGGAGCGGTGGTGGACTTTGTTCAGTTTGTATCCTAGAAGAGGTGCGCTTCATTGCAGCCAGTTCCTCCCTCAGTAGAGAAACTTCTTTATGCATGGCTGCTAGGTCTTTCCTTAGTATAGTCAGTTCTTCATGCATGGCAGCTGACTTTAGGCATATAGGACAAGCTCTTAGGCTCCAAATGATTCTTCTTTGAATGAAAGTACCACAGTTATTGCACTGAATACACGACATGTTGCTTAAGCAGTCCCAGAAGAGGAAGAATAATAAGAAAAGTTGAAGATGTGGGTGTTACCCAAGTTAGGAACGACAGATGGCACGTATGTGACCACTATATAGGCAATGTAGCCCGTGGGGTGGGTGGGGTGAGGGGTAGGGTGGGCGGGAACCTAAGTGTCTCTGGCCAGTAGGCTGTTCCTGAACAGTGGGCACACAGCAAGGGAGTAGGTAAGGGAACCCATTAAGAAGGGCAAATAGATAGATAAATATGTGGAGACAAACAGACAAAAAACTCACAATTTAGCAGCAAATTCAGCAAAAATCACCTTTTGGATGAGCTCTGGAAAGCACTGCTCTTCTCAAGAAGCACAAGGGCAGTCTGAGCAAGCCCACATGCACAACAGTATTGGTAAGGTGGCTGCCTCTTTAGGAGCCTTAGGATATTGTAGGATATCTAATTTTTTGGCTCTAGGTTCAGTTTCAGAGGCCACTGAGATGCACAGGCCTTTGGCCACCTCCCTAATGAAGTCCTGAAAAGACAAGTCTTCAGGAGGAGACATTCTCCTTTTTGGAGAAGAGGGTTCCTGAGGAAGGATCCCCGATGCTTCAATTGAGGCCTCTGAAATATCAGAGTCTTCAGAGGTATCGAAGTATCGACTGTCTGGTTGCTCTCGCAGAGCCCGATATGCGTACCGGGAGGTATCGACATCGGGAGAAATCGGTACCGAGTCGGTACTGATGGGCATCACTGGATAGCGTACCGCTGCCGTCGATGCTGATGTCGATGCAAGCGGTACCGGTATCGGAACCAATTTCGGATCCGGTACCGGTACCGACAACGGGGTTTGTTGTGGTACTGTAGGCGTCGCAGCTTGTATGAATGCCGTGATGGCACGGTGCATGGTCAGAATATTCTGATCCATTGACGCCACCAATGTCTGGATGTCGGTACCGGTGGTAACCGCCGGTACCCCAGAACATTGTAACAGGTGATCGGTCGAGGCCGAGCCATCGATGTCAACCTGTGACCCCATAGGTAGAGCTTTGGAAGCCGGAGCCTCCCGCCGGGGTAATTTTGCCGGTGTGGATTCCTCAAGAGTAAGCCCGGGGGCATCTCGATACTTAGAGGGAGATGAACTCTTTGAGGACCGGCCAGATTTAAGTTTGGTTACCTGAGATCCATGGGATGAAGAAGACGACCTGAAAGATGTCGATGCCACAGAAGCTGCATCGGAGGGAAACAGGGTACTGAGCTTGGCTGCCCGATTTTGTAACCCTCTCTTAGACATCATGGAACAGGACTCACAATCCGCAATGGAGCGGTCAGGACCTAAACATTTTAGACACCAGTCATGGGTGTCAGTGACAGAAATAGTGCTACTGCACTTCGTGCACTTTATAAACCTGGAGGCGGGTTTTTCCATGAGGAAAAATATATCTGTAGGCCTAAGGCCCCAGAAGAAAAAATGCACTGAAAAGAGTAGGGGGTTTTTTTTTAAAGAAAGAAAAAAGACCGGTGCTACCGGTCCGGAATCGAGAAGGCAGACACGCGACTAAAGAAAAATAAAAGAAAATAAGAAATTCTTCAGCGGTGACAGGAAACATGACCTGCTGGCTCCGCGGAAAAGAAGAACTGGAGAGAGGCAGTTAGGAAAGGCGGGAAGGCAGCATGCAGGCGCTATGGGATGCTCCCAAAAGCTTTCCTTTTGGATGCTGGGGAGCGTTCCCGCGCAGGCTCCGTCGGTACCGACGATACTCATATGTGAAGACTCATTCCTGCTTGTTCCTGGAGATCAACTATTTACATAGGTATTTACAAGGAGACCACATGGCTGCCCCAATAGGATATGAGGGGGCAAATGTAGGGAGGAGGGTGAGAGTAGTTACTCACCTGTAACAGGTATTCTCCAGGAGCAGCAGGAATCAGTCCTCACATATGGGTGTCATCGGCGCCGATGAAGCCCCAGCGGAGCATTTCCCCAGCTTTCCATGAAAGCCTTTGGGAATGCAGCACGCATGCACGGTTCCCTTCCCGACTAAAGGTGCCATCTTACCTCAGTCAAATGACATAGCTAAGAACAGCACACAAAAATGAAAAAATAAACTATGTACAACTGCAACTCCAAGGGGAGGAGGGAGGGTTGTGAGGACTGATTCATGCTGCTCCTGGAGAACACCTGTTACAGGTGAGCAACTACTCTTTCTCCAGGACCAAGCAGGAAGTCAGTCCTCACATATGGGTGACTCCCTAGCTCTGGGCTACCAGGAACCCAGGCTGAACAAGAGAACTCCCTCTAGTCTCAGCAGCAAAGAAAGGCTTTTCAAGGACACGACCTCCACCGGTAGCCCAACAGAGGGCAGGAGGGCAGGAGTTGCCTAAACCTCAAAGAGATTCCGGAGTACTGCCTGGCCAAAAGCACTGTCCCTATGGGACTCCCTCTCCAGACAGTAATGGGCCGCAAAAGTCTGGCTTGAAGACCAAGTTGCAGCCCTGCAGATATCTACCAAGGGTACAGAGCGGACATGAGCCACTGAGGCAGCCATTGCCCTGACACGGTGGGCCGTGACCCTACCCTGCAAAGGAAGGTCAGCCGCCTTGTAAGCCCAGGTGATACAGTCAGCTATCCAGATGGACAAGGTACGCTTGGACACAGCCAACCCCAACCTATTGGGGTCAAAGGATACGAAGAGCTGAGTAGCCCTTCTATGCCTCTGCGTACGGACAAGGTAGAAGGATAAGGCCCTCCTACAATCCAGGGTGTGCAGGACTGCTTCAGCCTGGCTTGCATGAGGCCTAGGGAAGAATGTTGGAAGAACCACCTCCTGGTTGAGGTGGAAAGAGGAGACAACCTTAGGGAGGAACTTGGGGTGAGTCCTAAGGACTACCCTGTTCCTATAAATCCTGGTGTAAGGCCTATCACAGACCAGGGCCTGAAGCTCATTCACTCGCCTAGCCGAGGTAAGGGCTATCAGGAAGAGTGTCTTCAAGGAGAGTAAGCATAGCGGGCAATTAGCCATCGGCTCAAAAGGTGGGCAAGTCAGCTGCTGCAAGACCACATTCAGCTCCCACTCAGGGGCAGGAGGACGGATGGGAGGCTTGAGCAAGAGCAAGCCCCTGAGAAAGCGGGACACCAAGGGGTGACCAGACAGAGAATATCCCTCCACCAGAGAGTGGTGAGCTGCTAGAGCTGAGAGGTGGACCCGAACAGAATTGGATTTAAGTCCCTGATTTGATAAGTGCAGGAGGTACTGAAGCACAACTGGTACCGTACAAGAGAAAGCGTTCCTCTGTACGTAGCTGACACCACACAGAAAACCTTTTCCATTTGAGAGCATGTTTTTCAAGTTGACTGTTTCCTAGAGGCTAGGACAACCTCCTCAACTTCCTGAGGTAGGCCCCAGGGAGCCAAAACTACCCTTGCAGCCTCCAGGCCATCAAATTGAGAGCTTTGAGATTGGGGTGCAGAAGGGAACCCTGTTCCTGTGAGAGAAGGTCGGGTTGCAACCCCAGAGGCAGTGGCGTATCCACCGCCAGCTGAAGCAGAAGAGGAAACCAAGGCTGTCTCGGCCACCTGGGAGCTACCAGCAGGACCGAGGCCTTGTCCTGAAGAACTTTGAAGAGAGTTCGGGCCACCAAGGGTGTGGGAGGAAACGCATACAGGAGGCCCTGAGACCAGGATATCAGAAAAGCATCCGCTGCTATCCGCAGGGGATGCGGTTGTCTGGAGCAGAACCTTGGCAGTTGCTTGTTCATTGGGCTGGCAAAGAGATCTATCAAAGGGAGACCCCACTTCAGGAAGATCTTCTGAACTACTGAAGGATGCAGCTGCCACTCGTGGGGCTGCAGTATTCTGCTTAACCTGTCTTCCAGGTAGTTGTCCTGGCCTGGAAGGTACACAGCCTTGAGGAGCATGTGGTGCTCGAGGGCAAATGAACAAAGGTCCTGAGCATCCCGACAAAGGATCCTTGACCCCAGTCCCGCCCTGTTTGTTCACATAAAACATAGCTACTTGGTTGTCTGTCTGAATCAGGACAGATTGGTGAGCCAGGGTAGGAGAGAAAGCTTTGAGTGCTAATCGAATAGCTCTGAGTTCAAGGAGATTGATCTGCTTTGCAGCTTTCTAAGGAGACCACAGGCCCTGGGTGCACTTGCCCAGACAATGAGCTCCCCAGCCTTGCAGGGAGGCGTCTGTGGTCAGCACTACCGTGTACCCTGGAATCTGAAAAGGCACCCCTGCAGTAAATTGGGTGGGTGCAGCCACCAGTTGAGGGAGTGCAGAAATTGTCTGGACACCCTTATCCTGTCTCTGAGGCTGCCTGAGGCCTGTGACCACTGAGACCGAAGGCACCACTGTGCAGGCCTCATATGGAGCCTGGCATTGGGGGTCACATGTACTGTTGAAGCCATGTGGCCCAGAAGCGTCAGGCAGAGTCTGGCAGAGACCAGTGACCTGCTGAGAAACTGATGTGCCAAGGCCATCAACCTTTGGGCTCTGTCTTCTGGCAAGAAAGCCTTTGCTAGCAGAGAGTCCAGCCTTGCTCCTATGAACTCCAAGTTCTGGGAGGGGAGCAATGTGGAGTTTGCGATGTTTATGACAAACCCCAGCTTTTGGAGAAGAGCAAGAGTGCTGAGGGTGACCAGTTTGGCCTCCTGGCATGTCTGACCCCTGATGAGCCAGTCGTCCAGATAGGGGAAGACAAAGATTCCCTGATTTCTCAGTTAGGCCGCCACCACTGCCAGGCACTTTGTGAAGACTCTGGGGGCGGAGGTGAGGCCGAAAGGCAGCACTCTGTATTGATAATGGTTTCCTCCCACAATGAACCTGAGGTACTTTCTGTGGTCTGGATGAATGAGGATGTGAGTGTAGGCATCCTTTAGATCTAAAGAGCATAGTCAATCTCCCTGCTGGAGGTAGGGCAGAAGTGTCCCAAGAGTAAGCATCTTGAACTTCTCTTTCAGGAGGAACTTGTTGAGGTTCCTGAGGTCCAGAATGGTTCGAAGGCCACCGGTTCTTTTGGGCACCAGGAAGTACCTGGAGTAGAAACCGTGACCTTATAAGTGGGGAGGCACAGGCAACACCACCCTGTCCACCAATAGACCTTGAAGCTCTTGCAGGAGAAGGTCTGTGTGCAGGGGAGGCCTTGGAGGCTCCCCTGGAAAATATGGTGGAGGCAGTTGGTGAAAATGCAGGGCATAACCCTTGTGGACTATGTCCAACACCCAACTGTCCCCGGTGATAAGGGGCCACTGGTGGGCAAAGAGGGCGAGGCGACCTCCTGTGCAGGGTTGGGAGAGCAGTGGAGGAGAGGCTACGCTCAAGGAGTCAAAAACCCCCACCCTGCGGAGTGGTAGCAGGGGCCTGTAGCTTGGGGGTCCTCTGCCTACGGGGCCCATTACCCTGCCCCTTGGCTTGCTGACCCTGGGGTGCAGCTTGGGCAGCCTGATATTGCGGGTACTGTTTGTAGGCAGTGCCCTTCCTCGGGTAAAAGGGCTTTTTACCCGAGCCCTTCTTTTTATGAGAAGGGGCAGAGGTCTTTCTAGACAGCCTTGTCCGTGTGAGGTGCTCAGTTTCGAGCTGGGCGGCCTTCTCGGTCATGGGCTTGCCAAAAAGGTTTTCACCTCGGCAAGGGGCATCGACCAACTTGTCCTGAACCCATGGCTCGAGGTCTGATGACTGCAGCCATGCCTGGCGTCAAGCCGCGATGCCGGCTGCCGCAACTCGGGCCGAAGCCTCGAAGCCATCGTAGGCGGCGCGGGACATGAACTTCGAGCAGTCCCGAATCCCCGAGGACAAGGACTTAAATCTCTGCAAGGGTTCCCTGGAGAGACCAGCATAGAACCCGGCCAACTCCTTGGCCAGATCCCGTAAGTACATGCCCATGTACAGCTGGTAGGACTGGACACGGCAAGCAAGCATCGAGCCCTGGAAGCACTTTCTACCGACGCCATCGAGGTTTCGGGCCTCCCCGCCAGGGGGCACCGCGGAGTGCATCTTCTGGCTCTTCAGTCGATGCATGGCCGATTCCACAACCATAGAATGGTGTGGTAGCTGTGACTTCTGAAAACCAGGGCTCTTTTGGAGTCGATAGATCGAGTCGACTCACTTGCTGAGAACCGGCGCCGAGGCCGGTGCCTCCCACATATGGAAGAGGAGCCGTTCCAACATCGGAGGAACCGGAACAGTAAAGGCCTCCTTCGGAGGAGAGTCATACTGAAGGGCCTCGAGCTCTTCAGCTCGAGGCTCCTCCTCGGGGTCTGTCCGAATAGCCAAGGCAGTGGACATATCCCGGACGAACTCCGAGAACCGAGTATCCTCCGGGGGGGACCTACTCCGGGGCTCAAACTGCGGTGAGTCCGACGTGACGCACCGAGTCTTGAAGGTATCAGGAGACTCCTCGTCCTCCGTCTCCCAAGCTGACTCGTCCGAGGAGGAGTCAGGGTCCGACCCCGCGGGGCCCTGGAGCACCCACCCCGACGCCAGAGGCACCAGCGTCGATGCCCTCGGTCCCGAACGGGAGGTCAAGGGAGACCACGACCGAGGTCGACTCCAAGCCATGATGGACTCGAGTATCGGCTCGGTCTCCGGGGTCAACTTCGAAGTCGATGTCCCAGTGGTCGGGGCAGAGGCGCCAGACAGGCTGGCCATCAGTGCCCGCTGCTGCTCCATGAAGGCAGACAGTTTGATCTCCAAGGCTGTCATCCTGAGACTCAGCTCGGGAGACGCAGCAGCCACCGACTCGGGCCCCAGCGGCGCCGGGCCCGACGTCGGCTCCCTGGGAGGAGAGTCCTCGAGGACTACGGGGCTTACGTGTCCAGCAGACTCCGGCTCCACGCGAGGTAGTTTTGGCAGGCTTCTCGTGTTCCACGGGCCCTGGGCGACGGTCGGGGGTCTTAGACCTGTCCCTCGAGGAGCCAGGGACCTCCGACGACGACGCCCTCGCGAGCCGCTTCTTCCTCTTGCGTTCCCGGTCGGGGGACCCCCTGTCCGAGGAGCTTCGACGGCGCTCGGGATCGGAATCACGAGATGTCGAGGCCTCAGACGAGGTCCGGGCCCGGCCGGAGGCTGAGTCCGAGAAAAGCCTTTCCTTTTGCTGCTGTCGACTTTGGAGTGCCTTGGAAGACATCTTCCCACATGGCCCGCACGACTGAGGGTCGTGGTCAGGGCCGAGGCACCGAAGGCAGCAGTCGTGTGTGTCGGTGAGAGACATTAATTTCTTACACCGATCACACTTTTTAAAACCACTGGAAGCCATCAGGGAAAAAAGAGTGCCTGCAAGGTCAAAGGACCGGCCTTCCAGGGAAAAATGGGAAAAAGGGCACGAATGCCAGCCACGAAGGGCAAAAACCGAAAAAGAGGAATCGGGCTTGATACCGGTGTACCGAACCCGGCGGGAGGGGAACCAGCGTCGAACCGGAGAAAAAATAGCGATAATCGCCGAAAAAAATCTAATTTTAACCGGGAGAACAGGACACACGTCCGGTGGGCTTCACGAAAAAAAAGAAACTGAGGTAAGATGGCACCTTTAGGCGGGAAGGGAACCGCGCATGCGTGCTGCATTCCCAAAGGCTTTCATGGAAAGCTGGGGAAATGCTCCACTGGGGCTTCATCGGCGCCGATGACACCCATATGTGAGGACTGACTTCCTGCTTGGTCCTGGAGAATATAGGGTTAAGTACTAAGGTGGAAGGGAAAAATGTTCAAGGAAGAGATAGGTTTTTAACTTCATGTGTAGACGGGCATTTGGAGTCACATGGACCGTGGATGCCATGTGGCCTAAGAGCCTCAGGAATTGTCTGGCGGAGACCAGAGAATTGCTGTGGAATAGCCTGGCTAGATCCATCAATCTGTGGGCCCTGTCCACTGGCAGAAAAGCCTTTGCCTGAAAGGTGTCTAGTTGAACTCCTATGAACTCCATGTTCTGGGAGGGGTGCAAACTGGACTTTGCCAAGTTTATAACGAATCCCTGGTGCTGAAGCAGAGCGACAGTGCGAAGGGTGGCTTGATTGGCCTCTTGCGGCGATTGACCCCTGATGAGCCATTCGTCCTGGGATGGAAAGACAAAGAGGCCTTGAAGCCTGAGGTAGGCCGCTACCACTGCCAGGCACTTGGTGAATACCCTGGGGGCGGATGTGAAGCCAAAAGGCAGCACTCTGTACTGATAGTGGTGTCCTCCCACTACAAATCTGAGATATTGTCTGTGGTCTGGATGAATAAGGATGTGAGTATAAGCATCCTTTAGGTCTAAGGAGCATAGCCAATCTCCCTGCTGGAGGTAGGGCAGCAGGATTCCAAGGGTAAGCATCTTGAACTTTTCCCTCACCAGGAACTTGTTCAGATTTCGCAAGTCTAGGATGGGTCTGAGGCCCCCTGTTCTTTTTGGTACCAGGAAGTACCTGGAATAGAAGCCTTGACCTCTCAGGTGGTAGGGCACCAGTTCCACTGCCTGTTCCTTCAGAAGACCTGCCAACTCCTGCAGGAGTAAGTCCCTGTGCAGAGGGAGGCTCCCCTGGAAAATAGGAGAGGGGTACCTGGTGGAAGTGGAGGAGATAGCCCTTCTGGACTATACTTAGAACCCAGGTATCCCTTGTGACAGCTGACCACCTGTGGGCGTACAGGGCCAGCCTGCCTCCAGTGCTGATAGGGGCCAGCTGAGGAGGAGAGGCTATGCCATTGGAGTCAAAATCCCCCTCCCTGCTGAGCAGGAGCCGGAGTAGGAGGCTTGGGGGCCTTCTGCCTAAGGGGCCCATGTCCCTGCCCCTTGGCCTGCTGACCCTGTTGGGGAGCTACAGAGGCCTGAAAATGAGGGTACTGTTTATAGGCAGATGACTTCCTCAGGTAAAAGGTCTTTTTCCCCGAGCCCTTCTTCTTCTGAGAAGGGGCAGAGGTTTTTCTGGACAGCCTTGTCCGGGTAAGAGCCTCGCTCTCGAGTTCTGCAGCCTTGTCAGCCATGGGCTTGCCAAAGAGGTTTTCACCTCGGCAGGGGACATCGACCAACTTGTCCTGCACCCATGGCTCGAGGTCCGATGACTGTAGCCAGGCCTGACGGCGTGCACCGATGTCGGCCGCAGCTACTCAAGCTGAAGCCTCGAAGCCATCATAGGCTGCTCGAGAGATAAACTTCGAGCACTCACGAATACCCAAGGACAGAGCATTGAACCTCTGCAAAGGTTCCTCGGAGAGACCAGCAGAGAACCCGGCAATCTCCTTTGCAAGGTCTCGAAGGTACATGCCCATGCACAGCTGGTAGGTCTTGACACGGCAAGCAAGCATAGAGCCCTGGAAGCACTTCTTACCGAGGGCATCCAGATTCTGGGCCTCCCGGCCGGGAGGCACCAAGGAGTGCATCTTCTGACTTTTCAGACGATGCATGGCCGATTCCACAACCATGGAGTGGTGCGGTAATTGTGCCTTTTGGAACCCGGGGCTCTTGCGGACTCGATAGATGGAATCGACCCGCTTGCTTAAAACCGGCGTCGATGCCGGCGCCTCCCACATGCGGAAGAGCAAGCGTTCCAGCATTGGAGGAACCGGAACAGTAAAGGCCTACTTCGGAGGAGAGTCATACTGTAGGGCCTCGAGATCTTCGGCTCGAGGCTCCTCCTCGGGATCCACGGGGAATGCCAAAGCCTTGACCATATCCCGCACGAAGTCCGAGAATCGGGTATCCTCCAGGGGGACCTTCTCCGAGGCTCGGACTCAGGCGAGTCCGAAAAAATGCACCAAATCTGAAAGGTGTCGGGCGACTCCTCATCCTCCGTCTCCCATCCGGACTCCTCGGAGGAGGAATCGAGCGGCTCGTTACTGGCGTCGACGACCTTGATCCCGAACGGGAGGCCGAGGGAGACCTTGGCCGAGGATCGACTCGAGCTCGCATGGACTCAAGGATCGGCTCGGCCTCCGGGGTCGACTTGGACATCGATGTCCCAGTGGTCGGGGCAGATGCACCAGTGAGGCCGGCGATCAGTGCCCGCTGCTGTTCCATGAAGGCAGCCAAGCAGCTCTCCAAGGCCATCAACCTGAGTCCGAGCTCAGGAGACTCAGCAGCCCCCGACTCGGGCCCCGACGGTGCCGGGCCCGACGTCGGCTGCCCTGGAGGTGAGTCCACGAGGACTACAGTACTCACGTGACCCGGGGACTCCATCTCCACACGAGGTTGTTTGGCAGGCCTCTCCGACTCCGAAGACCCGGGATGGCGCTCGGGGCTATGCGACTTGGCCTTTGAGGAGCCAAGTGCATCCACCGACGCCACCCTCGCGGGTTTTTTCTTCTTGCGATGCTCCCGCGAGGGAGACCCCCTTTCAGAGGAGCCTCAACGTTGCTTGGGGCCGGATTCCCGAGATGTCAAGGCCTCTGACGAGGTCCGGGCCCGACCGGATGTAGAGTCAGAGAAGATTCTTTCCTTTTGGTGCTGCCAACTCCTTAACGCCTTAGAGGACATCTTCCCACATGGACCACAGATCATCGGGTCATGATCGGGTCCGAGGCACCGGAGGCAGCAGTCATGTGTGTCGGTGAGAGACATAGGTTTCTTACACCGATCACACTTCTTAAACCCGCTGGCAGACATCGGGGGAAAAAGGGCCCCTGCGAGGTCAAAAGACAGGGCTTCCAGTGAAAAAATAAAAAATGGTGCGAACGCTAGTCATTAAGGACAAAAAACGAAAAAAGTGATCCGGGCTCGATACCGATGTATCGGGCCCAGGCGGGAAAGAGAAAACCGGCATCGAACTGAAGAAAAACAGGTTAATGTAGAATAAATCAACTTTTTCCTCGGGTGAAACAAAAATACATCCGTCGGGCTCCGTGGAAAAAAGAAGACTGAGCAAGATGGCACCTTGGGCGGGAAGGGGACCGCGCATGCGTGCTGCATTCCCAAAGGCTTTCTATGAAAGCTGGGGAAATGCTCCGCACGGGGGCTCCGTCAGCACCGATGTCACCCATATGTGAGGACTGACTTCCTGCTTGGTCCTGGAGAACTGCTTCGCACGAGGGTCCGTCGGCGGCGACGTCACCCATATGTGAGGACTGACTTCCTGCTTGTTCCTGGAGAACATCTGTTACAGGTGAGTAACTACGCTTTCTCCAGGAACAAGCAGGAAGTCAGTCCTCACTTATGGGACTCCCCAGCTACAGGCTACTGAACCTGTAACTCAAGAACACCACCGCGAGGCCGTGAGCAGAAGTCGATGTCCGAAGGAGTCCGAGTCTTCGGGTCCCCGGGCGAAGCTCTCGGTAGCCGTCGAGAAGGGTTGGAGGGCAGGAGTTGCTTTTACCCCGAACAGATTATGGAGTACAACCTGGCCGAAGGCGCTGTCCCGGCAGGACTCCCTCTCCAGGCAGTAGTGGGAAGCAAAATTATTCGCAGAAGACCAGGTTGCAGCTCGGCAGATGTCTGTCAGAGGCACTAAGTGCAGCGAAGCCACCGAAGCCACCTTGGCCCTGACGCCAGGTGCGGTGACTCTCAGATCCAATGGGGCACCCACCTTCGTCTGGGCGAAGACGATGCAGTCCGCTACCCACATGGAGAGGGTGCGTTTGGCGATTGCCTGCTCTAAGCAATTAGGATCATAGGCAACAAAGAGTCGACCAGACCTATGGCGTCTGGGTGCGCTGGAGGTAGAAGGCAAGAGCCCTCTTGCAGTCAAGTGTATGTAACACTGCCGAGGCCTGGTCGGTATGAGATCTCTGGAGGAAGGTTGGTAAGACTAAAATCAGAGACAACCTTTGACAGGAACTTGGGGTGGGTGCGGAGGACCACCCTGTTCCCATAGAACCTGGTGTAGGGAGTGCCTCAGCCATGAGGGCCTGAAGTTCACTGACAGCGAGCCGAAGTCAAAGCCACCAGGAAGACCATCTTTCAGGAGAGGTGCCGAAACGAGCATGTCGCCATCGGCTCGAAGGGTGATCGTGAAAGCTGAATGAGCATCACGTTAAGGTCCCACTCTGCTGGAGGAGGCCGGATGGGAGGCTTGGAAAGTAAGAGGCCTCACATGAAGTCGGGAGACGAAGGGCTTGAAGTCGGGAGACCAAATTTGATTTCAACCCTGCTTTGGAGAGGTGGAGGAGATACTGAAGAACCCACCGGGTAGAGCAGAACGGATTGATCTGGAGCTCAGAGCACCAGACCGAGAAGCATAGCCACTTAAAGGCATATGCCCATCTCATGGAGTCCTTCCTCGACGTGAGGAGAACCTCCTCGACCTCCTCTGGAAGATTCAGCAGAGCTAAAGAGTCCCGTTCAGTCACCAGGCTGTAAGGGACAGGAAGGCCAGGTTTGGGTGGAGCACCCAACCCTCCTCCTGCGTTAACAGATCCGGGGCACAGTCCAGGGAGACTGGAGGCTCGGACGAGAGCCGGAGCAGAAACGGAACCAAGGCTGGTTAGGCCACGAAGGAGTCATGAGGATCACTGAAGCTCGGTCCCGCTGAACCTTGTGGAGGGTCCTCGCAATGAGTGGGAGGGAAAGCGTAAAGAAGCCCGGAGGTCCAGCTTAAGAGGAACGCATCCGGGGTCTCACTGCTCGGGTGCGGAACCGGGCCACAGAAGCAGGGAAGCTGCGCGTTCACCAGACTGGCGAACAGGTCCATGGATGGGGTCCCCCACCGACAGAACAAGAAGTGACGACCTCCGTATCGAGGTGCCACTTGTGTGGAAGGAGCATCCTGCTGAGTTTGTCCGCCAACATATTCTCCTGGCCTGGGAGGTAGACCGCTCGTAGGGTCATCCCCCGGCGAAACGCAAAGGAGCAAAGGATGTTCGCCTCCCCACAGAGGAGGTGTGATCCTGTTCCCCCCTCCTTGCTTATGTAGAACATGGCCACCCAGTTGTCAGTCTACATGAGCACCAACTTCCCCCTCAGGCAGCCCTCGAAGGCCCTCAGGGCCCATCGGATCACCCGAAGCTTGAGCAGATCTGTTGCTGAGACACCATGGGCGACCACTGCCCCTGGGTGCACAATGTGCCGCAGTGGGTTCCCAACCCAGCAGGGAAGCATCCGTCAGGACGAGCTCGTGCTGTGGGGTCTGGAAGAGCATTCTCCAAAGGAGGCTTCAGGAGTCCCGCCACCAATCCAGGGAGTTGTGGAAACTGCGGGAGACCCGGATAGGGTCTCTGAGGCGGCCGGAGGCCTGGTCCCATTGCACCCTGAGGCACCACTGGACTGTCTGCATGTGCATGCGGGCTTGGGGGACCAAATGGATGGTGGAGGCTATGTGTCCTAGGAGGCGCAGCATGGCCTGTGCCGTAACCCAGGCCTTGTTCTGGACCTGGGCCATCATAGCCCGGATACAGTCTGCCTGGTCCACGGGAAGAAAGGCGGTCGCTCGCTCCATGTCGAGATGTGCACCAATAAACTTCAAGGTCTGCACCAGTTTGAGGTGGGACTTCGGGTAGTAGACCAAGAAGCTGAGGAGTTAGATGAGAAGGATAGTGTGAGACGCCGCCAGGCGGGCTTCGCCGGCCGAAGTCCCCCTGACGAGCCAGTCATCGAGGAAGGGGAAGAAGGGTATGCTCTGCCGTCTGAGGGAATTGGCGGTCGCGGATAGACATTTTGTGAAAACCCACGGTGCAGACGCGAGCCCAAAGGGGAGCATCCTGTATTGTTAGTGTTCCCCCTGCACCCTGAAGCACAGGTATTATCTGTGCTGGGGGTGGACTAGGGGATGAGAATGTGGTATGTACGGACCAGGAGAAGGAGCATAGCTAATCACCCTGCTGAAGGAAGAGCAGCAGGACGCCAAGCGATAACATTTTGAACTTCTCCCGCACCAGAAACTTGTTTAGGTTCCGGAGGTCGAGGATAGGCCGTAGGCTCCCTATCTTTTTTGGAATGAGGAAGTAGCGGGAGTAGAACCCACGGCCTCGAAGGTGCAAAGGTACCTTCTCGACCACCCGCTAGGCGAAGAGGTTGAATAGCTCCTGCTGCAAGTACGCCTGGTGCGAGGGGAGCCGAGCAGACTCCGCTAGGCCGAAGGGAGGAGGGAGCCTGTCCAGGTGAACACGATATCAGTCTCGGACCACCCGGAGGACCCAGGTGTCCGATGTGATCAACGCCCACTGCGGGGCGAAAAGGAACAGGTGTCCCCCCCACCGGCGGAGGTGCTGCCGGGGGCGAGAGGCTATGCCGTCGGCGTCAAAAACCCTGAGCGGGCTGGGGTGTCGCCAGTGGTTGGGCCTTGGGCCCTTTAGGCTTGCGGTGGCCATAAGCTCCTCCCTTCCCCTGCATGCCAGAAGCTGGTGCAGGGGTGGGCGGGAAGGGCGGGTATCCCTGGTAAGGGAACCCCTTTCTTTGGAAGAACAGCTTCTTGGTGGGCTGCTTCTTCAGAAGGAGAGAAGAGGTCTTACGCGAGAGGCGGGTCCGAGTCACGAACTCCGCTTCTATCTCAACAGTCTTATCCTCCATGGGCTTACCAAACAGCTGTTCGCCGAGGCAGTGGACATCCAGGAGCTTCTCCTGGACCCACTGCTCCAAGTCCAAGGACTGGAGACATGCCTGGCGACGGGCCTCAATGCCGGCTGCCGCCACTTGGGCGGAGAACTCAAATCCATCATATGCGGCACGGGAGAGGTACTTCGAACACTCCATGACGGTTCTCAGGAAGGATTGCAACCTGAGAAGGGGTTCACTCTCGAGACCTGCAGAGAACCCGCCGAGCTCCTTGGCAAGGTTGCGCAGGAACATGCCCATATATAATTGGTATGCCTGGATGCAGCATGTGAGCATGGACCCCTGATAGGCTTTGCGCCCAAGGGCATCGAGGGCTCTAGACTCCCTGCACGGGGGGACCGAACAATGGTACTTCGGACTCTTTTGCTTCCACAACGCCGATTCCACTACCATGGATTTGTGTGGAAGCTGCGTCTTCCGGAAACCCAGGCTGCATTGGACCCTATACATGGCATCAAGGTTGCTCACAATGGGGACCGAAACAGGTGTCTCCCAAATGCGGAGGAGCAGCCTAGACAAAATGGGAGGAACTGGTACGGTAAGAAACTTCCGAGGCGGGGACTCATACTGTAAGATGTTGAGCTCCTCAGCTCGTGGCTCCTCTTCAGCCTGGATAGCCAGGTTGAGAACCCGTGCTATGTCCCGCACGAACAACCAGAAAGGATGTGTCCTCGGGCGGTGAATGCCTCTGAGAGGCGGGCAGGGACGGGTCCAAAGGTATCCCCGTCAGACTCCTAGTCCGAGAGGTCCGAGAAGGAGTCCGACTCGGGCTGATCACTCCTTCCAGAGGCTGAAGCCCGCTTGGAGCCTAAGGCCTTGGAGGATCTCAACCCCGAGGAATGGGAAGGCGAGCGAGACCGACGCTGAGGACCCTCATGAGGCCCATGACTCTTGGTGGATTCTAGGGAGGGTTCGGGTATCCCTCTCGAGGGAACCTCGGTCTCGAAGCTCGGGCCAGCCGTGCTGGGCATGAGCGCATGCTGGGCAGCTAAGAAGGCAGAAACACTGCACTCTAGTGCCAGCATTTGGGACTCCAACGTGGACGTGGGTCCCTGTGACGCCGACACCGGGGTTACCGGGTCAGGTGTGGAGGAGAAGAAAGAGTCCTCACTGGGACGGCCCTCAGGAGAAAGGGCGCCATTGCCGGGGGCCTCCGTGTCTGTACGAGGTACCTTTCGAGGCTGCTCCTTTTACGACTCTCAGGAATGCCGAGCAGGGCTGAGCGACTGAGCGTGGGAGCGCTCGCACTTGTCTGGAGCCCCCAACAGGGGGATGAGGGGAATGAGTGGAATGGGTGGGAAGGCATAGAGGAAGTCCTGACCCCAGTGGAGGAGGAAAGCATCCCTTGCCTGACAGTTTTGAGCCGGAATTCTGGAACAGAATCGGGGAGGTTTAGCATTCTGAGGACTTGCAAAGAGCTCTATATCTGGCGTTCCCCAGATTCGAAAAACTTGAGCAAGGTGGTCTGACTGAAGAGACCACTCGTATGACAGCAGTATTCGACTGAGATTGTCTGCCCAAAGATTTTGAATGCCCGAAAGATATACCACTAGAACAGGGGTCTCAAACATGCGGCCCGCGAGAGAACGTTGTGCGGCCCGCGACGGCTTCTGCTGCTGCTGCCGTTGCCGCCGTGGCAACGGCAGAATCGACGGTCAATTTTTTAAAAAAAAAAACTGGCTTCTGCTGCTCAAGCAGCAAAATCAGCTGTCCTGCGGCCCCTTCCTCTCTGCCCGGAGATCCCCGAGAGTGCTCCATCAGCGGGTGCTTTTCAAGCCGCGAAGAGAGTATTTCCCTCTCGCGAGGCTTGAGAAGTGACTAGGTTTAAGCCGCGCGAGAGGTAAATACTCTCTTCGCGGCTTAAAAAGCACGCCGCAGATGAAGCACACTCAGGGCTCTCCGCGCAGAGGGGAAGGGGCCGCGGGACAGCTGATTTTCTGCTGCAGCAGCAGAAGCCAGGTTTTTTTTTAAATTTACATGGGGGGGGGGTGTAGGACTGGAAATGGGCTATTGGCAGGGGGGGGGTTATGACTGGAGATGGGCTATTGGCAGGGGGTATGACTGGAAATGGGCTATTGGCAGGGGGGTTTATGACTGGAGATGGGCTATTGGCAGGGGGGGTTATGACTGGAGATGGGCTATTGGCAGGGGGGGGGGGTTATGACTGGAGATGGGCTATTGGCAGGGGGTTATGACTGGAAATGGGCTATTGGCAGGGGGGCCATGACTGGAAATGGGCTATTGGCAGGGGGGGGGTTATGACTGGAGATGGGCTATTGGCAGGGGGTTATGCCTGGCATTGGGCTATTGGCCGGGGGGGGGTTATGACTGGTAATGGGCTATGGTGGGGGCCAGGACTGGACATGGGCAGGTGGGGGTTAGGAAGGACTGGAGGTGGGCTGATGGGGGGAGTTAGGACTGGTAATGAGCTATGGAGGGGCTGACTGAAATGGGGTAATGGGGGTTAGGGCTGGAAGTGGGCTATTGGCGGGGGGGTTATGACTGGTAATGGGCTATGGGGGGGTAAGACTGAAAATGGGGTGATGGGGGGTAAAACTGGAAGTGCGCTATGGGGAGGTTAGGACTGGTAATGGGCTATGGGGGGTCTAGGACTGGTAATGGGCTGGGGGGGGGTTGCTAGGACTGGAAATGGGCTGAGTGGAAGGGGGGCTTGAACTGCAAATGGCTGATGGGGAGGGGGCTTGGAATGGAAATGGGCTGTGAGGGGAGGGAGCTAGGATTGGAAATGGGCTGATGGGGGGCTAGGATTGGAAATGGGCTGATGG
Source organism: Ichthyophis bannanicus (assembly GCA_033557465.1). Classification (NCBI taxonomy): domain Eukaryota; kingdom Metazoa; phylum Chordata; class Amphibia; order Gymnophiona; family Ichthyophiidae; genus Ichthyophis; species Ichthyophis bannanicus. Next base: position 935,724,512 of record CM066033.1, on the reverse strand, counting down.
TGAGGCTAGGATAGGACTGGAAATGGACTAATGGGGGGACTAGAAGGGAGCGGATGCTGGGTGGGGCTGGAACTAGAAGGGAGCTGATGTTGGGGGAGGATTAGAATGGGATGGAGCTGGGAAAGTGAAATGGAGAGGGGAAAAATATTTTGTCTGGGAGAGAAGACAAATCTACAATTGGCCAGGTATTGGGAGAGTAAGTGGGGATTGAGGATGGAGGGGTAAAATTTGAGTGGATGAAATAGGAATGAGGAAAGAGAAAAAGGAGAAAGATTAGTATGTTAAAGCAGATGTAGAGAGAGAATGGAAAAAAAACTAGGAGAGAAGAAAGGGCAAATGGACAGCAGACGATGGAGAGTTAGCAGAAGACATGAAGAAACCAGAAGAAAGTGGCTGGAACAATTGCAACTGAAAAAAATGCACAAAAGGTAGAAAAATATCTCTTTATTTTGAATTTATTAACTGGAATATGTCAGCTCTGGGAAATGTGCATCATTAATGTTTGCGCTTTGTTTAGTACAAGAGGAAATTAATTTATAGTTTTATTTCTACAGTGTTGTTGTACATTCCAAGTTTGGCTTTTGGGGTTCCCAGTTTAATTATTGTCTTCTTGTTTCTAAATCTTTTAGTCTTTCTTTATCCATACTCATTAAAGAGGCATGTTTACTAAAAGTTAGTGTATGGTAACATTATGCAAATATTTATGCAAATGAGGCCCCTTATGCAAATGAGGCCCCGCGTCTTATGCGGCCCCCGGGTTACTTTACAAGTCCTCATTTGGCCCTCAAAGCAATTTGAGTTTGAGACCCCTGCACTAGAAGGTGGATTTCAAGCTCTCTGGCGAGGGCCCACAGTCGCAAAGCTTCGTTGCATAATGACAGAGAGCCTGTTCCACCCTGCTTGTTCACACAGAACATGGCTACTTGATTGTCTATCTGGACCAGAACTGTCTTGTAGCTGAGATGGGCCTGAAATACTCGAATAGCATGGAAAATGGCTTGGAGTTTTAGGAGGTTTATGTGAAGACAAGCCTCCTGTGGGGTCCAGAGACCCTGAGTTGAGAGATCGTGCAAGTAAGTCCCCCAACCCAACTTGGACGCATCTGTTGTTAGGGTGGCTTGTTATAGAGACTGCTGGAAAGGAGATCCTATGAGAAGGTTTTCCAGTGACTGCCACCATTGCAGGGACGAAATGAGACATGTGGAGTTTCTGATTTTGTCCGTTAGCCGACCCGAGGCCTGTGTCCACTGAGAGGACAGGGGTCCACTGGGCTACTCGCATATGAAGGCGAGCATAGGGAACCACATGGACAGTGGATGCCATATACCCCAGAAGCTGAAGCATCTCCCGAGCAGTTAGGAAAGTATTCATAGCTGCTTGGGAGGCCAGCTGTACTATACGAAGACAACGTGGATGAGGCAGGAAAGCCCTTGACTGCCTTGTGTCTAGACGAACCCCTATGAATTCTAGAGACTGAGAAGGGGTGAGATGAGATTTTGGGAGGTTTATGACCAGTCCCAAGTACCGAAGGATTCGCATAGTGTGAGAAAGAGCGAAGCTGGCTTCTGGAGCTGTTAATTCTCGGATGAGCAAGTCGTCTAAGTCGGAGAAGACAAATATTCCTAGAGTTCTCAGGAATACTGCTACTACCGCCATACATTTTGTGAAGACTCTTGGGGCAGAAGCCAGACCGAAGGGAAGAACCCTGTATTGGAAGTGTCTTCCCTGGAAAAGGAATCAAAGGAATTTCCTGTGATTTGCATGGATGAGAATATGCGTATATGTATCCTTTAGATCTAGAGAACATAGCCAGTCCTGATTCTGAAGGTATGGCAGGAGCGTTCTGAGGTAGATCATCTTTAATTTTTCTCGGAACAGATACCTGTTTATGTAAAATCATTTTTATTAATATTTTCTATAAAACAGACCATACAGCAGGCCTCCAACGCAGTCAAATACAGGCTCACATAGAATAAGCAACAGCAACTACAACAACAATAAAGCCAGAGCCATCTCACTAGTGACAGAGAGGCTCAAGACTAATACAAAGTCCAACTGCCCATACCCCCCTCCCCGAGATTGCATAGAAAAGACAAAGACACACCCAGGACCACACTTCTCAACTAGGTCCCCTCTCAACTGCAGGTGTGGCAACCCCCCCTCACCCCCAACCCCCCTCCCCCATCCGCCCCCCCACTCCCCCCCAACTCCCCCCCTCCACCCCACAGCCCAGAGCCAGTACTGTACCCCCCGAACTCTACTCCAAGAACACCTTAGAGCCCCACCAGTATCAAAATCTCCCAGAACCGCTCAACCAGGATCCAAGCCCTCCTCAGCCGTAAGGCCCGAGGAGCATAGCAGGGGCGCCCAAGTAAGTTGAAATCGGGCCCAAGCCTTGCCCCCCAGGATCCGGGCCGTTCTGCGTTCCATACGCATGAACTCGCAGAACTGCCCCTCCCATTCCTGGAGAACTGGTCCCCCCCCGTCAACCAGTGGCGCAAGATAGACCGCTTAGCCACCAGAAAGGCCTTCTCATAGAACCGCCCACGCGGCACCGCCCCCCAGGTGTCCGGAGGCACCACATGGAACAGACACCAGAGAGGGCGTAGATCTCCCCTATCCCCTACCCAGGTGGCCAATTTGGACCCCACTTTCCCCCAAAACTGTTGGATAACCGGACAGGACCAAAACCGATGGAAAAGGGTGCCCACCTCCCCCCCACAGAGGCCACACACATCCGACTCCACCAGCCCCATCCTACATGCACCCACTTCCGAAACATAGGCCCTCCAGAGCAACTTATATTGCATTTCCCGATGACGCACCTCCTCCGACAACACACGTACCCCCGGAAGGCTACCCCCAGCAAGTCAATCGTGAGATCCGCCAATCCATCCTTCCGCCAGCGTTCCACCAAAGTCCGCAATCCTGCGCCATCATCCACGGGCGCCAGAACTTCCAGCAACCTCCGAGTTGTGGCGCACTCCTGAAATTGTCCCAACACAGTCCAAAGACTCCGTTCTCGAGATAACAGCACATCCCTCCCAGGGAGACTATGCACATAGTGACGAGCCTGCAGATAGTAATAAAACGACACCGCCGGCAGAGTATATCGCCTCGCCAACGTCTGAAAGGACTCCAACTGGTCCAAAGTCTCCATACGCAGTTGGCTAACGTACTCAATCCCCGCCTTCGACCAAGCCTTGGCCATCCCGCCTGCAGTACCCGGCAAGAAGTGACGATTACCCACAAGGGGTAAGCAATCAGTAGTAGCCCAATGAAGCCCCCGAAGGCGACACAGGTACCGCCACGCCACACGGAGCGTGCGCAGATAGCAAGAGGCCCGCCACGCCTGCGGCAGCCACGCCCCCCCACAATGCAACAGATGAGTTCTATGCCAATTCTCAGAGAACTGGTCTATGAGATGAACCGGTACCCGCTCCAAATTACCCAGCACAAGGTCACTGAGACGCCGCACAACATAGCATAGATTATACATTCTCAGGGAGGTCAACCCCACACCCCCCTCCTGGACTGGGCGCATCAGCGTGGCCAGCGCTATGCGCGTCCTGCGGGCCCTCCAAAGAAAACGCCCAACCTGTTTATGTAGCTCCCGCAAATCGCGTCTACGGAGCCAGATCGGAAGGTTCCGGAGCAAGTACAACCAACGGGGCCATTCAATCATTTTTACCAGGGCCACCCTTCCCATTAAGGAAAGCGGAAGATCCCTCCATCTCTGCAGTTTCGCCAGCGTAGAGGCAAGAAGAGGCCCAACGTTAACGTCATACAAATTCATCAGGCAGGCAGGAATCTGGACCCCCAGATAGCGGATTTGTTCCGTTGCCCATTTAAGCGGGAAAGGACCTCGCCAGGCATCCCGGGAGCGTCCCTCCACATCCAGAACCATCGACTTATGCCGATTGATGCGGAGCCCGGAGAACCCCCCAAAGCGCTCAATGACGTCCAGCGCCGCCGGCAGAGACTCCCGCGGGGTGGTAAGACACAAAAGTATGTCGTCCGCAAACGCACTAAGCTTCACACTGCCATCCCGCCAAGTAACGCCCTTAATCTGATCAGACTCCAGCAGAGAAAGCAAAAGGGGTTCCAGCTGCATAACATAAAGAAGAGGGGAGAGCGGACAACCCTGTCTCGTACCCCGCGCCAACGAAAAGGGCTGCGACCTCACCCCCCCATCCTCAACCACCGCCAAAGGGGACTCATAAAGCGCCTGGAGCCACTGCAAGAATAAACCCTGAAAGCCAAACCTCCGCAGGGCCGCAAACATATATCGCCAGGACACCCTGTCAAAGGCCTTCTCCGAGTCCAAACTGACCAGTATCAGCGGATCCTGGGCCTGCACGGACTGCTCCATACCCAACACTCTACTGATGTTAACACTAGCCTCCCTGCCTTTCACAAAGCCCGCCTGGTGAGGTCCCACTAATACCGGGAGAATGAGCTGAAGCCGTGCTGCAAGCACGGACGCAAAGAGCTTCTGATCAACATTGATCAAAGAAATCGGTCGATAGGAAGCAGGTTCCTCAGGATCCTTGTCCGGCTTGGGAAGAAGGATAATACTGGCCGTACGCATATCTCTCGGAAAGGTACCAAGTTCCGCAGCCTCCGCATACACAGCAGCAAGCGTGGGCACCACCTCCCGATCCAATAGCTTATACGCTTCGTATGAATAACCGTCCGGGCCGGGAGCCTTATGAGGGGGGCCTGCCTTAATCGCCTGGTGAATCTCCTCCCCCGTCATAGGGGAGTTCAACAGCGCCCTCTGTTCTGCAGAGAGCATCGGGAGTGGGACCCGCTCCAGAAAATCATCCAAGGCCGACACCTCGCCCTCCTCCGACGCATAGAGCCCCTCATAGAAAGACCGGAAGACGCGCACTATCTCCTCAGGGCGCATCGAGCGCTTCCCTGCCACATCCCGGATCACCGCCACCCCCGAGGTCCCGTGCGCTCCCTCACCAGCCGCGCCAGGAGTGTCCCCGATCTATCACCATACCGGAAAAATTGGTGGCGGTAGTATTGTTGGGACTGAAGCGCCCGCTCCTGCAACAAATCATTCAGCTGCTTTTGGAGCTCCACGTACCCGCTGGTGCCCACCGAGCTCCGCAGAGCCATAGCCTTGGCGCTGCGCAGCTCCTCCGTCAATCGTAAGACCTCTGCATTGAGCCTTTTACGTTCCGCACCCACATAGGCTATAATATGCCCATGGAGCACGGCCTTCCCAGCCTCCCAAAAGGAAGCCACCGTACTAGCTGTACCTTCATTAAATTCCACAAATTCAGCCCAGCGCTTGAGCACATAATCGCGAAATGCCGGTCGTTTCCACAAATGGCTAGGAAACAGCCACTTGCCCGTCCCCACCCGCTCGCTCCTCCAGACCATGCTGACCATGGCATGATCAGAGACAATAATCGGTCCTATCTCCGCCTCGACCACCTTCCCAAACCAGGATTTTGATACCAGAATATAATCAATGCGCGACCACGTTTGATGTGCGCGCGAGAGATGTGTGTAGTCCCTGCTCCCCTGGTGCAGCACCCTCCAGACATCAACCAGCTCCCCCAAATCACAAAGGTAGCCTACCCCCTTGGAGCGCCAGCCCCCTCCCGGTTGAGGGTGGGAGCGATCCAAAAGAGGGTCATGCGGGCAATTGTAATCTCCCGCCAAAATGATTGGCACCTTTGGGGCCCCCAAAACCCTGGCCAGGATGGACTTGAAGAAGGCATGATCATAGATATTAGGGGCATAGATATTACCGAGAAACAGTTCCTCGCCCTGGATCTTAACATGTGCAAAAAGATACCTACCCCCGGGATCTCCCTCAACAGCAATCACTTCACAGGGCAGGGTCTTGTGGATTAAAATGGCCACCCCCCGCCGTCGCGTGTCTGAGGAGGCGGACAGGGCCGTGCCCACCCAGTCGCGGCGTAATTTGGCATGTTCAGCAACCGTTAAATGGGTCTCCTGCAAGAGGGCCACCTGCACCCTCCCTCTCTTTAAAGCTTGCAGGATCTTAGTTCGCTTCACCGGGGTCTTGATCCCTCCTACATTCCAGGACACCAATTTAAGATCATGGGGGGCGCTGCAGTTCAACGATTCCCAAATACTGCAGATCAAACATGCCATTTACAGTGCGGGGCAGCCCAGCCTCCACCCCACCACCGTGCACAACCAACCCATGTCCTGGGAAGCCCTGTATTCTATGTTGGGCCACCCTTCCGGGAATTGAGCTCCGGGAATTGAGCTCCGGGGATCCCCCCCCCACCCCTGAACAGTCCTGAACCCCTTCCCTCCGCCCCCTAGTGCCCCCACTAATCCCCTCCCCCCCACCCCTCTTCCCCTCCCCCCCACCCCCACCCCCCCATCCCGCGAACCCCGTGCCCCCAGAAACCCTCACCAATCATAACCCTCAGTTCCCGAGCCTGAGGTCTGGGTCCAAGCAATGCACCAGGCCAGCCACAGCCCCGGAAAATCAAACCTCCCCCCCCCTTTGCACAGCAAACAAGCAAACACTCAAACAATCATACTCCCAACTAACGCTCACTCTATCGCACTAAAGAACAATATATACCAAAACCAGTAACAGTTAGTCCAAGGCTGCCTCGAGAGTTCAAATGGGGCTGCGGAACTCCGCTAGACCCCATGTCGCCCAGGTATAGCTCACGGCTCTCAGCTGAAAGAACTGTTCCAAGGGCCAAAATAGGGTACACTGCCATGCCTCCGAGGCAGCCACCCGCGCGGTCCGCACCCGAGAGAGGCCCAGAGTACCCCACTCTGCGTTCAGGACGCGGGCAGCTGCGCCACAAACTGCTTCGCCGGGCCCACCTGCTCGAAGGTGTGAGTTTTCCCCAGAATAGTGACTCGCAGCGTGGCCGGAAAGGCCAAGGTGAAGCGGGCCTTTCGCTGGAACAGCTCAGCGCAGACAGGCGCAAACTCCCTCCTTTTTGCCGCCACCAGCGCGGAGTAATCTTGGAACATAAGGATCCTGCGGTTGTCTAACATCAACGCCGGCGCCTTCCGATAGGCTTGCAAAATCAGCGACTTGTGTTGAAAGTTGAGGGCGCGCAGTATCACCACTCTAGGCCGCTCACCCCCCTCTCGACGGGGCCCCAGGCGATGCGCTCGCTCAATTTTGAAGTGGCCCCGCAGATCTTCCAGCCCTAAGGCCTCAGGGAGCCAGGTCTCCAAGAAGGGTAGCAAGTCCCGCTCAGCCCTCTCCTCGCCAATCCCAATTAGCCGCAGGTTATTACGCCTAGAGCGGTTTTCCAAGTCATCCAATTTCGCTTGCAGATCGTGCAGCTGCTGCTTATACTTAAGCAGCTCCCGCTCTCGGCAGCCCTCCTCCTCCTCTATACTGGCGACCCGATGCTCCAACTCCTCGACGGGTTGCCGAAGTCGGCCAAAGTCTCCTCCACACCATCAAGCTTCTGCAGCACGAGATCGAATTTTGGGTCTAACAGCTTGACCACCTCCTTCGCTAGTTCCGCCGGGGCCGAGTCTGTGCTGTCACCGCCCGGCGAGGCCGGCTGCCGTACCGCCGGCGTGGAAGGCCCGGCCCTTGAAGGTTTCTCGTGCTCTTTTCTTGGCGCAAGCGGCATGGCCGATCCGTTTTGGGACCCTCCGAATGCAGCCCGCACTCCCGCAGATCACACAGGGAGCTAGAGGGGTGGTTTAGGAGGCAAAAGCTGGTATTTCAGCAGATTTTGAGCTGCGGCTGCCCCGGAGCGAGCGGGAAGCGTCCGCGCTCACTCACGCATCACGTGACCTCTCAGATACCTGTTTAATTCTCTGAGATCCAGTATAGGCCTGTGCCCCCCTGTTTTCTTTGGGATGAGAAAATAGGGGGAGTAGAACCCCATACCCTGTTGGGATATGGGTACCTCTTCTATTGCTCCCTGAACAAGTGATGCGACCTCCTGAAACAACAGATCAGTGGCAGGGACCTGAGAATTGAACTGTCTTATGATTGTAGGAGGGGGCATATTGTGAAAGTGGAGTCTGTACCCCTCTTGTACAATGGACAGAGGTCAGTTTTCTGATGTTATTTGTTGCCATCTTCTGGCAAAATGGCATAACCTGCCCGGGATGGTAAAGGGGTTCTGGATCTTTCAGGGGCAGAATGACAAAGTTCTCTAGGAAGGAGTCAAAGCCCCTGAAGTGGCTGAGTCTTCTGAGCCAGTTGAGTTCTTGGAACTTGTGGCTTCCTCTGCTGTCTGGTTTGTTGCTGCCCCTTTCGGGGAGCATGACCTGGACAGTGGGCCGGATGGGTGCAAGATGGGTAAAACATAGTTACTCACCTGTAAAAGGTGATCTCCGGGAACAGCATGAATTTAGTCTTCACATATGTGTATCTTTGGTACCGACGGAGCCTGCGCGGGAACGCTCCCCAGCGTCCAATTAGAAAGCATTTGAGAGCATCCCACAGCGCCTGCGTGCTGCCTTCCCGACTTTCCCAACTGCCTCTCTCCAGTTGAGTTTAAAGCTGAGACAAAGAGAGAGAGAGGGAAAGAGAAAGAGATAGATAGAGATACAACTCCTAAGGGAGGTGGGTGGGTTGTGAAGAGTAAATTCCTGCTGTTCCCGGAGATCAACTGTTACAGGTGAGTAACTATGCTATCTACAGGAACAAGCAGGAATGTAGTCTTCACATATGGGGACTCCCTAGCTTTAGATGCCAGGGAGAGACCCCAGAAGTTTGTGTCCCTGTGAAGGGGCTCCACTTCCCCCCATGGATCTCTGGCATCCAACCAGGGATGGTGGGTAGGAGTTGATTAGGTATGGAACAGGTGTTGGAGAACAGCCTGACCAAACAAGGCATCCCGGCAGGAGTCCTTGTCCAAGCAGTAATGGGCTGTGAAGGTATGAACCGAGGCCCAAGTGGCTGCTCGACAGATGTCGTTGATAGACACAGAGTGCAGATGAGCCATTGAAGCTGCCATGGCTCTCACATTGTGAGCTGTGACATGGCCCTCCAGAGGAAGATTCTTACTCTGATAGGCAAACGAAATACACTGTGCAATCCAGTTGGACAGTGTTCTCTTGGAGACTGGAAGTCCCAAATGAGAAGGATCAAAAGCAACAAAGAGTTGAGAGGACTTTCTATGTTGCTGTGTTCTTTGAAAGTAAAAGGTTAAAGCCCTTTTACAGTCCAAAGTATAAAGATTCCTTTCTGCATTTGATGCATGAGGCCTTGGAAAAAACACAGGCAGGTAGACCGCTTGGTTCAGATGAAAAGGTGAGACCACCTTTGGCATAAAGTGTGGATGAGTCCTAAGGACTACCTTGTCATGATGGAACCTTGTATAAGGTGGATCAGCCACTAGTGCCTGCAATTCACTGATGCAACGTGCTGATGTGATTGCAATAAGAAAGGCAACCTTCCAGGAAAGGCATTTCAATGAGGTAGTAGCTAAGGGTTCGAAAGGTGGCTTCATGAGCTGGCCAAGAACCAGGTTTAAGTCCCATGCCACTGGTGGTGGACTAATGGGAGGTTTAGTTAGAAGGCGGCCTCTCATAAATCTTGCTATAAGAGGATGGGAGGAAACAGGTTGTCCATTTAAAGGCTTAAAGGAAGCTGCAATAGCTCTCACATGGACTCTTACTGAGTTAGTCTTAAGTCCTGCATTGGATAAATGAAGGAGATACTCCAGTAATGATTCCAGAGGTATCGCAAGAGGGCTAAGACCCTTCTGCGAGCACCATAAGGTAAGCCTTTTCCACTTGAAAGCATAAGAGCGTCTTGTGGAAGATTTTCTGGAAGCATAAAGGATATCCTTTACTTGCTGAGAAAGGTTAAGATCATGAAGATCTAGGCCTTCAGCAACCAAGCCCTGAGATGCAGAGACTGGGGATTGGGATGCCATAACATTCCGTCCTCCTGGGATAGGAGATCTGGAGCGGATCCTAACTCCAGAGAGGGAGCTTGAGAGAGATGTAGAAGCAGAGGGTACCACACTTGCCGTGGCCAATGTGGAGCTATGAGAATCATACGGCCTCTGTCTCTCTGAAGCTTGAACAGGGTTTTGGGAATTAGGGGAATGGGAGGAAAGGCATAAAGGAAGTATTGACCCTAATGAAGGAGGAAAGCATCTCTGGCCTGAGAGCCCTGAGCCTGAATTCTGGAACAGAACCGGGGAAGTTTGGCATTCAACGGACTTGCAAAGAGGTCTATGTCCGGGGTTCCCCAAATTTGAAAAATCTTGGCCACCTGGTCTGCATGTAAAGACCATTCGTGTGGAAGCAGAACTCGACTGAGTCTGTCTGCCCAAGAGTTTTGGATGCCTGGAAGATACACTGCCAGGAGATGAATCTGATGCTGTCTGGCGAGGGCCCATAGTTGCAAAGCTTCGTTGCAAAGCAACAGAGAGCCTGTCCCTTCCTGCTTGCTCACGTAGAACATGGCTACTTGATTGTCCGTCTGAATGAGGACTGTCTTGTAGCTGAGCAGGGTGTGGAACACTCGAAGAGCAAGGAAGATTGCTCTGAGCTCTAAGAGATTGATGTGTAGATGAGTCTCCTGTGGAGTCCAAGTGCCTTGGGTGGAGAGGTCTTGCAGATGAGCTCCCCAACCCATCGGTGAAGCATCTGTTGTGAGAGTTGCCTGAGGTAAAGGTTGTTGAAATGGGGACCCCACCAACAGGTTTTGAGTGGACTGCCACCATTGGAGGGACAAAATAAGGCGATTTGTGTTTGATATTTTGTTTGACAGGCCCCCTGATGCCTGGGTCCATTGGGTGGATAAAGTCCACTGGGCTGCTCTCATGTGGATGCGAGCATAAGGAACCACATGCACGGTAGATGCCATGTGGCCTAGTAGCTGTAACATTTCTCAAGCAGTGAGATGAGGCTTTTGCACAATACTTGAGAAGCTAACTGCACCTTGTGAAGGCAACGGGTCTGGGAAGATAGGCCCTTGCTTTTCTGGTATCCAGCAAAGCTCCTATGAACTCTAGAGATTGAGTGGGAGTTAGGCTGGATTTTGGGATGTTTATGACCAGACCCAAATACCGGAGAATACGCATTGTGCAAGATAGAGAAGTCCTGGCCTCTGACTCTGATGGAGCTCAAATCCTCGATCCCTCGGTCCCTGCTAGCTATCGCCCTGTTCTGTCTTTTCTCTCTAAATTGTTGGAGAAGTTTGTTTTCGCACAACTTTCTCACCACTTGGATTCCACGAATTTCTTGCACCCTCGCCAATCTGGGTTTCGACAGGGTCATAGTGTTGAGACAATTCTCTTAACTTTCACAAACGCTTTACACGTAGCACATGAATCTGGTGATATCTCGGTGGCGGTTGCTTTGGATCTTTCGGCTGCTTTCGACTTAGTGGACCATTCCCTTCTTCTACACCGTCTGCGGGATGCGGGTCTCTGTAGCACAGTCCACCACTGGTTCCACTCTTTTCTCTCTTCTCGCTCCTGTGCAGTCATTTCCTCTCTGCCTTCCACTTCTTCCTCAGATTCTCACTCCCTTCCCTGTGGGGTTCCCCAGGGCTCAGTTCTCGCTCCTCTCCTCTTTAACCTTTTCCTAGCCCCTCTTGCCTCCCTGATCCAACAATTCGGTATCTCTACATTTTTCTATGCCGTCGATATTCTCCTCCTCTATCATACTTCCCCCTCTTGTCCAGACCTCTCACCTCTTAACAACTGCCTTGCAGCTGTGGCAGACTGGCTGACCCTTAACTGTCTTCACTTGAATCTCACTAAGACGGTGGCTATTTGGTTCTCGCATGGTAGTCCTCCTCCTTCACTAGCTCCCTCTTTTTCTGGCACTCCTGTACCCTTGGTTTCCACTTTTCGGTATCTGGGGGTGCATTTTGATTCAGACTTATCTTTTCACTCCCATATCTCTCAGGTTACAAAAACCTCTTTTTTCTTTCTTCGTCAGATTCGCTCTGTTCGTCCTTTTCTTTCCCCTTCTGCTCTTGCTACTCTAGTACTCTCTTTAGTCATATCCCGTGTCGATTTCGCCAATTCTCTTTTCACCGGTCTGCCTAAGAATCGTCTATCCCGTCTTCAACACATTCAGAACACTGCCGCACGCCTTGTCACTCACTCCTCCCTTCGCGACCATATAACCCCCATTTTATTTCACCTCCACTGGTTACCGGTATCTTTCCGTGCTATGTTTAAATTACTGACCCTGGTTCACAAAGCCTTTCACGACAGCACTCCACAGTATCTCACGGACCTTCTCTTTTTCCACTCCCCTAGACACACTCCCCGCTCATTTCATCTTAACCGCCTTACCCTCCCCTCCCCTTCCCTAGCTCACCTTCATTCTACCCGTTCTACCGCTTTCTTCTTTGCTGGACCCGCCCTTTGGAATGCCCTTCCCTCTTCCCTCCGTTTAGAACCTCAGCACTCTGCTTTCAAACGAGACTTGAAAACTCATCTATTCTCTTTAGCTTTTGATGTTCCCTCTCCTTTTGTGTGACTTCTACCTTTCCCCCACCTTTTGTTTGTTCTTAGGTCTTCCTCTTCCTCTTCTTCTCATGTTACGTCTGTCTGCTTTCTCTTTCATTCTATCCTATAATTAATATTGTACATTTCTTTTCCTTTCCACTGTTTTTTAACCTTCTTTTATTGAATTTTAAATTGTACACCGCCTTGGTTTTTGTAGAAAGGCGGTTTTTATCAAATAATAAACATAAACATAAACATAAATGAGCCAGTCCTCTAAGTAGGGGAAGACGAATATTCCTAGAGTACGAAGAAATGCTGCTACCACAGCCATGCATTTCGTAAACACCCTTGGTGCTGATGCCAGGCCAAAGGGAAGCACCCTGTATTGGTAGTGCTTTCCTTGAAAAAGAACCGAAGGAACTTTCTGTGAGTTGGATGGATGAGAACATGAGGGCACGCATCCTTGAGATCTAGAGAACAAAGCCAATCCTGACTCTGAAGGTATGGCAGCAGAGTTCCCAGAGAAATCATCTTGAACTTCTCTTTGAAGAGGAATTTGTTCAATTCTCTGAGGTCTAAAATAGGTCTGTGTCCCTGTTTTCTTTGGGATAAGGAAATAGGGGGAGTAAAACCCTGTAACCTGTTGAGGAATGGGTACCTCTTCTATTGCCCCTTGGGCAAGAAGCATAGTGACCTCTTGATCTAACAGATTGATGAGAGAGGTCTGAGAATTGAACTGTCTTACCACTGTGGGAGAGGGCACACACAGAAAGTGAAGCTTGTACCCCTCTTTTATAATGGAGAGAGTCCAATGCTCTGCTGTTATCTGCACCCATCTGGGGGCAAAGTGACACAACCTTCCTGGAATGGTGGAAGGCTCGGGACCATTGAGAGCCAGGAAGGGTAAGTTCTCTAAATGGAAGTCAAAGGCCTTGAGGAGGCTGAGACTGCTGAGACGGTTGAGGCTTAGCAGTCTTTGCTTTCCTTTGTTTAGGTGGTTGCTGACTCTTTCGGGCAGGTTGACCTGCAGAACGTCCCTGCTGGAATAAGAAGGATAAAACCTCTTCTTTTTGGAGAAGAATGGTTTCTTGAGAGATTTCCTCCTTGCAGAATCAGCTGTGGCTTTGGACCATCTATCCAAAGTGGAGTTGTCAGCATCCAGTTCATTGGCTTTCTCTTGCCAATTCTTTCCGAATAGATTTTCACCTGTACAAGGGATATTGCCCAGTTTGTCCTGCACCCAGAGCTGCAAGTCGGATGCCTGGAGCCAGGCAATTCTACGTGCACCTATGGCAATGGCAGAGGTTCTGCTTATGCACTCAAAACAGTCAAAAGCTGCACGATTGACAAACTTAGAAACATCCTGGGCATGTTTAACTAGTGTGAGAAAATCCTGCCTCTTATCATCAGGAAAGAAGAGGGCTCAAAACCTCTAAATCTCCTGTGACTTCCTTAAGGAACATTCCCATATATAAAATATAGGAACTGATCCTGGCAGAAAGCATGGAAGCCTGGAAAGTACGACGTCCAAAGGCATCCAAAGTACGACACTCACGTCCTGGAGGATTAGAGGCATGCCTCTTTGCACTTCTGATCCTTCTCATAGCTGATTCCACTACAATAGAGTGGTGAGGAAGCTGAGTTTTCTGGAAGCCAGGACACGGAGGTACTCGATACATGGTATCCAGTCTATGAGAGTGAGGAGAGGTGGTAAGAGGTGTTTTTCACATTCTCAACATGAGATCATGTAAGATCTCATGGATAGGCAAAGTAGCTGCCTCCTTAGGAGTTTTGGGATATTGCAGAATCTCCAACTCCTTTGCCCTGGGCTCTGTTTCAGGAGCCACAGTAATGGAAAGACCTCGAGCCACCTCCCTTGATAATGTCCTGAAAGGAAATATCTTCTGGAGGAGACATCCTGCGTTTAGGAGAGGAAGGCTCCTCCGGGAGAAGTACTCCAGTACCGACAGAGCTGTCAGAATCCTCAGACTCCTCCGAGGATTCAAAGTACCTTCTGTCCAGATGCTCTTGTAGAGCACAATACCTGTACCGACCGAAGTCGGTGCCGGGGGGAATCGGTACTGGTGTATCGGTACCGGAAGGCATAGCATGACTGGGTGCCGGCAATGCAGACCCTGATGTCGATGCCGATGCTGTCGGTACCAGTGCCGGAGTCTGTGCCGGTACCGGTTGAACTGTCTGATGCAGTTCCGAGGGTGTCGATGCCGCAAGGAGAGCGGCCAGACTGCATTCAATAGCCAGGAACCTCTGGTCTATCGACGCTGCCGATGCCTGGGTATCGGTACTGGAGAAAGCAGCCGGTACCCCAGAGCATGGCACCAATAGTTCTGCCAAGGTCGAGGCCTCGAGAACATCCTGGAGCCCCGATAATGTTTTGGAAGCCGAAGTCTCCCGCCGGGGCAATTTTGCCGGTACAGAACCCTCAAGGGCAACACCAGAGACATCTCGATGCTTGGAAGGAGATCTACCCTTTGAGGACCGGCCAGACTTATGTTTAGTTACCTGAGATCCATGGGAGGAAGACGAAGCCCTGGACAACGTCAATGCCACAGAGGCTGCATCGGAGGGAAAAAGGGTGCTGAGCTTAGCAGCTCGGTTTTGTCGACCCCTCTTGGACATCATGGCACAGGCCATACACTCCGTGATGGAGTGGTCAGGACCTAAACATTTAAGACACCACTCATGGGTGTCGGTGACAGAGATGGTACCACCACACTTGGTGCACTTCTTAAAACCTGAAGCAGGTTTTTCCATAGTGAAGGAAATTTTGGGCCTAAGGCCCAAAATGGAGCGTGCACCTGAGGAAGAAAAGTTTGGAAAATACTATTTTTGTTTTTTTAAAAGAAAGAAAGAACCGGCGGTACCGGTATAGCGTCGAGGGAAGGCAGACGCGACCACAAAAAAGAAGGAGAATAGGGAAAACCTTTCTGCGGTGACAGGAACGACGATCTGCTGGCTCCAGGAAAACGAAGAACTGGAGAGAGGCAGTTGGGAAAGGCAGGAAGGCAGCACGCAGGCGTTGTGGGATGCTCCCAAAAGCTTTCTAAGTGGACGCTGGGGAGCGTTCCCATGCAGGCTCTGTCGGTACCGACGATAGCCATATATGAAGACTACATTCCTGCTTGTTCCTGGAGATAATCTCTTTTTCTTGTTGAAAAAGGGTTTCTTGACTGACTTTTTCTTTGCTGGGTTGGCTATAGACTTTGATAGTCTGTTCAAGGTAGCATTTTCAGATTCAATTTGATTGGCCTTGTCTTGCCAATCCTTGCCAAAGAGATTTTCTCCTGTTTTATCTTGCATCCATTTTTCTAAGTCTGATGCCTGAAGCCAGTCAATACGACGTGCACCGATGGAAATAGCAGAGGTTCTGCTAATCCATTCAAAGCAAGCAAAAGTTGCATGGTTCAAGAACTTAGACACATTCTGAGCATGTTTGACCAGAGTAAGGAATTCCCCCCTTTTTTCCCTCAGGGAGAAGAGGGCTCATGAGCTCCAAGTCTCTTGCAACCTGCTTGAGGAACATTCCCATATACAGAATGTAGGAACCGATCCTGGCTGATAACATGGAGGATTGGAAGCATCGATGCCCAAAGCATCGAGTGTCCTCGATTCACGGCCTGTAGGATTGGAAGAATGAGTTTTAGCACTCTTAATCCTACATATCGCCGATTCCACTACCATTGAATGGTGTGGTAACTGAGGCTTTTGAAAACCAGGACAGCTTGGAACTCAGTACATGGTATCGAGTCGTCGAGAGTGTGGAGACACCGTTAAAGGAGCTTCCCACATTCTTAGCATAAGATCATGCAAGATTCTGTGCAAGGGAAGGGTAACTGCCTCCTTAGGAGCAGTAGGGTATTGAAGAATTTCTAATTCTTCTGCTCTGGGTTCCTTCTCCTGAGTCACCGTGATTGAAAGACCTTGAGCTAAATCACGTATGAAATCCTGGAAGGACATGTCTTCTGGAGGAGACATTCTGCATTGAGGAGAAGGAGATGGATCCTCCGGAAGGATTGCTCTGGTACCAGCAGAGTCATCAGAGTCATCATAATTGGAGGATTTGAAGTATCTCTGCGCCGGGTGTTCCTGCAACACACAGTACCGGTACCACTCAAAGTCGGTGTTGAGGTGTCTCGGTACCGGCCCCTTGATACCTGAGATAAACTCAAGGCTCGGCATGGGGGGAAGCATACCGGCCGAGGCAGGTGTGCTTGGTACCGGTACCGATGTCAGTACCAATACCCGTGGAACCATCTGTAGCGGTCTTAGTGGTACTGAAGCTGCTAAGAGGGCCGCTAGACTGTGTTCGATAGCGAGAATTCTCTGATCCATCGCTCCTGCCGATGCCGGTGGAAGTGGGTGCGACCCCAGAACATGGCACCAGTAGTTCTGCCGAGCCTCTGGAACATTCTGGAGCCCCGTTAATGCTTTGGAGACCGAGGCCTCCCGCCGGGGCTGTTTTGCCGGTGAACTTTCCTCAAGGGCAACGCCAGTGGCATCTCGATACCTGGAAGGAGATCTACCCTTTGAGGACCGGCCAAGTCTTAGAAGACTTAGGCTTAGTTACCTGTGATCCATGGGAGGAAGATGAAACCCTGGAAGACGTCGATGCAACTGACATCGTATTTGCAGCAAAAAGAGTACCGAGTTTTGCAGCTCTATTCTGCAGGCCCCTCTTAGTCATCTTTCTGCAGGAGAGAAACTCCAATGCACAATGGTCAGGACCTAAACACCTGAGACACCAGTCATGGGTGCCGATGACGGATATGGTACCGCCACACCTGGAACATTTCTTGAAACCAGTAGCTGGTTTCTCCATGTTTGAAGAAAAGTGGGCCTAGTGACCAAAATGGCACCTAGCACCGAGAGGGGAAAGGCCCCTGAAAGAAAAATCTTTTAGAAAGCTAGTTTGTTTGTTTGTTTGTTTTGAAAAAGAAGAAAAGAGAACCGGCGGTACCGGTAGATGTCGAATGAAGGCAGACGCGACCAAAAAAAACAAAAAGAAGAAGAAATTTTCTACGGTGACAGGGTATGTGTCCTGTCGGCTCCGCGGAAAACGAAGAACTGAGGAGGGAGAGCTGGAAAGGCGGGAAGGCAGCACACAGGCGCTGAGGGATGCTCCCAAAAGCTTTCCTATTGGACGCTGGGGAGCGTTCCCACGCAGGCTCCGTCGGTACCGACAATACCCATATGTGAAGACTACATTCCTGCTTGTTCCTGGAGATGGATGTATTCTAGCAAAGGAGGGAAGTTAGGGCATCCCAACAGAGAGGTTCCAATAAAGATAATTGTAACCCATATGCTCTTATGTACAGAGCAGATAGAGTTGAAAGATCCAAATTATCCGTCAACTGATAACCAGATTAATATGAATGAAATACAACCTCTAAAATGCCTGTATGCAAATGCTAGAAGGCTAAAAAATAAGATGGGAGAGTTAGAATATATAACACTAAATGAGAAGTTAGATATCATTGGTATCTCAGAGACATCGTTGGATGAGGACAACCAATGGAACACTGCGATACCAGAGTAGAAACTACATCGCAATGATAGACAGATCAAATTGGTGCAGGTGTTGTGCTCTATTTTAGAGAGAGCATTGAGTCACATAGGATTAAAGTTCTGCAGGAAACAAAATACACTGTAGAATCTCTATGGATAAAAATTCCGTGTCAAAAGGGGAAGGCAATGGCAGTGAAGATGCACTACCACCCGCCTGGCCAGAAGGAACAAATGGATGATGAAACGCTAAAAGAAATCAGGGAAGCTAACAAAAGTTACAACACAGTAGTAATAATGGGTGATTTCAATTACCCCAGTATCGACTGGGTCAGTGTCATGGCAGGACATGCTAGGACATGGCAGGGCATGGAGCAGCTAGTTCATGAACCGACAAGAGGGGAAGCTATTTTGGACCTAGTCCTTATTGGAACACAGGATTTTGTGCAAGAGATAAGGGTGTTGGGGCCAATTGGCAATAGTGATCATAGCATAATCACATTTGATTTAATAAATGGAAAAAGGACAGTAAGGAAATCTACAGTACTACCTTTTAATTTTCAAAAGGGAGACTATGATAAAATGAGGAAAACGGTTAAGAAAAAACTAAAAGAAACAGCTGCAAAAGTTAAAGATTTACATAGAAACATAACGACAAAAAAAGATCACATGGCCTATCTAGTCTGTCCTTCCATATCAACCACTACAACAGCCCCTTTTTTCCTTTAGAGTTCCTCTGTGTTTGTCCCATGCTTCTTTGAATTCAGATACTGTACTCATCTCTACCACCTCCACTGGGAGACTATTCCACAGACCCATCACTCTTTCTGTGAAGAAATATTTCCGCATATCACTCCTGAATCTATCCCCTTTCACCGTCATCCCATGTCCCCTCATAGCAGAGCTTGCTTTCAATCGGAAGAGGCTCTCCTGAGCATTTATGTCACGGAGGTATTTAAACGTCTCAATCTTATCACTTCTATCCTGCCTTTCCTGTAAGGTATGCATATTAAGATCCTTAAGTCTGTCCTCGTGTGCTTTATAATGAAGACAACTAACCATTTTAGTAGACACCCTCTGTACCGACTCCAGCCTGTTTATATCCTTTTGAAAGTGTGGTCTCCAGAACTGCACACCACACTCCAAATGAGGTCGCACCAAAGACTTATACAGAGGCACTATCACCTCCTTTCTTCTGCTGGTCATTCCTCTCCCTATGCACCCAAGCATCCTTCTAGCTTTTGCCACCTGTTTAGCTACTTTAAGATCATCAGACACAATCACGTCCAACTCCTGCTCTTCTTTAGTGGACAAAAGTACTTCACCCCCTATACTATATATTGCTCCCTTGGACTGCTGCAGCCCAAATGCATGACCTTGCATTGTTTAACATTAAATCTCAGCTGTCAAATTCTAGACTACTCTTCAAGCTTAGCTAGATCCCTCCTCACATTATCTAGACCTTCCTGGGTATCTACTCTATTGCAGATTTTGGTATCATCTGCAAAGAGGCAAACCTTACCTGACAGCCCTTCCGCTATATCAGTAACAAAGATGTTAAAAAGAATCAGAGCAAGGACAGATCCCTGGGGCACACCACTGGTAACCCCCTTCTCCTCAGAGTGAGCTCCATTTACCTGTACCCTTTGTTGCCTCTCACTCAACCAATTTCTAACCCAAACAGTAACTTTAGGGTCCATCTCTAGGGTGCTCAATTTGTTTATAAGTTGCCTGTGAGGAATGGTGTCAAAGGCTTAACTGAAATCTAAATGCATCACATCTAGGGCTCTCCCTCAGTCCAACTCCCTGGTCACCCAGTCAAAAAACTCAATCAGATTTGTCTGTCAAGACCTGCTTCTGGTGAATCCATGCTGCTTCGGACCCGTAATCTGCTGGACTCCGGAAATGTCACTATTTTCTCTTTCAGCAGCGCTTCCAATAATTTACTCACCACTGAAGTTAAACTAACCGGCCTGTAGTTTTCAACCACATCCTTACTTCCGCTTTTGTGTACATCAAATATAGGCATTGTTTAAAAATACTATCTTGGAAGCCCAGACTACATGTATTCCACGCTTTAAGAAATGTTGAAAGAAGACCAAAAAACTGCCAGCATGGTTTAAAAGTTGAGGGTCTTGTAGCCAAAAAAGCGTAGTTACTCACCTGTAACAGGTATTCTCTAGGGACAGCAGGAATCAGTCCTCACTTATGGGTGACGTCGGCACCGACGGAGCCCGCGCAGAGCAATTCCCCAGCTTTCAAAGAAAGCCTTTGGGATTGTTACCACGCATGCATTGTCCTCTTCCCGCCCAAAGGTGACATCTTCATCAGTCAGGTCCCTTAGCTAGAGCCCTACCAAGCAGATGGCAAGGGAAGGACAAAAATTCAGCAACTCATCAGGGGAGGCGGGAGGGTAGTGAGGACTGATTCCTGCTGCCCCGGAGAATACCTTTTACAGGTGAGTAACTACGCTTTCTCCAGGAACTAGCAGAAAATCAGTCCTCACTTATGGGACTCCCTAGCTACAGGCTACCGAACCTGTAACCAAAAGAAAAAACGCCTCCACGAGGCTGTAAGCAGAAGCCGAAGCCCAAAGGAGCCCGAGTCCTCGGGTCCTAGGGCGAAGCCCTCGGTAGCCGAGAAGAAGGGTCGGAGGGCAGGAGTTGCTTATACCCCAAACAGATTACGGAGTACAGCCTGGCCAAAGGCGCTGTCCCGGCAGAACTCCCTCTCCAGGCAGTAGTGGGCAGCGAAGGTGCTGGTCGAAGACCAGTTCGCTGCCCAGCAGATGTCCATCAGGAGTACGGAGAGTAGCGAGGCTACCAAGGCCGCCTTGGCTCAGACCCTGTGAGCGGTGACTCGACGATCCAGAGGGACACCCGCCTTCGTATGGGCGAAGGCAATGCAGTCCACCACCCAAACTGAGAGGGTGCACCTGGAGCCTGCTTGCCCCTGACGATTGGGATCGTAGGTCACGAAAAGCCTATCAGACTTGCGATGAGTCTAGGTACGCTGCGATGGCCCGCTTGCAGTCGAGGGTGTGGAGAGCCGCCGACGCCTGGTCAGCATGGGGCCTGGAAAGAAGGTCGGGAGCACTATCTCCTGATTCAGATGAAAAACTGACACGATCTTAGATAAGAATTTAGGGTGGGTCCAGAGGACCACCCTGTTCCGATAAAATCTGGTGTAAGGGGCACCAGCTATGAGTGCCTGAAGCTCAATGAGTCGGTGAGCCGAGGTCAGGGCTACCAGGAAGGCCACCTTCCAGGACAAATGCCGAAGCAAACATGTCGCCATTGGCTCAAAGGGTGGACGGGTGAGCTGCGTGAGCACCACGTTCAAGTCCCATTCTGCCGGAGGGGGATAGATGGGTGGCTTAGACAGCAGAAGGCTCCGCATGAAACGGGAGACTAACGGCTGCCCCGAAAGAGGTTTCCCCTCGATAGGGAGATGATTAGCCAATATGGCGCTCAAATGAACTCTAACAGAGTTTGACTTCAGTCCTTCCCTCGAGAGGTGGAGGAGGTACTGGAGAACCCACCGAACCGGGCACGAGAAGAGGTCGATCTGGCGTTCCAAGCACCAGCTGGAAAAGCGTTTCCACTTAAAGGCGTAAACCCGCCTAGTGGAATCCTTCCTCAAGGCAAGGAGGATTTCCTTGACTTCCTCAGGAAGGGCCAGAGCGGCTAGAGAGACCTGTTCAGCCGCCAGGCTGTGAGGGATAGGCAGGATAGGTTCGGGTGGAGAACCCGACCCTCTTCCTGTGTGAGCAGGTCCCTGGCCAAGCCCAGGGGCAACAGAGGTTTCGCCGAGAGCTGGAGCAGGAGCGGGAACCAAGGCTGCCAAGGCCATGAGGGGGCCACAGGACCAACGATGCCCTGTTCCTTTTGAGCCTTGAACAGAGTCCTTGCAATGAGGGGAAAAGGAGGGAATGCATACAGGAGACTGGAAGACCAGTCCAGGAGAAATGCATTGAGGCCCTCCCTGTCCGGGTGAAGTACCGGACCACAAAAGCGAGGGAGCTGCATGTTCTGACAGCTGGCAAAGAGGTCTATCGCTGGAATGCCCCAGCGGAGAAACAGCCAGCCTGCAACTCTGGGATCTAGCCACCACTCGTGGGGGTGAAGGATTCTGCTGAGTCTGTCTGCCAGACCATTCTCCTGACCTGGGAGGTACGCCACCCTGAGGGACATCCTTCTTCGGGCAGCAAAACAGCAGATGAGGATCGCTTCCCTGCAGAGGGAGCACGACCCCGTGCCCCCCTCTTTGTTGATGTAGAACATTACTACATGGTTGTCGGTCTGTACTAGAACCTACTTCCCGCTGAGGAGATTGGTGAAGGTCCTCAGGGCCCACCGGATGGCCCGGAGCTCGAGCAGGTTTATCTGTTGCTGGGCCTCCGTGGTTGGCCACTGCCCCTGCGTGCAGAGAGACCCACAATGGGCTCCCCACCCTAACAGGGAAGAGTCTGTAGTCAGCACCACATCGTGCTGTGGGGTCTGGAAGGGCGATCCTCACAGAAGATTGCGGGGGTTCTGCCACCAATTCAGGGACAAGCGGAAGTCGGGGAGAACACTGACGGGGTCCCTGAGGTGTCCAAGGGATTGGCTCCAGTAGGCACTGAGACACCACTGAGCTGTTCGCATGTGCAGGCGAGAATAGGGAACCACAAATACGGTTGAGGCCATATGACCCAGAAGACGTAACATGGACCAAACGGTGACCTGGTGGGCACTTTGGACGTGAGCCACCAGAACTCGAAGGCAGGTGAAGTGATCTGCCGGCAAGAAAGCCATGGCCTGCCAAGTATCGAGGCATGCCTGATGAACTCGAGAACCTGCACTGGGTTGAGATGAGACTTTGGGTATTTGACCAAAAACCCCAAGCTCTCCAAGAAGAGGACAGTGCGTGACATCACTTGCCGGGCCTCCTCGATGGAGGAGCCCATAACGAGCCAGTAGACAAGGTAGGGAAACACTGGCACACCCTGAGGCTGAAGGTGAGTGGCGGCCATGACAAGGCACTACGTGAAAACCCGTAGAGCAGACGCCAGGCCGACGGGAAGCACTCTGTACTGAAAGGTACTGCCTGTGTTGGGGGTGGATCACGATATGGGCATAAACATCCTTCAGATCTAAGGAGCATAGCCAGTTGCCCTGCCAGAGGAAGGGCAGCAGCACGCCAAGAGATAACATCTTGAACTTCTCACGCACCACGAACTTGTTTAGCCTTCAGAGGTCGAGGATGGGCCGCAGACCCCCCCCCCCCCCCGTCTTCTTCGGGACGTGGAAGTACCAGAAACAAAAGCCCCAACCTCGAAGTTGGGGAGGGACCTTCTCGACTGCCCGATGGGCAAGGAGGTAGTGTAATTCCTGCTTCAGCATAAGCTGGTGTGCGGGGAGTCGAGGAGGCTCTGCCGGGGAGAAGGGTGGAGGGAGCCTGTCGAAATGGAGGAAACAGCCCTCCCGGACAACCTGGAGGACCCAAGTGTCTGAGGTAATAAGCGCCCACGATGGGCAAAACAGGACAGATGTCCCCTCACTGGCTGCTGCATCGCTGGAGGGCGAGGGGAGAAGCCGCTGGCATCAAAGCCCCTGAGACAGCGTTTGGGTCTTCATGCCCTTTGGCATGCGGTGCCCCTGTCCAGGCTTTCCCTGAGCCGGGGTAGCTGGTTTGGGAGTAGCCGGGTATGGCGGATAACCGCGATACTGAAGGCCTTTCCTGGGAAAGAAGGGCTTCTTGGCTGTCTGCTTCTTCCAAGGCAGCGTCGACGTTTTGTGGGAAAGACGGGTCCTGGTAACGAACTCCGTCTCGATCTCCGCAGCCTTCTCCTCCATCGGCTTCCCAAACAGCTGTTCACCGAGACAGGGCACGTCCAGGAGCTTCTCCTGCACCCATTGCTCCAAATCCAAGGATTGGAGCGAGTCATGCCTGGCAGCAAGCCTCAATGCCCGCAGCCGCCACCCTGGCTGATGTCTCAAAGCCATCGTAAGAAGCTCGAGATATGTATTTGGAACAGTTGGCCACGGATTTCAGCAGAGTGCGGAACCTGTCTAGGGGCTCGTCTTCGAGGCCCATGGAAAAAGCCCCAAGTTCCTTCGCCAAGTCACGTAGAAACATTCCAATATACAATTGGTAAGACTGGATGTGACAGGAAAGCATGGAACTTTGATAGGCCTTGCGGCCCAGGGCATCAAGGGCTCTCGACTCCCGGCCAGGTGGCACCGAGGAGTGTGATTTCAGGCTCTTCTGCTTCCGCATGGCTGGCTCCACCATTGACGTGTGCAGGAGCTGGGATTTTCGGAAGCCTGGCCCGTGCTGCACCTTGTGCACTGTGTCAGGGCGCTTGCTCAGAATGGGAACCGAGGCTGGGGCCTCCCACATATGGAGCAGTAGCCAAGATAGAATCGGTGATAAATATAGACCCTACTAAAGAGGATAATATTGCAATTCAGATGAAAATCCCCTCGATAACCAATCCCTCAATTACTTCCCCAACATCATAATTAAAGTTTCTTAAACGTTCAATAAATATTTTTGTCGGAGCGTGCCGAGGGAGGGCCAGAACCAAAGGTCCAACCCCCTCCAGACGGCAAACTTCTTTTATTCAATTCAAAGGTTTCCAAACCCCATAAAACCCTGCCGAGGAGGGCACTTATCTGTGTTATCTCCTCAACGGTAACAATGTCCAAATCCAGCAGTTGCTCAAAGGTCAATGTTGTTCGCACGACGTGCACGTTTAGGGATAAACCCTGTATCAAGTGCATTCATAAACCAAAGTTCGTCAGGCAACCGTTACACCAAACGCCATCACTGCGGCCAGGATTCTTCACTCATTCATGGCGTACGACCGATCACATTGAAATAGAGGAAATCCGCCAATCAGAAAGAGGGTCCATCCCACTGATAGGGAGTCCCTACCCTGATTGGACCACGAGATACCTACGTCAACATACTATCCCATTCTATCTCTCGATTCAATCCTTTAGGAGAGACTCTATCCAATGTGAAAATCCAACATTGTTCTAGGCGTTGAAATCTAGACAAACGATTTCCACCCCGAGGATCCAGGGGAACAGAGTCAATCACAGTCCAATGAAATTCCTCAAAGGTGTGATCATGCTCTAAGCAATGATCAACTACTGGGGAAGTTACAATGTTACACCGAATACGGGAAGCATGTTCAGACAACCTCTTCTTTATGGGACGAATCGTCCTTCCCACATAGAGGAGATCACAAGGTGTAGGTTTGAAGAGTAATGGGATGTGACCAATCCACTCCGGACAGTGTGGTGGCACAAAACTGACAGGAGTCGCAGGGGGAATGCCCCCCTTGAACACAGGGGAAACTAGGTCGATCCTGTCTCTCCGTAGTTTGTACCAACCGATCACTCAAATTTGAGCCCCTCGAATAAGCTATTTGTAAAGGTTTATTAAGACCGGCCAATGTGCCCGCAAGATTTTTACAACTGCTGAACTACGTTCTGTGTAAGGTAACACTCCCACTATCGAATCACCAACCCGTGAGGCTGATGTCAAATAGGCTGGATCTAACAGCCACTTGCGATGAATATGGCTCGCCCTTCGATAAGCCCGAGTCACCACTTGAGCAGGGTATCCCCGATGTAGCAAACGTTGTCGAAGATCCGAGGCATGATTAACAAACTCTTCCCGAGTATGACAAAGTCTCCGTAATCTTAAAAATTGTCCAAAGGGGAGTCCCCGGCGAAGTGGGCCCGGATGAAAACTATGGTAATGAAGAAGGCTATTCCGTTGTACAGCTTTACGATACAAAGTAGTTACCAATCTCCCATTGTTGACAATTACCAACATATCCAAAAACTCGATTTGTTGGTCATGTACATGTTCAGTGAACTTTATATTTGGTTTCAATGAATTCAACCACGTGATAAACCGTTGATGTGAGGGTAAATCAGATGTCCATACAAAAAAGATATCATCCAGATATCGCTTCCAAAATAACACATTGGAAAAACATGGAGCTGGTCGAATCAAGTTGTCCTCCATGGCTCCCATGTATATCGTAGCCATGGAGGGAGCCATCATCGCCCCCATAGCTATACCCACTTGCTGGTAAAAGACTCCTCCCGATAGAAAGTAATTCCTAGTCTACACCAAAGTGGCCAATTTCAACAAAACTTCTCTAGGCAGGGGTTCCGGAGCATGAATAAAAGATGTTTGAAGCAGTTCCAATGCTTCAAGCTGATCGATATTTGTATACAGCGCTGTCACATCAAGGGTCACCAACAAAGCCCCCGAAGGGACAGAAACTTGAGACAGCAACTGTAAGAAATGGGTGGAATCTCGGAGGTAAGAAGACACTGCTGCCGCTTCTTTTTTAAAAAAAACATCACAAAATACGGACAACGGTTCTAAAACCGAATCCCTACAGGAAACAATTGGCCTCCCTGGTAGAGACGTCTTCGGTACCAGGTACAATACGGGAATCTTAGGATGGATGACGATTAAAAAGTTATATTCTCTACAAGATATGCATACTTATTCTCGATTGACTTCGGATCCTACCGAAGAATTGAAGAAGTCAATAAGGTTGCTAATGGATGAGGGTTTTGCCAATGGTTGGATCACTCGGCGAGAATATAACTTTTTAATCGTCATCCATCATAAGATTCCCGTATTGTACCTGGTACCGAAGATACATAAATCCCTGACGTCTCCACCAGGGAGGCCAATTGTTTCCTGTAGGGATTCGGTTTTAGAACCGTTGTCCGTATTTTGTGGGTTTTTTTAAAAAAAGAAGCGGCAGCAGGGTCTTCTTACCTCCAAGATTCCACCCATATCTTACAGTTGCTGTCTCAAGTTTCTGTCCCTTCGGGGGCTTTGTTGGTGACCCTTGATGTGACAGCCCTGTATACGAATATCGATCAGCTTGAAGCATTGGAACTGCTTCAAACATCTTTTATTCATGCTCCGGATCGCCTGCCTAGAGAATTTTTGTTGAAATTGGCCACTTTGGTGTTGACTAGGAATTACTTTCTATCGGGAGGAGTCTTTTACCAGCAAGTTACGGGTATAGCTATGGGGGCGACGATGGCTCCCTCCGTGGCTACGATATACATGGGAGCCATGGAGGACAACATGAATCGACCAGCTCCATGTTTTTCCAATGTGTTATTTTGGAAGCGATATCTGGATGATATCTTTTTTATATGGACATCTGATTTACCCTCACTTCAACGATTTATCACGTGGTTGAATTCATTGAAACCAAATATAAAGTTCAATGAACATGTACATGACCAACAAATCGAGTTTTTGGATATGTTGGTAATTGTCAACAATGGGAGATTGGTAACTACTTTGTATCGTAAAGCTGTACAACGGAATAGCCTTCTTCATTACCATAGTTTTCATCAGGGCCCACTTCGCCGGGGACTCCCCTTTGGACAATTTTTAAGATTACGGAGACTTTGTCATACTCGGGAAGAGTTTGTTAATCATGCCTCCGATCTTCGACAACGTTTGCTACATCGGGGATACCCTGCTCAAGTGGTGACTCGGGCTTATCGAAGGGCGAGCCATATTCATCGCGAGTGGCTGTTAGATCCAGCCTATTTGACATCGGCCTCACGGGTTGGTGATTCGATAGTCGGAGTGTTACCTTACACAGAACGTAGTTCAGCAGTTGTAAAAATCTTGCGGGCACATTGGCCGGTCTTACAGCTCCACCCCTGTTTTAATAAACCTTTACAAATTGCTTATTCCAGGGGCTCAAATTTGAGTGATCGGTTGGTACGAACTACGGAGAGACAGGATCGACCTAGTTTCCCCTGTGTTCAAGGGGGGCATTCCCCCTGCGACTCCTGTCAGTTTTGTGCCACCACACTGTCCGGAGTGGATTGGTCACATCCCATTACTCTTCAAACCTACACCCGTAGATGGCGGACAACTTGTTTGTCGGATTATGTGGTTTACCTTCTAATATGCCCTTGTGATCTCCTCTATGTGGGAAGGACGATTCGTCCCATAAAGAAGAGGTTGTCTGAACATGCTTCCCGTATTCAGTGTAACATTGCAACTGCCCCAGTGGTTGATCATTGCTTAGAGCATGATCACACCTTTGAGGAATTTCATTGGACTGTGATTGACTCTGTTCCCCTGGATCCTCGGGGTGGAAATCGTTTGTCTAGACTTCAACGCCTAGAACAACGTTGGATTTTCACATTGGATAGAGTCTCTCCTAAAGGATTGAATCGAGAGATAGAATGGGATAGTATGTTGACGTAGGTATCTCGGGGTTCAATCAGGGTAGGGATTCCCTTATCAGTGGGATGGACCCTCTTTCTGATTGGCAGGTTTCTTCTATTTCAATGTGATCGGTCGTACGCCATGAATGAGTGAAGAATCCTGGCCGCAGTGACGGCGTTTGGTGTAACGGTTGCCTGACGAACTTTGGTTTATGAATGCACTTGATACAGGTTTATCCCGAAACGTGCACGTCGTGCGAACAACATTGACCTTTGAGCAACTGCTGGATTTGGACATTGTTACCATTGAGGAGATAACACTGATAAGTGCCCTCCTCAGCAGGGTTTTATGGGGTTTGGAAACCTTTGAATTGAATAAAAGAAGTTTGCCGTCTGGAGGGGGTTGGACTTTTTGTTCTGGCACTCCCTCGGCACGCTCCGACAAAAATATTTATTGAACGTTTAAGAAACTTTAATTATGATGTTGGGGAAGTAACTGAGGGATTGGTTATCGAGGGGATTTTCATCTGAATTGCAAGATAGAATCGGCGGCACCAGCACGGTGTGGGATTCCCTGGGTGGGGCCTCATACTGAAGAATATCGAGTTCTTCAGCACGAGGGTCTTCCTCGGTCTGGGTGACCAGGTTGAAGGCCCGAGCCATGTCCCAGATAAACACCAAAAAGGAGGTGTCCTCGGGTGGTGAGCGCCAATGGAAACCAGGCGGCGAAAAGTCCGATGGGAGATCCCAATGGGTGCGGGTCTCCGGGGATCGGTCGAGGGATCCGAGCCAGGCAGTTCGCCCTGTCCGATGACTGGTGGCCTGGAGCTGGAGGTCCTGGACAATCTCACCGCCGAGGAATTGGAGGGCGAGTGAGACAGACGTTGAGGACCCGCACGAGGCCCGTGGCTATCGGGGGTTTCCTGGACGGATTTGGGTGTCCCACGTGAGGGACCCGCGGTCTCTAGGCACGAGTCAGCGAAGCTGGCCGTAAGCGCCTGCTGGGAAGCTATGAACACAGAAACGCTGCGTTCCAGCGCCAGCATATGAGACTCCCACGCAAGCGTGGGGCCCTGGGATGTCGATACCGG
The DNA here is from genome assembly GCA_033557465.1 of Ichthyophis bannanicus. Taxonomy (NCBI): domain Eukaryota; kingdom Metazoa; phylum Chordata; class Amphibia; order Gymnophiona; family Ichthyophiidae; genus Ichthyophis; species Ichthyophis bannanicus. The sequence goes on along the minus strand of CM066033.1, from coordinate 935,695,250 downwards.
TGTCACCTGATCAGGCGTCGAGGAGGAGAGGGGGTCTTCGCCAGAATGACCTTCAGGAGACTGGGCGCTTTCGCCGGAGGCCTCCATTTCTCTGCAAGGTACCTTGCGGGGTCGCTCCTTGTCTGATTCTTGGGAGTGCAGAAGGGGGCTAAGCGACCAGGCATGGGAGCACTCGCACTTGTCGGGGGCCCCAGACAGTGACTTCGAGGCCGCCTTCTTTTTACGTCGTTCCACCTCGAGTGACCCCTGATCAGAGTGCCGCCTGGAACGCGGAGCCGCAAGGGGAGAACCTACCGGAGGGGAGACAACCAAGTGCGCCACCAGAGACTCCAAGGCAGCCTTTTGGAAAATGTCTTCAGACTTCTGCTTACAGCTGAGCAGGGCCTTAGAGGACATTTTCTTACAGAGCGAGCAAAGCTCTGGGTCATGGTCAGCTCCCAGACACGTTAGACAACAGTCATGAGTGTCCGTAAGTGACATGTTCCTAGAGCATCTATCACATTTTTTAAACCCAGTGGCCATGGGTCAAAAACAGCCCCTGCGAGTTCGAAGACCCACACGGCCAGCGGTTAGAAAGAAAAAAGGGAGCGAAGCCCGAAAGAAAAAATTTAGGAAAAGGGATCCCTGTAAGCTCCAAAAGAGATCAAGGGGAGGACGGGTAGAGGACCGGTGCAACCGGAAAAAAGAAACAAGAGCCTGTTAAGGCGAGGAAATCAAAACTTTTTCCGAGGAACGAGGACGTGCATCAGAAGGGCTCTGCGGAAAAAGGGAGACTGAACAAGATGGCACCCTTGGGTGGAAAGAGGACCACGCATGCGTGGTAGCAATCCCAAAGGCTTTCTTTGAAAGCTGGGGAATTGCTCCACACAGGCTCCGTCGATGCCGACATAACCCATAAGTGAGGACTGACTTCCTGCTTGTTCCTGGAGAACTCACAAAAATCGTAATGGCCCACTCTTCTTGAACGATATAACTGTAATCATAACTTGATGATATCTCCACATGAAAATTGTTTTTATAGCTTCTTCCCGGAGTGCTAAGAGTCTGCACTATTCTTCCTTCTGTTTTGCTGCTTCTGATCCCTAGAAGATCAGAAGCAGCAAAACAGAAGGAAGAATAGTGCAGACTCTTAGCACTCCGGGAAGAAGCTATAAAAACAATTTTCATGTGGAGATATCATCAAGTTATGATTACAGTGCCTAAGTAGGAGAGAAATAATTCCCGAAGTGAAAATATGACACAGTTTCTTTCTTTCTTCTAAAAGAGGTCATTGATGTGAACGAGCAAGAAGCCCTCTGTTGACGGCAGTCCACAAGGCCTTGCTATAGTTTTTTACTGAGACCTCGAAGAAAATTCAATGTTAGATTGACTGTTGATTCATTTCTCTAGTCTATTTTTTGATATTACAGTGAATGACTTTTTTCAAAATTTATGTTCCTGGAGAACAGCATCTTTTACACCTTGCTACCACCACTCAAGATTTAGACAATATGATCCAAACATACAACACAACTGCAACAGCTCCAACATGCAAAATTAAACCATTCACCAATACTAGCCTGCGTGCACCCTGGTACCCCAAGGAAGCTAAGGAACTTAAATGAAGCATAAGAAAAATCGAAACAAAGTGGAGTAGAACAAAGTATGCCAAGCTCAAAGAATACACCACTAAACAGAAGGATTACTCTGACCTGCTAAATAAATGCAAGAAGGAATATTACACAAACATTCTGAAGAAATCTCTTAACCGACCCAGAGAGCTATTCTCAATCGCCTCCTCACTCATAAAAGACCCCTCCCAATGTACCGCAAACACAATTGGACCCTCTCCAAATCCACAATATATGGCTGATTCTCTCAACAACAAATATAACCCAACACACAACTTATCCTCCTCTCCCAGTTCATCCACCCCAAAAACAAACTCACATGAATGGAATATCTTTCACTTTACCTCCACAAATGAACTCAGTAACATCATCTCTAACATCAATGCCACCATTTCACTTCTTGATCCATGCCCAGTCACATGGATTAAAATCCTCAGAGTGGACTTCTCTGCCTTTATACAAAAAATTGTTCACACCTCATTATCACAAGGATATATGACTCCTCTACTCAAGAAGGTATCAATCAGACCCATATTAAAGAAACGAATCCTCGATCCTTCCTCTCCCTGCTCATACAGACCTATATCAAGCATCCCTTTTATAGCCAAGATCATAAAAAAGTCATGCAATGCCAACTCCAAGACCACATTGACACCCATGTACCCTTGGACCCCCACCAGCATGGCTTCCGTCCATACACTACTTGCATCCCTCTTTGGCACACTTATCAGAGGAATTGCAAACTCCAAGCAAAGATTCATCATGATTTCCTTGGACATCTCTGCCACCTTTGATTCTATAAACCACCTTTCACTAATAATCAGACTACAGGAAATTGGCCTTATAGGTAAAACTCTGGAATGCTTCAAATCTTACCTCACTGAATGAGAACAACAAGTCAGAGTGGGAACACAACTATCAAACAGCTTCAAACAATGAAAAGGCATACCGCAGGGCTCCACATTCTGCCCTTTCTTCAATATATACACATTCAACTCATATGCTCAATACTAAGAAAATTCCAAGTGCATTATAACCTAGATGCTGATGATATGTTTTTTACCCCATTCTCCACAAAATCCCCAGACTTCTCAAATATAATAGCCTGCTATACTGTGGTCACACAAGAACTCACAAACATGAACCTGGCAGTTAATACCAGCAAATCTGAAGTACTACTAGTAATGCGAAATCCAGAATTTACACCCCCATCATCAATACAAATCAACCATACTGAGTTAGCAGTCAAAACGGAAGTCAAATATTTAGGCATCACTATTGACCAGAACCTTAACGTGCTCGCACAGATAAAGAAAATAGTCAACACAGCATACATAAAGATGAGAACACTACAAAATTTATGGCCACTACTGGATCACGACGACTTCAGAATATCTTTCAGATCATCATCACACTAAACTTAGACTATGGCAACATACTATATCAAGGTCTACCTAAACAAGCTCTATACCCCTTACAGATGGCACAAAATACTGTCTCCAGAATACTAGCTGGCGCATCCAAATCATACCATATTACACCTATCCTGAAACAGTTCCACTGACTATCCACACTGCTCAGAGCAAAACATAAAACTGTCACTACTACATTCAAGATATTACATGACCAATTGCTACCTGCCTCAAGGCATTAGTACACACTATTATATGCGGTCAGTCTCTGAACGTGTATTGTCACTATTAAATGTTAACTAATATAGAACTCCTGGGTATAGGAGAGCATACGACTGGAGAGAACATCACTGAATGAACATGACACAATCGTTAAGCAGGAAGAGTATGCGGAAGGCGTAGCACTTATTCAGTGATGTTACAGTAGGTAGGTAGCAATAATAGAGAATTATACGTTAATTGCCATGCTGCAGTCCCGCACAGGCAACTGATCCAATAGGGGTGCCCATAGTTCCAAAAAAGAATCCCACGCCCTCCCACCCCGCTGTTTGGCCGTCAGTTTTTCCATATAGAGCAAGGCATGCATGGCGTGTTCCCACATCTGTACTCCAGGAGGGGTCGGATCAACCCAGGCGCCCAACAGGACTTTTTTTACTAACAATAATCCCCGTGTTAATAAGAGCTTCTGAGGTGGCGTAAGGGCTTGGTTCTCAGTCCCCCATCGATGAAACAAGCAGACCTCAGCACTCCAATGCAGAGGCACACCTAGCCATCTGTCAAACTCACCACAGACGTACTTCCACAGGTGTTTCACCTTAGAACATTCCCAAAATTTATGAAGCAACGTGCCTCTGTCTGACGTACACCAACCGCAATTGGGTGATACACGCACACCCGCCTTAAAAGCCCATACATCCGTAGTATAGGCTCTCCAAAGGAATTTAAACTGTAACTCTTGCAAGTATATCCAGAAGTCACCCCTCGGGATGCCCTCAAATGCTTCGCGCAGATCCGACACCGTCAGACTTGACATACCATCTCTTACCCAGCGATGAACTAAGTCAGCCAAACAGTCATCGTCACCTGCCGGGTGTAGTAATTCCCACCTTTCCAACCCCCCCCTAGCACCGACGTCAAGTTGCTCAAGCCACCTTCTCACCGGAGCTCCCAAGTAAATCGGATTGACAGAGGCACCACCCAGTCCCTCCACATAGTGGCGAATTTGTAAGTACCCGTAAAAATCATGTCGAGAGAGCTGGTAACGACTCTGCAATACACTAAAGGTGTCTAGGCACGATCCATCAGGCGCAAGGAGATCTCCAATACACATAACACCTTTCTGAGCCCAATCCTGGAATACGTTAAGCCGTGAGAAGCCCGGAGGGAAACCTGGATTCCCCACCAAGGGCAAGAGCGCCGACCTCTGCCAATCCCAGCCAAAGCGGGAGCACAATGTCCGCCATGCCGCCTTAAGGGCCGCCATGTATGTCCAACCACCCACGGACCCACGACCCGAAGCCGAGTGCAAGAGCGCTAGACCATGAAGAGGTACACAACTAGCGTTTACCTGCGGAGTCGGAGCGCAACCCCCCGTCCCGGCCACCAAGGACCAAATATGCCTAGTCAAATAATAGAGATTATAGTTTCGAAGGTCCGGAAGTTGCAGGCCACCGTCCTCCCGGCGTCTCATCAGGGCCCTTAAAGGGATACGCGCGCGCTTACCCCTCCATAAAAAACCACGCAACAATTTATCAAGGCAGCGCCAGTCGCCCTCACGAATCCATAGAGGTAGTAAACGTAATACGTATAACCATCGGGGCATCTCTACCATTGTAAACAAGGCTATTCGACCTCTGAGAGACAAAGGAAGGCCCTGCCACCTTGCAAAAGTTTGACGGGCTCGGCTCAACATGCCAGGGACATTCACTGAGTATAGATTGGCTGGGTTGTCCGGCAATTGAATACCTAAATATTTGATCTCCCCTTCCGCCCACACCAGGGGGAAAGCCCCCTGCCACAATGATCGCCCCCTATTCCCAACATCTAGAACCATTGATTTAGAGGCATTAATCTTGAGACCAGAAAAAGCACCATATTCCTGAATAAGGTGCAAAACTCGTTCCAATGAGGGCTGTGGGTTAGTGAGACACAGCAGCATGTCATCGGCAAAGGCGCTCAGTTTCATCTCCGTACCCCCGAGCCTAATACCATGGATGTCCTTGTGACCTTGAATAGCATGCAGCAGGGGTTCCAAGGACAGCACGAAGAGCAAAGGGGAAAGCGGGCAGCCTTGGCGCGTCCCACGCTCCAACTCAAACGTATCAGAACTAGCTCCACAAAGCACCACGCGCGCCATAGGGCGATGATACAGTGCCCGGACCCACGAAACGAAGTCGCCCTGCAATCCAAACTTGTCCAAAACATCCCACAAGTACTGCCAGGCCACCCTATCAAACGCTTTTTCAGCGTCTAAACTTACTAAGAATAAGGCTTCATTTTCTCTCATGCAGTGCTCCATACCAAGGAGCAGCCGGGCAATATTCTTGGTCGCCTCACGCCCTTGGACAAAGCCCACCTGTCGAGGAGCTATAAGGGAGGGCAAAATACCATTAAGCCGGCTCGCCAGAACCGACGCCAAAATCTTCACATCACAATTAATGAGGGAGATGGGCCTATATGAAGCTGGCTCCAAGGGGTTTTTTCCTGGTTTCGGAATTACGGTAATGTCGGCACAGCACATATCTCGAGGTAGGCCTCCATCCTGCCTGATAGCGTCATACATCACCACCATTGAGGGGGCCAATCTAGACCTAAGCAACTTGTAGTACTCTAGGCTGAAGCCATCTGGCCCAGGTGCTTTGTGAGATTTCCCTTTCGCAATTACAGCGTGGATCTCGCGTGTGGTCAAAGGCTCATTCAATAACTTCAGCTGCGCCGCAGTCACCTGCGGAAGAGTCAAGTTTTGCAGAAAGACACGTCCTGCCCCATAGTCCCTCTCATCCTCACTATACAGTCCCGCATAGAAGGCCTGAAAGATCCCAGCAATCTCCCGAGATTGGTGTTTCAGAGCGCCACGCTCATCCCGAAGGACAGGGATGAACCGAGATCCCCCTGGATCTCGAACTAACTTTGCAAGGAGCCGTCCCGTTCGATTCCCATATCTATGCAGCTGATGTCGATAGTATGACATAGAGAGACCCGCACGCCGCTGCAGTAACTCATTGAGTGCCAGCTGAGAGCGGGCATATTCCTTCTGTAGGGCTGTATCAGCCCTCCTCCCTAACAAATGTTGCAAGTCTCTCAAACGACGTTCCAACACTAGTATACTACGATCCATATGGCGCCGTCGTCGGGCCGTATATGATATAATGGCGCCCCGCATTACCGCCTTGCTAGCCTCCCAAAACAGTATCGGTGGACAGTCGGGTCTATCATTAAAAGTCACATACTCGTCCCATTGTTTTTCCAAAAAGGCCTGAAACTCTTTATCTTGATCCAAGTAGGTCGGAAAGCGCCATCTTTTCTGTCCCGCTCCCCTGCACTCCCATAACACCCACACCATGCCGTGATCAGACACTACGATCGGTTCAATCTCAGCCTGGACCACCATTGAAAGGCCCCCCTCGTTTACCAGAATGTTATCAATTCGAGACCAAGTATGATGCGCTCATGATTGGTGAGTGTATTCCCGGACCCCCGGGTGAAGTAAGCGCCAAACATCCACCAGGTCTCCCAGTCTGCAAAGGTAGGCCACCCCTCTGCGTACCGAGGATGTCGCCGAATCCGCCTTAGACTTGTCCAGCGAGGGATCATGCGGACAGTTGAAGTCCCCAGCCATCAGTATTTTACTCGCCCCCGCCTCCTTCACAAAGCGGAGCAACGTCCTAAAAAACTCGTGATCATAAACATTGGGCGCGTAGACGTTTGCTATCCAGATCATCTCGTTAAAAAGTTTGGCTGTGATCAAGATATATCGCCCGTGGGGATCTGCATGCACCTTAGCCACCTCAAAAGGAACCCCCCGTTTTACTAATACCACCACCCCCGCCTTTTTTCCACCAGAAGAAGCACCATACACGGCCTCCACCCAATCTCGCTTGAGTTTGGAGTGTTCTAGCGCGCTCAAGTGAGTTTCCTGCAGCAGCGCCAGATGTGCCCCCTTTCTTTTCAACATTTGCAGTATCTTAGTACGCTTGATCGGGGACCCAATACCCCCCACGTTCCAGGAAACAATTTTTGCGTTTAACATATCAGCAGCATGTGGGGATCTGCAGCAAGGCACCGGGATGTTAATCTACCCAGAGACGCCCAGCCTCGTCTCCAGGTGTCCTGCACGTATCCTAAAGTAGGGAAAGAGATCATGAGTGAGACAGCCACTGGCCATTGCAGAGAAATGAACAACCGGCTACAAATTCCAATCGGAACCCCTACCCCCCCACCCCCTTCCACCCACTGCACCCCACCCATCCCCTCCCCCCTCCCCTTCCCCAGCTCCATACTCTCCAGCCAACCCAACCTATCTAATCCCCCCTAGCCGCCCCCCTCCCCCACCCCCCTTGAATCTCCCTACCCCACAGACACACATCCCTGCCAGTCTCCCATCCACACTTCCCCAAGCATTCCTGTTGTTCCCTAAACACACAGTCTTCCACATCCTCATTCATATCACCTTTCAATCTACCCCAACTCCCCACACACATCCTATACAGGACCCTACGAATAGGGCACCCCCCTAGGGGAGTAAGATCACAGTCTGTGCCCCCCCAGGCCGTCCGTGCTGCAAAAAGAAGTTAAAAGCGGCCTCAGCCAGTCTCGAACAAGTCCCCCATTTTGTTGAAGGGCAACAAGAACTGCTTGCCTACTGGGACCCAGCAGTTGCCACAGGCCAGCAGCAGGGCAAAGTTCGCCATGGTCGGCGCGACTACACCAGCCAGTTCCATCGAGCTCAGTCCCCATTTTGCACAACTGGCTCCTGTATCCTGGACACATATTTCTTCGCCGCTGCAACCTGCTCAAATGAGTGGGTAGAGCCCTTATAAAAGATCTTAAGGGTGGCTGGGTAGAGTAGGGCGAATTTCACCCCGCGCTGAACCAACTCACTGCATAGAGGCACGAATTCCTTGCGACGCGCTGCCAAGGAGGCTGAGTAGTCTGGGAATAGCAAGATCCTTGCATTATCAAGTCTTAGGTCTCTTTTCTTCCTGTATGCTTGCAACAACAATGTTTTGTGCTGGAAATTTAGAAGATGTGCCAATACCGGTCTGGGTCGGCCTTGATCCTCACGCACTGGGCCCAGACGATGGGCGCGCTCCACGTGGATTGTGCCCCGGAGCTCTGCAAGGCCTAGTTCCTGCAGCAACCACTCCGCGAACAAGGTGAACAGCTGGTTCTCCGTCCAGGTTTCGGGCACCCCAACCAACCTTAAATTGTTCCTTCTCGATCGGTTTTCGAGATCATCCACCTTCATGATAAGGTCATCCAGTTGCTTCTGCTGCTTCGCCGCTGTACCCTCTAGCGCCAGCTCTCCCTCCTCAAGCACCGTCACCCGCTGCTCCATCTCATCCATTCTCTTGGCAAATTCTCCAAATCTCTCACCCATCTCGTCCAGTTTACGCATTACTGAGTCAAACTTAGGTTCCAGTATTTTCACAACTTCCTGAGCCGTCTCATCGGGGCCTGAGTCCACACTATCTTTCCCTGGGGAGTCCGGCGGGCCCGCTCGGTTCGCCGCCGCCATTTTTGAGTCTTTGACCCCTGCGGTTTTATCTCGTTTGTTTGCCGCTCTCATTGGCCCAAGACACTCACCAAGCCACCCGGACACAATAGGAGAAATACAGCAGTGGTGGCAATGTCTCCTAAGGCAGTATTGGACCGGTGACGCCTGTTAAATTGCAAGATTTCTACAGGCGGCCCGGGAGCGCGACGAGGAAGCTCCTCACCCGCTCATGTGCACACGTGATCTCCCTGTATGACTTCTTTAAATGCAATCCACCCTTCTTTTTGAGGATCCGTCATGGTATTGACAAACTCTTGATCAACTATAAGCCTTCTAATGTCTGGTCCGACGAACACACCTTCCTTCAATTTTGCCTCCGACAGGCCTGGAAACTTGGTGACCAAGTATTTGAAGCATTCTCCATCTCTTGGAAGTGATTTTACGAATTGCTTCATCAATCCCAATTTTATGTGGAGAGGTGGTAGAAGAACTTTATGGGAAGGTACCAAAGTTTCTCGGAAGACATTTTTTTCACCGATTGTTAGCACCCTCGGCTGCCAACTCTTCTTGGTCCAGTGATTTTGTCGGTCTCGACTGTCCCATAGACACAGAAAACAAGGATATTTGGTATACCCAGCTTGTTGCCCGAGCAGCATGCACAAGACCTTCAAGTCCCCAAACACTTGTCAACCATAGTCTTCATATTTAAGTTTACGAAGAACCAATTCCAAGTTCTCGTAGTTTTCCTTCAAGTGTATGGAATGACCTACAGGTATGGAAGCGTAAAAACCGTTGTGGAGTAAAACTGCTTTGAGACTTCTTTTCGAAGAATCTATAAAAAGATGCCGTTGCTCTGAATCATATTGGATTTTAAATTGACCCATCAGACCTTCGACATCGATGCAATAAACCAACTTGTCTTCCTGGGTGAAGTAAGGAACAAACTCCTTTTCACGATGTCTGAACCATGAAGATGACACTCCTAGCAACAATAAATTCCTGCTTTTCAGCCTTGATCCGAGTAACTCAGCGGCATCTTTGGGAAGATTCAAGTCTCTTACCAAATCATTCATCTCCTCCTGAGAAAACAATTTTGGTCTTGTATCATCTTCAAAGTCAGAACTTGATTCGTCATCTGGTTCAGGTATGACTTCACCTTCATCGGAGCTAGGTATCTCTTCCAAAGTAGCAGGGGGCTTGGGTACTGGTATATCTGTGCCATGGGGGATGGGACGAATTGCCGAGTGAAGATTGGGGTATGAAATGGAATGCTTCCATTTGGAATTAAACCCTTTCACATCGCATGAAGAAAGGTAACAGTCGTCACTATGGTTCTTTTGCTCTCGCCATACCATAGGAATCCCATAACGGAAAGATTTTTTCTTACCTTTGAACCAGTTTTGGAGGTCCTCAACACACCGTTTGCACACTTTATGAGGCGCCCAGACTTTATCTTGATCTCCAATTTTTAGTCCAAAGTATGCAAAGTATACTTTTTTCACAAAGTCTGTAATATTCTGCTGTTGCTTCAACACTGTATATTCACCACAGATGAAACAGAAACTGTCTGGCGAATTAATACACTTTTGCGGAGCCATAACATAACGGTTGAAGAATGATGAGCTAACACAAATTGCGATGAAAAAGTGTGAACAGCCTAGAACCTGATGATTCGTGCACAAGTGTGGCATGCAGGAGAGAGCAGCTCTGTGTCTGTACACGAGACGTCACAGTGCTAGCCACGCCCCCCTGCACTGACTGGAGCTGCTGCTATCTGCCCTGTGTCTCCCTCCCACTGGATTCTTCAGGAAAGATTAACCCCTTCTACCATTAGAAGCACGGACTTAAAACTTGCTTAGCTTATGTATATATTGCTGACCATCAGATTTACAGTGCTATATTTTTTTTTTACATAACTCAGACAACCCCTTTAAGGTTTTTTTGGCATTTTATATCTTAAATGCACTTATATGAATTAATTAATAGTAATTTGAATTAATTAATAGTAATTTGAAAAAATTTGATAAATTTGAAGACAATTTTGCATGTTGTGGCAAATCATGACGTCTAGGAGTTTTTTCAATATTTTATTTGTTTTCAGCACACCAAAATACATGGAAATTAGATGAAAATAATCAAACAGCTTTTTAGTCGCAGACCTGTGTCATGCAAGGAAACAGAATCAGAAACTATTAGAGGAAGAACAAGATCGGCTTTCCTAAAGCTACGAGAGTTAAAGAAAAAATTCCAGCCTCGAATTGGAATGCTATAAGATGATCAAGGATCCATGTTGAATAATGCTGAGATCAAGAAAAGGTGGAAAGAATATGTTGTTGTTGTTTTAATTAAGTGCCGCTGAGTCTGTGTCGACTCCTGATGACCCTCTGGATAGTTGAACTAAACTTTCTTCGGTCTTCAGACAAGAGGCTCATTGTTGATAGAGTGGTATCTGTAGCTCATTGCCGGCCTTCCTCTTTTACAGTGGCCTTCTACCTTCCTAAGCATTATGTCTTTCTCCAATGATCTCTCTCTTTGCATCATGTGTCCAAAATATGAAAGTTGAAGTCTTGTCATCTGAGCTTCTAAGGAAAGCTTAGGTTTGATCTCTGTTAGTCACATGCAACAACAACTTCTCTCCTCCTCAGCACATTGACCTTATCAACGAATCCATTCCTGTCAAAGAGGAGATAAGTTACCTGGGAATAATTCTAGATAAGAACCTGAACTTCCACTCCCACATTGCCAGAACTACAAAGAATGCATACCACAAATTGGCAATCATTCGACGGCTAAAGCCCATACTAACCCAAGACCATTTCAGGACAGTCTGTCAAGCAATAATAACATCCGTACTGGATTACTGCAACTCCATTCTCCTTGGATTGCCTGCGTCAAATATTCGCCCCCTACAGATGGTACAAAATACGGCTGCACGTATCCTCACAGGCTCTGCAAGACACCTACACATCACCCCTATCCTGAGCCAACTACACTGGTTACCTATCACACTCAGAATTAAATTCAAAACAGCCCTCATCCTTTTCAAAATCCAGCGTAACCTGGCACCGAACACCCTCAAGGACTTGATCAAGACAAAAACTGACACTAGGCCCAGACGTAGACCAATGATGGACATCATCCAGACACCGGCCTCATACTGCAAAACTATGAACTCGACATCCAGGAGGGCACTGACTCTTGCAGCACCCTCCCTTTGGAACTCACTCCCCCAGGACATCAGGACTACTACAGATGCTAAGGACTTCAAGACAAGACTGAAGATCTTCCTATTCGCTGATTACTATGGGACCATCACATAGTCTACTCTTCCTTCAGTAAAGCACAGTTACTTACCTGTAACAGGTGATCTCTGGGAACAGCAGGAATTAGTCCTCACATATGGGTACGTCGGTACCGACGGAGCCTGCGCGGGAAAGCTCCCCAGCTTCCCAGAAGGAAGCTTTTGGGGCCTCCCACTGCAAATGCGCGCTGCCTTCCCGCCTTCCTGACCAGCTCTCCTCAGTTCGAGTTTATAGCTGAGACAATAGAGAGAGGAAAGGAAGATAGATAGAAGATACAACTCCTAGGGGAGGTGGGTGGGTTGTGAGGACTAATTCCTGCTGTTCCCAGAGATCACCTGTTACAGGTAAGTAACTGTGCTATCTCCAGGAACAAGCAGGAATAAGTCCTCACATATGGGGACTCCCTAGCTAAGATGCCTGGGAGATCCCGTTCCAAGGGTTTGCCTTCTTCGTATGGATCTCAGGCATCCATCCTGGGAAGGTGGGCAGGAGTTGTTCAAGTATGGAACAGGTGTTTGAGGACAGCCTGACCAAACAAGGCATCCCGGCGGGAGTCCTTGTCCAAGCAGTAATGAGCTGTGAAGGTATGAACCGAGGCCCATGTGGCGGCTCGACAGATCTGATCTATGGAGACAGAGTGAAGATGAGCCATAGAAGTGGCCATGGCCCTCACATTGTGAGCTGTGACATGGCCTTCCAGAGAAATATTTTTACTCTGGTAAGCAAAGGAAATACACTGAGCAATCCAATTGGAAAGTGTACGTTTGGAGACTGGAAGTCCCAAATGAGAAGGATCAAAAGCCACGAAAAGTTGGGAAGACTTTCGATGTGGCTGAGTCCTGTTGAGGTAAAAGGCAAGAGCTCTTTTACAATCTAAAGTATGAAGGTTCCTCTCTGCACTGGATGCATGAGGAGCTGGAAAAAAGACAGGTAGATATACCTCCTGATTAAGATGAAAAGGCGAGACCACTTTGGGCATAAAGTGGGGATTCGTCCTTAGGACCACCTTATCATGATGAAACCTGGTATAAGGTGGATGAGCCACTAAGGCCTGTAGTTCACTGATGCGGCGAGCCGAAGTGACTGCAATAAGGAAAAGGACCTTCCAGGAAAGAAATTTCAAGGAGGTAGAAACCAATGGTTCAAAAGGTGGCTTCATAAGCTGACCTAGAACTAGGTTCAAGTCCCATGCTACCGGAGGAGGTCGGATGGGAGGCTTAGTTAGAGTCAGGCCTCTCATGAATCTTGCAACAAGCGGATGAGAGGAGACAGGTTGTCCATTTATAGGTTTTAAGGATGCTGCAATAGCACTCAAATGGACTCTTACTGAATTCGTCTTAAGGCCTGCATTAGAAAGATGCAGGAGATAGTCTGGTAGAGAATTCAAAGGAAGTGCTAGAGGGTCAAGACCCTGTTGAGCACACCAAATGGAAAAGCGTTTCCATTTGAAAGCATAGGAACGCCTCGTGGAGGGTTTCCTAGAGGCATGAAGGATATCTTTCACTGGTTGAGAAAGACTGAAGTCATTAAGGCTTAGGCCTTCAGTAACCAAGCTCTGAGGTGTAGGGACTTGGGGTTTGGGTGCCACAAAGTCCCTTTCTCCTGAGAGAGAAGGTCTGGCGCAGCTCCCAGGTCCAGGGAGGGTCCCTGGGAGAGATGCAGAAGTAGAGGGAACCACACTTGGCGTGGCCAGCGTGGAGCTATGAGGATCATCGATCCGTGATCCCTCTGGAGTTTGAACAGAGTCTTGGGAATCAAAGGAATGGGTGGAAAGGCATATAGGAATTCCTGACCCCAATGCAGGAGAAAGGCGTCGTTGGCCTGAGCTCCCTGACACGGAGTCCTGGAACAGAACCGGGGAAGTTTGGCATTCCACGGACTTGCAAAGAGGTCTATGTCCGGGGTTCCCCATTCCTGAAAGATTCTGCCTATCTGGTCCATATGTAGGGACCATTCGTGTGGAAGCAGAACTCGACTGAGTCTGTCTGCCCGAGAGTTTTGAACCCCTGGAAGATATACTGCTAGAAGATGAATTTGATGCTCTCTGGCGAAGGCCCATAATCTGAGAGCTTCGTTGCAAAGCGACAGAGAGCCTGTCCCTCCTTGTTTGTTTACGTAGAACATGGCCACCTGATTGTCTGTCTGAACTAGGATGGTCAGGTTGACAAGGAGGGTATGGAAGACTTTGAGGGCAAAGAAGATTGCTCGCAGTTCCAGGAGGTTGATGTGAAGGGTGGTCTCCTGCGGAGACCAAGTACCCTGAGTGGAGAGGGATTGTAGATGGGCTCCCCACCCTGTTTGGGAGGCATCTGTTGTGAGGGTTGCTTGGGGCAACAAAGGTTGGAAGGGGGCCCCCAACAACAGATTCTTGGTGGACATCCACCATTGGAGGGACCAAAACAGACGCTTTGAGGTGAGTATTTGGTCGGAGAGCGCTCCTGATGCTTGAGTCCACTGGGTGGCCAAGGTCCATTGAGCTGCTCTCATATGAAGACGAGCGTAGGGCACCACGTGTACCGTGGAGGCCATGTGGCCCAGAAGTCGCAGCATTTCTCTGGCTGTCAAGTGACTGCTGGACTGAGCTTGGGAGGCCAAGCACAGCAGATGTTGGCCCCGGACTTGAGGTAGGTAGGCCCTTGCAGTGGTGGTGTCCAACTGGGCCCCTATGAATTCCAGAGACTGAGTAGGGATAAGTTGAGACTTGGGAAGGTTTACCACCAGTCCCAGATACTGCAGAAGGTGCCTTGTGCGGTCCAGGAAAATCTGGGCCTCTGACTGAGATGGAGCTCGGATGAGCCAGTCGTCCAGATATGGGAATACAAAAATTCCCAGACTTCTTAGAAATGCGGCAACAACTGCCATGCATTTGGTGAACACTCTTGGAGCAGAGGCTAGACCGAAGGGAAGTACTCTGTACTGGAAATGTTTTCCCTGAAACAGAAATCTTAGATATTTTCTGTGGGATGGGTGGATGAGTATATGTGTGTACGCATCCTTGAGATCTACAGAACAAAGCCAATCCTGACTCTGAAGGTATGGAAGGAGAATGCCTAGAGAAAGCATTTTGAATTTCTCCTTGTACAGAAATTTGTTCAATTCTCTCAGATCTAGGATAGGTCTGAATCCCCCTGTCTTCTTTGTTATGAGAAAATAAGGGGAGTAGAATCCTGTCCCTTGTTGAAGAAGAGGAACCTCTTCTATTGCCCTTTGGGCAAGGAGAGAAGAGACTTCCTGATCCAACAGGTCCAGGAGAAATGGGGGAGAATTGAAGTGCCTCACCATGGTATATGGAGGAAGGTTGGAAATATGAAGTTTGTAGCCCTCTCTGATGATAGAGAGGGTCCATTGCTCTGATGTGATTTGCTCCCATCTGGGAGCAAAGTGAGCTAACCTTCCAGGAATGGTGAGGGGCTCTGGTTGTTCTAGAGCCAGAAATGTTAAGTTCTCTAGGGGCAAGTCAAAACCCCTGAGGGGGTTGAGCCTGCTGAGAAGTGGTAGACGCTGCAGGCTTTGACTTTGCCTGTTTAGGTTGCTGACGTTTAGCAGCAAAGCGAGGCTGAGAAGATTGTTGGCCAGTATTTGTGGAAAATCTGGCCTTCTTGTAGTAAGGCCTCTTGAAAGACTTTTTCTTGGCAGGAGTAGAGGTAGACTTAGAAAGTCTATCCAAGGTAGCATTTTCTGCGTCCATTTGAGTGGCTTTAATTTGCCAGTCCTTACCAAATAAGTTCTCACCTGTACAGGGCAGATTCCGTAAGCCATCCAGGACCCAGGGTTCTAGGTCAGAGGCCTGGAGCCAAGCAAGTCGTCGGGCTGCAATAGCAATGCCCGAAGCTCTACCGGCACCCTCAAAGGAATCAAAAGCTGCTCTGTTGGAGAACTTAGAAACATCTAGAAGCTGTTTCACCAGAGAAATGAACTCCTCTTTTCTATCCTCAGGGATAAAGGAGGCAAAATGCCGTATCTTTAGGGCAAGTTCCCTGAGAAACATGCCCATATACAGACTGTAAGAATTAATCCTGGCTATAAGCATAGTAGCCTGGAAAATCTTCTTGCCAAAAGAGTCTAGGGTCTTACATTCTCGCCCTGGAGGGGTAGAAGAGTGCCTTTTGGTACTCTTAATCTTTTTCAGTGCAGACTTCACCACAACGGAATGGTGAGGCAACTGAGTCTTTTGAAAACCAGGGGAAGGAGGGACCCGGTACATGGTGTCCAACCTATGAGAATAAGGAGACAACGTTAGAGGAGCCTCCCATAAGTCCATCAAGTGTTCTTGAAGGATTTCATGGATAGGCAGGGTGACTGCCTCTTTAGGAACCTTAGGGTATCCTAAAATATCCAATTTCTTTGACCTAGGTTCTTTTTCAGAGGATGTGGTAATAGAAAGTCCTTTAGCTAGTTCAATAATGAAGTCTTGAAAGGACAAATCCTCTGGTGGAGACATTCTCCTCTTTGGGGAAGAGGGGTCTTCATGAAGAACTAGAGACAGCTCATCAGAGTCCTCAGAGGAGTCAAAATCCTCAGAAGAAGCAGAGTATTCTCTATTTGCTTCCAACGCACGATACGCATACCGATCGGTATCGACATCGGGCGTACCGGGTATGGGATCGGTATCGGGTGAAAACCCGGATCCGGCATGCGGAACCGATCTGCGTTTGGAAGTCGATGGTCTCGGTTCCGGTATGGGAGACGATACCGGAACCGGACCCGGTACCGCTGAACGCGGTAACCGAGGGCGTCGCAGCATTAATAAAAGCCAGCATGGCCTGCTGCATGGTCTGAACAGTATTGCTCATAGACGCCACTGCTGCCTGGATGTCGGTACCAGTATGGGCCGGTACCCCAGAGCAGTCCAACAGGTGATCAGTCGAGGCCGTGCCATCGATGTCAACCTGTAACCCCATAGATGGTGCTTTGGAAGCCAGAGCTTCCCGCCGGGGTTGTTTGGCTGCGGCAGGATCCTCAGACTCAAAAGTGAGAGCCTCTCGATGCTTTGAAGGAGATTTGCTCTTTGAGGACCTGCCCACAGAGGGTTTGGTTACCTGAGATCCATCCGGAGAGGAAGACCTGGATGACTGTGATGCTGGATTATCTGAAGCAAACAGCACATGGTATTTGTTGGCCCGGTTCTGCAACCCACGTTTAGACATCTGGGAGCAGGATGGGCAGTCCAGAATGGAGTGGTCAGGTCCCAAACACTTAAGACACCATTCATGGGTGTCTGTGACAGAAATAACAGCACTACACTTGGTACACTTCTTAAAACCAGGGGCTGGTTTCTCCATGAGGAGAATTTGTGTAGGCCTGAGGCCTAACCAAAGTCACCAAGTTGTGCAGAATAAAGATTTTTTTTTTTTTTTTTAAAAGAAAGAAAAGAGAGACCGGCGGTACCGGTTTCGGTATGGGGAAGGCAGGTACGCGGTCTAAAGAAACAAACTAAAACAATAATTTCTTCAGCGGTGACAGGAACACGACCTGCTGGCTCCGCGGAAAAAGAGAAACTGAGGAGAGCTGGTCAGGAAGGCGGGAAGGCAGCGCGCATGTGCAGTGGGAGGCCCCAAAAGCTTCCTTCTGGGAAGCTGGGGAGCTTTCCCGCGCAGGCTCCGTCGGTACCGACGTACCCATATGTGAGGACTTATTCCTGCTTGTTCCTGGAGATAGCCCTTACACCAGCTTTCTCCCTTGCTGTATATAAGATGAAATTAGACTTACCTGCTAATTGTAGTTCCTGGAGTGGACACAGTCTAGTCCCGAAACCTCTGGGTTCCCCATCTCATACAGCAGCTTGGAGACTGAGAAACTCCTCTTTTGTGACCTCACTGGTATATCCATCCCGGATCCGCCTCCTGTCACCAGTTACCTATTGACAAAGCAGATTCACCGGAGCAACAAGTAAGAACAAGTAAAGACATTAGAAGAAACTAGTACTAAACTGGAAGCATCCCCCAAAAGGGAACGCAACATGCAACTTTGAAGCTGAGCAGACCCCATCACATCCGGAGGAAAGCAAAAACAGATGGAGAGAGAAAAGCAAGTAAGGCGAGCCCCCCAACCTCTGCACCTGGAGCTCGACTCTCCCCAAGAACCCCCGGACTTACCTGTAAATCACCCCGAACGCTTCAGGTCCTTCAGATAATGTACACACTCGGGCGGGATACGGGACTAGACTGTGTCCACTCCAGGAACTACAATTAGCAGGTAAGTCTAATTTCATCTTCCTGATCATGTCCACAGTCTAGTCCCGAAACCTCTGGGTAAGTACCAGAGCAGTGAACCCATTAAACACGGGAGGGACCCTGAAGCCCCGCCTGAATCACCGCCGTTCCAAAACAGGCGTCCTTGGCCCGTAAAACATCCAAACGGTAATGCCTCACAAAGGGATTCAAGGACGACCAGGTCGCCGCCTTACAAATCTCGTCTGGAGACACCAACCGCTGCTCCGCCCATGAAGCAGCCTGTGCCCTGGTGGAATGAGCCCGTAGCCCCTCCGGCACAATTTACCTTTCAAAATATAGGCAGCAGCAATCGCTTCTTTGATCCACCTAGCAATGGAGGCCTTAGATGCAGTCTCCCCTTTCTTGGGATCCGCAAAAAGTACAAAGAGCCGATCCGACCTCCGAAAAGGCGCCGTCCGCTTGAGGTATCTCCTCAAAGCCCTACCAACGTCCAGAAGATGCAGGCTCCTGGAAGAGTCACCGCGGGACTCGCGAGGAAACACCGGTAAAGACACGTCCTGACTCACATGAAACCGCGAAACCACCTTGGGCAGAAAGGCCAGCACCGTACGCAATACCACCTTAGAAGCAAAGAAGGAGAGATAAGGCTCCTTACAGGAAAATGCTTGCAACTCCGAGACTCTATGAGCCGAGCAGATCGCCACAAGAAAAAACACCTTCAGAGTGAGATCCTTGAGCGTTGCCCGGGAGAGGGGCTCGAAAGGCGCGCGCTCAAGTGCGTCCAAAACGAACGGGAGGTGCCACTTAGGAACGATCTGTCTGCACGGAGGGCGCAGAAGTGACACTGCCCTCAAAAAGCGTTTGACATCTCACTGAGCCCCGATGGATTAACTGCCTATTCTACCTCTATAGCACGCCACTGCCGCCACCTGCACCCGCAGCGAGGCGGGTGCCAACCCTTTGTCAAAACCATCCTGCAGAAACTCCAAGATCTGAGGAATGGAGGCCCGCAAAGCTGAGCACCGCCGATCTGCACACCATGCCTCAAAAATCCTCCAGACGCGAATATAGGCCAGGGAGGTCGACCGCTTCCTGGCCCCCAACAGGGTAGAATCGACCGCAGTCGAGTAACCGCGAGACATCAGCTGCGCCCTCTCAAGAGCCAGGCCGTAAGCGAGAATCGACCCACATGGGGCGTGAGAAGAGGCCCCTGAGACAACAGATCTGCTCGCACCGGAAGACGCCAGGGCTTCGCCACCAACAGCCTCATGAGATCGCCGTACCAGGGGCGACGCGGCCAATTGGGAGCAATCAGGATTACCTGCCCCCGGAACCATTCTATCCGCTGAAGTACCCTGCCGATCAGAACCCACGGAGGGAACACATATAGGAGGTGGCCCGCCGGCCACTCCTGAATGAGCGCATCCAAACCCTCCGACATTCTTTCCCTTCTTCTGCTGAAAAAACGACTGGCCTTTGCCGAGCTGAACGTTGCCATGAGGTCCATGACCGGCATGCCCCATCTGCGGACGACCATCTGGAACACCTCGGGATGCAGAACCCATTCCCCCGGATCCACCCTCACCCGACTGAGGAAATCGGCCTGCACGTTGTCGACTCCTGCCACGTGCGCCGCCGACAGATCCAGGAGATTCGCTTCTGCCCAACTGCACAACACACCTGCCTCCGCCTCTAGAGCTACGCTGGTGGTGCCCCCTTGCTTGTTGACGTATGCCACTGCCGTCGCGTTGTCGGAAAAAATGCGGACCGCTTTCCTGTGGAGAACCGAGCGAAACCCCTGTAAGGCCAGAGTCACTGCCCGCAACTCCAACAGGTTGATCGGCCACAACTGCTCCTGAGGAGACCATTGCCCCTGTATGAACTGGCCCTGACAGTGCGCCCCCCAACCCAGCAGGGAGGCGTCTGTCATAAGGGGTACCCAGCTGGGAGACTCCAGCGACTTTCCCCGCTCCAGCGAGTTGGGGACGAGCCACCACTCCAGAGACCTCCGGACTACCTCCAAGCAGGGCAATCTGCAGGTCAGCGAGTCCTCCTGGTGCGACCATCGACGAAGGAGCGCTCCCTGCAATGCCCGCATGTGTGCCCGTGCCCAGGGAACCGTTTCTATGGTGGCCGCCATTGTGCCCAGCTAACTGAAGGTAAAGCCACGCCGATGGCACCCTGAGCCTGAGAAAGCTTCGGACAAGGTGTCGGAGTCTCTGCGCCCGGAGGTCCGTCAGGAAGATCTTCCCTACACACGTCTCGAAACGGGCCCCTAGGTATTCCAGATTCTGTGACGGGACCAAACGGCTCTTGGATGCATTGACTATCCACCCGAGACTTTCCAGAAACGCCACTACCCGAGTCGTAGCGGAAACGCACTCTGACCGAAACTTCGCCCTGATCAACCAATCGTCCAAATAGGGATGCACCAGGATCCCCTCCTTCCGAAGGGCAGCCGCCACCACCACCATAGCCTTTGTGAAGACCCTCGGGGCCGTCGCCAGCCCGAAGGGCAACGCCCTGAACTGAAAATGCCCGAATGGAACCGCGAAGCGGAGGAACCGGTGATGATCCGGCCGAATGGGAATGTGCAGGTAAGCTTCCGAGAGATCTAGGGAAGTAAGGAAATCTCCTTTCTGGACCGCCACAGAGCGCAGAGTTTCCATGTGAAAATGAGACACCCGAAGGCAACAATTTACTCCATTGAGATCGAGGATCGGGCGGACCCCGCCGTCTTTTTTGGGAACGACGAAGTAGATGGAGTACCGACCGCTGCCGCATTGGTCCGGAGGAACCGGGGCAATCACTCCGAGGTCTAGCAGCCTTTGCACGGTCTCCCAGAGGGCCCTGCGCTTGACGCCCGACCTGCCCGGGGACTGCACAAAGGAGTCCCTGACGGGACGGAGAAATTCCAACGCATAGCCCTCCCGGATGACTTCCAGCACCCACTGATCGGAGGTGATCTGGGTCCAGGCAGAATAAAACATCTGCAAGTGCCCCCCCCCCCACGGGAACTAGGGGCGCCAGGGCCCCCCTCATCTCATTGTGGCTTTTTGGAAGCGAAAGCGGACGCGGAAGAGGCTCCGAAACCTCTACCCGCTCCACAAAACCCACGGAAACTGGGAGACCTGCTGGGAAAACGTCCCCGTTGGAAGGAAGCAAACCTTGGAGACCTAAACCGGCGAAAATCCCGCTGTTGCCCCTTGCCTGTCGAGAGCGTACGTCCTGCCTTTGGCTTGTCCTCCGGCAACCTACCGCCTTTGGACTCTCCCAGATCCTTAACGAGCTTCTCCAAATCTTCCCCAAAGAGCAGACGCCCTTTAAAGGGAAGCTTGCTCAACCTAGCTTTGGAGGAAGAATCCGCTGCCCAGTTGCGCAGCCACAAGTAGCGTCGCGCTGCAACCGCAGACGCCATGCTGTTGGACAACCCGCGCATCAGATCATAATGAATATCAGCCAGATAGGCCGCCCCGGACTCCAACCTGGCAGCCTCGTCCGCAATTTCACTATCCTGCCCCGTGCGCACCCTCTGCGACCAACGGAGACAGGCTCTGGCCACCCAGGCTCCACAAATAGCGGCCTGGAGCGACAGGGCATTAACATCAAACACTTGTCTCAATAACATATCCAGCTTCTTGTCCTGGGAGTCCTTAAGCGCTGCACTACCCTCCACCGGTATGGTAGTTCTTTTAGTGACTGCCGAAACGGCGGCGTCTACTTTGGGAGGGCGGAACACCTCCTTGTCCGAGTCCGACAAAGGATATAGACGACTCATAACGCGCGCCCCTCGCAGCGGGGCCTCCGGGGTGTTCCATTCTTCCTGTATCATTTCGTGGAAGACTCTGTGGACTGGAAACACTCTTTGACTCTTACGGAAAACCTGTGTAACAGGGGGTCCTCCAGGGTATCCACCTCTGCAGACCCCGGAGTAGGCATATTGAGAACCTTCAATGTCTCCGCGATGAGAGCCGGCAGCTCTTCCCTCCGGAAGACTCTCACCACTCTAGCTTGATCCTCTTCCTCAGGAAGTTCGCCTTCCTCCAGCTCCTCCTCGCAATCCACGCTGACGCCTTCCTCATCTGAAAAGGGACCCTCCGAGGTCAAGGATTGCTCCCCTAATTCCCCCTCCAGACGAGCCCGCTTGGAGCCACGAGAAGGGACTTCCAGCAGAGATTGGGAAGCGGGTCTCTACAACACGCTCCCGCCAGAAACACCCTTGGTTTGCTGAGCGCCCCCCAGTACAGATTGCTGCAGCAAAGAAATAAACTCCTGTGAAAAAATGGAGGATAACTGAGGAAACCAAGAGACCGGGGAGGAGGAGCGGCCGGCACGGTAGAGGGCCCTGCCACCGGCTCCTCCTGCGCTGCGCCCGAGGAAGATAAAGCCGAGGCCTCCAAAGTAGGGCCAGAAACTCCCTCGCCAGTCTGCTCCAATGCAGAAGATTCCCTGGAGCAGGCTTTACAGACCCCAGAGTCTGAGGCCTTCTTAGCCCCACAGACCACGCACAGGGGCCTGGCAGGCATCGCAAATGGGACCAAGGCAAGAAAAAACCGGCCCAAAACAAAAGCCAAGGAAACCCCCGCAGGACCGGAAATAGCGCGGTCCAGACACGCGGCCCAGCCCGGGTCTCCCTCACGCAGTGGAGCCGCTAAAACTGCATCCCTCTACTGCCCCAAAAATATCTGGACTTCCCCTGCAGGTTACGACCCCCGCAGGAGGAAGTTAGAGGCCCCCCGAGGTGCGCAGCTCCTAATACGGAGCGTTCCAGCACCCGATCGCACGCTTGCGGGCCTCAAGGCGCGTGCGTGCCAAAACTACTCCGAAGGGAAGAAACCGCCGCTTGCGGCCTTACCTCGTGTTTCGGCGGAAAACAACAGGCACCCGATCCCAGGAGAAGCAACGCAGGCAAAGGCGCTACCCGCAGCCCCGCACCACAGGAAAGGTCTGCGCACCCTGCACAGAGAGGCCAGACCTCCAGTTCCTGAGGATCGTAGCGAGTCGACCGGACCGCGCTTGCAGGCAAGGCTTCTGCTTGGCGCCGGTGCGACTCGTGAGGCAGCGTCTGTCTGGTCCTCAATCTAGCTGGCTGCAGAAGGCCCCCGAAATTCCCCGAGAATGCCAGCAGCCAATGCTCAAGGTAGGCAAAAGTAAGAAATAAGAGAAAATAAATAAAGAAAGAAAGAAAGAAATCCAGACCAGAGAAGGGACTGAGGAGCCGCAAAGGTACAGCACTGCAGTAGAATAAAAGATTTTTTTTTTTTTTTTAAAGTCTAGCTAACCGCTATTCCTAATTGTTTCTCCAGTGAGCCCGGAGCCCCGGGCTCATCATCTATCCAGCTGCTTGGAGACTGAGGTAACTGGTGACAGGAGACAGATCCGGGATGGATATACCAGTGAGGTCACAAAAGAGGAGTTTCTCAGTCTCCAAGCTGCTGTATAAGATGGGGAACCCAGAGGTTTCGGGACTAGACTGTGGACACGATCAGGAACTCTCTCGTTTGTAAATAAGTACCCTTGAACCCCCCTCTAGCCCCCTACATCTCCCCCCTTGCAAAGTCCTTTCTCGGTAAATAGTTCCCTTACTCCCACCCTTGAAGCATCCCTCTCCAGTGATCCCTTCCCTCCTCCCTCCAAGTACTCCTTTATATCCCTTTACAATCCAATGTTCACTGAAATTAAGTGTTAGTTATACTGTTGTGTAGATATAAAACTACTTATTTTGTAAACCCCTCTGATTAAAGGATAGAGCGATATATAAAAACTGATAAATAAATAAATCTCCTCTAGTACTGACTGGTTTGTTCTTCGGGCAGTCCATGATATACACAATATTCGTTGACAGCACCATAATTCAATGCATCAATTTTCTTCCTATCTTTTTCACTGTCCAACTTTCACATCCATATGAAGTTATTGAAAATACCATGGCCTGGACAAGTCAAATCTTTGAATGGGGAGAGACATCTCTGCTCTTGATTATCTTGTCTAGGTCCTTCATAGCAATTCTACCAAGAGCAATACATCGGTGGATTTCTTGACTGCACAGAGTCATTATACCATAAAGATCAAGTGGACCAACAGCCGTTTCCACCTGTACCTTATGAGGAGGAACCATTGGTGATGAAAGAAGTCATCGAAGCAGCACTGAAAGCCTTATCAATGAACAAAGCACTGGGCATTGATGGCATTCCTATTGAATTATTACAGCAATCGAATGCAACTATTACAGTACTTACAAAGTTCTGCCATTAAATTTGGAAGACATCATCGTGGCCAACTGACTGAAAATGTTCTGTGTTTAAACCAACACTAAAGCAAGGTGATCCAACTGACTGTGGAAACTATCGCACAATCGCTCTGATCGCACATGCCAGTAAGATTCTACTGAAGATTATTCAGTAGAGACTATAACCATACCTGGAAGAGAATTGCCTGAAGTGCAAGCAGGGTTCAGTTAAGGGTGAAGAACGAGAGGCATCATCGTGGATGTGAGATGGATCCTTGAAAAGACTAAAGAATACCAATAATATATATTTATGTGGGGGGTTGATAATTATGTTTATTATGGAAATGTGGGGTTACCCGTTTACAATGTCATTATGCATATATCTCTTACTAATACATATGGGTACTACTATTACATCTATAAAACGTTACTATACATAACTAGACTACAGACCAAAGTGTGCTCAGGGTATGCCCATGGGGGGGAACCCTTGTTTACCCTCTGTTGTGCCACCCCCTGGTACACAGCATTCACCTTTCCTGCTGGCGTGGGATGCCCCTCATCTCCATTTTCTTTGTCTTCCTTCCCCTCCCCTTGCTAATTCCCCACCTCTCTCCCCCTACTCCTCCCCCCCACCCCCCCCCCCCCCCGCACTCTGCCTGGACTTTCTCCTCCATCCCTCCCACTCTAGCAGTAAAGTTATTCCATATAATCACATATTTCCACCGGCTCGCAGAGGCTGTGGGCACCACCACCATTGTTTCCCACTCCCCAAGTCCTTTATAGCATTAAGCCAGTATGTTCCTGCTGGGGCCTCAGTTGCTATCCAGTGGGTGAGGATTGTTTTCTGGGCAACCATTGTCTACTCTAACGAACCTTTGTTCTTCAGCCCCTAACCCACTGGATTGCAGGGGTATCTCATCCTCCAGCTGGAGTGCAGTGGATGTCCATTCTACCTGTGTCCCAACCACCCATCTAATGTGCGCCAGCACCGTTTGCCAGGATTCCTGTAGGCGATCGCATTCTAGAAAAGTGTGTGCCATGGTTCCTTTATGGACTTTTCACTGCAAGCACTCTGGGCTATCCCATAGTCCCATTCTCGCCCCCCGTTCCCTGGTTATGTATGACCCCCACTCTGGAAAAGAACTGATCCATCTGGGGATTCTGAAAGCAATCTATCAAGGGGGTGCCCTACTCCTGAAAGAGTAGCCAAACCATAAGTGACAAGGGAGCGGTGTTGTCCATCTGGATGCCCCCTGGCACAACAGGCTCTTCTTCAGCTGGAGTGAGAGGTGCTGGTGCTCCAGAAGCTTGATCAGGTCAGCATATCAGGGCCTCTGCGTCCAATCCAGAGCCACCAGAACCACTAGTCCTGGATGATCCTCTATCCTTCAACTCACATGACCAATCAGCAGCCATGGAGGAAAGACACAGAGAAGGGGCTTTTGTGGCAAAGGCTGTAATGAGGGCATCAACTCTCACAAAACTGATCTCTTTTTGACAACAGAACGAGTAGTTACTCACCTGTAACAGGTGTTCTCCAGGAGCAGCAGGAATCAGTCCTCACATATGGGTGGGAGCCCTCGTGGAGCAATTTCCCCAGCTTTCAAAGAAAGCCTTTGGAAATTGCAGCGCGCATGCGCGGTCCCCTTCCCGCCCAAGGGTGCCATCTTGCTCAGTCTGATGACATAGCTAAAAGACAGCAAAAAAATTAGCAAAAACGAAATCATAGGACTGCAACTCCAAGGGGAGGAGGGAGGGTTGTGAGGACTGATTCCTGCTGCTCCTGGAGAACACCTGTTACAGGTGAGTAACTACTCTTTCTCCAGGACCAAGCAGGAAGTCAGTCCTCACATATGGGACTCCCAAGCTTAAGGCTACCGGAGACCTCAAGCACAAAAATGAGCTCCCTGTAGCTCAGCAGCACAGAAGGAAGGAATCTTCTCTGAAAACGCCCCGACGACCGTAGCCCAACACCAGGGCCGGAGGGTAGGAGTTGCCTAAACCTCAAAGAGATTATGGAGGACTGCCTGTCCGAAAGCACTGTCCCTGCGGGACTCCCTCTCCAGGCAGTAATGGGCCGCAAAAGTCTGGCTTGAAGACCAAGTAGCGGCCCGGCAGATGTCTGCCAACGGAACAGAGCGGAGATGAGCCACTGACGCAGCCTTCGCCCTTACACGATGAGCCGCGACTCGACCCTCCAACGAGAGGCCGGCTGCCCCATAAGCCCAAGCGATACAGTCAGCAACCCATATGGACAAAGTACGCTTGGAGACAGGTAGCCCCAACTTATTGGGGTCAAAAGAAACAAAGAGCTGAACAGCCCTCCTATGCTCCCGTGAACGGTCAAGGTAGAAGGACAAGGCCCTCCTACAGTCCAGGGTATGCAGGACCATTTCCGCCCGGCTGGTGTGCGGCCTGGGAAAGAAGGTCGGAAGAACCACCTCCTGGTTGAGATGAAAAGGAGAAACCACTTTTGGAAGAAACTTAGGGTGAGTCCGTAAGACTACCCGATTTCTGTAGAACCTAGTGTAAGGAGGATCAGACACTAGGGCCTGCAGTTCACTAACGCGCCTAGCAGAGGTAAGGGCTACCAAAACCAAGGTTTTTCCAGGAAAGAAAACGAAGAGGGCAGGTAGCCATAGGTTCAAAGGGCGGACAGGTAATCCGCTGCAAGACCACATTCAGATCCCATTCAGGGGCTGGTGGGCGCAAAGGAGGCTTAAGGAGAAGGAGGCCTCTGAGAAAACGAGTCACCAAAGGGTGGTTGGAAAGAGGCCTGCCGTCCACCGGTGCGTGATGCGCAGAAAGAGCACTGAGGTGGACCCTGACAGAGTTGGACTTAAGGCCAAGATTGGAGAGGTAAAGCAAATATTGCAAGACCACTGCCACCAAGCAGGAGAAGGGATTCTCAGACTGCTGAGCACACCATACGGAGAACCGACGCCACTTAAGAGCGTAGGACTTCCGGGTGGATGACCGTCTGGAGGCCAAGACGACCTCTTCCACCTCCCGAGGCAGCAGGAGGGGAGCAAGGACTACCCTTTCAGCAGCCAGGCCATCAGATGAAGGGACCGGAGGTTGGGGTGTAGGAGAGTCCCCTGATCCTGTGACAGGAGATCGGGTTGAAACCCCAGAGGAAGAGGAGTGTCCACCGCCAGCTGCAGCAGAAGCGGGAACCAGGGTTGTCTCGGCCACCTGGGAGCTACCAGGATCATCGAGGCTCTGTCCCTGAGAACCTTGAAAAGCGTCCGAGACACTAGTGGCATGGGAGGAAAGGCATACAACAGGCCCGTGGACCACGGAATCAGAAAGGCATCTGCCGCTACTCTGAGAGGATGCAGTTGTCGAGAGCAGAATCTGGGAAGTTGCCGGTTCAGAGGACTGGCAAAAAGATCCATGGTGGGGAGGCCCCACTTGAGAAAGATCCGTTGAACCACCAACGGATCCAATCTCCACTCGTGTGGTTGGAGGATCCTGCTCAGCTTGTCTGCTAGGTAATTTTCCTGACCTGGGAGATAGACAGCTTTGAGGAGGATGCCATGGCCGATGGCCCAAGAGCACAATTTTGTGCCTCTTGACAGAGAAGAAAGGAGCCTGTGTCTCCTTGTTTGTTCACGTAGAACATGGCAACTTGATTGTCCGTCTGGACCAGCACAGACTGGTGAGAAGTGAGGTGGGAGAAGGCTCTCAGAGCTAGGCGGATGGCTCTGAGCTCCAGGAAGTTTATCTGCTGAGCAGACTCCCAAGGGGTCCAGAGGCCTTGAGTACATGTCCCTTGGCAATGTGTTCCCCAACCCAGGAGAGAAGCATCGGATGTCAGTACCTGAAAAGGCGGAGGAGATTGAAAATCCACTCCTAGCACCAGGTTCGGCAGATGAAGCCACCATCGCAGAGAAGAGACCAGCAGGTCAGATATCTGTACTGAGTCCGCCAGGCTCCCTGTGGCCTGATGCCATTGAGTGCGAAGGCACCACTGAGCAGGTCGCATGTTCAGGCGGGCATTGGGGGTCACATGGACCGTGGAAGCCATATGGCCGAGCAGTCTCAGAAATTGCCTGGCAGAGACCAGGGAATTGCTGTGAAAGTGGCTGGCGAGATCCATGAGCCTGTGGGCCCTGTCCAGAGGCAGGAAGGCCCGCGCCTGAAGAGTGTCCAACCTGGCGCCTAAGAATTCGAGATTTTGAGAGGGGAGCAAAGTGGACTTTGTGAAGTTTATGACAAATCCCAAGTGCTGGAGTAGAGTCACAGTGCGATGAGTGGCCTGAGTGGCTTCTTGGGAAGACTGGGCTCGGATGAGCCAGTCATCCAGGTATGGAAACACAAAAAGGCCTTGAAGTCTTAGATAGGCCGCCACCACTACCAGGCATTTGGTGAACACCCTGGGGGCGGAGGATAGGCCAAAGGGCAGTACTCTGTGCTGGTAATGATTTCCTCCCACAACCAACCTGAGATATTGTCTGTGGTCTGGATGAATAAGGATGTGAGTATACGCATCCTTTAGATCTAAGGAGCATAGCCAGTCTCCCTGCTGGAGGTAGGGCAGCAGGATTCCAAGGGTAAGCATCTTGAACTTTTCCCTCTCCAGGGACTTGTTGAGGTTTCACAAGTCTAGGATGGGTCTGAGGCCTCCTGCTCTTTTTGGTACCAGAACGTACCTGGAATAAAAGCTGTGACCTCTCAGGTGGTGGGGCACCGGTTCCACAGTCTGTTCCTGAAGAAGACTTGCTAACTCCTGAAGGAGTAAGTCCCTGTGCAGAGGGAGTCTTGGAGGCTCCCCTGGAAAGTAGGAGGGAGGTACCTGGTGAAAGTGTAGAAGATAGCCTTTTTGAACTATATGAAGCACACCCAGGTATCTGATGTGATGGCTGACCACCTGTGGGCAAAGTGGACCAGCCGGCCTCCTGTGCTGAGAGAAACCAGCGGAGGGGAAGAGGCTATGCTGATGGAGTCAAAAAACCCCACCCTGCTGAGCAGGGGCCGGTGTTGTGGGCTTGGGGGCCTGCTGCCTACGGGACCCATTACCCCGTCCCTTGGCCTGCTGACCCTGTTGGGGAGCTGCAGAGGCCTGATAATGAGGGTAGAGTTTATAGGCAGCCGCCTTCCTCGGGTAAAAGGGCTTTTTCCCCGAGCCCTTCTTCTGAGAAGGGGCAGAGGTTTTTCTGGACAGTCGAGTCCTGGTCAGAGTCTCGGTCTCGATCTGTGCAGCCTTTTCAGCCATGGGCTTGCCAAAGAGGTTTTCACCTCTGCAGGGGACATCGACCAACTTGTCCTGTACCCATGGCTCGAGGTCGGATGACTGAAGCCAAGCCTGTCGGCGGGCACCGATGCCGGCTCCGGCTACCCGAGCCGATGCTTCGAAGCCATCGTAGGCTGCTTGAGAAATAAACTTCGAGCACTCTCGAATACCAGTGGACAAGGCCTGGAACCTCTGCAAAGGTTCCTCGGAGAGACCAGAAGAGAACCCGGCAATCTCCTTTGCCAGGTCCCGGAGATACATGCCCATGTAGAGCTGGTAGGTCTGGACTCGACAAGCAAGCATAGAGCCCTGGAAGCACTTCCTACCGAGGGCATCCAGGTTCCGGGCCTCCCGGCCGGGAGGCACCAAGGAGTGCATCTTCTGACTCTTGAGTCGATGCATGGCCGATTCCACCACCATGGAATGGTGCGGTAGTTGTGCCTTTTGGAACCCGGGGCTCTTGCGGACTCGATAAATAGAATCGACCCGCTTGCTTAACACCGGCGCCGACGCCGGGTTCTCCCACATGCGGAAGAGAAGTCGTTCCAGCATCGGAGGAACCGGTACAGTAAAGGCCTCCTTCGGGGGAGAGTCATACTGGAGGGCATCGAGCTCCTCGGCTCGAGGCTCCTCCTCGGGATCCATGGGGAATGCCAAGGCCTTGGCCATATCCCGCACAAAGTCCGAGAACCGGGTATCCTCCAGGGGGGGGATCGTCTCCGAGGTTCGGACTCGGGCAAGTCCGATGGGACGCACCGAGTCCGAAAGGTACCGGGCGACTCTTCGTCCTCCGTCTCCCAGCCCGACTCCTCGGAGGAGGAATCGAGCGGCTCCGGTCAGGCGGGCACCGATGCCCTCCGTCCCGACGCCGAGGCCGGCGTCGACGACCTCGGTCCTGAACGGGAGGCCGAGGGAGACCTTGACCGAGGATCGACTCGAGCGCGCATGGACTTGAGGATCGGCTCGGTCTCCGGGGTCGACTTGGACGTCGACGTCCCGGTGGTCGGGGTAAATGCACCGGCAAGACCAGCGATCAATGCCCGCTGCTGGTCCATGAAGGCAGCGAAACTGCTCTCCAAGGCCGTCAACCTGAGTCCGAGCTCAGGAGACCCAGCAGCCCCCGACTCGGGCCCCGACGGCTTCGGGCCCCACGTCGGCTCCTTCGGAGGCGAGTCCACGAGGACTACAGTACTTACGTGTCCAGGAGACTCCATCTCGAGACGAGGATGTTTTGAAGGCCTCTCCCACTCCGAAGACCCGGGACGGCCATCAGGACTATGCGACCTGGCCCTCGATGAACCAGAAGCGTCCACCGACGCCGCCCTCGTGGGTTTTTTCTTCCTATGATGTTCCCGGGCAGGAGACCCCCGCTCAGAGGAACTCCGACGATGCTCAGGACCGGAGTCCCGAGACGTCGAAGCCTCTGACGAGGTCCGGGCCCGTCCGGACGCGGAGTCAGAGAAGATTCTCTCTTTTTGATGCTGCCGACTCCTCAACACTTTTGAGGACATTTTGCCACACCGACCACAGATCATCGGGTCATGATCGGGTCCGAGGCAGCGGAGGCAGCAGTCGTGTGTGTCGGTAAGAGACATAAGCTTCTTACAGCGATCACACTTTTTAAACCCGCTGGCAGCCATCGGGGGAAAAAGGGCCCCTGCGAGGTCAAAAGACAGGGCTGCCAGTAAAAAAGAAAAAAATGGCGCGAACGCTAGTCACGAAGGACAAAAACCGAAAAATAAAGAACGGACTCGATACCGGCGTCTCGGGCCCGGGCGGGAAAAGGATCCGGCGTCGAACCGAGAAAAGAATACTAAATAAAATCAACTTTTTCAGCGGCGATCACAAAACAACGTCTGTAGGGCTCCGCGGAAAAAAGAAGACTGAGCAAGATGGCACCCTTGGGCGGGAAGGGGACCGCGCATGCGCGCTGCAATTCCCAAAGGCTTTCTTTGAAAGCTGGGGATATTGCTCCGCGAGGGTTCCGTCGGCGCCGATGTCACCCATATGTGAGGACTGACTTCCTGCTTGGTCCTGGAGAAAAATCTTTTCCACCTTGGCATTTCACCAACTTGCCATCAGGTCCATGTAGAGACTTCTCCAGTGGTCCAGAATGCAGTGGAATGCCAATGGTGCCAGCTCCCACTCTTCTGAATCAAGAATGTGGTGACTGAGATAAATGTCAAAACAGATTTTGACACTCATGATGTGATGTGCCAAGAGAGCCAAAGACGGCTTTCTACACAAGAGGAGACTCATCTCGAGAGCCATTCCTGGGCTCTTGCTTCCACCTGCCTTTTGACATACAACCCTGCCATGGCATTGTCCAACAACACTCCCAGCACCTAATAACAGACTAGTTGACAAAACTGCTAGAGAGCTAAGTGAATGGCGCATGTCTCCAGGTGACTGATAAGCCAAGCTGCCTTCTGCCTGGTCCAGTGCCTTTGAGCTGTCCACCCCAAACAGTGAGCCCCCAGTCTGACAGGCTGGCATTCGATGCTAACAGTATCCAGTGTGAACTCTCCAGTGGCATGTCCCTCATCAAGCTGGAGGGGCAAGACCACCAGAGGTGAGTGAAAGCCAACGCCAGAAGAACCACCTTATAGTCCTGCAAAAGAGAGGACCATCAAGATAGGCACACTCTCTGGAGTGTATGCATGTGCAACCGAGCCTAGGGCACTAGCTCAACTGTAGCTGTCATCATTCCTAGCAGTTGTAGGCAATCCCAAGTCCTGGGAGACCTTTGCTGATGGAAAGTGGCCAGCTGAGACAACAACTTGGGAGCACAGCTGTCAGGAAAACCCAACCTGACTGAGTCTTGAAGAGTGCCCCGAGATATTCCAGAGGTTGAGAGGCTGCGAGGTGACTCTTGCCATGATTTGCAACTAATGCCAGCTGTTCCAGCAATTGTACTATCTGGGCTGTAACCCAAGAGGCCTTGTATGGCAACTCGGCCAAAACAAGTCAGTTGTCCAGGTACAGGTGCAGGAAGATGCCTCTCAATGAAGGGAAAGGTCCTATGTGCCGTGACCGGTCTGAAGGGAAGGGCTCAAAATTGATAGGTGTGCTCCCAAAATGACAACTCACAGGAAGTGTTGCAGATCTTCTTAAATCACGATGAGGTGGTAAGCCTCGGCAAGATCCAGAGAAGTAAAGAACTGTCCCTTCAAAACCACTTGAATGACTGATCTCAGGATCTCCATGAGAAACTGAGATATCTGGAGGGAAGTGTTGATCCCTGTGAGCACACAAAGTGGATGGAGTACCATCACTTTCCTCTCGGGGGGGGGGGGGGTGGGGGGGACAGGAACAATGGCATGGAGATGAAGAAGCTTCTCCAGAGTGATCCTGATGGTGACCCTTCTTGCTGCAGAACCGCACAGAGAAACTACAAATGCATCCAGGACAGGCCCTGCACACTGGAGGACATAGCTAAACCAAAACATGTTGAGCATCCACCGATCAGTGGTGACTCAAGCCCATTCCTGATGAAACAAGTGGGGCCGGCTGCCCACTGGATGCACCCCAGAATGGGCCTCCTGCTCATCAACTGGCAGGACGGGAGGCTCCAACTCTGGAGGAGGAGGAGTCATGGGGTCTGTGGGAGCCCCGAAAGGGGTGAGATTTCTTCATGGGCTTAGTAAATGGGGCTGACTTTCTTCCCAGGCAATAACGGCAAGTGTCCCTGAAATGAGGACACAAGGAGCAAGAGGAGGACCTCTATCTACAGCTATGGGCTGGTCCTCTGGCAAGTGCTGAAGCTTGGTTTTCACCAGTTTTACCAAGTCTTTCATCAGCTTTTCTATATCCTAAACAAAACAGCAGCCTCCCTTTGGAGGGATATTTAGACAACCTGGTCTTAGCTCTCATGTCAGCTGCACAGTGCCGCAGCCAGATCCAGCAACACGCCACTGTAGTTGCCGCTATCTCCTTTGCCACCAGATGGATAAGATCATACAAAATGTCAGCACGAAATACTGCAACAGATTCCAACATGATGGAGGAAGAAGTCCTCCGGCAGCAGTTGCAACCAATGAAAGAGGGCATGTGTCGCCAATCGCCAAGGGAGGAGTAGCCTAGTGGTTGGGGCAAAGTACTTCAGGCCAGAAGGTCGGGGGTTCAAATCCCACTAGAGGACAGCAACCTTGGGCCAGAAGGACTGGGGTTTCTAGTCCCACAGATGCTCCTTGTGGTCTTGGGCAAGCCACTTAACCCTCCATTGCCCATGTTCCCTGTAAGTATTAGTGTATGTGTCTCATATCCCCACGTGTTAAATGTATCCCCCAATTGTGTTGTGACCGCTTTGATTGAAGGATAAGGCGGTATACAAAACTGTCTAAATAAATAAATAAATAAAACAATCTGCCAAAAAACAGCCATTTAGAGACTAAAGGAGAAGGCTGAGACTATATTCATAAGATTCTCCACCTTGCGATCCTGTTGATCTCCGAGAGCAGCGCCTTCCACTGGGATGGTGATGCGAAATAGTGAGCACTATAATAGCTAAGTCCACTTTAGGGAAACACAAATCATCCACATCCTTTGAGGAGGGGATCTAGTTTATTCATGACTCTAACCCCCACGTAAGAAGGTGTCAAGAAACTCCACTGTACCTGTACCATGAGCCAAAGTGCCAGAGGGTACGGAAAGGTCCTGGATGGTCTACAGAGGTCTTCAGGAAGTGGATCCACTTTGGGCTTGTCCTTGGCCTCAGCTTCAGGTGAAGATCAAAACTGCACTGAATGCTCCTCCCAGTGGAAAAGACTGACAACAAGGGAATCATCCTGTTCCACCTTAGGAGGGGACAACACACTCTCTTCCAAGCTGGAACCACTCTCAGAGCTATCACGAAGTGATTCTTCATCCTAATCATTATGCAGGGCTGGGAGGGATCTACCGCTCCATACCTGCCAGGTCCCCATATACGATGCACATCCAACGGCACTTGGATGGCAGAGGCACACTCTCTGTAGAGAACAAGGACTCCCCTGGCCATGAGGAAGACAAACTCCGGGCCCATTGTGAGGGACCTTGTGCCGGACCGGAACCCCCTACCAGAAACACCAAACTTGGTGCACAAACTGTAAAAATTCCGAGGAAGCTGGCCCCGAAGGCAGAAGAGCCCCATGGGAGCTCCTCCTCTGCAAGCTGCTGGCTGATTCCCTCTTCATGACTCCACCTCAGGCATGAGGCATGGGGGTGTGCCAGGGACTGGAGCCAGTCTGATCAAACTGAATATACTGAGGCATGCCCGCCTTTTGCAGCCCCATTGCACAGTGAGGAGAATCGTGCCTGGTCTAATCTGAGTGAGACACAGTCGCAGGATGCCTCTCTGGCACTTCCTTCAGTGGTTTGCCTTGATCCATTACACAGGCACTTCACAAATGCTACATTTTGACAGCCCGATGCTTGCTGCAGGTAAGAGAAAGAAGTCTGTGGCTTGCTATGCGTCTGCCCCAACATGCGACTAGGCCACGAAGTTGGCCGCCGAAAATGTGGCAAAGTCAAAAACAGAAAAGATAAACTACAGCCATAAACAAGGCTCCTGAAACAGCAATAACACCACAGCCGCTGAAAGCAAGACAGCAAAGGAGACGCTGCCTTGACACTGCAAATAACTCTTGTGGCTCCCCTTCTCCCGGCTGAAGCTCGACAATGGAGAGAGGAAAGATGATAACAGGAAATCCTTGGAGCCTCCCGCAGTAGTAGGTATGTTAAAGGGACCTGATTGGACTTACCTGGAAGTAGGGCCTTCTTCTAGACACTGACTGTGCAGCCACAGAAGCTATACTCTCACTTGCAGTTCCCCCCCTCCCCCAAATAGTCTGCTTGCTGTGCTTATCTTCATTTGGGGGGGGGGGGGGGTTGTTTTATCCTTAAAGGGATATTACCCCAAGAGAGCAGGGGGGAGGGAAGAGGAGGAAGTATGAAGAGGCAGAAAAGGAAAACGAAATAAAATAAAGAGATGAAGAGAAAAAGGCAATAGAAGCTGTGCCTAGTTGGCCTAGGGCAGCACACCAGCAACCCATCTGCTGCAGACAGAGAAATACTGAAGGGCGTTCCTTGCTGCACTAGCATTAGTACATAAGCTTTTTTTTTTTTTTTAATAAGCTTTAATGAGCTTTGAAGCTACAGATCAAAAGAAAAAATGTTATAGGGAGAAAAGAAAAACTAAAAACACTAGCTAAGCTGCCTAAAGCTCCTTATCTGCTCCTCTAGTGAGCCCAGCCCCTAGGCTCACTACCTCCAGCTGCATGGAGACTGGACACACTGGGAGCTGGTGGGAGGTGCCAGCAGGATATCTACAGTGGTGTCACATTTCTGACATGCCCAGTCTCCATGCTGCGCGAAGAGGTGCACAACCCAGAGGTGAGGGACTGAACTGGAGGGACGATAAGGAACGCATATGGTTAAATTAATGTCCTTAAGTCTTTTTAAATGTAGATAATTCTTTAGTACTAACTTCTCCTTTTCTTTGGCTGATGGTCTAACTCTTCCTACAGTTCTTCCTTCTTCCTTTCACTGTGATTACCGAATACACGCTACTACTACTATTAATCATTTATATAGCACTATAAGGCATACACAGCACTGTACAGACACAGATATAGACGGTCCCTGCTCATCAGAGCTTACAATCTAATCAAGACAGACAAGACAAAAGCTGAGAATAAGGGTAGAATAGGGAAGGATAAACAGACAAAAGGAAAGCAAGAGATCAGGATCCAAAAGCAGCCTCAAAGAGATGAGCCTTTAGCATGGATTTCAAAAGGGGCAGAGATGAAGCCTGATGCAAAAAACTCAGATAGCTTGCTCCAGGCATAAAGAACAGCAAGGTGAATGGACCAAAGTCTGGAGTTGGCAATGGAAGAAAAGGGCAAAGAGAGAAGCAGGCCAATAGAAGAGCAGAGTTCATGAGAAGGGGTGTAGGGAGAGAGGAGAGGAGAGAGGAAAGATAGTGAGGAGCAGAAGAATGAATGCATTTAAAGGACAGAAGGAGAAGTTTGAATTGGATACGGAAATGGAAGGGAAGTGACTTGAGAAGAGGGGTTATACAAGTATGCTGAGGCTGGCGAAAGATTAGTCGCACAGCAGAGTTCTGTACAGATTGAAGGGGAAAGAGGTGATTCAAAGGGAGATCAGCGAGAAGGAGGTTGCAATAGTCGAGACGGGTAGTAATTAGAGAGTGGACAAGTGTTTTAGTAGTGTGTTCAGAGAGGAAGGGGTGAATTCTTCCTTTTTTTTTTTACATAAGAACATAAGAACATAAGATATGCCATACTGGGTCAGACCAAGGTCCATCAAGCCCAGTATTCTGTTTCCAACAGTGGCCAATCTAGGTCATATGTACCTAGCAGTTTCCCCAAGAGACACAAGTTCCACAATGCTTGTACTGGGTCAAGCATTGATATCTTCGGTCACTTCTTAATAATGGTTTATGGAACTTTCCTCCAGGAACTTGTCCAAACCTTTTTTAAACCCAGCTACACTAACAGCCTTTACTACATCCTCCGGTAACAAATTCCAGAGTTTGATTACACATTGAGTGAAAAAATATTTTCTTTTATTAGTCTTAAATAGTTTACCCTGTAGCTTTATTGCATGTCCCCTAGTCTTTCTATATTCTGATAATGTAAACAATCGATCTACGTTTACCCGTTCCACTCTGTTCATTAATTTATAGACTTCTATCATATCTCCCCTCAGCCGTCTCTTTTCCAGGTTAAAGAGCCCTAACCTTTTTAGCCTTTCTTCATAAGAGTATCCTTCCATCCCCTTTACCATTTTGGTGGCTCTTCTCTGAACCTTTTCTAAAATCGCTATATCCTTTTTAAGATACGGCGACCAGAATTGCACACAATATTCAAGGTGCGGTCTCACCATGGAACGATATAGAGGCATTATAATATCTTTTGTTTTATTTTCCATTCCTTTCCTTATCATACCTAGCATTCTATTTGCTCTCTTGGCTGCCGCTGCACACTGGGCCGAGGGTTTTAACATGGTATCCACAATGACGCCTAAATCTTTTTCTTGGGTGGTGGTTCCTAATGTGGAACCTTGCATCGTGTAACCATAGTATGGGTTGTTCTTCCCTAGGTGCATAACCTTGCACTTGTCCACATTAAATTTTATCTGCCATTTTGATGCCCAGTCTTCCAATTTAACAAGATCCTCTTGCAATTTTTCACAATCCTCTTGGGTTTTAACAACTTTAAATAGTTTTGTGTCATCTGCAAATTTGATAACCTCACTCGTTATTCCACTTTCCAGGTTATTTATGAATATGTCAAAAAGCAGCGGACCCAGCACAGATCCCTGGGGTACACCACTATTCACCTTTCTCCATTGGGAAAATTGGCCATTTAGCCCTACCCTCTGCTTTCTATCTTTTAACCAGTTCCTGATCCACAATAGTACACTGCCTCCTATCCCATGACTCTTTAGTTTTGCCAAAAGTCTCTGATGAGGGACCTTGTCAAAGGCTTTCTGAAAGTCCAGATACACAATATCAACCGACTCACTTTTGTCCACCTGTTTATTCACTCCTTCAAAAAAACATAACAGATTAGTAAGACAAGATCTTCCTTGTCTAAAGCCATGTTGGCTGTCTCCCATTAGGTCGTGACTATCTACATGCTGAGTAATTTTATTCTTTATGATGGTTTCTACCATTTTTCCCGGTACTGACGTCAGGCTCACCGGTCTGTAGTTTCCCGGATCACCCCTGGAACCCTTTTTAAAAATTGGTGTTACATTGGCGATCCTCCAATCTTCAGGTATTAGAGATTATTTTAATGATAGTTCACAGATTATTAATAGCAGGTCTGCAATCTCATATTTCAGTTCTTTCAACACCCTTGGATGTATACCATCCGGCCCAGGTGATTTGCTACTCTTCAGTTTATCTAATAGTTGTAAGACATCTTCCCGATGTATCGATATTTCCTTCAATTCTTCCGCACCTTTAAATACCACTTCAGTCATGGGTAACATCCCTACATCTTCCTCAGTAAAGACCGAAGCAAAGAATTCATTCAGTCTCTCCGCTATCGCCTTGTCGCCTCTTAGTGCTCCTTTAACCCCTTTATCATCTAATGGACCAACTGACTCTCTCACAGGTTTTTTGCTACGAATGTACTTCAAAAGGTCTTTATTTCGCGTTTTTGCTTCCGCAGCAAGCTTCTTCTCAAATTCTCCCTTTGCCTACCTTATCAACGCCTTGCATTTGACTTGCCAGTGCTTGTGCTGTTTCCAGGTTTCGTCGTTTGGCTCTTTTTTCCATTTCCTGAAAGATGCTTTTTTGGCAACAACAGCCTCTCTGACCTCACCTTTAAACCATGCTGGCAGTTTTTTGGACTTCCTTCCACTTTTCTTAAAGCGTGGAATACAGCTGGTCTGGGCTTCCAAGATAGTATTTTTCAACAACACCCAAGCTTGATGTACGTCTTTAACCTTCGCAACTGCTCCTTTTAGTTTTTCTTAACTGTTTTCCTCATTTTATCATAGTCTCCCTTTCGAAAGTTAAAAGGTAGTACTGTGGATTTCCTTACTCCTCCACTAATTAAATCAAAGGTGATCATGCTATGATCACTATTGCCAAGTAGCCCCAACACCCTTATCTCTTGCACTAGATCTGGTGTTCCACTAAGGACTAGGTCTAATATGGCTTCCCCTCTGGTCGGTTTATGAACCAGCTGCTCCAAGAAGCAGTCATTTATTTCATTTAAATACCCAGGCTCCCATTCCGCAAAACACGTCGAGTTTATATTCAAAAGCTTTTATTCAGTTAACTTCAGGCTTTAATCAAACAACGTATGACTGAACATCTCAATGTCCAACCAAAGGTTACATGCTCAAAATGAGCAGTCAAGCAGTGTGGCAGGGACAAGTTTAAAGAAAGTGGTGATATTCAGTCACTACCCAGTTAGTTAGCTGAAAGTTGCCCAAAAGTATAGCAGGATTAAAAGATCAAGCTAACTTAACTGGATGTCTTTAACTAGTTATGTTTAGAGGAACTGACTTATCCAAACAGCTTTTTAAATATCTGGGTAAAGATATCCAGATAACTTTATCTAGTTATCTTTAAACTGAATATAAGCCCCT
Source organism: Ichthyophis bannanicus (assembly GCA_033557465.1). Taxonomy (NCBI): domain Eukaryota; kingdom Metazoa; phylum Chordata; class Amphibia; order Gymnophiona; family Ichthyophiidae; genus Ichthyophis; species Ichthyophis bannanicus. Next base: position 935,655,459 of record CM066033.1, on the reverse strand, counting down.
ATATTTAAACAATATGGACTTCAATTTCACATATTCATTCACCCCTCCCAGCTCTCAGGCTCAGGGCCAACCAGAAGAGGACTTTCCATTTAAATTTAAAGCACCTGGCGGGCCCACGCCTGAGGGCCTCCCCAAAGGGCCCTTTGGCATGGCCCTTAGGCGTGGTTCTCAGGCAATCTTGACAAAAGCATAATTTTCAGGCAACGTGCAATCTACTCAATGTAAGTTTATGTTTTATATTGATATTATCTAGATATTCCTTACTTAAGTTGCCTTAGTATTCATTGTCTACTGGATCCTTCTGATATTTAGCATTGAAACATCTAACCACATTTCAAAGCACTGAATAGAAGCTATTACAGTGTATTATCATATTGTTACTATCTATTTTATCTCTGCTTACACCTGTTCCAACTAGCCACTCTTCTGCTTACTACTCCTCCATAAAGAAATTCACAATGCCTGTTCTTATTTCCTACAGCATTTTTCTTTTTTGCCTGGCCCTATTCATCATACCTGAAGGATCCTTTTCCTACCATCATAGCCTAATTCCCACAATACAGGGCTATGGCCGTAACTACTATTAAAGCTTTGGAATTACAGAGCTTAAAAGGGAGAGAGGAGGCATTGTGGGTTAAACTAGAAAGAGGGAAAGAGAAATATATTTGCATTGGTGTGATATACAGACCTCCCTCACAAGAGGAAGAGGTGGACAGAGAGTTAATTGAAGACATACGCAGCATTGCTAGGAAAGGGGAAGTGCTACTGATAGGAGATTTCTATATGCCAGATGTTGATTGGCACATTCCTGCTGCAGTATCATCTAGAAGTAAGGAGATCTTGGATTCTCTACAGGGAGAACTATTCAGGCAATTGGTAACAGACCCCACACGTGAAGGGGCCATACTGGACTTGGTGCTTACCAATGGTGAAAGTGTTTCTGATGTTGTAGTGGGAGATCATTTTGCATCCAGTGATCACCAGATGGTGTGGTTCAGTATTAGGACTAGGGCTGTTAGAATCCATTCCAAGGTGAGGATCTTAGACTTTAGGAAGACTAAATTTGCGAAGATGGGCCAATACCTCAGGGAGTCGTTAGTGGGATGGGAACAGCTGGGGGATGTAGAAAAACAGTGGGCAAAACTGAAAGGGGGTATTTTAAGGGCAACCAACCTTTTTGTTAAAATGGTAAATAAAGGCAAAAGGAAAAGGAGACCGCTATGGTTTTCGAAGGAAGTAGCTGAAAAAGTGAAGAAAAAGAGGGAGGCCTTCATGAAATACAAGAGATCACAGAGAGAGGAAGACAGGTGTCTGTATTTGGAAAAACTTAGAGAAGCTAGCAAAGTAGTCAAGAAGGCAAAGATTCAAAAGGAGGAGGAAATAGTCAATGCAATAAAATGGGGGGATAAGACATTTTTCAGATATATTAGTGAGAAGAGGAAGGGCAAAAGTGGTATTGTCAGACTCAAGGGTGCAGGGGGGGAATATGTAGAAGCTGATAAGGATAAAGCGGAATTGCTTAACAAATATTTTTGTTCTGTGTTCACAGATGAAGAACCAGGAGCAGGACCTCAGAAAACACCCACAAATAGGAATAGAAGCGAGGGACATCTTGAACAATTTTCAGAAGACTGTGTTCGTGAGAAACTAGCTCAACTTAAAGTAGACAAAGCGATGGGACCGGATGGGATACACCCTAGAATACTGAGGGAACTTGGGGATGTTCTAGCAACTCCACTGACTGACCTTTTCAATGCCTCGTTGGAGTCGGGAGTGGTGCCAAAGGACTGGAGAGAGGCTCATGTGGTGCCTTTACACAAAAGCGGAAGTAAGGATGTAGTTGAAAACTACAGGCTGGTTAGTTGGAAACGCTGCTGAAAAATAGTGAGGTTTCTGGAGTCCAGCGGATTACAGGATCCGAGGCAGCATGGATTCACCAGAGGCAGGTCTTGTCAGACAAATCTGATTGATTTCTTTGACTGGGTGACCAGGGAGTTGGACCGAGGGAGAGCTCTAGATGTGGTGTATTTAGATTTCAGTAAAGCCTTTGACACTGTTCCTCACAGGCGACTTATAAAAAAAACTGAGCACCCTAGGGATGGACCCTAAAGTTACTGCTTGGGTTAGAAATTGGTTGGGTGGGAGGCGACAAAGAGTACAAGTAAATGGAGCTCACACTGAGGAGAAGGATGTTACCAGTGGTGTGCCGCAGGGATCTGTCCTTGGTCCGATTCTTTTTAACATCTTTGTTAGTGATATAGTGGAAGGGCTGTCGGGTAAGGCTTGCCTCTTTGCGGATGATACCAAAATCTGCAATAGAGTAGACACCCAGGAAGGGGTAGATAACATGAGGAGGGATCTAGCTAAGCTTGAAGAATGGTCTAGAATTTGGCAGCTGGGATTTAATGTTAAAAAATGTAAGGTCATGCATTTGGGCTGCAGCAATCCGAGGGAGCAATACAGTATAGGAGGTGAAGTAGTTTTGTCCACTAAAGAAGAGCGGGACCTAGGCGTGGTTGTGTCTGATGATCTTAAAGTAGCTAAACAGCTGGAAAAGGCAACGGCAAAAGCTAGAAGAATGCTTGGGTGCATACGGAGAGGAATGGCTAGCAGAAAAAAGGAGGTGATAATGCCTCTGTATAAGTCTTTGGTGCGACCTCATTTGGAGTATAGTGTGCAATTCTGGAGACCGCACTTTCAAAAGGATGTGAACAGGATGGAGTCGGTGCAGAGGGTGGCTACTAAAATGATTAGTGGGCTGAATTATAAAGCATATGAGGACAGACTTAAGGATCTTAATATGTCCACCTTAGAGGAAAGGCGGGATAGAGGTGATATGATTGAGATGTTTAAATACCTCCGTGGCATAAATGTTCAGGGAGAGAGCCTCTTTCAATTGAAAACAATTCTGCTACGAGGGGACATGGATGAGGGTGAAGGGAGATAGATTCAGGAGTGATATGCGGAAATATTTCTTTACGGAAAGAGTAGTGGATCCATGGAATAGTCTCCCAGTGGAAGTGGTAGAGATGAGGACAGTAACTGAATTCAAAAAAGCATGGGACCAACACAGAGGATCTCTAAAGGTAAAAAGTGGACTGTTGTAGTTGTTGATATGGAAGGACAGACTAGATAGGCCATGTGGTCTTTTTCTGTCATCATGTTTCTATGTTTCTATGTAACAGACAAGATTACAAGTTCAACTCAATGAGACCACCATGGCAGTCAAGGCAGCAATTCATCATTCATATCTTATGCCAGCCCCCTGGTAAACCCTTTACGTGAAAGCCTTCAGATGATAGAGCCCTAAAATGCATGTTTATAAACGCAAGATCGATCCAGAATAAATGGCCAATCATTGGTGACTATGTGACACCCATAAACTAGACCTGATCCTCATCACTGAATCATGGCTCACAGACACTGATTCAGTCCTTACTAATCAACTAAAGCTCCCCAACTACGATCTTTACAACTGTCCAAGAACTAACAGAAGAGGGGGTCGCAACCTGATATCGGCCAGATCTGACCTGCAATTCCCTCAACTCTTCTAATCTCGACTCAATCATTATTGCTAATAAACAAGTAGCAATAGCACTGATCTATCGGGCCCCAGCCAAGTGTGCGGATGACCTTTCCATACCTCTGGATATGGTCTGTAATCATTCATCGAACTCAATACCTCTCTTGATCATGGGAGACTTCAACCTGCCAGCTTTATCAAGCAAAAACTCCTCAGCTTTTCTAGACTCAATGTCTGCTCTTAAATATGATCAGCTAATACATACCCCTACCCACTTTAAAGGAAATACCTTGGACCTTATCTTTGCTCCCTCACTCTCATATGGCTCCAACTTCTCCTTCCAGCCTCAAATCCTTCCTGTCCCTTGGTCAGACCACAAAGCCATTATATTCCACATTCCAACTTCCATCCCAGATGCACCTATCAAGACTACATCACCACCAGCTCGTCACTTCAAACCATTTATCAAAGACGCATTCCTTGATGAATCCTACCTAAACTTGATTCCTACTCCACTGATCTAGGTGATATTATACTCGCTTGGAACCTAACCCTAAGCCAGGCTTCGCTACTTTCCCTACACAGTGAGAATAACCCTTCAAAGAAACTGCAGTCTGCTATATGGTTTACAGCTGACTTATGCAATTCCCTACGCAGTCTCAGAAGACTAGAACGTAAATGGCGCAATTCCAGACTTCCTCATGACAGAGATATTTATAAGAAAGCTATTATGTCAAGGAAGAAGGAATACCACACCAAAATTCTGATGCGCACACTCAATAGGCCCCGAGAACTCTTTTGTTTAATCCAGTCTCTTACGAAGGATACCCTGATCCAACAGATAAATTGCCTCACCCACAAAACTTCGCTGAACACTTTCATAATAAAACCAAAATGACCACCAATCATCTGGTGGAGCCTTATACAGACAGCCCTTCATCAATAAACACCAATATACCTGCAGTAACCTTCTACCCATACTCTACAGATCAAATTGAAAATATAATAAAAGGATTTAACTCCACTACCTCACCTACTGATCCTTGCCCAGCCCACTGGATCAAGTCTGCTTGTACTGAATTAAGTCTACACATATCCAAAATCGCTCACCTTTCCTTCAACAAGGGTATGGTACCAACATCTCTGAAAACAGCCACTATCAAACCACTTCTAAAAAATCACAGGTTAGATCTTAGAGACCTGAACTCCTACCGTCCTATATCGAGTCTTCCCTTCCTAACCAAAATAACTGAAAAAATAGCACAACAACAAATCCAAGACTACACTGACTCCTATGCTCTGCTGGATCCTCAACAGCATGGCTTCCGTCAACATCATGGTGTCGAGACCTTGCTCACCTCCCTATTTGATAATCTGATTAAAGGCTTGAACAAACCCAAACAAGGCTTCATCCTTAATTTATAGACATCGCATCAGCCTTCGACACAGTTTCTCACAGCCTCCTGCTTACCCAACTTCAGCTTAAAGGCATTCAGAGCTCAGCACTAGAAAGCGTAGTTACTCAACTGTAACAGGTGATCTCCGGGAACAGCAGGAATTTAGTCTTCACATATGGGTATCGTCGGTACCGACGGAGCCTGCGGAGGAATGCTCCCCAGCATCCAATAGGAACGCTTTTGGGAGCATCCTTCAGCACATCCGCGCTGCCTTCCCACCTTTCCAACTGTCCCTCCAGTTAAGTTTGTAGCTGAGTGAAAAGATAGAGGGAGAGAGGAAAGAGACAGAGAGATAGAGAGATAACTCCTAGGGGAGGTGGGTGGGTTGTGAAGACTACATTCCTGCTGTTCCCGGAGATCACCTATTACAGGTGAGTAACTATGCTATCTCCAGGAACAAGCAGGAATGTAGTCTTCACATATGGGGACTCCCTATCTGAAGATGCCAGGGAGATAGCCCCAGGAAGCTGCTACCCTTCCTCCCATGGATCTCTGGCATCCCACCAGGGTTGGTGGGTAGGAGTTGAATTAGGTCTGGAAGAGATTTTGAAGAACAGCTTGGCCAAAGAAGGCATCCCGACGGGAGGCTTTATCTAGGCAGTAGGGGCTGTAAAGGTGTGTACCAAAGTCCAGGTGGCTGCTCGACAAATGTCATCAATAGACAAAGAGTGAAGGTTAGCCATAGAGGCTGCCATGGCTCTCACATTATGAGCTGTGACATGGCCTTGAAGAGGAAGACTCTTACTCTCATAAGCAAAGGGTATGCATTGTGCAATCCATTTGGACAGAGTTCTCTTGGAGACTGGAAGTCCCAAATGACTAGAATCAAAAGCAATAAAAAGATGAGACGACTGTCTATGTTGCTGTGTTCTTTGTAGGTAAAAAGCCAAGGCTCTTTTACAATCCAAAGTATGAAGGTTCCTTTCTGCATTAGAGGCATGAGGCCTCGGAAAGAATACAGGAAGATAAATTGATTGATTTAAATGAAAAGGCGAAACCAGCTTTGGCATAAAGTGTGGATGAGTTCTAAGAACAACCTTATCATGGTGAAACCTAGTATAAGGAGGATCAGCCACTAAAGCTTGCAATTCACTAATGCGACGTGCAGAGGTGGTTGTAATTAGAAAGATGACCTTCCAGGACAAAAGCTTTAGGGTTGTAGTGGCTAAATGTTCAAAAGGCAGTTTCATGAGCTGCCCAAGAACTAGGTTTAAATCCCATGCCACCGGTGGTGGCCTGATGGGAGGCTTTGTTAATAGAAGACCTCTCATAAATCTTGTTATGAGTGGATGAGAGGAAATTGGTTGTCCATTTAGAGGCTTATAGGAAGCTGCAATTGCACTAAGATGAACTCTTACTGAACGTTTCTTTAGACCAGAATTTGATAAATGAAGTAGATACTCTAGTATCGATTCCAAAAGTATCATAGGTGAACACCATATAGTAAAACGTTTGCACTTGAAGGCGTAAGAGCATCTTGTGGAAGGTTTTCTAGAAGCTTGAAGGATATCCTTTACCTGTTGGGAAAGGTTAAGATCCTGAAGGTCTAAGCTTTCAGCAACCAGGCCCTGAGATGCAGGAACTGGGGATTCGGGTGCCATAGCATCCAGTTCTCTTGGGAGAGGAGATCTGGAGCATAGCCTAACTCCAGAGGTGCAGCTTGAGAGAGATGTAGAAGTAGGGGATACCACGTTTGGCATGGCCACCGTGGCCCTATGATGCTCATACAACCTCGGTCTCTCTGAAGCTTGAAGAGTGTTTTAGGGATGAGGGGAATGGATGGGAAGACATAGAGGAAGTCGTGACCCCAGTGAAGAAGGAAGGTGTCCCTTGCCAGGCAATTTTGAGCCGGAAAGAGTAGTTACTCACCTGTAACAGGTGTTCTCCAGGAGCAGCAGGAATCATTCCTCACATATGGGTGACATCAACGTCGATGGAGTCCCCATGCGGAGCAATTCCCCAGCTTTCTAAGAAAGCCTTTGGGAATACACCCACACATGCGTGGTCCCCTTCCCGCCCAAAGGTGCCATCTTGCTTAGTCAGATGACATAGCTAAAAGATAGCACAAAAAAAACAAAATGAACTATGTACAACTGCAACTCCCAGGGGAGGAGGGAGGGTCGTGAGGACTGATTCCTGCTGCTCCTGGAGAACACCTGTTACAGGTGAGTAACTACTCTTTCTCCAGGACCAAGCAGGAAGTCAGTCCTCACATATGGGTGACTCCCTAGCTCCGGGCTACCAGGAACCCAGGCTGAAAAAGACACTCCCTCTGTTAAGCCGTAGCATGTAGGAAAGAATTTCACTGAGACCAGAACTCCTCGGTAGCCGAACAAGAGGGCAGGAGGGTAGGAGTTGCATAAACCTCAAAGAGATTCCGGAGTACTGCCTGACCAAAAGCACTGTCCCTACGGGACTCCCTCTCCAGGCAGTAATTGGCTGCAAAGTCTGGCTTGAGGACAAAGTTGTAGCCCTACAGATGTCTGCCAACGGTACCGAGCGGAGATGAGCTACTGATGCAGCCATGGCCCGGACACGGTGGGCTGTAACTCGACCCCGCAAGGGAAGGTCTGCCGCCCTGTAAGCCCAGGTGATACAGTCTGCCACCCATATGGACAAGGTACGCTTGGAGACAGGAACCCCCAAGTTGTTCGGGTCAAAGGCGACGAAGAGCTGGGTAGCCCTTCTATGACCCTTAGTATGCTCCAGGTAGAAAGACAAGGCCCTTCTACAGTCCAGGGTGTGGAGGACTTCTTCAGCCCTGCTTGCATGGGGCCTAGGGAAGAATGTTAGAAGAACCACCTTCTGGTTGAGATGGAAGGAGGAGACCACCTTCGGGAGGAACTTAGGATGAGTCCTAAGGACTACCCTGTTCCTATAGAAACGGGTGTATGGCCTGTCACAGACCAGGGCCTGAAGTTCACTCACTCGCCTGGCTGAGGTCAGTGCCACTAGGAAGAGAGTCTTCCAAGAAAGGAAGCGAAAAGGACACATAGCCATCGGCTCAAAGGGTGGACGAGTAAGCTGTTGCAAGACCACATTCAACTCCCACTCAGGGGCTGGCGGACGGAGAGGAGGCTTTAGCAAGAGCAAGCCTCTGAGGAACCTGGCCACCAGGGGGTGAACCGACAAAGAATGCCCTTCCACAATTGAGTGGTGGGCTGCCAGAGCAGAGAGGTGAACTCTAACCGAATTGGACTTAAGACCCTGATTAGACAAGTGCAGCAGGTACTGAAGCACCACTGGCACAGGACAGGAGAAGGGGTTTTCCTGGCGCTGATCACACCACAGGGAGAACCGCCTCCATTTCAGGGCATAGGTTTTTCGGGTGGATTGCTTCCTTGAAGCTAAGACAACCTCCTCGACTTCCTGAGGCAAGCCCCAGGGAGCCAGCACTATCCTTGCAGCCTCCAGGCCATCAAATTGAGAGCCTTGAGATTGGGGTGCAGAAGGGAACCCTGATCTTGAGAGAGATCGGGTTGTAACCCCAGAGGAAGAGGGTTGTCCACCGCCAGCTGTAACAGGAGGGGGAACCACGGTTGCCTTGGCCATCTGGGGTGTCACCAGGATGACCGAGGCCTTGTCCCTTAGAATCTTGAACAAGGCTCGAGCCACCAGGAGCATGGGAGGAAACGCATACAGCAGGCCCTGGGACCATGAGATCAGGAAGGCATCCGCCGCCAATCTTTTGGGATGCGGTAGCCTGGAGCAGAACTGGGGCAGCTGCCGGTTCAGGGGACTGGCAAAGAGGTCGATAGACGGAAGTCCCCATCTCAGAAAAATGGTCTGTACCACTAAAGGGTGCAGTTGCCACTCGTGAGGTTGCAGGACTCTGCTAAAATCTGTCTGCTAGAAATTTTTCCTGGCCAGGAAGATAGACAGCCCTGAGCAGCATATGGTGTTGAAGTGCAAAGGAGCAGAGGGCTTGTGTCTCTCGACACAGGAGCCGTGATCCTGTGCCCCCCTGCTTATTGACATAAAACATTGCCACTTGGTTGTCTGTCTGCACCAAGACAGCCTGGTGGGCCAGGGTATGGGCGAAGGCCTTGAGGGCTAACCGTATCGCCCTGAGTTCTAGCAGGTTGATCTGCTGAGTGGCCTCCCATGGGGACCACAGGCCCTGTGTGCACTTGTCCAGGCAATGCGCACCCCAGCCCTGCAAGGAGGCATCGGTTGTGAGTACCACAGTGGGAACAGGTACCTGAAAAGGAATCCCCTGTAGAAGGTTGGGGGAGTGGAGCCACCACTGCAGGGAGTTCAGGAAGGGTTTGGACAACCTTACTTTGTCTCTGAGGCGTCCTGTGGCCTGCCTTCACTGAGTTCTGAGACACCACTGTGCAGGCCGCATATTCAGGCGAGCATTGGGGGGGGGTCACATGCACTGTCGATGCCATATGGCCTAGGAGCCGTAGGCAAAGCCTGGCGGAAACCAGTGGGCTGCACATGAACTGTCTGGCCAAGTTCATCAGCCTTTCCGCCCTGACCTCTGGCAAGTAAGCCTTTGCTTGCAGGGAGTCCAACCTTGCCCCTATGAACTCCAGGTTCTGGGAGGGGAGCAAAGTGGACTTTGTGAAGTTTGACAAACCCCAGTTGCTGAAGAGAGACAGTGCGGAGGGTGGCTTGCCTGGCCTCCTGGAGAGTCTGACCCCTGATGAGCCAGTCGTCCAGGTAGGGGAAGACAAAAATACCCTGGTTTCTCAAGTAGGCCACTACCACAGCTAGGCACTTTGTGAAAACTCGTGGGGCGGAGGTGAGGCCAAAGGGCAGAACCCTATACTGAAAATGGTTTCCTGCCACCATGAACCTGAGGTACTTTCTGTGGTCTGGATGAATGAGTATACGCATCCTTTAGATCTAAGGAGCATAGGCAATCTCCCTGCTGGAAGTACGGCAGCAGTGCTCCAAGAGTTAGCATCTTGAACTTCTCTTTTTCCAAGAACTTGTTGAGATTTCTCAGGTCCAGAATGGGCCGGAGACCTCCAGTCCGCTTTGGCACCAGAAAGTACCAGGAGTAGAAGCCCTGTCCCCACAAGTGTGGAGGTACAGGCTCCACCGCCCTGTCTTGAAGCAGACCTTGCAGTTCCTGGAGAAGGAGTTCCTGATGCAGAGGAGGCCTTGGAGGCTCCCCTGGAAAGTAGGAAGGGGGTACCTGATTGAAATGGAGCATATAGCCCTTCTGGACTATGCTCAGTACCCAAGCATCCCTTGTGATGGGTGGCCACTGGTGGGCAAACAAGACCAAGCGACCCCCCCGTGCTGAGGTGGGCCAGCAGAGGTGGAGAGATTATGCAGAGGGAGTCAAAAGCCCCCTCCCTGCTGAGTAGGAGCAGGAGCTGGAAGCTTGGGGGCTTTCTGCCTACGGGGTCCATGTCCCTTCCCCTTTGGCCTGCTGACCCTGCTGGGGAGGCCTGATAATGAGGGAAAGGTTTGTAGGCAGGCACCTTCCTCGGGTAAAAGGCCTTTTTTCCCGAGCCCTTCTTATGAGAAGAGGCAGAAGTTTTTCTGGACAATCTTGTCCTCGTCAGAGTCTCAGTCTCGAGCTCAGTGGCCTTTTCGGCCATCGGCTTGCCGAAGAGGTTTTCACCCCGGCAGGGGACATTGACCAACTTGTCTTCACCCATAGCTCGAGTCCGATGACTGCAGCCAGGCCTGGCGTCGAGCAGCGATGCCAGCCGCCGCTACGTGGGCCGAAGCCTCGAAGCCATTGTAGGCTGCCTGGGAGTTGAATTTAGAACATTCCCGGACCCCTGAGGACAAGGATTGGAACCTCTGCAAAGGTTCCCCGGAGAGACCAGCCGAGAACCCGGCTACCTCCTTAGCCAGGTCCCGCAAGTACATGCCCATGTACAGCTGGTAGGCTTGGACACGGCAAGCAAGCATCGAGCCCTGGAAGCACTTTCTGCCGATGGCATCTAGGCTGCGGGCCTCCCTGCCGGGGGGGGGGGGGGGGGCACTGCGGAGTGCATCTTCTGGCTCTTCAGACGTTGTATGGCCGATTCCACAACCATAGAATGGTGCGGCAGCTGCGCCTTCTGAAAACCAGGGCTCTTCCGGACTCGATACATGGAATCGATCCGCTTGCTCAAAACCGGCACCGAGGCCGGTGCCTCCAACATCCGGAAGAGGAGCCATTCCAGCATCGGAGGAACCGGCACAGTAAAGGCCTCCCTCGGGGGAGAGTCATACTGGAGGGCATCAAGCTCTTCAGCTCGAGGCTCCTCCTCGGGGTCCGCAGGAACATTCAAGGCCTTGGCCATGTCCTTAACGAACTCCGAGAACCGGGTATCCTCTGCAGGGGACCTACTCCAGGGCTCGGACTGCGGCAAGTCCGAAGGGACACACCGAGTCCGAAATGTATCGGGGGACTCCTCGTCCTCCATCTCCCATGCAGACTCATCTGAAGACGAGTCGAGGGGCTCCGACCGCGCGAGTTCTGGCAACACCCGCCCCGACGATGGGGCCGGGGTCATTGGCATCGACGCCCTCGGTCCCGAACGGGAGGTCGAGGGAGACCGTGACCGAGACCGGACTCGGGCCTTCATGGCTTCGAGAATCGGCTGTCTCTGGGGTCGACTTAGACGTTGACGTCCTGGTGGTCGGGGCAGATGCACCAGTCAGGCTGGCCATCAGCACCCGCTGCTGAACCATGAAGGCAGACAATCTGCACTCCAAGGCTGCCAGCCTGAGTCCAAGCTCAGGAGACTCAGCAGCCACCGACTCGGGCCCCGGCGGCGCCTGGCCCATCGTCGTCTCCCTAGGAGGAGAGTCCTCAAGGACAACAGGACTTACGTGCTCGACAGACTCCGGATCTACACGGGATACTTTAGTTGGCTTCTCCAGCTCCAAGGGCCAGGGGCAGCAGTCAGGGGTCTGAGATCTGGCCTTCAAGGAATCAGAAGCTTCCTCCGACGCCGCCCTCATGAGCTTTCTCTTCCTCTTATGCTCCCGACCGGGGGACCCCCTTTCAGAGGAACCCCGACGAAGCTCGGGGTCAGACTCCCGAGACGTCGAGGCCTCTGACAAGGTCCGGGCTCATCCAGAGGCCGAGTCTGAGAAAATCCTCTCCTTCTGATGCTGCCGGCTCCCGAGTGCCTTGGTGGACATTTTGCCACATGGGACACAGACCTTGGGATCATGATCAGGCCCGAGGCAACGCAGGCAGCAGTCGTGTGTGTCGGTAAGAGACATGAGTTTCTTACAACAATCACACTTTTTAAAACCACTGGAGGCCATCGGGGAAAAAAGGGCCCCCGCGAGGTCAAAGGACCGGCCCTCCAGGGAAAAGAAAAAAGAGCGCGAACGCGTGCCACGAAGGGCAAAAAAACAAAAAATAGAGATTGGGTCGATACCGGCGTACTGAACCCGGGCGGGAAGGGGAACCATCGTCGAACCGGACAAAAAGAGGCGTGAGAATCGCAGAAAAAATCCAACTTTTCCGGGTGACAAGGACAGACGTCCGTTGGGCTCCATGGAAAAAGAAAGACTGAGCAAGATGGCACCTTTGGGCGGGAAGGGGACCGCGCATGCGTGGGTGTATTCCCAAAGGCTTTCTTAGAAAGCTGGGGAATTGCTCCGCATGGGGGCTCCATCGACGTCGATGTCACCCATATGTGAGGACTGACTTCCTGCTTGGTCCTGGAGAATCCTGGAACAGAACTGGGGAAGTTTGGCATTCAGTGGACTTGCAAATAGGTTTATGTCTGGGGTTCACCAGATCTGAAATATCTTGGCCACCTGGTCTAGGTGGAGAGACCATTCGTGAGGCAGCAGTACTCGGTTGAGTTTGTCTGCCCAAAGGTTTTGAATGCCTGGAAGATATACCACGAGAAGGTGAATTTGATGCTCTCTGGCGAGGGCCCATAGTCGTAAAGCTTTGTTGCATAACGACAGAGAGCCTGTTCCGCCCTGCTTGTTCACGTAGAACATGGCTACTTGATTATCCGTTTGGACTAGGACTGTCTTGCAGCTGAGCTGGGCATGGAATACTCAAAGAGCTAGATAGATTGCTCTGAGTTCCAGGAGGTTTATGTGAAGAGAACCCTCCTGTGGAGTCCAGGTACCCTGGGTAGAGAGATGATGCAGATGTGCTACCCATCCCACCTGTGATGCATCTATTGTTAGGGTGGCCTGGAATAGGGGTTGCTGGAAAGGAGACCCCACTAGAAGATTTTCCTGTGATTGCCACCATTGTAGGGACAAGCTCAGTCGTTGGGAATTTGATATCTTGTCCAACAGACGTCCTGTGGCCTGTGTCCACTGTGTGGATAGGGTCCACTGGGCTGCTCGCATATGACGGTGAGCGTAGGGAACCACATGAACCGTGGATGCCATATGTCCCAATAGTTGTAGTAGTTCTCGAGCAGTTAGGGAGGACTTCACCGCTGCTTGAGAAGCTAGCTGTATTATACGAAGACAGCGGGGTTGTGGGAGAAAAGCCCTTGACTGTCTGGTATCTAGATGAGCTCCTATGAATTCTAGGGACTGAGACGGAGCAAGTTGGGATTTTGGGAGGCTTATGACCAATCCCAAGTATTGAAGGATTCACATTGTGAGAGACAGTGCAGATCTGGCTTCTGGAATCGTGGGGGCTCGAATGAGCCAGTCATCCAAGTAAGGGAAGACGAATATCCCCAGGGTTCGCAGAAATGCAGCTACTACTGCCATGCATTTCGTGAATACTCTTGGTGCCGAAACCAGACCAAAGGGAAGAACCCTGTATTGGAAATGTTTTCCCTTGAAAAGGAATCGTAAGAATTTCCTGTGATCTGGATGGATCAGAATGTGAGTATATGCATCTTTTAGATCTAGAGAACAAAGCCAATCCTGACTTTGAAGGTATGGCAGAAGAGTTCCAGAGAAATCATTTTGAACTTTTCTCGGAACAGATATTTGTTCAATTCTCTGAGGTCTAGAATGGGTCTGTGTCCCCCTGTTTTCTTTGGAATAAGAAAATAGGGGGAGTAGAACCCTGCACCCTGCTGAAGAATGGGCACCTTCTCTTTTGCTCCTTGAGCAAGGAGTGTTGAGACCTCTTCATCCAGTAGATTGCCTGTAGAGGTTTGGGAATTGAATTGTCTTACGATTGTAGGGGGGGGGCATAGTGTGAAAATGAAACTTGTACCCCTCTTCGACAAATGGACAGAGTCCAGTTTTCTGTTGTTATTTGGTGCCATCTGTTGGCAAAATGACACAACCTGCCTGGAATGTTTAGGGGTTCTGGCCCCTTCAGAGGCAGGAAGGCTAAGTTCCCTTATGAAGGAGTCAAAGCCCTTGAGGGGGCTGGGCCTGTGGAACTGGTTGAGTTCTAAGGCCTTTTGGCTTCTTTTGTCTGGATTGTTGTTGTTGACCCTTCTGGGCAACTTGACCCTGAGCTTGCCCTTGCTGGGTATAGGATGGATAAAACTTCCTCTTTTTGCTGAAAAAGGGGTTTTTATAGGGTTTCTTTTTGGCTGGAGTGACTGTAGATTTTGACAATCTGTCTAAAGTGAGATTGTCAGTATATATCTTATTAGCCTTCTCCTGCCAATTCTTGCCAAAGAGGTTTTCTCCTGTGCAAGGGATGTTTCCCAATTTATCCTGTACCCAAATCTCCAAGTCTGATGCCTGAAGCCAGGCAATCCGACGTGCACCAATGGCAATAGCAGAGGTTCTGCTGATGCATTCAAAACAGTCAAAGGCTGCACGGTTTACAAACATGGAGACATCTTGAGCATGCTTGAGCAGAGTGAGGAAGTCCTGTCGTTTGTCCTCAGGGAGAAGGGGGCTCATAAGCTCCAAATCTCCTGTGACCTCTTTGAGGAACATTCCCATATATAAAATATATGAGCTGATCCTAGCTGAAAGCATGGAAGCCTGCAAGGTTCGATGCCCAAAAGCATCAAGAGTCCTGCATTCACGACCTGGAGGATTGAATGCATGTCTCTTTGCATTTTTTGTGTGACAGCTGAGTCTTTTGAAAACCAGGACATGGTGGAACTCGATAGATGGTATTGAGTCTCCTAGAATGAGGAGATGTGGTCAAAGGTGTCTCCTCCACATTCTGAGCACCAAATCATGAAGAATTTCATGAATGAGCAGAGTGGCTGCTTCCTTGGGAGCCTTAGGGTATTGGAGAATTTCCAATTCCTTTGCCCTAGGTTCTTTTTCAGGAGCTACCGTGATTGAAAGGCCTCGGGCCACATCATGAATAAAATCCTGAAAAGACATGTCTTCCGGAGGAGACATTCTGCGTTGGGGAGAAGGAGTCTTTCGGGAGAAAGACTGGTACCGGCAGAATTATCAGAGTCATCGGAATCAGAGGATTCGAAGTATCTCTGATCCCGATGTTCATGCAAAGCACGGTCTCGGTATCGATCAAAGTCGGTACAAAATTGGTCCGGTATCGATCTGTCGATTGCAGAAAAAGTCTGCATGGGAAGGATTCCCACCGGGGCCGGTACCGTTGGTGCTGGTACCCGTTGAACCACTGGTATCAACAGTACCGCAGCTGTAAGGAGAGCTGCAAGGCTGCGTTCGATAGCGAGGAATCTCTGGTCTATCAATGCTGCCGATGCCTGGGTATCGGTACCGGTAAAAGCGTCCGGAACCCCTGAGCATGGCACCAGTAGTTCTGCCGAGGTCGAAGCCTTGAGAACATCCTGGAACCCCATTGGTGCTTTGGAGGCCGAAACCTCCCGCCGGGGCTGTTTTGCCGGTGTAGTTTCCTCAAGGGCAATGCCAATGGCCTCTCGATGCTTTGAAGGAGAGCTACCCTTTGAGGACCGGCTCTTATGTTTAGTTACCTGAGATCCATGGGAGGAAGACGAGGCTCTTGAAGACGTCGATGCAATGGACCTGGTATCCGAAGAAAAGAGGGTACCGAGCTTCGGTTCTGTCTTCCTCTTTTAGTCATCCCCATACAGGAGGAACACTCAGATGGAGAATGGTCAGAGCCTAAACATTTTAGACAACAGTCATGGGTGTCAGTGACAGAGATGGTACCGCCACATTTAGTACATTTTTTAAAACCACTAGCTGGTCTTTCCATCTTTTGGGAAAAATGGGGCTTAATGCCCAAAATGGCACCTAGCACCAAAAGAAAAAGTTTCTGAAGAGAAACAGTTTAAAAATGGATTCTTTTTTTTTTTTTTTAAAGAAGAAAGAAAGAACCGGCGGTACCGGTAGGTGTCGTGCGGAGGTAGGCACGACCACAAGAAAACAAGTTTAAAGAAGAAATTTTCTGCGGTGACAGGGTATGTGTCCTGTCGGCTCCGCAGAAAACGAAGAACTGAAGAGGGACAGTTGGAAAGGCGGGAAGGCAGCGCGCATGTGCAGAAGGATGCTCCCAAAAGCGTTCCTATTGGACGCTGGGGAGCGTTCCCGAGCAGGCTCCGTCGGTACCGACGATACCCATATGTGAAGACTACATTCCTGCTTGTTCCTGGAGACTGGTGACGTTCTTATCTATCTAATCACCAACAACAAGTACACATTGGTACACAAACATCAACTATGTTTCAGCAAATCCAAGGAGTACCTCAGGGCTCATCCCTTTCAGCCCTGCTCTTCAATATTTATATTCAGCCATTATGCACTATCATTCAATCCTTTGGCATCCTATACTACATCTGTGCAGATGATGTGTTACTTTATGCCCCTTTTTCTTTGGATAACCCTTACACCACCGGAATCACAGACTGCTTTAATGCAGTATCTGCCTGGTTAGGAGCCCGCAATCTGAAAGTAAACTCTAAAAAAACAGAACTTCTGTTCATCACGAAGGAACCAACATTTATACCACCACCACATCTACATGTTAAGAATGCGGAGTTGAAATCTAATCATGAAGTTAGATATCTTGGTATCACTTTGGATCAACATCTAAATATGGAATCCCAGATAAGAAATATCACAAAGGCTGTCTACCTCAAAACACGATCCTTCCGCCAACTCCGACCCCTACTGAAACCTACCGACTTTCACATCATCTTCCAAGCCTTGGTCACCACTATTTTCGATTATGCAAATATCATTCTGCATGGTCTGCCTGCATATACCCTCCATCCCTTACAATGGTTCTAAACAATGCTGCTCGAACCATTTACAGAGCATCCAGATATGAGCATGTATCACCTCTCCTAGCTCAGTTACATTGGCTTCCAATTAACAGTCAACTTAAATACAAAGCCCTTCTATTGTCATTTAAAATACTTCATCCAATAGACTACTTGGCTTTACTTAATTAACCATATTGCAGTATTCTTTAACTTAGCAATAACAAGGTGGAAACCAGACCTCAGAAAACGCAGCTAAACCCCCGGTAGTCACCTACCGACAAACTGGGATAAAGCATTGAGTAAAATACATCAACAGTCTGTAATTACCTAAACCACCTTCCACCGATGGAGTTCAATAGCCATAACAAATATTTTACAAACAATTTCCTACCACCTTAAAATACTTCACCATCTCTCAGCATCATCTCTAGAAAACCTATTACATTGGACACCAGACACCAGATCAAGGAGATCCACTATGGCTAACACCCTTGCCATTCCAGCTATGGCTAGTAAAAGCACCTAATTTGCCAGAAACAGAGCCTTCTTCATTTTTGCCCTACTGCTCTGGAACTCTCTCCCTGCTTCTATCAGTCTTATCACTGACCTTTCAACTTTCTGCAAGGCAATTAAGACTCATCTTTTCCAGATTTCTTTCGACCATGTACCATAGCTTGCCACAGCCTCCCATGTAATGCACAGCTTCTGTTCAGCTTGTATATAGTGCGACGCTCCTGCCCGGGCCCGAGAGCTTACAGGCAGGAGTGGTCTTGTAATGTCCCTGAGGAGTAAAGCTTGTACTGGTCCCTGGGAATTCTGGGACTTGTAGTGTACTTGTATTTCCTTCAGGATTAAATTGTAGTCGTGACACGAATGGTAAGGCTGCAAGAAATTTATTGTTGTGGGGATATTTTCCAGCGCATCAAAATTCAATGGTACAGAACGCAAATGGTGCAACTTCAACCCAAACAGCTGAAACCAGGAACATAGGAAGTACAACTGAAATTAAGTTAGCTTCTACTTGGCTCTTCACAATCACAGCAGCTTTAATTCAGCAGTGCCTCATGTGGACTTTCAGAATTATTGCAGCACCAAACAAACAGCTGTTCGTTCCACAGCGTGGCTTCTCATAACAACAAATGAAAACAATCTGTAAACCTTTTAGCTTGGCAGCAAGTACAGCAAACTCCCTGTATTCTTTTCATACAGTGTTCAAGGGTTTCTTACATTGCTGTCCTCTTTGAGGCAGATTGAGCAATCCATTGGAGAAGGGTCTCCTTCTAAGGCAGGCAGGTAATTATCCACTTGCATGCATTCATCAGAGCTAAGGCTATCGCTGTCTCTGTCAGGCCCGCTAAGCTTCCCTGACCTCAGTTCCAGAAACTGTTTTAAAAGCAATTCAGCCTGTAAGTGCTCTTTATCTGTGTGAAAGTCTGGTAAGGGTAACACCCTTCCCCCACTTGCTATCAGCTTCTGGAGCTGGGTTTACCTTGTGAAGGTTAGCACAAATAAAAGGTTTCTCTAGTAAAGCATTAAAAGTAGAAAAGTCAGCTTTACCTTTAGCAGGGTTTGAATAAGAACTGGCACCTTTCCTCCAGAAGTCTCTCTGGTTCAAAAACTCAGCAGCCTTATTGCTATTTCCTCTGCTCTGTGAATTTCTCTTTGAAAAGCTTTCTTCCTGCTTCACTTCCTTGCTTCCGTAGCCTTGTTTGCTACCAGACCAGATACCTTCTTTCCATGTGCTGAATTTGCTAGCCTTCCCACGCCCAGGCTCTACCTTGTAGTAAGGTTCTTTCTTAGAGTGTGCTTGGCTCCAAGGTTTACTGCTCCAAGGTTCTGCCTTGCTCCAGGGTTCTAGCGTTTTCCTCCTTCCTTTTCCCTCTTTTTCTCTTTCCTCCTTTTCTCTTTTCCTCCTCTCCTCTTCCCTCTCTGCTTGGGGATTTAAAAGGGCTTCATTTCCCGGCACGCCCTGACCTTCCCCTGAGCGTGCCCAATCAGTGCAGAAGCCTGTCTCCTCCCCTGAGCTGGGGCGTGTCTTGTGCTCAGCAGAGAGCTGTGTTTTTTTCAACTCTGCATTGGAAATCCTGTGTGCTAGTGCTGTTTCATTACTTCTACCCGGATTTTCCCCTATCTCCATCTCTTCTGGAGGGCATTCCTCACCACAATAGTTACATTCACCAAGAAATCTGTCTTAATGGTATTATAGTTCTTTATACCTGATTGATTTAAATTGTTTCTGTTCAATGTAACTTAACACATGTCTTGTTCAATGTATTAAGTTTTTCTTATGTAAACCGCGCTGATCTTAAAAAGTGCGGTATATAAAACCAAATAAATAAATAAATTCATTCATTCTGTCTTACACACCATTCTCTTACATACCATAAGGTAATTGTCCTGCTGGAATTCTACAGACATTAATTCAAATTGTTGCATTTCTTGTGATTTTTTTTCTGCAATGTATTTTAAATTAAGTATCATTCAAAAACAATATGCTTTGTTATAACCAAGCATGCAGAATTTTGCATAATTCAGATCTTTTGACACAAAGTTGAAATTTGTGTGCAGAATTCCAGCAGGAGTATAAAGACACACAGTAAACAGATCATTATATATTACTTTTATGGAATTGTCCCATCCTCCTGTCAGAAAGATATGGTATTCATTGGGATGAAACTTCAGGGCAAAAATTCTTCGAGAATGACCACTAGTTAGAGTAAGATCATCAGAGTTCATGATATCTGGAGCTTGAAGGACATGAAGAACCTATGATATGAAAATTAGAGAAAAATGATTAGCAGAGACTACAGTGCAAGATATTTTATATATCTTCTCATTAGCCTTGCATCACTTTACTTCCTTACACTATTAAAACATTTCAAAGTTCCCAGTTGATGAGCTCTATATATACATTTCTGATGATCTTTTTATCACTAGATTCCCTATAATTTCTCTGCTCCATAATTAGGGTGAAATTTATTCTTACCTTGAATCCTGCTAGACCACTCCAGATAAATGGGGCTGTGCTCTCCAACCAGCAGATGGAAGCAGAGAAAGCATAGTTATCCTGTAACAGGTGTTCTCCGGGGACAGCAGGAATCAGTCCTCACGCATGGGTGACGCCGGCGTCAACAGAGCCCACGCAGAGCATTTCCCCAGCTTTCAAAGAAAGCCTATGGGACATGCTACCACGCATGCGTGGTCCCCTTCCCGCCCAAGGGTGCCATCTTGCTCAGTGAGATGACATCTTCTAATTATTCAAGATTAAAAGAAGAGGAAGTCTCAGACTCATTGAGGCGCTGAACTCCAGACTTACGTCTTGATATAGCGTGCCTTTTCGCATCAATGACCTTCCTGTTCAATAATTCTCAATGTATCATTTGCATCATTAGGACGTTTTTCCAAACTGAAAAAGTGCTTAACTTTTGTGCTCTGTGTCTTTCCCCAACGCCATGCCCTGGCGCCGTGTCTGCGTTTCACATCCGTAAGTTTCCTCGGGGGGTTCTGTTAAAGCACTGCTGACAAAACAGATAAACATCGAACCATCGAATCACATCTTCACTGTATTTATTATATTTATTATATTATATTATATCTATGCTATCTCCAGGAAAAAGCAGGAATGTAGTCTTCACATATGGGAACTCCCTAGCTGCAGATGCCATGGAGATGGCCCCAGAAAGTTGTGTGCCCTTGCGAAAGGGCTCCACTTCCCCTCATGGATCTCTGGCATCCTACCAGGGATGGTGGATAGGAGTTGATTAGGTATGGAACAGGTGTTGGAGAACAGCCTGACCAAACAAGGTATCCCTGCGGGAGTCCTTGTCCAAGCAGTAATGGGCTGTGAAGGTATGAACAGAGGCACAGGTGGCTGCTTGACAGATGTCGTCGATAGACACAGAGTGTAGATGAGCCATTGAAGCTGCCATGGCTCTCACACTGTGAGCTGTGACATGGCCCTCCAGAGGAAGATTCTTACTCTGATAGGCAAAGGAAATACATTGAGCAATCCAGTTAGACAGTGTTCTCTTGGAGACTGGAAGTCCCAAATGAGAAGGATCAAAAGCAACAAAGAGTTGAGAGGACTTCCTATGTTGCTGTGTTCTTTGTAAGTAAAAGGCTAAAGCTCTTTTACAGACCAAAGTATGAAGATTCCTTTCTGCATTTGATGCATGAGGCCTTGGAAAAAACACAAGTAGGCAGACCGCTTGGTTTAGATGAAAAGGCGAGACCACCTTTGGCATAAAGTGTGGATGAGTCCTAAGGACTACCTTGTCATGATGGAACCTTGTATAAGGTGGATCAGCCACTAGTGCCTGCAACTCACTGATGCGACGTGCTGATGTGATTGCAATGAGAAAGATAACCTTCCAAGAAAGGAATTTCAATGAGGTAGTAGCTAAGGGTTCGAAAGGTGGCTTCATGAGCCGACCAAGAACCAGGTTAAAGTCCCATGCCACAGGTGGTGGCCTAATGGGAGGCTTAGTTAGAAGAAGGTCTCTCATAAATCTTGCTATAAGAGGACAATCACTGCCATGCATTTTGTGAACACTCGCAATGCGGAGGGGCTAAGCCGAAGGGAAGTACCCGGTATCAGTAGTGGTTTTGCTGAAACCTGAAATGCAGATACTTTCTGCGCTGAGAATAGATCAGTAAGTGCGTGTACGCCTCCTTTAGGTCTAGAGAACATAGCCAATTATACCTCTAGAGGTATGGGAGAAGAGTTCCTAGAGACATTTTGAATTTTTCTCGAACCAGGAATTTGTTTAGGTCCCTGAGATCCAGGTTAGGCCTGAATCCTCCTGTTTTCTTTGGAATGAGAAAATATGAAGAGTAGAAGCCCATCCCTTCCTGAGAGGGAGGAACTCTTTCTATGACATACTGAAATAACAGGATAGATAGTTCTTCCTTCAAGGAGTGTGCTCTGAAGGGGGTTTGTGGGATAGTCCCCTGTGAAGCCGGTGGGGGTAAATTTTCAAAGTGAAGCAGATACCCCCTTTGGATGATGTTGAGAGTCCACTGTTCTGAAGTGAGGAGGTGCTACCTGTGGGCATAGGAACAGAGTCCACTTGCTATGTTCAGGGGCTGGGGACCCTGCAGAGATAGAGTGGCAATGCTCTCTAGGAAGCAGTTAAAAACTAGGTGCAGGTTGTGCCTGCGCCACTGGTTGGGGCTTAGGAGTCTTGGGTTGGCGAGGGCCCTGCTGGCACTGCAGTTGTTGCTGAAGCTGGTAAGCAGCTACAGATATGCAGAAGGATAATATCTCTTCTTCTTTGAGTGGAAGGGTTTCTTTGGAAGGGACTTCCTTTTGGAGGGATCAACCATCTTCCTGGAAAGTCGTTTGAGGGTGAGATCATCTGTCTCAATCTCACTGGCCTTTTCTCTTCAACCCTTCCCAAAAAGGTTCTCTCCAGTACATGGGATATTAGCCAACTTGTCCTGGGCCCACTGTTCGAGATCCAATGCCTATAAACAGGCCATCCTTCGAGCCCCAATGCATACTGCTGAAGTTCTGCTGGTTGATTCAAAAGCATTAAAAGATGCCCTGTTAACAAATTTTGAGGTATTTTGATTTTGTCTGATAAGCACTTGGAATGTTCTCTGCTTATCATCCGGAAGGATGGTGGTAAACGTCTCCAGATCCCTGGTGACATCCATCAGCAACATGCCCATGTATAGCATGTAGGAGGTAATTCTTGAGGTCAGCATGCATGCCTGAAAACATTGACTCCCAAAGGCATAGAGTGTCCTCAATTCTCTACCTGGAGGCATGGAAGAGCAATTCTTTGAACTCTTTATTCGGTGCATGGCCAATTCCACCACCATCAAGTTGTGGAGGAGTTGAGGCTTCTGAAAGCCTGGATACTCTGGAACTCAGTACATAGTATAGTGCAGGGATCTCAAACACGCGGCCCCGTGACACATTTTGCACAAGTTGCTGCCGCTGCCGAGTCTGCTTCTCGGCAGCGGCAAACTCACCACCTCCCTTCTTCTGCAGCAGTGGCTCCCTGTCTCTTAGGGAACCGTGGCTGTGCCTGTGAAAATGTTGCGGAGCCTTCCCGTCTCTCGGAGGGCTCAATGCAGCATTGTCCCGCCTCCAAAGGAAGTGGTAAACAATGCTGTACGGAGCCTGTCGAGAGACGGGAAAGCTTTGCAACAGCTTTACCGGCACAGCCGCGGTTCCCTAAGAGACAGGGAACTGCGGCTGCAGAAGAACAGGGTAGTAGCAGGCAGACATAGGGAAAGGGGAGAAGGGGGCAGGGAACCTGCAACAGGGCTGACATGGGGGAGGGACAGGGCTGACATGGAGGGATGGATGGAGGGAGGGAGGGTTGACATGGAGGGGGGGGCTGACATGGATAGAGGAGGGGCTGACATAGATGGATGGAGGGAGGGGGGCTGACATGGACAGAGGGGGCTGACATGGAGGGAGGGAGGGAGGGAGAGGGCTGACATGGATGGATGGAGGGAGGGAGGAGGGCTGACATGGACAAAGGGGAGAGACAGGGGGACATACTGGACAGACAGGGGATAAATACTGGACAGAGGGGAGAGACAGTGCGGGTTAGGATTATAATGGGCTGATGGGGGGGCTAGAACTGGTAATGGACAGATCGGGGGGGGGCTAGAACTGGTAATGGGTTGATTAGGGAAGGCTAGGACTGGGAATGGACTGATCAATGAGCTGATGGGGGGGCTAGAACTGGTAATGGACAGATCGGGGGGGTTGGGACTGGTAATGGGCTGATAGGGGGGTAGGGCTGGTAATGGACTCATGGGGGGCTAACATCGGAAATGAGCTGATCGAGGAGGTTAGGACTGGAAATGGGCTGATGGGGAGGGGTAGGAATAGTAATGGGCTGATTAGGAGAGCCTAGCACTGGTAATGGGGTTGAGGGGGGACTAGCACTGGAAGTGAGCTGATTGGGGGGGGGGGGGCTTCAATTGGAAATGGGCTGATGGTGGGGAGGGGAGGATAGAGCTGCTGGCCTTGGAAGAAAACTGGGGGTTAGGGCTACAAATGGGCTGATGTGAGGGGATGGAAGAATGGGACTGGAAGGGAGTGGATGCTGAGAGGGGCTGCCATGGTATTTGGATTAGAAGGGGACTGGAAATAGGCTGATGGAAAGAAGTGAAGAAAACAAAAGAAGAGATAAGAAATGGCAGATGGACCATAGACCACAGAAAGAGAACTAAGAGAAGACAGGAAAGCAGAAGCCGCAGATCGGTACCAGCATGATCAGAGAATAAATTGGTCAGACAACAAAGGTAGAAAAAATAATTGTATTTCATATTAGTGATTTGACTACAAAATCATCATAATTTTGAAATCAAATATTGTTACTTGTTATTGTGATTAATTATTGTGGTTTAAATAAGTAAATTTTATAAATAAAAACATATTGCAAAAGCCTATAATACATTAATAATTCAACAAATGATTACAGCGACAATGTGTTAACGGTAAAGGAAGAGAGATGCATTCGATTTTATCATTGGGGGTCATCACAAGTTGACCAATGGTAAAAGGGGTCACGATACAAAAAAGGTTGAGAACCACTGATGTAGCTGATGCCGGTATGTAATCGATGCTAATTAAGTTTGCCTCCCCATCATGCTGGTGTTGATTGTCCGATCCCGCACAGCTCCTGAGGGCGAGCCTGCAGCCCGATGCTGCTCTGAGTGGTTCCCGATCGCTGAAATATGATGTCCAGCCTTCCGCTTTCTGTGATCAACCGGTACAATTGATGTGTGTGAGAGCTGGATAAGCGGTGCGGCGCTTCACTGCAAGTCTAAGCTGCTGTATGTGGTGGAGGGTGAGCGGATTTGTACTGCAGTGGCTCTGTGATGTTTGTCAGAGGTGGGGAGTAGTACTTCGCAGACACTGACTTTTTTTTCCATTGTAAAAAAAAGTTCCGACGATGTGGCCTGCAGGTTACTTTACAAGTCCTTATTTGGCCCTCAAAGCAATTTGAGTTTGAGACCCCTGGTATAATGCCTTTTGCTGATTGGCGGAACAGTGAGAGGAGCTTCCCACATATGTAGCATAAGATCCTGTAACGTGATGCACAGGTAAAATAGCCACCTTTTTAGGAGTAGGAGGGTATTGGAGGATCTTGAGTTCCTCTGCCCTCGGTTCCTTCTCCGAGGCCACAGTGATCTGTAGCCCTGCTGCCATGTACGGATGAATTCTTGGAAAGATGTGTACGCTGGTGGGGACCTACGCCATTCTTGAGGAGGAGACGGGTCCGAAGGAATGTCTGAAAGATCTTGGGAATCCTCAGATTCCTCGATAGAATTAGAAGAAGTAGAGTCAGAGTCTGACAAGAAATCAGTATCAAAGTTGTGAAACCCAAGAGGATTGTGAAAAATTGCAAGAGGATCTTGATAAATTGGAAGACTGGGCATCAAAATGGCAGATGAAATTTAATGTGGACAAGTACAAGGTTATGCACCTAGGGAAGAACAACCCAAACTATGGTTACACGATGCAAGGTTCCACATTAGGAACCACCACCCAGGAAAAAGATTTAGGCGTCATTGTGGATACCATGTTTAAAACCCTCGGCCCAGTGTGCAGCGGCGGCCAAGAGAGCAAATAGAATGCTAGGTATGATAAGGAAAGGAATGGAAAATAAAACAAAAGATATTATAATGCCTCTATATCGTTCCATGGTGAGACCGCACCTTGAATATTGTGTGCAATTCTGGTCGCCGTATCTTAAAAAGGATATAGCGATTTTAGAAAAGGTTCAGAGAAGAGCCACCAAAATGGTAAAGGGGATGGAAGGATACTCCTATGAAGAAAGGCTAAAAAGGTTAGGGCTCTTTAACCTGGAAAAGAGACAGCTGAGGGGAGATATGATAGAAGTCTATAAATTAATGAACGGAGTGGAACGGGTAAACGTAGATCGATTGTTTACGTTATCAGAATATAGAAAGACTAGGGGACATGCAATGAAGCTACAGGGTAAACTATTTAAGACTAATAAAAGAAAATATTTTTTCACTCAACGTGTAATCAAACTCTGGAATTTGTTACCGGAGGATGTAGTAAAGGCTGTTAGTGTAGCTGGGTTTAAAAAAGCTTTGGACAAGTTCCTGGAGGAAAGGTCCATAAACCATTATTAAGAAGTGACCGAAGATATCAATGCTTGACCCAGTACAAGCATTGTGGCACTTGTGTCTCTTGGGGAAACTGCTAGGTACATATGACCTAGATTGGCCACTGTTGGAAACAGAATACTGGGCTTGATGGACCTTGGTCTGACCCAGTATGGCATATTTTATGTTCTATATGTTCTTATGTTCAGTCTTGCATTTGACTCCGATACTTCGTCGCTATCGAGGGTCGATGCTGATACTGATGCTTCAAGGTCAGGGTACTGGTATTGTCAGACGGTTCCAACTGAGGCGTGTCACAAGACATCCAGCGATATAAGCTCAAGGGCCGGCATCGGGGCCGATACAGTTGCCTGTAGGCAGGGAGCCGAAGGCTGCAAAGCTGGAGCTGTCGATACCATCAGTGCCGAGGCTGCCAGGAGTGCAGCCAAACTCCTCTCAAGAGCCAGTATGCACTGGTCCAGGGAGATGGCCAATGTCTGGTTGGAATCACCTACGGGGCTTTGAGCCACTGTCCCAGAACACAGAACCGGCAGCTCTCCAGAAGTCGATTCCTTGGGAGTGTCCCAGAGACCCTCTTGTGCTTTGGAGGACAGATCCTCCCACAGGGGCTGTTTGGCTGGCCGGTCTGCATCAGAAACACTCTTCAGTAAGTCTCAATGACGATGGTGGGACTTTCCTCTTGACTCGGTATCGGTCTGATGCTGATGCAGATGTCTTAGACTTACTCTTATTTTTGGACTTTGATGAGACCTGAGACCCATGCGAGGAGGCCGATGTCCTTGATGATGTGGAAGCCAAAGAAATCTGGTCCGGGGCGAATAGTGAGCCATACTGTCTGGCTCTATTCTGTAGGCCTCTCTTTGTCATTTGTTGGCACAAAGGACAAGACTTTGGTAAATGGTCTGACGGCGCAAAAATTTTAAACACGTCATGTTTATCCATGACTGATATTGTATCGGAATGTTAGGTACCTTTTTTTAAAACCACCGACAGGTTTTTCCATGTATGAGATTCTCTTCAGGAATAAAGAGAAAAATGTAGGCAGAAGGCCTAGTTAGCAGTGAACACCGCAGAAAAAGAAAAGAAAGAAAAAAATCTGAAGTTAAATGAAAAAGATATCAGGGCCTGTGTCAGACTGATGGAACCGGCGTCGACAGAAAGGAAGAGCACAATATTAAACCAAAAAATAAAAGTTTTTCAGCGGTGACAGGTATGTACAACCTGCTTGCTTTGCAGAAAACAAAGAACTGAGGAGAGGAGTTGGGAAGGCAGATGCACTGCTCCCAAAGGCTTTCCTATTGGATTCTGGGAAAAGTTCCCTCGCGTGTTCCATCAGTACCGATGTCACCCATATGTGAAGACCGATTCCTGCTTCTTCCTGGAAATATACTATTTCAGGCATCGGTAACTTCCCTACATCTTCTTTAGTAAAGACAGAAGCAAATAATTAATGCAGTCTCTCCGTTATAGCCTTGTCCTCCCTTAGTGCCCCTTTTACCCCTCTATCATCTAATGGTCCAACCGACTATCTCAAAGGTTTTTCTGCTATGAATGTACTTGAAAAAGGTTTTTATTGTGCGTTGTGCTTCCACAGGAAGCTATTTTCAAATTCTCTCTTTTCCTGCCTTAACAATGCCTTGCATCTAGCTTGCCAGTGCTTATGTTTTTTCCTGTTTTCACCATTTGGCTCCTGTTTCCATTTTCTAAAAGATGCTTTTTTGGCTACAGCAGCCTCTCTAACCTCATCTTTAAACCATGCTGGCAGTTTTTTGACCTTCCTTCCACCTTTCTTAAAGCATGGAATACATGTGGTCAGGGCTTCCAAGAAAGTATTTTTATTTCAAATTTGTTTTTATTGTTTCCCAAAACAAATATAAGATTATACAGTCCACAGCAGACAGAGCCAATAACAATAACACTAACATTAGGCACTAGCCAGCTATATAAAAGAAAGATACACAGTTAAGAGCCATAAGGCCATTGTAGAGAGCAAAACATGTTAGGCCACCGCCCATTCCTCACCAAAATCGTTCGAACCAGTAGGCCAACAGGTGACAATAACCAGCATCAATAACAGGCCTTTCTAAGGCCTTCTTAAAGCTCGCTCCCTCCCACCCCCAACATCAATCGCCGAGATGGGTCTGCATAATGACAATATACTAGCAAGAGCAACAATCTATAAAAATAACATATTGTACAAACTGTGCAAAACTATTACAAAACTTTTCCCTTCCCCCCTACCCACCCTCCCCCACCCCTCAAGCAAACCCTAATGCCCGGGAACTGGAAACCCCACATTGCTAAGCCTAATCCCAGGGGAGAAATTCTACCACAGCCAACTCTACACACATGTACTTTGCACACGTCCGCATCAGAGGAAGTCATCTAAACATTCAACACTGCGCTACGTTCCTGAGCCTTTAAAGTGTTTATGAGCGGTAGCCAAAGCTCAAGAAATCGCTCCCACTGTTTCCCCCCTAACTGCTTCGCCGTGAGCTTTTCCATATACATCAAGTGTATCATTGACTTTTCCCAACTCACAAGCTGTGGGGGGGGAGCCCTCAAGCCAATTACCCAATAGGACTTTCTTTACCAGAAGGAGACCTCTATCAAGCAAAACTCTGTGGTAGGATTGGATCAGAGGCAGAGTCCCCTCCCAGCAATGAAACAGACACACCTCCCACCGCATGGGGACCTCCAACTTCAGCCAATCCCCCATCCTAGCGGTCACTTGCTGCCATAGGCCCTGAACCCTGGGGCAGACCCAAAACTTGTGAAACAGCGTCCCCTCTTCCTGCTGGCACCAACCACACACAGAGGTAGCCCGCAAGCCTACTTTATACGCCCATTTATCACTGGTGTACGCTCTCCAGAGAAATTTGTACTGCATCTCCTGCAAGTACATCCATACTGCACCCCTGGGAATCCGCTCAAAAGCAGCCTGCAAGATCTCCACTGTCAGCCCTTGCAGGCCATCTCTAGCCCAGCGCTGGACCAGAACCGTGAGATAGTCAGAAGCCACCAGTGGGCAGAGCAGCTGCTTTCTCTCATCCCAGTCCAGCAGGTCTTTCTCCACCCAACCCCCAATCAGTTTCCTCGGGTCCTTCGTGATCAATAGAGTTGGGACCCTCCTTTGCAACTGATCCACATAGTGGCGAAGTTGGAGATATCCGTAAAAGTCCCTGTGTGCCAGTCTATAAGTACTGCTCAAGTTCTGATAACTCTCCAAGGCACCTCCCGCTGTTCTACCCAAATCGCCCAGACATACTAGTCCCCTCTGCTGCCAAACATGAAAGAGCGTGAAATCAGCAAACCCCGGCAAGAAATCCGGGTTCCCCACCAATGGCAGCAGGAGAGAGCAATTCGAGTCCCAGCCGACCCTCCCACAAAGCTCCCGCCAAGCCACCCGTAAAGTTCTCAAATAGGCACTGCTCCCCTTATCCCCCAGGCCGCGCTTACGCACCGTGTGGAGCAAGTACAAGCTGTGACAGGGGGAAGAAATTTCCCGCAATTGCTGAACTGGGGCACACCCACCCTCCTCATCTAACAAACCCCAAATATGTCGAGCTAAGTATCTGAGATTATAATTTCTCAGCGATGGGAGTTCCAACCCCCCTTCCTCCCTCCTCCGCCTCAGGGCCTTTAGTGGGATTCGGGGACGACGCCCCCCCCAGAGGAACCCAATCAAGTATCTATCAAACATTCTCCAGTCCCTAGCAAGAATCCAAATCGGCAATAATCGCAACATATATAACCACCGGGGGAGTTCTACCATAGTAAATAAAGCAATTCGGCCTCTCAAAGACAACGGAAAAGGTCTCCACTGCTGAAACGTTAGCCTTGCCCTTTCTAGCATGCTCTCCACGTTCGCATGATAGAGTCTATCTGGGCTCGTAGGCAGCTGTATTCCCAGGTACCGGATAGAACCCTCCGCCCACGCAAGGGGAAAAACTCCACGCCAGACAGGTTGCACTCTCCCTCCAACATCTAATGCCATAGACTTGGACATGTTAATCTTTAGGCCCGAAAAGCTGCCATATTCCTGAATGAGTAGTAGCACCCTCTGCAATGATTCCTGGGGTTCAGTCAGACAGAGAAGCATGTCATCAGCAAAAGCACTGAGTTTCATCTCCTCTTCCACCCTCTTAATCCCCACCACTTGAACCTCCTGTTGAATGGCCCGCAGTAGCGGTTCCAACGCAAGCACAAATAGAAGTGGAGAGAGTGGGCAGCCCTGCCGCGTGCCCCTTTCCAAAGTAAATGACTCTGAGAAGACCCCATTCACTCAGACTCTCGCCGCGGGAAGCTGATATAAGACTCGGACCCAATGGGCAAACTCCCCTCGAATCCCAAAACCACCCAAAGCATCCCACAGATAGGCCCAGGCGACCCTGTCAAACGCTTTCTCAGCGTCCAGACTGACCAATAATAACGGTGAATGCTTCGCAATGCAATGTTCCATTCCCAAAAGTAACTTAGCAATGTTCTTAGTCGCATCCCTTCCCATCACAAAACCTACTTGCCTCTCATCTATCAAGGATGGTAACATGGGATTCAGCCGCTTTGCTAGTATCGAGGCCAAAATCTTAACGTCATTGTTAATAAGTGAGATAGGCCGATATGACGCAGATTCTAATGGGTTTTTCCCCGACTTCGGGATTACAGTAATATTTGCACAACGCATGTCTCTGGGGAAGCCGCCCACCTGCAGAGCTTCCGCATACATTGCTAACATACTGGGGGCTAACCTAGGGGACAATATCTTATAGTACTCTGCCCCAAAACCATCGGGGCCCGGGGCCTTATGTGATTTCCCTCTCTGGATGGCATCCTGGACTTCCTTCCCAGTCAGAGGGGCATTGAGCCTCTGCAGCTCCTCCTCAGTTAGCTGAGGCAACGTCACCCTATCCATGAACGCTCTACTTTGAGTATGATCGCGTTCCTCCTCCGTATACAAGGAGGCATAAAAGCTCCGAAAAATTTCTGCAATGTGTTGCGGTTGGTGCTGCAGGTTCCCTTCCGCATCTTTAAGAACAGGGACAAAACGTGCTCCGCCCGGGTCACGAACCAACTTAGCTAACAACCTCCCGGACCGATTACCATATCTATACAATTTATGTTGATAGTATTGCAAAGACATCTTGGCTCGTCTCTGCAGAAGCTCATTAAGGGCCAACTGAGCCTTAACATAATCCTGCTGAAGTACCCTGGCTCCCTGTCCGCTCGAATTACTAAGGTTATGCTGTAGAGCCTGTAAGTTACGTTCCAAGACCAAGATGCTATGATCCAAATGTCTGCGCCTTTTAGCAGTATAGGCTATAATCACCCCCCTCATAACTGCTTTACTAGCTTCCCAGAATAGGAGGGGTGGACAATCAGGAGTATCATTAAACAAGACATACTCATCCCATTGCTTCTCCAAGAAACTGCGAAAGTCTGTATCCTCCCATAAGTAAGCCGGAAAGCGCCAGCTCGCCTTACCTAAAAAAGAGGTGCTGTGGAACAGCTTAACCAAACAAGGTATCCAGAGGGGAGTCCTTGTGTAAATCATAAATATTAGAAAAAATATTGAATTCCAATGTTCTAATGTGGATCTCACTCAAAAATATTGCAAAAATACTTGTTGAGGGTAATATGGATCTGTGGTTGAGAGCCAGTATATTACCCTCCAAGAGATTCCCTCAATGTGAAGTAGAGGGAAAAAAAGAAATTTACAATACAGGAAGAGATGATAAGCCCTCATGGTCAGAACTAACCCCAGAAGAAGTACTGGGGGAGTTCAATGAGGTTGAACTTTTGAGAAATAGCTAAAGCTTCTGTAAAGTCCAAAAAATTGAACTTCTTGTCCTTGGAACAGAATAAGGTCCTAGGAAAGAGTGGAGATAATCTGACTGGTTTGGATGAAAAGGCAGAAATACCCTTTGCAGAAAAAAGGGGATAGGTCTTTAAGACCCCCTTTATTCCAATGAAAGACAAAGACATTTGTACTAGGCATTGAGCCCTCAACTTCTTGAAGATCTTTCAAAGTCAGATGTTGTATAGAGATTGACGCAATAACAAGAATATAGATGGAGAATCTCTGTTTGGTTAAATATGGAAGAACTATAGAGGAGGTTTCGTGGAAACTTATATTATGTTCTTCACTTACAGGGATAGGACTAGACTTCTTGAAAAGATCTAGCCCTGAAATAACCAGGTCTCGAGTCGTACGTGAATGAGTGAGGAGGAGATCCTTAGTCTTAAAACAGCAAGTCTGGATCCTTCTATAATTTCAAATAGTAGCTGGAGAAAAAGACGCAATATAAGGGGATACCATGTTTGCCGCTTTAGGAGTGCAATATGAGTATCATGCGTTTTCTTCTTCAACATAAGCTACCATGAAGTATAGGAATTAGAAGGAAAGTCGTGAATAAGGAGCAACTGCAGTGAAAAAAATGCATCCCTGATGTGGAAGTTCCAGTGAGATGTGGAACAAACCAGGGAATTGTGCAATTTTCTACGCTTTCACGTGGTCTAAACCCTGGTTACCTTTTCTTAAAAGGAAATTTTAAGGAATATGGTAAGAGTAGGAAAAAACCAGTCATGTAGGAGCATGACTGGTAGAATCTACCAGCTGAAGCCCTTGTTAACTATCTGGCCGCTACCCATTAGGAGTAGCTCTGAGGCTCTCTGGCAAAGGCCCACAGTTGCAGAGCTTTTGTTGTAGAATTTGCAGAGAGCATGTTGTAGGTTGCTTAGATCTGGCTGTTGAATTGCCAGTGTGCAACCTAATCTATTCTGTTGAAGCCAAAGAGAACTGAAGGTGGCTAAGAATAGTAGACAGGCCTGAAGCCTGCAACAATAAACAGTCCAAATGAGTTCTGGACCTTTTGGAATTATCTGTTATTAAGGCAGCATAAAAAGTTAGGTCCTATGGATTGGAGAGGACCGAGAGACATAATTTGTAGTAGTGATACCCAACGTCTGTCTGAAAAGCTACCTTAAAAAGATATCTGAGAATAAGATGAACCGCAAAGGGGGAGAAAACTCTGTATGGAAACTACTTACTGGATTAGGTACTGAAGAAAATCCTATGGCTTAGAGAATAAGCCCTCCAGATGAGTAGTAGTACTCTTAGAGACTGAATGTCTGGGCTAAGAGGAATAGAAGTAATACAGAGTTGAGAAGACTTACAATTTGGTAAGTCTTTGAAGAGATAAGGTCCCCTTGCAGTTAAAAGTATGAGAGATGCTCGTACAGTAAATTGACAAGGTGAAGGGTATAGCTCATCCTGTTAGTTGTTAGGCCTCCTTTTGTTTTAAAAGGAGGAACCTGTTAGCTCTGGGGTATGATAGTCCTTAATAGCTCTTAGAGCTAGAAGGATAGATTTCTCTTGTAGCAAGAGATTCATGCCCAGAGTCGAGGATTGAGTCAATGTATGACTGATATCTCAGCATGGATGAGATGAATGTTAGATGCTTCTGTTGAAAAAGAAGTAGACTCAAAAGTTCTAAACCTCACACAGAAAAAATGAATAAAAAAATCAGAAACCCTGCGATTGCTGGGTTTGCTGAGCTTGTTGAGGTTTTGACTTTCTTAGCCTGGTGTGATGTTGCCCATCTTTGGAAACATCTGCAGAATGGGTAGAAGATGGATAAAACTTTTTTCCCTTGGGGGAATAAAGTTTAGGAGATTTTTTATTAGCTGGGATAGAGGAACGTTTTGACAATCCTCTAAGGTTAACAGCATCAGTGCTCAACTGATTAGCTTGAAATAAAGCCACCTTGTTGAAGAGATTTTCACCAGTACAAGGAGTATTTCCCAGCCTTTCCTGAACCCATCTGTCCAAGTCTGAAGCTTAGAGCCAGGCTATGCGTCGTGCTCCTATAGCTATAGCAGACATTCTGCTAATAGACTCAAAACAGTCCAAGGAAGCACGATTAAGGAACCTAGAGATATTCTGAGCATGACTGACTAATAAGGAATAGTCTGCTTTTTTATGCTATGGAAGAAAAGGGTTCAAAAACTTTAAGTTCTTTGTGACCTCTTCAAGAGATAATCCCATATAGAAAATATATGAGATAATTCTTGCTGAAAGCATGGATGCCTGGAAGCATCGACGTCCAAAGGCATCTAAAGTCCTAGACTCACGACCTGGCGGATAAGAAGAGTGCTTCTTTGCACTCTTAATATGCCTCATTGCTGATTCTACAATAGAATGATGAGGAAGTTGAGTCTTTTGAAAACCTGGAGAAGGTGGCACCTTGTACATAGTGTCAAGTGTCTTAGAATGTGGGGATACCGTTAAAGGAGTTTCCCACATTCTTAATAGTAGATCTTGTAAGATCTGATGCAAAGGAAGCATGATCACCTCCTTTGGAATCCAGGGGAATTGCAGTGTCTCTGAATTCCCCAGTAGGGATTCTTTACCAGGTATAGAAATGGCAAGTAACTTTGCCATATCAAGCAGAAAAGCTTGAAAAGAAATCTCCCTCGAGGAGGACCCTCTAAAATGAGGGGTAAAGGCTGGACTTGTAGAAAAAACAGCCTTGGTACCGATGGATTCATCCCAGTCATCAGGATCGGAAGACTTAAAAGGATGAAGCATCGGATTTTCTTTAAAGCGATGTCTTCAGTACCGCCCAAGGTCGGTACTGAGACGAGTCGGTACCGAATCCTCCATGCTAGAGATCGATTCCAGGCTCGGCATTGAGGGAAGCGATTCTGTCGAAGCAAGCATGGACGGTACCGACACCGATACCGATGTCGATACCGGTACCGGTACCGAAGCCGATGCCGGTACCGAAGCTGATGCCGATACCGATACTCGAGGAACGGTCTGCAGCAACTCTAGCGGTACCGAAGTAGCCGAGAGTGCTAGACTACATTCATCGGTGAGGAGTGTTTCATCCATCACCATAGCCGATGCCGGGGTGTCGGTACCACTCGAAGCGGCCACAACCACCGAGCATGGCCCAGGTATGTTCACCGAGGTAAGAACCCCGGGAACAACCTGGAGCCCCGTTAATGCTTTGGAGCCCGAAGACTCCCGCCGGGGCTTTATTGCCAAGATGTCCTCGAGGGCAAGGCTGAAGCCATCTCGATGCTGAGAAGGAGATCTACCACTCGAGGACTGGCTCGTCTTTACAGACTTTTGTTTGGTTACCTGATCCTGTGAAGAAGAAGATATTCTAGCTGGTGACATCAAGAGGGATGTGAACCGGGTATCGAGTTGTGCTCGATTCTGAAGACTTCTTCTGTTTGAGCTCCAGCAGGAGAGACACTCCAGAGGGAAATGGTCAGGACCTAAACATTTCAGACATCAAGTATGAGTGTCTGAAAAAATATCTGTACCGCCACACTTTGAGCATTTCTTAAGGATGGTGGCTGGCTTTTCCATAATGGAAGGGTAAAGGCCTAGTGGCCTAGAAACCGTCAGGCACTACTCAGGAAAAAATTTCTAAGAAAAGAAGAAATTCTTCAGGAAAAAGAAAGAAAAGCACCGGCGGTACCGGTGGCGTCGAGAGAAGGCAGACGCGACCACAAAAAACTAAGAAGAAAAAGAAGAATTTTCTGCGGTGACAGGAATACGTCCTGCCGGCTCCGCGGAAAATGGAAAACTGATGAGAGGGAAGTAAATGGGCGGGAAGGCAGCGCGCATGCGCGTGGGATGCTCCCAAAAGCTTTCTTTTTGGATGCTGAGGAGCGTTCCCGCACAGGCTCCGTTGGTACCGACGTACCCATATGTGAAGACTCATTCCTGCTTGTTCCTGGAAATAGACCAGTATGGCCCATCTAGTCTGCCCAGCAATATGGCAGGAGTAGGTGCATCCCTTCCCATGTCTTTGCTTAGTGGTGCACCCACCAGGAGCAGGTGCACCCCTCCCCACATCTTCAGCCCTCCTCATATCTTTGTTTCTTTAGGGGTGAACCCACCGCACCTCCCCCCATTGATCCATGTAGGACACCCTTATTTGTTGAGAAATTAGATGGTTCAGTTTATTTTGATTTAATCTTGTTGCTGTAAAGTGATCCACTGTGTCTGTCCCAGGCCACTTTGAATTCCGTCACTGTGTTTGCCCCCCACCACCTCCATCGGGAGGGCATTCCAAGCATCCACCACCCTTTCAGTAAAACAGTATTTCCTGACATTGCCTTTCAATTTACCATCTTGCAGCTTCATGTCATGCCCTCTAGTTTTACAGCTTCCCCGTCTCTGGAAGAGGTTTGTTTATTCATTATTGCTCTTTAAGTATTTAAAGGTCTGAATCATATCTCCCCTTTCCCTCCTCTCCTCCAAAGTGTACCTATTTAGGTCTTCAAGTCTCTCCTCATAAGGCTTCTGACGCAGGCTCCAAATCATTTTGGTCGCCTTCCTCTGAACAGCTTCCACTCTTTTTACATCCTTTCCAAGATACGGTCTCCAAAACTGAACACAGAATTCCAAGTGAGGCCTCACCAGAGACTTATACAGTGGCACTAGTACCCCTTCCTTTCTGCTGGTAATTCCTCTTTGAATGCAGCCCAACATCCCCTTGGCTTTTGCCACTGCCTTGTCGCACTGTTTTGCCACCTTGAGATCTACAGAAATAATCACAACGAGGTCTTTATCCTGCTCCATGCACACCAACCTCTCGCCCCCTAAAGCGTACATTTCCCTTGGATTTCTGCTACCCAAGTGCATGACACTGCACTTCTTCACATTAAATCTTAATTGCCAAGCATCAGACCATTCCTCCAGCTTTTGCAGATCCCTCCTCATGTTAAGCACTCCCTCGGGGGAATCCACTCTGTTGCAAATTTTCATGTCATCTGCAAAAAGACAGAATTTTCCATTCAGTCCTTCAGCAATATCACTCACAAATACATTGAACAGTCCCGGGCCTAGGACCGAACCCTGAGGCACCCCGCTAATCACCTTTCTTTCATCCGCGTGAGCTCCATTTATCATCACCTTCTGTCGTCTGTCAGTCAACCAATTTCTGATCCAGTTTACCACTTTGGGACCCATCCCCAAACTGCTGAGTTTATTGATAAGCCTCCTATCAGGGACAGTATCAAAGGCTTTGCTGAAATCCAGGCAGACAACATCCATCGCGTGTCCTTGATCCAGTTCTCTGGTCACCCAGTCAAAGAACTCAATGAGATTTGTCTGGCAAGATCATCCCTCGATAAAACCATGTTGCCTCTGATCCTGTAACCCACTGGTTTTGAGAAAGTTCACTATTCGCTCTTTCAGGAGCGTCTCCATTATTTTTCCCGCCACCGAGGTAAGGCTCACGGGCCTGTAGTTTGACACTTCTTCCGTGTCACCACTTTTGTGTAAAGGTACGACATCAGCCATTCTCCAGTCCTAAGGAACCTCTCCTGTTTCCAAGGATCTATTGAAAACATCCTTTAACAGCCCTGCAAGAACCTCTCTGAGCTCTTTCAGTATCCTGGGATGTATCCCATCCGGTCCCATGGCCTTGTCCACTTTCAATTTTGCAAGTTCTAAAACCTCATCCTCTCTGAATGGTGTGGTATCTACCTCATTCCCATTTTTATATTTGGGAGTCACAGGTGGTCCTTCTCCAGGATTTTCTTTAGTAAAAACAGAGCAGAAGTATTTGTTTAGTAATTTCGCTTTATCAATGTCATTTTCCACGAGTCCGTTTCCAGCACTTCTGAGTCCTGCAATTCCACCTCTGATCTTCTTCCTTTCCCGAATATACCTGAAGAAATTTTGTTGCTGCACTTAACATCTTCAGCCATCTTTTCCTCTGCCTTTGATTTTGCTATCCTTATTTCTCTTTTTGTCTCCTTGAGTTTGATCCTGTATTCATTTCTGTGTTCTTCTGTTTGCAAGCTTTTGAATTTTGTGAAAGCTGTGTTTTTTGCCCTTATTTGAGCAGCCACTTCTTTGGAAAACCAAATAGGTTTCCTTCTCCTCTTGTTTTTATTTACTTTTCTTACATATTTATCTGTTGCCCCTTTTATTGCTCCTTTTATTTTAGCCCATTGCAATTTCACTTCCCTTATCCCCTTCCACCCTGTCAGCTCCTCCTTTAGGTACTCGGCCATTTTATTGAAGTCAGTGTTTTTGAAGTTTAGGACTTTGAGCTTGCTATGATTGGATTGCACCTTGGCTTTTATATCAAACCACACCGTGTGATGATCACTGTTGCTCACAGGGGCACTCACCCGGACATTAGACATGCTATCACTGTTGGTGAGCACCAAATCCAGCGTTGAGCTTTCTCTGGTTGGTTCCATCACCATTTGTCTAAGTAACGCATCTTAGATAGCGTCCACAATTTTTTTGCTGCTTTCCAGATTTGCAGAAGGAGTAATCCAATCCACGTCGGGTAGATTAAAGTCACCCAATATGATCGTTTCCCCCTTTGTTGCTATCTTGGCAATATTTATAATCAATTTGTTATCTATCTCTTCAATTTGAGTCGGAGGTCTGTAGATTACAGCAGTATGGATGACAGTGCCATCTCCTCTTTCCAACATGATCCTGAGCGCTTCTTCTTTTCCCCATGCACCCTGAATTTCAGTAGCTTTCCCCATGCACCCTGCATTTCAGTAGCTTTGAATATCATGGGAAAAATCTGAACTAGCTGAGCATTATTTTTTGAAATACTGGAATTATAACGTTGTGGTGAATAACAAGAAGATAATACATCTGGCAACAGAAACAGGTCATTGATGCGAAGGTGAGCACTGGGTTTAAACTATATTGAAAATCCAGAAATTTGCTCCTTAGACGTCTGAGACCTGGTTGCCAATTTAGATAAACACAAAACCTCACGGTGAGGAGTGGAGCGTTAACATTATTTTGGTTACTCAAGAGTACAACGAACTCCAGAAAGTGATCGCATTTATACTTTGTTGAAGATATACTTTGTTGATATTGCTTTTGACATACAAAGCTACTCCTCCCCCTTTTCCATTTTATCTGTCTCTTCTGAATAGATTATAGCCAGGTATGGCTATATCCCAATCATGTGATTCATTAAAAGTCCTTTTCCACCATTAGGGCTTCCCAGGTCTGGAAGTTTGTTGGCTAAGCTTCGGGCATTTGTGCTCATTGTTTTCCAGCATTTAACTGGCTTGTGTGTATTTTGCATTGATTTTATTCTACCCACTTCTTCCCAGTTGCTTTGGATGTGTTGTTACAAGCCTGCTTCAGGCTTGTAACAAGGGCGGGGCTAATTGAATTGAATCAACTCTGCAACTGACCAAATACCTGAACCAGTCTGCTCATCAGAACTTCAAGAGACTACACACTCAGCTAAGGCTTTCAAACTTTACAATTGCCTGTTTTTTGATAAACTTTACCTGTTGAATATAGGTTTTTAGGAATCTTCAGCCTGCCTATGTTCCTTGCATAGCCTTTAAATCAGCTATCTGAGTGAGCCCTCAGTTCATAGAAGGTCTACTGGCCAGGAACACTTAAAACTTCCTGCCCACCCCACCCCTTACCCCCCACACCCCAGGGTTGCATTGCCTATATAGTTATCATATACATTGACATCTGTCCTTGAATTAGGTGTTACACCCACTTTTTCTCCTTTTCTCCTCCTAGGACAGCTGAATCAGAATGTCGTGTATTCAATGCAATAACTGTGGTGTTTTCATTCTGAGAAGAATCATTTGGAACTTAAGAGCTTGCCCTATATGCCTCAAGTTAGCTGCTATGCATAAAGAATTGATTCTTCTAAGGGAAGAATTAGCTGCAATTAATTAAACACACTTCTCCTCTAGGGTACAAACTGAACAAAATCTACCACCGCTCCCACAAAGAATCAAACAGCCAAGGAACAAATGGATCACAGTGGGCTCTGGTAGGTTGTGACCTGTAATACAGAGACACCCTATACATCAAGAGATATCCTTGCATAATGCCTTCTCTGCCTTGGATAACGAGGGTGCCTAATCTGTGGAAACTGAAGTGCCCTTAAATGAGAGACTTAATGCCAAATCTACTGATAAAGTATCAAATAGGAAGAAAAAAAATCACAAAACAGAAAACTACTACTACTTGGAGATTTCATCATCAGAGGCACCAACTTGGGAACACAATTCAAAGGAGAGAGGATGATCAAATGCCTCCCAGGCTCTTCAG
The DNA here is from genome assembly GCA_033557465.1 of Ichthyophis bannanicus. NCBI lineage: Eukaryota > Metazoa > Chordata > Amphibia > Gymnophiona > Ichthyophiidae > Ichthyophis > Ichthyophis bannanicus. Next base: position 935,615,226 of record CM066033.1, on the reverse strand, counting down.
TCTATAGTCAGTGCAGAAAGTGAGCACTCCAAAACTGATATTGTCATCCACTTGGGTACAAATGACATGGCTAGAAACAGTGCCTCTGCAGTTCAAAGGGACTTCCAGACTCTGGGAGAGAAACTCAAGTCCATTGTTAACACTATAGCATTCTCAGTTCTACCTGTTCATGGTAAGGGGGCAGAAAGGTTGCATCGCATAAACAACTTTAATACATGGCTCCAAACCTGGTGCAAACAAGAAGGATTTAGATATATTGGCGACTGGGGAAACAGATGGATCAACAAGAGACTATACTGTGCTGATGGACTACATCTCTCCATCGCAGGGAAAAGGATGCTAAATGAAAAATTCAGGCAGTATGCGGACAGGCATTTAAACTAGGGAAAGGGGATGATGGATGGAGGAGGACAAGTTCAGTACGTCACTCCCAGCAAACGCAAAACATTGGAAACAGCCACACTTTTGAACCACACATCATGGCATGCGGGAAGGGGCATGTAGAACAAAATCCATGCAAAATGCAGGCAAGTCAGTCAACAAATGCTGGAAAGCAATGAGCACAAATGCTCAAAGCCTAGCCAACAAAGTTCCTAATCTGGAAGCCCTAATGGTGGAAAAGGACTTGGACATTGTGGCCATTACAGAAACATGGTTTAATGAATCGCATGAATGGGACATAGCCATAGATGGCTATAATCTATTTAGAAAAGATAAAGAGGGTAGAAAAGGAGGAGGAGGAGCCCTATATGTCAAAAACAATATTAAAGCTGCTGAAATCCAGGGGACGTGGGGAAAAGAAGCAGCGCTATGGATTGTGTTGGGAACAGAAGATGGCACTGTCATCCATACTGGTGTGGTCTACAGACCTCCAACTCAAACTGAAGAAATGGATAGCAAATTGATTGTTGATATTGCAAAGATAGCCATGAAGGAGGAAGTGATTATATGGGGTGACTTCAATCTACCCGATGTGGATAGCAGTGTTCCTTCTGCAAATGTGGAAAGACGTGAAAAAATTGTGGAAGCCTTCCAAAATGCATTACTTAGACAAATGCTGATGGAACCGACCAGGGAAAGCTCGATGCTGGATTTCGTGCTCACCAACGGAGATAGCATGTCAGATATCCAGGTGGGTGCCCTTGTGAGCAGCAGCGATCATCACACAGTGTGATTTGAGATAAAAGCCACGGTAGAATCCAATCACAGCAAGCTCAAAAGTCCTGGACTTCAAAAACAGTGACTTCAGTAAAATGGCCAAGTACCTGAAGGAGGAGTTGGCAGGTTGGGAGGGGATAAGGGAAGTGGAATTGCAATGGGCTAAACTAAAGGAGGCAATAAAAGGTGCAACAGATACATATGTAAGGAAAGTAAATAAAAACAAGAGGAAAAGGAAACCTATTTGGTTCTCCAAAGAAGTGGCTGCATAGATAAAGGCAAAAAACACAGCTTTCACAAAATTCAGAAGCTCACAAACAGAGGAATACAGAAAATAATACAAGATCAACTAAAACAGACAAAAAGAGAAATAAGGATAGCAAAATCAAAGGCAGAAGAAAAGATGGCTAAAGATGTGAATTGTGGTGACAAAACATTTTTCAGGTATATTCAGGAGACGAGGAAAATCAGAGATAGAATTGCAGGACTCAAAAGTGCTGGGAACAGATTTGTGGAAAGTGACATTGAAAAACCAAAAATGCTAAACAAACACTTCTGCTCTGTTTTAACTAGAGAAAATTCTGGAGAAGGAGCACCTGTGATTGACAAATATACAAATGGGAATGGAGTTCTTATGGTGTATTAGAACAGCTTGCAAAACTGAAAATGGACAAGGCTATGGGACCGGATGGAATACATCCCAGGATACTGAAAGAGCTCAGAGTTTTTTGCAGGGCCATTAAAGGATGTTTTTAATAGATCCTTGGAGATAGGAGAAGTGCCACAGGACTGGAGAAGGGCTGATGTGGTACTTCTTCACAAAAGTGGTAGTTGGGAAGAAGTGACAAACTACAGGCCAGTAAGCCTTACCTCAGTGGCGGGAAAAGTAATGGAGGCGCTCCTGAAAGAAAGAATAGTGGACTTTCTCAAAGCCAATAGGTTGCATGATCCGAGGCAACATGGTTTTACCAAAGGACGATCATGCCAAACAAATCTGATTGAGTTCTTTGACTGGGTGACTAGAGAACTAGATCAAGGGCATGCGATGGATGTGATTTATCTAGATTTCAGCAAAGCTTTTGATACTGTTCCTTATAAGAGGCTTATCAATAAACTGACCAGCCTGGGGATGGGTCCCAAGGTGGTGTGAACTGGATCAGAAATTGGTTGACTGACAGACGACAGAAGTGACAGTAAACGGAACTCACTCGGATAAAAATGATATATTTTGTAAGTACCCATAATGTAAATATGTTCTAACTTTTTACTGTTCAAATGTTATATTGTTACTTGTAAATAGTTCCACCTGTTCTATGTAAAACGACTAGGTATGCGCTTTAACATACCATATAACTTACTGTTCCTTGTAAACCGCACTTGATACTTGGGAAAGAGCGGTATAGAAATAAGTGTTAAATAAATAAATAAATAAATAAAAAGAAGGTGATTAGCAGTGTGCCCCAGGGTTCAGTCCTGGGAACGATACTGTTCAATGTATTTGTGAGTGATATTGCTGAAAGACCAATTGGAAAAGTCTGTCTTTTGCAGATGACACAAAAATTTGCAATACAGTGGACTCCCCTGAGGGAGTGGATGACATAAGGAAAGATCTACAAAAGCTTGAAGAATGGTCTAATGCTTGGCAGCTAAGATTTATTGTGAAGAAGTACAGTATCATGCACTTGGGAAGCAGAAATCCAAGGGAATTGTATGCGATATGGAGTGAAAGGTTGGTGTGTATGGACCAGGATAAGGACCTCGGAGTGACTGTTTCTGAGGATCTTAAAGTGGCAAAACAGTGTGACAAGGTGGTGGCAAAAGCCAGAAGAATGCTGGGTTACATACAAAGAGGAATTACCAGCAGAAAGAAAGAGGTACTAATGCCACTGTACAAGTCGCTGGTGAGGCTTCACTTGGTATATTGTGATAAGTTTTGGAAACCATATCTCACAAAGGATATAAAAAAGCTGGAAGCAGTTCAGAGGAAGGCAAACAAAATGATTTGGAGCCTGCATCAGAAGACTTATGACAAGAGACTTGTTGAAGTCCTAAATATGTACACTCTGGAGGAGAGGAGGGGCAGAGGAGATTCAGACCTTTAAATACTTAAAGAGTATTAATGAACAAACAAACCTCTTCTGTAAAACTAGAGGGCATAACATGAAACTGTAGGGGGGTAACATGAAAGGCAATGTCAGGAAATCTTTTTCACTGAAAGGGTGGTGGATGCTTGGAATGTCCTCCTAATGTGAGTGATGGGGGCAAATACAGTGACAGAATTCAAAATGGCATGGGACAGACACAGTGGATCTCTTTATAGCAACAGTATAAAATCAAAACAAACATAACTATCTCTTATATCTCAACAAATGGGGGTGACCTACACAGAGCAGTGGGTGCACCCCTAAACAAAGGCATGGGGAGGGGTGAACGGCACAGAGCGGCAAGTGCCGCCTTGCTGGATAGACTAGATTGATCATACTGGTCTTTATCTGCCGTCATATACTATGTTACTTATGTTATTCCTCTCTGTAAGCAGCCAGCATCCTTCTGGCTTTGGCTACCACCTTGTCACATTATTTCGCCACCTTAAGATCCTCAGACACTAGCACTCCGAGAATTACCTCTCATGGCCACCACCAACCTCTCACAACTATTGCATACAATTCCTTTGGATTTCTGCATCCCAAGTGCATGACTCTGCAATTCTTTGCATTAAATTTTAACTGCCAAGCATTAAACCATTCTGCCAGTGTTTTTAGATCTTTCCTCATGTTGTCCACTCCCTCAGAAGTGTCCAACAGGAAGATGTATTACAACTATTTGATAAACTGAAGAGTAGCAAATCACCTGGACCATATGGTATAGATCCAAGGGTGTTGAAAGAACTGAAATATGAGATTGCAGACCTACTATTAGTATTTGTGAACTATCATTTAAATCATCTGTAATACCTGAAGATTGGAGGATGGCCAATGTAACGCCAATTTTTAAGAAGGGTTCCAGGAGTGATCCGGGTACAGACCGGTGAGCTTGACGTCAGTACTGAGAAAAATGGTAGAAACCATTATAAAGAACAAAATTACTGAACATGTAAATAATCATGGCTTAATGGGAGACAACTAACATGGCATTAGCCAAAGAAGATCTTGTCTTACTAATCAGTTATATTTTTTTGAAAGTGTGAACAAACAGGTAGACAAAGGTGATTCAGTTGATATAGTGTATCTGGATTTTCAGAAAGACTTTGACAAGGTCCCTCGTGAGAGACTCTTGGCGAAAATAAAAAGTCATGGGATAGGAGGCAGTGTACTATTGTGGATAAGGAAATGGTTAAAATATAGAAAGCACAGGATAGAGCTAAATGGCCAATTTTTCCACTGGAGAAAGATGAATAGTGGAGTAGTGCTGGATCCACTGCTTTTTAACATATTCATAAATGACCTGGAAATGGTAATAATGAGTGAGGTAATCAAATTTGCAAATGACACAAAATTATTCCAAGTTGTTAAAATCCAAGAGGATTGTGAAAAATTGCAAGAGGACATTGATAAATTGGAAGACTGGGCATCCAAATGGCAGCTGAAATTTAAAGTGGATAAGTGCAAAGTTATTCACATAGGAAAGTACAACCCAAACTATGGTTCCACAATGCAAGGTTTCACATTCGGAACCATCACCCAGGAAAAAGATTTAGGCGTTATCATGTAAAGCATGTTGAAACCCTCAGCCCAGTGTGGATCGGCGGCCAAGAAAACAAATAGAATGCTTGGAATTATAAGGAAAGGAATGGATAATAAAACAAAGGATATTATAATGTCTCTGTATCATTCCATGGTGCGACTGCCTCTTGAATATTGTGTGCAATTCTGGTCACCCTATCTTAAAAAGGATATAGCGTTATTAGAAAAGGTACAGAGAAGAATCACCAAAATGGTAACGGTTAGGGCTCTTCAACCTGGAAAAGAGATGGCTGATGGGAGATATGATAGAAGTCTATAAATTAATGAATGGAGTGGAACGGGTAAACATAGATCGATTGTTTATGCCATCAAAATACAGAAAGACTAGGGGACATGCAATGAAGCTGCAGTGCAACTAACCTATTTAAAACTAATAAGAGAACGTATTTTTCCACTCAAAGCGTAATCAAACTCTGGAATTCGTTACCAGAAGATGTAGTAAAAACTGTTAATGTAGATGGGTTTAAAAAAGGTTTGGACAAGTTCCTGGAGGAAAGGTCCATAAACCATTATTAACAGGGACCCAGGAAATCCGCTGCTTGCCCCAATAGGGGAGGGGAGGAGTGGCCTAGTGGTTAGGACAAGGTACTTCGGGCCAGAGGGCCGGGGGTTCAAGTCCCACCTGGGGACAGCAATCTCAGGCCGGAGGGACTGGGATTTCTAGTCCTATAGGCACTCCTTGTGGTCTTGGGCAAGCCACTTAACCCTCCAGTGCCCATGTTCCCTGTAAGTATTAGCGTATGTGTGTCATATCCCCTCGTGTTAAATGTATCTCCCAATTGACCGCTTTGACCCGGTGAAAAGCGGGATATAAATACAGCTAAATAAATAAATAAAATAAATACAAGCACTGTGGAACCTGTGTCTTCTGGGGAAACTGCTAGGTACTTGTGACCTAGATTGGCTACTGTTGGAAAAAGAATACTGGGCTTGATGGACCTTGGTCTGACTCAGTATGGCATATCTTATGTTCTTAAATTTTAGTGTCATCTGCAAAAAGGCAGACTTTTCCGTTCAGTCCTTCCGCAATATCCCTCACAAAAACATTGAACAATATTGATCTCAGGACCGATCTCTGAGGCACAGCACTACATATCTTCCTTCCTTCCTTCTGAGTTCAGTTTACCACCACCTTCTGTTGTCTGTCAGTCAACCAATTTCTGATCCAGTTCATCACCTTGGGACCTCTATCCCCAGGCTACTCAGTTTATTGAGAAGCCTCCTGTGAGGAATAGTATCAAAAGCTTTGCTGAAATCTAGGTAAATCACATCCATCGCATGCCCTTTATCTATTTGTCTGGTCACCCAGTCAAAGAACTCAGATTTGTTTGGCATGATCTTCCCCTGGTAAAACCATGTTGTCTCGGATCATGCAATCCATTGGTTTCCAGAAAGTCCACTATTCTTTCTTTCAAGAGTACCTCCATTATTTTTTCCACCACAGAGGTAAGGTTTACCGACCTATAGTTTGTTGCCTCTTCCCTAGTACCACTTTTGTGAAGAGTTACCACATCAGCCCTTCTTCAGTCCTGCTCTTCTGTCTCCAAGGATCTATTAAAAACATCCTTTAAAGGTCCTGCCAGAACCTCTCGGAGCTCTTTCAGTATCCTGGGATGTATCCCATTCAGTCTCATGGTCTTGTCCACTTTCAGTTTTGCAAGTTGTTCAAACACATCTTCTGTGGGTGGTATGGTATCTACTCCATTTCCATTTGCATATTTCTCATGCATACATGGTCCTTCTCCAGGATTTTCCTTCGTGAATACAGAACAAAAGTATTTGTTTAGCATTTTCGCTTTTTTAATGTCACTTTCCAGAAATCTGTCCTCGGCTTTGAGTCTTGCAATTTCACCTCTGATCTTCCTCTTCTCCCGAATATATCAGAAAAAAGTTTTGTCTCCACGCTTCACATATTTAGCCATCTTTTCTTCCGCCTTTGCTTTTGCTATCCTTATTTCTCTCTTTGTCTCTTTTAGCTTTATCCTGTATTCTTTTCTGTGTTCCTCTTTTTGAGATCTTCTGAATTTTGTGAAAGCTTTGTTTGCCTTTATTTGTGTAACCACTTCTTTAGAAAACCATATAGGCTTCCTTTTGTTTTTATATACTTTCCTTACATACGAGTATATATCTGGTGTCCCTTTTATTGCCTCTTAGTTTAGCCCACTGCAATTCCACTTTCCTTATATCCTCCCAACCTGCCAACTTCTCCTTCAGGTACTTTCCTATTTTACTGAAGTAAGCGTTTTTGAAGTCTCGAGTTTGCTGTGACTGGACTCTGCCTTGGTTTTTACCTCCAACCACACTGTGTGATGATCACCACTGCTCAAATGGACACGCACCTGGACATTCGACACGCTATCTCCATCAGTTAATACTAAATCCAGCATCAAACATTCCCTGGTCAGATCCATCACCAGGTGTCTGAGCAATGCTTCTTGGAAAGCATCCACAATCTTTTTACTACTTTCCAGATTTGCAGAATACTCCAATCTGGTAGATTAAAGTCAGCCAATATGATCACTTCTCACCCAAGGGTGCCATCTTGTTCAGTCAGATAATATAGCTAGGACGGTAGTAAAAAATAAAACAAGGTATGGAGGTAACTCCCAGCCAAGGCAGAGTCCAGTCACAGCAAACTCGAGACTTCAAAAACGCTTACTTCAGTAAAATTGCATGTCAAGGCTGTATTCCCAAGAGAAAGGGCAGAATGCCTCAAACAACTGGCAGGAGACGTATAGCACTGCCGTTTAGTCCTAGCCCGTCTCTTCCTCCGCCTGCTGGGCCACATGGCCTCGACGGTCCACATCATGCCCTCAGCCCATTTGCACATGCGGACAGCCCAGTGGTGCCTCTGCTCATAATGGACTCAAGCCCCACAGGTAAGCTCCCCCCAGGTTGTGCGGGAGCCAGGGCCTAAAGCCTCTGAGCCTTTGGTTTATGGGCTCCATGGCCTTATCTTTTGGGGGTGAGAACCCTGTTGCTGGCCTGAGAAAGGCTGGTAGTGGTGACTCTGTTGGACTTGCCTTTTTTCATCCTCGTGAAAAGGGGTCTTCTCCCCGATGGTTTCTTACAGAGAAAGAATGAGGTCTTTTTTGAGAGCCTCTGTCGGGTCACCGTATCGGCCTCGATCTCAGCTGCCTTGTCGGCCATAGGCTTGCTGAACAGGTTCTCACTGGTGCAGGAAACATCGAGCAGCTTGTCTTGGACCCATTGTCCGAGGTCTGAAGACTGTAGCCAGGCTTGGCGCCGGGTACAGATGCCCGCCGCAGCAACTCGGGCTGCTGACTCAAAGCTGTCATAGGCCGCCCAGGAGAGGAACTTAGAACAGTCCTAGATCCCAGAGGTCAGGGATTGGAACCATTGGAGGAGTTTCCCGGCAAGCCCTGCTGAAAACCCAGACAACTGGGTTAGAGCCTGGATCCAACACTCCAGCACCGATACCTGGCAACACTTTCATCCAAGGGCGTCGAGGGCTCTAACATCCCTTTCGGGGGAGGGGGGAACAGAAGAGTGGGTTTTCTGTCTCTTAAATTTTTGCCTGGTTGACTCAACAACCATGAAGTTATGTGGATGCTGGGGCTTATGGAACCCCGTGCCTTTCCGGATGTGGTACATGGCATTGAGGCACCGTCTGACCACTGGCACAGACACTGGCACCGGCACCGTGAGAGTTTCCTTGGGTGGAGACTCATACTGGAGAATCTCCAGTTCTTCGGTGTGCAGGTCTTCCTCCACCTCAGTTTGCACCGAGAGAGCTCTGGCCATACCCTTGACAAAGTCCTGGAAGGCCATGTCCACCGGAGGAGAATGGCACTGGGGGAGACGGGTCCAAGGGGGTGTCTCAGTACCATCTTGTTTCCAGAGATGCCCTGCGACTCCTTGCCTCAAGGCCAGCACCAAGGTGCCAGGGGCCTCCGGAGGACCTGGGGACTGAGCCACGGAAACTGGCCAGGGAGGATCAGATGCCCAAGGAATGGGAACGAGACCTTGACCGGCGCCAAGGGCTCAACCAAGGCCGGTGGCACGCGGCTTGACAACCGGGGACTCTGCTGCAGTCAGGGGCCCGGTCTTTGGGTCAGATGATGCAAACGAATCAGTAATCATTGCCTGCTACAGCACTAGGATAGCAGTGATGTTCTGCTCCAGGGCCGCCATTCTGGTTTCCAAGCCAGAAGGCTCTGTAGCTTTTGTCACGGGCATTAAGGATTTCGGGCCCGGTGCCGGCATTCTCGCGAGTGCATCCTCAGCGAGGACTATGGTCTCGAGGAACCTCGCACAGTCTCCGCCAGCCGAGGAATTCTTTTTGAGGACCTTGATAGGGCGCTTCTTGGAGCTGCCCGAGTCCCTCTGAGCAGTTTTACCGGGCTTCTCTGGTGGTACCTCAATGAACTTCGAGGATTTTTTCTTCTTTCTCTCGGGGTCCGGGGTCTTCTCAGAGGAGCCACCACTGCGGGACTTTGAGGATGCTCGGGCCTCGTGGGAAGTGCTGGGCTTGGAGCTCGGCGTTGGGGAGGCTGGTGCTGTTGGACCTTGGGAACAGTTTTTCCTGCAACTCCGACCTCTTTTTATTGGTTTTAGGCATCAAGGCCTGGCACAGGTCACAGGAGGTGCTATCATGGTTCGGTCCAAGGCAGTGTAGGCAGCAATCATGGGTATCGGTGACTGACATCGTTTGACTGCAATGGTCACATTTTTTGACCATTGCAGTCAAACGATGGACGTGGTGGGAAGCACCCAGCCAGGGTCGATGATCCCCAAGGCAAACTTCAATCAAAAAAAGGGAAAAGGAGCCGAGAACAGCGACGGCTCGAGGTGGGATGAGGAACCGGTGCACAAACTGGAGAAAGTTAACTTTTAAGGATATTAGCAAGAAATTTTCTGGGGAAACAGGACAGAGGTCCGTTGGGCTCCATGTAAAAAAGATGGCGCCTTTGGGCAGAAAGGGAACAATGCATGCATGGCAGCATGTCCTAAAAGCCTTCTTTGAAAGCTGGGGAAATGCTCCGCGCAGGCTCCATCGGTGCCAATGTTACCCATATGTGAGGGCTGACTTTCTGCTTGTTCCTGGATAACCAATGTTATTATGTTCTTGCTGGGAGTGACATCCTGAACTTATTTTTTCCCTTCACCCCCTTTTCCTAGTTTAAGTTTGTCCACATATTGCCTGAATTTTTCACTTAGAATCCTTTTTCCTGCCACAGAGAGATGCAGTCCATCAACAAAGTACAGTCTCTTGTCGTTCCATCTATTGCCCCAGTTGCCTATATATCTAAATCCTACTCGTTTACACTATTTGGAGTCACATATTAAAGTTGGTTATGTGATCCATCCTCTCGTCCCCCTTATCATTAACAGGTAAAAGGGAACTGTTTCTGCCTGGTGTTGAACCAGGGACCTTTTGCGTGTTAGACAAATGTGATAACCACTGCACTATAGAAATCTGCCTGACAGCCCTGATGTCCTAATTTCAGAAAAATCACTCCATACAAACAAGTAATCTTAGTGGAAAAAAGTTTTCTTCTTTTATGCTTTGTTCTTTATAACCAGCAGGGGTAACTGGAATCTATATTTAACATTTAAAATACAGCAAAACGTAGTTTGTTATCACACCAGGAGGTTTCAGACCAATACCGCGCTCAAACATATGCTTATTTGTAAAAAAGCATTAGCGCACAGGTGACATCAGTAACCTTCCTGGATTTTTACTTTTAAAGTTGCTGCTATGAAACACCAGTTCTCCACCACCAAAATATATCAAAAGCTATTTGAGAAAACTGTGTTAAAAACAAAGAAAGCCTTAGCTTTTTATCTTGTGTCTCTTCTGCCTCTACGCTTCCCCCGGTACCCTTATAGCGTTTCACTCCACATAAATGTATAAATGTAAATATGTATAACGAAGTCCCCCATGACACTAACCCTGTGTGCTGTGACCTACCCTTAGATCTATATAATTACTGTCCCCTCCCTGTCCTGATTGACATCCCCAGAAGAAGAATCAAACCGCTGCTGATCGCTGGAAGCAGCGGTATATAAGTGTGTATTAAATAAAATAAAATAAAATAAATAGGAGTTTCTTCAGGAGGGTCTGTAAATATAGACACAGTAAATAGCAATATACTTTCAACATCTCACCCACTGTAATTACAAAAAATATATATTTTAATGCAGAATGTCAGGAATTTAATGTCCATTAAAAAGACACAAACCAATGTCACTTACACAAATGTTGCTGCCCGCGTTTCCTCAACCTGAACTGATATCTCAAAAAACGCCGCGCATGCGTGCTGGAAGTCGCTGTCAGCTCTTTATACAAAACTATCTCATCTCAATTGTATTAAGCCGGCCAATAGTAAATCTCTCTTAAAGTGGCGAAAATTTTTAAAGGCATACTTGCCATTCAATAGAAGAGTTCAAGCCATATGGCTGTAAGGTATTTACTAAAAAAATCCAGCGCTATTCACAAAATAGCAGAGTCTCTTCTAAGGTCTTGCCTCTCATCGGGCGTTGAATGTGGTCAATACAAAAACAACGTAATTGGTCAAAATCATGCCGTAACTCAACACAATGTTGGACTATCGGAGCCGTCAGTACTACGCAGCGCAAACGGCTTTTATGTTCGAGTATCCGAGTCTTAAATGATCGAATCGTTTTACCAATGTATAATTTACTACAGGAGCATTTGATAGCATAAATAACTGAAGTGGTATTACATGATGTAAAATGTTTCAAATGGTAGGTCTTCCCCAAATACGTAAATTCTTGAACATCTTCGGACACAGGACAAATCGGGCATTCTCTACACTGCATGTGTCCCCTTGTTTCACCAATGTTGTCATTATCTATGAAAGGCCGTAAAGCTGCTGGGCTAAGCTGTTCTTTAAGATTTCCATTGCGCTGCCACACACAGCGGATAGTCTTATCTGATAATCCAGGAATGGTCTGTAAAAGGTGTGTATGTCTTAACATTATTTTTTGGATTTTATAGCTCAGTGGTGAGAAAGCACAGTTACTTACCTGTAACAGGTGATCTCTGGGAACAGCAGGAATTAGTCATCACATATGGGTACGTCGGTACCGACGGAGCCTGCGCGGGAAAGCTCCCCAGCTTTTCAAATGAAAAGCTTTTGGGGCCTCCCACTGCACATGCGCGCTGCCTTCCCGCCTTCCTGACCAGCTCTCCTCAGTTCGAGTTTAAAGCTGAGACAATAGAGAGAGAGGACAGGAAGATAGAGGAATAGAGAGACAACTCCTAGGGGAGGTGGGTGGGTTGTGATGACTAATTCCTGCTGTTCCCAGAGATCACCTGTTACAGGTAAGTAACTGTGCTATCTCTAGGAACAAGCAGGAATAAGTCATCACATATGGGGACTCCCTAGCTGAGATGCCTGGGAGATCCCCCTCCAAGGGTAACCATCTTCGGATGGATCTCAGGCATCCATTCTGGGAAGGTGGGCAGGAGTTGTTTAAGTATGGAACAGGTGTTTGAGGACAGCCTGACCAAACAAGGCATCCCGGCGGGAGTCCTTGTCCAAGCAGTAATGGGCTGTGAAGGTATGTACCGAGGCCCAAGTGGCTGCTCGACAGATCTGATCTATGGATACAGAGTGGAGATGAGCCATAGAAGTGGCCATGGCTCTCACATTGTGAGCTGTGACATGGCCTTCCAGAGATATGTTCTTACTCTGGTAAGCAAAGGAAATACACTGAGCAATCCAGTTGGAAAGTGTGCGTTTGGTGACTGGAAGTCCCAAATGAGAAGGATCAAAAGCCACGAAAAGCTGAGAAGACTTTCGATGTGGCTGAGTTCTATTGAGGTAAAAGGCGAGAGCTCTTTTACAGTCAAGAGTATGAAGGTTCCTCTCTGCACTGGATGCATGAGGAGCCGGAAAAAAGACAGGTAGATATACCTCTTGATTAAGATGAAAAGGCGAGACCACTTTAGGCATAAAGTGGGGATTCGTCCTAAGGACCACCTTATCATGATGAAATCTGGTATAAGATGGATTTGCCACCAAAGCCTGCAGTTCACTGATGCGGCGAGCCGAAGTGACTGCAATAAGGAAAAGGACCTTCCAAGAAAGAAATTTCAGGGAGGTAGATACCAATGGTTCAAAGGGTGGCTTCATAAGTTGACCCAGAACTAAATTCAAGTCCCATGCTACCGGAGGAGGCCGGATGGGAGGCTTAGTGAGGGTTAGGCCTCTCATGAATCTTGCAATAAGAGGATGAGAGGAAACAGATTGTCCATGTATAGGTTTTAAGGATGCTGTAATAGCACTTAAATGGACTCGTACTGAATTCGTCTTGAGGCCTGCATTGGAAAGATGCAGGAGATAGTCTAGTAGAAAATTCAAAGGAAGTGCCAGAGGGTCAAGACCCTGTTGAGCACACCAAATGGAAAAACGTTTCCATTTGAAAGCATAGGAACGCCTGGTAGAGGGTTTCCTAGAGGCATAAAGGATATCTTTCACTGGTTGAGAAAGATTAAACTCTTGAAGGGTTAAGCCTTCAGTAACCAAGCTCGGAGATGTAGGGACTTGGGGTTTGGATGCCACAAAGTCCCCTGCTCCTGAGATAGAAGGTCTGGTGCAGCTCCCAGGTCCAGGGAGGAGCCCTGGGAGAGCTGTAGAAGGAGAGGGAACCACACTTGGCGTGGCCAGCGTGGAGCAATGAGGATCATGGATCCGTGATCCCTCTGAAGTTTGAACAGAGTCTTGGGAATCAAAGGAATGGGTGGAAAAGCGTACAGGAATTCCTGACCCCAATGCAGGAGAAAGGCATCGTTGGCCTGAGCTCCCTGACACGGAGTCCTGGAACAGAACCGGGGAAGTTTGGCATTCCACGGACTTGCAAAGAGGTCTATGTCCGGGGTCCCCCATTCCTGAAAGACTCTGCGTATCTGGTCCATATGTAGGGACCATTCGTGTGGGAGCAGAACTCGACTGAGTCTGTCTGCCCGAGAGTTTTGAACTCCTGGAAGATATACTGCCAGAAGATGAATTTGGTGCTCTCTGGCGAAGGCCCACAATCTGAGAGCTTCGTTGCAAAGCGACAGAGAGCCCGTCCCTCCTTGTTTGTTGATATAAAACATGGCCACCTGATTGTCTGTCTGAACTAGGACAGTCAGGTTGGCAAGGAGGGTATGGAAGACTGTGAGGGCAAGGAAGATTGCTCGCAGTTCCAGAAGATTGATATGAAGGGTGGTCTCTTGGGGAGACCAGATTCCCTGAGTGGAGAGATGTTGAAGATGAGCTCCCCACCCTGTTTGGGAGGCATCTGTTGTGAGGGTTGCTTGGGGCAACGAAGGTTGGAAGGGGGTCCCCAACAACAGATTTTTGGAGGATGTCCACCACTGGAGAGACCAAAACAGACATTTTGAGGTGAGTACCTGGTCTGACAGCAGTCCCGATGCTTGAGACCACTGGGTGGCCAATGTCCATTGAGCTGCTCTCATATGGAGACGAGCATAGGGTACCACATGAACCGTGGAGGCCATGTGGCCGAGAAGTTGCAGCATTTCTTTGGCTGACAAGTGACTTCTGGACTGAGCCTGGGAGGCCAAGCTTATTAGCCTTTGGCCTCGGACCAGAGGGAGGTAGGCCCTTGCAGTGGTGGAGTCCAATTGGGCCCCTATGAATTCCAGGGACTGAGTAGGGATGAGTTGGGACTTGGGAATTTTTACCACAAGTCCCAGATATTGAAGAATACGCCTTGTGCGGTCCAGAGAAATCTGGGCTTCTGATTGAGATGGAGCTCGGATGAGCCAGTCGTCCAGATATGGGAAGACAAAGATTCCCATGCCTCTGAGAAATGCGGCAACGACTGCCATGCATTTTGTGAATACTCTTGGAGCAGAGGCCAGACCGAAGGGTAGTACTCTGTACTGGAAATGTTTTCCCTGGAACAGAAATCTTAGATACTTTCTGTGGGATGGATGGATGAGTATATGAGTGTACGCATCCTTGAGATCTAGAGAACAAAGCCAATCTTGACTCTGAAGGTATGGAAGGAGAAGGCCCAGAGAGAGCATTTTGAATTTCTCCTTGAATAGAAACCTGTTCAATTCTCTCAGATCTAGGATAGGTCTGAAGCCCCCTGTCTTCTTTGTTATGAGAAAGTAAGGGGAGTAGAAACCTAACCCCTGTTGTGGAGGAGGTACCTCCTCTATTGCCCCTTGGGCAAGAAGAGAAGAGACTTCCTGACCCAACAGGGTCAGAAGAGATGGGGGAGAACTGAATTGCCTCACCATGGTATGGGGAGGAAGGCTGGAGAAATGAAGTTTGTAGCCTTCTCGGATAATAGAGAGGGTCCATTGCTCTGATGTTATTTGCTCCCATCTGGGAGCAAAGTGAGCTAGCCTTCCAGGAATGGTGAGGGGCTCTGGCTGTGCTAGAGCCAGAAACGGCAAGTTCTCTAGAGGGAAGTCAAAACCCCTGAGGGGGTTGAGCCTGCTGGGATGTAGCAGACACTGCAGGCTTTGACTTTACCTGCTTAGATTGTTGACGCTTAGCCGCAAGGCGAGGCTGAGCAGATTGCTGGCCAGTATTTGTGGGAAATCTGGTCTTTTTATAGTAAGGCCTTTTAAAAGGCTTCTTTTTGGTAGGGGTAGAAGTAGACTTGGAAAGTCTATCTAGAGTGGCATTTTCTGCATCCATTTGAGCAGCTTTAATTTGCCAGTCTTCCCCAAATAAGTTCTCACCGGTACAGGGCAGATTCCTGAGGCCTTCTACAACCCAGGGTTCTAGGTTAGAAGCCTGGAGCCAAGCGAGACGTCGGGCTGCAATAGCAATTCCCGAAGCTCTGCCTGCAACTTCAAAGGAATCAAAGGCTGCCCTGTTGGAGAACTTGGAGACCTCGGAAAGTTGTGTCACCATAGAAAAGAAGTCCGCTCTTTGATCATCAGGGATAAAGGGGGCAAAATTCTGTATTTTTAGGGCAAGTTGCCCAAGATACATGCCCATATAAAGGCTATAAGAGTTGATCCTGGCTATAAGCATACTAGCCTGGAACATCTTTCTTCCAAAAGAGTCTAGGTTCTTACATTCTCGCCCTGGAGGGGTAGAAGAATGCCTCTTAGAACTCTTTATTTTCTTCATAGCAGACTTCACCACAATGGAGTGGTGAGGCAGCTGAGTTTTCTGGAACCCAGGCGAAGGAGGGACCCGATACATGGTGTCCAACCTGCGGGAATGGGGAGACAGTGTTAAAGGAGTCTCCCACAAATCCATCAAGTGTTCTTGAAGGATTTCATGGACAGGCAGAATGACTGCCTCTTTAGGAGCTTTTGAGTATCCTAAAATGTCCAATTTTTTTGATCTGGGTTCTCTTTCAGAAGATGTAGTAATAGAAAGTGCTTTAGCTACATCAACAATGAAATCCTGAAAGGATAAATCCTCTGGAGGAGACATCCTCCTCTTGGGAGAAGATGGCTCCTCAGGAAGAGTAAGCTCAGCAGAGTCATCAGAGGAATTGAATTCATCAGAAGAATCTGAGTACTCTTTCTGTGCTTCCAATGTACGATACGCATACCGATCGGTATCGACATCGGGCGTATCGGGCATGGGATCGGTACCGGGCGAAAGCCGGAATCCAGCATGCGAAACCGTTCGACGTTTAGAAGTCGATGGTCTCGGTTCCGGTGTAGATACCGGAACCGGGGTCGGTACCGATGAAATCGGTACCGAGGGCGTCGCAGCCTTAATGAAGGCCAGTACGGCCTGCTGCATGGTCTGGACAGTACTGCCCATAGATGCCACTACTGCCTGGATGTCGGTACCGGTATGGGCCGGTACCCCAGAGCAGTCCAACAGGTGATCTGTCGAGGCCGTGCCATCGATGTCAACCTGTGACCCCATGATTGCTTTGGAGGCCGGAACCTCCCGCCGGGGTTTTTTGGCCTGGGCAGAATCCTCGAACTCAGAACTGAGAGCCTCTCGATCTTTAGAAAGAGATTTGCTTTTAGAGGATTTGCCCACAGAAGTTTTGGTTACCTGAGATCCATCCGGAGAGGAAGACCTGGATGACTGTGATGCTTCTGAAGGAAACAGCACATGGAGCTTGTTAGCCCGGTTCTGCAAACCGCGTTTAGACATCTGGGTGCAGGATGGGCAGTCCGGTATGGAGTGCTCAGGTCCCAAACATTTGAGACACCATTCATGGGTGTCTGTGACAGAAATGACAGCACTGCATTTGGTACATTTTTTGAAACCAGGGACTGGCTTCTCCATGAGGAGAAATTGTGTAAGCCTTAAGGCCTAACACCGGGTACCAAGCTGTGCTGAAGAAAAATAAAAAAGTCTTTTTTTTTTTTTTTTTTTGATATAGAAAGAAAGAAAGACCGGCGATACCGGTTTCGGTATGGGGAAGGCAGGTACGCGGTCTAAAGAAACAAACAAAAGTAACAAATTCTTCAGCAGTGACAGGAACACGACCTGCTGGCTCCGCGGAAAAAGAAGAACTGAGGAGAGCTGGTCAGGAAGGTGGGAAGGCAGCGCGCATGTGCAGTGGGAGGCCCCAAAAGCTTTTCATTTGAAAAGCTGGGGAGCTTTCCCGCGCAGGCTCCGTCGGTACCGACGTACCCATATGTGATGACTTATTCCTGCTTGTTCCTAGAGATCTTAGTGATTAAATTGACATGGTCAGCGTCAAAATCCATCCCCTGTCTTGACTTCGGCCTCAACAACTAGTCCCGATCATTAAACAATGCTCGCTTATATGACAGTCCTGATGTGACATTGACTCAGTTGATATCAGCGTAAATGAAATCATCCATTATTACTGTGTTTTAACTTTTGTTAGCTTCTCTAATTTCTTTTAGCATTTTGTCTTTCATCTGTTCATTCTGGCCAGGCAGATGGTAGAACACTCTCACCACAATTCCCTTCCCCTTTTTTACATGGAATTTTTATCCATAGAGATTCTACGCTATTAGTGGCAGTGTCGCACTAATCTGGCAGACACCTAGCACTGCCAAATCATCTTGAGCCAACCCCTCTAAAAGGCTCCAACTCTTAGCAGTCTCCTCAGCCAATCAGCACCACAGTCACTACTGCCCATGCATCTCTCGTGAGCCCAATGGTCCTCCCCAGCATAAGGAGCCAAGTGTATTCCTAAGCAACAGAGTGCTGACCCCCTCCCCCAACAGCTTTCCCATAGCAAAATATAACTGAGGATTCTTCCTCTCTCTCTCTCTCCCTCACTGCAGAATCCCCGAACTGTCCCAGACTGTTCCTATGACAGTGGGGCTAACAACATTTTTTTTCATGTCCTTAGCAACCAGTCTGTAAGAAATCACTCAGGGCCAGCAATAAAGAGGAGAGCAAGAGAATCCAATGTGGGGGACAGGACGGATTGGAAAGATAACCTAGTACAAGAGAGTAAAATAGGGAAGAAAACAGTACTCACCTTTGTTGATGAAGACCACATAAGACCCCCATCAAGTATAAGCCTCACAAGTCCAAGGCCCGGAAGCCAGGACTGAGGCATGCTGAGAAGGCTGCTGGCAACATCAGTGAAAGCCTCACCAAGATGAAGGCCATAGGCTTAAGCTTGGGGCACAGGAGGGGAAGAACTCCCTCAGCTCCATAGAACGATTTCTGAGAGCTTCAGTGACTTCAGCCACAGTGCTACAGGCTAGAGACTGTGCCTGAAGGAATCAGACTGTCAAAGAAAAATCCTACTGCACCAGCCCATTCACACCATCTGCTGGAAGCAGTGAATACTAGCATGTTCCAGAGATGCACCAATCCTTACACAGGTGATGACATCACTGAAATTGTCTTCTGCCTCTATTTATTGGTTGGGGAGCACAACCTCACTTGCCTGAACTGGTCTAACAGGATGAAAAGGAATAATCCATTAATTTATGCAGCTCTGGCTGTGCTATTACACAATTACAGCAACAGATCCCTGCACTGAATATCTGGGTTTAAGTTTGAGCAGCAGTGCCTAGCCTCTTTATCAGTGCTAGCTGCTACCACTGAAAATCCCCCCTTATTATTTAATCAGCACTACCTAATGATTTCTGCAACAGTATGTCACTATACCCTTCCTTATGCTTTTGGCCCTTTCATACCAGTCTCACAATAATACATATCTAACATGTTTTTCCTTACTTCATTGGTGTGACTGTCATACAAGCGGATATGCCGGTCCTTGCCAGCTGTGGCATAGACGGTGCCATCCAAGCAGAAATCCAGGGCATTGATCTCATTTCCATGTTCTAGTAAGGAAAACATTCAAAAGAAAACTTTAAGGGGGAAATTTTCAAACTGTCTGCTTTGGGACCAAGGGGATAGACTCAGAAGTAACATGCAGAAATATTTATTTATGGAAAAAGTGGTAGATGTATGGAATAGTCTTCCAGTGGAGGTGGTGGACATGAGGACAGCATCTGAATTCAAAAAAGCATGGGACAAATACAGAGGATCTCTAAAGGTAAAAAGGGGACAATTGTAGTCAATATGGAAGGGCAGACTAGATAGGCCATGTGGTCTTTTTTTTGCCGTCATGT
Organism: Ichthyophis bannanicus; assembly: GCA_033557465.1. NCBI lineage: Eukaryota > Metazoa > Chordata > Amphibia > Gymnophiona > Ichthyophiidae > Ichthyophis > Ichthyophis bannanicus. Next base: position 935,595,813 of record CM066033.1, on the reverse strand, counting down.
TTCTGTTTCCATTTTCAAAAAAGAAAATACATATGTACTTTCATTTTGAATCTTACTACAACTACCAAGAACTTGTGTACATTTCCACATGCTTTGTGTGTAAGTATATTTTCCATACAATGTGATGAGCATATAACCGACAATGTAATTTATGTACATTACTTTTTATCACTAACCTAAATGCGCCCCTAGAAATTCCTCTTCTGAACAAGGCTAAAAAAGCATGTGTGTCACTGCTGAGGGGTGTAATTTTCAGTCAATTTATTAGGCATGTTTATTAAACTGAGCTGTTAGCATATGCTATTTGTAACTAGGTCCCACTAAATAACAAAGGAACAATGAGTGCGTGCTGTTAGCCCAGCTTAGTAAACATGCCCCTGTGTGTGTAAAATCATATATATTTACACAAATGACTTAGATACGCATTTAAAGGTTTTGAGAAGTTCCTTCTATTTAGTTGTCTATACGATTCCTGTTTTCAGCTTTCTGCTCTGATGGCACATGCAGTTCAAGGTTTGTTGCCTGATTTTTAAGGCTTTCCGAAAAAGATGTCTAGTCTATTTGAGAGATTTGCTAGCTCTCTATACACCCAGCCATCAAGTGCGGTCTTTAAATTATCATCTGTTAGTGGCCCTCTTGGTATGGGAGGCCTGATAGCCACAGAACAAGTTTTAGACATTCTCAGTGACTGGTCTGGTGATATGGAACCAATTACTGCTTCTCCTGCGGGCTGAGCATGATAATGTGACATTTTGTAGGCAGTTGAAGGCTCACTCATTTTGACAAGCCTTTGGAGATTTTGTGTAAGTAGGGTAAGGTAGAGGTGAAGGGGGGGGGGTCGGAGGCTATGTAACTGCTTTTGGTAGGTGTTGGTTGGCAATGGATATGGTGTGCTGGGAATTTGTACAAAATGGGAGTATGGCCCTTGAGGTGGATGTTATTTCTCTGAGAGGGAAATGCTAAAGATTGGCTGGGGGTAGAGGGTGCGATGAAACATGGATGTGTGGTTGAGGCCCTTGACACTGCTGCAGGTCCCAGAGAGGGACAGTGGCAGTAATGGGGCTGGGGAGAGGCCAGGAATGAGAGCAGAATTTGGAGCAAGGGGTGGAAGTCAAACAGCCTCATAGTGCTGGAATTTTAAGGTAAGCACTATGGGGCAATTTGAAGCCCTTGCCACAACTGCATCAGAAACCTTGAAAATCTCTCAGCGGTCAAGAAGACTCTGCCGGCTCAGGTACTGAACAGAGCTCTGAGATATTCCAAGGAAGGATGCAGCTGACTCTTACTTTGATTCATTACACAGCTGAGGCCCTACAGAAAATGTACCACTCACGCTGTTACCCTCGACCAATTCCGACTGCAACTTGGAACAATCAGCCAGTTGTCGAGGTATGGTACACAACGATGCCCTTTTGCCATAGAGCTGCCTCTGCAACTACCATAACCTTAGAGAAGGTTCTCAGGGCTGTGGCGAGGCCAAAGGGCAGAGCTGAAAGTGTTTGCCCAGAACGGCAATGCATGGAAACCTTTAATGATCTTTTCGAATGAGAATGTGGAAATGCGCCTCCACCAGATCCAGAGAGGAGAGCTACTCGCCACTGCAGATAGCTTATTTAGGTCGAGGATATGCCTGAAGGAAGTGTACTTCTTTGGCACAATGAAGTATATGGAATATCTTCCACAGCCCTGTTGAGAGTATGGGTACAATGGCCTGGAAACGCACCAGCCTTTCCAGGGTGGCCCGAGCTGCAGCCTTCTTGGTTTTGGGGCCATAGAGAGAGACCATGAAGGCATCAAGAAATAGGCTCCCTGCACTGAACAACATCGAGCACCCAATCATCATTTGTGGTGACCTGGGCTTATTCCTGGTGACAGACATAGAAGACTGCCCACTGGAGATACCTTGGAATATGCCCTGCATCCATCATTGCCCTGGATGGGAGGAGTTGGCCCTTGAGGAAGAAGAGTCACTGGACCTGCGTGACCCACGAAGTCCTGGCCCAGGCACCTGAGAAACATAGGATCAGCTTTCCTGGTCAGTACTGCCAAGAGTCTTGAAAGTCCCAGAAACAAAATCAAAGAAAATGTGAGGAAGAGGAGGAAGACAAAGAGGGCACATGCCTCTAAGATCCGCTGGGCCTATCATCCAGGAGGCAATGGAGCTTGAAATCCACAGATTTTTTTACAAGCTTCGCGAGGTTGTCGTCAAAGAGACACTTTCCTTTAAAGTGAGCTTAGCCAGATGGGATTTAGAGGCTGTATCCCTCGCCAGGTTCTGTAGCCAGAGCCAGTTTTACCAATGTAGTCACAGACATGTCCCTTGCCACTAGTCGGGCAAGATCATACACAGTATTGGCCAGATAGGCCTCAGTAGACTCCAAATGAACAGAAGCATCGTCTTCTGGGAGCAACTGCACCCACTGAAGAAGGGCTTGCACAGTCAAGCCTCTATATATGGCTGCCTAAAGGATAAGGGATGAAGCCAAGAATCCAGCTTTGAGAAGCATCTCTACCTTACAATCCAGATGATCCTTAAGGGTGGCCCCACCCTCAACTAGTATGGGTGGAATGTCTGGTCACAGCTGCAACATGTGCGTCTACTATCAGAAAACACAGCCACTTTTCCAACTCCTGCTAAGGAAGAGCATACAGCTTGTTCAGGACTCAGACCTTTTACTGAGGTGTTTGGAGAACCCACTCTTCAGAAATCATATCCTGGAGAACCTGCAGAAAGGAAATAAACTTGACAAGTCTACTAACCCACTAGAAAAGAGTGTGACCCTGTGACTCTGTACCAACCACAGGAACATCTGAAATATGCAGTAAGGAGGTCATCTGAGAAGTCAGGGCTGTCAATTCATCTCTCCGAAAGAGATGGATAAAGCATGAATCTTCCAGCTGTTTCTCCCATGGAGAAGCCTTTTCAATCAGTCCAGGTGTGTGACCTGAGCTAACCTCTGACTCAGGCTCCTGGGAGAGGCACAAACCTGAGGCCTCCCATCACTGCAGGCACTTACAGACATAGTTTATACTTTTGACCAGGCTGCCATCTCACCGAGGCAGAGGAGCACAGCTGGGCGGAAGGCCAGGAAGTTTCCCTGCTCTGAATCTCACTGAAAGGATAAGAAGACAGAAGGTAGGGACCCTGAACTCCAGGACAGGGCTTGAGTTGTCTCACTCAATCAGTAAAAATGGCTTCTCCTTCCCAGTCCCTGCCTGGGGAAGCAGAAGAGGGGAAGAAGGTGGGCCAAGACTATGCAGCAGCTCTGCGCAAACCTTTCTCTGCTAAGAATCCAGACTTCGATAAGTATCCACAAATAGGAACGGTAGTGAAGGGGATATTGAACGATTTTCAGACTATTGTGTTTGTGAGGAACTAGCTAAACTAAAAGTAAACAAAGCGATGGGGACAGATGAGATAAATTTAAATAATAATAAATGTAACAAGTTTTTTATGCCTGGTTTTTTTTATACATCCCAGAGTATTGAAGGAACTTGGGGAAGTTCTAGCAGCTCTACTGTCTAACCTTTTCAATGCTTCTTTAGAGTCAGGAGTGGTCCCAGAGGACTGAAGAAAGGCGAAAGTGGTCCCTTTACACCAAAGCAGAAGTAAGGATGAGGTTGAGAACTACAAACCAGTTAGTCTGACCTCTGTGGTGAGTACATTAATGGAAACATTGATAAAACAGAGGATACTGAGGTTTTTGAAGTCCAATGGAATGCAGGATTCAAGGCAGCATGGGTTTACTAGAGGCAGGTCTTGTCAGACAAATCTAATATCTTTGACTGAGTGACTAGAGAATTAGATCAAGGGAGAGCCCTAGATATGGTGTACTTAGATTTCAGTAAAGCCATAGATATCATTCCACACAGACGACGTAAAAATAAATTGAGTATTCTAGCAATAGACCCTAAATTGACTGACTGGGTTAGAAATTGTTTGAGTGGGAGGCAACAAAGGGTACAGGCAAATGGAGCTTATTCTGAGGAGAAGGATGTTACCAGTGGTATGCCACAAAGAGTAGTTACTCACCTGTAACAGGTGTTCTCCAGGAGCAGCAGGAATCAATCCTCACATATGGGTGACGTCGACGCCGATGTAGCCCTCGTGAGGAGCATTTCCCCAGCTTTCAAGGAAAGCCTTTGGGAATGCAGCACGCATGTGCAGTCCTCTTCCCGCCCAAGGGTGCCATCTTGCTCAGTCTGATGACATAGCTAAAAGACAGCAAAAAATTAAAATGAAGTATATGACTGCAACTCCAGGGGAGGAGGGAGGGTCGTCAGGACTGATTCCTGCTGCTCCTGGAGAACACCTGTTACAGGTGAGTAACTACTCTTTCTCCAGGACCAAGCAGGAAGTCAGTCCTCACATATGGGACTCCCCAGCTCTAGGCTACCGGGAACCCTAAGCTGAAAAAATGGCTCCCTCTCAAGAGCCTCAGCATTCCTGATAAGAATATCCGCTGAGAACGCCCCCATACAAACCTCAAAGAGATTATGGAGTACAGCCTGTCCGAAAGCACTGTCCCTTCGGGACTCTCTCTCCAGGCAGTAATGGGCTGCCAAAGTCTGGCTTGAAGACAAAGTTAGGCCCGGCAGATGTCTGCCAATGGAACAGAGCGGAGATGAGCTACTGACGCGGCTTTCGCCCTGACACAGTGGGCCGTGACTCGACCCTGCAAGTGGAGGTAGGCTGCCTTATACACCCAGGCGATACAATCTGCTACCCAAGTGGACAATTTACACTTGGAGACAGGTAACCCCAACTTATTAGGGTCAAAGGAGACGAAGAGCTGAGTAGCCCTTTGATGCCCCCGCGTACGTTCTATGTAAAACAACAACGCCCTCTTACAGTCCAGGGTATGCAAGACTGTTTCAGCCCGGCTGGTATGTGGCCTGGGAAAAAAGGTCGTAAGAACCACTTCCTGGTTGAGGTGGAAAGAAGAGACCACTTTTGGAAGGAACTTGGGATGGGTCCGTAGGACCACCCTGTTCCTATAGAACTGTGTGTACGGTCTATCAGAAACCAGAGCTTGTAGTTCACTCACACGTCTGGCCGAGGTAAGAGCCACCGGGAAGAGCGCTTTCCAAGAGAGGAAGTGCAAATGGCAAGTAGCCATCAGCTCAAACAGTGGGCGAGTAAGTTGCTGCAAGACCACGTTCAAGTCCCACTCAGTCGCCGGTGGACGAACCGGAGGCTTGAGTAGAAGCAGACCTCTGAGAAAATCGGGACACCAAGGGGTGAACCGACAAAGGCTGTCCTTCCACCGGTGAATGGTGCGCTGACAAAGCACTGAGGTGGACTCAAACAGAGTTAGACTTAAGGCCTAGGTCTGACAGGTGAAGTAGATACTGCAGTACTACTGGCACAAGGCAAGAGAAAGGATCTTCATTGCGCTGAGCACACCATACCGTAAACCTACGCCACTTGAGGGCATAGGACTTTCTGGTGGACTGCCTCCTAGAGGCCAAGATCACCTCCTCAACCTCCTTAGGTAGAAGTAAGAGAGCTAGCACTATCCTTTCAGCAGCCAGGCCATCAAATTGAGAGACCTGAGATTGGGGTGCAGAAGGGAACCTTGCTCCTGAGAGAGGAGATCGTGGTGCAACCCCAGAGGGAACGGAGTTTCCATCGACAACTGCAGCAGAAGTGGAAACCATGGCTGCCTCAGCCATCTGGGGGCTACCAGGATCACCAAGGCCTTGTCCCGGAGAATCTTGAACAGAGTTCGGGCCACCAGGGGCGTTGGGAGGAAACACATACAGGAGGCCTGTAGACCAAGAGATCAGAAAAGCATCTGCTGCTATCTGCAGAAGATGAGGCTGTCTGGAGCAGAACTTGGGCAGCTGACGGTTCAGTGGACTGGCAAAGTGATTGATGGATGGAAGTCCCCAGCGGAGGAAGATCTGCTGGGCCACTAATGGATTCAACTGCCATTCGTGAGGTTGGAGAATCCTGCTTAGCTTGTCTGCCAGGAAATTCTCCTGACCAGGTAGGTAAACTGATTTGAGAAACATACCCTGTTTGACCGCAAAGGAGCAGAGATCCAGTGCCTCCAGACATAGGAGCCTGGATCCAGTGCCCCCTTGTTTGTTCACGTAGAACATTGCCACTTGACTGTCCGTCTGAACTAGGACAGACTGGTGAGAGAGGGCATGAGAAAATGTTTGCAGAGCTAAGTGGATTGCTCACAGCTCCAAAAGATTGATTTGCTGTGTGGCCTCCTAAGAGACCACAGGCCTTGAGTGCACATGCCCTGGCAAAGTGCACCCCAGCCCTTTAAGGAAGCATCGGTCATCAGCACCCGTATGTGTGTTGGAGCCTGAAAAGGTACCCCCCTGAGAAGATTTGGGAGATGTAGCCACCACTGTAAGGAGTCCAAAAGTGCTTTGGACACCTCCACTCTGTCTCGGAGGTCGCCTGTGGCCTGCATCCACCAAACTCTGAGGCACCATTGAGCAGCTCGCATGTGTAGACGGGCGTTCGGAGTCACATGTACACTGGATGCCATGTGGCCCAAGAGCTGCAGGTAGTGCCTGGCGGAAACATGAGAACTGCTTTGGAACTGGTTGGCCAAGTCCATCAGTCTATGGGTCCTGTCCTCGGGCAAGTAGGCTCTTGTCTGAAGGGTGTCTAATCTTGCCCCTATAAACTCTAGGTTCTGAGAGGGGAGCAAAGTGGACTTTGCGTAGTTTATGACAAAGCCCAGATGCTGAAGAAGAGAGACAGTGCGAAGAGTGGCTTGTCGGGCTTCCAGGAGAGACTGGCCCCTGATGAGCCAGTAGTCTAGGTATGGGAAGACAAAAATTCCCTGATTCCTGAGATAAGCCGCCACCACCGCCAGGCATTTGGTGAAAACCCTGGGGGCAGAGGTTAGGCCAAAGGGAAGTACCCTGTACTGAAAATGGTTTCCTCTCACCACAAATCTGAGATATTGTCTGTGGTCTGGATGAATTAGAATGTGAGTATAAGCATCCTTTAGGTCTAAGGAGCATAGCCAGTCTCCTTGCTTGAGGTAGGGCAGCAGTATCCCAAGGGTAAGCATCTTGAACTTTTCCCTCTCCAGAAACTTGTTTAGGTTTTGCAAGTCTAGGATAGGTCAGAGGCCTCCTGTCCTTTTTGGTACCAGGAAATACCTGGAGCAGAAGCCTTGCCCTTCCAGGTGGTGAGGCAACGGTTCCACTGCCCGTTCCTTTAGAAGACTTGCCAACTCCTGAAGGAGGAGATTCCTATGTAGAGGGAGTCTTGGAGGCTCCCCTGGAAAGTAGGAGGGGGGTAGCTGGTGGAAGTGGAGCATATAGCCCTTTTGGACTATGCTCAGTACCCAGGTATCCCCTGTGATGGCTGGCCACCTGTAGGTGTACAGGGTCAGCCGACCTCCTGTGCTGAGTGGAGCCACCGGCAGAGAAGAGGCTATGCTGTGGGAGTCAAAACCCCGCTTCCTGCTGTGCAGGAGCCAAAGCTGGCGGCTTGGGGGTCTTCTGCCTACGGGGCCCATGCCCCTGCCCCTGGCCTGCTGATCCTGTTGGGGAGCTGGAGAGGCCTGATATTGAGGGTAGGATTTGTAGGCAGCACCCTTCCTCGGGAAAAAGGGCTTCTTTCCCGAGCCCTTCTTTTTTTGAGAAGGGGCAAAAGTCTTTCTGGACAGCCCTGTCCTGGTGAGAGCCTCAGTCTCGATTTCTGCAGCCTTTTCAGTCATGGGCTTACTAAATAGGTTGTGACCTTGGCAGGGGACAACGACCAACTTGTCCTGCACCCATGACTCCAGGTCCGATGACTGTAGCCAGGCCTGATGGCGTGCACCAATGCCAGCTTCAGCTACGCGGGCCGAAGCCTCGAAGCCATCATAAGCTGCTTGAGAGATAAATTTTGAGCATTCTCGGATCCCTGTTGACAAGACCTTGAACCTCTGCAAGGGTTCCTCAGAGAGGTCAGCTGAGAACCCGGCAATCTCCTTTGCCAGGTCTCTTCGGTACATGCCCATTTACAGCTGCTAAGTCTGGACACGGCAAGATAGCATAGATAGCACTTTCTACCGATGGCAGACTCCATACAGGTATACCGAGCCCAGGCGGGAAGGGGAACCGGCGTCGAACCGGACAAGAAAAAAGCGAAAATCGCAGAAAGAAATATACTTTTCCCGGGTGACATGAACTCACGTCCTTTGGGCTCCGTGGAAAAAGAAAGACTGAGCAAGATGGCACCCTTGGGCGGGAAGGGGACCGCGCATGCACGCTGCATTCCCAAAGGCTTTCCTTGAAAGCTGGGGAAATGCTCCGTACGAGGTCTCCGTCAGTGCCAACGTCACCCATATGTGAGGACTTCCTGCTTGGTCCTGGAGAAGGATCTGTCTGTGGTCTGATTCTTTTTAACATTTTTGTTAGTGATATTGCTGAAGGGCTGTCGGGTAAGGTTTGTCTCTTTACAGATGATAACAAATCTGCAACAGACACCTCGGAAAGAATAGATAACATGAGGAGGGATTTCGCTTATCTTAAAGAATGGTCAGGAATTTGGTAGTTGAGATTTAACACTAAAAAATGCAGGGTCATGAATTTGGGCAGCAAAAATCCAAGGGAGCGGTACAGTATTTCTGTCCAGAAAAGAAGAGCGGGACCTGGGAGTGATTGTTTCTGATGATCTTAAGGTGGCTAAACAAGTAGAAAATGGGTGAAAGCCTGAAGGATGCTTGGGTGCATAGGGAGAGGAATGGTCAGCAGGAAGAAGGAAGTGACAGTGCCACTGTATACAGTAAGTCTTTGGTGAGACCTCATCTGGAATGTTGTGTGCAATTCTGGAGACCACACCTGCAAAAGGATATAAACAGGATCTAGTCTGTGCAGAGAGTGGCTACCAAAATAGTCAGTGGGCTTCGTCATAAGGCATATGGGGACAGACTTAAAAATCTTAATATGTATGCTTTGAAGGAAAGGCAGGAGAGAGGAGACAATGATAGAGACATTTAAATACTTACATGGCATAAATGCAAAAGAGAGCCTCTTTCAATTGAAAGAAAGCTCTGCAACATGGGGGCATAGGATGAAGGTGAAAGAAGACAGACTCAGAAGTAATATGCAGAAATATTTCTTCATGGAAAGAGTGATAGATGGGTGGAACAGTTTCCCGGTGAAGGCAGTAGAGACCAGGACAGTATCTGAATTCAAGAAAGCATGGGACCAACACAGAAGATCTCTAAAGGAAAAAAAGGGATTACAGTAGTTGATATGGAAGGGCAAACTGGATAGGCCGTATGGTCTTTTTTCTGCTGTCATATTTCTATGTTATCCTTGTCAGCAAGGTCGACCGCTAACTGCTCATCTTGTTCTGTTGTGCAGTGCTCACACAGAAAATCCGTACGTCCAGTTCAGCATTTCCCACAGCTCAGACAGCACGTCTTGTGTGCTGACATGTGGCACCTCTCCCACTTAGCACAGCAATATTCACCGGACTTACAAATGGACTCTTTGCACATATAAATATGCACATGTTACTTTGCAAGTGTAACCTGTAATATCCTTTCATTGAGTCATGCTAGACCAGTTCAGACAAGTGGGTTGTGTTCCCCTACCAGCAGATGTGTGGAGACAGATAGTCAATGAAATACCCAGGTATCAATGGCATCATTCCCATGCCACTATCAGCCTGAGCCACTAGAAGGCAACTCAGTATTCGTTTCAAAGAATATGGGAAGGCATGGCAAACCTCAATGAGGACAATAATGATTAATCAACAGTAGGGAAACTATGTACAGAAGAGACTGAACAGAAGTCTGTCAGTAGGATATGAGCCTGCAGAGCCAAGCATGGAGATCATAGCTGACCAAAAGGTACCGCCACAACATAAAAGACCAAAAATAGTTCCAGGGGCGAGTTCTGGACTGGTCTAGCAGGACTCAAGGAAAGTACATTATCTGGTAAGTAAAATGTCACCTTCCATATCATCCTCCTAGACCAGTCCAGACAAGCGAGACGTACCAAAGCAGCTTGCAGAACCTTAGAACCAAAGGCCATGTCCACCCGAGTGCGGACATCCAAGCAGTAATGCTTGACCAATGTGGAAAGTGATGACCACATTGCTACCAGATAAATATCTGAAAACCCACGAGGAAGCTTGAGCAAGAAAAACAATGTGCACGCAAACCTTCTGGAACCGTCCGGTTCTGTAAGAGATATGCAGAGGCAATGGCCTGCTTGATCCAGCACCCCAATGTAGACATGGCAACCTCTGCAATCCTGTGCAGGCCGGCAAACCACACAAAAAGGTTGTCCGACTTACGGAAGAAAGTTGTAACCTTCAAGTACAGGAAAAGCACCCTCTAGACATCCACAAAATGAAGATCTTTATCTTTCCTCAACAGACAAACCATTTGGTGCACATGAAAGGGAGATATCACCTTAGATAAAAAAAGGAGGGCACAGGAAGAATGGAGACAGCTTCCTCTGAAAAGACAGATATGAATCCCAGCAAGACAGAACTTGCAACCCAGAAATCCGCCTTGCTGAACAAATTGCAAACAAGAAAACAGCCTTGAGAGTCAAATCCTTCATAGTAGCATGCTGCAAAGGCTTAAAGGGCCCTAAGCACCAGATAAAGATCCAAGAAAGGGACAAATGACCGAAGGGGAGGATGCAAAAGCCAAACCCCTAGAAGAAAATGCAAAATAATGCAGGAGCGAGGTTGAAGACTTTTCAGCTACCAGACCACTGAAACAGGACAAAGCTGCCACCTAGACTTTCAGGGAGGTAAGGGTAACAATGTTTTCCAGATTGTCCTGCAGAAAGGCCAACACAGATGGCACCTTGGCCGCCTTAAAAACAAGCTGTCATGTGCTGCACCAGAGCTCAAAGAGGTAACAGACTTGCAGGTACACCAGGGCTCATAGAACCTCTCCAGGCTTTATTTATTTAACTGGTTTTGCTATACCGTTTTTCTACCAGTCAAAACGGTTTACAGGTAACAAAGGGCAAACAAAAGGCAATAATAGTGGGCAGTGCATGTAGATTACATCAGACTTTAACAGTGTAATCAGTTGCATCTAACAGTACAGTTCAGGTAAGTCCACCTTATAAGCAGAACTTGCAGCATGGATAGAAGGTGAGGGAGGGGGCTGTTTTTTAGATGAATGTCTACAAAGGTGGGGTGGGAGGGATGCTCTGTGCTAAAAGAGTGTGTTCCTGCTGTGGGTTGATCTGTTGATCTGTGCCATAGTGCTCTTGGAAGAGGTACATCTTCAGTTTTTTCTAAAGTCCTGAGATGACTGGATGTTCCGTAATGTGGGAGGTAAAGCATTCCAGAGGGTAGGGGCATAAAGTATAAAGGCTCTTAGGCGATCATACTGAGTGCTCTTTTGGATCTGCAGTGGCAGGTTAAGTAGGTTTTGCGTACTTTGTCTTTGTGGTCTAACAGTGCTAGGGATGCTGATTAACATCTGGAGGTGTTCGGAGATGATGTTGTTCCGGACCTTGTGAATAATGATGAGGACTTTGTGTTTAATTCTTGAGGCAATAGATAGCCAATGGAGAGATTTTAGTATGGGTGTGGTATCGGTATGTCTGGAAGCTCTGAAGATGGTGCATGCTGTGGTATTTTGGGCAAGCTGTAGTGATAAGATGGTGTTTTTGGGGAGTCCCTGGTATACAGAGTTGCTGTAATTGAAGAGGGGGGTGATGGTAGCTTGGCATACTGCGCAGACATTTTCGGGGGAAAGGAGGGGGCATAAGTTTCGTAGAGTTCTGAGCTTGAAAAAGACTGTCTTAGTGGTCTTCCGGATGTGGGTCTGGAAGTCCAGTTGCTGATCCAGAGTGACGTCAAAATATCTGACTTGGGTTTTGACCTGAAGATCAGTGTTATCAATTTTTCTGGATGTGGGGGGGCGTAAAAGTGGGTCCTTGGTGATGTGGAGAATTTCAGTCTTGCTGAAGTTGACTGCCAGGTTGCAGAGCTGAAGTCAGTTGACTATTTCTTTGAAGCAGGCTGTGTGACTCGAGTACTCAGGAGCAGTTATGAAGAATGGAGTATATCTCATTATGTTGTCAGCATAGATTTGGTAACGGACGTTAAAATTCTGGATGGCTGTGCACAGGGGCCGAATGTAAATATCAAAAAGTAGCGAGGAGAGTGCGGATCCTTGGGGCACTCCTTGAGGCAGTTTATAGGGGAGCTGATGTTCAGTGTATGATTTTTATCTATTGAGTATGCCGTGAGGTATGAGTAAATTCATTCAAGAGACCTGCATTGTACTCCGATATTATGAAGTTGGTTAAGTAGTGTCTGGTGAGACACAGTGTCGAACGCTGCGGAGATGTCCAGAAGCAGTATGAAGCTACTGGAGATTCTTTCAGTTCCTGTGATGAGTGTTGATAATAAAGAGGTCAACAAGGTTTCAGCGTTGTGATAGGAAACCCGTTTTGATGTCTGTCAAGGGGTGCGTGTTTGTCAATGTGTTCTTGAAGCTGGATTTGGACTGTGTTTTCTGTGGTTTTTGCAAGGAAGGGTACGTTGGCTATGGGTCTGTAGGAAGCAGATGAGCTTTGCATCTAAGTTTGGTTCTTTAAAGAGAGGTCTAACAGAGGCTTGCTTTGGTGGGGGGGGGAGGGGAGCTGGCTTGTGACAGAGAAGTTTGTAGAATGGTTGATATGAGTGGTAGGAAGTGTGTCCTTGTAGCTTTTAAACATGAAACCAGGCATGTGTCTAATGGAGAGGTGGTTATGTTATTGTGTGAAATTATGGCATCACATTCTTCAGGGGGTACTTCTCTGAAACTGGTCCAGGGCAGTGTGGTTGCAAGTGCTTTGGCTGGCGCAGGTATGAAGAGCACAGTCGGTTTGATGGAGTTGTGCTTGGCCTTCAGAAAGTCAGCCATATTCTGGGGGTTCAGTGTGCTGTTCTGTCGTGGCTGGGTGGGGTCCCTGGTGAGGGATTTCACCAGATCAAAAAGCTCCCTGGGTTTCTTGAGGACATGTTATAGTATTCCCATTTGGATTTGATGGTGCTGCTGCAGTATGCTCTGAGTTTGTCCAGGTACTTGGTCTGCAGTTCGGGGCCCTTAGATTTCCTCCATTGGCACTCGATACGGCGAAGTACACGCTTCTGCTCCCTTAGTTCTGCTCCCTTAGATTCTTGTTCAGCACGGGTCTTGAGAAAAATGTCATTTTTTAAGGGTTAATATTTCATTTTCAAGAGATAGCTTGTTCAATGAGTAATTTTTACTGGCAGCTGCAGTTTTTTAATGTCCACATCTACTTTGAATGGGTATGACAAGTACTCCACAACTGTTCCAATTTTTTGGAAGTCACAGAATCTATTTTCGAATTCCTGGATAACAGAACAGATTTCTGTCACATACTTCTCGTTCTGAAAAACAAAATTTGAATATTGTCCCAGATGGTCCTGCATATTAGGAAAATGATAAAAAGTGTTGTTTTCAAGGTCAGTCATCATTAGCTCAAATTTGCTCTTGTAGGATGAAACTGTACTCATCATCTTGTCAATGATTTGTTTTTACCTTGTAGTTCAAGGTTCATATCACTTAGTTCACCTGTAAAGTCAGCGAGAAATGCCAGATCACATAACCACTCCTCAACTTCAAACTCTGCTTGGTCATCTCCCCTCTCCTTCAAAAAACTTCTTATTTCATTCAACAAATTACGAAATCTTTGCAGAAATTTGTGCCTACTTAGCCACCTTACATCTGTGTGCTAAATGATTTCCACTGCCCCTTCATCAAGAGTAAGATTGAAAAGCCGTCTTTGAAGTGATCTTCCACGAACTGAATTTACAATTTTGAAAGTGATGTCCATGACAGTCTTTGTATTTTGTATTGAGTCTCTTGCTTGCCAAAACTTGCTGGTGAATGATGCAGTAGTAAGAAAGGAAATCTGGGAAGCCATCATGCTGTCTACAGAGGGCTATGAAACCGTTAACCTCACCTGTCATTGCTCTTGCTCCATCAGTAGTGATGGAAACAAGTCTATGCAATGGAAGATTACACTTGGTCATAAAAGAATGGAAAGAACTGAATATTTCCTGACCGGTAGTTCTCCCTTTTAAAGAAATCATTCCAAGTAGTTCTTCTTTAACACTGAAGTCTTCAAAAACCATTCGGATAAAGACTAGTAACTGGACTATGTCTCTTATGTCTGTAGATTCATCCAGTTGGAGTGAGAAAGCAACACAATTTGAAACATCCTCCAACAATTGTTCAGTTGTGTCTCCACACATCTTTTCTATTCACCGCACGACGGTATTTCATGGTAATTGTACATCTTGAATAGCAGCTATGATCTCTTTCTTATTTTTAAATCCTTCAAAAAAACTGTCAGCTGCTTCAAGAAAACAATCTTTTACAAATTCCCCTTCAGTGAAAGGTTTGCATTTCTTTGTGATCAGGTTTGCTGACTTTGAAGGATGCTGTGGTTGCATTGACCGAATGTGACCTTGGCTTCGCCATCAACTGTTGCTGAATAGCCAATTTTGATTTAAGTTCTTTGAGCTTCAGTTTACGAATTTCACTTTTGGGTGGAAAATCAGCATCAAACTTATTGCTATGCAGAGCCTTATAATGACGTTCCAGATTACCCTTTTTGGGCAAGGATACTGGGGCATTACAAATTAGACAACAACACTTGTCTTTTACCAAAATGAAGAAGTAGTCCATTTCCCATTCATCATGAAAATGGTAGGTTTTTCTCTTCTTTGGAACACTCATCTTCGTTATACTGGGGCGGCTGTCACTGTCCCAAAATATTAAAGATCAACAGGAACTGAAGGCCTCTGGATGATGTGCGATACAAGGACTGGAGATGCCAAAACCACACGTGCAGTTCTAAAAGTAAAAATAAGAATTCATCATACTGGCATCAATAATTATCAAATACCACCAAACAATCATCAAAAAAACTCAAACACCTGTCCAGCAAACCAGATATAATCAAATACCGCCAAACAAGTTCAAATACTACCACAAGCGATTTAATAAATTCTGCACACAGTGTAGAATCAACACAAAGGCAAGGCGAAATAAAATTGCAGTGTAGAATCAATGCAAAGGCTAGGCAAAATAAAATTGCAGAGGCAAGCAAAAGTCACAGTGGTTTGAACCAAGGCATAGGCAAGTTAGAACAAAATTGGAAAAGCCCGCCAAAATCACCAAATTCTTGACACTTTGTTGTGTCTGCCCGAAAACGTTTAATGAAAGCGAACTACAAAGCGACCAATGACCAGCACACGACACAACTAATATAGTAAGTGTATTCAGTAAAGCCTGGGCGAATGGATATCGCCCAGTATATAACACACTTCTAAGGGGTATTGGGGCGGAGGCAGGAATGGGTGATTCTGAGAGGCAGGAGACCAGATATGATGCCGGGCCTGTGGCATCTCGTCGCGGGCGTGGGCGGCGGCCCCCTGTGGTACCCACAAACTATTGGCACAAAAATAACAAGCGCCTCCCAATACACCCGCAGGCAAGATTCCTGCAGGCAGGGAAAAAAGAGAGGCAAAGGATCAGCAGCGGCGGCAAGCCCTCGGTAGACGACCTGCCAGCACGAGCTCTCTCCTAGCGACACGGCAAGCTTCTGGAGAGATGGAGCCAAGTGGGGCTGACGATCTACCTCTGACCCTTCTGCGATCTACAGGTAGATCGCGATCTACCTGTTGGACATGCCTGCCCTAGAGGGATGAGGTGGCTTTGGTAAGATGCATGGGAGCAGACTGTTTCGAGCAATGTATCCAGTTCCTTGGCCTTGTTGAGCGGTACCCTATATGCAAGGCACATGGTAAAATGCTTGTTTGATATTGTGAGGATGTCCATGCCTTGTGAAGAGAAGGTGCCGATGGTGTTGAATCCCAGGTTCTTGCTTGAGAGGATGCAGATGCCGCCCCCTCTGTTGTTGCTGCTGTGAGAGCAGTTATGGATGGTGGGAGTGCATGTGTTTAGTTGGTTGAGCAGAGCATTGTGGTTGTCCGTGAACCATGTTTCGGTGATGCAGAAGAGACCTATTTTGTTGTCAACAATATGGCTAGAGTGTGTCTGTATTTTGTTGCGGGCAGTGCATGAATTTATCAAGGCACATCTGATGGTGCTGTTGGTGTGTGTGTTGGGGGTGCTCGAAGTTCTGTTGTGATTGGAAGGTGGTGTCCTGGTCTTCTGATGTAGTGAGTGTTCTGTGGGAACCATGATCTGAGTGGTATAAATCTCGAGGTGTGAATGATAGGGATTGGGCAGGGATCTGTTGCGTGTGCCGCATTCCCACATAAAATTAGGATGGAGAGGCCCAGGAGCGCGAGCCAGAAATGAGTGTGTGGCATGCTTATTGTCCTGTGTGTGTTTGCTTCCTGAAGGGTGGAGTGGGGTCTTGTGTTTTTTTCCTGCAGGGGTGTGCTATTCTGGGTGAGGGTCCTTGGGCAGGCTCACTGCCTCACCTGAACTGCTGATGTGTGCGGTCCTTCAGTTTGAGGGTGCTTGACGCAGCTATGGTAGGCAATGCTAGATCCTGACGTGTTGTACAGATGGTGCTTGGTAAGGCCAAGGTGATCAAACTGTGGTCGCTATCGGTCTTGATTCTGTGGCTTGGCGATGTGCTTTTTTCCTGTATGCAGTGTTTGGAATGAGTAGATATGGTTCACTTAGTGGAGGTCTGGTGGAGGCCCACGCCTAAAAGGCCCTTAGGCATGGGCCCACCAGGTGCAGGCATGCATCGGTGCAGTTTGTTTAAATAGTAAAGCCGAAGCCAGAAGGACATCGCTGCATGCACGCTAGTAGCG
The DNA here is from genome assembly GCA_033557465.1 of Ichthyophis bannanicus. NCBI lineage: Eukaryota > Metazoa > Chordata > Amphibia > Gymnophiona > Ichthyophiidae > Ichthyophis > Ichthyophis bannanicus. Next base: position 935,579,048 of record CM066033.1, on the reverse strand, counting down.
GGAGGGGCTTACCTACACACCAATGTGCTGGTTTTTGTGCTCTGGAGCAGGACTGTGTGCAGGAACGGAGGCTTAGTTGGCTGAGATGGTAAGTCCAGATGCAATAGTTGTGTGTGTGCAGGTGTGCATGAGCAGAGTGGAAACTACTGCAGGAGAATAATCCTTGCACATCAGCCAACTCCTTTCAAGATCCAAGCTGCAAGAAGGGAGCCAGGTCATCCAGGACAATCAGCCTCGTGCAGGAACCACATCAGGTCCCTGAACCACACTCTTCTTGGCCAATCCAGAACCACCAGAACAATCCAGACCGGATGGCACTCTATACGCTGAAGCATATGCCCCAATAGTGACCATGGAGGAAGTACATACAACAGGCATTGTTGTGGCCAGCACTGAACCATGGCATCAATGCCCTTGGACCAGTTTCCATGCAGGGACTGAAGAAACAAAACATTTTGTCATTGGAGTGGGATGCCATCAATTCCATCACGGGGCGATCCCAACAGCGGAGAATAATTTGAAACGTCTCCCGGCTCAATCCACTCTCCGGGATTGACAGAGTAATGACCGAGATAGATGGCTTCCACATGGACCACCCCAGCAACGTTCCAAGTTGATAGAGATAGGAGGCTCATTTCCCCCCAGGCAAATCAAAGAGTTATCCCCAGGGCAACTTCTGCACACCTCGTGCCGCCTTGGTGATTGACATATGCCACTGCCATGGTGTTGCCCAAGAATACTCACACTGCCCTGCCCTTGACCAAGGGTGGGACATGCAACAGGGCCAGACAGATAGCCCTTGCTTTGAGACAGTTGATAGATCACACCGCCTCCCTGCAATTCCAACAACACTGAACCGTTCGGTCTTGACAAGGGCTCCCCAGTCCATAAGAATGGCATCCGCTGCCAGAAGAATCCACAAGTGAACATTGTGGTATGCCCCCTCTTCAGATAACTTGGGCGTAGCCACCACCTCAAGCTGCCTCTCACTCACAGCTAGAGCAGAAGCCTGAACTCGCACTCCAGTCAGTAGGACTGTTGGAACAGCCTCATATGAGCACACGCCAATGTCACCATCTTGATCACCTCCGCCATCAAGCAGAGAAGGTGTAGATAATCCCACACCTTGGAAGCCTGTTGAGAACAGAACACCACAAGTTGTTCAAACAATCCCTGAACTCTCTCCTCCAACAGGAAGGCTCTGCCCACAAGCATCAAACCGTGCTCAAAGGCTACTGGGAACCTGTAGAAAAACCACGGCCAAGCCGTGAGCAGCTGCAAGCAAGTCTGAGGAGAGACTCTAAGGACCCCAGTGTCCAGAGAGAACTCCAGTAGCCTGAACACAGAAGGGTAAGAGTTGCCTGGACCCCAAAAAGATTATGGAGTATGGCCTGGCCGAAAGCGCTGTCCCATCAGGACTCTTTCTCCAGGCAGCAATCATCAGCAAAGGTGTGGACTGATGACCAGATGGCTGCCTGGCATATGCCTGCCAAAGGGACAGCAACCAAGGTCACCATAGCCTTGACGTTGCGTGCCATGACCCGGCGTTCCAACGAGAGCCAAGTCTGATCATGGGCAAAAGCGATGCAGTCCGGCTGGTAACAGCCTCCCTCAGGAGACTGGGGTGGTAGGAAACAAAAAGCTGTGAGGCTTTGCGGTGGCCCTGGATACGTAGCAGGTAGAAGGACAGGGCCCTCTTACAGTCAAAAGTATGGAGGATGGCTGCTGCCTTGTTGGCGCGGGGCCGTAGGAAGAAGGTGGGGAGCACCACCTCCTGACTGAGGAGAAATGCAGACACCACCTTTGGAAGGAATATAGGGTGGGTGCGAAGCGCGACCCTGGTCTTGTAGAACCTGGTGTAGGGTGGCTCGGCCACCAAGGACTAAAGCTCGCCGACTCTGCACACCATCAGGAAGACGACCTTCCATGAGAGGTATCGCATATGGCAGGTAGCCAGAGGCTCGAATGACGGTTTGGTGAGCTGCAACAAGACCACACTGAGGTCCCATTCCACCAGGGGCGGGTGGATAGGAGGTTTAGAGAGCAGGAGGCCCCTGCAAGAACAGAGTAATGAGGGGCTGAGCAGAGAGGAGTTTACCTTCAATAGAATAGTGATGTGCCGAGAGCGCACTCATGTGCACCCTGACGAAGTTGGACTGAGTCCTGCTTGCGAGAGATGAAGCAGGTACTGTAGCACCATGTGCACATGGCAAAAGAATGTGTCAGTAAGTTGGTCTCTGCACCACACAGAGAATCTGCACCATTTGAAGGTGTAGGACCGTCTTGTGGAGATCTTACGAGAGGCCAGGAGAATCTCCTCCACCTCCCTTGGGAGGTTGAAGGGGGCAAAGGCTACCCATTCAGCAGCCAGGCTGTTAATGTCAGAGACCCCGGGTTGTGATGGAGAAGGGAGTCCTCCTCCTAATCCTAGGGCATTCCCCAGGGACAGGGAGCTATGTCGAGAGATGGAGCAGCAGAGGGAATCAAGGCTGCCTGGGCCACTGCAGGGCCACCAGGATCAGAGACGTCTTGTCCCTCAGGACCTTGAAGAGGGCACAGGCGATAAGTGGCATGGGAGGGAAGGCATACAGAAGGCCTTCCGCCCACGAGAGAAGGAAAGCATCCACCGCTACCCAGGATGGGTGTGGCTAGCGACAGCAGAAATGGGACAGCTAAGCATTGGTTGGGCTGCCAAAGAGGTCCAGCCTCGGGGTGCCCCAGACTCAGAAGAGCCACTGTGCCAGTCTGGGGTCCATTCGTGCAGCTGTAGGACCCCACTCAGCCTGTCCACTAGGGCATTGTCCTGGCCCAGAAGGTACAATGCTTTGAGGAACATTCCTTGACTGATCGCGTATGAATAAAGGGCTACTGCCTCCTGGTAGAGGTGGAGAGACCCTATGGTCCCTCGTTTGTTCAGGTAGAGCATCGTGACCTGGTTGTTCATTTGTACCAGCACTAACTGGTGCTGCAGACGGTGGTGGAAGGCCCTGATCGTCAGGAAATTGGCCTTGAACACCAGCAGATTGATCTGCTGCTGGCTCTCCGTTAGGGACATGTTGCCCTGCATGCGGAGTTCTTCGCAATGGGCACCATAGCCCAATAAAGAGGCGTCCGTGGTCAAGACCCTCTGAGGATTTGAGGGCTGAAAGTGCAGGCCCTCCTGCAGGTGCTGTGTGGCCTGACTCAAGTTGAGTGACTCTGCCAGCCTGTGAGTCACCAGAACACTTTCCCGGAGCCAACCTGTGGCTTGTGTCCACTGGGAATGGAGGCACCACTAGGCCACCTGCATGTGAAGGCGGGTCTTGGGAACAACATAGACTGTGGACGCCAAATGGTCCAGCAGGCAGAGCATGGACCATGCTGACACTGCGTAGCGGTGTTGCATCTCACAGGCAAAAGCCACGAGGCAATCTGCCCTGTCCAAAGGGTAAAAAGGTGTTAGAATGAGGAGTGTCTAAGTAAAGCCCTTATAAACTCCAGGACCTGTATCGGAGTGAGGTGGGACTTGGGCTGGTTTATCATGAACCCCAGGTACTGAGGACGCTGATGGTGGGTGCCGTGGCCTGTTGTACCTTGGTGGCCGTGTCCACTGTTATGAGTCAGTCATCCAGATACAGGAAGACGAAGGCTCCTCGGAGATGAAGGAAGACCGCCACTACTGCTAGGCATTTGCTGAAGACTCTTGGAGCAGGGGCTAGACCGAAGGGTAGCACTCTGTACTGGTAGTGGTTGCCCCCTACCATGAATCTTAGGTACTGCCGGTTGGCTGGGATGAATGAGGATGTAGGTATAGGCATACTTTAGGTCTAAGGAGCATAGACGGTCTCCCTGCTGGAGGTAGGGCAGCAATGATCCAAGGGAGAGCATCTTGAACTTCTCCCACACCAGGAGCCTCATCAGGTTTCGCAAGTCTAGGATAGGCCTTAGATTTCCTGTTCATTTTGGGACCAGAAAGTACTAGAAATAGAACCCCTTGCCCCTGAGGTTATGGAGTACTGGTTCCATAGCTCTGTCCGTGAGGAGGTCTGCAAGTACATGCAATAGCAGGGCCTGGTGCAGGGGTGTCCGAGAGGGCTCTCCTGGAAAGAAATGAGGGGAGTGTCTGGTCCATGTGAAGGAAATAGCCTTCTGTGACCACTTAGAGTGCCCAAGCATCGGTGGTGATAGCAGACCACCAATGGACAAAGTGTAACATAAGAACATAAGATATGCCATAGTGGGTCAGACCAAGGTCCCTCTAGCCCAGTATCCTGTTTCCAACAGTGGCCAATCTAGGTCATACATACCTAGACGTTTACCCAAAAGACACAGGTTCCACAATGGTTGTATTGGGTCAAACAGTGATATCCTGGGTCCCTTTTCAATAATGGTTTATGGAACTTTCCTCCAGGAACTTGTGCCAGCTACACTAACAGCTTTTACTACATCCTCCGGTAACAAATTCCAGAGTTTGATTACACGTTGAATGAAAAAATATTTTCTCTTATTAGTCTTAAATAGTTTACGCTGTAGCTTCATTGCATGTCCCCTAGTCTTCCTATATTCTGATAACATAAACAATCGATGAACGTTTACCCGTTCCACTCCGTTCATTAATTTACAGTCTTCTATCGTATCTCCCCTCAGACGTTGTAATGCAGCGAGGGCTGATGAAAGCCCAGAGGAGAAAAAAGAAGCTGTTTTTCAGAGAAAAAAAGATGTGCACAAGTTGCAATATTCGCAGGAACCAGCTAGAGGGAGCAGGAGGGCATTCAGAGAGACTGAAGGGCCACGCCCAGCTGGTCACGAGGAACGGACAACCAGCTCCCAATCCTCAAAGGCAGAAGTGCTTTATAAGGGGAGAGTGGAAGACTGGAGGGGAGAGAGGTTGAAGTGGAAGCCTGATTTCTCCGGAGCTAGAGGATCACCAGGAGTGAGAGGTGACTCATCAGGAGCTGAGGAAAGACCTAAGGAGGGACCAGCTCAAGCTAGAGAGAGAGCTGTTTGCCCGAAGAGGCAAAAGCACTTCACTAATTGCGAGCAGAAGCCAAAGGAGAATCAGCTGGGGAAGCTAAGCCACGCTGAGCAGGAAAGCCAGGATCTGGGCTTATGCAGAAGCAGGCACTTACCAGGAGAATGGTTCAAAGGCTGCAAGGTAAACCAAACTTTCAAAGAAAAGGATTTTATCAAGCTGCTGACTGTGAGAGGCAAACAATTGAAGAAAGCCATTTACCTGCTTGTTGCTGCAATACAAGGTATGATAAATATATGCCTATAAAGAAAGCTATAAATGTTAAAGACTATGGTAAAGCTGCTACAAAACCTCTAAGAAGAGAGAACACATTTAATCCTAATACAGCACGTGGCCGACGCCCTGGGCTAGGCCAAGGACATTGGCAAGTACTGCAAGAGATATACAAAACCCCTGGAGGTGTTTCCCAAGAAACTAGGGATACAGAGTCAGACATATCTGATTATGAGCCAATGCAAGTGGAACTGGCAGGAGAATTATCAGACCAGGAAATGGATTGTACTCTCTGTGTTTCTGGTAGCATAGAGTCTTTGCCAGACTTGTGAATTGCTTGAACTGCCAACCGAGCATTCTTTAATTGACTAAGCACAGCTATTCCTGTGAAATTCAACAGTTTTGCTTTAAACCCTGAGTTTTCTTTCTTACCTGAATTAAGGACATTTACTTTGAGTTGTAACCCAACAATTTGAACCACTGTGTAAAGGGAATAAAAGCCTTCTTTTTCCCACCACTCTGCTTTAATGGTTTCTTTAAAGATTGGAGCTAAAAACTACAAGGACCAAGTGCCTTTTGGCCCTTAAAAGACTCTCCTATCTTAATATTAAAATTTTTATGTCCCACCTGCCCTGGCGTCCACTGGCCACCAGGGAGGCGTGCCGACAACGTCTCTTTTCCAGGTTAAAGAGCCCTAACCTTTTTAGCCTTTCTTCATTGGGGTATCCTTCCATCCCCTTTAGTTGGTGGCTCTTCTCTGAACCTTTTCTAATAATGCTATATCCTTTTTAAGTTACGGCGACCAGAACTGCACACAATATTCAAGATGCGGTTGCACCATGGAACGATACAGAGGCATTATAATATCCTTTAATTTATTTTCCATTCCTTTCCTTATGATACCTAGCATTCTATTTGCTTTCTTGGCCGCCGCTGCACACTGGGCAGAGGGTTTTAACATATTATCCACAATGACGCCTAAATCTTTTTCCTGGGTAGTAGTTCCTAATGTAGAACCTTGCATCGTGTAACCATAGCTTGGGTTGTTCTTCCCTAGGTGCATAACTTTGCACTTGTCCACATTAAATTTCATCTGCTAATTTGATGCCCAGTCTCCCAATTTATCAAGATCCTCTTGCAAATTTCCACAATCCTCATGGGTTTTAACAACTTTAAATAGTTTTGTGTCATCTGCAAATTTGATAACCTCACTCGTGATTCCCTTTTCCAGGTCATTTATGAGTATGTTAAAAAGCAGCGAACCCAGCACAGATCCCCGGGGTACACCACTATTCACCTTTCTCCATTGGGAAAATTAGCCATTTAGCCCTACACTCTGCTTTCTATCTTTTAACCAGTTCCTGATCCACAATAGTACACTGCCTCCTATCCCATGACTCTTTAGCTTTGCCAAAAGTCTCTGATGAGGGACCTTGTCAAAGGCTTTCTGAAAGTCCAAATACACTACATCAACTGACTCACCTTTGTCTACCTGTTTATTCACACCTTCAAAAAAACATAACAGATTTGTAAGACAAGATCTTCCTCATCTAAAGCCATGTTGGCTGTCTCCCATTAGGTTATAACTATCTACATGATGAGTAATTTTGTTCTTTATGATGGTTTCTACCATTTTTCCCGGTACTGATGTCAGGCTCACCGGTCTGTAGTTTCCCAGATCACCCCTGGAACCCTTTTTAAAAATTGGCATTACATTGGCGATCCTCCAATCTTCCGGTATTACAGATGATTTTAATGATAGTTCACAGATTACTAATAGCAGGTCTGCAATCTCATATTTCAGTTCTTTCAACACCCTTGGATGTATACCATCTGGTCCAGGTGATTTGCTACTCTTCAGTTTATCAAATAGTTGTAATACATCTTCCTGGTGTAGCAATATTTCTTTCAATTCTTCTACAGTATCACCTTTAAATACCACTTCAGTCATAGGTAACATCCCTACATCTTCCTCAGTAAAGACTGAAGCAAAGAATTCATTCAGTCTCTCCACTATAGCCTTGTCCCCTCTTACTGTCCCTTTTACCCCTCTATCATCTAATGGTCCAACTGACTCTGACAGGTTTTTTGCTACAAATGTACTTGAAAAAGTCTTTATTATGCGTTTTTGACTCCACAGCAAGTTTCTTCTCAAATTCTCTCTTTGCCTGCCTTATCAATGCCTTGCATTTAACTTGCCAATGCTTGTGCTGTTTCCAGTTTTCGTCATTTGGCTCTTTTTTCCATTTCCTGAAAGATGCTTTTTTGGCAATGACAGCCTCTCTGACCTCACCTTTAAACCATGCTGGCAGTTTTTTGGACTTCCTTCCACTGTTCTTAAAGCGTGGAATACAGCTGGTCTGGGCTTCCAAGATAGAATTTAAAAAAAAACACCCAAGCTTGATGTAACTCTTTAACGTTTGCAACTGCTCCTTTTAGTTTTTTCTTAACTATTTTCCTCATTTTATTATAATCTCCCTTTCGAAAGTTAAAAGGTAGTACTGTGTATTTACTTACCATCCCTCCTCCATTAATTAAATCAAACGCGATCATGCTATGATCACTATTGCCAAGTGGCCCCAACACCCTTATCTCTTGCACCAGATCTGGTGTTCCACTAAGGACTAGGTCCAATATAGCTTCCCCTCTGGTCAGTTCATGAACCAGCTGCTCCAAGAAGCTGTCATTTATTTCATCTAGGAACTTTATCTCGCTAGCATGTCCTGCTGTGACACTGACCCAGTCAATACCAGGGTAATTAAAATCACCCATTATTATTACTGTGCTGTGTAACTTTTGTTAGCGTCCTTGACATCTTTGAGCATTTCATCATCCATTTGTTCATTCTGGACAGGTAGTCGATAATACACCCCCACCGCCATCGCCTTCCCCTTTTTACATTGAATTTCAATCCATAAGAGATTCTACAGCAAATTTAGTTTCCTGCAAAAATTTAATCCTTTCTGATTCAATGCACTCTCTAACATAGAGCACAACCCCTCCACCAATTTGATCAGCTCTATCATTACGATATAGTTTGTACCCAGGTATCACAGTCTCTGAGATTCCAATCATATCTAAACTGCTATATATTCTAACGCTCCCATCTTAGTTTTAGACTTCTAGCATTTGCACACAAGCATTTTAGAGACTGTAATTTATTCATATTAATCTGGCTATTGGTAAGCATGGGTAATTGGAATCTTTAAGCTCTGTCTGCTCCATACTCAAGGGCATTTGGGCTACTTTAGTCTTTTTTGGGAACCTCTCTGCTTTTGGTATCATCCTTCAAGGATACATTGTTCCGAACCATGCGCTCTTGGGCAACTGTCGGCTTTCCCCTATTATCTAGTTTAAAAGCAGCTCTATCTCCTTTTTAAAGGTTAATGCCAGAAGCCTGGTTCCATCCTGTTTAAGGTGAAGCCCATCCCTTCGGAAGAGCCCTTCCTTTCCCCAGAATGTTTCCCAGTTCCTAACAAATCCACACCCCTCATCCTTGCACCATTGTCTCATCCACACATTGAGACTCCGGAGCTCTGCCTGCCTTTTGGGTCCTGCGTGTGGAACGGGAAGCATTTTGGAGAAAGCTACCCTGGAAGTTCTGGATTTCAACTTCCTACCTAAAAGCCTAAATTTAGCTTCCAGAACCTCCCTACCACATTTTCCTATGTCATTGGTACCGACATGTACCAAGACAGCAGACTCCTCCCCAGCACTATCTAAGACCTTGTCTAGGTGGCGCGTGAGGTCCACTACCTTTGCACCAGGCAGGCATGTCACCAAGCGATCCTCACGTCCACCAGCCACCCAGCTATCTACATGCCTAATGATTGAATCACCAACTATAATGGCTGTCCTAACCCTTCCCTCATGAGCACTTGGCCCTGGAGAAACGTTATCGGTGCGAGAGGGTTTTACATCACCTGGAGGACAGGTACTAGCTATAGGATCACTTCCTGTCCCACCAGGGTGATGCTCTCCTGTCACGTGACCTCTCTCCTCCAAGGCAGCAGGGATGCTTCCAGACTGGAGGTGGGACTTCAGGACTATATCCCTGTAGGTCTCGTCTATGTACCTCTCTGTCTTCCTAATGTCTTCCAAGTCTGCTACTCTTGTCTCTAGAGATCGGACTCGTTCCCTGAGAGCAAAGAGCTCCTTGCACCTTGTGCACACATAAGACCCCTCAACAACTGGGAGAAAATCATACATGTGACACTCAATGCAAAAGACTGGAAAGCCCCCATCTCACTGCTGGACTGCTGTCTGCATCTTGGTTTTAAGGTTGTGTTTAGATATTTAAGTTCTTTACGTACTAAGGGTTGCTGGGGATACCTATACTAATAAAACTATACCTAATACATTTAATGTACTTTGTTCACCTAAAATTTAATTAATCTCAGGTTCTTAATGTATGCTGATGAGAATGAACAGCTGCACCTGAGAGTGAATATGGCACCTCCTTTCCTTTAAGAGGTTTAAGCACCTATAAAGCTACAATTATCCCAGGGGTGGGAGGGTGGGTGATGGGGAGAGAGGGAAAAAGACTTATTAAAAGCTGGCTGCTACACAGTACCTTCTCCTGTGATTCTAAGGTAATTTGTTGACCAATCTCCAGAAGGAGTCCCACAGCCCTTGCTTGGATAGAGGTAGTCTTGGTCTCTAAATTTAACCAGATAGCTCTCCTCTGTGCTTTAAATGTAAGTAAACTAGTCCCTGACTGAATATTGAATTTAAACTGGAAGCTCTCTGCTGGGTTCTAAAGTTAATCAGAAAGCTCTCTTCTGTTTTTTTAAATTTAAACGGAAACTCTTTGCTGCTACTAGGCCTTGCTTGATTTAACAAATACACTGGGTTCACAGATTAATCAGCTTTAATCTAAAGAATTCCTTTTTCACCAAGATTTAGAAAAATTCCCAGAAGTAATACTTACAATTGCAGATTTCTCTCCAGAAGTAGCAGTCCCCTTTTCTAGTCCTTCAAGACTGAAGCCCCCCTGTTGGTAGCTGCTCTCCCAAGGGTGGAGAGGCTACACTCAGGGAGTCAAAAACCTGTCCACAGCTGCGCAGGAGCTGAGGTCTGGGGCTTGGAGCCTTTAGGCTTGGAGGCCTAGCCCACTCCCTTGCTCTGTTGACCTGCTGTGGAGTCTGGGAAGCCTGATAGTGGGGGTAGCCTCGGTAAGGTTGGCCCTTTCTTTTGAATGGGGGCCTCTTTCCCAGTGGTTTCTTCTTAGGGAGGGTGGAGGTCTTCCTGAAGAGCTGAGTCCTTGTGAGGTACTCTATCTCATCTCCAACACCTTCTCCTCCATCGGCTTGCCGAATAGGTTTTCATTGAGGCAGAAGACATCGAGGAGCTTCTCCTGGACCCATTGTTTGACGTCTGATGCCCAGAGCCAGACCTGGCATCGAGCACCGATATCCACAGTGGCTATCCTTGCATTTGACTCAAAGCCATCGTAAGCAGTTTGAGATCTATAGTTCGAGCACTCCCTGATGGACTTCGTGAGGGTTTGGAACCGCTGGAGGTGATCTCCTTCAAGACCCGCTGAGAAATCTACGAGTTCCTTTTTCAGGTCCTGAAGATACATGCCGATGTACAGCTGATAGGCTTGCATTCAGCAGGCAACATTGAGTCCTGGTAGCATTTGCGGCCAAGGCGTTGAGGGCGCAGGACTCCCTACCCGGGGCAAAGAGGAGGGTCTCTTCTGGCTCTTCTGCCGGTGCATAGTCGACTCCACCACCATGGAGGTGTGTGGCAGTTGCAACCTGCGGAAGCCGGAGCCCCACTGAACTCTATACATGGTGTCCAGGCGTCGGCTAACCACAGGTACCGACGTCAGTGTCTCCCATATGAGAAGGAGCAGCCCCCTATGGATGGCAGGGACAGAAACCTCAGGGTCTCCTTGGGTGGGTCTCGTATTGCAGTATTTTGAGTTCCTCCATACGAGGGTCTTCTTCTGACTGTGTTGAAGGACAAAGCCTTCAACATATCCTGGACAAACCCGAGGAACGATATTGTCCTCGGGCGGGGACCGACGCCACAACATCGGGGGAGACTGGTCCGATGGGAGGTCGCGGTGCTTCTGCATCTCCAGGAATGCTTTGTCCTCGGACACCCAGTCAGTGGAGGATTTGGAGGCCGACCGGGCCTGTAATGCAGGACCCAGGTCAGTGGCCTGGTGGCCAATGGTAGCTATGTATCCAGAACCATGAGCACTCGCTGAGGAGGATCTCGCTCCCAAGGAACAGAAGCAAGATCGAGACCCTTGCCGAGGATCAACTTGAGGCTTCAGGCTCACGAGGACTGGCTCGGTGATCGGTGGGTTCTCGGTGACTTAGTCTCCGCGGTCTCAGCAGATGCACCAGCGGTGCCAGGCATTGCCGCTTGATACATGGCAAGGAAGGCAGTGAGACTTCATTCCAGCACCACCATCCTGGTTTCCCACTCAGGAGGTAAAGCCTTTGATGCAGACACCAGGGTCAATGGGCCCGGCAATGGTGACAAGAGGGAGTTCAGCAGAAGAAGGACAACATCTTCCATAGGTCAGACTCTACCCCATTATCCCCAGTAGCAAAGGCCCCGCATAGGTCCTCAGAGTCGCATAATGTCCCCAATGGCTCCCGACCGCAAGCGCACTTGGAGGTGGGAACGGGACCGGTCACAATTGGAATAGAGAAAAAGTTTTTTTCATGCAATTTAGCCAACTTTTTCTGAGGAAAAAATACAGACATCTGTTGGGCTCCACGGAAAAAAGGAGACTGAGCAGGATAGCACCCTTTGGCGGGAAAGGGACCACGCATGCGTGGTGGCATCTCCAAAAGGCTTTCTTTGAAAGCTGGGGAGATACTTCTGCGAGGGCTCCATCGGCACCGACGTCACCCATGTGAGGACTGACTTCCTGCTTGCTCCTGGAGAATCTGACGGCCCGCACGTGAGGGAACAGAGAGAGAAAAAAAAACACTGCACAGCCCTTGGCAACCCCCGAGTTGATAACTAACCCTCGGAATGCCTCCTTAACACTGATAAATTTTCCACTGCTGATTAAAGTGCCAGAACAGTTTTGTTTCAGATTTAACTTTTTTTGTTTTTCAAGGGCTGGAGGCTCCAAATTAGTGCACTATTCAAGAGAGAAGGAAAGCCAGCTTAATCTTACCTTCTCCAGGCTGCTAGGTTGTCCGGCTGATGGGGAAAAAGGGACTTCTGGACCATTGGTCCATCAGGTGTTTGACCTTTGGGCCGCACCTAACCCACTCAAGGATTCCGGTGCCTACAAGGCAGACCCTGCCAATTGCCAGACCACTGTAGAAATCATTCCAGCCCTAACAAGAAGGCTTGTCAGCCTGACACTATTTGGAACCGATTTGTCTTCAATTTCCTTTTCTCTTCCTTGTTTTTTTTTCAACAGAAAAATCAAAGGCCAAAAATCCTTTCAGTAGAGTCCAGCCACGGGAAGCTCCGCACCAGCTGCTCAGGACTGAGATACTGATGTCTGCAGCCCAAGAAGTGAGCTCTTCTACTATAACATCAGAAACCTGACATGTTCAGTCCCCAACTGCTGGTGGAGGGAAATAACTAACATATACTAGGACTGGACTGAAAGGACAATAAGGAAGTAGCATATTTAAGACCATTCGGAGAAAACAGTTTTTTACTCAACGCATAAACTCTGGGAATTGTTGCTGGAGGATGTGGCAAAAGTTGTGAGTGTAGCAAGGTTTAAGAGAGGTTTAGACAAGTTCCTGGAGGAAAAAAAGCCCATAAAATATTATTAAAGTGGACTGTGGAAATCCACTGCTTACCTCTAAGATAAGCAGCATGGAATCTGCCCATCTTTTGTGAACATGATTGGTAATGTGACCTGGATTGACCACTACTGGAAAAAGGATACTAGGCTTGATGAACCTTGGTCTGACCTAGATTGTTTCCTTGTGTGGATAAAGGAATTTTGAGTGGCCTGGATATGCATTTTAAGATTTATTTTATTGGGGTTAGCCATGAGGACATCAGGCTGTTAATATGGATACTGTGCATACGTATTTACACTGTTCACCACATGGAAAAGCACAGTTACTTACCTGTAACAGGTGATCTCTGGGAACAGCAGGAATAAGTCTTCACATATGGGTACGTCGGTACTGACGGAACCTGCGCGGGAACGCTCCCCAGCTTCCCAAAAAAGGAAAGCTTTTGGGAGCATCCCACAGCGCCTGCACGCTGCCTTCCCGCCTTTCCTAACCAACTCTCCTCAGTTCGAGTTTAAAGCTGAGACAATAGAGAGAGAGAGGAAAGGAAAGATAGAAAAGAGATACAACTCCTAGGGGAGGTGGGTGGGTTGTGAAGACTTATTCCTGCTGTTCCCAGAGATCACCTGTTACAGGTAAGTAACTGTGCTATCTCCAGGAACAAGCAGGAATGAGTCTTCACATATGGGGACTCCCTAGCTGAGATGCCTGGGAGATCCCCAAGGATATGAGACCCTGAAAGGGGTCTGCGTCCTCTTATGGAGCTCAGGCATCCATCCAGGGAAGGAGGGCAGGAGTTGTTTAAGAATGGAACAGGTGTCTGAGGACAGCCTGACCAAACAAGGCATCCCGGCGGGAATCCTTGTCCAAGCAGTAATGGGCTGTGAAGGTATGAACAGAGGCCCAGGTGGCTGCTCGACAGATCTGGTCGATGGACACAGAATTTAGATGAGCCATAGAGGTGGCCATGGCCCTCACATTATGAGCTGTGACATGGCTCTCCGGAGAAAGGTTCTTACTCTGGTAGGCGAAAGAAATACACTGAGCAATCCAATTGGACAGTGTTCTCTTAGAGACTGGAAGTCCTAAGTGAGAAGGATCAAAAGCAACAAAAAGCTGGGAAGACTTTCTATGTTGCTGTGTCCTATGTAAGTAAAAAGCAAGAGCTCTTTTACAATCCAGAGTATGAAGATTCCTCTCTGCACTTGATGCATGAGGAGCTGGAAAAAAGACAGGTAGATATACCTCCTGATTAAGATGAAAAGGTGAGACCACTTTAGGCATAAAGTGTGGATTTGTCCTTAGGACTACCTTGTCATGATGGAACCTTGTATAAGGCGGATTAGCCACTAAGGCCTGCAGTTCACTGATGCAGCGAGCAGAAGTGACTGCAATGAGGAAAATAACCTTCCAGGAAAGAAATTTCAAGGAGGTAGTGGCTAAGGGTTCAAAAGGTGGCTTCATAAGCTGACCAAGAACCAAATTTAAGTCCCATGCCACCGGAGGAGGCCTAATGGGAGGTTTAGTTAAAGTTAGGCCTCTCATGAATCTTGAAATAAGAGGATGAGAGGAGATAGTTTGTCCATTGATGGGCTTAAGGGATGCTGCAATAGCACTCAAATGGACTCTTACTGAATTTGTTTTAGGTCCTGCATTGGAGAGATGCAGGAGATAGTCTAACAAAGAAGTTAAAGGTAGTGCCAGAGGGTCAAGACCCTTTTCAGCACACCAAATGGAAAAACTTTTCCACTTAAAAGCATAGGAACGCCTGGTGGAAGGTTTCCTGGAAGCATGGAGGATATCCTTCACCTGCTGAGAAAGATTCAAGTCTTGAAGGTCTAGGCCTTCAGTAATCAAGCTCTGAGGTGAAGGGACTTGGGGTTTGGGTGCCACAAAGTCCCTTCCTCCTGAGACAGAAGGTCTGGAGCAGCTCCCAAGTCCAGGGAGGGGGCTTGGGAGAGATGCAGAAGTAGAGGGTACCACACTTGGCGTGGCCAGCATGGAGCTATGAGGATCATAGATCCTTGACCCCTCTGGAGTTTGAACAGAGTCTTGGGAATCAAGGGAATGGGTGGAAAGGCATACAGGAAGCCCTGATCCCAATGAAGGAGGAAGGCATCCTTGGCCTGAACCCCCTGACACGGAATTCTGGAACAGAACCGGGGAAGTTTGGCATTCCACGGACTTGCAAAGAGGTCTATGTCCGGGGTTCCCCATTCTTGAAAGATTCTGAGTACCTGATCCATGTGCAGGGACCATTCGTGTGGAAGCAGAACTCGACTGAGTCTGTCTGCCCAAGAGTTTTGGATTCCTGGGAGATATACTGCCAGGAGATGGATTTGATGCTCTCTGGCGAAGGCACATAATCTTAGAGCTTCGTTGCAAAGCGACAGAGAGCCAGTTCCTCCTTGCTTGTTTATGTAAAACATGGCTACCTGGTTGTCCGTATGAATAAGGACGGTCTTGTAGCTGAGGAGGGTATGAAAGACCTTGAGAGCTAGAAACACTGCTCGAAGCTCGAAGTGGTTGATATGAAGAGAGGTCTCCTGTGGGGACCAAGTGCCTTGGGTGGAGAGGTCTTGTAGATGAGCTCCCCAACCTGTTTGAGAGGCATCTGTTGTGAGGGTTGCTTGGGGCAACAACTGTTGGAAGGGGGACCCCAGCAACAGATTTTGAGTGGACATCCACCATTGGAGAGACCAAAAGAGACGTTTGAAGGTTGCTATTTGGTCTGAGAGAGCTCCTGAAGCTTGAGTCCACTGGGTGGACAAAGTCCATTGAGCTGCTCTCATGTGTAGGCGAGCATAGGGTACCACATGTACTGTGGAAGCCATGTGGCCTAGCAGTTGTAGCATCTCCCTGGCAGTTAAGTGGCTCCTTGACTGAATCTGGGAGGCTAGCTGCACTAGACGTTGGCAACGGGCCTGAGGAAGGTAGGCCCTTGCAGTGGTGGTATCCAACCAGGCCCCTATGAATTCCAGGAACTGAGTAGGGATGAGCTGGGACTTTGGGAGGTTTACTACCAGTCCCAGATACTGCAGAATGCGCCTTGTGCGGTCCAGGGAAATCTGGGCCTCTGATTGAGATGGAGCTCGGATGAGCCAGTCGTCCAGGTATGGGAAGACAAATATTCCCAGAGTGCGTAGAAATGCAGCAACTATTGCCATGCATTTGGTGAACACTCTCGGAGCAGAGGCCAGACCAAAAGGAAGGACTCTGTATTGGTAATGTTTTCCCTGGAAATGAAAACGTAGGAATTTTCTGTGAGATGGATGGATGAGAACATGTGTGTACGCATCCTTGAGATCTAGAGAACAAAGCCAATCCTGACTTTGAAGGTATGGAAGGAGAGTGCCCAGAGAAAGCATCTTGAACTTCTCCTTGCATAGAAATTTGTTCAATTCTCTGAGATCTAGAATGGGTCTGTATCCCCCTGTCTTCTTTGGAATGAGAAAATAGGGGGAGTAGAACCCTGACCCTTGTTGAAGAAGAGGAACTTCTTCTATTGCCCCTTGGGCAAGAAGGGTAGTTATCTCCTGACCTAAAAGGTCGAGAAGAGATGTGGGAGAATTGAAGTGTCTCACCATGGTGTGTGGAGGAAGGTCTGAGAAATGAAGTTTGTAGCCCTCTCTTATGATGGAGAGGGTCCACTGCTCTGATGTGATTTGCTCCCATCTGGGAGCAAAATGAGCTAACCTTCCTGGAATGGTGAGAGGTTCTGGCTGTGTTAAAGCCAGAAAGGCTAGGTTCTCTAGCATCAAGTCAAAAACCCTGAGGGGGTTGGGACTGCTAGGTTACAGCAGCCCCTGTAGACTTAGGCCTGGCCTGCTTAGGTTGCTGACGCTTAGCGGTAAAGCGACCTGTAGAAGATTGTTGGCCAGAAGTGGAAGGAAACCTGCCCTTTTTGAAAAAAGACTTTTTAAAAGTCTTTTTCTTGGCAGGAATGGAGGTAGACCTTGAAAGTCTATCCAGAGCAGAATTCTCTGCATCCATTTGAGTGGCTTTAATTTGCCACTCTTTGCCAAACAGATTTTCACCTGTACAGGGCAGATTTCCTAAGCCATCTTGAACCCAGGGTTCTAAATCAGAAGCCTGGAGCCAAGCAATTCTGCGAGCAGCTATGGCAATGCCTGAGGCTCTACTGGCACCTTCAAAGGAGTCAAAGGCTGCCCTGTTTGAAAACTTGGAGATGTCCTGAGTATGCTTAAGCCACATGCGGAATTCTTCCCTTTTATCTTCTGGAATAAAAGGGAGGTAAGTGTGCAGCTTTTCTGCCACTTCTTTCAGAAACATACCCATATAAAGGCTATATGAGTTGATTCTGGCAATAAGCATACTGGCCTGGAAGAATTTCCTACCAAAAGCATCCAAGTTCCTGCATTCTCTTCCTGGAGGAGCAGAAGAGTGTCTCTTTGTACTCTTTATCCTCTTCATAGCTGACTGCACCACAATGGAATGGTGAGGAAGCTGAGTTTTTTGGAACCCAGGACAAGGAGGGACACGATACAGTGTCCAACCTGCGAGAATGAGGAGAGAGAGTGAGAGGAGTCTCCCATAAATCAATCATGTGTTCATGAAGAATCTCATGAATTGGTAAGGTGACTGCCTCTTTAGGAGCCCTAGAGTATCCTAAAATATCTAATTTTTTTGCTCTAGGCTCTGATTCAGAGGTTACTGAAATAGAGAGTCCTTTAGTTACTTCTCTTATGAAGTCTTGAAAGGACAAGTCCTCTGGAGGAGACATTCTTCTTTTTGGAGAAGAAGTCTCCTCAGAAAGGGCTATGGATACTTCAGGAGACTCATCTGATGTATCAGAATCATCAGAGGAATCGAAGTATCGCCTGTCAGGGTGCTCTTCTAACGCTCGATACGCGTATCGAGCGGTATCGACATCGGGCATCCTCAGTACCGGATCGGTACTGAGAAGTAGCCCTGGACAAGGAACCGCAGCAGTCAGTATTCTGGTCGATGTCGATGCAGTCGGTACCGGCATCGGCGCTGGTGCCGGTACCGGAGCCGATACCGACAACGGAGCTCGTTGCGGTACCGCCGGCGTCGCAGCTTGAATGAAGGCTGAAATAGCCTGCTGCATGGACAGAACATTCTGATCCATCGACGCCATGAATGCCTGGAGGTCGGTACCGGTAGATTGTGCCGGTACCCCAGAGCATTCTAACAGGTGATCAGTCGAGGCCGTGCCATCGATGTCAACCTGTAACACCATAGGATGAGCTTTGGAAGCCGGAGCTTCCCGCCGGGGTTGTTTGGCTGGTGCAGGATCCTCGAGGGCAAGCCCGGAGGCATCTCGATGCTTAGAGGGAGATCTACCCTTCGAGGACCTGCTAGGTTTATGTTTGGTTACCTGAGATCCTTCAGGAGAAGAAGACCTGGAAGATGTCGATGCTACTGCCGGTGCCTCAGCGGGAAACAGCACATGGAGCTTAGCTGCTCGGTTCTGTAACCCCCATTTAGACATTAGGGAGCAGGACGGACAATCCGGAATGGAGTGTTCAGGACCCAAACATTTAAGACACCATTCATGGGTATCTGTAACAGAAATAGTACCGCTACACTTAGTGCATTTTTTGAACCCGGAGGTTGGTTTTTCCATGAGGGAAATTTTCTTGTGGGCCCTGAGGCCTTAAGAAGAAAATAACACCAAGTGAGGAAAAAATATCGATATATATATATTTTTTTTAAAGAAAGAACTGAGGAGAGTTGGTTAGGAAAGGCGAGAAGGCAGCGCGCAGGCGCTGTGGAATGCTCCCAAAAGCTTTCCTTTTTTGGGAAGCTGGGGAGCGTTCCCGCGCAGGCTCCATCAGTACCGACGTACCCATATGTGAAGACTCATTCCTGCTTGTTCCTGGAGATGCATAGTTACTCACCTGTAACAGGTGATCTCTGGGAACAGCAGGAATTTAGTCTTCACATATGGGTATCGTCAGTACCGATGGGGCCTGCGCGGGAACGCTCCCCAGCATCCAATCAGAAAGCTTTTGGAAGCATCCCACAGCGCCTGCGTGCTGCCTTCCCCTTTCCCAACTGCCTCTCTCCAGTTGAGTTTAAAGCTAAGACAAAGAGAGAAAGAGAGGGAAAGAGAAAGAGATAGAGAGATACAACTCCTAGGGGAGGTGAGTGGGTTGTGAAGACTAAATTCCTGCTGTTCCCGGAGATCACCTGTTACAGGTGAGTAACAATGCTATTTCCAGGAACAAGCAGGAATGTAGTCTTCACATATGGGGACTCCCTAGCTTTAGATGCCAGGGAGAGACCCCAGATGTTGTGTGTCCCTGTGAAAGGGCTCCACTTCCCCCCAATGGATCTCTGGCATCCAAAAAGGGATGATTGGTAGAAGTTGATTAGGTATGGAACAGGTGCTGGAGAACAGCCTGACCAAATAAGGCATCCCAGCGGGAGTCCTTGTCCAAGCAGTAATGGGCTGTGAAGGTATGAACCGAGGCCCAAGTGGCTACTCGACAGATGTCATCGATATAAACAGAGTGCAGATGAGCCATTGAAGCTGCCATGGCTCTCACATTGTGAGCTGTGACATGGCCCTCCAGAGAAAGATTCCTGCTCTGATAGGCAAACGAAATACACTGTGCAATCCATTTGGACAGTGTTCTCTTTCAGACTGGAAGTCCCAAATGAGACGGATCAAACGCAACAAAGAGTTGAGAGGACTTTCTATGTTGCTGTGTTCTTTGAAAGTAAAAGGCTAAAGCCCTTTTACAGTCCAAAGTATGAAGATTCCTTTCTGCATTTGAGGCCTTGGAAAAAACACAGGCAGGTAGACTGCCTGGTTCAGATGAAAAGGCGAGACCACCTTTGGCATAAAGTGTGGATGAGTCCTAAGGACTACCTTGTCATGATGGAACCTTGTATAAGGTGGATCAGCCACTACTAGTGCCTGCAATTCACTGATGCGACGTGCTGATGTGATTGCAATGAGAAAGATAACCACCTTCCAGGAAAGGAATTTCAATGAGGTAGTAGCTAAGGGTTCGAAAGGTGGCTTCATGAGCTGGCCAAGAACCAGGTTTAAGTCCCATGCCCTGGTGGTGGCCTAATGGGAAGCTTAGTTAGAAGAAGGCCTCTCATAAATCTTGCTATAAGAGGATGGGAGGAAATAGGTTGTCCATTTAAAGGCTTGAAAGAAGCTGCAATAGCACTCAAATGGACTCTTACTGAGTTAGTCTTAAGTCCTGCATTGGATAAATGAAGGAGATACTCCAGTAATGATTCCAGAGGTATCGCAAGAGGGCTAAGAAGCATAAGAGCGTCTTATGGAAGGTTTTCTGGAAGCATAAAAGATATCCTTTACTTGCTGAGAAAGCTTAAGATCATGAAGATCTAGGCCTTCAGCAATCAAGCCCTGAGATGCAGAGACTAGGGATTGGGATGCCAAAACATTCCGTCCTCCTGAGATAGGAGATCTGGAGCGGACCCTAACTCCAGAGAGGGAGCTTGAGAGAGATGTAGAAGAAGAGGGTACCACACTTGCCGTGGCCAATGTGGAGCTATGAGAATCATACGGCCTCTGTCTCTCTGAAGCTTGAACAGGGTTTTGGGAATTAGGGGAATGGGAGGAAAGGCATAAAGGAAGTCTTGACCCCAATGAAGGAGGAAAGCATCCCTGGCCTGAGAGCCCTGCGCCGGAATTCTGGAAGAGAACTGGGGAAGTTTGGCATTCCACGGACTTGCAAAGAGGTCTATGTCTGGGGTTCCCCAAATTTGAAAATTCTTGGCCACCTGGTGTGCATAGAGAGACCATTCTTGTGGAAGCAGAACTCAACTGAGTCTGTCTGCCCACGGGTTTTGGATGCTTGGAAGATACACTGCCAGGAGATGAATCTGATGCTCTCTGGAGAGGGCCCATAGTCGCAAAGCTTCGTTGCAAAGCGACAGAGAGCCTGTCCCTTCCTGCTTGTTCACGTAGAACATGGCTACTTGATTGTCCGTCTGAATGAGGACTGTCTTGTAGCTGAGCAGGGTGTGGAACACTCGAAGAGCAAGGAAGATTGCTCTGAGCTCTAAGAGATTGATGTCTAGATGAGTCTCCTGTGGAGTCCAAGTGCCTTGGTTGGAGAGGTCTTGCAGATAAGCTCCCCAACCCATCGGTGAAGCATCTCTTGTGAGAGCTGCCTGAGGTAAAGGTTGTTGAAATGGGGACCCCACCAACAGGTTTTGAGTGGACTGCCACCATTGGAGGGACAAAATAAAGCAATTTGTGTTTGCTATTTTGTCTGACAGGCCCCCTGATGCCTGGGTCCATTGGGTGGATAAAGTCCACTGGGCTGATCTCATGTGGAGGTGAGCATAAGGAACCACATGCACAGTAGATGCCATGTGGCCTAGTAGCTGTAAGATTTCTCGAGCAGTGAGATGAGGCTTTTGCACTGCTTGAGAAGCTAACTGCACCATGCGAAGGCAACGGGTCTGGGGAAGATAGGCCCTTGCTTTTCTGGTATCCAGCAAAGCTCCTATGAACTCTAGAGACTGAGTGGGAGCTAGGCTGGATTTTGGGATGTTTATGACCAGACCCAAATACTGGAGAATACGCAATGTGCAAGATAGAGAAGTCCTGGTCTCTGACTGATGGAGCTCGAATGAGCCAGTCGTCTAAGTAGGGGAAGACGAATATTCCTATAGTACGAAGAAAGCGTAGTTACTCACCTGTAACAGGTGTTCTCCAGGAGCAGCAGGAATCAGTCCTCACTTATGGGTGACGTCGGCGCCGACGGAGCCCTCGCGGAGCAATTTTCCCCAGCTTTCAAAGAAAGCCTTTGGGAATTGCAGCGCGCATGCGCGGTCGTCTTCCCGCCCGAGGGTGCCATCTTAGCCAGTCAGATGACATAGCTAAAAAAGACAGCATAAAAATTTGCAAAAAGAACATAAGCAGACGATTGCAACTCCAAGGGGAGGAGGGAGGGTAGTGAGGACTGATTCCTGCTGCTCCAGGAGAACACCTGTTACAGGTGAGTAACTACGCTTTCTCCAGGACCAAGCAGGAAGTCAGTCCTCACTTATGGGACTCCCAAGCTCAAGGCTACCGGAGACCCTAAGCACAAAAATGAGCTCCCTCTAGCTCAGCAGCACAGAAGGATAGAATCTTCGCTGAATTATCACCCACCGGTAGCCCACATCCGGGATGGAGGGTAGGAGTTGCTCAGACCTCAAAGAGATTACGGAGGACTGCCTGTCCGAAAGCACTGTCCCTACGGGACTCCCTCTCGAGACAGTAATGGACCGCAAAAGTCTGGCTCGAAGACCAAGTAGCGGCCCGGCAGATGTCTGCCAGCGGAACAGAGCGGAGGTAAGCCACTGACGTAGCCTTTGCCCGAACGCAATGAGCCGTGACTCGACTTTCTAAGGAGAGTCCGGCTGCCCCATAAGCCCAAGAGATACAGTCCGCAACCCAGATGTACAGAGTACGCTTGGAGACCGGGAGCCCCAATTTATTGGGGTCAAAAGACACAAAAAGCTGAGCAGCTTTACGGTGCTCCCGCGTACGGTCAAGGTAGAAGTTCAATGCCCTTCTACAGTCCAGGGTATGGAGGACCGTTTCAGCTCGGCTGGAGTGCGGTCTGGGAAAGAAGGTTGGAAGTACCACCTCCTGATTGATGTGAAAAGGGGAGACCACTTTAGGCAGAAATTTTGGGTGAGTCCGTAGGACTACCCTATTCTTGTAGAACCTAGTGTAAGGGGGATCAGACACGAGGGCCTGCAATTCACTTACGCGTCTAGCGGAAGTGAGGGCTATCAAGAACAGTGTTTTCCAAGACAGAAAACGGAGGGAACAGGTAGCCATAGGTTCAAAAGGTGGACAGGTGATCCGCTGCAAAACTACATTCAGGTCCCAGTCAGGCGCTGGCGGGCGCAGAGGTGGTTTAAGTAGAAGGAGACCTCGGAGAAACCTCGCTACGAGAGGGTCGCTTGAGAGAGGTCTACCGTCCACCGGCACATGATGTGCCGAAAGAGCACTGAGGTGAACTTTGACGGAGTTGGACTTAAGTCCCAGATTAGAGAGGTGTAGCAAGTACTGCAAGATCACCGACACCGGGCAGGAGAAGGGATCCTGAGACTGTTGGGTACACCAGACTGCAAAGCGACGCCATTTAAGGGCGTAGCATTTGCGGGTAGAAGGCCGTCGCGAAGCCAAGACGACCTCCTCCACCTCCGCCGGCAGGAGAAGGGGAGCAAGGACTACCCTCTCAGCAGCCAGGCCATGAGGTTGAGAGACCTGAGGTTGGGGTGCAGTAGGGACCCCTGATCCTGAGTGAGGAGATCCGGTTGTACCCCCAGAGGGATTGGATCCTCCACCGCCAGTTGCAGTAGGAGCGGAAACCACGGCTGCCTGGGCCAGCGAGGGGCCACCAGGATCATGAAGGCTTTGTCTCGGAGAACCTTGAAAAGAGTCCGAGAGACTAGCGGGATGGGAGGGAAAGCGTACAGAAGGCTCCCCGACCATGAGATCAGAAAAGCGTCCGCCGCAACCCGAAGGGGGTGTGGCTGACGAGAGCAGAAGCGAGGAAGCTGCCGGTTGTGAGGACTGGCAAAGAGATCCACCGTGGGGAGGCCCCACTTGAGGAAGAGCTTCTGAACTACCAAGGGATCCAGACGCCACTCGTGCGGCTGGAGGACCCTGCTGAGTTTGTCCGCAAGGCAATTTTCTTGGCCCGGGAGATAAACTGCCTTGAGGAGAATGCCGTGACTGACGGCCCAAGAGCAGAGCTTCTGTGCCTCCCGGCAGAGGAGGTAGGAGCCCGTGCCCCCCTGCTTGTTCACGTAGAACATGGCAACTTGATTGTCCGTCTGGACAAGGACGGACTGGTGGGAAGTCAGGTGGGAGAAGGCCTTGAGAGCTAGGCGGATCGCCCTGAGCTCCAGGAAGTTGATCTGCTGAGCAGACTCCCACGTGGTCCAGAGGCCCTGAGTACGTGCCTCTTGGCAATGTGCTCCCCAGCCCAGGAGGGATGCATCGGTGGTCAGCACCCGGGTCGGCTGAGGTGACTGGAAAGGCATTCCGAATATGAGGTTCGGCTGCCGGAGCCACCACCGTAGAGACGAGATCAGCGGCTCGGAGACGCGCACTAGGTCTGCTAGGCCGCCTGTGGCTTGACGCCACTGCTGGCGGAGACACCATTGAGCAGACCGCATATTCAGGCGGGCATTGGGGGTCACATGGACGGTGGAAGCCATATGGCCGAGTAGTCTCAGGAAGCGCCTGGCGGAGACCAGGGGCTGGCTGCGAAAGCGGTCGGCTAGGTCCATGAGCCGTTGAGCCCTGTCGAGCGGTAGGTATGCTCGCGCCTGAGGAGTGTGCAGCCTTGCGCCGATGAACTCGAGATCCTGTGAGGGGAGCAAAGTGGACTTTGCGAAGTTTATAACAAAGCCCAAGTGCTGCAGAAGAGTCACCGTGCGGCGCGTGGCGTTGGTGACCTCCCGAGCGGACGCTGCTCTGATGAGCCAGTCGTCGAGGTACGGAAAGACATAGAGGCCGTGAAGCCGGAGATGGGCCGCCACGACCGCGAGACATTTTGTGAAGACTCGCGGCGCGGAGGACAGGCCAAAGGGCAGTACTCTGTACTGGTAATGATTTCCTGCCACCACAAACCTTAGGTATTGGCGGTGGCTTGGGTGGATGAGGATGTGCGTGTAGGCATCCTCTAGATCCAAGGAGCATAGCCAATCTCCCTGCTGGAGGTAGGGCAGAAGGAATCCAAGGGTAAGCATTTTGAACTTCTCCCGCACAAGGAACTTGTTGAGGTTGCGCAAGTCCAGGATGGGTCTGAGGCCCCCTGTTCTCTTTGGTATCAGAAAATACCTGGAATAAAAGCCTTGACCCCTCAGGTGGTGTGGCACCGGTTCCACCGCCTGATCCTGCAGAAGACCTGCTAACTCCTGAAGGAGTAATTCCCTGTGCAGAGGGGGTCGCGGAGGTTCTCCCGGAAAATAGGAGGGAGGGACCTGGTGGAAGTGGAGAAGATAGCCTTCTCGCACGACTTGAAGCACCCAGGCATCTGCGGTGATGCTGGACCACCTGTGGGTGAAGTGAACCAGCCGGCCTCCGGTGCTGGGAGGAACCAGCGGGGGGGGAGAGGCTATGCTTTGCGAGTCAAAAACCCCCACCCTGCTGAGCAGGGGCTGGTGGTGCAGGCTTGGGGGCTTGCTGCCTACGGGACCCGTTACCCCGTCCCTTGGCCTGCTGGC
Source organism: Ichthyophis bannanicus (assembly GCA_033557465.1). Taxonomy (NCBI): domain Eukaryota; kingdom Metazoa; phylum Chordata; class Amphibia; order Gymnophiona; family Ichthyophiidae; genus Ichthyophis; species Ichthyophis bannanicus. The sequence goes on along the minus strand of CM066033.1, from coordinate 935,553,872 downwards.
CCTGTTGGGGAGCTGCAGGGGCCTGATAATGGGGGTATTGTTTGTAGGCAGCCGCCTTCCTCGGGTAAAAGGACTTCTTCCCCGAGCCCTTCTTTTTCTGGGAAGGGGCGGAGGTCTTCCTAGAAAGCCTGGTCCTGGTGAGAGTTTCAGTCTCAATTTGTGCAGCCTTTTCCGCCATGGGCTTGCCAAAGAGGTTCTCGCCTCGGCAGGGGACATCGACCAACTTGTCCTGCACCCAGGGCTCAAGGTCTGATGACTGAAGCCAAGCCTGTCGGCGGGCACCGATGCCGGCTGCGGCCACTCGAGCCGACGCTTCAAAGCCATCATAGGCTGCCCGGGACATGAACTTTGAGCATTCCCGAATGCCAGTGGACAAGGCCAGGAACCTCCGCAAGGGTTCCTCGGACAGACCAGCGGAGAATCCGGCTAGCTCTTTAGCCAGATCCCGGAGATACATGCCCATGTACAGCTGGTAAGTCTTGACACGACATGCGAGCATAGAGCCCTGGAAACACTTCTTACCAAGGCCATCCAGGTTACGGGCCTCCCTGCCAGGGGGCACCGAGGAGTGCATCTTCTGGCTCTTAAGACGATGCATGGCCGATTCCACTACCATGGAATGGTGTGGTAGCTGTGCCTTTTGGAAGCCAGGGCTCTTGCGGACCCGATAGATAGAATCGACCCGCTTGCTCAGGACCGGCGAGGAGGCCGGACTCTCCCACATGCGGAAGAGTAGTCGTTCCAGCATAGGAGGAACCGGTACAGTAAAGTGTTCCCTCGCGGGAGAGTCATACTGGAGGGCGTCGAGCTCTTCGGCTCGAGGCTCCTCCTCGGGATCCGCCGGGAAGGCCAAAGCCTTGGCCATATCCCTAACGAAGTCCGAGAACCGGGCATCCTCGGGGGGGACTGCTTCCGAGGTTCGGACTCAGGTGAGTCCGAGGGGACACACCGAGTCCGAAAAGAATCAGGTGACTCTTCCTCTTCAGACTCCCAGACCGACTCCGACGAGGAATCGGTGGGGTCGGCCCGGGCAGGGCGCGGCGCCTGCCGCCCCGACGCCGAGGGAGTCGGCGTCGGCGACCTCGGTCCCGAACGGGAGGCCGAGGGTGACCTCGACCGAGGATCGACTCGAGTTCTCATCGACTCGAGGATCGGCTCGGTCTCCGGGGTCGACTTGGACATCGACGTCCCGGCGGTCGGGGCAGCGGCGCCAGCGAGGCCAGCGAGCAGTGCCCGCTGCTGGTCCATGAAGGCAGACAGTCTGCTCTCCAAGGCCGTCAACCTGAGTCCGAGCTCAGGTGACCCAGCAGCCCCGACTCGGGCCCCGACGGCGTCGGGCCCGACGTCGGCTGTCGCGGAGGCGAGTCCAGAAGGACCACAGGACTTACCCGAGCAGGCATCTCTGACTCCAGGCGAGGTCGCTTCGGGAGGTGTTCCTTCTCCAAGGACCCAGGGCGGCTATCGAGGCTATGCGACCTGGCCCTCGCGGAACCAGGAGCGTCCACCGACGCCGCTCTCGCGGGTTTCACCATCCGACGATGGTCCCCGGAGGGAGAACCCCGGTCGGAGGAACTCCGGCGACGGTCCGAGCTGGAGCCTTTTGACGCGGAGGCCTCCGACGAGGTCCGGGTACGGCTGGGGTCAGCGAAGATTCGATCACGCTGATGCCGCCGACTTCTCAACGCTTTTGAGGACATTTTGCCGCAGGGCCCACAGATCAGTTCCTCATGATCCGGGCCCAGGCAGCGGAGGCAAAAGTCGTGTGTGTCAGTGAGTGACATATTTCGGTCACACTGACCACACCGCTTAAAGCCACTGGCAGCCATCGGGGGAAAAAGGGCCCCTGCGAGGTCAAAGGACCGGGCTGCCAGGGAAAATCGAAAACGAAAGCTGACAAAGTCAGAAAAACCGAAAAAAAGTGAGAGGACTCGTGACCGGCGTCGCGAGTCCGGGCGGGAAAAAGATCGGCGTCGAACCGAAAGAAAAAGGATAAAATAATGAAGAAAAATCGACTTTTTCGCGGGGACAAGACGGGGACGTCTGTAGGGCTCCGCGGAAAAAAGAAGACTGGCTAAGATGGCACCCTCGGGCGGGAAGACGACCGCGCATGCGCGCTGCAATTCCCAAAGGCTTTCTTTGAAAGCTGGGGAAAATTGCTCCGCGAGGGCTCCGTCGGCGCCGACGTCACCCATAAGTGAGGACTGACTTCCTGCTTGGTCCTGGAGAAATGCTGCTACCACAGCCATGCATTTCGTCAACACCCTTGGTGCTGAGGCCAGGCCAAAGGGAAGCACCCTGTATTGGTAGTGCTTTCCTTGAAAAAGAAAACGAAGGAACTTTCTGTGAGTTGGATGGATGAGAACATGAGTGTACGCATCCTTGAGATCTAGAGAACAAAGCCAATCTTGACTCTGAAGGTATGGCAGCAGAGTTCCCAGAGAAATCATCTTGAACTTCTCTTTGAAGAGGAATTTGTTCAGTTCTCTGAGGTCTAAAATAGGTCTGTGTCCCCCTGTTTTCTTTTGGATAAGGAAATAGGGGGAGTAAAACCCTGTACCCTATTGAGAAATGGGTACCTCTTCTATTGCCCCTTGGGCAAGAAGCATAGTGACCTCTTGATCTAACAGATTGATGAGAGAGGTCTGAGAATTGAACTGTCTTACCACTGTGGAAGGGGGCATGCACAGAAAGTGAATCTTGAACCCCTCTTTTATAATGGAGAGAGTCCAATGCTCTGCTGTTATCTGCCCCCATCTGGGGGCAAAGTGACACAACCTTCCTGGAATGGTGGAAGGCTCGGGACCATTGAGAGCCAGGAAGGCTAAGTTCTCTAGAGAAAGTCAAAGGCCTTGAGGAGGCTGAGACTGCTGAGACGGTTGAGGCTTAGCAGTCTTTGCTTTCCTCTGTTTAGGTGGTTGCTGACTCTTTCGGGCAGGTTGACCTGCAGAACGTCCCTGCTGGGAATAAGAAGGATAAAACCTCTTCTTTTTGGAGAAGAATGATTTCTTGAGAGATTTCCTCCTTGCAGGATCAGCTGTGGCTTTGGACAATCTATCCAAAGTGGAGTTGTCAGCATCCAATTCATTGGCCTTCTCTTGCCAATTCTTGCCAAATAGATTCTCACCTGTACAAGGGATATTGCCCAGTTTGTCCTGCACCCAGAGCTCCAAGTCGGATGCCTGGAGCCAGGCAATTCTACGTGCACCTATCACAATGGCAGAGGTTCTGCTTATGCACTCAAAAAACAGTCAAAAGCTGCACAATTGACAAACTTAGAAACATCCTGGGCATGTTTAACTAGTGTGAGAAAATCCTGCCTCTTATCTTCAGGAAGAAGAGGGCTCAAAACCTCTAAATCTCCTGTGACTTCCTTAAGGAACATTCCCATATATAAAATATAGGAACTGATCCTGGCAGAAAGCATGGAAGTCTGGAAAGTACGACGTCCAAAGGCATCCAAAGTTCGACACTCACGTCCTGGAGGATTAGAGGCATGCCTCTTTGCACTTCTGATCCTTCTCATAGCTGATTCCACTACAATAGAGTGGTGAGGAAGCTGAGTTTTCTGGAAGCCAGGACACGGAGGTACTCGATACATGGTATCCAGTCTATGAGAGTGAGGAGAGGTGGTAAGAGGTGTTTTCCACATTCTCAACATGAGATCATGTAAGATCTCATGGATAGGCAAAGTAGCTGCCTCCTTAGGAGCTTTGGGATATTGCAGAATCTCCAACTCCTTTGCCCTGGGCTCTGTTTCAGGAGCCACAGTAATGGAAAGATCTCGAGCCATCTCCCTGATAAAGTACCGACAGAGCTGTCAGAATCCTCAGACTCCTCCGAGGATTCAAAGTACTTTCTGTCCGGATGCTCTTGTAGAGTACGATACCCGTACTGATCGAAGTCGGTGCCGGGGGGGGGGGGGGGATTCAGTACCGGTGTATCGGTACCGGAAGGCATAGCATGACTGGGTGCCGGCAATGCAGACGCTGTCGGTACCGGTGCCGGAGTCTGTGCCGGTTGAACTGTCTGATGCGGTTCCGAGGGTGTCAATGTCCCAAGGAGAGCCGCCAGACTGCGTTCAATAGCCAGGAACCTCTGGTCTATCAACGCTGCTGATGCCTGCGTATCGGTACCGGAGAAAGCAGCCGGTACCCCAGAGCATGGCACCAGTAGTTCTGCCGAGGTCGAGGCCTCGAGAACATCCTGGAACCCCGATAATGCTTTGGAAGCCAAAGCCTCCCGCCGGGGCAATTTTGCCGGTACAGAACCCTCAAGGGCAACGCCAGAGGCATCTCGATGCTTGGAAGGAGATCTACCCTTTCAGGACCGGCCAGACTTATGTTTAGTTACCTGAGATCCATGGGAGGAAGACGAAGTCCTGGACGACGTCGATGTCACAGAGGCTGCATTGGAGGGAAAAAGGGTGCTGAGCTTAGCAGCTCGGTTTTGTCGACCCCTCTTGGACATCATGGCACAGGCCATACACTCCGAGATGGAGTAGTCAGGACCTAAACATTTAAGACACCACTCATGGGTGTCAGTGACGGAGATGGTACCGCCACACTTGGTGCACTTCTTAAAACCCGAAGCAGGTTTTTCCATAGTGAAGGAAATTTTGGGCCTAAGGCCCAAAATGGCGCGTGCACCTGAGGAAGAAAAGTTTGGAAAATACTATATTTTTTATTTTTATTTTTTTAAGAAAGACAGAAAGAACCGGCGGTACCGGTATAGCGTCGAGGGAAGGCAGACGCGACCACAAAAAAGAAGGAGAATAGGGAAACATTTTCTGCGGTGACAGGAACGACGACCTGCTGGTTCCACGGAAAACGAAGAACTGGAGAGAGGCCGTTGGGAAAGGCGGGAAGGCAGCACGCAGGCGCTTTGGAATGCTCCCAAAAGCTTTCTAATTGGACGCTGGGGAGCGTTCCCGCGCAGACTCCGTCGGTACCGACGATACCCATATGTGAAGACTACATTCCTGCTTGTTCCTGGAGATAGGAGAGGATCCTGCATATGCAGTCTAAAAATGTAAATAAATAAAGTAAGAAATCTGATAGAAGAAATTGTCTTAAATAATGTTGTGGGATTTTAGAATTAAGTCTGTAAATTTCAGTCTGTTAATTCATAAACATCTGATATACTATAATCCATACCTGAGAAATAAACAACATTTGTTGATTTAATGTCATAAACAGAAATTATCCCATCAGCCCCTGCAGCTACAAGTAGTTTATTGCTTAATGGATGATAACTCATTGCAGTAACTGCTTGGCGTGTACGATGTCCTGAAGATAATGCTGTTTTTAGTGCTCCTGTTTCCATATTTACAATCTGAAATATGAAAAAAAATGAACAAGTATGATCCCTTTAGTACACATAGCAATATATCTACATTTTTGTATTTACCCGGTGAAAAGCGGGATATAAATGCAGCTAAATAAATAAATAATATGAGGCAGGAAAAGTAACAGAGCAAGTCCCTGAGAGGTTCTCTCTCTTCACCCACTCCCTTTTTTATCCTTTGTCGCCTCCTTGCTTCTCTTCTGTTTTTCTCTCTTGTCAAGTTAACATATTCTTACCTGGATGGCTCCATTTCCAAATCCAACAGCTAGCTGCTTTCCACTAGGGGAGAAATGCAAGCTGTAGATGCTGTAAAAATCCTTACTGAGAGGAACATGATGTCGGACCAAGAGCCCAGAATTTTGTATGTCTTCATCTTCCTCAGATCCTTCTGTGCTTTCATCTGAGCTCCCCAGTTCCTTAGATAACAAGATAGCTTCTTTTATCCTCCGTGACATGTTGATAAAGATCTAACTCCAGTTTCTATATACAAATATACAGAGAATACATAATGGCTGCCCATTAGATAATTGCTGTATGTATTCTCACTGCTTAAAAGTAAAGAAATATTTGTCCGTAATTCCAAATGGAAATACAATTTGGTATTTCTGGAAAACCTCCCCCTCAAAAAAGAACAATAAAAATAAATATTTTACCTAAAGAGTAATTATGCATTTTTATCCTATTTAACTAACGTAGCTTAATGAATATCTATCCTCAAGCTAAATGAACTTCTACTGTAGCTGTTTATGGTTGTGTCGGTCTATTAATGCCTTTATGATATCATCAGCTACAGTGAAGGTCTGTGACATCAATCACATCTAAATGACCAAAAATGGTCTGCTGTATAATTGCTTTAGTAAGATAAGGCCAGCCTTTGACAAGAATTATGTTCAGGGCTTCTGATTTTGTGTTTTAAATCAATAAACTCTGATAAAAGCTCCCTGAAGCAAAAACAAATTAAAATAGGTGTTTATTACAGTAGATTAACACCTGATAAACACTCCTTGTCCAGAACGTTTTGACCCCTCTCCTGGCTTTTCTTGTATACTCCACTGTTGTGTCTCTTCTTTGTTAATAGCTAAATGACCCAAAACGCACATGTTTGATTCCACTGGAAAAGGTATCTAGCAATAGTACCTCAGAAAATGCCTAATTAGCTGGAAAATAAACACCTAAATTTACAATTTATAAACACCTAGGAAATGAATCCCCAATTAGGCCAGGCCTTGACAAATTTTCTTGGCATCTAAGAGCCATCCTAAAAATTTAGGATCCGGACACCGAAACCTAGATCACCGAAACCAAACCCCAAAAAGGTGTATCAGTTACTTTTTTTTAGGTTTTAGGGCATGATCTTCTGTTTTCCCATTTTCTAGGGGAAAAAACTTAATAAATAAGGCTCTTAATGGGCCACTGCACAGTGCTAAGAGTAGGCAGTGGCCTCACTCATCCTCCCTCTCCACTGACCTTTTAAGCTACACCTGTGTGTGTGTGGGAGGAGGGAACAGAGATGAGGAGCCTCTGTGTGTGTGATGGGGGGGGTTGCGGAAGTGGAGTGCCTCTGTGTGTGGAGTGGTTGGGTTGCAGAGGTGGGGTGCCTGTATGTATGTGGTGGAAGAGGAATATGCCTTTTACACATACACATTGTGCCCTTTACTTCCCATGCATTAATTTCTTTACCCTCTTTACCATCTCGTCACCTTCACTGCTTGCATTATTCTTCCCCCCCCCCCCCCCAATTCCAATCCCTATCCTGCTGTTGTAACACTATAGAGCGGAAGGCAGCTGCGAAAGTATTAGCTATGTGGCAATATTACCCTATAACCCACGATGATGATGCCATTACACCAGTATTGTGGTAGGCGAAGGCCTATGCTCCATGCTAATTGAACTAATCAGACAGGCTTAACTAGCTTGACCTGTAAATGAAGCCTGTGAAGAGGCCCATAGGAATTGCACATCCCCCAACATGCTGCTATTGTAGAATTAGAACTCAGTAAAGTATTGAATTAGCTTAGACAAGTAGAATTGAAACCTGGAAAAATACAGAAAAATATGTTTAAAAGTCACTGATAAGAAAAGTACAGCTGTAAGGGATTTAATTAAAACTGCTGACAGAAAGGTTACAGAGCCCTGCTTCCCTGCACGTATTAACTAGCCCAATGGCCTTGAAGTAGGAAAGTAACAAGTTGGTGAACTGACCATTGTAATTGGGACTAGAAGGGGGGTAAGCAGGTGCTGAGCCCACTCCAAGAACACAATTGGATAATCATATCAGTACCGGGACCAATAGAGAAGGTACGGGAGGTACGGGAGGTTACCGGGACCAATGAAATGTTTTTCTATACCTAGAATGGAGTAAAAATCTATAAAAGTTGTTGTATTGCCAGAGAACATCGCTCAGCCATTTTGAATTTGACTTTGCTTGAGTCTTGTGCACAAATAAATGATTTGGACCTTCTGAACAGACTCCTGGTATTATTGGTTTGTCCGCGCTCTGCTGCTACATATTCTTGGTGCGTTGGACCGGGAAGGTGTGGTAATAGAGGGTATACAGGGCAATATACCACGACTTTCCGCCTCTACAGGTTTGGGTCCTGCCAGGATCGCGCCCTTCCGACGTGGGCTCGCTCCTTGGCGCCGCCGGTCCCTTGCATCGGAGGGAGCTGGCCAGGCCTCGGAGGGTGCCGGACCCGGCTGGAGCCAACACCTCGAACCCGAGTGAGGGGAGTCCGAGGTCCAACTCATGCGCTTGCTTGGGAACTTTGAGGACCGGATCCGGTGAGTAGAGTTTTGATTTTAGCATGTGTCTAGACAGATAAGAAAGAGCAGTACTGCCACTTGAATCTTGCATGACCATTTGAATCTTGCATGAACTTGTAACTTGGAACTTGGAATTTGTATTTGGTAAGAGAGCCTGATCACCTCTCAAAGGCGGTTCAAGTAACCTTGCCGCCATTCGGAATTTGAAGTTTGAATGTGCATTTGGTAAGAGAGCTCTCAAGGCGGTCCGATTAACCCTGCATGAGTATGCGCGGGGCGAAACCACCGTCTTCTTGATTTTGATTTTGATAGCCTAGTCAGAAGAGACAGGACTGGGCTGTTTTTGGGATACGTTGCTAAATGCTAGCATGTTTGTCATTCTATGTGTCTTTGTTTGTTTGGTATCTGTTAAAATCACGAGTTCCCCTTCTAGTATAATGTAAGATTATATTCAGTTGGGTAATTTATGACAATTTACCGCTTGACTCACTGAAAAATCAAGACCATGTCTCAATCAGTCAGAGCTTTTCCTACAGTAAGTGTGAGACTGACAAGGGGCGTGTCTGAGCAGAGATGCCTTTTTAACCCTATGATGGCATGTTTTCAACGTTCTGCTGCTGGACGAATTAGAGCTTATTTTAGGACAATTATACCTGTTCTTATTCACTTTGTTTTAATAGTGATGTTCCTTCTGCTATGGTCATGTATTATATATCATTTAATAAGAATGTTTAGTCAGGATTGTGGGTCCCGATAGTTTTGGGGCTTAGCCTGGAAAGGGATCAGTTCTTATTCGAATTCCTGTACTTGGGCGACCAAGTGAGAACAAATCTTTAGTAATGGTTTAAATAGGAAATGATAGAAAAATTCAGGAAACTGCTTTTGTTTTTTCCTTTGATCTACAGGACAACGAAGCATCTTAAGCCAGCTTGCAACTTAAAAAATGATTGAAATTTTGTTTCTGCTATATCTGGTTTTGATTGAATATGCTTGTTGAATAAGAGGGGATCTTATATATTATAGCGAATACCTTATAAAGTATTATGTATAAGGGTGTATTTCTATGTTAATTGTTTAGGAAAGTGTTTATTTTTTTTTCTGCTGGCATGTCTCTGTGTGTGTGTGTGTGTGAACAGTTAAGTTGTTTCCCAGCAAGCAGGAAGAATGAGACAGGAAAAATGAGACAGCCGTTCCCTATTGAGCAGTCTCTTGCTTGTTTAAAATAAAGGAAGTATATCTGTTGTTTCAAAAACTAACGGACGCAGACAAGAGAGAGAAAATAAAGTGTTTTTCCTTTGACCCTCAAAAATAGAGGTTAAGAACCTTGGGGGACGGTGCAGCCTTCTGGGTTGGAAGTGTACCAGATTGCAACCTGAGAATGAATGGTTTAAATTCTGAGTGAATAAGAAAATTGTGTTAGGATTTTATCTTTGAAATCTGTACTAGTGACTAATGACGACCTTTACAATTCAAGATAAATTCATTTGTTTTTCTGTATTTGAATTTTGTGTGTCCGTGTCTAGAGGAAAAGGGGTACTTTGTTTTTTTTTAAAAAATTCCAAGACGTTATTTCCTGATTTACTGTGGCAAGCACCTGATAGAAGACATATTTATTGTTAAAAAACAAAACAAAACAAAAAGAGGGTGTATATGCATTTTAGATATCCACCACAGCTATGGAAATTATCCGTTTCATGTCTCTTGAATATACGTAACAGATAGCTATAGTTCTCTCTATAAGATATTTTAAGAACTGTATCTAAATTGCATGTCTGTGCTTAATCTATGTTTACGGTAATAAGGTTTTTTAATAAGTGTCTTTTCAAGTATGATCAAGAATTTCAGTAAGGGATTTACTGAAGACTATGGTAATCAAATGTCTCTGTCCCAATTAGGAATGCTATGTGAAAGGGAGTGGTTTCTGCTAGTTGCTCCATATTTCCTTAGTTCACCATATTTTGCCCCAGAATCTCTAGATATCCTGTCCCATCAGTTTCTCTCTCTGTAAGTAGCTCCGTTCAGAGTGCTTAAGGGGGGGATGGAGCCCAGTCCACCGATGATGTCACCCCCCGGTAGGCGTGAACTAATGTGCCCACAGCAGAGAAGTAGAACATAAAATAAAAAAAAAAAAAAACCTTTCCCGGATAGAGCGTTGCTAGGAGAAACAGTGTGGGACTAGGGAGGGGGGGGGGGGACTCCTCCCTGCAGATTCCCAAATAGTTTGCCAGCCAGTCAGCTGACCAGACTTGTTTAGGTGTTTTGTTTTGTTTTTTTAACTTGCCACTGATTTACTGAACTGAAAGCTTTAGGATTTAATTGAATTAATAAACAGTATTATTCAGAATCCAAATAGTGCAGGCAGCCCTCACTATACCCAGCAGCCCAGGAGAATTTGCATTTTTGTCAGTCAGTCCCAGAGAGATATAAAACAGAAATGAAATTGGATGGATTTGCGGGCATAATAGTTACTGGAAGAGTTGAACAGAAAGTATGTGAATTGTTGAATGTGATAGAGAGAGTGGATGTGAAGATGGAGAAGAGAGCGGATCTTCTTGCTGATGCTTTAGTTGAATGATGTGGAGGAGGTTATCCTGATCGAAGGAGCAGAGGAAGTAAAAACTGGGTGCGAGTCAGTACGCCCATTGTAGAAAAAGAAGAACATTAGAGAAGTGAATGCCTGTATCTTGACTCCACCCCAGGAGGGGAGGAGGGAGTACTTGATTGCAGAGTCATAGACAGAATAAAACCAAGCACAGTGTTTCAGCACGAGAGTGAAGCAGCTATAGAGTAAGTGGCAGCCTGAGAGGGCTACAGCATGGATGAAGACTAGGCCAGACCGGACTCTCCAGTTTCCCTGGGTCCCCAGGAGTCAGTCTGAAGAATAGGGGACCAATATATGGACTTTATAGGGGGTACAGGAGCAGAATACTAAAGCCAGTAGCCCCTGTGTTTTTCTCGATGCATCACCATTATCAGAGCTACTGGGGCTAAGGCCACAAAGCCTTTTTTGCAGAACGGCATGAGTGAACAAGGGGGACAGAAAATAATGTACCAGTTCCTGTATATGCCTGAGTGCCCTATTCCACTTTTTGGAGCCGAGATCTGCTTGCAAAGCTTCAGGCACAGATATCCTTTGCTGGAGAGAGAGAAATGCAAATGACTGTGAACCCAGAGCCTACTGGATTGATGGTGCTGACTGTTCCCCGAAAAGAGAAGTAGCGGTTCTATAACACACCTCCAGTTAAGACAACAAGTTCCTGTATACCCGCCAACCCTATAGCCCTACCTGGAGTATGGGCAGAAGATAATGCACCTGGCCTAGCGAAGAACATAACCCCTGTCATCGTCATCCTCAAGCCAGAAGCGGAACCAGTGCATGTGAAGCAGTATCCTCTTCCCTGACCAGCCATTGCAGGAATCCACTGCCATTTAATGAAACTGCTGAAGTATGGACCTTTCAAAAGAATGTTAGTCACCTTGGAACACTCCCCTTCTTCCTGTTAAGAAGCCTGGGTCAGGTGATTACCGCCCAGTGCAGGATCTAAGAAAGAATGCATGATGCAGCTGGAACTATACATCCAGTTGTGCCAAATCCTTACACACTCTTAGGACTGATCTCTGCTGAAGCTACACACATTTCACCATTCTGGACTTAAAAGATGCCTTTTTCTGCATACGCTTAGCCCAAGACCCCACTACAGGAAGGCGGGGCCAACTCACCTGGACAAGATTACCTCAGGATTCAAGAATTCACCTACTCTCTTCAGTGCTACCCTGAATCAAGATCTTTCCAGCTACTATGTGAACCCAGGAGAAAGGGTTCTTCTCTAGTATGTGGACAACTTGCTCATTGCCACCAACTCAGAAAGTGAATGTCTACAAGCCACCAGTGAACTCTTGCACCTTTTTAATGAGGCTGGATACAAAGTCTCAAGAGCTAAGGTGCAATTATGCCAAACAAGTTAAATACCTAGGATTCCAATTGTCCAGCGGAATTCGACGCCTGGGACCCTTACCAGAACGCAAAGCAGCTGTATGCAGTATTCCTACTCCAACCACCAGGAGGCAAGTGAGAGCCTTCTTGGGTGCCACAAAGTATGTTGTATATGGATCCCCAATTTTACGCTGCTAGCAAAACCATTGTATCAAGCTATCAAAGGAATGGAAAAGTCTCCATTGGAATGGGGACTTGAACAGGATGCAGCCTTTTGATCTTTGAAAAAACACTCTGATGTTGTCACCAATTCTGGGTCTACCAGATGTCCAGAAAACCTTTCAGTCTCTATGTTCATGAGTCACAAGGAAATGTTCTAGGAGTGTTGACTCAATCTCTTGGACCTTATTTGAGAAGCTGTTACAGCTACAGCCTTCCTAGTGAGCAAAACTAACAAGATCACTTTGAGACAGAATCTTCAAGTTACTGTACCATACTCTGTTCTAACCAATATGAAACACAAAGGAAACTATTAGCTAACAAATCTACGAATGTTGAAGTATCAGAGGATGTTGCGTGAAAACCCCAGATACAACTGAAGGGTCAGTCAAGCTTTCAATCCTGCTATGTTGTTATCAGTTGGTCTTGATCCCCTGATCATGACTGTTTAGAAATTATGGACACTGTATTCTCAAGCCGCCTGGATTTGACTGATGTTCCTTTGAAGAACCCTGAACAGACTTTCTTTGTGGCTGAAGGCAGTTTCATCATCAATGGACATTGTTGTGCTAGATATGCAGTGGAGACCCCTGATTTGGTAGTTGAGTCCTCAGCCCTGGCCCCAGAAACTTGACCACAGAAAGCTGAACCGATAGCCCTCACTAGAGCACTAACAATAGGAAAAGGGCTCTGTCTAAATGTGTACCCAGATTCCAAGTATGCCCTTACAACCTTGCATACACATGGGACCTCGTACAAATAATGAGGGTGGATAACCTTAGGAAGCAAGTCCATTAAGTATGGCCCCGAGATTTTGATATTATCAGATACATACTGCCTACAGATTTCAAAACTTTAGGAAAAGTAGAATGTATGAATAGAACCTCGAAATCTCAGTTGTCCAAACTTTGCCAAGAGGTTTACCTGAAGTGGCCCTAGGTTCTTCCTATAGCCCTTCTTAGGATATACTTAGCCCCTGCTAAGTCTTTAGGAGTTTCCCCTTTTTGAGATTCTGAGAATCTGTAGCCTATTTATAGGGAATAAAAGGAGACGTGAGACAGATAGGATCTGAAATTTTCAGACATGAACTATTGGTTTCAAGTTCTATTTTGCAGAGTCTTCATACCTGGGTACAAAATCGATCACCCATCAATTTGCCTGAACCCCTGCATCCTTTCAAGCCTGGAGTCTCGGTGTGGATCAAAGAGTGGAGAAGAATACCGTTAGCCCTGCATTGGAAGAGACCCTATGTTGTCATCCTGTCAACTCCAACTGCAGTAAGCTGCAATCATCAGAAATAGACTGTGTTGTGTTACGAAATTGAGTCTTCTAAGAAACTGTGTTCAAATACTCTGATCTCCTCAAGGCAATAATAGCCTGAGAGACTGTACTATGATATTTCAAGAACCTGAGACATCCCAGAGGACAGTGATACTTTGGGATCTACAGCCCTACTCCTGCCACAAAGCTGGTAGGTCTACGTATGGCAGAAGCTTGAGGATCCACAATCAACTCTACATTTGTTATCTATTGTGAATGCCAACAGTTCCACCAATTTTCCAGAGACTATGCCCATTATGAATTCTTATTATTGCTTTATTTTGGCAGCAGCCTTGGAGTGCTTTGAAATGACTTTTGCTTTACCACCCTGTGCAGCCTGTATAAGTACCACGCGAACAGGGCTAAAGGTTCTTCATGCCTCCCAGAACTTGTTTCTTGAACTTGCCGAAGCAGTAGCATCTAGTCTCCACATTTATGACTGTTTGTTCTCAAGAACTGAATTATTCCATCCCCTATGATCAGACTGATTTACATAATACTACTATTGAGTGGGTATTGGCCCACCCCATTGTTGACAGTTTGTGTTTTGTTCGCACCGGACCACAATTTGCTATGAAGATCGGACAGCTGGACTGTCTAAATCAGAGGTTTTACAACAGCACAACAAAGAAGACATCTTGGTGGTCCGGCATAAATGCTCCTGAACCTTCTAATTCTTTTAGTTCTTTTTCCCACTTTTGCCAAACTATGGACTCTGACTATCTGCTTGTTGCTCCCTTGTTTCTTGCCATTTTGCTTGCAAATGATAACTTCAGTTATTAATGACACTGTAGAGCGTAAGGCAGCTACAAAGCTACCAGCTATGTGAAACTACTACCCTATACCACAGAGTGATATCTTTATTTAGTATTATGTGATTTGCTTCTCACCCTTTCTCACTTGCGGGTGAGAATAATCAAAGGGGGGAATGTGGTAGGCGAAGGCCTATGCTCCATGCTAATTGAACTAATCAGACAGGCTTAACTAGCTTGACCTGTAAATGAAGCCTGTGAAGAGGCCCATAGGAATTGCACATCCCCCAACATGCTGCTATTGTAGAATTAGAACTCAGTAAAGTATTGAATTAGCTTAGACAAGTAGAATTGAAACCTGGAAAAATACAGAAAAATATGTTTAAAAGTCACTGATAAGAAAAGTACAGCTGTAAGGGATTTAATTAAAACTGCTGACAGAAAGGTTACAGAGCCCTGCTTCCCTGCACGTATTAACTAGCCCAATGGCCTTGAAGTAGGAAAGTAACAAGTTGGTGAACTGACCATTGTAATTGGGACTAGAAGGGGGGTAAGCAGGTGCTGAGCCCACTCCAAGAACACAATTGGATAATCATATCAGTACCGGGACCAATAGAGAAGGTACGGGAGGTACGGGAGGTTACCGGGACCAATGAAATGTTTTTCTATACCTAGAATGGAGTAAAAATCTATAAAAGTTGTTGTATTGCCAGAGAACATCGCTCAGCCATTTTGAATTTGACTTTGCTTGAGTCTTGTGCACAAATAAATGATTTGGACCTTCTGAACAGACTCCTGGTATTATTGGTTTGTCTGCGCTCTGCTGCTACAGTATAATGTGTTAATTGACTAATGAGTGATTTAATTCTCACCCTTCCTCACTTGCGGGTGAGAATAATCAAAGGGGGGAATGTGGTAGGCTATGGCCTAGCATGGCCTGCTACTATGAAAGGCCTGTAAGTTAGGCCTGGATCCTAACTCCCATTATAGCTAGAAAAGAACCAAAAATCTGTGAAAAATAAGAAAACAGTTTTAAAATGCTTAATAAGAAGTTTTCATGAATTCATAAGTCTTCTATTATTCTCTTGTGTGTGAAAGAACAGAAATGTTTCAGTATATGCATTCCAGAAGCCAAAGTTAACCTTGCAGTAGAAAAGTAACGAGATTCAGAACTGTACCATTGTTCAAGCAATCCTAAAGGAGGGGGCCAGTTGCTAGGCTCCGGAGGGATTTCTAATTGGACAAATGAAGGGAATGTATAACCAATGAAAAGTTTTCATGTATCGAGTTGGAACCAATAGAAAGTTCTCATGTATCAAACTGAGAAAGAGGTATAAATGGTTATGTCTCTGTATAAACTTTTGCTCAGTTCCTTTTGAAGCTTTGACTGACTGGGCCTTGTGCACAATAAACTGACTTGGACCCTGTCAATCGACTCCTGGACTTATTCATTGATTGCAGTTTGCCACAGCACTGTCACTTCCCCACCCCCATCTCTGTTTCCCTTCCCAGACTTTCTCCCCTTCTATCACCCCCCCCTTGCACGCACGTCCTGCCCTCCAACCTCTGCCGCCCCCCCTCCCCATAGAGACAAGGCCCAATATTCAGTGCTGGCAGCAACATTAGCTAGCCGTCAGTACTGAACTTTAAACCCAGATATTCAAATGCCAGTGCCATATCTCGGTTCCAGCACTGAATATTCAGGTTGCCCAGATTACCGCAAAGCTATCCACCCAGTTAGCTTCTGCAGTGAAAGTTAAGTCAGTGTTTCCGGTGCCTGACTTTAACTGTATGTCACTAATCAGGCAGTGGCTCAATATCTTTTGCTCAGTTAGCGAAGGGCACTTCCCCAGAATGCCCCGATGCTAACCAGTTAGCATCAGGCATGTAGTGGCAGCTCCCATGGATATTCAGTGCCACTGGATATCCTATAGAACAGCATTTTCATAGTTTTCAGATCTGCAAACCATGTAAATACCTCTGAATATCGGGCCCATGTTAATTTAAAAAAAAAAAAAACACATGCTGCCCTTTAAATTTTTTATAGCCGTCTGTGCAGCAAAATGCCCACCTCTAACTTTTTTGGTTTTTTTGTAGGCTCCAGCCGTAATTACAGCCTTTTATAGCCCTTCTACTCATGGGGATCCCATCTCCCACAGGCAGAAAGGCTGCAAAATGACACAATCACGGCTGAGACCGGACCGTCTGCCCGCCCATGGGAATCCCATCTCCTGTGGGCAGACTCTGCCGGTCTCGCAGCCCTTTTGCCCACGGGAGATGAGATCTCCGCAGGCAGATTCTATCGATCTCAGCCGTGAAGCAGCCCAGCTTCTGGGCAGACAGCACCAGCCCACATGTCCTCTGAATTTCAGAAGCCAGGTCAGAGTTTTCAGTCGCCATAGCAACCTTGCGCCTGGGATTTGTCGCGCCATGAATTGGGCTTTATTCTGAAAATCCCCATAAGAAAATAAAATAAAATGAAGTTAGATGAGCCATACTGTTTCTTCATTTCACCAAGCCCCCTGTACTGCAGTTGCTTTTATAGCTGTATGTGAAAACCAGTATTAAAGTGAATGCATTACTGTACTGTAAATCGCTTTGATTTTTTTTTGCTGTAAAGCAGTATATCAAGAGCCAAATAAAGATAAATATGCAATACAGGGGGGGGGGGGGCTTAGGGAAATGAGGAAGCAATATGGATCATCTTGAAAAGAGAAGATGAAACTTCAATCCACACATGTGTCATCTACATTTGTAAAAACCTCCAGCTCCATCAGAAATATTTGACAAAGACCTGATCATGGATATTCAGAAGTTGGGAATGAAAGGGGACATACCGATGCTGGGAGATTTCCACCTATTAGATGTGGACTGGAATGTCACTTCTGCAGAATCAGAAATAAGTACTATTGCTACTACTAAGCATTTATATAGCGCTACAAGATGTACACAGCGCTGCACAGACATGTAAGAGACAGTCCCTGCTCATCACAGCTTACAATCTAGTCAAGACAGACAACACAGTAGGTGTAGATAGGGATACATCTAGGGGGAATGGTAAGGAAACACAAAGGAGATCAGGTGAGTCAAGATCCGAAAGCAGCAGCGAAGAGGTGAGTTTTCAGCCTGGATATGAAAAGGGCCAGAGAAGGCGCCTGACATACAGACTCAGGTAGTTTGTTCCAGGCATAAGGAGCAGCAAGGTGAAAGGAGCAAAGTCTAGAGTTAGCAATAAAAGAGAAGGGCACAGATAAAAGCAATTTGCCAGAAGAGCGGAGTTTCCGGGGAGTGGTGTAGGGAGATATAAGAGAGAAAAGGTAGTTAGGAGCTGCAGAGTGAATGCACTTATAGGTCAGCAGGAGAAGTTTGAACTGGATGCGGAAATGGATAGGAAGCCAATGAAGTGACTAAAGAGGGTTAATATGAGCATGACGAGGCTGGCGGAAGATTAGCCATGCAGCAGAGTGTTGAACAGATTGAAGGGGAGAGAGATGATTCAGAGGGAGACCAGCAAGGAGTAGGTTAAAATAGTTAAGACAGGAGTTGATTAAGGAGTAGATAAGTGTCTTAGTAGTGTATTCAGAAAGGAATGCGTGGATTTTGTTAATGTTATAGAGAAAGAAACGGCAGGTCTTAGCTATCAGATGGATATGTGTGGAGAAGGAGAGAGATGAGTCAAAGACGACCCCAAGGTTGCAAGCCGAGGAAACAGGGAGGAGTAGAGGGTTATCCACAGAGACTGAAAAAGGAGGAAGAGGAGAGGGGGAGAATAAGCAGCTCAGTTTTGACCATGTTCCATTTCAAGCGGTGGTGAGACATCCAAGCAGCAATGTCAGAAAAGCAGGCAGAGTTCTGGGTCTGGATTGCCGGAGAGATTTCAGGTGTAGAGAGGCAGATCTGAGAGTCATCAGCATAAAGATGAAATTGAAAACCATGGGAAGAGATGAATGCACCAAGGGGCTGGGTAAAGAGAGAGAAAAGGAGTGGACCCAAGACAGATCCTTGGGATACACCAACTGAGAGCGGGATAGCAGCAGAGGAGGATCCACCAGAACAAACATTGAAAGTGCTATGAGAGAGATAAGAGGAGAACCAGGATAATACAGAACCCTTAAAACCAAGTGAGGACAGGGAATCAAGGAGAAGGTTGTGGTCAAATGTCAAAAGCAGCAGAGAGGTCAAGAAGGATGAGGACTGAGTAAAGGCCCTTGGATTTTGCCAGGAACAAGTCGCTGGAGACTTTGGCAAGAGCTGTTTCAGGAGAATGTAAAGGACAAAAAACAGACTGTAAAGGATCCGGGAGAGCTCGACATGAAAGAAAGTCAAGGCAACGGCGGTGAACCGCACATTCAAGTAGTTTAGAAAAGAAGGGGAGGAGGGAGATTGGTCGACAGTCAGAAGGTCAGGTAGGATCAAGTGAGGGTTTCTTGAGGAGAGGTGTAACTACAGCATGCTTGAAGGCTGCAGGGACATTTGCTGTGGAGAGCGATAGGTTGAGAATATGAGAGACGGAAGTGACAACTATGAAGGAGATGGGGCTTAGGAGACAGGGCTTAGGAGACGGGTGGGAATAGGATCAGAGGAGCAGGTAGTGGGTTTGGAGGAGGAAAGAAAGTGTGCAGTTTCCTCCTCAGAGATCACAGAAAAGGAAGAAAGGGTAGCAGAGGTAGAGCGGGAAAGTTGGGCGTAAAGAGGGGGGAGGAAGGGAATTAGCTGACTTTGTGGGGAATTGGAGGGTGATCTTGTGGATTTTTTCATGGAAATAGTCAGCCAGGGTTTGGGCAGAAAGGGAGGGAGGGGTCAGAGGTGGAGGCACCTTGACAAGAGAGTTGAGAGTAGTAAAGAGACGGCGAGGTTCAGAGGCAATAGAGTTAGTCAGATGGACATAATAGTCGTTTTTGGTGAATGCTATGGCTGTCTGGAAAGAGGCAAACATGAATCTGAAGTGTAGAAAGTCTGCAAGAGAGCGGGTTTTGAGCCAAGCACACTCAGCTGAATGGGCGCAGGAACACAAGATAGCAGGTAGTGGATGAAAGCCAGGGCTGGGTTATAGTACGCTTCACAGGACATGGCATGGGCGGTGTGAGAGCATCCAGAGCAGAGAAGAGTGCAGAGTTATAGGAAGCGACTGCCTCATCAACAGACTCAGATGACATAGTAGAGGAAAGAGGTGATAAAACAGTGGAGGAGAGAACCAAAGGTCAATAGCATGAAGATTTCTCAAGAGGTTGGAAGAGACAGGACAAGGTTGAGGCGTTGGGTGATGAAGAGTGAAGCTTAGCAGGTGATGGTCAGAAAAGGGAAGAACTGAGGTACAGAAGTTTGAGGGTGAGCAATTAGAGAAAAATACAAGGTCAAGGCAGTGGCCATGCTGGTGAGTGGGGTCAGTAGAGCAATGCTGGAGGTCAAATGAGGAGGTAAGGGAAAGGAGCTTTAAAGCACTCTGCCCCCGGCGCTCCTGCCCAATCGGGGCAGTGGGAGCCAGCCCGAGTTCACTTTAAAAGCGGCTTCCCTGCAGAGGGAGAGCCGCTGCCGGGACACTCCGCCCCCGGCGCTCCTGCCCAATCGGGGCAGTGGGAGCCAGCCCGAGTCCACTTTAAAAGCGGCTTCCCTGCAGGGCGCGCCAGCGCCAGGCGGGCCCGCACCTGAGGGCCTCGCCAGAGGGCCCTTTGGCGTGGTCCTTAGGCAGTGAGACGGAAGTCCTCTATATAACATCATCGAATGGATCACTCACCCTGGAGCTAACCACCTAGGAACGCCGAAAGAATCTAAAGGGTCATGACACACCTAAGGAGGTAAGCCTGCTAAACATAGTCCCACACATAGACGAAGCTGCCATAAAGAGCAAAGATCCGAACACTGTCAATACTAGGTCACTACACCGTGATTGCGAACTGCCTGTTGATACTGAGCCACTGACTGAGAAAGTTTACTTGTTACTATGTAGTAACAACGAACTTCACACATTACTTGTAACTGTGAAATAGTAACAACTGACTGCATAACACTACTTGTATCTGTGAAATATTACTTGTTACTGATGATAATAGACCACTTACTGCAAAGTATTGTTTGTCACTGTGCCGTGCATGCTGATACTAGGCTACTGACCGTGAAATATTACTTGTTACTGTAAAGTGTCTGAGAAGACTAGGCCTCTGACTGCACTAGGCAACTGACTGCAAAGTATTTGTTACTGTAACATGCATACTGATACTGAGCCACTGACTGCAAAATATTACTTGTTACTGTGTAGGCCACTAAATACTACTTGATACTGTGAAGAGACTGTAGCTTCCAGGTCACGGCCCAAACACAACTGCCCACCAAACAACTGTGGAATGGCACCCCTTAACTTTTTTCTAAGTATATATCTGCTCTTACTGGTTCCCTCATACGCTTTCATCTCCAACTTCTACTACTCTCTACCACACATTTGCACTCCAATATACATTCTTTACCCCATCCAAACACCCTCACTGCCTCCACTCACCCCCTACCACACTACCTCCAATGATCCAACAATCACGCCATCTCCGAGGCCCTCTATTACCAGGCATAACAGGGCACAGAGGCGGCGCAACCCTAAACCAAGAAGGCCGAATGTAGACAAACCCCTGCTAACGCAGAACATCCACATACATTCACCACAAACACCTCATGTTGCATGCAACATCATCCTCATTAATGCCAGATCTATCAGGAACAAGACCCACCTAATCTATGACATCATCACAGATGAGCAGCCTGACATCCTCTGTATAACTGAAACTTGGATCACGGACACCGACTCAGCATTATTAAACCAGATAAATAAACCCGGTTACAAATTATACAACTGCCCCCGCACCAACAAAAGAGGAGGAGGAGTTCTCATCGTCGCCAAAGCCAACCTGCAATTAACAAGCACATACCAGCTATCAAATATGGACATCGATTTGCTTAAAGTTGAAAACTCAGCTCTATCCATCTGCCTGATATACAGACCCCCCTCGCCACACCATGAATCACTTGCCATAGCACTAGAGAGCATCTCCTCCACACAACTCAGGAAATTCCAAATCATCTTGGGAGACCTAAATTTAACCTCAATGCCGCCTACTCACGCAAAGACCTTCCTTGAAGCTATGAACCAACTAGGATTATCAACAGCTAATAAATGAGGCCACCCACGACAAGGGTCATACCCTGGACATGGTCTTCACACCCACGAATCAGCAGCGCAACGAAGAAAAAAACTCTAATAAGGATAACTCCAGTACCATGGTCCGACCACCATCAAATTGATCTACGCTTAAACCTGCCATCCTTACCAAAAGACGCAAAGGCTCGGAGAACAGTACACCCGCAAAGGGGTTTCAACAAATTAAACTTGGAAGATCTCATAAGTAACATTACCACCCACATAGATTTGGAATGCATGGACCTCGATCTACTAACAAATAGCTGGGACGCGGGAATCCAGGCTGCATCGCACCCAACATGGAAGACCCCCCCGATCTCAACTAAACCCAGATCTGAACCCTGGTACACAGAAACGCTAACCAGAACGAAGAGGGAACTCCGAAGACTGGAGAGAAAATGGAGACGAAACAAATCCATTGAACACAAGACTGAATACCTCAAACACCTCACAAAATACAAAGGCGAGGTCAACTCTGCGAAAAGGACACATCACACCAACTTATTAAACAAAGCTATCAATAAGCCTCGTGAGCTATTCGAACTAGTGAAATCACTGACGAAAGTACCTCTGGAAGACCACCGTGGTACCGTAATCAAACCCCAAACCCTGGCAGACCATTATGCAAGTAAACTCACTGCAACCACACCCACTCACTGTTTGAACGAAACCTACCTGGAACATCGCCTAAACAAGATGACCAATACAGACCAGGAAAAAACATGGAACAACTTTCATAACATTGATGTCCAGCAAATTACCAACATAATAACAAACATCCATACCACCACCTCCCCGCTAGATCCCTGCCCAACTGCTTGGGTTAAGGCAGCAAAACAAGATATTGCGAACCAAGTATCACATATTGTGAACCAATCGCTGCAACAAGGAATAATGCCCACACAACTCAAGAAATCGATAATAAGGCCAATCCTAAAGAACAACTCACTCAACAAGGACGACCCAGCCTCCTACCGCCCCATCTCCAGCATATCTTTCCTGGCAAAGACCATTGAGAAGGCAGTCCTATTACAACTACAAGACCATCTGGATGAACATGAAACCCTAGATGAACAGCAATACGGTTTCCGACAACGTCATGGGGTGGAAACACTGTTGATAGCATTGCTTAACAACCTCCTCAAGGGCCTTGAAGACAAAAAGAAAATGTTTATACTCATTTTCATTGACATCTCTGCCGCCTTTGACACAGTCCATCATGGAACCCTCCTACAAAGGACTGAATCAATAGGAATATTGGGAACCCCCCTGAAATGGTTCTCTTCTTACATAACCAACAGAATGCCACAGGTTCATTTCAATGGCGAAGAAGCAGAAGCTTTCCCGCAAACGCAAGGCATACCTCAGGGCTCTGCTCTCTCGGCACTACTTTTCAATGTCTATATGCGACCCCTCTGTAATATTCTCCAACAACACAATATCAACTACCACATTTATGCGGATGATATTATGCTCTACACACAGTTGGATACCGAGAACCCTAACTATACTCAGCTTGAAACATGCCTCACAGAGATGTTAAATTGGATACAGCAAAACAACATGGCGATCAACCATAAGAAAACTGAGGTCATGTATATCTCAAGAAAACCAAACTTTGACCCTCCTGCGTCAGTCACCCTATGTAACAATACATACAACACGAAGACTGAAATAAAATATCTGGGTGTAACACTTGACAGCAATCTAAAGATGAAAAAGCACCTCCGCAAAACCAACAAGGCCGTTTTCCACAAACTTAGAGTCCTACAACCCCTACGGAGCATCATTGAACCTCACGATTTCAGATCTGTTGCGCAAGCTCTAATTATGCCACATCTCGACTACTGCAATGCCATCCTACAGGGCCTTCCAAAGAAAACCCTCAACATTCTCCAAATGGCCCAAAATGTAGCGGCTAGGATCATCATGAAAAAAAACCTTACTGATCACATTACCCCTGTATTAATCGAGCTACACTGGCTCCCCATTGCAGCCCGGATAAAGCACAGTTACTTACCTGTAACAGGTGATCTCTGGGAACAGCAGGAATTAGTCTTCACATATGAGTCTTCACATATGGGTACGTCGGTACCGACGGAGCCTGCACGGGGATGCTGCCCAGCTTCCAATCAGAAAGCCTTTGGCAGCCTCCCTCGCGCCTGCGCCCTGAGTTCCCGCCCTCTCCAGAGCCTCTCTTCAGTTGAGTTTCAAAGCTGAGACAAAGGCGAGGAGAGAAAGGAGAAGAAGATAAGAGATGCAACTCCTAGGGGAGGTGGGAGGGTTGTGAAGACTAATTCCTGCTGTTCCCAGAGATCACCTGTTACAGGTAAGTAACTGTGCTATCTCCAGGAACAAGCAGGAATGAGTCTTCACATATGGGGACTCCCAAGCTGGAGATGCCAAGGGGAGATCCCATAAAAATGCAGCAGCCTGGACCAGGTGTGCATTTTGTTACCAGAAATCCCGGGCATCCAATGTGGGATAGAGGGTAGGAGTTGATAATAGATGAGCTGTGAGGAAGAACAGCATAGCCAAGGACTAGAGGGCCGTACAGATTGTAGGAGTCCTTGGTGTATATGAGGAGTGACATGAAAGACATGTAACGTACCATTAGACATGTCACTTACCTACTGCACTGTAGGAAGTAGAACGCCTGATGTAGTCTGCTGGAGAAGCAGCGGCGGAATCTTGAAGGGACCTCCCAGCAGTGAGGATGAAGGTCCAGACCTGGAGGTAGTAGCCGATCCAGGTGTCAACTGGGTAGGATGGGACGTCATGTCTTCAATGGAGAGCTTTATGAGAAAAAGCTGAAAAACTTCTTTAGTCATAATGTTATTAACAGGGAGGACTAAGGAAGAAGACTGACGGGGTTGGAGAACTAGCCCAGTCTTGACGGGGAGAGGGAAAGTGGAAAAAATCCCTATTCCCAAGGAGAAGAGCTGTGTACTCAAAGATAAAGATGTACACCGTTTTTCCTAACTGGCGAGAGATAGGAAAAAATATTGAAGCTTGATGCTTCAAGGGTTTAAGAAAAAATAGAGAAGTTAGCACCACAATGGTAGTGGTGTCTAACAGTTTCTGTATGTTAATATGGTATGAGAAATAGGGCGATGGACTGTCTAAATCCTCTAGGAGGTAACATTTAGTATAGACAGTAAGGGTGAGAGTATAGAGATATGAACCCTTAAGAAACCGCCCAAGAGACACATATATATGCAGATGTTTATCTATATGTGGGGGAATCTAAATCTGAACCAATATGTCCAGATGTAGAAATCGGGACATGGGTGGAGAGATATAGCAAAATATATATATATATATAATATAGATATGAAATACGTAATTATAGATATTTTGGTGGGGCATGGGATTGCACCACCAGAGAAATGAGATAGGTATGTAGACATAGATAGAGATGCTACATACAGATGACAGGTTGAAGAACATGTCTAGCACCCAGCCCCATGATTGTTACATGGGAAATAAAAAAGAAAAAGATTCTGCATATTACCAGAGGGTAAAGCCACTTGGGATATGTAGGGAGAATCTATTTCTATGAATTGAGGGATGCAGGAAGGCAATCCAACAAAACAACCGTAATGATTGCGTGAGAACAGATTATAAAATGAATCTGTAAGGAACAAGGCTGGAGTTCCACCGAACACTGACATGGCAGAGGTGCAAAATGCAGGGGAAGATACCAGAGGGACCTATTAGAAGGACCCAGAGGTAGCATGCATGAATGTCAGCCTGGGATCTTCACGCAGAATAATGTAACCCGTGTTAACACCCCAGGTTAAAGGGTGTGGGGAACCTTCACAGGCATGGGAAGGGTGAACAAGCTTTTTCCTACTAATAGCGAAGCTTCAGAGACAAGGTCAATGCTCTATAGCAGGCCCTCATAGTAGAAAGCTGCTCTGAAGATTGTAGAGAGCATTGTGCAGGAGAGATAAACTGACTGAAGTCAGGTTTGTTACCATATCCTAGGAGAGGAGATGGATAGAATAATGTGAGAAAGCCTAAGGGAGTAGGAGGATCCAAGGTAACTAAGGAATAGCTTGGAAACATTACTAAGGCTAGACAGAAATTGAACAAAAGACTGGAACTTGGCAAAAGTACCAGTAATACAATCACTGTAACTCCTGCAGGCACAGCAGCTGACAGAAACAGCAGAAAGATTGCCCTGTGCCCCATAAAGAAAAACAGATAAAGAGGGAGGAGATATAACTTCTCCCTGTCTGTGGAATAAGCTTGGTAAAAACGTTTTAGTATGGTACCCCTCCGTTAGGGAAAAAACCCCATTGGAGAGGGTAGAGCAAGTAATTAGAGGATGACATACCCATAGGGTAAGTCAACAGAAGAAAGAATGTTCAATTGGGACAAAACCATCATGGGATAGGTGCAACTGCTCTTCTAGAGGATAAGAGGAGAAGTTAGCAGTCCCTGAACATAAAATGTTTCAAAAGGTAGTACACTGAAACAAACACAGTGTATAACTTCTAATGAATTAGAAGGAAAGTATAGAGTATAAGTCCCAGCTCCTATGGTTGCTGGGAATGCTGAGACTGGTTAGAGCTGGAGGAGTTCAGACTAGGCTGAGGTGTCTCCTGTTTAGGTACAGCCGAATGATGGGCAGGAGAGGAATGAAACTTTCTTCTCTTAGGGAAAGAAGGTTTGGTAGGACATTTCCTACCTCTCGAAGAAGGAGGCGGCTTAGAAAGGTCCTTAGTGGAAGGAGAGTCAGTGAAGCATTGAGCAACCTGACTTAAAGCCTCCTTATTGAAGAGACCCTCTCCTGTACAAGGAGAATGAGCCAGTATAGTTTGTGCCCATTTACTCAAGTCTGAAGCTTCAAGCCAGGCTCTGCGACGTGCTGCTATGGCAACAGCAGAGGATCTGCTAATAGACTCAAAAGAGTCTATAGAAGCACGAGACAGGAACCAAGATATATTCCGGCTGTGATTATGAGTAAGGAATAATCAGTAGTTTTGGGCTCTGGTAAAAAAGGGGTCAAAAGAGACAATTTCTCTGTGACTTCCTGGAGTGTTAGACTCATGTGAAAAATATATGAGAGAACTCTGGAGGCCAACATAGAGTTTTGGAAGGCTTGACGACCAAAAGCATCGAGTGTTCTTGAAGAACGACCCGGTGGAAAAGAAGAATGCTTCTTCTTGCTCTTAACCTTTCTCAGAGCCGATTCCACTATAAGGGAACGATGAGAAAGTTGAGGTTTCTGGAACCCTGGAGAGGGTGGCACCCGGTACCGACCCTCAATGTTTGTAGAAACTGGAGGAAGTCGTAAGGGTGATTTCCAGACCCTGAGAAGGAGATCCTGCAGCGCAGGATGTAAAGGAAATTGTATGCTTTCCGTCTGTGCCTGTGAGGTCTGAGTAGGATCACTACCAGGGATAGATATATTGAGAAAGGTTGCCATGTCCCAGAGAAAAGCCTGATCTCCTATGGGAACCATCCCTGGCCCGGCTAAAGAAAAAGCCGGGGCTCCAGAGGAGGCACAGGGGACTACACCAATGCCAGGTATCGGTTCTAAAGTAGGCATGGGTGCCAGAAGAGGCATGGATACTGATACAGGAGTAGCAGATGAAGCAGCCATCGGGAACTGCTGCAGTGGTAGCGAGATCATGAGAGAGTTATGACTCTGATCTTTGAAACTGACGATCTGGAATCGATCGGAGTCGGTTCCAGGGCACGTCGGTACGGAGTCATCGAGACTAGATATGGACTCAAGACTCGACATCGAAGTAAGTGATACTATCGATGCGCGTCGCGAAGGCGCCGACGCCCATGGCAGTATCGGCGATGCCAATACCCCTAAGGCAGACTGGGTCACATCGACCGATACCGACGGTACCGAGGATACCCGATGAACACCTTTTTCAAAGGGAAAGGTGGTCCACCTCGATGCCGATGCCAGGGTATCGGAATCGATCGACGCCGGTACCGGCCCGGAGCATGGTTGAGGTTGAAGGAAGTCAATGCGGTGCGAATCGATCGGGCCCGAAGGTACCGAGGATGCCCGATGACAATCCTTGGTGAAGAGTAGGCTACTCGATACCGGTGCCGATGCCGGAGGCTCGGTACCGCTCGAAGCGGATACCACCTCCGCGCATGGCTCAGGTATGTTCTGTGAGGGGTGAGCCCCAGGAACAACCTGAAACCCCTTTAACGCTTTGGAGCCCATAGACTCCCGCAGGGGTAATGCCAATGGATTCTTGAGGGTAAGGCCGGAGCCGTCACCATGCTGAGCATGGGACATACCACTCAAACATTGACTAGTCTTAACAGACTGTTTTTGGGTTACCTGATGCTGTGAAGTAGAGAAACCCGGTACCCTCACTGCCGAGGAAAAAACGGTATCGAGGGAAATTCTAAAAGTTGAAGGTTTCTTCCCAGAAATATCCCCCGACTTGCCAGGGGAAAAAGGGTCAGGACCCACACAGTTGAGACACCAAGTATTGGTATCTAAAAAGAAACAGGTGTTTCCACACCGAAGGCACTTCTTAGGAAAAGAAGGCTCCATAATGAAGAGGCCTGGTAGGCCCAACAAGTTAAGGCAAAAACTGAAGAAAAGGTTTCTCAGAATTAAGTCAAAAATCCACCAGCGGTACCGGTGGGAGCGGGAAATACAGCCGTGACCACAAGAAAAGAAAAAAACTAAAGTATTAAAGTAAGTAAATAAGTAAGTTTCTGCGGTGACAGGAGGACGTCCTGTCGGCTCCGTGGAAAAACGAAAACTGAAGAGAGGCTCTGGAGAGGGCGGGAACTCAGCGCGCAGGCGCGAGGGAGGCTGCCAAAAGGCTTTCTGATTGGAAGCTGGGCAGCATCCCCGTGCAGGCTCCGTCGGTACCGACGTACCCATATGTGAAGACTCATTTCCTGCTTGTTCCTGGAGATAATATAAAACACTAATAACCACCTTCAAGCTTATACATAACATAGCGCCATCCTTTCTCTCCACCCTTATCAGCATGCAACCACCCAACAGAAGCAGGCGAACATTCCACTCAAATATACTCCGCGTTCCCCCTGATATCAGATCTGTAACTACCACTACTAGCCAACGAGCATACTCCTACTCAGCCCCGTCCCTCTGGAACCAACTACCACCAGAGCTAAGAGCTATCAAAGACATTATGGAATTCAGAAAGAAACTCAAGACACATCTTTTCCAGTGTCAATACAATCTGATATAATCCCAGGGGTATAAATGATACCACCCAATGAAACATGGTTGCAGTTTATGTAAATATGTAATGTCTGTCTCCTCTACATATGACTTCTCCCTGTGTGCTGTGCTTCCCCCTCCAAATCAATGTGTGTATACCGCAAAATTTCTGTCATGATTCGACAAATTCATATCTGTAATCAAACCGCTACTGATCGCTGGAAGTAGCGGTATACAAATGTATGCTAAATAAATAAATAAGGATCAAAGGGGTTATCAACATGAATGTTAAAATCCCTAAGAATAAGAGTGGGGGAAGAGGAATCCAAAAAGAAGGACAGCCATGAGTCAAAGTCAGTGAGAAAGGTTGAGGTGGACTTGTCAGGAGGTTGATAAATAACAGTTACCTGGAGAGGTAGTGGAGTGAAAAGGCGGGTGGAGTGGACTTCAAAGGAGGGAAGAGTGAGACTGAGGCAGCAGGAGGGGTTGGAACTGGCAGGAAGGAGAAAGTAGAAACCCAATATCACCACCATGGCCAGTGGGACGAGGTGTGTGGGAGAAATGATAACTGCCATGACAGAGAGCAGCAACTGACGCCGTGTCTTCTGGGAGAAGCCAGGTCTCAGAACAAGAAGATGGAGAGCATTAGAGATAAAGAGATCGTGAGTAAAAGCAAGTTTATTTGCAATGAAGTGTGCGTTCCACAAGGCGCATGAGAAAGGGAGAGAGAAAGGGGAAGAGAGGAATATGAATAAGATTAGAGGTGTTGTGTGAAGATCTCTTCTCAGAGTATGACAAAAGTCTGGGGAGGGGAGTCAGGGTTGGGATTGATATCTCTGGATGAGAGAAGGAGTAGAAGAGTGCAGGGAAGAGAGGAGACAAGGGTGGGTTGTCTCTCAAAGAGAGAAGGCTGAATGAGAGGGAGAAAGTGGTGAAGTTCAAGAGCTGATGACAACGTAGAGGACAGAATAGAGGGGGAAGTGAGGATGGTAAAAGGGGAGATAAGGAGGGAAGGTGTTGGTAGGAGGGAAGACAATTAGGGAGTATGAAGAACAGGAAGACAGTGATGAGGAGCCATAAAAGAGAGATGGAGAGGAGAACAGAGGTCAGAAGAAATAGGTAGAAGACAGCCCACAGGGTATTAGGTGCACCTGTGAATAAGCGAGGTAATGAGCATATGACAACTACAAGAAACTGAGTACCAGGGGGAGGGAGGGGAGGTATAAGATATTCAGCTGAGAAAAGCTGAACAATAGTGCAAAAAAGTACAGATGAAGTGAAAGAGCACACTAACAATGATAAATAACTAAATATTTAGAGAGAGACAGACAGAACTTACAAAAAGCAAGCAAGAAGTAAGGAAGTTGGGAGATCTTGGATGCCTTTCAAGGTGCTCTGTTCAGACAAATGGTGACAGAACTCACAAGAGAAGGGGCAATATTGGATCCACTACCCACAAAAAGAGAAATGGATGTCTAATGTCAGTGGGTGTCCGCTTGAGCAGCGGTGATCACCACATGGTGTGGTTTGAGATAAAAGTCACAGTACAGTCCAGTCATAGCAAATTCCTAGTGCTAAATTTCAAAAATGTCGACTTAAGTAAAATGAGGAAGAATCTCGTGGAATAGCTGGTAAGATGGGAAGAGAAAAGGGACATGAAAAGGCAGTGGGCCAAGCTGAAAGAAGCTATAAAAATGTAGACAGATCTTTATATAAGGAAAGTAAATAAAAGCAAGCAGAATAGGAAACCTATATGGTCCTAGAGTCATAAGCTGTAAAGATGTCTTACATATTGGAACATGGAATGTACGAAGCATGAACCAAAGGTAGTTGGAGGTGGTCAAGAATGAAATGGAACGTGTACAACTTGATCCACTGGGTGTCAGCGAACTGAAATGGACTGGCATTGGGCACTTTGCATCTGATGATCACATGGTCTACTATGCTGGAAATGAAAGACAAAGAAGAAATGGTGTTGCATTTATAATAAAGAAGAAAACTGAAAGAACTGCAATGAAATACAATGCAGTCAGTGAACGCTTAATCTCTATTCGTCTATGAGGAATGCCTATCAACACAACTATAATTCAAGTATATGCCCCAACAACAGCTGCAGAAGAGGATGAAGTGAAGAGTTCTATGAACAAGTTCAAGCTGAAATTGACAGAACATGCAAACAGGATATCCTGATAGTCATGGTTGACTGGAACGCAAATGTTGGCAACAAAGAAGACGGCAAAGTGGTTGGAAAATATGGACTTGGCAACAGAAATGAAGCTGGAGAAAGACTGATAGAATTCTACAAGACCAACGATCTATTCATTTCAAACACCTTCTTCCAGCAACACAAGCGGCGACTGTACACATGGACTTCACCCAATGGATTGTACAAAAATCAAATTGACTACATCTGTGGAAGTCAACGATGGAAAAGCTCTATAACATCATTAAAGACAAAACCTGGAGAAGATAGTGCTACAGTTCACCAACTACAAGACAAAATCTGGAGCCGGCTGTGGTACAGATCATCAACTACTAGTATGCAAACTCAAGCTAAAGTTAAAAAAGAGCAAACCACTCATGAATGCAGCAAAATATGACCTTGAGAATATACCACTGGAATTTAAAGACTGCCTGCAAAATCGATTTGCTGCTTTAGATTCAAATGACAGAGCTCCAGAAGAGTTATGGAATGACATCAAGAAGGTTGTGTTGGAAGAAAGCGAGACGTCTCTACAAAAGGTGAAAAAGAAAAAATGGCCAAAATGGATGATGGAAGAAACTCTGAAAATTGCCCAGAAATGCAGAGAAGCTAAAGCCAAAGGAGAAAGAAAGACAATCACAGAAATCAACAGAGATTTCCAACATACAGCAAGACAGGACAAGGAAAAGTACTACAATGACACATGCAAGGAAATAGAAGCAGAAACTATTAGAGGAAGAACAAGATCGGCTTTCCTAAAGCTAGGAGAGTTAAAGAATACGTTCCAGCCTGGAATTGGAATGTTACAAGATGCTCAAGGTTCTATGTTGAATGATGATGAGATCAAGAAAAGATGGAAGGAATATACCGAGTTTTTATATGATAAAGATCAAGTGGACCAACAGTCATTTCAACCTGTACCTTATGATCCGGAATCAATGGTGATGAAAGAAGAAGTTGAAGCAGCATTGAAAGCCTTATCAAAGAACAAATCACCAGACATTGATGACATTTCCATAGAAGTATTACAGCAATCTGATGCAGTTGTTACTGTACTTACAAGGCTCTGCCAAGAAATTTGGAAGACAACATCATGGCCAACTGACTGGAGAAGATCTGTGTTTATACCAATACTAAAGGTAATCCAACTGACTGTGGAAACTATAGCACAATCGCTCTGATCCCACATGCCAGTAAGATTCTAATGAAGATTATTCACCAGAGACTACAACAACCTGAAGTGCAAGCAGGGTTCAGGAAAGGGCAAGGAACGAGAGAGAGACCTCATTGCGGATGTGAGATGGATACTTGAAAAGACTAAAGAATATCAAAAGGATATCTATTTGTGCTTTATCGACTATAGCAAGGCTTTTGACTTGTGTAAACCATGAGAAACTCTGGACTACATTAAGAACATGGGTATACCAAAACACATGATCATTCTCTTGCACAATCTGTACATTGATCAAGAAGCAACAGATCGAACGAAACAAGGAGAAACAGAATGGTTTAAAATAAGCAAAGGTGTAAGACAAGGCTTCATACTTTCCCCCTACCTGTTTAATTTATATGCAGAAAAAAATCATCAGAGAAGCAGGATTGTATGAAGACAAGTGAGGTGTGAAGATTGTTGGAAGACTCAACAACCTTCGCCATGCTGATGATACCACATTACTGGCTGAAAGTGAAGATGATCTGAAACATTTGCTTCTCACGATACTCAACGGCACTTAACAACAACATGGTCCTCCAAGGAAGTGGCTAAAAAGCAAAGGCAAAAAAGGTGCCGTTTTACTTACCAGATAATGTCTTTTACTTGAGTCCTGCTGCAAAACCAGTCCAGACAAGTGGGTTGTGTTCATCTACCAGCAGATTGGTGGAGATCAACTAAAAGCCCATGTTTTAATGACATCACTCCCATGTCTCTATATGCCTCAGCCACCACAGGTCTCTTCAGTATCCATCCCAAAGCATATGGGAGAACATCACTAGCCTCACACAACCTCAACATGGACAACAATGAGTTATCAACAGTAGAGAACTATGCACAGAAAAGCACAAACAGAAGACTATCAATTCAAGATGAACCTGCAGAGTCAAGTACCGCCTCACAAAAACAAAGCAAACAGTTCCAGGGGCGGGCCTGGAATGGTCTAACAGGACTCAAGGACAGGGCATTATCTGGTAAGTAAAGCATAGTTACTCACCTGTAACAGGTGATCTCCGGGAACAGCAGGAATTTAGTCTTCACATATAGGTATCGTCAGTACCGACAGAGCCTGCGCGGGAAGGCTCCCTAGCATCCAATAAGAAAGCTTTTGGGAGCATCGCACAGCGCCTGCGTGCTGCCTTCCCGCCTTTCCCAACTGTCCCTCTGCAGTTGAGTTTAAAGCTGAGACAAAGAGAGAGGGAAAGAGAGAAAGAGAGAGAGATACAACTTCTAGGGGAGGTGGGTGGGTTGTGAAGAATAAATTCCTGCTAGCGGGAGTCCTTGTCTAAAGCAATAATGGGCTGTGAAGGTATGAACCGAAGCCCAAGTAGCTGCTCGACAGATGTCGTCGATAGACACAGAGTGAAGATGAGCCATAGAGGCTGCCATGGCTCTCACATTGTGAGCTGTGACATGGCCTTCAAGAGGAAGGTTCTTACTCTCATAGGCAAAAGAAATACACTGTGCAATCCAGGTGGACAGTGTTCTTTTGGAGACTGGAAGTCCCAAATGACTAGGATCAAAAGCAACAAAGAGTTGAGAGGACTTTCTATGTTGCTGTGTCCTTTGCAAATAAAAGGCCAAGCCCTTTTACAGTCCAAAGTATGAAGATTATTTTCTGCATTTGAGGCGTGAGACCTTGGAAAGAATACAGGAAGGTAAACCGCTTGGTTTAAATGAAAAGGTGACACCACCTTTGGCATAAAGTGTGGATGAGTCCTAAGGACTACCTTATCATGATGGAACCTTGTATAAGGAGGATCAGCCACCAACGCTTGCAATTCACTGATGCGACATGCTGATGTGATTGCAATAAGGAATATGACCTTCCAGGAAAGGAATTTCAAAGCGGTAGTGGCTAAAGGTTCAAAAGGCGGTTTCATGAGCTGCCCAAGAACCAGATTTAAGTCCCATGCCACCGGTGGTGGCTTAATGGAAGGCTTAGTTAAAAGAAGGCCTCTCATAAATCTCGCTATGAGAGGATGAGAGGAAATAGGTTGTCCATTTAGAGGCTTGAAACAAGCTGTAATAGCACTCAAATGAACTCTCACTGAATTGGTCTTAAGCCCTGCATTTGATAAATTAAGGAGATACTCCAGTAATGAATCCAGAGGTATTGCAAGAGGGTTAAGACCCTTCTGCGAGCACCATATGGTAAACCTTTTCCACTTAAATGCATAAGAGTGTCTTGTGGAAGGCTTCTTGAAAGCATAAAGGATATCCTTTACCTGCTGGGAAAGGCTAAGACCGTGAAGTTCTAGGCTTTCAGCAACCAGGCCCTGAGATGCAAAGACTGGGCATTGGGATACCATAGCATCCCGTCCTCTTGAGAAAGGAGATTTGGAGCAGATCCTAACTCCAGAGGCAGAGCTTGAGAGAGATGCAGGAAGAGAGGGTACCACATTTGCCGTGGCCAACGTGGCGCTATCAGAATCATATGACCTCTGTCTCTCTGAAGCTTGAACAAGGTTTTGGGAATTAGGGGAATGGGTGGAAAGACATACAGGAAGTCCTGATCCCAATGGAGGAGGAAAACATCCCTGGCCTGACAACCCTGAGCCGGAATTCTGGAACAGAACCGAGGAAGTTTGGCATTCAGCGGACTTGCAAAGAGGTCTATGTCCGGGGTTCCCCAAATTAGAAAACATTTGGCCACCTAGTCTGCATGGAGAGACCATTCGTGTGGAAGCAGAACTCAACTGAGTCTGTCTGCCCAAGAGTTTTGAATGCCTGGAAGATATACCGCAAGGAGATGAATCTGATGCTCTCTGGCGAGGGCCCATAGTTGCAAAGCTTCGTTACATAGCGACAGAGAGCCTGTTCCGCCCTGCTTGTTCACATACAACATGGCTATTTGATTGTCCGTTTGAACTAGGACTGTCTTGTAGCTGAGCTGGGTGTGGAATACTCGAAGTGCAAGGAAGATTGCTCTGAGTTCCAAGAGACTGAAGTGTAGATAGGCCTCCTGTTGAGTCCAGGTACCCTGGGTAGAGAGGCCTTGCAGGTGGGCTCCCCAACCCACCTGTGAGGCATCTGTTGTTAGAGTGGCTTGGGGTGGGGGTTGCTGAAAGGGAGACCCCACCAAAAGGTTTTGGGGTGACTGCCACCATTAGAGGGACAAAATAAGGCGATCTGAGTTTGCTGTTTTGTCTGACAGGCAACCTGACGCCTGAGTCAACTGAGTGGATAAAGTCCACTGGGCTGCCCTCATATGGAGGCGAGCATAAGGAAACACATGCACGGTAGATGCCATGTGGCCTAGCAACTGTAACATTTCTCGAGCAATGAGGTGAGGTTTTAGCACTGCTTGGGAAGCTAACTGCACAATGCAAAGGCAGCAGGGCTGTGGAAGGTAGGCCCTTGTCTGTCTGGTATCCAGCAGATCTCCTATAAACTCTAGGGACTGAGCGGGAGCAAGGTTGGATTTTGGGAAGTTTATGACAAGTCCCAAATACTGAAGGATGCGCATTGTGCGAGAGAGAGCAACCCTGGCCTCTGGCTCTGAAGGGGCTCGCATGAGCCAGTCGTCTAAGTAAGGGAAGATGAATATTCCTAGGGTGCGGAGAAATGCTGCCACCACAGCCATGCATTTTGTGAACACCCTTGGTGCAGAGGCCAGGCCAAAAGGAAGAACCCTATATTGGTAGTGCTTCCCTTGAAACAGAAAGTGAAGGAACTTTCAGTGAGTTGGATGGATGAGCACATGAGTGTATGCATCCTTGAGATCTAGAGAACAAAGCCAATCCTGACTCTGAAGGTATGGCAGCAGAGCTCCTAGAGAAATCATTTTGAACTTCTCTTTGAACAGGAATTTGCTCAATTCTCTGAGGTCTAAAATGGGTCTGTGTCCTCCTGTTTTCTTTGGAATAAGGAAATAGGGGGAGTAAAACCCTGTACCCCGTTGGGGAACGGGTACCTCTTCTATTGCCCCTTGGGCAAGAAGCACAGTGACCTCTTCACCTAACTGGTCGTTGAGTGAGGTCTGAGAATTGAACTGTCTTACCATTGTAGGAGGGGGCATTCTGAGGAAATGAAACCTGTACTCCTCTCTTACAATAGACAGAGTCCAACTTTCTGCTGTTATCTGACCCCATCTTGGGGCAAAATGACATAACCTTCCTGGGATGGTGGAGGGTTCTGGGCCGTTCAGGACCAGGAAGGCAAAGTTCTCTAGATAGGAGTCAAAGCCCCTGTGGAGGCTGAGTCTGCTGAGCCGGTTGAGGCTTAGCTGCTTTTGTCTTTCTTTGCCTAGGTTGTTGCTGCTGTCCCTTTTGGGCAGACTGACCTAAACGATGCCCCTGTTGGGTATAGGAGGGATAAAACTTCTTCTTACTGAAGAATGGTTTCTTAGAGGATTTTTTTCCTCGCAGGATCAGCTGTAGATTTAGACAATCTATCCAAAGTGATATTGTCAGCATCTATCTCATTAGCTTTTTCCTGCCAATTCTTGCCAAAGAGATTCTCTCCTGTGCAAGGTATATTCCCTAGTTTGTCCTATACCCAAATTTCCAAGTCAGATGCCTGGAGCCAGGCAATCCTACGTGCACCTATGGCTATAGCAGAGGTTCTGATTATGCACTCAAAGCAGTCAAAGGCTGCACAATTCACAAACTTGGAAACATCCTGAGCATGTTTGACAAGGGCGAGGTAATCCTGCCTCTTATCATCAGGAAGGAGAGGGCTCATAAGCTCTAAATCTCCTGTGACCTCCTTAAGGAACATTCCCATATATAAGATATAGGAACTGATCCTAGCAGAAAGCATGGAAGCCTGGAAGGTTCGACGTCCAAAGGCGTCAAGAGTCCTACTCTCACGTCCTGGAGGATTAGATGCATGCCTTTTTGCACTCTTTATCCTTCAATAGCCAAGACTCTCTGGTCTATCGACGCTGCCGATGCTTGGGTATCGGTACCGGATGAAGCGGCCGGTACCCCAGAGCATGGCACCAGTAGTTCTGCTGAGGTTGAAGCCTCGAGAACATCCTGGAGCCCCATTAGTGCTTTGGAAGCCGAAGCCTCCTGCCGGGGCAATTTTGCCGGTGAAAGTCCCCCAAGGGCAAAGCCAGAGGCATCTCGCTGTCTAGAAGGAGATCTACCCTTTGAGGACCGGCTAGATTTATGTTTAGTTACCTGAGATCCATGGGAGGAAGACGAAGCCCTAGAAGACGTCAATGCCACAGAGGCTGCATCGGAGGGAAAAAGGGTGCTAAGTTTAGCAGCTCGATAAGTTATTATATGTTGGTAAGACCACTCGTCCTATTAAGACACGAATCATAGAACATAAAAGTTGTCTAGGAAGACGTATTCCGGATAAACCAATGGTTGCCCACTGGATAGAAAAGGATCATCTTGTCTCTGATTTAAAATTTTTTGTTCTTAAAGTTGTATATCCTCATTGGCGAGGGGGCAATGTGGATCTGATTTTGCTCATACTAGAACAGTGGTTTATTTATGAGCTGCATTCTGTTGAGCCCCATGGTCTTAACCAAGATCTTAACTTGGCTGTTTTTTTATGAAAGGATTCATTGTATCCTTCCGTTTTCTGTGAGAGGGTTCATTGGTTTGTTTTTATGAAAGGATTCATTGTATCCTTCCGTTTTCTGAGAGAGGGTTCATTGGTTTGTTAACTTTCAGGGAATACTTTCCACGATACCCCTTCCCCCCCCCCTTTTTTAGAATTGATTATAATATTATATATATTTTTCTTATTAGTTACTGTATTTAATCATTTGGTGGTTTTAGCCTGTTCCCAATGTTACATTTTTTAAGTTGTACTATAATATCAATTCTTTGAGTCTTTATACATATGTAATTAATTATGATATGCTTCTTAAAAACACGTTAATCTTAGTGTTTTTTAAACTTGGGTTTTATGTTGTAATCATCATGTATGGGTGGTATCATTCTGTGCTATAATGCTGGTACTGTATGGTCAGCGTTTTTTAAGTCTTTGCTCTGTAACACAAAAGCACTTTTTTCCTTCCCCATTGTAATCAATCGTGCCTTCATACATATGTATATATTCATGACGTGCTCTTTAACCTTTAAAAGCATGCCATTTTTAGCGTCCTTCAAGAATTGTTTGCAGTGCGTGGTTGGTAGTACTGAAGGTAACCGCTCTCTCAAATTTTAATATTTAGACTTCATGGTGAATTTATTATGCACACGGTTTTATTTTTGCCTGTTGTTCAACTCTGGTGTCTCCTGTATCCTTTTCCAAGAATTTGCATCATATCTTTCTTTTGTAACGCTAAGGGAAATGGTTCTCTTTTACTTTAGTTTGAATCTGGTGTCTACTTTAGTGTTTTTAAATACTTTTTAAATATTTTTGCAACGCTAAAGGTACTAGTGTCTTTTAGAAACCGGCTTTATGTATACACGGCTTTGAGGCTTTGGGGTCTGCACATGGCAGTTCGATTATTTATTATTTATTTTTTAATATGCTTAATATAAGACTGGCCAATTTTGGTTCTTTATATTAATAATTATGTGTTTTTTTATATACTTTTTAATGGGTGTCGTTTTTTTCAGTATGATTGCCTTTGCGGTTCCTCCAGCCGCGTGATGCAGGTCCCCTTGTCTTGCACGGTTTTACGTTTTAATTTTGTGCTCACACTTGTTTTTATTTATTTATTTTATTTACAGTTCTTATATACCGCGCTTTTTGGTATCAGTGCGGTTTACAAATAACAGAAATTTGCATCATAACAGGATCTTTTGCTTACATTGAAACAGGGTATGTAACCTGGAATGTAACAGGGGAAACTATATACAAACTACAGTAGTAGTTGTGGAAACTATTTACAGCTTATATTCAGCAAGTAGTTAATCGCAATGGAGAAAGACCTTGTGATCTATGATCATTGAGGGTGTGCCTAAGGGAGGTCTAATTTGTGTAGCGTCAAGGGTTATGTTGTTGGGACAATAGAGGCTGAGTGTGTGGGTTGGGGGGCGGGGAAGAGTGATTGTGTTGGATTAGGGTGGCCTGAGTGGAGGCAGAATAAGTAGTGTTTAAGGGCTTTTCTGAACTGAGAGATGTCATTGATTGTTCAGATGTGAGGTGGGAGGTCGTTCCAGCACCTAGGAGCATAGAATGTAAAAACTCTATTCCTAGTTGTTTGTGTGCATTTGGTGGACTCAGTTGGTATAGATAGCGTATTAGCGGATATTGTCCTTCTCAGCCTGTTTGTAGGAGTGATGGTTAGGAGTGCGGAGAGGGATGGGGGGGATATCCGGTTAATTGCTTTAAACGCTAGTAGTATTACCTTGTAAGTGATCCTGCATTGCAACGGCAGCCAGTGAAGGTCCATGAGTATAGGCGTGATGTGATCTCTTCTAGATATACCGCAGAGGATGCGGGCTGCTGTATTCATCGCCATCTGAAGTGGATTGAGGGTGTTCTTAGGGAGGCCGTGTAGGATGATGTTGGCATAAGGTCAGGGTGCATGATTTTGATTGGGGTGAATATTAATACATCATCTGCATAGATCAGACTGGATATATTAAATGATCTGATGCTATCACAAATCGGTTGCATATATATGTTGAAAAGTAGAGCAGATAGGGAGGATCCTTGGGGTACTCCCTGTTGCTGATGGAAAGGTTCAGATGTTGAGGATCCTATACGTACATGTTGCCAATGGTTTGCTAGATAGGATTTACACCATTCCCAGGCCAGACCCTGAATTCCCTTTTCCTGAAGGCGGTAGAGGAGTTGCTCGTGATTAACGGAGTCAAATGCTGCCGCAATATCAAGGAAAATGAGTATAAACCCATTTTCAATTTTGTCAATTCCTCTAGATATGGTGTTGGTCAGCAAAGTGAGAAACGTCTCTACACTGTGGGATTCTCAGAACCCATGTTGGCAAGGATCCAAAGGGGCTTATATGTCTATGTGTTGCTGAAGTTGTATTTGAACCACCTTTTATTTTATTTATTTACATTCTCTTATATACCGCGCTATTCTGCATCAGTGCGGTTTACATTGAACAAACTGAAATTACATTGAACAGGGCATTATAACTTGGAGATAACTATTTTACAGGGAACATGGGCTATGGAGGGTTAAGTGGCTTGCCCAAGACCACAAGGAGCACCTGTGGGACTAGAAACCCCAGTCCTTCTGGCCCAAGGTTGCTGTCCTCTAGTGGGATTTGAACCCCCGACCTTCCGGCCTGAAGTACCTTGCCCCAACCACTAGGCCACTCCTCCACTCCTTCTCAATGAGTTTAGCTAGAAGGGGTATGCTTGAGATCGGGCGATAAGAGTCTGTTTTCTTCGGGTCAAGTTTGTTGTTTTTCAGGAGGGGGCATATGGAAGTTTGCTTGAGGATTGCTGGGAATGTTCCTGCTGCAAAGGAGAGCTTTATGATGTATGCTAGAGTGGGGCTGAGGTCTGCCCGCATCGTTCTGATCCAGTGAGTGGGACAAGGGTCATTTGGGGCTGTAGTGGTATTAATAGAGACAATAAGGTCAGCAATGTATTTCTCTGCTGGGGGAATAAAGTTAGATAGCGATGGCTGTACATTAGGAAGGTAGTTGGGTGTGGGACTCGGCGCCGAATTTGTTTTAATGATTTTAGATTGCAGGTACTTGGCATAGGGCTGAGGTTGTATTGATACTGTCTGGTTGGATGATGGTGTCTTAGTTAAGGATTTAGCAATGCTAAAGAGGTCTCTTGGTTTATTTAATGAGTGGAAGAGGAGTTCCGTGTGGTGTTCTCTCATTTTTTCAGCTATTTTCTCACGGTGTTGTTTTAATGTGTTTTCGTAGGTCATTCGGTCTACTGCAGAACGAGATCGGCGCCATTTTCTTTCTTGTTTTCTTAGGAGTTGAAGGGATAATCGTAGATCTGTTGAGAACAAAGGGGCTGGTTTTCTATTTCTTGGTGATTTGATGGATGCTGGTAGTTTGCTAGAGGAAGGCAGCTGCGAGAAGGACTTTAGGGTGGAATTCCATTTGATAATCATATCATCGAGGTTTTGAGCTGGTTGACGGAGTACTGGCTGAGCTCTGTTGATGAAGTCATCCATGTCCAGGGCTTTGAATCGTGATGTCAATCCTGAGAAGGCTACATTTGTTTGGCTGGTTGGAGCTTGGTTTTGTTGGTGCGGGATTTGGAAGGATATTAGGTTGTGGTCAGACCATGGGACAGGAGTAGATGACAGGTTAATATTGTTGTTTGATTCTGATTGGGGAGAAAATAAGAGATCAAGAGCATTTCCCTTAAGGTGTGTAGGAGAGCGCACTATCTGTGAATAGCCAAGATTAGTCATGGCATCAAGGAACGTGTTAGCGTAGGTGGGTTGTAGTGATGCAAGGTTAAAATCACCAATCAGCCAATTATGTTTATGTGGGCATCCGGGGTTGCAGGCAAGCTCTATTATGTTAGAGAGATCTTCTGGGGGTGAAGAAGGGGCTCTGTAGAAGAGATTTATAATGATGTGCTTATTGGCCACAGAGACTGTGTCCATGTGCATGAGGCTCCTAGAGGATAATAGCTGGAATTGGAGACTAGATCTTGATAGAATGAAGCCTCCGCCTCCTTTTCGGTTAGTTCTGTGGCAGGTATGTATTGAGTAATTGGGAGGGGGGGATGAGTTGATTTATGAGGACAGAATCTGTGTCTAACAGCCAAGATTCTGTAACCATAAGGATGTCTAAATTTAAATTAGCAATAAGGTCTGTGATGGCTGGCCACTTTTTGCGAACTGAACATGAGTTAATGAGGGCACATTTTAGGTTACTATGTAAGAGTGTGGGTTCAGGCTTGGGGCTATGCGTGCTATTAAGGGATATATAAAGTAGATGAGAGTGTCTGATATGGTGTGCATTTGGTGATGTGTGGTGGGAGCAGGTGTGGCTTCTTCTTCCTAGGCTATGTAGGATGGGGATGTGGTTAAAGGTGGGTGCAAAAGCTGATGTATTCTGGGTGGCATTGACTAGGAGGTAAAAACTAATTATGGCAAATAGGGAGATGGCCATGTTGGGCGAGCGACAGTAGTGACGGCTAGCAGGCACTAATAGTTCAAGGCTACTGGCAACAGTAAATGTGGTAAAAACAGAGCAGTTATATGAGACTACTGTCAATAGAAATTTGGCTATTGGCAACAGTAACGTGGTCAAAAATAGAAACAATTCTCTGAGAATTACTGGCAATAGTAAATGTATGTCAAAATAGAAACAGTTATATGAGGCTACTAGCAATAGTAGATGCGGCTATTGGCAACAGTGACGTGGTCAAAAATATGAAGATTACTGGCAATAGTAAATGTATGTCAAAATAGAAACAGTTGTATGAGACTACTAGCCATAGTAAATGCAAGCTACTAGCAACGGTAACATAGTCAATAAAAGAAAACAATTCTATGAGGTTACTGGCAATAGTAAAAGCAGGTCAAGATAGAAACAGTTATATGGGACTACTGGCAATAGTAAATGCAGGCTACTGGCAACAGTGAAAGTGATCAAAGTGGCAGCAATTATATGATGTTACTGGCAATATAGATGCAGGTTACTGGCAACAGTAAAGGTGGTCGAAATGGAACAGTTGATTGAGGCTAGTGATATTGTTAATAGCAGGGGAACATAAGGGTATCTTCCTTTGTCCGTTAAAGTGATGTATACTTGCTGTGGTTGCAGAAGTGGTCGTGTTGACGATGAGAGCGAGCTCAACCCTGGGGGAGCTCAAGCTACTAGATGGTTGTGTTGATGAAGATGGATCGCTTGTAGGTTTCTGGGGCGTCTCAATGAGGGCCGTGCCAAAGGGCCCTCTTATACCTCACTGTGTGATACAGTGGTTTTAATAATATGATAAAGGTCTTTTTTATTTTGGAGGAGCATTTTTAGGTTTCCCCTCTTCTTAAAGCATTTTTTGTTTTTAGCAATGTTTTATGTTTGCTAGGTAGAGTTTATGACATGCACAATATGGTCTTTTTTGTCTTTGGGTCTGGGTTTCCCATTATTGGTATTTAAAAACAATAATAATGCTTGATCATAAATTCCCAAGTTATTAATGTTATTCTTACTTTGTAGCATTACCATCTATAAGATTGGCCCTGTGCCACAAATTTATATCCTACGGTGTGCTTCATCCAGTGTATTGAAAGAGCTACCAAAATGCCAGAGAAGAGCCATCAAAATGGTAAAGGGGATGGAAGGATACTCCTATGAACATAGTAACATAGTAACATAGTAGTTGACGGCAGATAAAGACCAGCATGGTCCATCCAGTCTGCCCAGCAAGATGGCAAGAGTAGGTGCATCTGTCGCTCCGCGCAGGCCACCCCTCCCCATATCCTTGTTCAGGGGTAAACCCACCACTCCATATAGGACACCCCTATTTGTTGAGACGTTATATGGTTCAGAAGTTAGATGGTACCGTTTATTTTGTTTTTTTTCCTATTTCTGTAAAGGGATGCTCTGTGTTTGTCCCATGCCTTTTTGAATTCCGTCACCGTGTTCGCCCCTACCACTTCCATCGGGAGGGCATTCCAAGCATCCACCACCCTTTCAGTGAAAATATATGTCCTGACATTGCCTTTCAATTTACCCCCTTGCAGTTTCATGTTATGCCCTCTAGTTTTACAGGTTCCCCGTCTTTGGAAGAGGTTTGTTTGTTCATCATTTCTCTTTAAGTATTTAAAGGTCTGAATCATATCTCCCCTGTGCCTCCTTTCCTCCAAAGTATACATATTTAGGGCTTCAAGTCTCTTCTCATAAGGCTTCTGACGCAGGTTCCAAATCATTTTGGTCGCCTTTCTCTGAACAGTCTCCAGTCTTTTTACATCCTTTGCAAGATATGGTCTCCAAAACTGAACACAGTATTCCAAGTGAGGCCTCACCAGTGACCTATACAGTGGCATAAGTACCTCTTCTTTTCTGCTGG
The DNA here is from genome assembly GCA_033557465.1 of Ichthyophis bannanicus. Classification (NCBI taxonomy): domain Eukaryota; kingdom Metazoa; phylum Chordata; class Amphibia; order Gymnophiona; family Ichthyophiidae; genus Ichthyophis; species Ichthyophis bannanicus. The sequence goes on along the minus strand of CM066033.1, from coordinate 935,509,874 downwards.
TAATCCCTCTTTGTATGCAGCCCAACATCCTCCTGGCTTTTGCCACTGCCTTGTCGCACTGTTTTGCCACCTTGAGATCAGCAGAGATAATCACACCAAGGTCTTTTTCCTGAACTGTGCATACCAACCTTTCTCCCCCTATCGTGTACTGTAGGAGTTAAGGACGGGTTTAAGGACTAATTTGGCTTACTTAATTTGGCTCACTTTGATAATGATGTTGAAAGTTATGATCCTATCCCAAAGAGCTGACTAACTTCTAAATGGCACAGAAGAACTGCATGTGGGCTGTGATTGACAACATGTATAATCCCTGCTGAAACATGTAGGATACCAGACTCTGGACAGGAGTGTGCAGAGAATGGACTTACAGAATGGAGCAGATGCCAGCCTAATATAAGGTTGATGAAAAAGTTTGCAGAGCCTTGAAGATTCTAACTTGTGCTTGAAGCGAAAAGAAAATCACCCAAGCAAAACTACAGTGAAACAAAGAAGAAGGTGCAGGGCGGGGACCGAGCAGCCCAGCAGGGAACGGCCTACAGCACATTTAGTTATATGATACTGAGTGAAGGGCCTCAAGACAGAAACAAAGACAGAAACCTGATAATGGGGAGGGGTCTCAGGGTAGAGCCTGCAAATATATGCAGAATGTTCTGGAACTATTTGCTGCAGAGGAGTATATAACAGAGGTAACGGCCGAGTGTGGGCGGGACAGCCTTCTCTTTCACTATTATTCAGAGCCAGAGAACTCTGTCCTCATCAGGCAGACTGTTTATAGCTTTGCTTGTAACTTTCTTACTATTTGTTTTTGCCCAAATAAATTATTTTATTATGGAATAAGCAGAGTGTCGCCTGATTGATTATTGTATCCACCCCAGGGGAGATTTGTCCGAGCACCCTGGCGGACAGTACATTTCTCTTGGATTTCTGCTACCCAAGTGCATGACACTGCACTTTTTTGCATTAAATCGTAGTTGCCAAGCTTTAGACCAGTCTTCCAGCTTTTGTAGATCTTTCTTCATGTTAACCACTCCCTCGGGGGAGTCCACTCTGTTGCAAATTTTTGTGTGGTCTGCAAAAAGACAGACTTTTCCATTCAGTCCTTCAGCAATATCACTCACAAATACATTGAACAGTGCCGGGCCCAGGACCGAACCCTGGGGCACCCCGCTAATCACCTTCCTCTCATCCGAGTGAGCTCCATGTACAATCACCTTCTGTTGTCTGTCAGTCAGCCAATTTCTAATCCAGTTTACCATCTTGGGACCCATCCCCAAGCTACTGAGTTTGTTGACAAGCCTCCTATGAGGAACAGTATCAAAGGCTTTGCTGAAATCCAGGTAGATGACATCCATTGCATGCCCCTGATCTAGTTCCCTGGTCACGCAGTCAAAGAACTCGATCAGATTTGTTTGGCAAGATCGTCCTTCGGTAAAACCATGTTGCCTCGGGTCTTGCAAGCTGTTGGTTTTCAGAAAGTTCACTATTCGCTCTTTCAGGAGCGCCTCCATTACTTTTCCTGCCACCGAGGTAAGGCTCACGGGTCTGTAGTTTGACACTTCTTCCCTGTCACCACTTTTGTGTAGAGGTACGACATCAGCCATTCTCCAGTCCTGAGGAACCTCTCCTGTTTCCAAGGATCTGTTGAAGACATCCTTTAACGGTCCTGCAAGAACCTCTCTGAGCTCTTTCAGTATCCTGGGATGTATCCCATCCGGTCCCATGGCTTTGTCCACTTTCAGTTTAGCAAGTTGTTCTAACACCTCTTCTGCTGTGAATGGTGTGGTATCTACTTCATTCCCATTTTTATATTTGGGAGTCACAGCTGGCCCATCCCCAGGATCTTCTTTAGTAAACACAGAGCAGAAGTAATTGTTTAGCAATTTTGCTTTTTCAGTGTCACTTTCCACGAGTCCTTTCCCAGCACTTCTGAGTCCTGCAATTCCAACTCTGATCTTTTTCCTTTCCCGAATATACCTGAAGAAATTTTTGTTGCCACCCTTAACATCTTTAGCCATCTTTTCCTCTGCCTTTGATTTTGCTATCCTTATTTCTCGTTTTGTCTCTTTGAGTTTGATCCTGTATTCATTTCTGTGTTCTTCTGTCTGCAAGCTTTTGAATTTTGCAAAAGTTGTGTTTTTTGCCTTTATATGAGCAGCCTCCTCTTTGGAAAACCAAATAGGTTTCCTTCTCCTCTTGCTTTTATTTACTTTTCTTACATATTTATCTGTTGCTCCTTTCATTGCCTCCTTTAGTTTAGCCCATTGCAATTCCACTTCCTTTATCTCTTCCCACCCCGTCATCTCCTCCTTTATGTACTCTGCCATTTGATTGAAGTTAGTATATTTGAAGTTTAGGACTCTGAGCTTGCTATGATTGGCCTGTACCATGGCTTTTATTTCAAACCACACCGTGTGATGGTCGCTGTTGCTCACAGGGGCACTCACGCAGACATTTGACACACTATCACCGTTAGTGAGCACTACATCCAGCGTTGAGCTTTCCCTGGTTGGTTCCATCACCATTTGTCTAAATAATGCATCTTGGAGAGCATCCACAATTCTTTTGCTTCTTTCCAGATGTGCAGAAGGAGTAATCCAATCCACATCAGGTAGATTAAAGTCACCCAATATGATTGCTTCCCCCTTTGATGCTATCTTGGCAATATCTATAATCAATTCATTGTCTCTCTCTTCAATTTGAGTTGGAGGTCTATAGACTACAGCAATATGGATGACAGTGCCATCTCCTCTCTCCAACGCAATCCAGAGCGCTTCTTCTTTTCCCCATGTCCCCTGCATTCAGTAGCTTTAATATTGCTTTTGACATACAAGGCTACTCCTCCTCCTTTTCCATTTTCTCGGTCCCTCCTGAATAGATTATAGCCAGCTATGGCTATATCCCAATCATGTGATTCATTAAACCATGTTTCTGTAATGGCCACAATGTCCAAGTCTGTTTCCACCATTAGGGCTTCCAGGTCTGGAATTTTGTTGGCTAAGCTTCGAGCATTTGTGCTCATTGCTTTCCAGCACTTTCCTGGCTTGTGTGTATTTTGCATTGATTTTGTTCTGCCCACTTCCTCCCACATGTTTTTGATGTGTGGTTTAAAAGTGTGGCTGTTTCTGATGTTGTTCTGCTTTTGTTGGGGGTGGCATGCAGATGTTGACCTTCCACATCCGTCACCCCCTTTTCCTAGTTTAAATGCATGTCCACATACTGCCTGAATTTTTCACTTAGGATTCTTTTCCCTGTGGAAGAGAGATGTAGTCCATCAGCACAGTATAGTCTCTTGTTGGTCCATCTGTTGTCCCAGTTGCCAATAAATCCGAATCCTTCTTTTCTGCACCAGGTCTGGAGCCATGTATTAAAGCTGTTAATGCGATGCAGTCTTTTTGTCCCCTTACCAAGAACAGGTAGAACCTCTGAGAATGCAACAGTGTTAACAACGTGCTTGAGTTTCTCCCCCAGAGATTGGAAGTCCTTTTGGGCTGTAGAGGCACTGTTCCTAGCCAGGTCGTTTGTGCCTAGGTGGATAATAACATCAAGTTTGGAATGTTCACTTTTTGCACTAAGTAATTCAACAACTTGGTTTGTATTCCTGCTGGCTGAAGAGCCTGGTAGGCACATGACTATCTTCTCTCCTTTGAACTGTGTTCCCAAGTTGGTGCCTCTGATGATGGAATCTCCAATTAGTAGTAGTTTTCTGTTTGGTGAGGTTTTCTTCATATTTAGTGCTTTAGCAGGGGATTGGGCATTGTCTGACTCATTTAAAGGCCCTTTAGGTTCTTTGAATTGGGCATCCTCATTAGCCAAGGCAGAGAAGGGATATCTCTTGATGTATAGGATGTCTTTGTGTTACAGGTCGCAATCTACCAGAACCCACTGTGATCCATTTGTTACTGGGGCGTTTGATTCTTTGTGGGAGCGGTGGTGGAGTTTGTTCAGTTTGTATCCTAGGAGAGGTGCGCTTCATTGCAGCCAGTTCCTCCCTCAGTAGAGATACTTCTATATGCATGGCAGCTAGGTCTTTCCTTAGTAGAGTTAGTTCTTCATGCATGGCAGCTGACTTTAGACATATAGGACAAGCTCTTAGTTTCCAAATGATTTGTCTTTGAATGAATGTACCGCAGTTATTGCACTGAATACACGACATGTTTATGCAGTCCCAGAAGAGGAAGAAGAAGAAAAGAAGAATACGATGTGGCTTTAACCCAAGTTTGGAATGATAGATGGCACGTCTGTGACCACTATATAGGCAATGTAGCCCCTGGGGTGGGTGGGGCGAGGGGTAGGGTGGGTGGGAACCTAAAGTGTCACTAGCTAGTAGGCTGTTCCTGAACTATTGGCACACACAATGGAGTAAGGTAAGGAACCCACCACTGAGGACAATTAGAAAGAAAGACAAATATGTGGAGACAGACTCACAATTATTTGGAGACAGACTCAGTTATGCAGCAAACACAGCAAAAATCTCCTTTTGGGAGAGCTCTAAAAAAGCACTCCTCCTCTTACAGAACAGAAGGCAATGTAAGCAAACCCACGTGCAGCTCAGAAAAATCAAGGTTTACAACAGTAACTTAGCAGGGGGTGGGGGAGGGGTAGCCCCTGCAGATAGGTTAAGAGAAAGTTTAAAACCTTAAAACTTTAACAGCAATGGAGTAAGGTAAGGAACCCACCACTCATCAAGAACTTATGATCAAAAACTATGAAGAAAGGCTAAAAAGGTTAGGGCTCTTTAACCTAGAAAAGAGACGGCTGAGGGGAGATATGATAGAAGTCTATAAATTAATGAATGGAGTGGAACGGGTAAACGTAGATCGATTGTTTACGTTATCAGAATATAGAAAGACTAGGGGACAGGGTAAACTATTTAAAACTAATAAAAGAAAATATTTCTTCACTCAACGTGTAATCAAACTCTGGAATTTGTTACCGGAGCATGTAGTAAAGACTGTTAGTGTAGCTGGGTTTAAAAAAGGTTTGGACAAGTTCCTGGAGGAAAGGTCCATAAACCATTATTAAGAAGGGACCCAGGATGTCAATGCTTGACCCAGTACAAGCTTTGCGGAACCTGTGCCTTTTGGGGAAACTGCTAGGTACGTATGACCTAGATTGGCCACTGTTGGAAACAGGATACTGAGCTTGATGGACCTTGGTCTGACCCAGTATGGCATATCTTATGTTCTTATGTTCTTATGAAACATACAATTTGTAAGAATGCTAACATGCTAACTTCTCTACCGAACCACCTCAAGAACAATAGCAACCTCCTGTCATTCAAAAAACAGCTAAAAACCATCCTATTCCAAGAATATCTCAAAACAGAAACAAACTCCCACAAATAACTGCCCAATCCCCTAACCTAATCATCAAGAACTTATGATCAAAAACTATGTACTTTGTCCATGTCTATGTCCATCCTTGCCGAAATCATCAATGTTGCCCTCCTGGTGATGGCCCTACCCCTTTAACTGGTCCCCCCCCCCTTTTTTTGTTACACCACTTTGACCCGGTGAAAAGCGGGATATAAATACAGTTAAATAAATAAATAAATAACATCTTTCGTTGTTTGTCCTTTTATGTTTTTTACATGTACTTTCTGTTCTTATGCTTATAATTTTTTTGTTTTTAAATAATTTGTTTTTAATATTTTATTATGATTGTATTCATACAGTTTGTAATTATTTTGTTTGTTTGCAGTCCTCAGCCCCCTGATGAAGGCGTTTGCCAAAACCCGTTGGGGTTATCTTATTTAATAAAGCGCATGTGACCGCCACACTTAGAACACTTTTTAAAACCCGAAGCGTGTTTTTCCATTCTGAAGGAAAAGTTGGGCCTAGGGCCCAAAATGGCGTGTGGCACCTGAGGAGAAAATTACTGGAAAGACTCCAGAAGAAAGATTTTTTTTTTTTTTAAGAAGAAAAGAAAGAAGAACCGGCGGTACCAGTGTAGCGTCGAGGGAAGGGAGACGTGACCACAAAAAAGAAGAATAGAAGGGATTTTTTTTCTGCAGTGACAGGAAGTGCGACCTGTCGGCTCCACGGAAATCGAAGAACTGGAGAGGGACAGTTGGGAAAGGCGGGAAGGCAGCACGCAGGCGCTGTGGGATGCTCCCAAAAGCTTTCCTATTGGACGCTGGGGAGCGTTCCCACGCAGGCTCCGTCGGTACTGACGATACTCATATGTGAAGACTACATTCCTGCTTGTTCCTGGAGATAATGGCATCCTCCATATAGTCCTTCTAGAGCAGTCCAGACAAGTGGGACATACCAAAGCTATGCCTTCACTGAGTGGGAAGACGACACAGCAGCTCACAAAACCTTAGAACTGAAGGTCGTAGCCACCCAAGCATGAACATTTAAGTGATAATACTTGACAAAAGGTAAACAGTGATGCCCATGTTGCCGCCCAAGAAATGTCTGTTAGGGATACAGAGTTCCACTCTGCCCACAAGGACGCTTGCACTCATGTAGAATGGGCATAAAAATCCTCCAGAACCAGCCAGTTCCCCAACAGTTACGCCAAGGCAATAGCCTCCTTAATTCAGCACCTCAGAATTAACTTAGATAACGTGTCACCTTTGCACGGACCAGCAAACAGCATAAAAAGATAGTCTTACAAAAAAGAATTTGTAACCTCTAGGTACTAGAGAAGCACCCTCCAGACATGCACAAGACAAATTTCCTTCTCCTTCCCCCGACACTGCTGCTTAGAGAAGGAGGGCAGGCAAACTACTTGGTTCACATGAAAGGCAAGAAGGAAGGCACAGGGTAAATGGAAAAAGCCTTCTCTGAAAAAGACAGATAAGGATCTTGGCAATACAGAGCCTGTAGCTCGGAAATATGCCTTGGGGAACAAATCACAACCAAGATTATCTTGAGAGTCAATCTTTCAAAGTAACGTACTTCAACATCTCAGAGATCTGATATCAGGGTTCCGAGCACCAGACACAGGGACCACAGACCGGAGGGGAGGATGCAGACGCCAAACCCCCTGAAGAAAGCATGAAACATTCGGGAGCAAGTTCAGTGATTTACCAGCCACTGGACCTCTGAAACAGACCAAAGCTGACACCTGAACCTTCAAGGAGTTAAGAAAAGGTCCTTCTCTAGACCATCCTGCAGAAAGGCCAGCAGAGACGGCACCTAGACCGCCTCAGGAACCAGTTGCCATGCATCGCACCATCGCTCAAAGAGGCACCAGACCCGCATGTATGCTAGGTTGGTAGACCTCCTCCGGGCTCCGAGCAGTGGAAACCACCATTGGAGATTAGTCCTTATGCACTAGCTGTCTCCTTTCAAGAGCCAACCTGCAAGCAAGAAGGGATACGGGTCTTCCAGGACGATTGGCCCCTGACGCAAGAGGCCCGGGGGGATGGAGGAAAGCAAAGAGCTGACGCTTGCAGGAGCTGCCATCACCAAATCACCCCCCCCCCCCACCAGTGGTCATGGAGGAAATACATACAGGAGGCACTGACTTGGTCAAGTCTGAGCCAAGGTGTTGGACCCCTTCTCTGTGCAACGTCTGAAGAGACACACTTTGGCATTGAAGCGGGTCACCATCAGATCCATCTCGGAGTGACCCCAGTGGCACAGAATCAACTGAAATTCCTCCTGACTTAACTCCCACTCTCCTGGATATACAGAGTGCTGCTGGGAAGTCTGCTTCCACATAGCCCACTTTGGCAATGTGCTGAGCCAAGACAACTAGGAGGTTCTTCTTTGCCAATGCAAACAGGACAACCATCTCCAGAGCAACCCCAGCACTCCACGTGCCTTCCTGCCAACTGACTTAAGCCTCTACCATGGCATCATCCAAAACCACTCAAACCACCTGGCCCTCAACCAGGGGCCGGAAATGCAGAACAGCCAACCTGATGGCCCTCACCTCAATGTGGCTGAAAAACCACACACCTCTCTGCGGTTCCAACGACTCTGGGCCATTCAGTTTTGGCATGGGCTCCCAGTCCGAGAGACTGGCATCTGCCGTCAAAAGGATCTATGAGTTATCGTCCAGTGGTATGCCCCTCCTCAGAAGGCTGAGCTGCTACCACCACTGTGAGTTGGCCTTCACCATCATCGGGAGCGGGAGTCTGAGTTTGAACTTCTGAGAACTGGAGGACCACCAATCAGCAAAGACCACTGGAACAGCTGCATATGAACACACGCCTATGGCACCATCTCAATTATTGCCACCATCGATCCAAGAAGCTGAAGATAATCCCAGACTCTGGGAGCCTGCTAATAACAAAACAACATCAGGCAATCCAACAACCTTTTAACTGTCTCTTCAGGCAGGAAGTCTCTGCCCACTTGAATATCGAAACGTGCACCCAGGAACTCCAGGGACTCGGAAGGCATCACCTGGCTCTTTCCATGATTGATCACCCAGTCAGGGCTTTTGAAGGAGGATGCTATGCGGGTTGCTACCCAAGATGCCTCTGAAAGAGAATGGGCTCGAGCAAGCCGGTCGTCTAGATATGGGTATGCACAGATTCCTTGGTGAAGTTATGCCGCAGCTACCACCACCATGACCCTGGAGAACATCCCTGGGGGAGTGGAGAGTCCGAATTGGAGGGCAGCAAACTAAAAGTGAGAGCAAACATGGCAAACCCAGATACCTCGCTGATCCTCCCAGATTGGGATATAAAATACGCCTCAGCCAAATCCAAAGATGCCAGGAGCTCTCCTTGGCACACCACTTGAGACACAAATCGCAAAGTTTCCATCTGGAAGTGCAGGACACACAAGTGCTCGTTGACACCCTTGAGATCCAGAATGGACAGGAATGATCCATCCTTTTTTGGCACCATGCAATAAATGAAATATCTGCCCTTATCCTGATAACCCGTGGAACTAGGCACCACTGATTCAGGAGTAACAACTTGTCCAAGGTGATCTGCACAGTGGCCTTTTGTTCGCAGAACCACAAGGGGAGATGACAAAACATCCAGGATCGGTTCTTTGCATTCCAGGAAATAGCCGTACTGAATGGTATCTAGCACCTGGATGCTTGGTGACCTGTGTCCATTCCTTAAGAAGAGGCTAAGCCTGTCCCCAATTGGAGGAACCAAGAAATGGCCCCCAAACCTTCATTGCACAGTCCAGGAGGGTTCTCCTCTGGAGGGGACCGATGACCTGGGCCCACATGCTCAATGAAAGGACTGAGAATGAGCCAGAAGGCTTTCGATTCCAACCAGTGGGCCTGCGAGAGTATTCTTTAAGACTGATCCGCCTTCCACAGGAATAGTGGTCTGTTTGGTAACTGCTGTGGTCTACGCATCCACCTTGGGAATATCAAATCACACAACACACTTCATCTCCAGGAAAGCATTCATCTTCCTATACACTAGGCCTTGACAATTTTTTTCAGAATCTAGTAGGCAGCTTAAACATTTAGGGGCCAGCTGCCGAGACCTAGGTCGCAGTACTCCCCCCCTCCCCCAAGTTCATCACAGCTCCGTTTTTAGGGCCTGATTTACTGTTTTTGCCATTTTCTATGGGAAAGGAAAGTTAATTAATCAGGCCCTATAAAGTAGCATAAGCATTTCTATAAGATTTTTTAAAAAGTTCACATTCATTATGTGTAGACATCTTTACAAAGTCAAAATCTGAATCATGCATGGATGCATACATTACATGCAGTGCTAAAAAAGTGAGTGAGAGAACAATACGTAATAGTATGACACAGTGTTTAAGTCCCTATAAGATGTACATAAAAATGTGATATAACTAAAATGTACTTATTTGCTGGAAACACAAAACTTGGGAAGTATTCAGGTAGTTGAATAATTATATATAGACATAAAAATACAGTAAATAAATATTTATGATTCAGAGATTCCCTATTTCTCATTCTCTAAATACAACCCCAATGTCTAGAGTAAATTAAATATACTATGGCCAGAGTGAGTCCTACTGAGTTAAATGATTCACTTTCCTTAATCTTTCATAAGTAGGAAGCCAGTCCTCTCATATGGGCCTCCCTAGCTCCAGGGTGCAGAGGACCGAACCATGACAGCACCGACGGCAACAACGGGTAGCCGTGAGTTGCAGAAGATGAATCCCCACTGAGAGACTCTGCAAGATCCTGGCATCCACACAGAAGGGTCGGAGGGCAGGAGTTGCCTATACCCTGAGAATATTACAGAGTACTGTCTGACCGAACACACTGTCCCTGAAGGACTTGCTCTCCAGGCAGTAGTGAGCTGCGAATGTGTGAATCGAAGACTATGTAGCGGCCTTGCATATCTCCGTTCCCGGCACTGAGTGCAGATTGGTCACAGATGTGGCCATCACTCTCGCATGACGTGCTGTGATCCAGTGCTCAAGGGAGAGGCCAGCTCGCTCATAAGTGAGGACAATACAGTCTGCCACCCAAGTGGACAGAGTTTGCTTAGTCACAGGGAGCCGCAGTCTGCTGGGGTCATAAGACATGAAAAGTTAAGGAGCTTTGCGATGGGCCTGGGTCCACTGTAAGTAGAAGGGCCCATTTGCAATCCAGTGTATGGAGCACTAGTTCCTCCCTGCCAGTGTGAGGCCACGGGAAGAAGGTGGGGAGGACCACCTCTTGGTTGAGGTGGAAAGGAGATACCACCTTCGGGAGGAATTTGGGGTGTATGTGGAGCACTACCCTGTTCTTGTAGAACCCTGTATATGGTGGATCCAAAACTAGGGCCTGGAGTTCACTCACTCTTTCAGCGGACGTGATGGCCACTAGAAAGGCCACTTTCCAAGACAGGTACCACAGGTAGCAAGTGGCTAGGGGCTCAAATGGCGGTCTGGTGAGCTGTGAACACCACGCTGAGGTCCCACTCAGCTGATGAAGGGCGGAGAGGGGGCTTGGATAACAGGAGGCCCCGGAGGAATCTGGAGACCAGGGGCTGGCCCGAGAGGGGTTTCCCCTCGACAGGGTGGTGGTGAGCGGCTAATCAGATGCACCCTCACTGAGTTAGACTTCAGCCCAGTGTGTGAAAGGTGCAGTAGGTACTGGAGTACTAATTGCACATGGCAGGAGAAGGGATTCTCCCTTCTTTCCACATACCAGACGGAGAACCTTCTCCACTTAAAGGCATAAGCCTGTCTGGTGAAGGACTTTCGGGAGGCCAGTAGGATCTCTCGAAGGACTGAAAGGGGTTAACGCTACCCTTTCGGCAGTCACACTGTTAGCGTTAGGGACCCCAGGTTGGGGTGCAGAAGTGAGCCCCTCTCCTGAGACAGGAGGTCCAGGGCTCGGCCCAGCGGGACTGGGAGTGCTGTCAACAGGGCGAGCAGCAATGGAAACCAGGGCTGCCTCAGCCACCTGGGGCAATTAGTATGACTGACACCCTCTCGCTCTGGTCCTTGAAGAGGGTCCTGGCGACCGAGGAGGGGGGAGGGGGGACGGTGGGAACATATAGAGTAGGCCCTCGGACCACGAGATCAGGAAGGCATCTGCTGCCACTCTCTCCGGGTGCGGTTGGTGTGAACAAAAGTGAGGCAGCTGAGTGTTGTCCAGAAAGGCAAATAGATCCATCACAAGCCAGCCCCAGCCTCTTGGCCACCCTGAGGGTCAAGCGCCACTCGTGCGGCTGAAGGACTCTGATCAGCCTGTCCGCTAGGCAGTTGTCCTGGCCCGGGAGGTAAACTGCTCACAAGAGCATGTTGTTGTGAGCTGCAAAGGAGAGGAGGGCCACCGCTTCCTGGCAGAGGGAGTATGAACCTGTGCCTCCCCTGCTTGTTGATATAGAACATGGCAACTTGATTGTCCGTCTGCGGTGGCAGAACACTCGTAGGGCTGGAAAGACTGCCCTGAACTCCAGGAGAGATTCCTCCTGGGACCAGCTGCCCTGTGTGTGGTGGTCCCCACAATGCGCCCCCCAACCTAGGAGAGAGGTGTCCATGGTCAGGGTTCTCTGAGGTGTGGGTGCTTGGAAGGGCATTCCTGGCTGGAGGTAGCAGAGGTTTAATCCCCAGTTGAGGGATTTCGCCAATTGGCAGGTAACCTTGACCCTGTCCCGTAGCATGCCGTGGCTTGAGTCCACTGTGAGCAGAGGCACCACTGGGATGTTCGCATGTGCAAACAGGCTGAGGGTGCCACATGGACCGTAGAGGCTAAATGGCCCAGCAGACAGAGGAGACAAACTGGCACTGACTGGCGACATTGTACTTCTCCTGCCTGTTGTGTGAGACATTCTGCCCTTTCTCTAGGGAGGGCCGCCTTGACCTGCAGCGTGTTGAGCTGAGCACCTATGAACTCCAGATTTTGGGCTGGAGAGAGGTGGGATTTGGGATAGTTGATGACAAACCCCAGGAGCTGACGAAGGAGGGACGCATGCTCTGCCACCTGACTGGCTTCTGAGGCTATGCCGCCTCTCATTAGCCAGTCATCTAGATAGGGGAAGACGAAGGGCCCTTGCAAACGCAGATGGGCAGACACAACAGCTAGGCATTTGATGAAGACTCTCGGCGAGGAGGCCAGGCCGAAGGGTAGTAGCCTGTACTGGTAGCGCCCCTCCTCCCACCACAAACCTTAGGTACTGCTTGTGGGAGGGGTGGATTAGGATATGTGTGTATGCATCCTTTAGATCCAAGGAGCACAGCCAATCTCCTTGGCTGAAGTAAGGCAGCAGTGTTTCAAGGGAGAGCATCTTGAACTTCTCCCTCATCAGAAACTTGTTTAAGTTTCACAGGTCTAGTATAGGACTGAGGCCCCAGTTCTCTTTGGGACAAGGAAGTACCTGGAGTAGAAGGCCTTTCCCCATAGGTGTTTGGGTACAGGCTCTACTGCTTTGTCCCTGATCAGACCTGTGAGCTCTGTAAAGAGAAGAGTCTGGTGAAGGAGGGGTCACACCAGCTCTCCTGGGAAGAATATGGGTGGAATCTGCTGTAGGTATCTCTTCCTTACTACTTGCAGTACCCACTGGTCCGAGGTGACGTTGGCCCAACGGTGGGCAAAGAGCGCCAGGCACCCCCCTGAAGGCTGGTGAAGGTCTCCTGGGGGAAGGGAGGCCCTGCCCTGGTGTCAAAAGCTCCCCCTGGGTTGGGTGGGAGCTGGGGCCTGAGGCTTCAGTGCTTTTGCCTTCTGAGCCCTGTGGCCTTACCTCTTAGGGCGAGAACCTTGTTGCTGGCCCAAGAAGGGCTGGTAGTGGTGACCCTGTGGGAAAGAACCCTTTTTTTCTTGGGAACAGGGGCCTTTTCATGGCTGGTTTTCCTGCAGGGAAGGGATGAGGTCTTTTAAGAGAGCCTCTGGTGGATCACCACATCGGCCTCGATCTCAGCTGCCTTGTCTGCCATGGGTTTGCCGAATAGATTCTCCCTGGTGCAGGGGACGTTGAACAGCTTGTCTTGGACCCATTGCACGAGGTCAGAAGTCTGTAATCAGGCTTGGTGTCGAGCACCGATACCAGCTGCTGCGACTCAAGCCGCCGACTTGAAGCCGTCATAGACTGCTTGGGAGAGGAACTTGGAGCAGTCCTTGATCCCCAAAGTCAGGGACTGAAACCGCTGGAGGGGTTCCCCAATAAGACCAGTCAAAATTCCCAACAGCTCTTGGATTAGAGCCTTCAGTTACATATCTATATATAATTCATAGGCTTGGATCCGGCACCCCAACATCGAGCTCTGGTAACACTTGCGCCCGAGGGCACCGAGAGCTCTGGCCTCCCTTCCAGCAGGAACGGAAGAATGGGTCGTTTGGCTCTTAAGTTTTTGCATCATCGACCATGGAGTTAGGTGGTTGTTGGAGTCTGTGGAACCCCTGGCCCTTCCGGAAGCGATATATGGTGTCAAGGTACCTCGATGCCGGTGTCTACCACATTCTGAGCAGTAGCCACTCAAGGATCAGCTGCATGGGCATCGTGAGGGTTTCCTTGGGAGACTCTTATTGGAAGATCTCCAGCTCTTCAGTGCGCGGGTCTTCCTCCACATCAGTCTGCACCAAGAGGGCTCTGGCCATATCCTTGACAAAGTCATGAAAGGCCATGTCCTCCGGAGGAGAGTGGTGCTAGGAAGATGGGTCAGAGGGAATATTTCGGTGCCATTTAGTTTCCAAGGTTGCCTCATCGTCGGTCTCCCACTCGGTCGAGTAGTGACGAAGAGTCTGAGGCCCTACGACTTTGTCTTGAGGCCAGCACAGAGGAATCGGTGGCCTCTGGAGGATCTGGGGCCCAAATTGCAGAAACTAGCCAGGGAGGATCAGATGCCCGAGGAACGGGACCGGGACCGGGACCGGGACCGGGACCAGGACCTTGACTGGCGCCAAGGGCTTACCTGAGGCCAGTGGCACTTGGAACTCAGCTCGACGACCAGGGAGTCCCAAGCAGTTGGGGGCGCAATTGTCAGGACAGATGATGCGGATGAACCAGGATGAAACTTTATAAATAACTTGCAAAAACTGCAAGTGGACAAAGGGATGGGACTGGATGTGATACATCCCAGGATACTGAGGGAGCAGAGAGAGGTTCTGGTGAATCCTCTTTAGGGATGTGTTTAATGGAGCCTCTAGAGACAGATTCCATGGGATTGGAGAGGGGCGACTGATGTGATCCCTCTTCACAAAACCAGTAACAGAGAAAAGGTGGGAAATTACAGGTCTGTAAGCCTTACCTCAGTGGTTGGAAAAGTAATAGAGACGCTGCTGAAGGAAAAGAAGTGAACTTTCTACAGTCTAATGGATTGCAAGTTTCAAGGCAGCATGGTTTTACCAAAGACAGATCGTGCCAGACTAATCTGATTGACTGGGTGACAAGAGAATTGGAACAGGGGCATGCACTGGATGTTATCTAACTGGATTTCAGCAAAGTCTTTGATACTGTTCCTCACAAGAGACTCATGAACAAACTGAGACGTATGAAGTTAGGACCCAAAGTGGTGAACTGGATGGAAAACTGATTGAGGGACAGACAGAGGGTGGTGGTAAATAGAATTTATTTGGAAGAAAGATGAGCAATTGAGTGCTCCAGAGAACAATCCTGGGGACGATTCTGTTCAATATCTCTGACACTGCTGAAGCATTGCAAGGAAAAGTTTGCCTTTTTGCAGATGACACAAAGATCTGCAACAAGGATGGACACCACAAAGGGCATTCAGAACATAAGAAATGATCTACAAAAGTCAGAAGAATAGTCTAACACTTGGTGGTTAAGATTTAATTCAAAGAAGTGCAAAGAGAAGCATTTTGGGTGCAAAAATCCAAAGTACCAGTCTACAATATGGGGCGAGAGGCTGACATTTACAGACCACGAGAGAGACCCTGGAGTGATAATGTCTGAGAATCTCAAATGGTGAAACTAAGTGACAAGGCAGTGACCAGAGTCAGAAGGATGTTAGGCTGCATAGGGAGAATCATAACCAGCTGCAAGGAAGAGATGATAGTGCCACTGTACAGGTCACTGGTGAGGCCGCACTTCAAGGGAGAATTTAAGACAGGCATGTAATAAATTTTTAAATAAATAAGTACTATGTTAATTTTGGAGGCCATATCTTGCTAACGATATAAAAAGACTTGAAGGGGTTCAGAGGAAAGAGAACAAAATGGTATGGGTTTTATGCCAGAAGCTATATATGTATACACTAGAGCAGAGATTCTCAATTTTTTTCCGTTGGACACACCTGACAGACGATATTTGCATTTATGACACACCGCACACGTGATCTTCACAAACCTTTAGTCTGACACAGTAGAGTAGTTAAATGCAAACATGTTCTAAATCTGCAAAAACTCTAGAACAGGTGCAGATCAGAACTAGGACTTTTCTCCATGGAAATAACCATATAGAAAACATGATTCACGCATCATTTGAGTAACAGCAACATAACTCTTCCCACTATTAAGAATATAGTGAAAGAACATGTCATGTTGTGTTAAGTGCCGTCGAGTCGGTGTCGACTCCTGGCGACCCTCTGGATAGTTGACCAAAACTCTGTTCAGTCTTCAGCCAAGCGGCTCAATGTTGATAGAGTGGTATCCATAGATGCTGTTATTATACCGATCCATCTCATTGCCGGCCTTCCTCTTTTACGGTGACCTTCCACCTTGCCAAGCATTATGTCTTTCTCTAATGATCTCTCTCTTTGCATGATATGTCCAAGTACGAAAGTCAAAGTCTTGTCATCTGAGCTTCTAAGGAAAGCTTAGGTTTCATTCTCCTGTAGTACTGACTGGTTTGTTCTTCAGGCAGTCCATGATATACACAGTATTCGTTGCCAGCACCATAATTCAAAGGCATCAATTTTCTTCCTATCTTTTTCACTGTCCAACTTTCACATCCATATGACATTTATTTATTTATTTAACATTTTTTTTATATACCGCACTATTCATCATCAGTGCGGTTTACATTGAACAACAACATACCTGTCAATAGATGACTGATCTAGGTTTACAGATAACAGGGAGGATAAACTGGGTGAAAACTGGGGCTAACTATCTACATAATTATACATAATTATACATTATATATACATTAATTACATTAATACATTATATATACATTATATATTATACATTATATATACATTATATATTATATATACATTATATATACATTAATTATACATTACTTGAAAATACCATGGCCTGGACAAGTCAAATCTTTGTATGGAGAGAGACATCTCTGCTTTTGAGGATCTTGTCTAGGTCCTTCATAGCCATTCTACCAAGAGCAACACACCATCGGATTTCTTGACTGCTAGTTGATTGTTGATCCAAGTAAGTTAAAGCTGTCAACTATTTCAATTTCTTCTCCATCAATGATGAACTTATTGATTTTGCCAGTTGTCAGGATCTTTGTCTTCTTAACATTAAGGTGCAGATCCATTTTAAGATTATATTTCTTGATTTTGAGGAGCAAATGTTTCAAATCTTCTTTACTTTCAGCCAGTAATATGATATCATCAGCATAGCGAAGGTTGTTGATGAGTTTTCCACCAATCTTCACACCTCTGTTGTCTTCATACACTTCTGCTTCTCTGATGATTTTTTTATGCATATAAAATTAAACAGGTAGGGGGAAAGTATGCATAAAATCTGAAAAAAACATCACTCACACATGTAGCAAATGCATAGCAACACTAATTCCTGTGATTCAAACAGCTAGAACCCTACCAAAGAATAGGAAGCACTACAAATATTGCATTAGCCTTTAGAACACTAATACACCTACTACTGGTAAAACAGAACAAGATGGACTACTATAGATCTCACAGAAACTATACATCAAAGCCGCAGCACCTCGGTCCAATACAAAACACCGACAGACTCTCACCAATTAGAACAAGAGACCACAAATTAGAACTAGAAATATGAAGACAGAAATTGAACTGGGAATCCCAAGAAGTCATTTCCCCAAGTACAGCAACACCAAAAAACTAAAAATAGAAATGCATTTCTTCTTGTACTGAATAAAATACAAAAACATCCGCAATGCATTCTCCCATAGCAAACATCAGTATATGAAATGTATAAAACAAATCCTGGTTTGATAGAGTTCATTCAGTTCACCATGACAATGTGGCAAACCACACTCTTTTTGAAGTATGAAGATGTTCAGTACATCATTCCTAACATTAAGAATCAGTGAGGAAGGGGGATTACCTGCTTTGATTTGCTTCAAGTGATTTGTTCATCCTGGAACTGTGAGCTGGCGTCTGATGTCAGGCTCCTGGAGGACTATTTAAGTTCCTAGCCCCAACGTGGGATCCGGGGATTACCTGCTTTGCTTTGCTTTGCTACGAGTGATTTGTTCACCCTGGAACTGTGTGCTGGTGTCTGATGTCAGGCTCCTGGAGGACGGTCACGGGCACGTCTCCGTTGGCGCGTGTTCCGAAGGGGCGTGTCCAAAGGGGCAGGATCTGCCCCTTTGGAGCCCCTTCAGAGCACGTGAGGAGTAGGGAGGTCTTTGGCTTTGTTTCATTTTCCCTTTATGGATATGGGGAAAAGTTGGAAGAAGAGTTTTAATTTGGAGGTTAATAAAGTGATTAAAGTGTTTGGTCCTATGGACTCTCATGTTAAGTTGTTAACTACGATGCATACGTCTGCACAACCACTTCAAGAGGTTTCTGCTTTGACTGTGAGTATAGAGCCTGATTCTCTCTCTACACTCGAGTTGTGTACAACCCTGCCCTGCCTGTTACCATCTACAGTTGCCAAATTCTCCTCTTCTTCTTTGAGTTTAGAGGAGGTTTCTGGTGCTTCCTTTCCCTCGGTGATTAATGATAATTTAGAAGAGACTTTGTTTCGTTTTGTCCCATTGCCTCTTCCTATTGATTATGTGGGGACATCAGACATTTCGTTTGTTCCTCTGCAGGAAACCTCCCTTCGCAATATTTGGGAAGTCGTCTCACGAACTGAACTTTCTTTACAGTCGTTTTTAAAGCGTGTTTCTGATTTTTCTAAGGAGGTTGTGGTTAAAATGGCAGAATATGAGTCTGCTGTGTCTATTTTGGGATCCAGAACTAGGAAAATGGAATCGTAGGTTTCGAAGTTGCAGGCTGCATGTGTTACTTCAGTTCAAGATTCTTTATTACTACATAGGAAGTGTGAGATGCTAGAAAATGAACATCAAGCTTTAAATTTACATTTCCTGAGTTTCCCCAGGTCTCACTACCTAACACCGCAGATTTTATTTTATAAATATTTGAAAGAGGTTTTGTTGCTTTCAAATCCAGAATCAATTAAGGCTTTTAGGTTGTATTATCTTCCTATAGGGAAGAAATCTGCAGCGATGGGTGGTAATGGCTCTGGTGGGGAAATGGATCAGTTATACTCGGAGGTTAGCTTAGATCTTTCTGCTTATCTTGAATCTTCTGTTGAGGAGATTTCCTCTAAGGAAATTTTGTTGGTTACTTTTATGTCATATTTAGATAGGAACATACAAACAAAAAATAGTATTCTTAAGAAAACTACAGCATTTTGTGGACAGCCCATACAAATATTTCTGGATGTTTCTAAAGAAACACATTTGCTTAGGAAGACCCTTTTGGAGATGAAACCTTGTTTTGGCATTAGGGGCCTCCTTATTTTTGAAGTATCCGTGTAAATGTTTATTGTGATATCAGAGAACTAATTGTTGGTCGCTGAAACTGAAGAGTTTCACAAATAGTAAATGGGATGTTTTTTCTGGATTGTTACCTTCTTTAGGATTCAGGCTAATTCCATATCCCAAAGAGATGATGAGAGTACTCATTGGATTAAGCACCATACAAAACAGAAATATTCCTCACTGATTCTCTCTTTTTTTTTTGTATTTTATTTTTCTTCATCTAACCATTACAACCAAAAGAAAATAAATTATATCAAAGTATAATCGGCCCACATCAAGGAGGACACCCGACTATAAAAAATTTATAGAAGCAAATATCACCCCAGAAAAAAACAATATATATAAACCCCAACTACAATTGCCCATCCCTATAATAATAAACAAACTGCATTATATTTTACTCCTTCCCTCGAAGAAATTGTTCTAATTGATTTGATTTAAAAAAATAATAATAATTAGGATTTTTTTTGTTTAAGTGGAAAATTGAGCAAAACAGAAAAGATCTCCCTGGCTGAGGGCTGCATCATCAAGGACCTTGAACAGGAAGATGTATACAAGTATCTCGGAGTAGAGGAAGGAATGACACTCAAGCTGAAACTACTGAAAAGAAAAGATCAGTAAAGAATACTACAAGAGGCTAAAAGCTTTACTGAGAAGTGCTTTAACATCATGGAATAAGATATGAGCCTTCAATAAGCTGGCAATTCCTGTACTCTCATACAGCTTTGGGAATGTAGATTGGCCTCTTAAAGATACTGAAAATCTGGATGTGTGAACAAGAAAATTTGTCCGTGCCCATGAAGTAATCTACAAGAATAAGTGTATGCCAAAATTGTACATTCCTAGAGCTGAAGGAGGGCTAGACCTCAGAGATTGATTACACATACAGAGCTACTATCATAGGCCTCCACAACAGCATCATCAGATCCAAATATGCAAAAAGTGCTGAAATAAGAAAGTAAACGTCTAGAATCTGTCTCCATCATCAAATTTGGATAAGCGTTCCGATGAGTAGAAGGAATGAGTGAGAATCCACAAGCACACACAGGAAAGGAAATAACGGAATTTGCAAAATAAGAGAAAAAAATCTCTTCAAAGAATTAGATCAGCAAAAAGAGGAAAAACAAGAGGCAAATGCACAAATACAGGAGGAGTAGCCTAGTGGTTAATAAGAGTTACTTACCTGTAACGTGAGTTCTCCAGGGACAGCAGGATAAGTCAGCCACAAGTGGTGACGTCATCTGACGGCGCCAGAGACGGAAGTACTCTTACTAGCCCAGAAGGCTTTAGCCTTCTGGGCCTGACCAGTAGCCCCACCTCCCGATCCGCCCCTAGCTGGCCAGATCTTCCAAGCTGAGGCGCTTCCAGCAGCTAGGAGGCGGAGCAGAGACAGGAGGTCCCCGCCGGGGAGGAGGGTGGGAAAGTGTGGCTGACTTATCCTGCTGTCCCTGGAGAACTCACATTACAGGTAAGTAACTCGTATTTCTCCCAGGGCAAGCAGGATGAGTCAACCACAAGTGGTGTCTCCCCAGCTACAGAAGCAGCGGCGGGGAATCAACAAGAGACAGACTCATCCGAACCGTAAGGTGCAAGGTAGATTTAATGCGGCCTGACGAGGCAGGCCTGTGCAAGGAGCAAGGTGTGCAAATAACAAGTGGTAAATGACACAAAGTGCAAAACATAACCAGGTGCTCAAACGTTAACAGAAGAATGTGCAACAGAACATCAAACAGTGGCAGGGCCACGTAAAAACACTACGCCTAAGGCGTAGCTCAACTAATAGGCAAGGCATAAAGTGCAACACATTAAAGAAGCAGCGATCAAGGCACATTGTATGAGCAATCTTACAATCTTACAGTCAAAGCACTAGTGGTAACAAGGTAAGACTAGTCAAGCCAAGGGTCTTGGCAGTAGGGGGTCAAGAGACACGACTCAGCCCCGAGCTTGCAGACAATACAGACAGGCCGAAGGCGGGACCGCCGTGGTCTGGGCCGTCTAGACAGTAGTGCCTCTGAAAGGTCTGGACAGAGGACCACGTGGTAGCCTTGCAGATGTCAGGGACTGGAATGGAGCGCAAGTTGGCAATGGAGGTGGCCAACGCCCGTAGGTGGTGAGCCTTGACGCCTGCGGGGGGGGGTCTTTTCCAGCTAGCGAGAGACACCGAGAGATACACATGGAAATCCATCCTGACAGCGTGCGTTTGGACACTGGGAGGCCAGGCTTGTTAGGGTCATATGAAATGAAGAGTTGAGACCCTTTACGCAGGGGGGCAGTCCTCTGCAGGTAACAATGAAGGGCCCGGATGCAATCCAGCGTGTGAAGGCGCTGCTGCTCCGGATCGGAATGGGGTCCGGGGAGGAAGCAGGGCAGTTCAATGACTTGGTTGATGTGAAAGGAGGTTGCCACCTTGGGGACAAACTTTGGGTGTGTCTGCAGAAGAGCACGGTCGTGGAGAAGAACAGTGTAAGGTGGGTAAGCGACGAGGGCGTGGAGTTCGCTGATCCGTCTGGCAGAAGTGATAGCAATGAGGAACAGGGTTTTCCATGAGACAAATTTCATCTCGGATGAGTGCAGAGGCTCGAAGGGTTCTTTCGTAAGCTGATTGAGGACAATGTTCAGGTCCCATGGAGGCACCGGTTCTCTGAGTGAGGGGTGCAGATTGGCCAGCCCCTTCATGAAACTGGCAACGATTGGGAGGACCGCCACCGACGAGTCGCCAACGCGGTGATGGAAAGCTGCGATGGCGGCGAGGTGGACCTTGATGGACTGGGTACGCAGGCCCAGGGTGGATAGAGATGCTAGGTACTCGAGGAGCAAGGGCACCGGGCATGAAACTGGATCAAGGTGCCGCGCCTCGCACCAGATGCAGAAGCGACGCCATTTAAGGCTGTAACATTTTCTGGTGGATGGGCTCCGGGCTGCGAGAACGATCTGCTGGACCTCGGCCGTCAGGTTGAGAGGTGCCAGGCTTAGCCTTTCAGCTTCCAAGCCGATAGAGACAGCATCTGCAGGTTGGGATGAAGCATGGAGCCGTTGTCTTGTGACAGGAGGTCCGCTCACAGGGGAAGTCGAATAGGAGGTTCCACTGCTAGGCATTGCAGATACGGGAACCATATTTGCCTGGGCCAGTAGGGACCACCAGGATGACTGTCGCACGGTCCTTGATAATGCGTTGGATGGTCTGCGCCACTAATGGGGTTGGCGGAAACGCATAGGCCAGTGGCCATTGCTTCCAAGCAAGGTCGAAGGCGTCTGCTGCCAACCTGAGCTGGGAAGGTCTCTTCGAGCAAAACAGGCGGCATTTTGTGTTGTCCTGGGATGCGAAGAGGTCGATTTGTGGGAGACCCCACTTCTTGAAGAGGAACGATGAAACGTCCTGATGTAGCCTCCACTCGTGCGGGCTGAGCTGTCTGCTGAGACGATCGGCTAGGACATTCTCCTCCCCCGGCAGGTAGCAGGCCTGGAGGCTGCAATTGAGCGAGAGGGCAAGATGCCAGATGCTGAGGGCTTCTCTGCATAGGGGGCGTGACCCCGTGACCCCTTGCTTGTTTATGTAGAACATAGCTACTTGGTTGTCGGTCATTACTCTGACGGCTTTGTCGGATATCAGACTCCTGAAGGCCGAGAGGGCGTGGCGGACAGCTCTGAGCTCGAGGATGTTGATATGTAGAGTTGTTTCGGAGGGGGACCAAGTCCCCTGGGTGTGCGTGCTGGCACAGTGGGCTCCCCAACCTCGCGTGGAAGCATCCGTGGATATGGTGATCTGGTAGGCAGGAGCTTGCAGACACTTGCCCCGGGAGAGGTTGGAGGGAAGGGTCCACCAGCGTACTGCCTTGGAAGACCTGTCGTCCCTGGGGACTGGGATGGACAAAGGTTGTGAGTGTTGCACCAGTGCAAGCGAAGGTGCCATTGGAGGACTCTCATGTGCAACCTCGCGAGGGGGAGGACATGGGTGGCGGCTGCCATGTGTCCTAGGAGGCGCAGAATGGTCCGGGCCGAAGAATGAGGGCTGTTTAGGACCTGCAGAGCAAGCTTGATGATTGCGTGTCCCCTGCTCCGAGGCAAGAAGGCCTTGGCCCGTTTCGTGTCGATGTAGGCACCGATGAACTCCAATTTCTGGACTGGAGAAAGGTGGGACTTCCAGTGGTTCACTAGAAAGCCCAAGGAGGACAGGAGCGAGATAGCTTTGTTGACAGCTCTCCGTAGAGATGTGGGGGAGCTGGCGGAGAAGAGCCAATCGTCCAGGTAGGGAAAAACACATATCCCTTGTCTGCGAAGTAGTGCAGCTGCTACCACCACGCACTTGGTGAACACTCTGGGAGCGGGTGAGAGGCCGAATGGCAGCACTCTGTACTGGTAGTGTTGACCCACAATTTGAAACCGTAGGAACTTCTTGTGCTGAGGGTGCATTGGGACGTGGGTGTAGGCGTCCTGGAGATCTAGCGAGGCAAGCCATTCCCCTGGTTGGATGAGGGGCAGGATGGTGGAGAGGGAGTGCATCCTGAACTTCTCCCTGGCTATGCATCTGTTGAGTTTTCTCAAATCGAGGATGGGGCGTACCCCCCCTGACTTCTTGGGGACCAGGAAGTACCTCGAGTAGAATCCCTTGCCGGTCTCGCTGGAGGGAACGGGTTCGATGGCCCTGGAGGCAAGCAGGGACTGGATCTCTGCAGTCATAGGGTCGAGATGCTCCGGTGGAATCGAATTCTGTGGGGGGGGCCGAAGGGGTGGCTTTGAGGAGAACCTGATGCGAAAGCCCTGCCTTATGATGGAAAGCACCCATTGGTCCGACGTTACATTCTCCCAGGCAGGCAGGAACGCGGACAAGCGGCCCCCGGTCGGAAGGTGCTGGCAGGGCTGAGAGTCAAAAGTTGGAATTGGTTTTCGCGGGAGCAGACGGGGCTTTCTTTGACCCACGGTCCCGCTGGCGAGGCTTCTGCCTGTAAGTGGCCTGGTAGTGCTGTTGCTGTTTGTAGCGGGGCTGCTGCTGCCACTTGCGATAGGAGCTGTATCGCTTAGAGGAGTTGTAGTTTTGAGGGCCTCCCTTGCGGTAAGTGCGAGGGCGATCGGTACCTTCTTCCAAGGTCTGGAGAGTGGTGCAGCGCTAGCGCATGTCGTTCACTGTGTCCTTGACCTTATTGCCAAATAAGGAGTCGCCAGAACAGGGAGTGTCCGCAATGCTGTCGTGAGAATCCGTCCGAAGGCCGGAAGCCCTGAGCCAGGCTAACCGGTGGGTCGAGATGGCAGTCCCTGCCACCTTGGCCACGGTCTCAAAGGCGTCGTGGGCTGCCCGGCCCTGGTGCCTGGTGCAGTCGTCGAGCTCCGCAAGGGCGGTGGACAGTGCGGGCGGGGTTTCGGCCAGGAGTGAAACAGCGGATCTGATGTTGCTCAAGAGTGTGTCCTGGTAGATAGCGTGCTGGAACTGATGGGCCGCGATCCTAGCGTTCAGCATGGCCCCTTGGTAGATCCGCTTAGCCACATCGTCTAGGAGTTTATTGTCCTTACCCGGTGGTGCATTGGAAGAGGTGCGCGAGGACTTGGAGCGCTTAAGAGCGGATTCCACCACGATGGAATGGTACGGCAGCTGTTGCTTGGCGAAGCCCGGAACGGGCTGAACGGCGTATTTTATGTCCAACTTACGAGGGCAGGCCTGGTTGGATGCTGGCGTCTGCCACATTTTCGCGAGGTTGTCTCGGAGAAGTTGGTGGACGGGCAGCGCGGAGATAGTCTTGGGGGTATCGATGAATTTGAGTGCGTTCTGCACTTCATCACGCTGGTCCGGAACATCCACTGAAACGATAGAGAGCGATGACAGCACTTTCTGGATGAACTTGTAATAAGTGATATCCTCCGGGGGTGCAGAAGGTCCTGAGGAATTGTCAGGGTGAGATAGTGAGTCCCTGTGCGACTCGGTCTCCGCTTGCGAGAGCTCCTCAGCGCCGTCTTGCTCGTGATATGGAGGTGCTGGGACTGGAGCGAGTGGCGCAGTCGTGGTAGGCGCGCTGATAGGCGTGGAGACAGTCTGAGGGGGCCCCCTGGCCTCGGGGCCGGGGGCCAGAGCGGCCAGGGAGGAAGTCCATTGCTGCAGCATGCCCTGGAGAATTTTGAACGTATCAGGAACCCCTTGATGGATAGAGTCAGTGAGTAGCTGTGCGCTGGGTTTGGGCGGCTGGATCTCCTCACCTTGAGTCAAGAGATCCTCTGTGGCACTGAGAGGGCTGTGTGCCGGGCTGCTGCGGGCACTGTAAGCAGCAGGGGAGGACTGCCTTGATCTCTTGTGGAGGGGGGGAGCTGGCAGGAGAAGAAGAAGAAGAGTTATGCCTGTCCCTCTTATAAGACCTCTTGCCCCTGCGTCGTCTGGTGCTGCGGCTCCTTGCGCGGCGGTGGGCTCTGCGCCGTGCGTTGTTTTTGCACCTGTAGTGTGATCCACGACGATGCCTGTGCCTGCGCCGGCTTGGGGAACTGCTACCGCTGCTGTCAGAGCTGCTTGAGGAGGAGCGGCTGTCCGTTCAGCGTCTGCCCCGGCTGTAGGATCCGCGCCGCCCATCTGAGCTGCTGCGGCTCGTTGATCTGCGCCGGTGGGAGGTGCTGCGCCATCTGACCTGAGCAGTGATATTTTCTCTGCGCTGGGAGCGGGGCAGAGCCCGGCGGCATGGGCTGTGTGGGGATCGCTCGCGCTGACTCCGAGACTTGTGCCGGCCAGCGGAGGAAGGCGCAGAGTGTCCGCGTGCAGCAGAAATTTGGTCGGTGTAGCTGAGCACGCTGCCTGCATTGTGAAGGCTGAGGCGGTCGGCGCTGTCTATTCGGTGCAGAGGGGAAGGCTGATGCTGGCCGGAAGTGGCGTCAGGAGGCTTCGGAAGTGAAGAGGAGGTGCCGGGCAAGATGGCCGCCGCCATCGGAGGTAGCGTGGACAGGGGAGCCCCATGCTCACTGCGGCGGGAGACGGAGGCCTGGGAAGGCGCGTCTCCGGCTGAGCTTGCGGCCTCGGCGCTTTCGACAGCCGGGTACAAGTTACTCACAGTCGCCGGGGTGAGGAAGTCAGCGAGGGCATGCCGGCGGGACTTGAGGGCCCTGGGAGACATGCGGCCGCAAGCAGGGCAGTCTTCTATGGCATGCTCCTTCCCGAGGCATCGGAGGCACAGCTGGTGGGAGTCGGAGTTAGCCATCTTCCGGGCACAGCCAGGGCACTTCTTAAAGCCCGGTTTCTTCATTCGTGGAGGATACTGCAGTTGGAATCAGAAGGTCAGTGAGAGCAAAATAAAAAAAACGTCTTGCTGGCAAGGTGGAAGACAAAGACTGGCCAGCTAGGGGCGGATCGGGAGGTGGGACTACTGGTCAGGCCCAGAAGGCTAAAGCCTTCTGGGCTAGTGAGAGTATTTCCGTCTCTGGCGCCGTCGGATGACGTCACCACTTGTGGCCGACTCATCCTGCTTGCCCTGGGAGAACAACACTGTCTTGGTAACTAAGCAACCAGGGTTTGATTCCCACTAGCACTCCTAGTGGCATAGGGCAAGTCACTTAACCCTCCATTGCCTCGGAAGAAAGGCCTGGCAATCTAATTCCAGTCACACTGCCAAGAAAACCCAAGAGCTTCTGGGTCGCCAGCAGTCAGCATTGATTAGAAGGTATACATTGCATTAAATTGCATTGTGATAAATACAGAGTGTTACTCCAGGAACCCTTTGTCAATCAAGAACAGACACATGACTAGTTAAGGAGAGGTGAACTGAAACCGATGGATGAGAGTTTGATAGTTGCAGCCTAGGACAGTGTATTACAGACAAGATGATTTACTGCAGGCATTGAAAAAACTGACAAAACAGACATATGTTGATTCGGTGGGAAAGAGTTGGAAACAATAAAAAGACGAAATTAGTCCTTACCTGCTAATTGTCTTTCCTTGAGTATTCTCCGGGCCAGTCCAGGAACAGTAGGGTAGTCAACCTCCTTCAGCAACTGAGGACTGAAAACACCAAAACTTTGCTGACAGCTCACTTTGCTCCCCCTGGTGTCAGAGAGCCAGTCTAAGAATATCCAAGCAGTGAAGTAACAAAACCAACCAAAAGGCCATACTTAAAACTACACTAGGAACTAGCCCCCCTATCAATAACCGAGAACTGGGAAACACGCCCCCCCCCTCCAAAAAAAAACCTATGATCCCCCTAGGAACCCGTGGCCCTGAACTCAAGGGGAGCCCCATAGCCAGATCCTTTGCATAAGACCCCCGGACCACCACGAGGAACCTGTAACCCCGCTAAGCCGAGGACATACCTCACCCAACCATACTGTACTGGCAACGCCACGGCTGCCACTGGATAGAAGGAGAAGGAACCACGTCTCCCTATCTTCCGGGAGGGTCCTGGACTGGCCCGGAGAATACTCAAGGAAAGACAATTAGCAGGTAAGAACTAATTTTGTCTTCCTTTTCGTCTCTCCGGGCCAGTCCAGGAACAGTAGGGTAGTACCAAAGCAGTAACTACTCACGGGTGGGACCCAAGAGCCCCGCCAACACCGCAGCCACGCCCACCTTGGCGTCTCCCGCCGCTTGAACATCTAGATGATAATGCCTCGCAAAGGAATGTAAGGATGACCAGATCGCTGCTTGACAAATATCCACCGGAGGAATCAAAGCCCACTCGGCCCAGGATGTCGCTTGCCCCCAAGTCGAATGAGCCCGCAGCCCCTCCGGCGCTTCCTTACCACAGGCCTGATACGAAGCTGCAATCGCCTGCTTCACCCAGCGCCAAATCGAGGCCTTAGAGGCCGCTTCCCCTTTGCGTGTGCCGGCAAAGAGCACAAACAACCTGTCCGATTTCTGGAAGGCCTGCGTCCGCCTGAGATAGCGGTGTAACACTCCCCAAATCCAACTTATGCAGGGGTACTCCACTCTCAGCCCCCGCGGCCGAACGAAAAGTAGGCAAGGAAATAGACTGATTCACATGAAAACCGGACACTACCTTAAGAAAAGAGGGCACTGGATGAAGCACCACCTTTTTCGCCAAGAACTGAAGGAACGGTTCCCTACAGGACAGCGCCTGCAAATCCGAAATCCTGCGAGCGGAGCACAACGCCACCAAGAAAGCAGTCTTCCACGAGAGTTCTCTAAGCGGCACCGTCTTCCCTGGCTCAAACGGAGCGCGCATCAGGGCTCTCAATACCAGATTCAAGTCCCAAGGCGGCACCATCGGTCTTCTAGGCGGGCGCAGGTTCTTAACTGCCCGGAAAAACTGCTGCACATCCCGATGCAACGTTAAGCTCCGACCTAGCACTTTACCACGAAAGGAAGCTATAGCCACCAGATGTACTCGCAGGGTACTGAATGCTAATCCTTTATCCAGCCCGTCCTGGAGAAAGGCCAAAACGTCCGGCACCCCTGCCGCTCCAGCGCTCACCCCGTGCCTGGCTCCCCAGTGCTCAAAAGTTCTCCACACGCGAACATAGGCCAATGACGTAGAGCGCCGACGCGCCTGCAACATGGTATTAACCACTGCTACGGAAAAACCTTTCCGTCTCAAACGCTGCCTTTCAAGAGCCAAGCCGTAAGAAAGAAGCGATCCACCTGCGGCATGAGAATCGGACCCTGGTACAACAAATTCATCCGACACGGTAACCGGTAAGGATGATCGACC
Source organism: Ichthyophis bannanicus (assembly GCA_033557465.1). Taxonomy (NCBI): domain Eukaryota; kingdom Metazoa; phylum Chordata; class Amphibia; order Gymnophiona; family Ichthyophiidae; genus Ichthyophis; species Ichthyophis bannanicus. The sequence continues at coordinate 935,481,224 of CM066033.1, read as the reverse complement.
AGCATGCGCACGAGATCCGCATACCACACTCGCCTCGGCCAATCTGGGGCAATCAGAATCACCATCCCGGGATGACTCGCGATTCTGCGCACTACTCGCCCTACCATCGTCCACGGAGGAAACACATAGAGAAGCTCCCCCGTCGGCCAGGGCTGAACCAACCCGTCCAGGCCCTCGGACTTGCGCTCCCTGGTTCTGCTGAAAAATCAAAACGCCTTCGCATTGTGGAAGGTTGCCATCAAATCCATAACCGGCTGGCCCCAGTGCTTTGTGATGTCGTGAAAGACGGCGTCGTTTAGCCGCCATTCCCCGGGATCCAACAGCGGACAACTGAGAAAATCCGCCTGCACATTGTCTTTTCCTGCTACATGCGCCGCTGACAGAGTGAGAAGATGGTCCTCTGCCCACTTCAGGAGCGCCAGACTCTCCTGTAACAAGACAGCACTGCCCGTGCCCCCCTGACGATTGATGTAGGACACGGTGACCGCATTGTCTGAAAAAACACGAACTGCCTTGCCGCCCACCAGCGCCTCGAACGCCTGCAATGCCAGCGCCACTGCTCTCATTTCCAGCTGATTGATGGACCAACGAGACATCTCCGCCGTCCAACGGCCTTGCACCACCTGAGACAAACAATGCGCCCCCCAGCCGGAGAGGCTGGCATCCATGGTGACTAACACCCAATCCAGCATGGTTAGCGGCATTCCCACCCTCAGATGCGTGGGATCGCTCCACCACCCCAGACTGCTGGCTACCTCTTCCGGACAAACCAACCGCCGGCTGAGAGGATGGCGCTGCGGAGACCACCGGGACAGTAACGAGTGCTGCAAGGGCCGCATATGGGCTCTGGCCCAGGGCACCATCTCTAATGCCGCCGCCATGGATCCCAGGAGCTGCAAGTATCTCCAAGCCGTTAGAGCCTTGAGGCGCAAGAAGGCGGACACCTGACGCAATAGCTTTTGAATTCTGATCTCCGGCAGAAATACCACCCCCCGGGCCGTGTCGAACAACGCCCCTAAATAGACCAGGGACTGCACTGGTGCCAACTGACTTTTGGTGCGATTGACCACCCAGCCTAAACCCTCTAGAAAAGCTACCACTCTCGCGGTGGCCGCCCGCGATTCGGGAAAAGAGCGCGCCCGGATAAGCCAGTCATCCAGATAAGGATGCACCAGAATACCTTCTTTCCGTAACGCTGCCGCTACTACTACCATCACCTTTGTGAACGTGCGAGGCGCAGTGGCTAACCCGAAGGGCAAGGCCTGAAACTGGAAATGACCCATGGGCACCGCAAAGCGCAAGAACCTTTGATGGTGGAACTTGATGGGAATATGCAAGTAAGCGTCCGTCAGATCTATCGACGAAAGCACCTCTCCCGGTCTCACGGACCGGATGACCGACTGCAGAGTCTCCATCCGAAAATGCGGTACTCTTAAACAGCGGTTCACATGCTTTAGATCCAGAATAGGCCGAAAGGACCCCTCTTTTTTGGGGACCACAAAATAAATGGAGTATCGACCTAAACCGCACTGGTCCGGAGGAACTGGCATGACCGCCTGAATTTGCAGCAACCGCTGAAGCGTCTGCTCCACTGCCGAAGCCTTTGCTGCCGCTCTGCACGGCGACATCACGAACGCTCCTGTCAGAGGCTGTTCGAATTCCAAGGAATAGCCGTCCCGAATGATGTCCAGCACCCAGCGGTCTGTGTTAATGGTGGCCCAGGCGGAGAGGAAAAAGCACAACCGACCTCCGATTTGTGTCTCCGCCTGGACCTCCCTCGTTTCATTGTGGCTTCTTAGAGGCGCTAGACTGCGGTCCTGCAAATCCACGACCGAATCCTCGAGCACCCCGAAAGGACTGGCCCCTAGGAAGGAACCGCCCCCTCTGATAAGGAGCAAAGCGAGTCCCCCGGAACCTACGAAACTCTCTGCCTTGACCCCGCTGTGACAAGCCCTGCTTCGGACCTTTCGGGCGGTCTTCGGGAAGACGGCCGCCTTTGGAGTCCTCCAAATCCTTCACAATCTTCTCCAACGCCTCCCCAAAGAGGAGCTTGCCCTTATAAGGTAGTCTACTCAACCGAGACTTAGAAGACGCGTCCGCTGCCCAATTCCTCAGCCAGAGAAATCTGCGAGCAGCCACTACCGACGCCATGGCCTTAGAGGACATCCGAACCAAATCATAGAAGGCGTCCGCGAGATAAGCCGACGCCGACTCCAACTTCGCCCCCTCAGGAGCTGAAGCCCCTTCCAGACCTGACCTAGCTTCTGCCTGCAGCCACCTAATGGAAGCCCTGGAAATATAAGCTCCACAGATAGAAGATTGTAAGGCCAGTGCACTGGTATCAAAAGCTTGTTTCAGAATGGACTCCAGCTTTCTATCCTGCAGATCCTTAAGAGCCGTCGCACCCTCGACGGGGATAGTGGTTTTCTTAGTAACAGCTGATACTAGGGCATCCACTTTCGGCATACGTAATAACTCCTTCTCTTCCTGAGGAACCGGATACAAGCGGCCTAGCGCCTGTGCCCCTCTCAAGGTAGCTTCTGGGAATTCCCACTCCGATTCAATCATCTGTTTAATGACCCTATGGACCTGGAAACACCGTTGCTCTGCTCGAAACCCCTGCAATAAGGGATCCTCCAACGGCTCCGCCTGAGCAGCCGGCAAGGCAATATTCAAGGCCGCTAACGAGTGGACAATCAGCGCACCCAACTCTTCCTTCCTAAACACTCTGAAAAGATTGGGATCCTCCCCAGAAGATACCTCTCCTTCCTCGAGGTCCTCCGGCCACAAATCTAGCCCAGTCTCTGAGAGAAGCTCTCCCTCCTCTGGACCTAGAACATCTAACTTCGGCTGCTCCAGACCTTCCTCTGTTCCTGCGGGCACAACCCCTGCCTTGGAAGAGCCCTCACCGGGATCCCCCGGAGAGGCCAACAACGTGGGCAAGACTGGCAAAGAAGGACCTATGTCCCTGCCCTGCCCCCGCTCCAACTTCAGGCAGTAAGCCTTATGCAGGGAGAGAATAAAGTCCGGCGAAAAAAACTTTTAAAACCCTCCGGAGCCTCCTGCATCATCCCGGGGTTCTCCTCTAACACCGGAGCAGAGTGTTTGGCTTTAACCTTCTTTTTACCCGACTTGTGCGGCAGCGCGGGAGAGACGGCAGCTGGCTTTAAAATGGCCGCCGTTCCCGCCTTTTCAAGGACCACCAGAGGCTTCCCTGTAGTCGAAACCCCTGACGCCTCCTCCATCGCGCTCCCCCAAGAGCCTGGAGTCGACCTCTAATGGCCCCGAATGAACCGCGGACCCTAACCGACCCGCCGAAAACCAAAGTCAACCCAGCAAAAGCACACGCACCTGATACCGCACTAGTCTCCTCAAACGTCCTCGCACCGCTGCTCGCGGCCAAGAAGAATGGGAGTCTGCAAACAGGAGACTGGACTCTGGGGCTCCCAGAACCGTGCTCTGTGATCGCGAAGGGGAGCGATTCCCGAGGCAGGCTCTGCCTCCACCGCTGTAAAGAAAAACTATCCCCCTTCACGGCGTAAGGAAGCAAGGAGTGAACCCGTTCCTTTCGCTCGGCTCCTCTCACCTTTTTTTTTTTTTTTTTTTGTAATATTTAAACTTTACTCTCCCAAAAAGTAAAGGTTCAATGAAAACTCCTGAAACACCAACCCAGCTAGGGCCAGCAAGGAGACAAACTATGAAAAAAATAACAAAAGTCGTTTTCCTCTCTCGGAGCCTGTCAGCAAGACGTCCTTCAGCTGCTGAGGACTGAAAAGACTGGCTCTCTGACACCAGGGGGAGCAAAGTGAGCTGTCAGCAAAGTTTTGGTGTTTTCAGTCCTCAGTTGCTGAAGGAAGTTGACTACCCTACTGTTCCTGGACTGGCCCGGAGAGACGAAAAGGAAGCACAATAAAGTAGCACACCTCATCCACCGGAAACTATAAACACTACAACATCACTGTGCCTGAAAAATACTGGGATCATGACCCTAGAAGAACTACAGAGAATGAAGAGGTTATGATCACTTGGGATACTCCTATTCTGACCGATAAAAAGCTGGATGCGACGAAGCTAGATATAGTGGTAAAGGAGAAAAACACAAGAAAAATTGATATTACTCTGTGAAGCGCTTTGAGAGGGAGAAATTCTTCAAGTAACAAGAAATGCAGCTGGAAATAAAGAAAACGTGGAAGATACTGAGTTATTTCATATCATTTTGGGTGCCACAGACTTAAGAGGAATTTTCAAGCGCATCTTAATAAATTACCCATATACATAACATCTTACAAACTCCAGAGGGAGGCTCTCCTTGGCACGATGCAAGTACTACCCCAAACATTAGCAGAAAATTTGAGAGACTGAGATCATACTCCATATACCCTGCCATAGAAGTGAGGTGCAAGACTATCATGGTATGGCAAAACTCACCCATATGGAGAAACTGCACCAAAATATATTCTAGTTAATAAATTCAAAATAAAATATGTTTTTCTACCTTTGTAGTGTGGGTATTTTAGTTTTTCAATCACATTAGTTCCAGTTTCTTTTTTCTAATTTCTTTGTCTATCTTCTGCCAACTCTTTCCAGTGTTTGCTGTCCATTTATCCTCTCCTCCTATCTTTGTGAGAAAGGAAGGACTGGCCAAGGCCCCTGAACAAGGTTAGAGACTATAGCAGAGACTGATGAGCTTTTGTGTGATAAGGTAACTTACACTAGTATAGATCATCCTGTCTATGACAATCTTGATCTGGATAGTGATGACCCTATTTATGGTACTCTTGATATAGATACAGACAGTAATGAAGGCACAGATAATGACGGAGAAACATGGCTGTGAAGGTGGCTATAGCCATATACCTCTAACCAGGTAGAAATATATACTTATTGTAATGCAAGGCTGAACTGCAAGACATACATTTATTGCAGAAGAGATTAACTAACAAATTGTGTACACTGCTACTATTACCAAAGGTTAGCTTCTGCAAATTTTGGGGACTTTCTGTGTTACAGACAGTCCCTCCGCCCTTCTTGTGGTAAATGATGGGTCAAATTTTAGATAACAACTAATGTCAGCACTATTGCATGAACTTTACGAGAATCAGAGACCTTAGGTCAACATGTAACTGGAAATCAAATAAAAACTTGGGATCAGCAGAATTTAGAAAGAATTTATAAGTGTAACTAATCAACTCTTGCTTGATGAAAGAATTGTAGCGACACCTGCTGTCACTTGGTGATTATGATTATGGCTATGAAACGTCCGCTTTTATATGACTTTTGCAAAGCATCAGCAGAAAAATGATCCTGTAAGCAGATTTTATTCCAATCCTGTAATTTTGTAACATGATTATTATCCGATGTTAATTAAAAATTTAACTATGTCACTGAAAATTCTTAATAAAAGGAAGATCTCTAGCAGAAGATTTTCGAAGGTGGTCAGAGGAGGAGTCCTGATTTGGACCCCCTGATGATCTTCCTCTAGAGCTCTAGACCTTAATATAACTGGTTTTCTGTGTGTGTCTTGTTTTTCCTTCCTGTTAGAAGGGCCAGGTAAGCCTAAGAATCCAGGTAAAGGAGGGCCTGCCCCGAGAAGGGCACAACAGTTGGTGCCACGACTCCGATTGCCTGTAACAGCCGGTACGTCTCTACAGTGAAGCCCTTCGAACGACTACGAAAAAGCGTGGACGTGGGCAGTGTTCTGGCGTGAGTATTAAAAGGGCAGGTTTCTGTCGTGTCAAAATGAGCAATAAGGTCGGTAAAATTAAACAGAAAACTCAGTTAGATGAGTGGGGCGAAAAAGCCAGTAGTATAGGGCTGAAGAAGGGAAGCCCGAATTATGAAATGAGGCGCAGGTTTGGTGATAGCGCCCTTGATTATGTTGGCCGTTGGCATTCGATGACTGCCTCTAACCTCAGTTTGCAGTTCCCGCTTGGTGTAACCTTCCAGGAGGACAAACTACGTTTGTTACAGCATGAGATGGCCCTTGATGACTTGGGGCGACCTCATACCAGTCACGAATGGGTCGTGTATAGGTGGTAGCAGTCTAAGGCTACCGAAAAAGCTCAAAAAGTCACCGATTATGTGTTTGAAAAATTTAAAGATCAAGTGCTTCACTTAATACCACACAAACTACTGCATTTAGTGAAGCCATGGATCAAATTGGTTACCAACAAATAATCCAAACTCCCACGCATGACAAGGGAAATACCTTGGACGTAGTGTTTCTTCCCAAGAAATACTTTAACACCACAGTAACAAGTACAACACCAAAAATAACACAAGTACCATGGTCAGACCATCATCTTATACATTCACATTTGAAATACCATTGCAATCACACAATATAGAATCTATTAATAACACACATAAAAGCTTGTTTAAAAAACCAGATAAAGACACATTAATAAATGCGATCTTTTCACATGTAAAAACAGAAACTTCAAACTTGGAAGACTTGATAAAACAATGGAACAACGGAATTGAAACAGTTTCTAAACAAACATCTAAAATTGCCTCCCATAAAAACAACAAACCAAGAAAAAAGTCTGAACCTTGGTACACAGCAGAAATAGCTAAAGCAAAAAAAGATCTCAGAAAAATGGAAGAAAAATGGAGAGCTAGGAAATAAACTGAGACCAAAACACAATACTTATCACTACTTAAATCCTATAAAGAAATAGTAAATACGGCAAAAAGAATTATCACACCAAAAAACTAACTAATGCTTTAAATAAACCAAGGGAATTATTTGAGCTTGTAAAATCACTCACTAAACCCCCAAAAGACGTTAATTCAAATTATCCTATAAATGCTCAAGCACTGGCTGATCACTATTCTAAAAAATTAAACACTAGCGAAGAAAAAATCTCCCATAAAATTGAAAATAACATACTCCAAAGGGTAACACAAAATACTAACCTCACAATAGAGTGGGAAAACTTTTACCCAATAGATAACAGACAGCTTCTCAACATCATCACAAACATAAACACCACCACATCCCCCCTTGACCCATGTCCAGTAGACTGGATCAAGAATATTAAAGCAGAAATCTCACCCATAATACTAAATATTGTAAACCAATCTCTAATACAAGGAAATATGCCAACAGAACTAAAAAGATCTCTAATACGACCAATACTAAAAAACAAATCACTAAACAATGCAGATCCATCCTCATACAGACCCATATCAAGTATACCTTTTATAGCCAAAATCATTGAAAAATCTGTACAATACCAATTGCAAGACCACATAGATAACACAAATGCACTAGATGCTCAACAATATGGTTTCAGACAATCACATGGAGTAGAAACACTACTTCTAGTATTATTTGACAAACTTTATAAAGGCATTGAAAACTGCAAAAAAATGTTTGTCCTAATTTTCATCGACATAACTGCAGCCTTTGATTCAGTGAATCATAAGATCCTCATTGAAAGATTAGAAACAATAGGTATAAATGGAACCCCCCTAAATTGGTTTTCGTCTTATATATCAAACAGAATACAACAAGTTTACTTCGATAAAAACCTATCCAATACCTTCCCTCAGACACAAGGTATCCCACAGGGCTCAGCATTATCCGCTATATTATTTAACTTATATCTAAGACCAATCTGCACAATATTCCAAAAACACAAAATTGACTATCATCTCTATGCAGATGATATAATGCTTTATACTCAAATGGATATATGTAACCCAGATTACAGTCACTTAGAAAAATGCCTTAATGAAGCACAACAATGGCTCCAACAAAACAATATGCTTATCAATCACAAAAAAACTGAAGTAATGTTTATCTCTAAAAACCCGGAGTTTAAACACCCCCCCCCCCCCACACACACAATCATACTAAATAATACAACTTATAACACTAAACAAGAACTAAAGTACCTAGGTGTCACCCTAGATAGGACACTTAACATGGAAACCCACCTAAGAATTCTAAATAGAACCATTTTCTACAAACTAAGAATCCTACAGCCCTTACGAAACATCCTAGAACTATCGGACTTTAGATCAATAATACAAGCAATCATAATGCCACATCTGGACTACTGTAATGGCATATTACAAGGCCTGCCTAAAAAAACTACAAACATACTCCAGATGGCACAAAATGTAACAGCCCGAATCCTAATGAGTGTACCATTCACAGATCACATCACACCTATACTAAGAGAACTTCACTGGCTACCTATACATGCACGCATCAGATACAAAATAATTATCACTACATTGAAACTAATAAACAATTATGCCCCATCCTATCTTGCCACACTCATAAAATCACAAAACACCAACAGGAAAAGACGAACACACAACCTAAATACACTACAAACCCCCCTCTCCATTTGCAAATCAAAGGCATTCACCAGTAATAGAGCATTCTCATACACTGCGCCAACACAATGGAACAAACTCCCAGACACCTTAAGAGCTAACAAAGATCTCATATCATTCCGTAAGAGCCTTAAAACACATCTATTCCAAGAATACTTCTATTTGACAGAAATAACATAAAGTAATTCCAGGATTAAATCAACTTGTCAGAGATTTTTTACACCTTTACCAGTTAGAAACTTCAAATCCACGGAAAATCAAATAAAAATCTACCTATACTATCGTTCACAAATAATGTATATAGTTAATTATATAACATGTATGTTTGACATTACTTCATGTATACAGTTTTTTCTATTTATTGAGCTATCCTACTGTTCTAATGTTATTATCTTACAGTTTTATGTATACAGTTATTATTGTTCTACTTATTGAGTTATCCTAATGTTCTAATGTTATTATCCTACAGTTTTATGTAACTGCTAAACTATGCAGAGTTAATTGTTAGATGTAAACCGCTGCTGATCACTGGAAGGAGCGGTATAAAAATGTGCTCAAATAAAATAAAAAAAATAAAATAAATAAAAAAAGTGTTTAGAATGGAGGAACAAATATGTGTTTTGACTAAACAGACAGAAGCTGAAATTAAGACTAGTAATTCTAGCAGTCCTCCTCCGAAAAATTGTGAACCCAGTACTGTTTCTTCTGCTCCTCCAGCCTCTGAGGAGGAGTTCACTGCACTGGCTGTATCACTAACTATGAATAGTGCTGCAGCCCCGGCATCCCACCAAGATCAGGAGGAGCTGCTCATCCATTTGGATGACATGCCTGGTCCTTCTACCCCTATTAGATCCATGGCCGATACTCACCCCTTAAGCCCTATTCCAGGTGTAATGCTACCTTCCCCTGATTCCCCAATCTCTATATCTGTGGCCAACGCCACCCCTTTAATTACGCCAGGTGGTCCCTTTTCCACTATCCCTGAGAAACCTGTAGTTATCCCCCGTATCACCCGAGCTGAACAGTTAAAAAAGGAAATTTTGGATCTTGAACAATTAATAGGGGTAGAAGCAAGCCAACTTGAATTAATAACCACTAAAGATCAGTTGACTCTATATCTTGCTCAATTAGCAGAAAAAGCCCGCATGTTGACTGAGGTCATCATAACTACGCTTGAGGCACTTGACCTACAAGTAAAACAGCATACGTTAACGCTGTTGCCGTACAGTCAAAATAAAGAGCTGGTAGCGGAAGCCATGGCTGCAGTTGCCAAAGGAACTGGCCATTGGACAACAGCTCCTTTGATTCCTAAATGGAAACACTTGCAGCGCTTGACTTTAGATCTAGGGGAATTTTTAACCTTAAACCAGGAGGTTAGAGAGGAGAAAGAACGAAGTAAGAAAATAGACCTGCTTGCTCTGTTTAGAGCATTCCCTAGGGGGATGGTGGTTTAGTTACTTTAGGTCCCCTGCTGAAGTTTTAATTTGGCTAGATCTTGCCCTGACTCCCGAGAAAAACCTGGACAATTTATTGATTATTGGCGTCAACTAATAACTACATACAATCCTTCTTGGGTAGATTTACAAAATCTGTTAAAATCGGTCTTCCTATATCCCATAGAATTACGGGCAGTCACCCACCCCCACTTGAGTGATGCTGCGGCATGGACATGGCCCCTTGAGGACCCTGTTACTAATGTTGCCGATGACGCCCAAATAAACACTTTCCAGGAAGACTGGAATAATTTGTTAAAAGCTATTGAAAAGAAATGCACCCCTGTGAAAGATTTGTCCAAGCTATCAGACCTGAAGCAGGGAAGGGATGAGGCTGTTGCCCAGTTTCATACACGGTGTTGTTTAGCGTTCCGAGATTTTTCCCCTCGGAATAGTGAAATGGAAGGATTTGCCTCAATTTTTGTGAATGGATTTCAGGCAGAAATAAAAACTATTCTTGAAAATGCTTTGCTTGGATGGTCCACCAAGTCCGCACAGGAGATATTGGAAGCTGCCTTGCATGCGGCAAAGCGGATCCAGAAGCAGAAGGAGGAAGACAAAGGTAAAGTGGAGAAACAATGTAAAAAACCTTTAAATCTCCAAGTAGCAAGTTATGAATCAAATTTCAGAGGGAGAGGTAAAGCAAGTGGTGGCAGAGGTGGCAGGGGCAAACCACCCTTTAAAGGTCGGGGCCGTGGATATATGGGGGAATATCAAGGAGACCGCACCTGTTTTAGGTGTGGCCAATTGGGGCATATGGTAAGAGACTGTACTATGCCAAGGAGCAACCCTCCCCAATCTCATGCACGTCACGATGCTGTAGGAGCCAGTTACTCGCCTATCCCATATCCTGTTTTCACCCCCAATCAGCCTTCAGTCATGACTCAATATTACGCAGAAACTGACCTTCCCTATAGTGAAGACTGACTAGGCTTGGTTGTGCGCCCCAATACACAGGGAGAAATACTCGCTACAATCTTGGGGTATGAATTGCTCTTCCTGTTAGATACAGGCGTCTCCACGTCTGCCATAGCTCTATCACAATTGCCCCACTCCTGTTTGAGGCGCTGCCTACGACTCCTAGAGTCCCTTGTGAAGGAATTGAGGGAAGAACTATGATGCACCAAAAATTAACTGATGTACCCCTTCTAGTGGAAGGCAAATTGTATCATACAGATTTTATGGTTGGCCCTACTTTGCCTGTCAATTTGCTTGGGCGGGATTTTCTCTCCAGAAACAAGACTGTTATCAGCTGGGAAACCAGCACTTTGACCTGTACCTTGTGTCTCCTGCAAGTCCAACAGCCTGTATCTGCGACCCTGAATGCCGTGACCGCCTCACCCTTGGACACCCTTCCTTCAACTTTGTGGGCTGTACCAGGTAATGACATTGGACATCTCAACATTTCCCTGGTCAAGACTGCAGTATGGTCGGGAACTCCATTGCCTTATGTGCGTCAGTATCCTCTACCTGCTGCTTTAGTGGCTGGGATATGGCCAGTGATTGGAAACCTGCTAGCCCAGGGTGTGTTAGTACCAACTTCTTCTCCCTGCAATACTCCTATTTTACCTGTACTAAAGGCCGATGGTAAGTCTTACAGATTTGTGCAAGATTTGCGGGCCATTAATCGCATTGCCTACCAGTTTTTCCCCTCGTACCCAACCCTTATGACATTTGGACTCATATGCCCTGTGGCTCCACCCATTTTTCGGTCATAGATTTAAGTTCCGCCATTAATTCTATACCGATAGGGGCAGAGTCGAGATACTTATTTGCCTTCTCGTATGAGGGGCGTCAATACACTTGGACTACCCTTTCTCAAGGATACACTGAGTCTCCTGCTTATTTTTCACAGGCCCTTAAAGCTGCTTTACAGGACTTGGTATTGGACAAATCTACTTTGATACAGTATGTTGATGATTTACTTATTTGTTCCCCTTGTTATGATACTTGTGTTGCTAATACTATGCTAATTGTACATATTTCTCATTTGGGATTGAAAGTTAATCCGTCTAAATTGCAATTTTCCCTTCCACAAGTAGTATTTCTTGATCCTCAGCTGGCCACTCTATTACGGCCCAGCGAATTGGTCCTATTATGTCTATGCCTTTCCCTGCTACTGTTCCTTATATACGCCGCTTTTTAGGTCTTTTTAGTATTTTGCCGCCAGTGGATCCCTGACTTTGCTGAGCTTGCTGCTCCACTGTATGCCCTTCTTGGCCGTGAGGCTCCGGAGGGTATTATAGTTCCTAATGAAGCACAGCATAATGCTTTCCACTCACTGCGCCAAGCACTACTGACTACCCCGTCTTTCTTTCACTGACTATGCTTTACCCTTCTGTCTCTATGTGGCTACTTTCACCACTGCTGCTGTCTGTGTTTTGGCACAGCGTTTTCCTACTGGACTAAAGCCTTTGGGCTACTTTTCCCAAGCTTTCGATCCTGTCGTCTATGGCATGCCTCCTTGCTTTCAATCTTTGGTCGTAGTAGTTTTTGCTATACAAACTATAGATTTTCTTGTTCTCCAGCATGAATTGCATGTATATACTTCCCATTCAGTTGCTCGTCTTTTACATTTAGACAGAACTCAGCCTCTCTCCAGCTCTCGTTTATTGCTGTTTGATTTAGCTATTTCCCAAGCACATGTCACTTTACATGAAGTTTCACTTTTACAACCTGCTCAAATCCTAGCTTCTCTTGATCCCCTTTTACACCTATCTGATCCCGATGGAACTCATGATTGTCTTTCCTCCGTACCGGCCTATTCAAAGGCTAGGCCTGATCTCTCCTCTGTCCCTTTATCCAGTCCTGACTGGATTCCGTCTACTGATGGCTCTGCTTTTCGCAGTGAACAAGGGGATTTACTTGTTGGCTATGCTGTTATCACTGTTAATTCTGTAATAGAGTCAGGAGCTTTGCCACTTTTACCTTTATAGAAACATAGAAACATGATGACAGAAAAAGACCACAAGGCCTATCTAGTCTGTCCTTCCATAACAACAACTACAACAGTCTACTTTTTACCTTTACAGAAACATAGAATTACCTTTATAGAAACATGCCATTTGCTAGTGCCCAGCTGGCTGAAGGGTTTACCCTCATTCGGGCCCTGGAAATGTCTGCGCACTTGGTTGTAAATATCCATACTGATAGCGCTTATGCACTCGGGGTTCTCTGGGATTTTGGTAATATTTGGGCTCAACGTGGATTTTTGACAGCTGCTCATAAGCCTATTAAGCATGCCCGCTACATTGAACATTTGCTGGCTGCAGTGCTTAAACCGGCTCAGGTGGCTGTGTTAAAATGTAAAGGACATGATCTTACTGGTTCCGTAGTGTCACAAGGCAATCAGTTTGTGGACCAAGCTGCTAAAGCTGCAGTGGCAGGGCCTGCGGTTCCGTCACATCTGCTATTAACTCTTCGTTCGCCTGCAGCCTCCACTTCTGCTTCATTATCATTGGACTTGATGCGTTCCCATCAGGATACTGCGGACTTCACCGAAAAGCAGGAATGGTTGTCTTGGGGAGCATCGCCTGATGGTACTGGACTATGGAAAACGGACCAAGTGTTTATTTGTCCTAAATCATTATTTTATCCTATTGCCCTGTTCTTACATCACCAGTTTCATTTAAGCGTTTCGGCTATGACGAAGCTTTTCCTCAGTTATGGTATAATCCTGCATTTGCTTCTGTTGCTCATGCTGTATATATTTCTTGTCTCCCGTGTTTACAAGCAGGAAAATCTGGATGCACCCTTCACGCATTACCTTCTCTATCCTTGCCTAGGCCTCAAGAACCCTTCCTCTTCCTGCAAATGGATTTTACTGATCTGCCTTGTGCCAAGGGGGGAAGGAAACACCTTTTGGTTTTTACGTGTTTATACTCAGGATGGCCTGAAGCCTATCCTACTAATTTGTTATCTGCTGATACAGTTTTGAAGTGTTTGCTTACCCAGTTTATTTCTTTGTGGGGAGTACCCCTGGTTTTGTCTTCCAATCAAGGCCCAGCATTCACAGCAGAAGTCTGGAAAGGCATAACCACATTTTTTGGCCTTCATCAGCAACTTCATCCTCCGTATCATCCGCAAAGCTCTGGCCAAGTGGAACGGATGAATCGGACGCTGAAGGCGCTCCTCCATTCCCTAACTCATGATTGGAGTCGGGATTGGGTGGAAGCTCTGCCATTTGCTCTATTTTCAATCCACAACTCTCCTCAAAGAACTCAAAAGGGCCTCACCCCCTATGAAATTGTGACCAGACGTCCGGCAACAACTCCAGCCCATGTTATAGTGGCACCAGATCAATTGCCCGATCCCCAACTGCTGCGCAGCAATCTATTATCCTACTGTAAATATCTGTACCAAACGTTGTTATCTCCTTCCTTTTTGCAGCTTACGAAACAGGGTGCACAGGCATCGCAACCACCTCCAGACGTGGAGCCTGGAGATTGGGTGCACAAGGATCCGGCGCCTAAGTCTGCTCTGACAGCGAGGTTCCTGGGACCATTCCAAGTGTTGCTGGTGGGATATTCTGCATTGAAAGTGAAAGGACGGAAAACTTGGATACATTTGGACCAGTGCAAGAAAGCACCGCAACCTGGATAAGACGACTTCCCTGTACAAAGCCCAAGCCGGAACCAGAGGAATTTGAGATTGAACTGGAATCGCTTCCCCCAATTTTAACGCCGCTCAACCAAGAAAGTGGGTGTGAAGTATTAGACAGTTACAACCCACCTCGGACTTGTCCTCATAGCATTGGCTGATATGTATGCTTTCAGTGGCATTGGCACTGGCACTGTTTATGTGTTTGTTAATCTGGTGTGTGGGATTTCTCTCCCAAGAGTAGGGGGTGGGTAGGCTTTGATGAAAAAGATATTAGGGATAGGTACACCAAGGCTAGGGCTTATTCAAAAGGCAATAGGAGAATCGATTGTATCCCTGACCCCAGCCCCTACACCGCCCTCGTTGGTTCATGATCATACGGTTCCTGTGTATGATCCGCATGCTTCTTGGGCGAAACATGGCATTTTTTATAATGTGTTTCATTCTCACATTTATTCCTTAATTCAGCGCTTCAACATTTCCAATTGCGCTGTGTGCTTACCTCACCCAGCAGCTGCGCAGTTTGGATTTTTGCCCCGACCTTGACCCATTTCCCTGCAAGAATTAAAGGAGTTGTCTGTGAATGAAACCTTAATTAATCTTACGGTAACCTAGCCAGAAAAGGCGACCCCTCCTCCAAGAATTATCAGTTCTCAGCCAATTACCAACCCCCTATTTGTTTTCAGCAGGAGGGGACGTACCCTGTGGGAGAAATCCCTCTATCTAATTGTCAGACCATTATGACAAACAATCAAGTGTATTTGGTGATGGACAATCCCACAGTGAGCTCTGTACGAGACCATTCTAATCTGAGGGTTGTTAATGCTTTCACTGGTCCTAAAACCCGTCTTGACCAGTATGGATTACAGTATTATGACCGGGATGGGCTACCAATATATGGAAAATATAGACTGGAAAAAAACAAAAATGGTTCAGGACATGGCTATGTTGATAACTATGTATATCCCTATTTAGGATACTATCACCCATGGTTAAGGGATATTTGGCCTGGGCCTGAAGTTGTGCTTACAGAACCTAAAGATTATAAAATTTGGCCTGATGGACTCATTGCATTGGTGGGCCATTACTTTGTGTGTGGAACCCTAGCTTATGTTCGGTTGCCTGCTGATTGGTACGGAAACTGCTACGTAGCTACCCTTGACCTGCCATGGAAATTTGTCCCTTATGAGTCTTTGCTTGGGGTGTCCCCTAGCCGTCATCATATTGCTGCAGATGACCACAGTGCAGATATAAGTGCGGCACATAAGCTGCTAGATGATACTACTATGCTTACCCAAAAAGAAGTAAACACCTTTACTGGAACAGTTTGGATTAGTACCTTTGGTTCCATACGTCCTACAGAACGTTATGGTGAACAAATATTGCGAATATATGCCCTGATAAAAGTAACAGCTCAGGATTTGACTGATGCCCTCACAGTCATGCAAGGTACTGTTGACAAGCTAACCGCCTACTCCGCCCAAAACCGTATGGCCTTGGATTATTTATTAGCCAAGGAAGGAGGAGTATGTGGCGTTGTCCAAGAGCACTGCTATACGTTCGTTGACAGCCAGCAAAAGGTGGTAAATAATATCCTAGATCAGGTAAGAAAAGGAAACAATTTTTTCCAAAGATAATATTGAAGGTTCTTCTGATTCCGTATGGCCGTGGTTTGAAAATATGTGGGGTGGCCTATCAGGTCTCTTAAAGGCCTTACTGACGGGCCTTTTCGGCTTCCTAGTAGCCCCCTCCTGCTTCTAGGGATAGGCCTTGCCTGTTTTATGAAATGTTGTACTTCATATATGGCTAAGACCACTAACACTATTGCAGTCCTTAGGCTACGACGTGTTCCCAGTTCTGGGGATTTATTCCGAGAATTGTCTTTTAATGTAGAATGTGGTTCTGAGCAGAACCAAAGGGAGGACTGTGAGAAAGGAAGGACTGCCCAAGGCCCCTGAACAAGGTTAGAGACTATAGCAGAGACTTATGAGCTTTTGTGTGATAAGGTAACTTACACTAGTATAGATCATCCTGTCTCTGGCAATCTTGATCTTGATATGGATAGTGATGACCCTATTTATGGTACTCTTGATATAGATACAGACAGTAATGAAGGCGCAGATCATGACAGAGAAACAGGGCTGTGAAGGTGGCTATAGCCATATACCTCTAACCAGATAGAAATATATACTTATTGTAATGCAAGGCTGAACTGCAAGACATACATTTTTAGATAGAAGCTTCTGGTCCTGCAAAAACTGCTGACAGTTATTGCAAAAGAGATTAACTAATAAATTGTGTACACAGCTACTATTACCAAAGGTTAGCTTCTGCAAATTTTGGGGACTTTCTGTGTTACAGACAGTCCCTCCGCCCTTCTTGTGGTAAATGATGGGTCACATTTTAGATAACAACTAATGTCAGCACTATTGCATGAACTTTCCGAGAATCAGAGACCTTAGGTAAACATGTAACTGGAAATCAAATAAAAGCTTGGAAAATCAGCAGAATTTAGAAAGAATTTATAAGTGTAACTAATCAACTCTTATTTGATGAAAGAATTGTAGCGACACCTACTGTCACTTGGTGATTATGATTATGGCTATGAAACTTCTGCTTTTATATGACTTTTGCAAAGCATCAGCATAAAAATGATCCTGTAAGCAGATTTTATTCCAATACTGTAATTTTGTAACATGATTATCATCCGATGTTAATTAAAATTTAACTATGTCAGCCGAAAATTCTTAACAAAAGGAAGATCTCTAGCAGAAGATTTTCAAAGGTGGTCGGAGGAGGAGTCCTGATTTGGACCCTCTGACGATCTTCCTCTAGAGCAGCGGTTCTCAACCTGTGGGTTGCGACCCCCATGGGGGTCGCCACAGGATTTAGCGGGGGTCGCCTCACTCCGCCATTAAAAAAAAACACACAAGTTGCTGCCGCTGCCGTGTCCGCTTCTCAGTAGCAACAACTCACCGCTTACCTTCTATTGCAGCCGCGGCTCCCTGCCTCTTAGGGAACCGCGGCTATGCCTGTAAAACCGTTGCGGAGTCTTCCTGCCTCTCGACAGGCTCCGTGCAGCATTGTCCCGCCTCCAAAGGAAATTGTTTACCACTTCCTTTGGGGGTGGGACAATGCTGTACGAAGCCCGTTTAGAGACAGAAAGGCTCCACAGCTGTTTTACAGGCATAGCCATGGTTCCCTAAGAGACAGGGAGCCGCGGCTGCAGAAGGAGGCAGACATGGGGAGAGGGGAGCAGGGAACCTGCAACGGGGCTGACATGAAGGAGGGGGGCTGACATGGACAGAGGAGGGCTGACATGGAGGGAGGGAGGGGGGCTGATATGGATGGATGGATGGGGTTGACATGGAGAGAGGGGGGCTGACATGGATGGAGGGAGGGAGGGGGGCTGACATGGACAGAGGGGGCTGACATGGACGGAGGGGGGACTGACATGGATAAAGGGAAGAGATAGGGGGACATACTGGACAGACGGGGATAAACGCTGGACAGAGGGGAGAGACAGTGTGGGTTAGGATTATAAAGGGCAGATGGGGGGGCTAAGACTGGTAATGGGTTGATTAGGGAAGGCTAGGACTGGGAATGGACTGATTAAGGAGGGTTGGGACTGGTAATGTGCTGATAGGGGGGGTAGGACTGGTAATGGGCTGATTAGGGGAGCCTAGCACTGGTAATGGGGTTGAGGAGGGACTAGCACTGGAAATGAGCTGATTAGGGGAAGCTAGCACTGGTAATGGGGTTGAGGAGGGACTAGCATTGGAAATGAGCTGATTAGGGGAGGCTAGGACTGGTAATGAGCTGATGGGGGGCAGGACTGGTATTGGGCTGATTAGGGGAGGCTAGCACTGGTAATGGGGTTGAGGGGGGACTAGCACTGGAAGCGAGCTGATTGGGGGGCTTCGACTGGGAATGGACTGATGGTGGGGAGGGGAGGATAGAGCTGCTGGACCTGGAAGAAAACTGGGGGCTAAGGCTACAAATGGGTTGATACGAGGGGATGGGAGAATGGAACTGGAAGGGAGTGGATCTGAGAGGGGCTGCCATGGTATTTGTACTAGAAGGGACTGGACACCAGTGGCAGTCATGGGAATGCAAGTTGACAATGGAAGGTACTGAGAGCGAGGACTGGAAAGGGGCTGATACTGGGGAGGGTTACTGGGACCGGAAATAGGCTGACGGAAAGAAGTGAAGAAAATGAAAGAAGAGATAAGAAATGGCAGATGGACCAAAGACCACAGAAAGAGAGCAAAGAGAAGACAGGAAAGCAGAAGCCTCAGATCGGGACCAGCATGATCAGAGAATAAATTGTCAGACAACAAAGGTAGAAAAAATAATTTTATTTCATATTAGTGATTTGACTACAAAATCATCATAATTTTGAAATCAAATATTGTTGTTATTGTGATTAATTATTGTAGTTTAAATAAGTAAATTTTATAAATAAAAACATATTGCAAAGGCCTATAATATATTAATAATTGAACAAATGATTATGACGACAATGCGTTAACGGTAAAGGAAGAGAGACGCATTTGATTTTATCATTGGGGGTCACCACAAGTTGACCAATGGTAAAAGGGGTCACGGTACAAAAAAGGTTGAGAACCACTGCTCTGGAGCTCTAGACCTTAATATAACTGGTTTTCTGTATGTGTCTTGTTTTTTCCTTCCTGTTAGAAGGGCCAGGTAAGCATAAGAATCCAGGTAAAGGAGGGCCTGCCCCGAGAAGGGCACAACAATCTTCCTCCATCCCTCCCTAAATCTGTCTCTAACATATTGATCATTCTCTTTTCTTTCTTTCCTGCCTAGCCCATCTCCCCTAGCTCTGCCATTTCCCCATATCACCCCCTCCCCCACCCAGTCTCTTATTCCCTTCTATCTTTCACCTACCCCATTACCACATTTCTACCTTCTGTACCCACCATTCTCTTCTCAATTGTGCTCCTTGAAGACCCCCCCATAAAGGTTCACACCATGCCCTGCATCTATCCTCTCCCTCTTTCCTTTACACCCACCTTCCCTCATAGCCCTGCATCTCCCTCCTCACTCTCCCCCACCCACCCTTGTAGCCCCCTGCATTTCCCCACTCTCTATACCCAACCCACCCACCCTTGTAGGCCTGCATCTCTCCTCTCTCTCCCCCCCACCAACACACTTGTAGCCCTGCATCTCTCCCCTCTCTCCCACCCATGCAATCCTGCATCTCTCCCCTCTCCCACCCATGCAGCCCTGCATCTCTCCCCTCTCCCACCCATGCAGCCCTGTATCTCCCCCTCTCCCCCACCCTTGTAGCGCTGCATCTCCCTTCTCCCTCTCCCCCACCCATCCATCCACCCTTGTAGCCTATCTGCCCTCTCTTCCATTTACCCATCCTTGTAGTCCTGCATCTCCCTTCTCCCCCACCCACCCGCCCCCTTTTAGCCCTGATTCTCCCCTCTCTCTCTTCCCTGCCCACCAATATAGCCCTGTATCTCTCCTCTCTCTCTCTCTCTTTTCACCACCCATGTAGCCCTGCATCTCTCCTCTCTCTTTTCCCCACCCACCCACCCACCCATGTAGCCCTGCATCTCCCCTCTCTCTCTCTTCTGTACCCACCCTTGTAGTCTGGCATCTCCCCTCCTCCTCATTCTCTTTCCCTCCTCTCCACCACCTAAACATCCGCCTACCTATGTAGTCTGACATCTCACCACTCTCACTGTGTTTCCCACCTACCCATGTAGCCTAGCATCTTCACTCGCCCCTCACCCACTCTCCAACCTATGTAATCCAACATCTTTCCCTCTCTCTCTCTCACCCACCCATCCAGCTGGCATCTCACCCCCACTCTCTCTCTCCCCCCCCCCCCACCTGCCAGCCTATGAAGGCTTGTATCTCATCCCCACTCTTCTCTCTTTTCCCCCATCCACCCTTGCCTGGCTACATAGAGAGATGATGCCAGGCTACATCTCCCCCTCTACACCACCTTTGTAATCTAGCATCGCCCTGTCACTCTGGTCCAGCCGTTCCCTCTCCTCCCTCCCCCCAACAATGCAGAATCTTCCCTCTCATCCCTCCCCTCCCCCTGGGCAGTGGATTTCAGGGTACAGAACAGCTTTGTAGGCAGGTTAGCAGTCCACAACAGCAGACTGGTAGAGGGAAAGATAGTGTGTGTTGTTGCTGGGAAGTTGATATCAGTGTTTGATGCTTGACATGGGGGAGGTTAGGGAAAGGCAGGAGGGATGTTAAATACCTGGGGGAGGGGGAGGGGGAGGGAGAGGGAGGAGGGGAAGGAAGGGGAAATGCTGAACACCTTGTGAAGGGAAGAAGAGATGCTGGACATCTTGGGGAGAGGATGGGATAAGGATAGGGAAAGGAAGGAGAGATGCCGGACACCTTGGGTAGAGGAGTATTATATTTATTTATTAGCTTTTATGTACCGCACTATTTAAAAGGAAAAGTGAACAGTCAAGCAACTTTACATAGAACAGGAATAAAACATCAAAACAAGCAACTTTACATAGAACAGGTGGACAGGGAGAGGGGAGGTAATATGCTAGGCTCTGGGAGGGGCTGTGAGCAACCCCCGGGGGGGGGGGGGGAGTGAGATGAGAGGGAAGGGATAAGGTTGGGCTGGACCCATTTGTGTTGGCACTAAGTAACACCAGAATTTAAGTAGAATTGTTTTGTAATTTGAAAAGTAAAGTGAAGTACCTTACTTCTGTCATGCACCCACTATAGGGAGAGTTTTACTGGTTAGTCTATCACTTTTCCATATGAATGACTAATTATACTATATTGGATTGATATTCATGTTATATATTCACTGGCAGGCACATAAATTAGCCTAGCCATGTGTTTTCAAAAAACAAATATGGATAATATCAGGCCATTTAAACTGCTAAACAGCCAGATATTATGTGCATATTTATGAGTCATGTGGAGGGGGCTGGGAGTGAGGGCAGGCCAAAACTGTATTCAAATATCAGAATAGTGGCTGAATATCACTGTTGAGTTAATATTTAGTTTAGGCCTATTGAAAAGCCGGCCTAAACTACAAACAGATAGTGTCAGTGTAGTCACCATACTATCCAGATATTCAGCATCGCTATTTATACAGATAGTGGCCTAAATATATGGATTAAGTTGCATGTCAGCACCTGCAATAAACTTAGGTTAGTGGGTGTGCCCTCTGAAAATGTATCCCTAGTTGCACAACTCATACATTGGCCACAAGTGTGGGAAGGAGGGGTGCAAAGACAAACCCTTGAGCTGACTCTGGCCAGCCTGTGTAAGCTGGAAATGTAGACTGCAGTAGTTACAATATCATTCTGCATAGGCTGTGAAGGGAAGCCCCATAGGCTGCAATGTGTCAACCTGTGCAGGATAGCACATGACGTTACAGAGGCAGCGTTGGCCTGTTACTGGGATGAAAGATCCTCAGTCCTCATCCTTCTTGACCTATGGGGTTTTGACACCATTGATCACCAACTTCTCTTTAATATCCTGTTCTTGCTTGGATTTAGGGTCTCTGTTCTGCCTTTGTACTCTCTTCCACCACAACTCCAAAGGGAAATTAGGCTTTACCTGATAATTGTCTTTCCTTGAGTCTCTCCAGTCCAGTCCAAATGCGTGGGTTTTGCACACCTATCATCAGATGGAGACTGAGAATGATTGGCTCAAACTTTTGATGTCACAGTATAAGGAGGATCTGTGCATCCACACTCCAGCCAATATTTCTGTAATAAAGAAGATTGGGCAACTAACAACTATTAAACATGCCTGCATACTCACCAACAAGGCCTCCCCACTCAAGGGCGCTACAGGAAGGCAATCCCTACGCAAAGCATTCAAGAGGGCGAGCCCATAGCCCTGCCTCTGTACCACTATGGAATCCAGTGAATCCTCCAATGAATGAACTGAAGACTGGTTGGAGGCCCTGCGGCAGCACACACACACACACACACACACAGGGCGGGTCCTAGACTGGACTGGAGGGACTCAAGGTAAGACAATTTACAAGAGTAAGGTCTAATTTCCCCTTCCTTATCATTCCTCCAGTCCAGTCCAGACGCATGGGATGTATCAAAGCAATACTCATCCACAGGAAGGGAAAAGGCCAAACACAGTCCAACTTGAGGTTCAAACGAAGCATCCACCAAGCCAAAGTCTCATCCATGGCACTATCATACAAAAGAGACGAAAGACCTTGGATTTGGCATCCGTCAACGAAGACCTGCATTTTCAACATGAAGTATGGCAATGCCCCTCTAGAAGGGAAAGGGCTGGCCTGCCCTACTCACCAGTTTCCCTCTGGAAGCCTGCTATAGGCTCCACTAAGAGACAAGGCTCTCATTCAGGAGACCTGCATAGTTGCAGAAAGTGAACAACCACCAAGGAAGCCAAAAACAGCCATACCCAGTCCCCACAGAAGTTAGATCAGAAGGAGAGACTTTGGATCCAGGGAAGAAAACAGGACAAGGAAAAACCAAGGGATTATTATGAGCCTTGAAACCATTCTGGTATAAGTGTCTATAACTGCCTAACCTAACCGCCAAAGCCACAGTGGACACTGTGCCCTACCTCGGCGGAATAAGCAACAACAGCAAACTGCACAGGGTAGCCCAGCTAGAAAGTGAAAACTAGCAGCGGAAAAGGTCACGGAACCATAAATGGACAAAACTCCAAGCCGAATTTTTATAAGAAACGTTATATGCCAACTTAGACTTCTCCATGGCCTACAGGGCAAGAAACCTCATGCTATACTCCGGAACTTCTACAAAGAACACGAATCCTCGATTCTCTTTTCTTGTTGGGTTTTGTTTTGTTTTGTTTTTAAACACCCGAAAGGGCAACTGCAGCCACAGAGATACTATAAGCGAATTACAGAGAGCAACAATTACACCTCCAATAGTTCTCTTTCATCAAGGAAGACCAGCTATTGCTAACCAGGGGAAGCAAAATAGCATAACATTTTTGAGTAAAAGACAAATCAACCTAAGGAAATAGATATTCTGCCTCCGCAATCTAACTCTCAGGGTACAACAGATAATGAAAGGAAGGAACACCTCCCGGGATCTGTAAGTGCCTGCCCCTATAGCCCCCGCTGGAATTAACCAGGAGAGCACCAAAACAGACCTATTGTGGGAACGCAGAGTGGCGAGCTGACTCCCTGAAGCCCTGCCCCATCTTCTGATAGAGGCAAAATTTCTCCCATTGTTTACCTTGCCTGGAGACTGCCACCCTCCAAGGGCCAGGGACCTGTACTGAGTCTAGGAAAAGAGAGTATAGCTTACTAACCCCAACAGTCAGAGGATTTCACCAGCGACAATGGACATACAACTTGTCAAGCTCAAACACTAGCCCAAGTCACTTATGGCCGGACTGGCTACTTGCTGCCATCAAGATGCAATGATACTCCGCTGAGCTTGCCCCTCTGAATCAGAAAACGTGAGACGATCCTGCCCATATGGTCTTGAGAGTCTCACACTGAAGCTGAACAGTATTGGTTTCCATCTAACAAGCTAGGAACCCTCCCCCCTCCCCCGATCCACTCCTGAGAAGGAATGACACCTGCTGTCTCAGATACACAAATTCCCTATCTGGTCTTCTGGAGAGGATCCATGAATGCCCATCAACCAAAAGGCCTGTGACCTAGGCATTCTATGAACCACACACACAGTGGATGACCATACCACTCCTTCCTGAGTATATGCCCCCATAGGGACATGTAGCTTTTCAATCGTTTAGCTACTCCTCTAATCTTCCCTCTTTTTTTTTTGCATACAAAAGCAGGGCAAGCCACCATGAACCCCAAAGCAAAGACATGGCCACTGAGAAACACTTCAGCAAGCTCCAGCACAAGGGCAAACACAAAACCTTATAAGAGCTCCTTAATTCTTGGGAACCCTTTGATGAAGACAATGCCATCCCAAATATAACAGAAAACCATTGCCCACCAAAAGCTTTGACAGCAAACAGAAACAGATCGAAACACATGAAGACACATGACCACCGATTGATGTCCCAAGGATGGGAAATAAAAGAAAACCAGCCTACAGTGCGACAGAAGTCCGACCCTACAGATCCAGGCAAAGTAGATACCGCACATGAAAAAAAAAAAAAAAATGATGTGCTAGGTGAGGTTTTTTCTCTCGAAGGCCTGGCCTGAAAAGTAGACGGGTTCTGTGAGACACATCAAAGGATGCATTACCCACCATGCAGGCAGAAGAGCAGCCAAAGACCCTAGACAAAACAAATGCATGGACCGGGGCTCCTCATAGGCCCAGGACTAAACAGCAGAACACACACTCACCTCAGATGCCCTCTAGCCTGCCACCTCTTCCAAGGGTGATGCAGGCACCCTCAGTAAGGCATGACTATGCCAAGATAAGTCGGAACCTCCTTCTTTTTTTTTTTTTTAACTCAATAGGCACCCTGCCCAGGAGACATGGTTGACCATGCCACCCCATCTGGGCATGCAACAAAATGCAGCCTAAATGCCAAGTGGGATCCCAAAAGGAAGATTGTTGTCCTAGGACCCAAGGAGAAGCTACGAACCCTGCTGGCATGGCTCTAATGGAGATTACTCTTCAATACTTCTGCAACCACTCAGCTTTGACTCAACCGCCATGGCGGGGGGGGGGGGAACAGAGTCAACCATGTGTCCTGCCAGGGACCATACTATAGAGCGACCCTGTTGCTCTGCTCAAGGTCAATGTCTTGCCCACATGTGCCTAGGAAAGCACCTGCTCTTGGTCAAATATAAAACATGATTGTGGGCCCTTAAAGCTGTACCACTAGACTCAACTAGCCGTAAGCTCCTCACTGAGATGAGCCAAGCTCCAACGCAGTGTACATTAAACCAGTCCTTAGGGCTGCAACCCAAAGTATTTCTTTTTTTCCTTCCGTTTGACACCGGACACAATCTCTGCTGCACCGGAAAGATAGCCTACCTCCCTTAAACAGCACGACTTATGCCCTGCAGACCTATCCCCATGGTCCACTGCAAGGAAAACAAGTTGTGATACAAAAAAAACAGCTACCAAGGCCAATACTAGACCAAACTGACAATTTTCTAAGCCCCCTCAGGATCTCCTAGTTACGTAGTTCTGAACTAACATACCAGAGAAACATCTTCACCCCCTAGAAGCCTCACTAGAGGGAGTAAGAAAAAAATTAAAAAACTGCTTTGCTCCAGTGGGGAACCTACCTAGTTTATATGAAAATGCAGAAAGCATAACCACCAGACTGCAGACGTCAAGAGGAAGGAACAACTATGAAATACACTTTCTGAGTTCTAGACCCGAGCACCACAGAACTCGGCCAGTGTTCCGCAGAATGAATACCAGAGTAATAGCATAGTGGTCATTCGTGCTAAAAAACAAAACTGCCAAAAATCCCTGGGCAAGAACTGTCCGTGTCTAAACTCTGACACCCCAGAGGTAAGCTCCTCTCCCGTCCTACAGACACTAACAAACCCATAGTCACAAGAAGGAAACCATGTCCTGAAGAGCCAGATCCAGGCTGTCTTCGCTACTCTGTTCTTTGAGCTTCCAGTCACTCAGCACACTCCCGCTACCTCAGCGGGAAGGGAGGAGTAAAAGAAAATGGCGACCCAATCGCACCCAGCAGACAACATCCGATTCTGTTCCCACAGAGAGGCCAAAAAGCAAAATGGTGGCATGTTCGCGCCAAAACAGTATAACCCACGGGTTCAGCCCTGAAAACTATAGCAGTGCACCGCTTGCCATTTTCCCTTTAAGTATTTTTACACAGAGCTCCGAGAGCAGATAGAGTAAGAGGCCAACCTGCTGAGGCATTAGCCACCAAAACAACCCAGACTGTTCACCTGACTAAATCCACTGATTCAACGGCAACGCATGAAGCCAAAACCAGTAGGTACAAAGCACAGCCCCTGAAAAATAAGCAGCACCTATAAGAGCCCCCTGTAACCATGGAGCAATTGGAAATTGCCCAAAATGTCACCAGCAGAAGCAACATGCCGAGGAGGCAGGAGCGCTTACCCTGCTGAGCTGCCACACCGTTGCGCCAGGTCCTTGAGCCATCTCCCCACTTAAGGGAATGTTGGCTAAGGACCCCCTTCAGGGAACCGGTTTTGGAGAGCCACCAGAGGACTTACATTGATAAGCTAGGCACTTACCCTTTATGGGATCATGCTGCACAGTTGTGACAGAATATTTATTTATTTATTTAACATTTCTTATATACTGCCTTTCATGATATCAAGGCGGTTTACATTGAACAAACTGAAATTACATTGAACAGGGCATTATAACTTGGAGATAACTATTTTACAGGGAACATGGGCAATGGAGGGTTAAGTGGCTTGCCCAAGACCACAAGGAGCACCTGTGGTTTTGGGCAATAATAATGCTACTACTCCACTGAAGAAGATGGTAGCAACCCGATGGGTTAGCCAGGTCAGCCGGTGTACAAACATCCATCCCGCAAATGTTCTTAAAGAGAGCAGTTCTGCAAGGCAAGCCATGCCAAGGGACAGCTGCAGCACTTTTTTTTTTTACACTTCAATGTTTCAAGTACAAACAGTATGCTTTTACCCCTGCCCCACACGGATGTAGGAAGGAGACCCTCTCTAAGCTGGCTATCCCCAGATAGCCAGTCCAACAAAATACATAAAAGGTGTGTGCCAGTGGAGAATGGGAGAGGGACTTGGCACTACCAGGTTTCACTCCAGAGTGCTAACATCTCCTAAAAACAACCACCATTTCTCATCTTCCATTCAGTTCAGAATGCACAGGATTAAACCAACCTCTATATTCTGGAGACTGACAAATACTGACTGGAGTGTGGATGCAAAGAACGTCTTCTACTGTGACCTCAAAAGTTTGAGCCAATCATTCTCAGTCTCCAACTGCCAGTAGGCGTGCATAACCCACACGACTGGACTGGATGAATAAGGAGTGTATGTTTTGGTGGAACGTCCTCTACTGCTATCCCGCTTTCAGTTGATATATGTCAGGGCTCTAACTTGGGAGGAGATCAGGGCACCAAGGGAATGAGTATGGAGAAAGAAAAGAAGTCCCATTGGTTTACAGTATCATCTTAATGCTGATGACTCTCAAATTTACCTCTTTGCATCTGAACTCTCTCTAGGATTCTAGGCCTGTATCTCAGCCTGCTTGCCTGATGTTGCTACCTGGATACCCTGTCACAATCTGAAACTGAACATGGCCAAAACAGAGCTTCTTATCTTTTCCTTTCTCTCTTTTTGTGGATAACACTACCAACTTCCCAGCTTCTTCAGCTCACAACCTTGGAGTGCTCTTTGACTCTTCTCTCTCTCATCACACATCCAACTGATAGCTAAAGCCTGTTGTGTCTTTCTCTATAACATCAGCAAAATTCATCCCTTCCTTTCTGATCATACTACCAAGACCTTTATCCATTATCTAGTTATCTCCCATATAGACTATTAATAAATCCTGCTCCTTGCCAGTTTCCTCCTGAATCATCTCTCTCTCCTTCAGTCCATTCAAAATTCAGCCGTTTGTCTGTTTGGCTCCTGCCCCAATCGAGGCCCAATGCCGACTTCTGTTTGCAAGCCGTTTCCAAGGCAAACCTGAAGTTAGCATCGGGCTTCAGCAGGAGTCAGCCTTGCAGCGCCAGAGGTTCAAGGTAAGCGCCGCAGGTCCCAGAGAGTGGAGAGCAGCAGGCCACTCCAGAACCACTGGCATTCTCGGCAGCTGCCTAGTTTGCCTAATGGTCACGCTCATCACTTCTCCCTACAACCCTCCTTGTAAACTCCGCTCATTAGGCAAATCTTTTTATTTTTATTTATTTAACTCATTTTGGACCAGCGTATGTTTTACATACATAAGGTTTCCATACTTACTACTCAACTGTTTACTAATTAATGGTTATAAATTCAATGGAACTATGTTTATTTATTATCGTTATGTCAAAAAGTGTTATATACAGATTTTTTATCCGAGATCTAGTTAGTTTAATAGGTATTTGAAGTTTGCTGATTTTGACGGTACTGGCGGCTCAACATAAAAAGATTACAAAAAATAGTAAGTAGCTTATAATGCTGTAATAGCTACTATTTTGCAAATAAAAGTATTTGTAGACTTTAGAAAATAGGTTTAGATAATTGTAAGTTACTTAGTGGCAGAGTTATTGGTGCGTATGTCGGCCTTGTATGTTTTTCATACGCTGGGCTAATATGTTGTCGAAACTAATTGCTGTCAAGCATTCTGTTCTAGCTGTTTCAATGGTGCAATATCGACGCACTGCATCAGAACTGTTTTCACGTGTTTCATATTCCGCCATCAGAATGGACTGTTGACAAACTATATTATATCATAATAAAGTGTTTTAAATGAAAACTGCAGTTTCAATAGTATCATTCAGTATGTTTATGTCAATGAATATTGGAACTGAATCCTATCTTTTCTGAAGACGGACAACATACTATATTGGACCAGGGTATGAAAAACATACACTATGTGAAACTTCTATTTTCTGCAAAGTTTTAATATTTTTTATTATTGCCGGTATTTCATAGTTGTTTGAGTGTAACAAATCTAATAAATCATCCAGAACAGAAAACGAATATGCGAGCTGTCCAAAACGGGTTAACTAGACTTATAGGCCGCTTTTCTACCAGTCAAAGCGGTGTACATTCAGGTACTGTATATATATCTTTTCCTTGTCCCTGAGGGCTCACAATCTATGTTTTTGTACCTGAGGGTTAAGTGGCATGCCCAAGGCCACAAGAAGCACCTGTGGGACTAGAAACCCCAGCCCTTCCAGCCCAAGGTTGCTGTCCTCTATCGGGATTTATCTATGCCCTTCCTTTCCACTGCCAACTTCAGACTTCCTTTGGTCTACCTTACTGCACGGACTATCTAGTTGGGCTCTATCTGTGGTCCTATTCAAATCCAAGCTAAATACCTACCTACCTCTGAGGCTACTTTTTGATCCCAGCCCCCTTATTCTCATTTACCACCCATAACGCATTATAACCATTTCCTCTTTGTTCTATCCTAGCTCTCTATTTGTTGTATTTGACTATCTCGGATAAACTGTGAGCTCTTTTGAGCTAGGACTGTCTCTTACATGTACAGTGTTACCTATGCCTTGTAGCGCTAACACTGGTCAACACTGAAATCGTTACTGACTTTAAAAGGCCCTAATCTGTAGTATCCTGGTGAGCTGAACACGAATATAACATTAAACAATTTTTATTGGCTCTCGTTTTGAAGATATTGCATGTAGTTCATTTTTGACATTTCACCGTGTAAATTTATCCAGTAGGACATCAACAACATCCCAAATAAGCCTTGAATGATGTAATATTGCATCACATTGCATAATACCAGCATGCACACATCATCCAGAGTTGATTGCATCATTTTCTGATGCAATGCAATACTACTGCCAGACGGCTGCTGAAGCCATCTGACGTCAGCAGTGTACTATACGCAGTCAGAAAGGAAAGTAATTTGGTATTCTGTTCCGAAATTGAAAGCCTCATGAATGCCTTAAAAATCACTCATGACCCACAAGACTGGAGACTATATAGACTCTTCAAAACTGAGTCTGAAGGCTGTGCTTTTGAACAATGGAAACCGTCTTCCATCTATTCCAGTAGCGCATGCCGTCCACATGAAAGTGACATACGATAATGTAAAGCATCTACTGACTTCCATTAACTATAACAAGTACAGCTGGCACCTCTGTGGTAACTTAATTTAATTTTAATTTAATTTAATTAGCAAGTTTTTATATACTGCATCTTCCATTGATCAGTTGCGGTTTACATGGAACAACAGTAAACAAGGCAATGCTGTTTTTACAGATAACAATGTGAAACTACAATAAATTCAATCTTACAATTAACAGTTGTAAACTATATACAAAGAACAGGATTAGAACTATGTACAAGGTATGTAAGTTTTCAAAAACATCTGTTTGGGGTTTTAGTACTTATTCCAGTTCAGAGATGGATTATGATAGCTGGTGAAACTATCCTTTTTCTTGTTGAAAAGGTGAGTTCGACAAGGATCCGTAGTATGTTGAGAATAAATGTGTTTTGAGTTTTTTCCTGAACTCCATGATTTGAGGTAAGGATCTTAATTCCGATGGAATGTTGTTCCAAATTATAGGGGCAGCATGGGAGAATGCTTTCGTGTTTGTTGATTTTTTGGCCTTTATAAATTCCTTTGGTGTTTTTAGTTTATTTAGTTGGTCTCGCCTTTGAAGATTATGATTGGGTTCTTTATTGATAAGGTTGTTTAAAGTAAGAGGTGCTGTATTATTTAGGGCTTTGTATGTAGTTAAAAGAGTTTTATAATGTATCCGACATTGAATCGGGAGCCAGTGTAAATACTCTAAAATAGTGTAAATACTCTAAAAATTGAAGGTAGCTGCCCTTTTAATGGGACTGCAGCAGGGATATATAAAATACATGTGTTTCTTATGTGAGCGGGATAGCTGAGCAAGGGATTGGCACTGCTTGCGGAAGGAATGGAATCGCAGACAAAATGTAACAGTTGGAGAAAAGAATATCCAGCACCCTGCTCTGGTTGAGGCTCACAAAATACTGCTACCACCCCTTCACATCAAACTAGGTTTGATGAAAAACTTTGTGAAAGCCATGGACCGCACTTCACCAGCTTTCCGATACCTGCATGAAAAATTCGCTTGACTCAGTGAAGCAAAGATTAAAGAGGGAGTTTTTGTGAGTCCTCAGATTCAAGAGCTCTTCAAAGATGACCGGTTCAACAACTTGCTGCAGAGTGATGCGAAACAAGCATGGAATGCTTTTCGCCTAGTGTCAACAAACTTTCTCGGGAATGTTAGGGCAGAAAACTACAAGGAACTAGTAGAAGACATGCTGATACAGTATCAGAAATGTGGCTGCAATATGTCTCTAAAGATCCATTCATTTCCTTGATTCCCATCTTGATTTCTTTCCTGACAACTGTGGGATGGTTAGTGATGAACAGGGCGAATGTTTTCACCAGGATATCGCAACAATGGAGCAAAGATACCAGGGAAAATGGTCCACTACAATGCTGGCTGACTACTGTTGGACACTCCCCAGAAAAGCTCCCGAACGGCTGTACAAGAGACAGGCGAAAAAATCTAAGAAGTAGTCTATGACTTGGTTTTTTACAGGTATTAACCGAAGGCCTATTATATTTACTATTGACATGCATTTTGTGAGGCAAACATTAATTCTTGTAAATTACAAAAATCCTAGAGCCAACTTTGCAATTTTACTGTCATATTCATGTTCAGCATATAAACATTGATAAGAAATGACTATTTTTATTTCAGTAACATGACTTTTGTAAAAATGTGTTGACCAGTAAAGTAGTAGTTGTAGCAGAAGAGGAAGTAGCCAGAGAGGCTCAACTATGAGCCAGACTAAACGGTCACCTAGGGTGTGGCAACTGCTTAAGGGCAGTGAAAAGCAGCAATCAGCAAAACAATAGTTCTTAATAGCCCCACTAGAACCAACAGCATGTTCTTTTACCTGCTAAGGGAGGGAGCAGCCGGGCACGCACGCACACATAGATAGCAAAGTTTAATATTGAAAAGCATGTCAAATTATACATTTTTACAGGATCGTTGTGAAAGAAGAGTGTATTAAAGAGTGAGCTAGGGAAAGGAAGACGGCAATCATGTGGACCCTGCTGCTAGGCCGACAGAACTAGAAAGAAAGTTCAAACCTGACAAGAAGCACAAAAAGGAGGAGCAAGAGTCTTGAGAAGGGAAAAAAACTGGGTTAGGGGGCCACCGAGACCTGGGAAAGGGCTAGTAGTAAAAAAGATCACGACGGAAAAGGAGATTAATACTAAGCTAGAAAATTGCAGAGAACAAGAGAATTCGTGTTTAATACACATCCTTTTCTAAAGAACACGCCAATAGGTAACAAGTCCGAAGGACGGAGAGGAACGAGTGAGACAACTATCCTCTATGTCATATCAAGCACCCCCTCACGTGAGCCGGGAAATCGCGAAAATGAAAGAAAAAAAAACAAACACTGCCGTTAACTACAGCTCTTTCTTGTTACGTCAGCGCAGGCAAGTTAGGACTCACTTGACTTTACAAAAATCATGGGCGGAGGCATCGAGCTCTCGCTGCCGCCATTCCCGCTGTGCTTGTCCTGCCGACTGCTCTCGCTCTCCCCCTGCACCCTCCTTCACTCCCCACAGGAGCTGGACAGGGACGGAGGGAGCTCGCCAGTCAGCTCATTGGTGATTCCCCCGCGCTGGCCACAGCGCTGAAGTCCGTTGGTTTCCATGGCGACGCTGTAAACTCAAGCTGAGCTCTGTTGCTTGGAGCTGTATCAGCTGGCGGCCGGACCTGTTCCGTTTCCACAGTAGTGGTCTCGGGGCAATGGGTATTTTGGAAAGTGCTTATATGAAGAAAAGGGAATTGCTAGAATATCAGGTTAGCCCTGTGGCTTTGCTTCTTTAAGGGGCCGATTTACTAAACTTTGCTCTGGTAGCACAGATTTGGGCAGCATTACTAGCACGGGTTTTAGGCTAACTGGGGGGCAGGTACAGCTACTTCCCTGTAGTTACCATGGGGTTGCCGTGATAAACCTGCGGTGAGAGTAACTAACGTCATGCATTAAGGCACCTGCGTTAACTTCAAGTAGTGCAGGCTTCTAACAGGCTAGCAGTACTTTGACAGGAACACTCTATCCTGCCCATATGCACGCTAGCCAGGTAGTATGGTGATTTTAGTGTGGCGCCGATGCTACGTGCTAACTTCTCACGACCCAGGTAGCTCATGTTAATTATCTTGCCCCTAAGTTCATTGTGGTAAAGTTTAGAGCAGTCTGGTTTTCAGGATAATAAAAATGAATATGAATGAGAGAGATCTGCATGCACTACCTCCATTGTATGCAAATCTTTGTTATGCATATTCATTGTAGTTATCCTGAAAACATGACTGGCTTGATGTGTCCAGAGGACTGAGTTGAGAATCCCTGGTTCCTTATCATTCCTCTAGTCCAGTCCCAATACCTGTGGGTAGTTTCATCCCACCAGCAGCTTGGGACTGAGCATGTC
The DNA here is from genome assembly GCA_033557465.1 of Ichthyophis bannanicus. Classification (NCBI taxonomy): domain Eukaryota; kingdom Metazoa; phylum Chordata; class Amphibia; order Gymnophiona; family Ichthyophiidae; genus Ichthyophis; species Ichthyophis bannanicus. The sequence continues at coordinate 935,447,707 of CM066033.1, read as the reverse complement.
TCTTTTTTCATGACATCAGACTGGATAACTAGCTAGTATAAAATGCAATGTGTACCTTCGAGTCAGTCCTGACTCCTGGCGACCCAGAAGCTCCTGGGTTTTCTTGGCAGTGTCACCGGAAGTAGATTGCCAGGCCTTTCTTCCAGGGCAATGGAGGGTTAAGTGACTTGCCCAAGGCCACAAGGGGTGCTAGTGGGAATCGAACCCTGGTTGCTTGGTTACCAAGAACTATCTAGTACCTCCCACTAATCTGAGTATCTCAGTCTCCAAGCAGCTGGTGAGACATGATTTCCCAGTGGGGATTCACTGGAGAACAATTGAGTTGTATTAGTACAGGTCTGATTGCTGTAGTTTACTGACAAAAAGTTAAAAAAAACAACATCAAAAAGAGGGATGAGACAGAAGGGTCCTTCCCTACAGAGTCTCTACCTGATGAAGGGCTCACTGGCACCAAGAACAGGGCGTGCAGCAGCTCCGGCACTCTGAGGGCGAGCAGTCATCACCGGAGTGAGAGACCTGTCCATCAAGTTGCACGCGCCAAAGCTGTGCAGCAGGTTGAGCATTGGAGCGCATGGAAAACCGCAGGAAATAAGAGGGGCTTGAGAAGACTTCCCTACCCACTAGAGGAACCGCTGTCAAGGTCATTCAGGGGGCCGGAAGGGAGTGCAGGCCCGATCCTGACTGCGTGGTTGTGTGAAGTAATCTTCAGTCAAGCGCAGGAACCATGACCTTGGCTGTGCCCACGTGTGACTGAGTTTGGATGGGGGGAAGTCCTTGAATGCTGCAGGACTCTGCTTCATGTTTTATTATTTTTGTTGGCACAGTTTCATTAATTTGTAGTAGAAAAAGGAACAAGTGGTTGGTCAATACAAAAAAAAAAGCTCTACTGGAGCTATGGGAGGATCCAGCGTGCCGTCAAGGCAGATGTGCTTGGCTTGCGGGTCTCACAGGGGCTCGGTCTCCAACCGGGTTCTATCGCAGCTGCAAGGCCAAATCTCGGTCCATGGAGGCAGAGTTCCTGGACGATGGCTCCGTGCAGATTCCAGTGGCGCAGGAGGCCTTGGTTGCCCTGGTACCAGTCCCAGACAGCTGGTACCAGTCCCAGAAAGAGGAGCGACTAATCAGGGAAGAGGGGTCAAAGGGTCGGTCCCTCCTGTGAAGAGCCATAACAATAAGGGGAAGAAGCTGGCTAAGACCTCCTCTGGAGAGGGATGGGTGGAGTACCTCCCAGAAGTATTTTCCTTAGAATTTGTCCTCCTAATGCATGAGCAATTTCGGATGCGGGAGCATGCTGCTGGAAAGCCAGCTGGGGTTTGAGGCAAAGCCCAGAAGCAGGACCCTCCATTGACCGTGGCAATGGAAAGATCAGAGGGGGAACCAGGACTGAGCAGGCGGTGCCTGGAGGACGACTTCTGGGGAGATTTGGAGTCTGGTCCTTCTGAAGAGGCAGAGGATCTTGAGGCTGAGCTGGAGGCCAGATCAGATCTAGAGGAAGGTGAGATCCCACAGGAGGATGCTTGCATTATCCGTGTCTTCTGTAGAAAGGAATTGGCGGCCTTGATCTCTCAGTCCATACAGGCTCTCAGTGTTCGTATGGAGGTTCCATTGGAAGAAAAGCTGTTGGAAGATCCGCTTTTTCAGGCGGTGAGGGCACCGCAGTGGGTTTTTCTTCTACACCGGGTTGTCCGGAACATATTCCAGGAGCAGTGGGATGTGCCAGAGTCCACCCTTAAAGGGATGCGGATCATGGTGAGGGTTTACTCGCTTCCAGAGCGAGAGATTTTGTGGGCTTCCAAGGTAGATGCAGCAGTACAGGCGGTTACTAAGAAGACCACAATTCTGGTGGAGGGTGGGTTCACCCTCAAGGACGTCCAGATTGCAAAGTGGAGACCTTCCTAAAGCAGGCGTTTGACATCAGTGCATTGGTGTTGCAGGTGTTCATATGCGGAGCCTTTGTGGCCCAAGCCTTTTTGCGCTGGGTGCAAGGAATCCTGGAGAGATCAGGGTCTCAGCTGCTGCTGCTGCCAGAGGCCATAAAGTTGGAGTCGGGAACTGCCTACTTGACGGATGCCTTCTATGACTTGATTAGGTGATTGGCATGGCCTCAGTGGTGGCCACATGGCGCTACCTGTGGCTGCGGAACTGGTCAGCTGATGTCTCCTCCAAGTCCTGGCTCAGTAAGCTGCCCTTATGAGGCAAGCTCCTATTCAGAGAGGACCTTGAAAAGTTGGTAAAGGAGTTAGGCGAAACAAAAGGGGGGAGACTACCTGAAGACAAACAGAAACCAGTTTGGTCCTCTACCCCAATAAGGAGATAGTCAAGGGACTTTAGGAGGTTCCGTACGGTAAGGTTCACACCATATCATAGAGGACGCTTACAGGGGCAGACCTTTTGGGGATTTTGAGGCTCGAGCAGAGGATTTTATTCTACGGCCGCGGTTCCCAAGAAACCTCCATGAAGCAAGTATGGGCCAAAAGTGCTGGTTCCTGTGGGTGGTCGGCCACGGAAATTTTATGCCGCCTGGACCTGGGTAACAACTGACCAATGGGTGCTGTAGGTTATCTGCGAGGGATATGTGCTGGAGTGGGCATATCTGCTCAGAGAAGCTTTCGTTGCCTCACCTTGCAAAGCGACCGTGAAATTTGAGGCACTGTGACAGACTCTTCGGCGTCTTCAGGATCTGCAGACAGTATTGGAGATTCCCAGAGGCCAACATGGGTGTGGTCGATACTCCATATACTTCGTCGTCCCCAAGAAGGAGGGTCATTTTCGACCCATTTTAAATCTAAAGCATGTAAATTGGTATTTGTGGGTACCTCATTTCCACATGGAGATGCTGCAGTCGGTGATAGCAGTGGTACAAGGAGGGGAATTTCTCACTTCTCTAGACCTAATGGAAGCGTATCTCCATATTCCCATTTGAGCAGAACATCAAAGTTTCCTGAGATTTGTGGTACCGATGGGTCACTTTCAGTTTTGGGCACTGCCGTTCAGCCTAGCAATAGCACTGTGCACCTTCACAAAAGTCATGGTAGTGGTCGCAGCAGCCCTTCTCCAGAAAGGAATTCTGGTACACTCATACCTCGATTTCTGGACTTCGCTTATTCGAGAAAAGTCCAGAAAGAAAAGCAAGTGGAGAGTCGCAGAGTTTCTTCAGAGGCTCGGATTGGTAGTAAACATGGCCAAGAGCCATCTTCAGCCGTCTCAGGAGCTGGAGTACCTAGGAGCTCATTTACAAACTGGTACCAAACGAGTATCCTTGCCGCTAAGTCGGATGCGTAAGCTGCAGCTTCAAGAGCGCCAATTCTTACAGATGAAGGTGCCAATGGAATGGCATTAACTTCAGATCTTGGGCTCGATGGCAGCTTCCATCGAGCTGGTGCCCTGGGCACGGGTTCACATGAGACCGCTCTAAGCAATGCTATTACGCAGGTGGTCACCTCAACGACACCAAGCATTTGCCATGCCCAGGGGAGGTCCAGAAGGTCCTCTAGTGGTGAATGTAGCCTGACAAACTTCTAGCGGTAATGCCATTGAAACTGCCGAAGAAGATCCCACTGATGATGGATGCCAGCTTAGCGGGATGGGGATTGCATTGCGAAGCATAGATAGCGCAAGGGGACTGGTTGGCACAAGAAGATACATGGTCCATCAACCGCCTGGAGCTTCAGGTAGTATTCTTGGCTCTGCAGCAGTTTCAGTCCTTTCTGAAGGGAAAGGCAATGTGAGTATTCTTGGACAATGCTACCACTGTGGCTTACATCGACTGGCAAGGCGGAACAAGCATGCTCAGCTGGAGAGAGAGGTAGGTCCATTATTATGTTGGGCAGAGAACACTCTGGTGGTCCTCTCAGCGGCACATGTGGACAGCAAGGACAACGTGGAGGCTAATTATCTCAGCAGGTTACGCTCAATGGGGACGTGTTCGCACAGTTAATGCAGCATTGGGAGAAGCCCATCATAGACCTGATGGCGGCATATGAGTCAACAAAAGCAACACATTTTTACAGCAGGAGGAAAGAGCGTATGTCAGAAGGCCTCGATGTGCTGATGCAAGAGTGGCCAAAGGGAGGATTGCTTTATGTGTTTCCTCTGTGGGCACTCATCGGGCGAGTGATATAGAGGATCAAAGCTCATCGGGGCTAGGTGCTCTTAATAGCTCTGGATTGGCTGAGATGACCATGGTATGCTGACCTCATCCTGTTGACAGTGATACACCCTCAGCGCCTTCCAATGCGACCTGACCCACTGAATCAGGGCCGCATCCTCATGCCGCAGGTGGATCGATTCTCGCTTACGCCATGGCTCTTGAGAGGGCACAGTTGAGGAAGTGAGGGTACTCCCCATCTGTAATTTCAACATTGTTAAAGGCCCGCAGGTGCTCTACTTCATTGGTGTATGTACAAGTGTTTGAGGCATGGTGTGAGGAACGGAGCCTTGCCCCTTCAAAGCTGCAGTATCGGACTGTCTTGCCCTTTTCAGATTGGACTGGATAAAGGGTTGGTTTGCAGTTCCCTGGGAGTACAGGTAGCAGCCCTTTCCTGTTTTCGTGGAAGAATCTGTGGATTAGCCTTAGCAACTCACCCAGATATGGCCTGATTTCTTAGAGCAGTGAGACAGTTATGCCCTCCAATACAGTACCATGAGATCTCAATCTAGTGTTAACCGTTTTGATGGAAACACCTTTTTAATTTTTGAGCACCTATTCCATGAAGGATCTAACATAAGAAAATAAGATATGCCATACTGCGTCAGACCAAGGTCCATCAAGCCCAGTATCCTGTTTCCAACAGTGGTAAATCTAGGTCATAAGTACCTAGCAGTTTCCCCAAAAGATACAGGTTCCACAATGTTTGTATTGGGTCAAGCATTTTAATAATGGTTTATGGACCTTTCCTCTAGAAACTTGTCCAAACCTTTTTTAAACCCAGCTACACTAACAGCTTTTACTACATCCTCCGGTAACAAATTCCAGAGTTTGATTAAAATATTTTATTTTATTAGTCTTAAATAGGTTACCCTGTAGCTTCATTGCATGTCCCCTAGTCTTTCTTTTTTTTTTTTTATTAAATCTTTTTACACTTTTTTTTGGCGGCGGCACAGGAGGAAGCAGCAGCAACAGCCCCAATCGGTGTCGGGGCTGAGAGCGGGATGTCAGAACTCCTCCCCCTGCTCACCGCTGTGAGGCCAATCAGAACCCCTGGTACACCATTTAAGGAGCACCGCCAGCAGGCGTGCCCGAGCCTGGTGGGCCCTTTCGCATGGCCCTTAGGTGGGGCACGCAGGCAGAAGGAAGAACACCTCCGGAACAGAACTATACAGCACAAGCCAACGAAGTACTAACACCGGACGGAGACAGACAGCCACAACAAAGGGACGCTCCAGTAAGAAAAGCACTGGAAGTCCCAATAACAGCAGGACACACACAACACTGTGGAAGCCAGCACCGGGACCGCCAGCGAGGGACAGACCAGAGAGAGAACCAGCACCGGGATCACCAGCGAGGGACAGACCAGAGAGAGAAACAGCACCGGGATCACCAGCAAGGGACAAACCAGATCATCCAGATCACCAGCAAACATGCAGGCAATCTACCAATACCTAATAACATACTGTCAGACGGCTGCCTGGGTGAGAATCTTCACAGTCTTGGCAAGTGCATATATCTATATGATTTGCAAGGGATTGTGGGCAATGCAGTTCATTCACACCAGACACAGCTGCTCACAATAATTAGTTGTGCTTTTGGGTAAAGCCAATAAGATATTTATTTATGGGGTTATTTCTCCCAACACAGATATGCTTGGTAGCACATAAATCAGGTTACTTGCTTCCAGTGTTTAACTTGGAAAAACAAAGTCAAAATTAGGAAAACAACATTCAAACTTGTCAGGCATTAGCTAATGTTTTCTTAGCATATATCAAACAACAAACGAAAAGCCACAAAGAAAGAAAAAAACTGTTCTTTTCAGGTTAACTTCTGATAACTTCCCACATAGATTCAGAAGTGATTCTCTCCTAGCTCACAAGCAATTAGGTAAGGCTCAATTGCTAGCAGTTATCCAGCTGAAACCCCTTAGCTGGCTTGCTTTCTACTGTGTGGGTCAAATCCTGCTTCAGGAGCTTTTCTGAGTAGATTAAAGAACAAGTTTGTATTTCTTTGTGATGGTTGCTGTACTTTATAACAGAAAATCACCAAAGGAGTTTGGACAGAGAGCAGTCCATATAAACACATTCTTCATCTGCAATCATTCCCCCTTCTTCAACAAGCATGGGTTCAATATCATGGATTGGCACAGATGAATCTCTCAATGGAGCACTTTCAGGAGAATACTTGTTTCCCTGCTGTCTTTCAAGGTTATTAGACGTAGTATTTGGGTGAATTTACAGAGCGTATACAGGTGTATCAACTCATTAGCATTATCGCTCCAAAAGTAAAAAATTAAATACCCTTCAATGCTTAATAAACTTTTCTCTATTAGTTGTTCATGTGATATATGGCTAGGTCTCAGACTTCCCGACACTTAAAAGGCTAACTGCTAATAACTTTGGTTAGCAGGGCCGTGCCATCTAGCATCAATGACCTGCCAGAATCAAAAAATGAACAAGATATATAAAAATCAATATGTGCAGGATATCACCAAAAATTAGTAAAATTCTGTCAAATCTTCTTGCCATGTAAGGGTGAATCTTTACACATTCCAATGGGTAAAAGACTTATCTTGAGTGGTTAAAGTCCCAAGGGTTTCCCAACGCTGTACTATGTAGCGCTCCAACGCGTTTCTCCGTTACAGGATTCTTCAGGGGAACTTCCTTTGTAAATATCACAACTCCGACATCCCCATGAGAATAAAGTTGAGTTTAAGAGAAAAAGCTCCTACTTCCCATGGCACTCTAGGGTTGAAAAAAATTGTATATCAATCATTCAAGGGAACCAACTCAGAACAGGTTACCAATATTAAAAACATAAACGTATATAGCCAGCTCACCATCGGATGTCGACAAACTCAAAATAATTCTAAATAGTGCTGCCCACGTTTCCAATAGTGGTATCTCTTGCATCAAGAAAAACGCCGCGCATGTGGGTAAACAATCTGTCAGCTTATTTAAATCAAAAAGCGCCAATCAGATCGATGTGTTAATATGACCTGTCTGATTACGTCAAGCAGGCGCGCCATTCAATCATGTTATTCAGTCCTGTGGGTTCCACTGCTCGTAAAACAAAAATCCATCTTTATTCTAAAAACGTCAGGAATTGTTCCCGCGTCTTATTTCCTCTGCCTGCATGTATCTGTTCAATAACGAAACACTTATAGTCCGTAAATATGTGCCCCTGTGACAGGCTATGTTGAACAATGGGAGCTTCTGTCACCCGACATTTCAGTCGGCTCTTATGTTCACCCAATCGTAGCCTTAAAGGTCTAATGGTTTTACCTATATATAGTAGGTTGCAGGGACATCGTAAAGCGTAGACTACAAAAGCAGAGTCACATGAAGTTGTACTCCGCAATGTATAGGTGACATCATGATAAGTGAGATGATCAATCTGTAAATTCATAATACAAAAATTACAATTCACACAGGGAGAATGTCCCCGTGGTTCATTCAGAGAGGTTGGAACTGATGAAGAATGGCGCAACTGAGTTGGACTAACTAATTCTTTCAAATTAACATGCCGCTGCCAAACACATCTGATGTGACGTCCCTGTAGACCCTGAGTGTTTTGTAACACATTTGAATGTTTTCGTAAAATCTTCTGTATGGAATAACTTAGGGGAGAAAATTTAGTAATAAAATTAACTGTGGTATCGTCCTCCTGGATCTTTGAACGAGGACGTAGAAGAAGAGCTCGATGATTACATTTAGCCCGACGGTAAGCTTGATCAATGAGTTTCCGGGGATATCCCCTATCGTAAAAATTATTCTTCAACTCCTGAGATTGAAGTGCAAAATCCGCATCATGGTGATATCCTGCACATATTGATTTTTATATATCTTGTTCATTTTTTGATTCTGGCAGGTCATTGATGCTAGATGGCACGGCCCTGCTAACCAAAGTTATTAGCAGTTAGCCTTTTAAGTGTCGGGAAGTCTGAGACCTAGCCATATATCACATGAACAACTAATAGAGAAAAGTTTATTAAGCATTGAAGGGTATTTAATTTTTTACTTTTGGAGCGATAATGCTAATGAGTCTTTCAAGGTTATAGCTAGGGCATAGATCAGTGTTCATACCTGAGCTTCCATTGCTGCTAGAGTTCCTCTCTATATAGCCTGGCCAGTATGTAGTCCAGTTCTTATGTCCAGCCTTCCAATCCAGATCCCTGGACACTGGATCTCTCTTCACATATCTTCTGGCACGGGTCTTAGGGTCCCTTCCACGTGTAGCCGTCTCTCTCACAGGTACCGTCTGGAGATTCCTAGCTCTGCAGCACCATTCCTCTGGCTTTCCCCAGTCCAATGGTGTATGCTGGCCCTTGAAATGCCTCCCAGTATACGTACTGCTCTGGACTCTTCTAGACCTCTCAAAGGCTTTTCTCGTCCTTCTTCCAAAGGGTTTCTTTCCCTCTCTGTCCGTCCGGTTTGGCTTCTGCTTCTGATGATCTTTCAGATGAAACTGATGATCAAGCTCAAGCTGATTCTCAGGATAATGAGGATAATTCTCTGGATATCCAAGGTGATCATGAAGATGGTCATCTGTAGAATAAACTCTACTTTTATTCTGCTTAGATGAGTGCTCCTCCCTAATACAGCGCAGCTGTGCTGAATCAGGCCCTGCCCTTTGAGATAAGTGCTTAGGGATTACCTCATAGCCCTCCTGATTGAACACACGTTCCCCCACTTCAGCTCCTCTAATGGCTGTTGGAAACCTGGTGCATTCTGGGACTGGTAGTCTTTTATAAGAAAATTCTGTTTTCTTATTTCTACCAGAACTGACAGGTTGCTTGTTCAGAGTCACTTCACCTTTTCTATAGCTCCTTCCTGAGCTATGATAAGCTTCCTTATCACAATACTTCTCTCCTCCTCGTGCAGAGAGGCCAACCAAACACATGTATACCAACATCTATACACACTCTCCTGCATCACATGGACCAGACCGCCACCACACAAGGACGCCACCGGCCCAAGAGACCAGTGAACAGACTACCCAACGGACTGCAGGCCCCACCACAATGGACACATGCAGTCAACCCTATACTCACAACAACCATCAAATGTGCACTGATTAACGCAAGATCAAGCCAAAACAAAACAAACACCATACTTGATTACATTATAGACCAAAAGCTGGACATCGTCTGCATCACCGAGACCTGGCTCACGGACACAGACCAGGTCATATTGAACCAAGTGACCCAACCGGACTTCACAGCATTCTGCTGCCACAGAGAACTCAAGAGAGGAGGGGGAACCCTCATTATAGTTAGAAAAAGCTACAGATTCAAAACGGTCACCACCAATACAATCATCATATCCAATCATCACATCAGCATTTGCCTCACATACAGACCCCCCAATACAACAAAGGAACATCTATCAGCAATACTTGAATCCATATGTGCTTGTAGCACCCAACACAAGCCATTGACGCTCTGGGAGACTACTACCTAACCTCTGCGCCCACGAAAGAAACCCCAGAGCATTTCTCAAAGCCATGACCTCCCTAAATTACCAACAGACAGTCGAAGCCCCATCACACCAAGATGGAACCACACCCGACCTGATCTTCATACCAATTCCGCTAATAAGGCATAAACAAGCCTCTACCCCACTGTCCACTCTGGTTCCTTGGTCGGACCGCCACATACTCTCCTTCACCCTACTTCTTAAGGGCACCACACAGCAGGCCAAAGGAGAAACCAAGAAGATTCAAAGCCTACCACAAGGAGACCTTCCTACAGGAAATAATGCCACAACTACAAAACAACTGCAACGACATTGAGGAAGCCATAACCATATGGAACTCCAACCTATCCAAGGCCGCATCAGCAACTAACAAAGAAAAGACACACACCCAAACAAAAACCAACACCCCCCCCCCCTGGTACTCGGATGAGATCCGGGAAGCAAAACGAATGCTCAGAAAGCTGGAAAGAAAATGGAGGAGTACCAAGTCACATGAGGCTGCACTCCAATACAGAAACGAACAACAAGCCTACAACAATCTAATCAACAACCACCGGCAACAACACCACACCAACCTCATCCTGAAATCAGCCAATAAACCAAGAGAACTATTTAACATAGTACAACAGCTCACAAAGGACACCCCACAACCCAACGGTCATCAAGTAGACCCCCAAGAATTTGCAAACTATCTGTTAAACAAGAACACAAACCTGACCAAGAACACACCTACAGCAGATCACACCCCAACATTGATGGAGCACAACCAGAATTCTGAAGAATCACACCATACCTGGACTGTCTGTCCTCTTTGGCTTCCTGGCTCTCCTCTAACTTCCTTCACTATCTGGTTCACTCTTGGGCACTCTTCCTCTCCTTCCCTCACTCCTTTATTTTCTTCCGTACCTATCCCCATGGTTTCTTCACTCCGGTACCTTGGTGTTACTCTTGACTCATCCCTTTCTTTCAAAACCCACATTTCCTCTGTTGTTCGGCGTTCCTTCCTCACCTTGAAGCAGCTCCATGCAGTTCGCCCTTTTCTCTCTTTTTCCGCCTTGTCTACTCTGTTTTATTTATTTATTTATTTACATTCTCTTATATACCGCACTATTCAGCATCAGCGCGGTTTACATGGAACAGAAACGCTCAGTACAGTTAACATGTATGAGTTTACAGATAACAGGGCAAGTAACTTAGATAACAGGGGTAAACTATTTACAAAAACTTGCTACATAAGCTTGTAAACTATTTACAAATATTGCTACATAAGGTTGTATGATCATGAATTCTATAGAAACAAATGCACCACTAAGGGTTAGAGAATCTTTCTTGGCATGTTGTTGGGAAACCATATATTTGCTTAGTGGGTTGCATCTCTGTCTCGGTGGGTGAGGTTGGGTTCTATGAGGTACTTATTGAAAAGATGGTACTTGAGGGCTTTCCTAAACTGCGTAAGGCCCTTAATAGCCCGGATATCTGGAGGTAATGCGTTCCAGCATCTTGGTGCGCTGATACTAAACGCCCTGTTGGCTGTAGATGAAGTGCAAACTGTTAATGCTTTCGGGACTTTTAGGGTGTTTGTAGCTGTGGATCTCCTTGCTCTATTAGGAGATATGGTATGGATGAGGGCCATTATTGATTCAGGGGAGAGCTTGTTAATAGCTTTAAAAGTGAGTAACAGAGTCTTAAAAACGATTCTAGCCTGGATAGGTAGCCAATGTAATTGTATCAACAGAGGTGTCACGTGGTCGCTTCTGGGGGCTCCATGGATGACCCTTGCTGCAGCGTTCATGGCGAGCTGCAGCGGGTGTAGGGTGGATAGGGGCAGGCCTTGAAGGATGGCATTGGCGTAATCAAAATGAGGTATGATCAATGCCTGGTATATAGTCCTGAAGTCATTTGGTTCCAGCATAGATCGTAAATGCCGAAGTGAGCGGATCTTGTAGTATACTGCTCTGACTGTGTTCCCTATGTGGGCTTTCATGTCTAGGCGCTGATCCAAGGTGACTCCCAGGTAGCGTATTGATGGTTTAGTTTGTAGCTCTGCTTCTTTTACTTTAAGGAATTGTGGTGGTGTGAAGTTAGTGTTCCTTTCTCTTGTGGTGTCTCATCTTGACTATTGTAATGTCGTTTTAGCCGGCCTTCCCCAGTCGCAACTGTCTTCAACATGTTCTATGTAATAAGTTATAATGTTCAATGTTCTATGTAAACAAACTCTGCTTTGTTAACTGTTGTTAATTGTACACCGCAACTGATCGCTGGAAGATGCGGTATATAAATAAGTGTTAAATAAATAAATAAACATATCCAGAACACTGCCGCCCGTATTCTCACTCATGCCTCTCGCTTTGATCACATCACTCTCCTGCTTCTACGCTTGCACTGGTTCCCTGTTTCTTTCCGGATTCAATTCAAGTTTCTTATGTTTGTTCATAAATCAATTCACACAGGCATTCCCCTCTACCTTGCTGACCAGGTTCATCTTTACACCCCCCTCCGCACCCTGCGTTCCATTCACGCCAATCGCATGTCACTTCCTTCCCCTTCCCTCACCCACTTGGAGTCCACTCGTTCCTCAGCTTTTTATTTCCTTGGCCCGAAGCTCTGGAACTCGCTTCTCCATGCCCTCCGTTTGGAACAGTCTTTCATTGCATTCAAAGCTAAATTTAAAAACCACCTTTTCTGTCTTGCTTATGACCTCCCCCCCTCACTCTCCCCCCTTTCCCCACCTCCATGTTGATGTTTTGTCCTTTGTTTCTACCAATCAGAGTCTCTTCCCCTTATTCTCTCTGTTGTTCTCTCTCTCTCCTTTGTCTTTTCTCTTTTCTGTTCTTTTCTGTCTTGTTTCCTTGAATTTATGGTGTTCCTTTTCTTTTTCTTTTCTGCAGCATTTTTTAATTTTTTAATTTTATAGTCTTATTGTAAACCGCTCGGATACTTGTGGTGTTGGGTGGTATATTGAGTATAAAATAAACATAAACATAAACGGACTTCTCCATACCGACGACACAGCAAATAGAAAACATACAACAACTTCACCTGCTGACCCATTCCCAGTCGAGTGGATCAAGGCTTCCAAGAAACAACTAAGCCACCACCTACTGTGGGACCCCAGCCTGGGCCCTAGGGCTTACAGGCATAGGGCTGCCTTGTAATGTCCTTAAATAAAGCTTTTCTGACTGTCCCCAGTGGAATTCTGGGACTTGTAGTTAGGCTTTTCTTGAGCAAGGACAAAATGTAGTGTGAGCGTTGGTAAGGCATACAAGAATATTTATTTCTCTATGGGGATTTCCAAGGCATTAAAATTCAAACACAAGGCATTAGAATACTTCTCCAACACAAAGGATAACAGAAGATAACTGGCAACTGAGGTAAACGGAAACCAAAAGTCCTGCTAACCTTAGCAGCTGTTTTTCATTAAACAAAACAGTACTCAGCACAGCTTCTTGTATCTCTTTCAAACAAAAAGGTAAACTTTCTTCTTGGCACAACTGTTGTTTTCCCTTCTAAACAAACTTCTGGTAACACACAGATTTTTGCTTTAGAAGAAAACTCTTACTTGGAAAAACACATCCTTGGCTTTGGAAGACTATTAGCAGTTACAGAGTTATGCACAATACAGCTTCTCACTCTTTCTCAGCTCTGCTTAGTAAGGCTCAGTCTTCTTTTAAACAGAATGAGCAATCCATTGGAGAGATTCCTAGGTCAGACTCTGGCACATAAGAATTGACCTGCATTTCCTCCTGGGCTAAAGAATGCTCATTGCCTTCTACAGTCTTAAAAGCTTCCTCAGCTTCTCTGTCTTGTAGGAACTTTTGGAACTGGCTCCACAGAAAATCTTTCTGATTGGGCACAGTTACTTTGGGAGAACAAGCCTTTCTCTCAGGGAACACTTGTGCTAATGTTTCTAGTGTTTTTAGCTCAGCTGCTCTGCTCACTGCTGGGGTTTGGCTTTTTCCACTCTCAAGCGTCTCCACCCACCTTCTGGCAGTTGTAGGGCTCAGGTCTGGCTCTTGTACACTAGCTGTTGCAAACTGTTCCTGTTCATCTGTAAGCTGTTCAGCTATACATCTGTTGGTTTCACTTCTAGGAGCATTTCTCAGACATCCACTGCTTCCTTTTCTACTGACCTCTTTCAGCTTCTGGAAGTCAGACTTCTTGTGCCTTTCTGCACTCCTTCTCTCATGAGATCTCTCCTGAAAGCCTTCCTGGAATCCTTCTTCCTCTCCAGGATCTCCCAGGGCTCTGGGATATCTCTTCCCACTGGAATCCCCTTGCTCCAGGATCTCTCCTTCTCCTGTGGAACTGACTCTCCCTTCCTTTCTTCCTCTCTGGTCAGAGTGAGGTTTTAAAAACCATTTCTTCCCTGCCACACCCTTGCCTTCGCACAGGCCTTTCCAATCAGTATCTAAGCCTGCCCCCACTTCAGAGTCTGGGCGTGGCTTAGCCTCAGCAGAGACAGGATTTTTTTTCTTTCCTGCTCTGCAAGCTCTGTGTACAGCTTGTCTGTCACTTGTTTTAAAGGCAGAAACATGGTTTTCTTCTATCTCCATCTGTTCTTGGCCGCTCTCCTCATCACACTACATAAAATTGTACAGTAATTCCTTCAACAAGTGCACTTCCCACAGATTCTAAAGCAGGCCACAATATGACCAGTCCTCAAAGGCAACTCGCTGAACACCTCCGACCCGAAGTCTCACCGACTGATCTCAAGCCTACCATTTATCTCCAAAATCATCGAGAAAGTAGTACAAAAACAACTTCAGGACCATGTGGACCTTCATGCTCCACTGGACTTGCACCAACATAACTTCAAACCACATCACAACGTAGAGACCCTGCTCACCTCCCTCTTCGACACCCTACTGAAAGGAATTGACTACACAAAGAACGGTTTCCTTCTAATCTTCATTGACATCTCAGCCGCATTTGACACCATTTGACACAGTATCTCACCACATATTACTACAGCGCCTCCAATAAATAGGATTACACAACAACACCCTGAAATGGTTCACATCCTACCTAAACAACCACACACAGCAAGTAAAATGTGGGGATAAAAAATCAGCTCAATTTTCCAACATGCAAGAAATACCACAGGGATCGGCCCTCTCATCAATACTGTTCAACATCTACATACAGCTCATATGCAGCATCTTTAAACAACACAACAAACAATATCACCTGTACGCAGACGATATAATGGTGTATACTCCAATCGACCTGAGCACCCCTGACACCACCGCAATGACTGAGTGCCTCGAACATATGAACACCTGGCTCACCGACAATAACCTCAAGGTTATTTTCGATAAAACTGAAGCAATGTTCATTTCCAGGAGCACAACATTCAACCCACCCCAAGAAATCAACATACTACACAGGACAATCACAACAAAAGACGAAGTAAAGTATCTCGGTGTCATCATAGACAAGAACCTGAATCTCCATTCCCATATTAACAAAACTGCAGCAAAAGCATACCACCGTCTAAAGATCATCAGAAGACTCAAGTCACTCCTTAGCCAAGAACACTTCCGAACAGCATGCCAGGCAGTCATCACCCCCATACTGGACTACGGAAATTCACTATATCAAGGATTACCCAAACACTCAGCACACATACTTCAATTGGTTCAGAACACTGCAGCACGCATAATCACAGGCACTTCTAAATACGAACACATAACATCAGTACTCCGACAGCTGCACTGGCTACCCATAATGGCACGGGCAAAATTCAAGGCAACACTAAACATCTTCAAGACTATACACCACTGCTCAGCATAAATTCTACAGACCACAATAACTAAAGACACAAGCAGCAGGCCCAAGCGAACCCAAGGCACCAACAGATTCCTCACCCCGGCTGGATACCACAAAACGAAGCAATCAACTTCCAGAAGAGCCTTTTCACTCTCGGCGCCGGACCTATGGAACTCACTCCCAGAGGAACTAAGAGCACAAAAGGACCTCAAGGACTTCCGCAAAGTACTCAAAACCCACCTGTTCATGGCCTCATATGAACAAGAACCTTAACCAACAATCCACGCAGCCTCGCCGATACAACCACCATACACTAATACTACAGACCTGGAACTCAATCCCCAGGAATATATGTACGTCTTGTCACCTATGTTTAATGTAGACCCCTCATTATATTCCTAACCACTTTGATTGAAGGATTAGGTGGTATACAAAACTGGCTAAATAAAAAAATAAACAAATATACCGTTTTTCTGCAATTCAAAATGGTTTACAATGAACAGTTTGTAACAGTGTATTCACAACTGTTTTACAAAGAACAATAACGATTTGAACAATGGTAGAACTACCTAGCAGTTTCCCCAAAAGACATAGGTTCCACAATGCTTGTACTGGGACAAGCAGTGGATATTCTGGGTCAACTTTAATAATGGTTTATGGACCTTTCCTCCAGGAACTTGTCCAAACCTTTTTTAAACCCGGCTACACTAACAGCTTTTACTACATCCTCCGGTAGCAAATTCCAGAGTTTGATTACACATTGAGTGAAAAAATATTTTCTCTTTTTAGTCTTAAATAGGTTATCCTGTAACTTAATTGCATGCCCCCTTGTCTTTCTATATTTTAATGGCATAAACAATTGATCTACATTTACCCGTTCCACTCCATTCATTAATTTATAGACCTCTATCATATCTCCCCTCAGCCGTATCTTTTCAACGTTGAAGAGCCCTTACCTTTTTAGCCTCTCTTCATAGGGATATCCTTCCATCCCCTTTACTATTATGGTGGCTGTTCTCTGTACCTTTTCTAATTCTGCTATATCCTTTTTAAGATACGGCGACCAGAATTGCACACAATATTCAAGGTGTGGTCGCACCATGGAACAATACAGAGGCATTATAATATCCTTTGTTTTATTCTCCATTCCTTTCCTCATGATACCTAGCATTCTATTTGCTCTCTTGGCCACCGCTGCAAACTGGGCGGAGGGTTTTCACATATTATCCACTATGATGCCTAAATCTTTTTCCTGGGTGGTGGTTCCTAATGTGGAACCTTGCATCGTGTAACCATAGTTTGGGTTGTTCTTTCCTAGGTGCATAACTTTGCACTTGTCCACCTTAAATTTCATCTGTCATTTGGATGCCCAGGCTTCCAATTTATCAAGATCCTCTTGCAATTTTCCACAATCCTCATGAGTTTTAACAACTTTGAATAGCTTTGTGTCATCTGCAAGTTTGATAATCACACTCATTAGTCACATTTCCAGGTCATTTATAAATATGTTAAAAAGCAGCGGACCCAGCACTGATCCCTGGGGTACTCCACTATTTACCTTTTTCCATTGGGAAAATTGGCATTTAGCCCTACCCTCTGCTTTCTATCTTTTAACCAGTTCCTGATCCACAATTGTACACTGTCTCCTATTCCATGACTTTTTAGTTTTGCCAAAAGTCTCTGATGAGGGACCTTGTCAAAGGCTTTCTGAAAGTCCAGATACACTATATCAACCGACTCACCTTTGTCTACCTGTTTATTCACCTTCAAAAAAACATAACAGATTAGTAAGACAAGATCTTTCTTGTCTAAAGCAATGTTGGCTGTCTCCCATTAAGCCATGACTATCTACATGTTCAGTAATTTTGTTCTTTATGATGGTTTCCAACATTTTTCGTGGTACTGATATCAGGCTCACCGGTCTGTAGTTTCCTTGATCACCCCGGAACCCTTTTTAAAAATTGGCGTTACATTAGCCATCCTCCAGCCTTCAGGTATCACAGATGATCTTAATGATAGTTCACAGTTTAGTAGGTCTGCAATCTCATATTTAAGTTCATCCAATTACCCTTGGATGTATACCATCTGGTCCAGGTGATTTGCTACCCTTCAGTTTATCAAATAGTTGTATACTGATATTTCTTTCAATTCTTCCACAGCATCTGATTTAAATACCATTTCAGTCATGGGTAACATTCCTATATTTTCCTCAGTAAAGACCAAAGCAAAGAATTCATTCAGTCTCTCCGCTTTGGCCTTGTCCCCTCTTAGTGGATACCCCTCTATCATCTAATGGTCCAACTGACACTCTCAGGTTTTTTGCTACGAATGTACTTGAAAAAGTCTTTATTATGCGTTTTACTTCCACATCAAGCTTCTTCTCAAATTCTCTCTTTGCCTGCCTTATCAATGCCTTGCATTTAACTTTCCAATGCTTGTGTTGTTTCCCGTTTTCATCATTTGACTCCTTTTCCCATTTCCTGAAAGATGCTTTTTTGACAACAACAGCCTCTCTGACCTCACCTTTAAACCACGCTGGCAGTTTTTTGGACTTCCATCCACTTTTCTTAAAGCATTTGATACAGCTGGTCTGGGCTTCCAAGATAGTATTTTTAAACAACACATAAGCTTAATGTAAATATTTAACCTTTGCAACTGCTCCTTTTAGTTTTTTCTTAACTACTCATATTTTCCTCATTTTATCATAGTCTCCCTTTTGAAAGTTAAAAGGTAGTACTGTGGATTTCCTTACCGTCCTTCCTTCATTTATTAAATCAAATGCGATCATGCTATGATCACTATTGCCAAGTGGCCCCAACACCCTTATCTCTTTCACCAGATCTTGTGTTCCACTAAGGACTAGGTCCAAAATGGCTTCCCCTCTGGTTGGTTCATGAACCAGCTGCTCCAAGAAGTAGCCATTTATTTCATCTAGAAACTTTATCTCCCTAGCATGTCCTACCATGACACTGGCCCAGTCAATACCAGCGTAATTGAAATCACCCATTATTATTGCTGTGTTCTAACTTTTGTTAGCTTCCCTGATTTCTTTGAGCATTTCATCATTCATTTGTTCATTCTGGCCAGGTGGTCGATAGTACACCACCACTACCATCGCTTTCCCCTTCCCCTTTTTACATAGAATTTCAATCCATAGAGGTTCTACAGTGAATTTTGTTTCCTGCAAAATTTTAATCCTTTGTGACTCAATGCTCTCTCTAACATAGAGCGCAACCCCTCCACCAATTTGATCTTCTCTATCATTGCAATATAGTTTGTACCCAGGTATCACAGTGTCTCACTGGTTGTCCTCCTTCCACCATGTTTCTGAGATACCAATCATATCTAACCTCTCATTTAGTGCTATATATTCTAACTTTCCCATCTTATTTTTTAGACTTCTAACATTTGCATACAAGCATTTTAGAAACTGTATTTTATTCATATTAATCTGGCTATTGGTAGGCAGGGGGAATCTTTAAGCTCTGTCTGCTCTGTACTCAAGGGCATTTGGGCTACTTTTGTCTTTATTGTAATTTCTCTATTTATATACCCTAACTTCATTCTTTTGTTAGTATCCTTCAAGGATACATTGTTCTGAAGCATGCGCTCTTGGGCGACAATTGATACGGTAGTTCCTGAAGATGGCGGGACCATCAACATGGCATTATCTGCATACTCTAGGGACCATGGCAGCCACTCTCAAGCTAGTCCCATGGGCATTGGCACACATCTGACTGCTGCAGAGGGATCTGCAACAGCGGTGGTCTTATCAGAGTCAACCCTTGTCTCAAGTACTCCCCTGCCCGCGGAGCATCAGGAGAGCCCTCCAGGTGGTGGCTGCATCTGGGGAGCCTGGAAGGGGATATGCCACTTGAGTCCCCAGTGTGGGTTCCGCTGATGACCGATGCCAGTCTGTCAGGTTGTGGAGCCCTTTGCAAAGGACGCTTTGTTCAGGGACAGTGGCGTCCAAAGGAGACTCTGTGGTCAATCAACAGACTCGAGATGTGAGCGGTGAACTTGGTGCTAAAACGTTTCGAGCCATGGTTGCAGGGGTCGGGCAATACGACCTTGGTGGCTTACATCAACCGGCAAGGAAGCACGGGCCGTGCAGCCCTGGAGGAGGAGGCCAAAAGGCTGTTCAGATGGGCAGAGACTTGTCTCCAGGCGTTATCGGTGGCACACATACCGGGAGTCGACAATGTGATGGCAGACTACCTCAGCCGAGTGCGTATGGACCCCGGAGAGTGGCAGCCCAACCAGTGGGTGTTAGAGCAGGTGGTCTGCCGATGGGGCATACCGGTCATGGACCTAATGGCAATGTTCAAATCAGCCAAGGCCTGCCGTTTTTTTCAACAGAAGTTGAGAAAGGATGTCCAAGGGCCTGGATGCTCTAATTAAGTGGTGGCCCGAAGAGGGTCTTCTCTGTTTTTCCACCATGGGTGCTCATAGACTGGATAGTACAATGGATAGAGGCACACCGGAGATTAGTAACTGGTGGCACCGGACTGGCCTAGGCACTCGTGGTATGCCAACCTGATTCAGATACTGGTGGATTGACCATGCTGGCTTCCGGTTCAGAAGGACTTTGACGCAGGGACTGCTTCGCATGCCCCCAATTGGATTCATTCTCGCTTATGGCATTGTTCTGCAAAGGGCAAGGTTGAAGAAGAAAGGATATTCGGGCTGTGTGATAGCGACCTTACTACAGGCCTGGAGGAGGTCTATGAACCTGGCGTACATCCGTGTGTAGCGCATCTTTGGATCATGGTGCAGAGAAAGGCAGGCGCGTGCCCTTCCACTGCCTCTGTCCCAGACATCTTGGCGTTCTTGCAAGCCGGTTCTGATAAGGGCCTAGTCGCCAGTTCCTTGAGGGTGCAACTGGCAGAGATTTCCTGTTATCGCGGGAAAGTACACGGGTTACCGTTGGGTACACACCCAGAGGTGCTGAGATTTCTAAGGGCAGTGACCCACCTCCATCTGCCGAGGAGGGCGGTGGGTACTGCCTTGGGATCTCAATCTGGTGTTGATGGTGCTGTTTGGGAAACCCTTTGACCCACTGAATCCTGCTTCCCTGAAGGATTTGACACTGAAAACGGTATTCCTGGTGGCGATTTGCTCGGCACACAGGATTTTGGAGCTTCAGGCCCTGTCGTGCTAGGTAACATTCCTTTCCTTCTCCAAGGAGAAAGTGGTCCTGTGCCTGGTACCTTTATTTTTGCCCAAGGTAGTGTCAGCATTTCATATTAATCAGGCCATTTCCTTACTGGCTCTAGCGAGTGCGGATATGTGCCCTGCCACTCCGCAGCTGCGTCACCTGGATGTTAAAAGATCTCTGCAAAGGTATGTGAAAAGAACATCATCCTTTTGGAGATCGAACAGCCTGTTCTGTTTGTTCTTTTTGGAAGGCCACGCAAAGGTGAGGCGGCAGCTAAGGCCTCCATTTCCAGATGGATTAGGGAGGCAATTGTGTTGGCGTACATCTTGAAGGGTAAAGCAGTGCTGGTGGGATTGCAAGCACATTCCACGAGGGCTCAGGCAGTCTCATGGGCAGAGTATAGTTTAGTTCCACTGGTGGAGATCTGTAGGGCGGCAACGCGGTCATTGCTAAATACTTTCTCTAAGCATTATCGCCTGGGTGTCCAGGCGGCGGGGTTGCTCGTTTCGGATCAGTAGTGCTTCAGGCCGGTTGTGTGGGTCCCCCCTGTTAATTTAACTGCTCTGATACATCTCAGAGGTGCGGGACTGGACTGGAGGGATAATAAGGAAAGAGAAATTAGACTTATCTGCTAATTGTTGTTCCTTGAGGAACTCCAGTCCAGTCCCGAATCCCTCCCCATGTGCCAGTTGTTTGTGACCGGAGCCTGAAGCGGGGTTCCTGGACTTGGCCAGTGTCCTGGGGGGTCCTCAAATGCAGAGAGTATGGGCTCAAGCTCAATTGGGATACAGTTGCTCGAAAGGGCTACAGGTAAGCCTCCTCATTTGGAGGGGAGGGGGAATCTCTTCTCAGGTGAGAGGGGTGTTGAAGTTTTAAGATGTAGAAGTGTATTGTTCCAGTATTAATTAATTATTTGTTGTTCCTGTGAGTCTGTTTTGTCAGTAGATTACTGGAACTGGTAGGCGGTCCCTGTTGTATTAGTACTGATGTCAACAAAAGATGACATGCTCAGTCTCCAAGCTGCTGGAAGAGGTACACTACCCAGAGGTGCGGGACTGGACTGGAGTTCCTCAAGGAACAACAATTAGCAGGTAAATCTAATTTCTCTATGGTCAATCTAGTCTGCCCAGTAAGGTGGCCAGATTACCTGCAGCGCCATGCAGGCTACTCCCCCTTTATGCCTTTAAAGATGTATCAGGTTGTATCTGCTGTTCCATGCAGATTACCCTCTTCTATTTATGAAGCTATTAAGTTTGCTTTGATGGCATCCTCTCGCCTTATAAGGAACATGTCAATATTCTCTGCCTCCATCAGATGGCTGCAGTGTGGACTGGTGCAGCAGTTCCTTTTCTCGCATCATTCGGTGTGAGGCCAAACTCCCTTGGGTGCAATCTGCAGCCTGTGGTCTCAGGTTGAATTCCTTTGACCAGTGAAAGCTCTCTGGGATCAGTCTATGGATCTTTCCTTTGATAGAACACTTGTTGTCTGCATTTCCGCTAAGGATCTCAACCTTGGTGTGGCTAGAGAATCTTGCTTCATGTCCCTTGGACTCTATCAGATATGGCGAGTAACCACCTAATAGGTGCTCACCCTCATTTTCTACCACCTTTCTGTTTTGGTTTTCTTTCACTTGTGGTAGCAGGGATTTTTCTTGCTAATTTTTCTTTATGACTGGCCCTTTAATGATAGTTTGTTTTGAAAACAAAATCAGGATCTGCTTATGTAATTGGAGCTAAGGAAAGCCTGATAGTGTAGGTAGGAGGGCTCCTTTAGTTACAGATGAGAGAGAGAGAATAGAGCTTTTACTGAATAGCGGTTAGGGGTGTGCAGGCAAAAACAATTTGTTTCATTTTCTGTGGCATTTGCAGTTTGTTTTGTTTTAATCCATTTTTGTTTTGTTTCTATACTTTTTCATTTCAGGGCAATTTTGTTAATTAAAGAGGTAGCTGTGGCTGCTGCCTAAATGAATAGCATAGCTGAAAGGTTACAAATACCAAACCCAAAACAGACTCATTTTCTCAGTCAGAGCCTATCTCAAACTAGTGACCTTTGGGTTTTAAGGCAGGGATCTTACAGAAGGGCCATCACATCTCCATGAGGGCATGCTTTAGCCAGCCCTCATGAAGATGTGATGATGACATTCCTTCCTGTTTACGGATTGGCCCAAAGTTTGTCTGGTCTGCAGCTCTTTGTAAAATGCTATCTATATTTTTGGCCTTGTGAATTGATTGACTCCTGCTGTAGAGATTTACTCCAAAGATTTTTCTTTTGCTATGTACTTCCGTCAGAAATTCTATGAAACCACATCTAATTGACAGACATTTACCAAGCCTAATTCAGATCCTGTTTGATCATTCCTCTTTGTCTCTCCAAGCAAGTCCAGGCACCATTGGGTTGCACTGCAGCAGCTGAGGACTGAATTGTAGAGACTTGCTGACATTGTATCTAGCTCCGCCTACAGCATCTGACTCAGTCTTTCAGTCCTCAGCAGCTAAATAGGACCTCAAAGTATAGGCTCCCTGGTCAGGAAAGGAGGAATTCAAAAGGAATTTGGGAAATGTCATGGTAAAAAAGCCATAGGGAGAAGGAGGTGTTGGAGGGTTCTAGCAGGGCTCAAATTCCAATAGAGGCAACAGAAAGTCTGGGAATCCTTCCCCTGGGGGAACAGAGCAAGGTGAAGGGCAGCAGAGGCAGGGCCTGCCTCAACCGGGTGTTCGGCCACAAACGCTGCCCGAGGGTAAAGTGCCTGGGAGCCCCAGATCACTTACTTCTTCCTCCAAGCAGTTAGTCAGTCTCCCACTAGCTGCAGGGGTGGGCTCCTACTACTCTGGCAAAATATAGATAAGAGAGAATTCCCGCTGTGCAGATAAGCTGCTCCAGGGCCGCAGGGGGAGGGCCGCTCTTCTGCATGGGTTGAGGGTTCCTTCGTTCGCTGCAGGGCTAGATCCGAGGATAACGGAGTTGGAGGAAGGTGAGATTGCCCCAGGGGAGGATCCTAACATTTTCAGGGTGTTGAGCTGGGGACGCTCATTGCTCAGTCCCTAACGGCCCTAAATATAGTGCAACCGGCAGTCCAAGAGGAACTGCTTGAAGACCCTCTGCTCCAGGAGTTTAGAGCAGAGCAGAGGTGCTTTCCAGTTCACAGAGTGATCAAACAGATAATTAAGTCAGAATGGGAGTGCCTGGAGGCTACCTTAAGAGGTAGCCGTTCCATGGCCCGTCTATACCCATTTCTGCAAGAGGAGAGGGAACTTTTGCGTATGCTCAAGGTGGATGCCTTGGTTTCGGCTGTAACCAAGAAAACTACCATTCCGATGGAAGGGTGCGCGGCCTTAAAGATCTTCAGGATTGCAAATTGGAATCTATTCTCAAACAGGCGTTCAACTCGAGTGCCCTAGCCTTGCAAGCCTCCATTTGTGGTGCCTACATCTCCAGGGCCTCCATCCGTTGGCTCCAAGGGGAGGCCTCTTCTGACTTGGAGGGGAGTGCTCCCACAGAAGGAGCAAAATTGGAATCTGCAGCTGCTTATTTGGCCAATGCCTTCTATGATTTGGTCAGGATAACCTCGATGAATATGGCGTCCTTGATTGCAGCCAGGCGTTTCCTCTGACTGGAACTGGGCGGCTGATGTGTCCTCTAAGGCTCACATGAGTAAGCTCCCCTATAAGGGAAAGCTGCTCTTTGGGGAGGCACTGGAAAAGATTGTGAAAGACTTAGATGACTCCAAGGGAGGCCGTCTGCCAGAGGACCATCCAAAGGCTGTAAAGCCGGGAGCTCCGCAAAGAGGGCAAACGAGAGATTTCCGGAGGTTTCGGACACCTCAGTATACTCCATACCAGAGAGGTCAGTTTGTGGCCAGAGGGCAGCCCTTTTGTGGGGCCTGAGGGTTTGGACAGGGCTATTTTACCTCCTAGCAGGCTCTGCCCAAGAAACCACAATGAAGCCATGCAGGCCCAGCCGGAGTTGACAATGGGTGGGGGGGTGGGGGGCATTTACAGCCGTTCTACTCCACCTGGGCCACAGTCACAACAGACCAGTGGGTCTTGGAGATCATCCGTGAAGGCTATGCACTGGAGTTTTTCAAACCACTGGCCGCAGCATTTGTCGCCTCTCCATGCAAGGCGCCGGAGAAGAGGGAAGTAGTCTGCGCCACTCTCCGGCACTTACTGCAACTTCGAGCAGTGGTGCCAGTGCCCCGAGACCAGTGCGGGTGCTGTCGATATTCAATTTATTTTGTGGTACCCAAGAAGGGAGGGGTCCTTCCAGCCCATCCTCAATCTCAAATATGTAAACAGGAGCTTAAGGATGCTGCATTTTTGGATGTAAACGTTACGATCAGTGATACTGGAATTGCAACAGGGCGAGTTTCTGTCATCCTTAGACCTCACAGAGGCTTGCCTGCATATTCCTATCAGGCCAGATCATCAAAGGTTCCTGTGTTTTGCCGTGCCGATGGGACACTTCCAATTCAGGGCTCTGCCCTTTGGCCTGGCCACGGCACTGCGCATTTTCACAAAGGTGATGGTAGTAGTGGCAGCAGAGCTGAGATAGGAAGGAATCTTGGTACATCCCTATCTGGATGATTGGCTTATTCAGGTGAGGTCCAAAGCAGAGGCCTACAGAGCTATGCAGCAAGTTCTGGAGTTCCTACAATATCTAGGCTGGGTGGTCAACCAGGCCAAGAGCCAGCTTCGACTGCTGCAGCACTTGGTGTATCTCAGGGCCTTGTTCGATACGAAGGCTGGTTCAGTATCCCTCCCCAAAGCCAGGATATGGAAGATTCTGGCACAGGTTCGTAGGTTTCTGCACATGAAGGCCCCATCAGCGTGGTACTACATGCAGCTGCTTTGTTTGATGGCGGCAGCCTTGGACCTGCTGCTGTGGGCCAGGTCCCACATGCGTCCACTTCAACACTCGCTCCTCTCGCGGTGGTCACCCCAGACATGCCCGTTGTCCCAGAGGAGGAGGTAAGGGCCATTTTAGAATGGTGGCTGAATCTGGCTCATTTTATTTATTTATTTTATATTTCTTATATACCGCCTTTCATGATATCAAGGCGGTTTACATTGAACAAACTGAAATTACATTGAACAGGGCATTATAACTTGGAGATAACTATTTTACAGGGGACATGGGCTATGGAGGGTTAAGTGGCTTGCCCAAGACCACAAGGAGCACCTGTGGGAGTAGAAACCCCAGTCCTTCTGGCCCAAGGTCGCTGTCCTCTAGTGGGATTTGAACCCCCGACCCTCTGGCCTGAAGTACCTTGCCCAACCACTAGGCCACTCCTCCATTCCGGCTCATCTCAAGGCAGGTATGCTGTTGGAACAGCCAACTGGATTTTGGTGACCACGGATGCAAGTCTCTCTGGCTGGGGAACCCACTATCAAGGCCAGGTGTCTCAGGGCTGCTGGTCCGCAGAAGAGGCCATGTAGTTGATCAATTGACTGGAGATGAAGGTGGTGTGATTGGCGCTACAGGATTTCAGGGTCCTGGAAGTGGGGAAATCCATCCGCATTTTCTACGACAATGCAACGATTGCAGCCTATATCAACAGGAGGAGATCCAGCTTCTGCAGTGGGCGGAGATGCATCTGGTAGCCCTGTCAGCAGCACATGTTGTGGGAAAGGACAATGTTCAGGCCTACTACCTCACTCGTCATGCCTTGGATCTCAGAAAATGGGAGCTGAATGCAGTGGTGTTTCATGACATCACGGTTCATTGGGGGAGGTCGGTCATAGATCTCATGGTCATGCTAACCAACACCAAAGCCACATGGTTCTTCAGCAGGCGCAGGGAACACATGTTGGAGGGACTCGATGCTTTGGTGCAGCCTTGGCCGATGAAAGGGCTTCCTGTATGTGTTTCTGTCATAGGCTCTTATCAGTTGGCTCTTACAGAGGATAGAAGCTCACGACGGGCATGTGATTCTGATAGCACCAGATTGGCCGAGAAGGCCTTGGTATGCGGAGCTCGTCCAAATACTGATGGATTGTCTGTGGAAACTGCCCAATAGGATCAACTTGTTGGGGCAGGGTCCAGTGTTGATGCCATAGGTGGATCGGTTCTCGCTTATGGCTTGGCTCTTAAGAGGGCAAATTTGAAGCATCGCGGTTACTCGGAGGCAGTCATTTCTACCATGTTAAATTCCAAGAAGCGTTCCACCAACTTGGCTTGCATCCATATATGGCATTGGTGCACAGATAGGGGCGCGAAGCCATTCATTTGCTCACTTACAGACATCCTGATGTTTCTCCAGGGAGGACTTGACTAGGGCCTAGCCCTCCGTTCCCTGAAGGTGCAGGTGTCAGCGTTAACCTGTTATCGGGGGTGAGTGCAGGGTCACTCGCAGGCAGTGTACCCGATGTTGTCCATTTCCTTCAGGCTGTCAGGAATGTGAGGCCGCGATTCTGGCTGGTGGTTCCACCCTGAGATCTGAACCTGGTCCTGGAGGTATTGGCAGGACTGCCCTTTGAACCCTTGGAAGACAGTCTTCTTGATGGTACTGTGTTCTTCATGGTGGATTTCTGATCTCCAGGCACTCTCCTGTAGGAACCCTTTCTCCATTTTACCAAAGAGAAGTTGGTGCTGCGTCTGGTGCCATCCTTTCTACCAAAGGTGGTGTTGTGTTTTCATTTGAATCAGGCAATTTTGCTCCCCATGTTTCCAAATAGCAGAAGGGAGGAGCGGGATCGCAGTCTTCATCGGCTGGATCTCCGTAGGGCGCTCCAGAGATACCTCAGGGAGGACAAGCCCTTTCATAAGATGGACCGGTTGTTTGTCCTTTTGGGCTGGCCTCGCAAGGGGGAGGCGGCTTCCAAAGCCTCGATTGTCCGGTGGGTGAAGCAGGCTATCGGGGCAGCATATACTTCACATGGGAAGGCCCCTCCTTTGGATCTGAGAGCTCACACCACTCGGGACCAGGCGACATCCTGGGCGAAGCACTGTTTGATTCCACTGGTGGACATTTGCCAGGCGGCAACTTGGTCATCGCTCCACACATTTTCAAAGCATTATCGGCTACGTATGCAGGCTTAGGGGATGCCAATGTGGGAGCCTCGGCTCTTCTGGTCGGTCTTGGGGATTCCACCCAGGGTTAGGTACTGCTCTGGTACATCCCAGTGGTGCTGGACTGGCCTGGAGAGACGAAGAGGAAGGAGAAATTAGACCTTCCTGCTAATTTTTTTTTTTTGAGTTCTCTCCAGGCCAGTTCAGGACCTACCCTGTTGTTTGCTCAGAAGAGTTGGATTAGTTTTATGGGTAGCCAGCTGAAGAGGGTTAGGCTCGTAGTCTCTAAAACTGAAGAATTATACCTTTAAGCCCGAGGAGAGGGCACGTTTGGAGGCTGGTGGCAGCTGAGCCAGTTGAGCCTGCTCACCTGTTCTTCCCTTAAGAGGCTGTAAGTTAAACAGTGTCCTAGGGGCACATAGTTCTGTAAAACAAAAAAGAAAAAAAAAGAAGGGGGACATAGGGGGACTAAGATCCCTAGGTTATTCTGTCTCCTTATAATTGTCATATGGTGATTGAGAGAGAAGGTTTGGTTATTCAAGGTTAGTGATTTATAGTTAGTTATCGTAGGCTGCTTTGTCAAGAGAAGACTGAGTCAGATACTGTAGGGGGAGCCAAATACTACGTCAGCAAGACTCTGTATAATTCAGTCCTCAGCTGCTGGAGGGGGCTGACAACCCAATGGGGCCTGGACTGGCCTGGAGAGAACTCAAGGAAAGACAATTAGCAGGTAAGATCTAATTTCTCCTTACTAATTGGACAACCAGATCTAGATTAGACTTGGTAAATGTCTCTGATAAGGCACTTAGACATGGTTTCACAATTTCTAGCAAAAGAACAATAGCTGGAATAAATCTCTACCCCAAGAGTCAATCAAAATCACAAGGCAAAAAATCCAGTTAGTACTTTCCATAGAGCTCCAGACCAGACAAACTTTGGATTAATGAGGAAACAGGAAGGAAGATCATCAGCAGAGTTAAGAGCAGGCTGGGTAGAACCAGCCCCAATGTAGACATAATGTCGTTTCTGCAAGATGCTTGCCTTCCAACCCCAGGGCTGCCAGTTTGAGGACAGCCTGTGATGAAACTGGAAGGGAAAATAAATTTTGAATTTCTTCATCGTCCCTCCAGTCCATTCCAGTCCAAATGTGTGGGTTATGCCTCCACAACAGCAATTGGCGACTGAGAATCACTGGTTTGATGATGTCATGGTATAAGGGTCTTGTGCAGCCTTTGGCTCACCAATATTTCTCAGTCTCCAGAAAATAGAAGTTGTCTCATCCCATGCAGCCTGTAACTGGATTGAATGGACATTTATAGAAATCTGTGAGCAGACCATTGGACATAGTGTGGCTATGGTCAGCTATAGAGTGTAGAACCCGGTGGTACTGGGTCCCTCCCCCCTACCTCCACCCATCCACCCACCTTCAGTTCTTAGGGCAGCATGCTTGAGGGGGGTCTCAGTCTTGATGGAGGCATCCTTCCTTCCTTCTTCCCAACTTTTGGGAGGGAGCAGGAGAAAGCCTAGTTGGGTACACTGTTCCTTCCTCCTCCTCACCTTTTGGGAGGGCACAGAGTTAGGTAGTTACTGTTCTGAGGAGAAAAAGGAAAAAAAAGCACAGCTGTCTCACCTTGCTTGGAGCTGGGAGGCTGATGTGCAACAGTCCTAGCTGCGATTCTCTGCCTGTTTCAGTGAGTGGGATGGGTGCCGGGAGGAACCCGCTTCCTCCTCTGTGTGGATGAGCACGACTGGGGCCATGCAGCCATGGTGGATAAGGGCCAGGTAGGAAGGATGCTCCCTTAAGGCCCAATAAGGCAAGGAGATCGGGTGGCTGAGTGTGCAGCTGCAGGCATAACCCAGATCACTGCAGCGCAGCACAAGTGCAATGGTGCAGAGAAGAGGCTGATTGAGGAAGAAACCATGCTAGTGTGCCCTAACAGAGTCAACGACAGGAAAATTGAGTCCAGTATGGAGCCTTTGATTTCTGCCACTGTAATGAAAAGGTTGGGCAACCTTGCTTAAGCCACTGCTTGCAGCTAAGAGGCACAATTCTTAGGTAGGCACCATGCTAAGCAGCAGCTAGTTTCTGTATACAGAGACGGCAAATGCTCCGGCAATGTGCTGGCTGCATTGGTAGACCCTCCAGCAGCAAATTGGTCTAGACTGTTCTTGGTGGGATCATCTGCCTGAGTTCTGAGCCCGCTGCTATGCTCTGGTACTTGAGCACCACCCTGTGCAGTACCACAGTAGGTAAACTTCAGGAGCAATCATTTAATAAGATTCCTCATGAAAAGCTGAGGAGATTATGGCGCTAACGACGGACATGGTTTTTCTGCAATCTGCCCAAGTCTTGGTTTGCAGGTACTGAGATATGGCTCCTTAAAATGCAGTCAAGGAGAGCTTAAAAGAAAAAAAAAAGCAATCCTGCCTGGCATCCTATCTGTACGATCTTTTTTTCTCTCCCTCTCCATGTACAGTCCATATGCCATTGGTGATCTTAGCCGAGCTGAATTGGCTTTCTTAGGAGTGTTGCTTGTTGAACTGCCTCTCATTTAAAAAAAAAAGTTAAGAAATTTCTTAGGAAGGTCGGTCTCTAAAGTGCAGAACATCAATTTATGCAGAGGACTTGGGGTTCTCCCAATTTTTGCAGTAGTTTCAGCCTGTCAGGGACAGTTTTAGTGTGTTTCTGGTGAATTTAGATAGTACACCCCTGAGTGGGATCTTGGTGGTTTAGTTAAATGGGTAGTGCTTTCTCTTCTTCTGACAGGTCAGGTAATAAAATCAAGGGTTTTGATAGGTAGTCAGGTGGTAGGAATTTGAAGTTGAGTGGCTTCAGGATCTTCAGGAGGCTTTTTTATGGAGGCAGAAGAGGTGAGGATAGGCACTGCCAATGGTAGTATGGTGTCTGGATAAGGGGCAAAGAAAAAAAAGCTCCTTGTTTGACTTTTGCCTGCTAGGTGCCCTGGATTTGAGAGAGTCACCTTTGTAAGCGGGGGACTAATCTTGATTGATGGTGTTCTTAGTACTCCTTATAGTGGCTTGTCCCAGACAAGGCGCTAGATGATCATTGGCCAATGTCACACTTCATATAGGATCTGCATGTTCCCAAGTTTCAGCCCATGTGCAGGCTACTGAGATGGCTATACAAAAAGAGGCAGAAGAATCCAGTAAGGGAGTTTCTTTGTTTCCTCAATGTTGCAGCCTATTAGCATGCACAATATGCTAGCATCCCATGTTAAGTTTTCCTCAGCTATTTGTACCATATAATGCAGACTGAGCAGGAGCTCGGGTTGGGAGCTGCCTGGCTTTTGCTCAGTGCACTTCAGTAAGCAGTTGTTGAGGGAGAGCTGATTAAGCGGAGTTACTTACCTGTAACTGGGGTTCTCCGTGGACAGCAGGATAAGTCAGCCACACTTGGTGACGTCATCCGACGGCGCCGAGACGGAAGTACTCTCCATAGCTCAGAAGGGCTTTGGCCCTTCTGAGCATGAGCCAACAGGCTCCACCCCCTGCCCGCCCCTAGCTAGCCAGTTCGTCACTAGCTAAGCCCTTGCCGCTAGGAGGCGGGCACCGGTCCTGAGGCCGACCCCTTCCCAGGGGAGGAGGGCGGGTATGTGTGGCTGACTTATCCTGCTGTCCACGGAGAACCCCAGTTACAGGTAAGTAACTCCGCTTTCTCCTAGGACAAGCAGGATGAGTCAGCCACACTTGGTGCCTCCCAAGCTATCAGCGCTGTGGTGGAAGGGAAGGCCGAGGCACAGATCAACTTCAGGGAGACACTTTCCCTGTGCAGAATGTCATATCGGTGTACTATGACCTGTCCCCGCCGAGCAACACTTGGAGGTAGTGCCAGAACGTGAACAGTGCACGTGTGTAGTACAACATGAAGTGCACGTGTGTAGTAGAACAACATGAAGTGAAGATGGCGTGCGCCCATGTGATGCAGAGTGCAACCATGAAGTGGAAGCTGCAGCAGTGGTGATTGTGGGAGTAGTTAGTCTCAGGCGCACATGTGCAGCCGCAGAGAAGAAGTCATGTGTAGCCACAGAGGATTCCCTCGAGCAGTGGCCGTGAGGTAGACAGTGCGAGCCAGGATACATGAGGTAGTCACTGCGAGCGAGGATAGCAACTGCAGAGTCGGATGTGCTACAAGAGTGGTGAAACGGAGCCTTAATGCAATCACCACAGTGAGGTGGTCACTGCGAGCAAGGGTAGGAGCAGCATCGAAAACGAATGTGTCTGTAAGAGCGATGCAAATGTGTATTAATACTGCAATGGCCGTGAGACAGTATGATGGACTGGCCCGGAGCATTCAAGCAGGAGGTAGTAGTCCAGGAGTTCAGACTGGATGGGTGTGTTTGTCCATGTTGCGAGGTCCAGGTCTTGCAGACATGGGCGATGGAACCCTTTGGCACGGCTTAGGCCTTGTGTTCACCCTCCACGTGGCTTGAACATGGAAGGCGGCGGCCAGGTTTTATTGGGGACAGATGAGATGAAGAGTCTGGTCCTTTGTTGTGCACTGTCCCATGTTTGTTCTGGGAGACGAAGAGTCTTGCCCCTAGTTGCTGGTGCCCTGCTCTGTGGGAGTGATGGGCATGTAGCTGCGCTGGGTGATACCCCTAAATGAAGCTTCTGCTCCTCCAGGGAGGGAGCCCGTAGTCCGAGGGCAGAAGTGCGACACCAGCACTAGCAGTTTTTATCGGAAAGCTTTCTGGCGGTCTATCTCAGTTTTGCCTACAGTGGCCCGGCAGCGGGACTGTCATCAGGGTAGTCCTCGACTGCCATCAGGGTGGTCCTCGAAGGGCTGGTTGGGGCCTGGGTGGTGTGGCAGTGAGGCTGGTGCGAGCAGTCAGCTGAGGCTGCAATCACAAGGGTAAGGGGGTAACGATCTGGCTGCTGAAACTCGCGCCAGGCACTGTAAGACATGCATGCAGCCTGGTGCCGTGGCACCTGTTTCATTCGTATCGCATCTGTGGGTCAGGTTTGAATTACCACCTGTCAACAGGGTTAGGCTATCGAGTCACGCAATGTCCAACGGCAATTTTCCAGTGGGAGAGCACCTCGTCTTAGGCTTTGCCTGGACGGGGTGGAAGAGGGAGTGGGAACCTGTTCCCTTCGTGTGCTGGTTTGAGGCTATGGTCAGGCTGTTGGCTGTCTGGCCAGGACCTAGAGTGCAGAGCCGCGAGATGGTGGTACTCAGCTGAGAATCGGACCGTTACACGGGGAGTATAAACACCGCTCACCAGCAGCAATACCAACCACTGAGCCAAGTGGGCGAGAGCTCAATTCCTAACATGATGTGTCGCCAGGTCGTGCACCGGTGACCTGTGCTCCTGCCCCCTGCCCTTTGTGAGTGAGGCATAGCAGTGATGTGGGCTGATCCTAAGGGTGTCCTGGGATTGGTGATCCCCAGAGTGGCCATGACCGGCCACCCTGTATATGTGCACCCAGCAGCCTTAAGAAGTTTTTTTTTTGGGGGGGGGGATTCTCTGCAGGATTATCAGGCAATAGTCTGTTGTCCCCGTGGCTCCTGTTCCTGGAGGGGTGAGAGCATCAAGAGTGCGGGTCTCAGTTAGGCCATTGGCATGGCAGCTGTGGAGTTTCGTCAGAGATGCAGGCTTACACAGTGGCGACCAGTCCAAAGCGTGGTAAAAATGGAAAGACAATTCTTTATTAATTGGCCTTTGACCGCCTGAAACAGGCCGTGTTTCATCACCCTTCGTCAGGGGCTAGCCAGGCACAGAAACTCCGGTGAGGATTATTAAAAAAGTCTTACATCATGTGGTTATAAAACTGTCTAGGTGAATATGCTCACTGCTTAGGCAAAGGGAGACCAAAGGTCAGTAAATCTTCAATCACAGGGCAACATCACATGTGTGAAGATATCCCCCACGAAATGTACCAACAAAAAACTGCCGGCAGAGGCAGGTGGCTTGAGGGAGAGGGTTGTGTACCATTCCCTGATCTTCGTGGGTACCATGGTCTTTATTGCAGGTGGTCCCCTGCCAAGACGTGTGTGTTTTTTTTTGTTTTGTTTTTTTATAAGATAGACTGGCAGTCACGGTCAGCAGGGTGCTGAAGACGGCGTCTATCAGAAGGTGACTGTATTGAGGGGCCTTGACCTAGCCCATGTTCGGGTCATCATATGTCTGTATACCTTTAGTGAAACGACACTATAGGTAACAGGACAATGGCCATGTTTGGACTGTGGCCTGACAAGTTGGGCCGTTGCCCCATACTCCCCTTCCATGAGTCCCTGGAGCAGATCAAGTCATAAGAATGCCATACTGGGTCAGACCACGGTCCATCAAGCCCAGTATCCTGTTTCCAACAGTGGCCAATCTAGGTCATACGTACCTAGCAGTATCCCCAAGAGACACAGGTTCCACAATGCTTGTATTGGGTCAAGCATTGATGTCCGGGGTCCCTTTTTTTTTAAATTAATTAATTTATTTATTTATTTACAGTTTCTTTTATACCACGCTATTCGACATCAGTGCGGTTTACAATGAACATAAAAACCACACGTCTCAAATAATTGATCAGTGCTTACAATGAACAGGTAAAATAAAACTTGGGTATACATTAAACAGGTTTCATGAACAGTGAAACAGTAACATGGGAACTATGTACAAAGCAACTAAATGCAGCTATATGTAGAGTTACATGAAACTAGGTAAATTTTCTTGGTAAGAGGAGGTGCAAGGTGCGATTGCAGTTCTGCAGATTAAGACTGTGAGGTGCATGGGTTTAATGTGTTGGCCTGGAGTGTGGTGGTGGGTTGGTATGGGGGGGTGTCCGAAACATCTTAGTGCTGCAGAAACAGGTGATGTTTCAGTGCCTTCCTGAACTGTGAGAGATCACTGATGGTTCTGATGCCTGATGGTAGGGCGTTCCAACATGATGGTGCAAAGTAGGAGAAGGCTCTGGATCTAGTGACTTGAGAGCATTTAATAATGGTTTATAGACCTTTTAATAATGGTTTATAGACCTTTCCTCCAGGAACTTGTCCAAACCTATTTTAAAACCAGCTACACTTATACCAAGTCGGCCGGGTTTGAAGTTAGCCGAGCCGCCGGGGTTCTTTAGGGGTAAGCCGGATCCAGGGGGGGGGGGGACCCAGGCCTTTGAGTGATTTGTGCTACAACAGGTAGGTTGGTGCATTGTGCTCTATGGCCCACCCTGTTATCACAGGGACATGGTACATCGGCTGGACATGAACCCATAACCTTCATTTCAGCATATAGCAACTGTACGGGTGTACTGTGCTGACACTTCCAGGGCAAGGTGACCTGCCCAAGGTCAATGGCGAATCAGATCTCCTGGGTGCTAGGATGGTGTACATATCTCCTGGGTGCTAGGAAGGTGTGCCAACAACTAGGCTACTCCTCCACTCGGGTTATGGAGGTATGTCATCCTGGGAATATATACAGGAGCGTGAGACCTGCTCTGCAGGATCCACAGCTGGGACCTGAACCTGTGACCCTCTGCACCAGGACACACTGGCTGTGTGTACTGCACTGTTGCAACAGTTGGTCTGTCCCGCAGAAGGATATGTGGAAGATGTGGAATCAGGATGAGATTGGACTGAGTTGGTTGTATCAGAGGTGGGCAAGTGGGCAAGCTCCTGCGGCCTGCTGCCTCATGTCAGCACAGGTGTGGCATGTACCATATTACCTTCCGGTCTTAGCGCGGGGCCCTGGAACCTATTGCTGGAGGGGACCGTGCTTTGCTCATAGTCACAGGGCATAGGATAAATGATCGATCACTGTAGGTCGACTACTGGAGGGGGCAAGAGACCTGTTCAGCTGGATGATGCCTCAAATCAGCAGTCCTTGATTTTGCACTGCTGGAGACCAGTGCTGGCCAAAAGACCCCCGAAGGTGCTGTCCGAAGAACGCATGATCTGGCCTGTACCTTGATCTGCTGGTTAGACTCCCACCCACACCGGAGGGAGGCCACAGAAACCAGAGATTTCTGGATTAGAAGGCAGGAACGGTGCCTGATGAGCCATTATGGCAAGCCATTAATCAAGCTCAGAGGTTTGGTGTAGGGCATCCCTTAGCAGACTCAGGGGTCGGGTCGGTGACTGGCCTGCAGACAGTACCGGCCGCAAATTGAGTCCTTGGTAGGAGTTGTAGGGATGTGCTCATCTTGAACCAGGCGTTCGTTGCCGTGGGTCACGTTTGATAGCGCTGTTCTCATTGGTGAGACTGGCAGATGAGGACGCTGTTGCTTTGCATGACATCCTTTGTCCAGTAATAGCTCCCTCTGAAGCACCCACGTGGTGCTAAGGGCCATTGAAAAGCATGCCTGGAGGTGTGAGAGGGACTTAAAAGCCCATCTGCAGGGAAGTGCTCTAGCACAAGATACTGTCTCCGGCACCGATTCTCTTTAGGTCCAATGTTATGTGGGTCTAATTGCGGGGGAGCGCATTCGGCTGGCTCGATGCCATTCAATTGCAGCGAGGAGAGGCCTCTGCTGCCCTGGAGCTGAGCCTTGATGTCCCGGAGCTGAGCCTTGATGCCCCGAGCCTATTGCAGCGAAAAAGAGGCCTCTGCTGTCATGGCAGGCCCACTTCAGCTCCTAGTGAATCCGTACTGCGCCACCGGGACGGAGGCTCTCAGCGTCAGGGGTTTCGAGCAGGCTATCCCAAGCTTCTGCTGCTGTCCCACGGCTGATAGGAGCCAGTCAGGTGGGGAGGGGGCGCACGCGTTCCTTCGGCGGGTCCAGCACCGGGGAAGAAGTAAAATAATGCCTCAGCCAGCCGTCTTCATTGGGCACTGTGGGGGATTGAACCCCTGATCCCTGCACCATTGGCAAGTGCCTAGTGGAGTGGCCCGACATGCTTGTCGCCGTCGGATATCCTGTAGTAGAGCGACAGCCAAGGGAGGCACAGGGCAGGGTTGGATGCCGACCTCGCTTCTCTTCCAACTCTGCCTCCAGATCGTGTGCACTCAGGCTCGGCGCCATGAAGAAGGCATCCCGGCGCCGAGGCTCGAAGGGTCAGAGAGGAGTGGCATCTGAAGAGTTCCAGCCAATAACGAAGTAGGGGATGGGGCTGGGGAGATGAGTCACTCCCGGGAGTATGGCGGCGTACATTTTACCCAGTGCCATTTGGAGAAGCAACTAGGCGCCGAGGGCTCTCCGCCCAGTCAGCCACGCCGACGTCGGGGCAGTCTGTCTGCTTGTCTGGGGCTGCCAATTGCTTCAGGAGCAGAGCGGAAGGGAGTCGGAGCCAATCGCTGCGCAGGTCCGTCAGAGCTGAGGGAGCCTGGAGGGGTGGAGCCTACGACCGCCGGACGAATAGCAGATGAGGAAGGTGCCAGGGGGCTGCTGGGAGCAAGATGGCTGCCCCCTGCCGAGTCCCACGTGTGCAGGCACACTATGACTCCGGCGCTGTCCCAGTGAAGCGAAGGTAAGACTTGCAGGATGATCCACTATAAGCAGGCCGGGGATGGAGGCAGGGCCGTATCCCGTGCCGCCTGTCTCCTCACAGGCAGATTCAGGAGTGGATTGCTGTGGCCGGGGATGGAGGCCGGGGCGCATCCCGTGCCGCGTGTCTCCTCCCAGGCAGATGCAGGGGTGAATAGCTATGGCCGGGGATGGAGGCCCGGGGGCTCATCCCGTGCCGTGCAAATCATTGTCGAGCCTTGGGTAACGCTCAAACTTGTGCCTGGGGATGGAGGCCTTAGAGGCACATCCCGAGCGGCTGCGGCAGCAGAAGCAGGCAGTGTTTCAGAAGGTCTTCAGAATGGGAATACCAGCCATGAAACGTTCAGGAATCTGAAAAGAAGAAAGACATCCGGGATAGAGTTAGATACCTTTTTAAATTGCATATAAGTAGATTTTGTTTGGAGAGTAGAAAATTCCGACTTGGTGGCAAAGCGGAAGAACAGAAACTGGCTAGCTAGGGGCGGGCAGGGGGTGGAGCCTGTTGGCTCATGCTCAGAAGGGCAAAAGCCCTTCTGAGCTATGGAGAGTACTTCCGTCTCGGCGCTGTCGGATGACGTCACCAAGTGTGGCTGACTCATCCTGCTTGTCCTAGGAGAATGTTGGGATCTCTCTAGTGGTGTCATATTTCGGCTCTGTGGTCATGAGGGGTGGGGGAGCAAGGACCATTGGTGATTTGTGAGGGATGGTGTGATTCTCTCACTCCCCTAATAGTTGTTATACATGTGTTGTGATTTTCCTTTAGCTTGGCCATTTTATTTGCATTTCTGAGGCTTTGTCCTTCCTTTTTGGTTATGGGCTCTAATTTTCTCTTGTGTCTCCTTCTGGTGAGGGAGATGGTAAGGGTGTGAGAGACTCAGTTATAGGCTGTTTCCTCTGGGCTATGGTAGTCTTGCCATCAGAGATAATTGTTCTAAGCTGTGCCTTATTGCTGCTGATTGTGAACTTGAGCATGGCATTTGACCTTTTATTGACGCAAATGCAGGTTGGATTTGAGGGCTCTTTGGGGGCAGAGAGATGTCTATGGACCAGAATGCAGCTGACCTTGAGCTATGAGAAAGTTCATTCCCAGCTGATGAGTTACTGTAGGAGAGCCTTTTGTTCTTCCCAGTGTGTCTCCTGTGAGGCAGCGAAATGCCTGTTCACAGGAGATTCCGCACTGAATCCTGTTGAGCTGTCTGTTTTTTGCTGTGCAGCATACAATGCTTAGATATAGTTTTCTGCCAGAGAAGGACCTCTAGTGGAAGTTGGACTCAAGTAAGCTCTCCCTGCTTGGGTCTGTCTTCTATCACGAAGATCATTATCTTCAAAACTGGCCTCTGACAAAAAACAAAAAAGTCAAAGGCAAGTGTTCAGGGTTTGAACGGTTGTTTCTCAAGTGGTGCTTAGGACATCGGGGTCTCATTTGCCCATTTCTCTGTTGCCCAGGTGCGCACATCTCTTTAGCTGTCCTAGCGAATTTGCTGCCTCAGAGGTGGGGCAATAGTGTGGTGTCAGCTCATGCATGGTCTCAGTGTTGGAGACTACAGCCAGGTCGTTTTGAGTCAAATGGAGCTGTCTTGGCTATGGTGGTCAGAAATGTCCATGATTTCAAACTCTAGCCCTCCGGGTCACCATCAGCTGCAGGCAACCATGGTTCATGGCAAATTCATCTTGCAGTTCAGTGAGGGCTGTTTCCTCCTAGAGTTAGTTCTGGATTCAGAGAAAGTGGAGATATCCCTGGGCAAATCCCAGCCTGTCAGGAGTAGCACCATCTATTAGTTGGGGCACTCAGTTACACTTAAGTTGCTTGGGATGCCCTTGGTAGTTTCTTGCCGCAGTGAGAGCCTTGGAAAGGGTTTAGGTACTTGCACTGTCACCAGTTGGCTTTTCAGTAAGTCCAAGCAAACGATTGCAGAGGTCGGAAACCTGTATGTTTGGGTTTCAGATCCATTTTCAAACCAGTTGTGGTTTGGAAGAGCTACCAAGATATGGCATCAGTTGTTTGATGGGGAGGGTTTGGTCTGGAAAGGCGAAAAGCCTCTAGGCATGACTGGTATTTCGGATCTTTTGTGGTGCGTCAGGTGGTCCTAGGTGATAAAGTGAGTCAGGTCATGATCCTTTTTCCTCTCTATCTTCTTGCTCTAACTGAAACCTGGCTCCTCCCAGAAGACTCGGCGTCAGTCGCTGCTCTCTGTCAAGGCAGCTATCAGTTCTCCCACACGCCTCATCCCACTAGCCATGGTGGTGGTGTTGGGCTTCTACTCTCTCTTTACTGCCAATTTCAACCCCTCCTGTTGCCTCAGTCTCACTCCTTTCCCTCCTTTGAAGTCCACTCCATCTGCCTTTTTACTCCACTATCTCTCCAGGTAGCTGTTATTTATCAACCTCCTGCCAG
The DNA here is from genome assembly GCA_033557465.1 of Ichthyophis bannanicus. Lineage (NCBI taxonomy): Eukaryota > Metazoa > Chordata > Amphibia > Gymnophiona > Ichthyophiidae > Ichthyophis > Ichthyophis bannanicus. Next base: position 935,408,315 of record CM066033.1, on the reverse strand, counting down.
GCCACCTCTACCTTTCTCACTGACTTTAACTCATGACTTTCCTTCTTTCTGGATTCATATTTCCTCTCCCTTATTCTCAGGGACTTTAACATTCATGTTGATAACCTCTCTGACCCTTATGCTTTAAAACTTCTTTCCCTTATCTCCTTATTTGACTTCCAGCTTTGATCTATTGCCCCCACTCATCAGCACGGCAACTGCCTTGACCTTGTATTCTTCTCTAATTGCTTACCCTCAAACTTCTGAACCTCAGTTCTTCCCTTATTGGACCATCACCTGCTAAGCTTCACTCTTCATCACTCACCACCTCAATCTCGCCCTGTCTCCAACCTCTTTAGAAATCTTCATGCAATTGACCCTTTGGCTCTCTCCTCCACTATCTCATCACCTCTTTCCTCCACTATGTCATCTGAGTCTGTTGATGAGGCAGTAGCTTCCTATAACACTGCACTCTCCTTGGCTCTGGATGCTCTTGCTCTGCCCATGCTACCTCCTTGAGATGTACTATATTCCAACCGTAGCTGTCTTCCTCTACTTACTATCTAGGTAGGTATCTATCTGGGAAGGACAGACTAGATGGGCCTTGTGGTCTTTTTCTGTCATCATGTTTCTATGTTTCTATCTACGTTCCTGTGCCCGTTCAGCTGAGCGCGCTTGGTTCAAGTCCCGCACCATTGCGGACTTTCTGAACTTCAAATCCATGCTTTTCTTCTCTTTCCAGTCAGCCATAGCACTCGCCAAACAAGACTATTATGTCCATCTGACTAATTTTCTTGCCTCTGACCCTCGCCGTCTCTTTACAACTCTCAACTCTCTCCTCAAGGTGCATCCGCCTCTGACCCCTCCTTCCCTTTCTGCCCAAATCCTGGCTGACTGGTTTCCTTGACAAAATCCACAAGATCACACTCCAATTCCCCCTGATGTCGGCTACTTCTCTTCTTCCCCCTCTTCACTCCCAACTCCCCCCCCCCATCTTTGCTACCCTCTTCCTTTTCTATGATCTCTGAGGAGGAAACCACACACCCTCTTTCCTCCTCCAAACTCACTACTTGCTCCTGTGATCCTATTCACACCCATCTGCTAAGCTCCATCTCCTCCACTGTTGTCCCTTCTATCTCTCATATTTTCAACCTATCACTCTCTACTACAACTGTCCTTGCAGCCTTCAAGCATGCTGTGGTCCCACCTCTCCTCTAGAAACCCTCACTAGATCCTACCTATCCTCTATCAACCTATATCCCACCTCCCCTTTGTTTCTAAACTACTTGAAAGTGTGGGTCACTGCCATTGCCTTGACTTTCTGTCTTAAGCCCTCTTGGATCCTGTACAATCTGGCTTTCATCCTTTACATTCTACTGAAACAGCTCTTGCCAAATTCTCCAGCGACCTGTTCCTGGCTCAATCCAAGGGCCTTTTCTTGATCCTCATCCTTCTTGACCTTTCTGCTGCTTTTGACACTGTTGGCCACAGCCTTCTCCTCGATACCTTGTCTTCGCTTGGTTTTAAGGGCTCTGTGTTATCCTGGTTCTCTTCTTATCTCTCCCATTGCTCTTTCAGTGTTTGTTCTGGTGGATCCTACTCTACTGCTATCTTAGTTGGTGTACCCCAAGGATCTGGCTTGGGTCCACTCCTTTTCTCTCTCTCTAAACACAGTCCCATGGCTTTCAGTACCATCTTTACACTGATGAGTTCCAGATCTACCTCTCTACACCTGAAATCTCTCCGGCAATCCAGGCCAGGATCTCTGCCTGCCTTTCTGACATTGCTGCTTGGATGTTTCACCGCCGCTTGAAATTGAACATGGCCAAAACTGACCTTCTTCTCCAGGACCAAGCAGGAAGTCAGTCCTCACTTATGGGTGACGTCGGCGCCGACGGAGCGGTCCTCTTCCCGCCCAAGGGTGCCATCTTAGCCAGTCTTCTTTTTTCCGCGGAGCCCTACAGACGTACCCGTCGTGTCCCCGCGAAAAAGTTGATTTTTACTCATATTTTCTCTTTTTTCCTTTGGTTCGACGCCGGTCTTTTTCCCGCCCGGACTCGCGACGCCGGTCACGAGTCCTCTTCTTCTTTTTCGGTTTTTTCTGACTTAGTCAGTTTCGTTTTCGGTTTTTCCCTGGCAGCCGGTCCTTTGACCTCGCCGGGGCCCTTTTTCCCCCGATGGCTGCCAGTGGTTTCAAACGGTGTGGTCAGTGTGACCGAAATATGTCACTAACTGACACACACGACAATTGCCTCCGCTGCCTGGGCCCGGATCATGAAGAAATGATCTGTGGGCCCTGCGGCAAAATGTCCTCCAAAGCGTTGAGAAATCGGCGGCATCAGCGGGATAGGATCTTCGCTGACCCCAGCCGTACCCGGACCTCGTCGGAGGCCTCCGCGTCCAGAGGTTCCAGCTCGGACCGTCGCCGGAGTTCCTCCGACAGGGGTTCTCCCTCCGGGGACCATCGACGAAAGGTGAAACCCGCAAGGGCGGCGTCGGTGGACGCTCCTGGCTCCGCGAGGGCCAGGTCGCATAGCCCCGATAGCCGTCCCGGGTCCTTGGAGAAGGAGCACCTCTCGAAGCGACCTCGCCTGGAGTCGGAGCTGCCTGCTCGGGTAAGTCCTGTGGTCCTCCTGGACTCGCCTCCGAGACCGCCGACGTCGGGCCCGACGCCGTCGGGGCCCGAGTCGGGGGCTGCTGGGTCACCTGAGCTCGGACTCAGGTTGACGGCCTTGGAGAGCAGACTGTCTGCCTTCATGGACCAGCAGCGGGCACTGCTCGCTGGCTTCGCTGGCGCCGCTGCCCCGACCGCCGGGACGTCGACGTCTAAGTCGACCCCGGAGACCGAGCCGATCCTCGAGTCGATCCTCGGTCGAGGTCACCCTCGGCCTCCCGTTCAGGACCGAGGTCGCCGATGCCGACTCCCTCGGCGTCGGGGCGGCAGGCGCCGCGCCCTGCCCGGGCCGACCCCACCGAGTCCTCGTCGGAGTCGGTCTGGGAGTCTGAAGAGGAAGAGTCGCCTGATTCTTTTCGGACTCGGTGTGTCCCCTCGGACTCACCTGAGTCCGAACCTCGGACTCACCTGAGTCCGAACCTCGGAAGCAGTCCCCCCCGGAGGATGCCCGGTTCTCGGACTTCGTCAGGGATATGGCCAAGGCTTTGGCCTTCCCTGCGGATCCCGAGGAGGAGCCTCGAGCCGAAGAGCTCGACGCCCTCCAGTATGACTCTCCCGCCAGGGAACACTTTACTGTACCGGTTCCTCCCATGCTGGAACGACTACTCTTCCGCATGTGGGAGAGTCCGGCCACCTCGCCGGTCCTGAGCAAGCGGGTCGATTCTATCTATCGAGTCCGCAAGAGCCCTGGCTTCCAAAAAGCACAGCTACCACACCATTCCATGGTAGTGGAATCGGCCATGCATCGTCTTAAGAGCCAGAAGATGCACTCCTCGGTTCCTCCTGGCAGGGAGGCCCGTAACCTGGATGGCCTTGGTAAGAAGTGTTTCCAGGGCTCTATGCTTGCGTGTCGTGTCCAGACCTACCAGCTATACATGGGCATGTATCTCCGAGACCTGGCTAAAGAGCTAGCCGGATTCTCCGCTGGTTTGTCCGAGGAACCCTTGCGGAGGTTCCTGGCCTTGTCCACTGGCATTCGGGAATGCTCAAAATTCATATCCCGAGCAGCCTATGATGGCTTTGAAGCATCGGCTCAAGTGGCCGCAGCCGGCATCGGTGCCCGCCGACAGGCTTGGCTTCAGTCGTCTGACCTTGAGCCCTGGGTGCAGGACAAGTTGGTCGATGTCCCCTGCCGAGGCGAAAACCTCTTTGGCAAGCCCATGGCTGAAAAGGCTGCACAAATTGAGACGGAGACTCTCACCAGGACTAGGCTTTCTAGGAAGACCTCCGCCCCTTCCCAGAAAAAGAAGGGCTCGGGAAAGAAGTCCTTTTACCCGAGGAAGGCGGCTGCCTACAAACAATACCCCCAATATCAGGCCCCTGCAGCTCCCCAACAGGGCCAGCAGGCCAAGGGACGGGGTAACGGGTCCCGTAGGCAGCAAGCCCCCAAGCCTGCACCACCAGCCCCTGCTCAGCAGGGTGGGGGCTTTTGACTCCTTAAGCATAGCCTCTCCCCCCCCCCGCTGGTTCCTCCCAACACCGGAGGCCGGCTGGTTCACTTCGCCCACAGGTGGTCCAGCATCGCCTCAGATGCCTGGGTGCTTCAAGTCGTGCGAGAAGGCTATCTTCTCCACTTCCACCAGGTCCCTCCCTCCTATTTTCCGGGAGAACCTCCACGACCCCCTCTGCACAGGGAATTACTCCTTCAGGAGTTAGCAGGTCTTCTACAGGAACAGGCGGTGGAACCGGTGCCCCACCACCTGAAAGGTCAAGGCTTTTATTCCAGGTATTTTCTAGTACCAAAAAGGACAGGAGGCCTCAGACCCATCCTGGACTTGCGCAACCTCAACAAATTCCTCGTGCGGGAAAAGTTCAAGATGCTTACCCTTGGAATCCTTCTGCCCTACCTCCAGCAGGGAGATTGGCTATGCTCCTTGGATCTAAAGGATGCCTACACGCACATCCTTATCCACCCAAGCCACCGCCAGTACCTAAGGTTTGTGGTGGCCGGAAATCATTACCAGTACAGAGTACTACCCTTTGGCCTGTCCTCCGCACCGCGAGTCTTCACAAAATGTCTCGCGGTGGTGGCGGCCCATCTCCGGCTTCACGGCCTCTATGTCTTTCCGTACCTCGACGACTGGCTCATCAGGGCAGCGTCCGCTGCGGGGGTCACCAACGCCACACGCCGCACGGTGACTCTTCTGCAGTACTTGGGCTTTGTTATAAACTTCGCAAAGTCCACTTTGCTCCCCTCACAGGATCTCGAGTTCATCGGCGCAAGGCTGCACACTCCTCAGGCACGAGCGTTCCTACCGCTTGACAGAGCTCAACGGCTCATGGACCTAGCCGGCCGTTTTCGCAGCCAGCCCCTGGTCTCCGCCAGGCGCTTCCTGAGACTACTCGGCCATATGGCTTCCACCGTCCATGTGACCCCCAATGCCCGCCTGAATATGCGGCCTGCTCAATGGTGTCTCCGCCGGCAGTGGCAACAAGCCACAGGCGGCCTAGCAGACCTAGTGCGCGTCTCCGAGCCGCTGATCTCGTCTCTCCAGTGGTGGCTTCATCGGCCGAACCTGGTACTCGGCATGCCTTTCCAGTCACCTCAGCCGGCCCGGGTGCTGACAACAGATGCATCCCTCCTGGGCTGGGGAGCACATTGCCAAGGGGCACGTACTCAGGGCCTCTGGACCACGTGGGAGTCTGCTCAGCAGATCAACTTCCTGGAGCTCAGAGCGATCCGCCTGGCTCTCAAGGCCTTCTCCCACCTGACCTCTCACCAGTCCATCCTTGTCCAGACGGACAATCAAGTTGCCATGTTCTACGTGAACAGGCAGGGGGGCACGGGCTCCTTCCCTCTCTGTCGGGAGGCACAGAAGCTCTGCTCTTGGGCCGTCAGTCGCGGCGTTCTTCTCAAGGCACTTTATCTCCCAGGCCAAGAAAATTGCCTGGCGGACAAACTCAGCAGGGTCCTCCAGCCGCACGAGTGGCGCCTGGATCCCTTGGTAGTTCAGAAGCTCTTTCTAAAGTGGGGCCTCCCCACGATGGATCTCTTTGCCAGCCCTCTCAACCGGCAACTTCCTCGCTTCTGCTCTCGTCAGCCGCATCCCCTTCGAGTTGCGGCAGACGCTTTTCTACTCTCATGGGCGGAGAACCTTCTGTATGCTTTTCCTCCCATCCCGCTAGTCTCTCGAACTCTTTTCAAGGTTCTACGAGACAAAGCTTCCATGATCCTGATCGCTCCTCGCTGGCCCAGACAGCCGTGGTTTCCACTCCTGCTGCAATTAGCGGTGGAGGATCCATTCCCTCTGGGGTTTCAACCGGATCTCCTCACTCAAGATCAGGGGTCTCTGCTACACCCCAACCTCAGATCTCTCAATCTAATGGCCTGGCTGCTGAGAGGGTAGTCCTTGCTCCCCTTCTCCTGCCGGCAGAGGTGGAAGAGGTCGTCTTAGCTTCTCGGCGACCTTCTACCCGCAAATGCTACGCTTTTCCGTTTGGTGTACCCAGCAGTCTCAGGATCCCTTCTCCTGCTCGGTGTCGGTGATCTTGCAGTACTTGCTCTACCTCTCTAATCTGGGACTTAAGTCCAACTCCGTCAAAGTTCACCTCAGTGCTCTTTCAGCACATCATGTACCGGTGGACGGCAGACCTCTTTCCAGCGACCCTCTCGTAGCGAGGTTTCTCCGAGGTCTCCTTCTACTTAAACCACCTCTCCGCCCGCCAGCGCCTGACTGGGATCTGAATGTGGTTTTGCAGCGGATCACCTGTCCGCCTTTTGAACCTATGGCTACCTGTTCTCTCCGTTTTCTTTCTTGGAAAACATTGTTCTTGATAGCCCTCACTTCCGCTAGGCGCGTAAGTGAATTGCAGGCCCTCGTGTCTGATCCCCCTTACACTCGGTTCTACAAAAATAGGGTAGTCCTACGGACTCACCCAAAATTTCTTCCAAAGGTGGTCTCCCCCTTTCACATCAATCAGGAGGTGGTACTTCCGACCTTCTTTCCCAGACCACACTCCAGCCGAGCTGAAACGGTCCTCCATACCCTGGACTGTAGAAGGGCATTGAACTTCTACCTTGACCGTACGCGGGAGCACCGTAAAGCTGCTCAGCTTTTTGTGTCTTTTGACCCCAATAAATTGGGGCTCCCGGTCTCCAAGCGTACTCTGTCCATCTGGGTTGCGGACTGTATCACTTGGGCTTATGGGGCAGCCGGACTCTCCTTGGAAGGTCGAGTCACGGCTCATTGCGTTCGGGCAAAGGCTACGACAGTGGCTTACCTCCGCTCTGTTCCATTGGCAGACATCTGCCGGGCCGCTACTTGGTCTTCGAGCCAGACCTTTGCGGTCCATTACTGTCTTGAGAGGGAGTCCCGCAGGGACAGTGCTTTCGGACAGGCAGTCCTCCGTAATCTCTTTGAGGTTTGAGCAACTCCTACCCTCCATCCCGGATGTGGGCTACCGGTGGGTAATAATTCAGCGAAGATTCCTTCCTTCTGTGCTGCTGAGCTAGAGGGAGCTCATTTTTGTGCTTAGGGTCTCCGGTAGCCTTAAGCTTGGGAGTCCCATAAGTGAGGACTGACTTCCTGCTTGGTCCTGGAGAAAGCGTAGTTACTCACCTGTAACAGGTGTTCTCCAGGAGCAGCAGGAATCAGTCCTCACAACCCTCCCTCCTCCCCTTGGAGTTGCAATCATCTGCTTTAGTTTTTTTGCAAATTTTTATGCTGTCTTTTTTAGCTATGTCATCTGACTGGCTAAGATGGCACCCTTGGGCGGGAAGAGGACCGCGCATGCGCGCTGCAATTCCCAAAGGCTTTCTTTGAAAGCTGGGGAAAATTGCTCCGCGAGGGCTCCGTCGGCGCCGACGTCACCCATAAGTGAGGACTGATTCCTGCTGCTCCTGGAGAACACCTGTTACAGGTGAGTAACTACGCTTTATTTTTCCCCCTAAACCCTTCTCTTCCCTTCTTCCTTTCTTGGTCTCTGTGGATAACTCTCTACTCCTCCCAGTCTCCTCAGCTTGCAATCTTGGGGTTGTCTTTTACTCCTCTCTCTCCTTCTCCACACACATCCAACTGATAGCTAAAACCTGCAGTTTCTTTCTTTATAACATCAACAAAATTTGACCATTGCTTTCTGAACACACTACTAAGACACTTATCCACTCCTTAGTCACCTCCCTTCTAGACTATTGTAACCTACTCCTTGCTGGTCTCCCTCTGAATTCTCTCTCTCCCCTTCAATCTGTTCAACACTCTGCTCACGGCTAATCTTCTGCCAGCCTCATTATGCTCGTATTGCCTCTCTTCTCAAGTCACTTCATTGGCTCCCTATCCATTTCCACATCCAGCTCAAATTTCTCCTGCTGAACTATAAGTGCATTCACTCTTCAGCTCCTCACTACCTTTCCTTTCTTATCTCTTACTATACCCCTCCTTGTGAACTCCGATCTTCTGCAAATTGCTTCTATCTGTGCCTTTCTCTTCTATTGCTAACTCCAGACTTTGCTCTTTTCACCTTGATGCTCCTTATGCCTAGAACAAACTACCTGTATGTCTGGCGCCTTCTCTGACCCTTTTCAAATCCATGCTGAAAACTTATCTCTTCACTGCTGCTTTTAGATCTTACTCAACTGGTCTCCTTTGCGTTTCCTTACCATTCCCCCTAGATGTATCCCATATCTAAAGCTACTGTGTTGTCGGTCTTGACTAGATTGTAAGCTCTGAAGAGCAGGGACCGTCTTTTACGTGTGTCTGTGCAGCGCTGCATACGTCTTGTAATGCTATACAAATCTTCAGTAGTTGTAGTAGTAGTAGGTCCTTCGATCTTCTCCGTGGCCTCTGTTAGGCCGTTGACTTGGATCTTCCAGAACAAATGGGTGGAAGATCCAAAATGGTTGGGGTAGGTGTTTTGGTTCATGGCTATTGTTTTCCCTGGAATTGACTTGTTTCTTCATTTTAGCTGGACCCTGCTAAAGGCTGGGCTTGGGGAAAAAAGAAGCCTCTTTTCTTGAGCCAGAGCACCTCTCTTTGAGAGTAACCATTAGGTCTAGCTGATTTAACCCCAGTTATGGAGCCTGTCTGGGAGAAGGGCTCAGGAAATGGTTTCTTTGTCCCTGGAGTTCATTGTCACCAATGTTGTGCTTGAGGCTGGAGCAATCGGAGTTTGAAAAGGTGCTGACACAGATGCAGGAGGTACTGTTTGCTGGTGCTGGAGGTTGAATGCCAGCATTTTTCTTTCTTCTCTTTTGCTTGGTAGGCGATTATTGGAAGTTTTGGACTTTGGTGCTCTTATCCATTTAGTGCCCTGCATTTCTCTATTCTGTGGTTGATAAGCATTCATGAGGGCCCCCCTTGTTCCCTTTAGGAGACCTTCTGGGGGATTTGGGCACTAAAGACAAGCTGTTTCAGCAGGTAGGTTTCCACAGTTCTTACTAATGTAGTGCGTAGGGTCTTTTGATCTTATGTATGAAAAAAATAATCCTCAGAGTTCCTTGTTTTGCCTCTACCAGGCCTCGGCATCAGGTCTCTTTCAGCCTCTGGCCCTGCTGGGATTGCTGGGGCTGCATAATTCAAACATAGGTGGGCTCCTTGTCAGCTAATCACTTCAAACATGTTTCTTATGAGGCACAGCCTGGTGCAGAGTTTTCTTCCCTTTCTCTGGGACTCAAATGTGGTCTGTCTGCCTTCCTCAAGGCTTTGCAGTGGCAGAACGCACGGAAGTAGATCATGGTGCTCTTTTGCAGCACAGATGTGATAAGCTGGGTTCCTCTGTCTCCTCCTCCTCCCCCCTGTTGTTAGGTACTGCTTTGGTATACCCCACATGTCTGGACTGGACGGGAAGGATGATGAGGAAGGTGAAATTAGGCCTTACCTGCTAATTTTCTTTCCTTGAGTCCCTCAAATCCAGTCCAGAATTCGACCTACTTCTAGTTAGTGCCCAGCTTTAGAGGAGCGACCGTCATTGGAGTATGGTATCGGGAGGTGGTTTCAGTTGTCCAGCCTGGTCATATTGCATCTTCTGTAGGCTATGACTCTGTATGGCTATTAATTTTTTTTTGTGCCCATATCTAGAGGTTATGCATCAAAGAAGAGTGACTTATATCCACTTTTGTTTGGGCCTCCTCCGCAGCAGCTGTGGGTAGGTGATAAGTATAGTATCTGCGCTATGAATGCATGGGTGCCTGGTACTAATTGTCTCTTTTGGAGTTTGTTTTGTTGCAGAAATGCTGTTGAGCGAAAGGCTGCACAAGACCCTTATAACAAGACATCATCAAATCAGTGGTTCTCACTCTCCATCTGCTGGTGGTGAGGCATAACCTATGCGTCTGGACTCGACTGGAAGGACTCACCGAAAGAAAATTAGCAGGTAAGGCCTAATTTCACTTTTCAGTGTTCCTTTTGGCTTAGAAATTATATCAACAAAATTTTCAATTTTGTTTCATAATTCCCATTTTGTTTCAAACAAATTCACGTTCCTAATAGTGGTGCTCAAAGAAATCAGGGAAGCTAACAAAAGTTACAGCACAGTAATAATAATGGGTGATTTCAATTACCCCAGTATTGACTAGGTCAGTGTCACGGCAGGAGATAAATGGGAGATAAAGTTTCTAGATGAAATAAATGACTGCTTCTTGGAGTAGCTGGTTCAAGAACCGACCAGAGGGGAAGCCATTTTGGACCTAGTCCTTATTGGATCACCAGATCTGGTGCAAGAGATAAGGGTGTTGGGGGTCACTTGGCAATAGTGATCAAAGCATGATCGTGTTTGATTTAATTAATGGAGGAGGGATGATAAGGAAATCCACAGTACTACCCTTTAACTTTCGAAAGGGAGACAATGATAAAATGAGGAAAATAGTTAAGAAAAAACTAAAAGGAGCAGTTGCAAAGGTTAAATACTTACATCAAGCTTGGGTGTTGTTTAAAAATACTATCTTGGAAGCCCAGACCAGCTGTATTCCACGCTTTAAGAAAAGTGGAAGTAAATCCAAAAAACTGCCAGCATGGTTTAAAGGTGAGGTCAGAGAGACTGTTGTTGCCAAAAAAGCATCTTTCAAGAAATGGAAAAAAGAGCCAAATGACGAAAACTGGAAATGGCACAAGCACTGGCAAGTTAAATGCAAGGCATTGATAAGGCAGGCAAAGAGAATTTGAGAAGACGCTTGCTGTGGAAGCAAAAACGCATAATAAAGACTTTCTCAAGTACATTCGTAGCAAAAAAACAGTGAGAGAGTCAGTTGGACCATTAGATGATAGAGGGGTAAAAGGGGTACTAAGAGGGGACAAGGCCATAGCGGAGAGACTGAATGAATTCTTTGCTTCGGTCTTTATTGAGGAAAATGTAGGAATGTCACCAATGACTGAAGTGGTATTTAAAGGTGATACTGTGGAAGAATTGAATGAAATATCGATACACTGGGAAGATATATTATAACTATTTGATAAACTGAAGAGTAGCAAATCACCTGGACCGGATGGTATACATCCAAGGGTGTTGAAAGAACTGAAATATGAGATTGCAGACCTGCTATTAGTAATCTGTGAACTAACATTAAAATCATCTGTAATACCTGAAGATTGGATGGCCAATGTAACACCAATTTTTAAAAAGGGTTCGAAGGGTGATCTGGGAAACTACAGACCGGTGAGCCTGACATCAGTACTGGGGAAAAATGGTAGAAACTATCATAAAGAACAAAATTACTGAACACGTAGATAGTCATGGTTTAACGGGAGACAGCCAACATGGCTTTAGAAAAAGAATATCTTGTCTTTCTAATCTGTTACGTTTTTTTGAAGGTGTGAATAAACAGGTAGACAAAGGTGAGTCGGTTGATATAGTGTATTTGGCCTTTCAGAAAGCCTTTGACAAGGTCCCTCATCAGAGACTTGCCAAAACTTAAAAGTCATGGAATAGGAGGCAGTGTACTATTGTGGATCAGAAACTGTTTAAAAGGTAGAAAGCAGAGGGTAGGGCTAAATGGCAAATTTTCCCAATGGAGAAAAGTGAATAGCGGAGTACCCCAGGGATCTGTGCTGGATCCGCTGCTTTTTGACATATTCATAAATGACCTGGAAAAGGGAATGAGTGAGGTTATCAAACTTGCAGATGACACGAAACTAAAGTTGTTAAAACCCATGAGGATTGTGGAAAATTGCAAGAGGATCTTGATAAATTGGAAGACTGGGCATCCAAATGGTAGATGAAATTTAATGTGGACAAGTGCAAAGTTACGCACCTAGGAAAGAACAACCCAAACTATGGTTACACGATGCAAGATTACACATTAGGAACCACCACCCAGGAAAAAGATTTAGGCATCATAGTGGATAATATGTTAAAACCCTCCGCCCAGTTCGCAGTGGTGGACAAGAGAGCAAATAGAATGCTAGGTAAGGAAAGGAATGGAAAATAAAACAAAGGATATTATAATGCCTCTGTATCATTCCATGGTGCTACCGCACCCTGAATATTGTGTGCAGTTCTGGTACTGTATCTTAGAAAGGATATAGCGTTATTAGAAAAGATACAGAGAAGAGCCACCAAAATAGTAAAGAGGATAGAAGGATAGCCCTATGAAGAGAGGCTAAAAAGGTTAGGGCTCTTCAACCTGGAAAAGAGACTGCTGAGGGGGAGATATGATAGAGATCTATAAATTAATGAATGGAGTGGAACGGGTAAACGTAGATCGATTGTTTACGGTATCAGAATATAGAAAAACTAGGGGATATGCAATGAAGCTACAGGGTTAACCTATTTAAGACTAATAAGAGAAAATATTTTTTCATTCAACATGTAATGAAACTCTGGAATTTGTTATCGGAGGATGTAGTAAAAGCTGTTAGTGTAGCTGGGTTAAAAAAGGTTTGGACAAGTTCCTAGAGGAAAGGTCCATAAACCATTATTAAAAAGGTTCCACAATGCTTGTACTGGACAAGCAGTGGATTTCCCAGGTCCCCTTTAATAAGACATTATAATATCTTTTTGTTTTATTCTCAGTTCTTTTCTTTATCATTCCTAGCATTTTATTTGCCTTCTTGGCCGCTGCTCACACTGGGCGGAGGGTTTCAACGTGTTATTCACAGTGACGCCTAAATCTTTTACCTGGGTGGTGGTTCCTAATGCGGAGCCTTGCATTGAGTAACCATAGTTTGGGTTGTTCTTTCCTAAGAGCATAACGTTTGCACTTGTCCACATTAAAGTTTATCTGCCATTTGAACGTCCAGTCTTCCAGTTTATCAAGATCCTCTTGCAATTTTTCACAATTCTCTTGGGTTTTAACAACTTGGAATAATTTTGTGTCATCTGCAATTTTGACTACCTCACTCATTATTTCCATTTCCAGGTCATTTATGAATATGTTAAAAAGCAGCAGACCCAGCAGAAATCTCTGGGGCACTCCACTATTCACCTTTCTCCAGTGGGAAAATTGGCATTCAGCCCTACCCTCTGCTTTCTATCTTTTCACCAGTTCCTGATCAACAATAGTACACTGCCTTCTATCCCATGACTATTTAACTTCACCAAGAGTATCTCATGAGGGACCTTGTCGAAGACTTTCTGAAAATCCAGATATGCTATATCGACTGGCTCACCTTTGTCTACCTAATTATTCACACCTTCAATAAAATATAACAGATGTAAGACGATCTTCCTTGGCTAAAATCATGTGGCTTTCTCCCATTAAACCACGACTGTCTACATGTTCAATAATTTTGTTCTTTATAATGGTTTCTACCATTTCCCCTGGTACTAATGTAAGGCTCACTGGCCTGTAGTTTCTCAGATCCCTCCTGGAACCCTTTTTAAGAATTGGAGTTACATTGGCCATTCGCCAATCTTCAGGTACTACAGATGATTTTAATGATAGTTCACAGATTAATAATAGTAGGTCTGCAATCTCATATTTCAGTTCTTTCAACACCCTTGGGTATATACCATCCAGTCCAGGCAATATGCTATTGTTTAGTTTATCAAATAGTTGTAATATATCTTTCTGGTTTATCAATACTTCTTTCAATTCTTCTGATGCATCATCTTTAAATACCATTTCAGTCATGGGTAACTTCCCTACATCATCTTCAGTAAAGACCGAAGCAAAGAATTCATTCAGTTTCTTTGCTATGGCCTTGTTCCCTCTTAGTGCCCCTTTTACCCCTCTATCAACTAATGGTCCAACTGACTCTCTCACAGTTTTTTTGCTATGAATGTACTTGAAATGTACTTGAAAAAGTCTTTATTATGCGTTTTTGCTTCCACAGCAAGCTTCTTCTCAAATTCTCTCTTTGCCTGACTTATAAATGCTTTGCATCTAACTTGGCAGTGCTTATGTTTCCAGTTTTCATCATTTGGCTCCTTTTTCCACTTCCTGAAAGATGCTTTTTGGCAACATTAGCCTCTCTGACCTCACCTTTAAGCCATGCTGGTAGTTGTTTGGATTTTTTCCATCTTTCTTAACCCTGGGAGTACCGATGGGTTCAAAAATGACCCCATTGCAAGTTTCACAACGTGTATCTCGGAAACTAGTTGTTAAAGAATGCAATCTTTTTATGACTTTTCACATGTCAATATTCTCTTTATATTGTGCCATGAGAGGAATAATTTTCATCCGCTAGGTGACGCTAGTGATGAATTGCAGCATAGAGTACCAATGGGGTCATTTTTGACCCCAGTTGCTTACGTCCGGTTTGGATCGTGATACAATTTGCAGTTTTGTGAATTTTTTGATCTGACAAAGGTATTTATCATTAATTATGTATCATTTATTTTTTGTACTCTTATTTTATGAAAATTACACATTTTCTGTAATTGATATCATATGTTCTCTCATTATTTCCGATGAAATCTAAAGGCTTTCAGCTCGTTCATCACGATTATTGTACACCTATAGTAAAACTGCTTTGCGTTTTATTCAGCTTTATCTTTGTTTATTTATTTTAGGTTATTGTTTATGATATCAAAACGAAAGTATTCAACTGCCCAAGTAAGTCTCCTGAGGGCCGTCCCAGCGAGGATCCCCTCTCCTCTTTGATGCCCAACCTGATGACCTCGGGGTCGGCGTCACAGGGCCCCACGTCTGCGTGGTAATCCCACATTCTGGCGCTAGAACACAGCGTTTCTGCGTTCATCGCTTCCCAGCAGGCGCTCACATCCAGCTTTGCTGACTTGCGCCCAGAAACCACAGCTCCCTTACGTGGGGCGCCAAAATCTGTTCAGGAAACCCCAGAGAGTCACGGGCCTCATGAGGGTCATCGATGTTGGTCTAGCTCGCCTTCCCGTTCCTTGGGGTCGAGATCCTCCAGGGCCTCTGGCTCCAAGCAGGCATCGGCTGCCGGTCGGGGCGACCAGGCCGGTTCGGATTCCTCTCGGACTGGGAGTCAGATGGGGATACCTCCCTGGAAACCCGTGCCCATCAGGACCTTCTGTCAGACCCCTCCCCGCCCGCATCCCAGCGGTTCTCACCACCCGAGGAGACCTCCTTCCTGGTGTTTGTCTGGGATATGGCATGGGCTCTCCACCTGGCCACCCAGGCTGAGGAGGACCCTCGAGCTGAAGAGCTCGACATCCTTCAGTTCAAGTCCCCACCTTGGGAGTCTCTTACTGTCCTGGTTCCTCCCATCCTTTCCAGGCTGCTACTCCGCATGTGGGAGGCGTCTGCCTCGGTCCCCATCGTGAGTAAGCGCCTCGACACCTTGTACAAGGCCCAGCGTGGCCTGGGTTCAGGAAAACCCAACTCCCCCACACTTCTATGGTGGTGGAGTTGGCCATGAGAAAGCAAAAGAGCCTGAAGTCTCACTCTTCAGTTCCCCCGGGCAGGGAGTCGAGAGCCCTAGACACCCTGGGCCGCAAGGCCTACCAGGGTTCCATGCTCTCCTGCCGTATTCAAGCATGCCAGTTATACATGGGCATGTTCTTGCGTGACTTGAACAAGGAGCTCAGAGGTTTCTCCGCAGTCCTTGAGGACGAACCCCTCAATAGGTTCAGTACCCTGCTAAAGTCTGTCACGGACTGCTCAAAATACCTCTCCTGTGCCGCCTGCGATGGTTTTGAGTCCTCAGCTCAAGTGGTGGCTGACGGCATCAGGGCCCGTCGCCAAGCATGGCTCCAATCCTCAGATTTGGATCCTGGACATACCCTACCTTGGTGAGCATCTCTTTGGCAAGCCGATGGAGGACAAGACCGCGGAGATAGAGACGGAGTTCATCACCTGAACCCATCTCTTGTGCAAGACTTCCACCCTCCCACAAAAGAAACAACAAACCAAAAAGCCTTTCTTTCTGAGGAAGGGCCTGCCCTACCGTGGCTATGCACCGTACCCACCCACTGCCACACCGACCACTCCAAAAAGGAAGTCTGGCCAAGGTCACCACAAGCTGAAAAGGCCCAAAGCCCAAACTCCGGCATCGCCTCAACCCTTGCAGGGGTTTTGACGCCAGCCGCATAGCCTCTCGCCCCCCGGTGACTCAGCAGCCAGTGGGGGGATGCCTGTCCTCTTTTGCCCCTCAGTGGGCTTCCATCACCTTGGACACTTATTTATTTATTTATTTATTTATTTATTTAATGTCTCTTTTATACCGCGCTACTTAACATCAGTGCAGTTTACGTACAACAGTAGCTTATACAGTGCAGACTAGGCTGCTCTGTATTTACAATGAAACAGGTGCTATAACTTGGATATCGCTGGGGTAACTATTTACAGGTAGGAAAGTCAGGTCCGAGCAGGACTATCGGTGGGAAGAGTGACTTTTTACAAAAGTGGGGGTATATACATGCTGCTATTTACAAAGTACGCATAGTCAAGGATGGCGCCACTGGGTGTGGATGCCTCATCGCATGCTGGTTGTGTTGGTGTGGCGGAACTGGTGGAGGGGGGTAGCTGTTTGTGCGCTGTCATCAGAGTAGTGTTTGAGGAAGAGGTGGTGCTTCAGTGCCTTCCTAAATTGAGCCAGGTCAGAGATTGCCCATATGCTGGGTGGTAGGGCGTTCCAGCATCTGGGCGCATAGAACCTAAATGCCCTGTTTATTGTTGCCTGGGTGCATTGTGTTATTGCCTTCGGGATTACCAGTGTGTTGACTGCTGCGGATCTTCTGGATCTGTTAGGGGGCGTAGGGTGGATAAGCTCCGTGAGAGAGGTGGAGGAGAGCCTGTTGATGGCCTTGGGTCCTCCAGGGTATCCGGGATAGCTATCGCCTCCGTCTCGATAGGCCTCCCCCTCCCTTCTCCCCGGCGGAGCACCCTCAACTCCCTGTGCATCAGGTCTTCCTGCAGCGGGAATTAGTCAACCACCTCACCCAGCAGGCGGTCGAGAGGGTGCCGTCGCACCTCTGAGGTCGGGGCTTCTATTCCCGGTACTTCCTCGTTCCGAAGAAGACGGGGGGTCTGCGGCCCGTCCGACCTCTGAAGCCTAAGCAAGTTCTTAGTGTGAGAGAAGTTCAAGATGTTATCTCATAGCGTTCTGCTGCCTTTCCTCCGGCAGGGCGACTGGCTATGCTCCTTCGATCTAAAAGATGCTTACACCCATATTTTGATCTACCTCCAGCACAGGCAGTACCTATGCTTCAGGGTGCGGGGAGAGCACTTCCAATATAGGGTGCTCCCCTTAGGCCTCACATCCGCCCCGCGGGTCTTCACAAAATGCCTCTCCACAGTCGTCACCTCCATCAGGCTCCTCACGGGATCCTCAGTCAAGGAAACCCACCTGGCGACATCACACACGATCCTCCTGCTTGAGTGCCTGGGTTTCTTGGTCAACTATTCCAAGTCCCACCTCGAACCGGTGCAGGCCTTAGAATTCATCGGCACACACCTCGATACTCAGTGGGCGACGGCCTTTCTCCCAGCAGATTGCGCCGACCGCCTTCAAGCCCTGGCAGCTCAGGTCCAAAGCACTCCTTGGGTCACAGCCTGAACTATGCTGCGCTTTCTGGGCCACGTGGCCTTGACTGTCCATGTGGTTCCCCATGCCTGCCTGCACATGCGGACAGCTCAGTGATGCCTCAGCGCCCAGTGGAGCCCGTCCGTCGGCCACCTCAAGGACTCTAAGGGTTTCCCATGGCCTGCGCCTGTCCCTGTGCTGGTGGCAAAACCCCCGCAACCTCCTCCGGGGGTTGCCTTTCTAGTCTTCGCAGCACGAGATAGTGCTGACAACAGATGCCTCCTCGCTGGTGTGGGGAGCCACTGCGCTGCATTGTGCACGCCGGGGCAATGGTCGCCCAAGGAGTCTCAGCAGCAAATAAACTTGCTCGACCTCTGGGCGGTTTGGTGGGCCCTGAGGCCTTTGAGGGTCAGCTCAGCGGGAGGTCGGTGCTCGCCCAAACCAACAACTGCGTGGCAATGTTCTACATCATCAAGGATGGGGGTACCAGATTGCGCTCCCTCTGCCGGGAAGCAGTCCTCTGCTCCTTCGCCTTCTGTCAGGGGATGACCCTCAGGGTGGTCTACCTCCTGGGCCAGGAGAACGTCCTGGCGGACAAATTCATCAGAATCCTCCACTGTCATGAATGGTGGCTGGATCCGGGGATGGCTGGCTGGCTGTTTCATCGATGGGGCACTCTGGCCATGGACCTATTTGCCAGTCCATTGAACGGACAGCTCCCCCGTTTCTGCAGCCCAATGCCGCACCCGAGCAGGGAGGGCCTGGATGCATTCCTTCTGAGCTGGGCTCTGGCCTGCTCTATGCATTTCCCCCCACTCCTCTCATTGCCAGGACCCTCCACAAATTTCAGCATGACCGGGCATCGATGATACTCATAGCTCCCTCGTGGCCTCGACAGCCCTGGTTCCCGCTACTGCTCCGTCTATCGACGGAGCCTACAGTCTTGCCATGCTGTGCCCCGGGCCTACTAACGCAGGAGGAGGGACGGGTACTGCACCCGAACCTGGCCTCATTATCCCTCACAGCCTGGCAGCTGAATGGGTCTCCCTAGCTCCGCTGGATCTCCTGAAGGAGGTCGAGGAGGTCCGACTCGCGTTGAGAAAGACCTTGACTAGGCGAGCTTATGCCTTCAAGTAGCGACGCTTCTCGGTCTGATGCTCCAGGCTCCAGATCGATCCATTTTCTTGCCCCACTCGGTGGGTCCTTCAGTACCTCCTGCATCTCTCAAAGGAAGGCCTGAAGTCAAACTCCGTCAGAGTGCATTTGAGCACCATCTCGGCGAATCACCTTCCCGTTGAGGGAAAACCCCTCTCGGGGCAGCCCTTGGTCTCCTGCCTTATGCGGGGCCTCTTGCTGTCCAAGCCACCTATCCGGCCTGCCCCAGTGGAATAGGACCTGAATGTAGTGCTCATGCAGCTTACGCATTCACCCTTCGAGCTGATGGCGATGTGTTCACTTCGGCACCTATCCTATAAAGTGGCCTTCCTGGTGGCTCTGACCTCGGCCCGCCGAGTCAGTGAGCTCCAGGCTCTCATGGCTGATGCCCCTTACATTAGATTCTATAGAATAGGGTGGTCCTCCGTACCCACCCCAAGTTCCTGCCGAAGATTGTTTCGGACATCCATCTCAACCAGGAGATGGTCTTCCCGACTTTCTTTCCGAGACCCCATGCTGACCAGGCATCGGCGGCTCTCCATACATTTAACTGCAAAAGGGCTCTTGCCTTCTATCTGCAGTGCATTCAGGCTCATCACAAGTCTGGCCAACTCTTTGTGACCTATGATCCTAATCGAAGGGGGCAGGCAGTCACTAAATGCACTCTCTCCATCTGGGTGGCAGATCGTTGAGTCACCATGCAAGGGGTCCGGGCCAAAGCGGCTTTGGTGGCCTTGCTGCGCTCCATGCCCCGGATGGAGATCTGCCAGGCGGCGAACTGGTCTTCAGCGAACAGCTTCGCTGCACACTTCTGCTCGGAGAGGGAGTTCCGCCGGGACAGCACCTTTGGCCAGGCTGTACTCCGTAACCTGTTTGGGGTATAAGCAACTCCTGCCCCCGACCATCCTTCACGGCTACCGAGGGCTTTGCCCCGAGGACCCGAGGACTCGGGTTCCTTCAGGCATCGGCTTCTGCTCACGACCTCGTGGAGACGTTTTTTGGTTACAGGTTCAGTAGCCTGTAGCTGGGGAGTCCCATAAGTGAGGACTGACTTCCTGCTTGTTCCTGGAGAAAGCGTAGTTACTCACCTGTAACAGGTGTTCTCCAGGGACGCTTTATCTGCAGTCATATACTATGTTACTATGACTACAGTTTCAGCATCTCCGAGAAGGAGAGAAGTTTGAATGTTCTCCCACAATGCTATAGTGGAAGAGTAGCTTAATGGTTAAGAACACTGGCTTGGGAACCCAGAGACAAGGGTTCAATTCCCACTAGCACTCCTTGTGCCCTTGGGCAAGTCACTTAACCCTCCATTGCCTCAGAAAAATCCAAGTTATCAATGTCCCTGTTTAATGTACATTGCCAAGTTTAAGTTTCAATGTAAACCGCTTTGATTGAAATGATAAAGTGATATATAAAACCTGTTAAAGAAAGAAAGAAAAATACAGTGGTGGCCTGTGCCAATGTGCACAAGGAATATGGGGCATTTGAAGTCAGGCAGGTGCGCTGGAGGTAGCATCCCAGTACAAATGACCTGAGTTTTGTCTGATAGCTCTCTCAGCATCCCATATAGCTGGCACAGAATATGTCTAAAGTAACACAAAAACCTTCACCCTGAGCTCAAGTTAACAGCAAAACCACAAAACTCAGTGAAAAACCAAATATGTTTTAAATTTTTTTGTCGGAATGGCCAGCACAGTGGAAAGGAAAAACACCTTCCACCACCGTGGTCCGTCCTTTTTAATCACTTTAAAGAAGTTTGAATTTAAAACAGCACTTATTCAAAAATGGCTGGTACTTACCTTTTGAAGACCAAATATGCTGTAAAAACGCTTTAGTCACCAGTAGATCAAATACACGACGTGTCACGTTTCGGGGGCATATCCAGAAACCCCCTGCTTCAGGTCAAACTACTGTGTAATAAACGTTAGCCTTGGAAACACAGCTAGATAAAATGTTTTTTTATATATAACCCAGGCTCCCGAGTCAATAGAACGCGCTTATCAGGTGTGGCATATACAAAAGAACCTATCAGAACAGGGAAGGGAAACCACCAATCAGGTTACACCTCCCGATCGGAAAGGTTAAAAAATAGTATGCCAATCCAGCTGCTGGTTCAAGCCTTCTGGATATACAGAATGCAACCTAAAAATCCATTTTTGCTCCAAATTTTGTAGGATCTGGATCCTATCACCACCTCGGGGATTAGGGGGTACATGATCTAAAATTCGCCAACGAAGATCAGCAAATTCATGCGAGCATTCCAAACAATGATGAACCAAAGGTGCTGCAAGCTGCTGTGTGCGCAAGCGAGAAGCATGTACCCCAACCTCTGTTTGCAAGTCCGTGAAGTCCTCCCAATATAAGGTAATTGGCAGGGGCAGAGAATTAAATAAACCACATAAGCAGTGGTGCAGTCCTTATGCCATCGGGTATAATAGCTTTTTTGGGTACGACTGTCAGTCCATAGCAAGCCCGGTAAGGTGTTTAAACAAAAAGAACAGGTCCCACAAGAAAAATGACCGGCATTATCATGCCCTGAAGGTGGCCGGTCTTGAGGAGCCGTAGTCTTCATCAATAAATCTCGCAAGTTAGACTTGCGAGAATAAGCAATTTGCAATGGTTTACGAAAACATGGATGAATGGCTAAAATTGGCCAAAATTTATGAATCAAGCGAACAACAGAAGTGGTGCCCCGCATGAAAGGAAAAATGCCCGTGACTTTATCAGTAGGAGGTGAGGGAACCCGAGGTTCCAGGAGCCATTCCCGATGTGTATAACAGGCTCTTTTATAAGCCAAACAGACAATCTTCGGTGGATATCCCCTAGATAAAAGTCGAGAGCTCAATTCCTTAGCATGAGTCTTAAACTGTGACATCTCGGTACAATTCCTTCGAAGTCGTAGAAATTGTCCGTAAGGTAAACCCCGTTTAAGAGCAGGGGGGTGATAACTGTCAAAACGCAATAGCGTGTTTCGTTGGACCGGCTTCCTATATAAAGATGTTGAAAGACCCCCTGAAGTGCATTCAATCATGATATCCAAAAATTGAATTTTTCTTTTTCCACTTGTGCCGTAAATTGTATATTCCTACTACCCGTCCAGATGAAAAAAACATCATCTAAAAATCGCCTCCAAAGTGGAACCCAGGAAAACATGGGATGTGAATAGACATATGACTCTTCAAACCAAGCCATATAAATTGTGGCAATAGAGGGAGCCACCGTTGCACCCATAGCAATTCCATAGGTCTGCAAATAAAATTGCTGTTGGTATAAGAAAATGTTGTGATTGAGCACTAAGTCCAGTAAATCAAGAAAAAAATGTTTGGGAATCCGACTTGGAAGTGGAATAGGATACTGTGACAGTCCAGACATAACTTCTCTCTGATCAATATTAGTATAAAGGGCCTGGACGTCAAGAGTAACAAGAAAGGAACACATTGATAAATCAGTGTAAGCTGATAATTGACGTAAAAGATCCCCCGTATCCTTTATGTAAGAAGGCACAGTTGCTGCCACAGGTTGCAAAAAAAGATCGCAGAACTGGGAAAATGGTTCCAAAATTGAATCCCTGCAGGACACAATTGGACGTCCCGGGGGAGCTGTTAATGACTTGTGGATTTTTGGTACGAGATAAAAAATAGGAGTCTTCGGATGTTTTTTGATTAAAAAATCTGTTTCTTTCTGGGTCAGCCAATTACTAAGGAATGCATGAGAGACTAGCTGAAAAATTCGATCTTTAAGACTGGATCCTATCACCACCTCGGGGATTAGGGGGTGCATGATCTAAAATACGCCAACAAAGATCATCAAATTCATGCGAGCATTCCAAACAATGATGAACCAAAGGTGCTGCAAGCTGCTGTGTGCGCAAGCGAGAAGCATGTTCCCCCAACCTCTACCGGGCTTGTTCCCCCAACCTTACCGGGCTTGCTATGGACTGACAGTCGTACCCAAAAAAGCTATTATACCCGATGGCATACGGACTGCACCACTGCTTATGTGGTTTATTTAATTCTCTGCCCCTGCCAATTACCTTATATTGGGAGGACTTCACGGACTTGCAAACAGAGGTTGGGGGAACATGCTTCTCGCGCACACAGCAGCTTGCAGCACCTTTGGTTCATCATTGTTTGGAATGCTCACATGAATTTGATGATCTTCGTTGGCGTATTTTAGGTGGTGATAGGATCCAGATCCTACAAAATTTGGAGCAAAAATGGATTTTTAGGTTGCATTCTGTATATCCAGAAGGCTTGAACCAGCAGCTGGATTGGCATACTATTTTTTAACCTTTCCGATCGGGAGGTGTAACCTGATTGGTGGTTTCCTTCCCTGTTCTGATAGGTTCTTTTGTATATGCCACACCTGATAAGCGCGTTCTATTAACTCGGGAGCCTGGGTTATATATAAAAAAACATTTTATCTAGCTGTGTTTCCAAGGCTAACGTTTATTACACAGTAGTTTGACCTGAAGCAGGGGGTTTATGGATATGCCCCCGAAACGTGACATGTCGTGTATTTGATCTACTGGTGACTAAAGCGTTTTTACAGCCTATTTGGTCTTCAAAAGCTAAGTACCAGCCATTTTTGAATAAGTGCTGTTTTAAATTCAAACTTCTTTAAAGTGATTAAAAAGGACGGGCCACGGTGGAGGAAGGTGTTTTTCCTTTCCACTGTGCTGGCCATTCCGACAAAAAAATTTAAAACATATTTGGTTTTTCACTGAGTTTTGTGGTTTTGCAGAATATTTCTAAGCAGAATTCCTCATTCAGAGTATCAGCTTCGCTGGCAAAGGGGAACACAATATTTCAGCATTCAGTTTGATAGTAGATCTGATGGTGACTCATCAGAAAACGAAGAGGAGTTCTAGAGTGAAAGGATTAGAAACCTTGTTCCAGCCATGCAGGTCCAATCTGGAGCCACCAGAAATGACCAAACCTGACTGAGATTGAATCTTGCACAGAACACGAGGCACACAAGGCCAAGGCAGAATCTGAGAAAATTCTCTGCTTCCAGAATTCCTACTTGCACATTTCTTGCCTTTTCTTCATTAAACTTTCCCACCAAAATTCAAATGTCACGCCTCAATCCATCCAATCCAGTTTGAGAACCACTACAGGGCCATACCTAGGGATGTGCAAGCAGTGCGGCCGCACAGGGCATAAGTAAGAAAGGGGCACTGCAGGGCCGGCCCAAAGGTTTCTGCCATCTTAGGCAGAAACCCCGGCCTTGCTGTCCTCCCATGCTGATGCCACCCCCCTGCTGACATCGCCTCCCCCCCTCCAGCTGCTGCTGTCACCGCCAACCCCCAGCTGCCACCGATTCCATAGAGACAGGGGGAGGGAGAGGTGGGCAGTGGCAGTATTTTCAAAAGCAGCTGCTGCTTTTGGAAATACTGCCGTTGCCTACCTCCCCCCTCCCAAAAGGAATTAGTGGGAGTTGGGGGGAGCGGCGGTGGCCGCCCATGTATGCTGCTGCTGCCGCCAACACGTGCCACTGCCCCACCCATCCTAGGCAGCTGCCTAGCTCGCCTAGTGGATAGGCTGGCACTGATATTATCACTGGGCTTCCAGTAAGCTCAAAAAGAGTGAGTTACTGCTGCACATGGCTAGGTGGAGAAGGGGCACCAGATTTGTTAGTTGCACCGAGCATATTTCTAGCTTGGTGCAGTCCTGAACCACTATATATAAGAATGGACATCCATATATAATCGCCTTGAAGAAATCTACAGCATGATACTTACTAAGACGTGGTTTGACCTAGAAAACTGCAAAGATTAGGGTGTTAACTATTGGCCTTGTCCCAGAGGGGAGGCTCCATCAGTATATGATACCAGAAAGTACATGGGAGTCACAACTGTAGTACATAGAGTGCAGAAGCTGAACTGCCTAAGCTACTGAGGGCTATCCTGCATCAATTTACCCAGCTTTCCTCTAATCATGGAGAAAAGTCTGTTTGGAACAGTGAAACAGCAGGTTCGTAAGACTGAAAACTAGACTCCTTATTGTCAAACCAAAACCCTGACGCATTTCGGCCAAGAAGGGGGTATAAAACCTCAAAATAAAAACAAAATATCATATATAAAAAGAATAATACATAACAATACATAGACATAAAAA
Organism: Ichthyophis bannanicus; assembly: GCA_033557465.1. NCBI lineage: Eukaryota > Metazoa > Chordata > Amphibia > Gymnophiona > Ichthyophiidae > Ichthyophis > Ichthyophis bannanicus. The sequence continues at coordinate 935,383,566 of CM066033.1, read as the reverse complement.
GCAATATACATAAAATCAAGGGAACAACATCCCAATGACATCGATGGAGCCCATGTGGGAACACTCTTCAGCATCCTATAGGAAAGCCTTTGGGAGTACTCCACTGTGCCTGCATGACCATCTTCCCACTCTTCTGACTCCCTCTCCTCAATTCTACTTTTTCTGTGGAGCCAACAGGATCAATTTTTTGCTTTTCCTGTCACTGCAGAAAATATATTGGTATAGCGCTTCTGCTTTCCCATTTTTTCAACGGCATTGCCCCTGATTCTGGTACTCTTTTCTATTTCTTTTTATCTCATATAATTTTTCCCTTTTTCCTTCTTCCTTCGTGGGCCTCAGGTCCCGCATAGACCTTTGGCCTACTCTCTCCGCCATGGAGAAACACCCTAGTGGTTTCAAAAAAAGCACCAAGTGTTCCCGAACAATTTCGGTCACGGACGCACATGAATTGTGCCTTAAGTGCCTTGGTCCTGACCATGGCCCAGAATCTTGCTTCCTTGCAAACAGATGACTAACAGGTCTGGGAAACCAGGCCAGTAAGTTGTTAGAACGTTTCCCATTGGATGTGGTTTCGTTGCCATTGACATCCTTCTGAATCATTGGCTTCAAAAACATCTAAAACCTCGAAGACCTCATAACTCGGACTCTAAGAGAAAGAAGACTTTGAGATCCTTACAAAACTCTCCACAGGATCCGAAGGAGTCTCGAGCTTCATCCAAGGAATCCAAAGAGACATCGAGAGGATCGAGGGAGAGGTCCTGTTCAAAAGAGACTCCCCACAGACATCATCTGAGACTGGACACCCTCAGGGGGAGGTCTTGTCCTCCAAAGCCTCTGTGGGGAACCAGGACACCTCGAAGCTTTGACCTTGGCAGATCACCCAGGTGCTTTAGTACAGTGGCTGCAAGCCCTGTTCTATCTCTGGACAGACACCAGCAATCTCGTTGGATCAGTGCATGCTATCCATCGAGAAGACTTTAGCGGCTCTCCTTGAAGCCTAAGTACCACAGGCACTGATGACTCCAGGACCGCTTTCATCGGTATTGACATCGGTATCACCACAGGTGCTTCCGCCAGATGTTCACCTCCCCATACCTCTGCTCCACCACAAGTACTGGGGCTTGGAGCATATTCGACTTGGTTGATTCCAGGTTCAGCACCGCTGCCCAGGCAGCAAGAGGACATCATTGAGCATGATCGGTACCGACAGCACCGTTCACACGGTCATTGACACCGACAATGCTCACCAGGCTCAGAGTCTGAGGCCTCTGATTCAGATCATTGGTCCCTTGACTGAAGAGTTTTTGGATATGGCATCAGTGTCGCAGCCATCACCTCCCACCACCACCTCCCATCGAAAGTCACTGCCAGAGGACACGTCCTTCCAAGAATTTATCCGTGACATGGCAGCAAGGCTCTCACAGCTGCGGCAGAACCGTTGCCCCGAGCGGAGGAACTGGAAATGTTTCAGTACCCCACAGCTCCAAAGGAGGCAACAATTTTACTGGTACATAAAATCCTACATAACCTAATGCTTCGAATGTGGGAGACACCGCTTACAGTCTCGCCCATAAGCAGATGCTTCGATACAACGTATCGAGTACCGGAGAACCCTGGCTTTCAAAAGACTGCAGCTACCACATCACTCGATGGTAGTTGAACCAATGATGTGCCGCATCAAGAGTGGTAAGACACATGCATCGATACCCCCTGGCAGGGAATTGTGAAACCTTGATGCTTTCGCTCGATGGTCCTTCCAGGCCTTCATGCTGGCTAGTAGGATCAATTCCTATACCTTATATATGGGAATGTTCCTTAAGGAAATTAATAAGGATTGGGAAGCCTTCCTTCCCTTTATCCCAGAAGAAAAAAGGCCAGTTTTTGAGACAGTCCTCAAGAACAGCCAGAATGTCTCCAAATTTGTGAACAGGGCAGACTTCAATGCATTTGAATCACCAGCAGGCCTCGGACCTGGAACAATGGGTCCAAGATAAACTTGGTAACATCCCTTGCACTGGGGTGTATCTTTTTGGTAAAAACTGGAGAACTTGAAACTGACGATATGACTCTGAAGAGACTCTCTAGAAAAACTGCTGACCCTTCAAAATAGAAGCCAGCAACAAAGAAACCCTTTTTTCCCAAACAGAAGAGGTTTATACACAACCTTCTTACCAGCAAGGCAAACAGCAGGGGCCTAAACCTGCTAAAAAGCCCAGAATTGCTAAACAACAGCCAGCAGCTCAACCACAAGCGACACCCAGCTTTTGACTTAGTCCTGGGAAACAGAGTCATCTTATCCCTGCAAGCACCCAATCCAACCAAGATAGCAGGTCGGCTTTGTTTCTTTGCCACCAACTGGCAGATGATCACCTCAGAGTAGTGGACCCTAAGCATCATTCTATAGGGGTACCAACTAAAATTCATGCAACCCCCTCTGCCTCACTTCAGAGGCAAATATCCTCTCCAATCTATCCTAGGGGCCCTATACAAAGAGGAAATCTCCAACCTGCTCACCCAGGGTGCCATAGAGGAGTTCCAAAACAAGAACTTCACAAAGGCTTCTACTCTCCTTACTTCCTCATACTGAAGAAGTCAGGAGGATACAGGCCTATCCTCGACCTCCGAAATCTCAGCAAATTCCAGGTCAGGAAGAAGTTCAAAATGATTTCTCTCGGAACCCTTCTACCCTACTTGCATGAGCAAAACTCTCTATGTTCTCTAGATCTCAAAGATTCATATACCCATATCTTGATACATCTAGGACACAGGAAATATCTTTGCTTTGTCTTTTAGGGGACTCACTACCAGTACAGTGCCCCACTCCGGCCACCCTGTCCCACTTCTGTCATTGCCATACCTATTACCACTCTCTTCTTAACTCAGCCAAGAAGAATCACTTTGATAAGCTCATCTCTTCAGAAAATTCCACACGACAATTATACTGCATCCTTCGTTCCCTTTCTGCCCCCTCGCTTCCCTCCGCCTCCGATACCTCTGCTTCCATCACTTCCTGCGCTATCAATCCCGCTCCTTCCGTCCTGGCTTCGCATTTCGCTTCCAAGGTTCAATTTATCCGACAACTCTTCCCTACCTGCCCCCCTCTTTCCCCCCCCCCCTTCCCCCTTCTCTTCTACATCCCCAATTTCTTCAAGCATCCCTCCCCTTTCTCATTGCTGGTCCGCTTTTCAACTCATCACCCTCCCAGAATTGACCAAGGTTCTTAAAGCCACTCGGAAAACCACTTGCCCTTCGGATCCTATTCCCTCACAGTGGCTTTCTGAGTCCTCACTAGCTCTCCTTCCCCTGATTCTTTCCATCTTTAATACTAGCTTGTTGTCTGGGTCCTTTCCTTCATGCTGGAAACACGCCTTGATCCGCCCCCTCCTGAAGAAACCCTCCCTGGATCCCTCTATACCCTCGAACTGGCGCCCTATCTCTAACCTCCCCTTTCTGTCTAAACTTCTTGAGCGGTTGGTTTTCTCTCAGCTCTCCGCTCATCTTGAAGCTTCTCTGGTTCTTCACCCTCGTCAATCTGGTTTCCGGCCTGGTCACAGCACCGAATCTATTCTCATTTCCTTTCTTAATGAATTGCATGTCGCTCACGATCACGGTTCTATATCTATAGCTGTTTCTCTTGATCTATCTGCTGCTTTTGATGTTGTTGATCACCGTACGCTCTTATCACGGCTTGACACCATTGGTCTCTCAGGTTCAGTCCTTCACTGGTTTCACTCTTTCCTCTTTAACCGGTCCTTTTCAGTTCTCTCTGGCTCCGACTCCTCCCCCTCAACCCCTCTTCACTGTGGTGTCCCTCAGGGCTCTATGCTAGCTCCCCTTCTGTTTAACATTTTCCTAACCCCCCTCGCTCTGCTTATCCAGCAGCATGGTATCTTGGCGTATTATTACGCCAATGATATTATTCTTCTTTTTCACACTAGTTCGCTTACTCCCGATATTGGTCCCCTTAATGTCTGTCTCTCTGCTGTCTCCTCTTGGTTTTCAGAGAACTTCCTTCATGTCAATTTGTCAAGAACTTCAGCTATTTGGTTTACTGCTGGTTCTCCTGTCCCCACCCTCATCCCATCTCTCGCTGCTGATCCCATTCCCCTTGTCACATCACTGCGTTATCTGGGTGTCACTTTGGATTCAGCCTTAACTTTCAAAGATCACATCTCTTCCGTTGTTCAACATTCCTTCTGTATATTGCGACAGCTCCGCGCTGTTCGTTCTTTTCTTTCTCCCTCTTCTTTGACCACACTGCTTCTTTCTCTTGTCGTTTCTTGCTTAGACTACTGCAATGCATCTTTGGTTGGGCTTCCTCTTATTCAACTTCATAGACTTCAACTGGTTCACCACACTGCCGCTCGTCTCCTGACTCACACTTCCCGATTCGCTCACGTCACCCCCCTTCTTATTCGCTTACACTGGTTGCCCATTCCTTTTTGAATCCAATACAAGATCCTTAACTTTGTGCACAGATCTCTTCATACCGGGGTTCCACTTTATCTTTCAGACTTAGTTCACTTTCAGTGCCCTTCAAGAGCCCTTAGGTCAGTGCACACTAACCGGTTATTCCTCCCGCCCCTTCCCAGGCTCGCCTCGAATCCACACGCTCCTCTGCCTTCTTCTTCATCGGTCCCCGTCTATGGAACTCTCTGCCGTCAGCACTTCGCCTGGAACTTTCCTACTCTTCCTTCAAAGCTAAGCTAAAGACCCATCTTTTCTGCACAGCTTTCGATCTTCCTCCCCCCCCCCCTCCCTTCCGATAACTAATGGTACTCCTTTCTTTCCTATTGCTGTACTATTGTTTTTTCTCTTGTTGCTGTCTCTTTTCTATCAACAAATGGCGTTCCTTTCTTTTCTCAGCAGTCTCCTGTTGTTTTTAATGTAAACCGCCGCATACCTTCTGGTTTTGGCGGTCTATCAAGTTTTAAATAAAGATAAAGAGTCCTCCCCTTCTGACTAGCATCTGCTTCCAGGGTGTTCACAAAATGCATGTCAGTGGTAGCAGCCTACCTGCGAAGCAAGGGCTCTTGTCTTCCCTTACTTAGATGACTGGTTGATAAAGGCAGACTCTCCAGGAGAGCTCTGCACTTCTCTCCAAACCACGTTTGCAATGCTGTAACACCTGGGATTTGTTGTAAACGTCCCAAAGTCCCATCTAAACCCAACCCAAAGATTGGAATTCATAGGGGCAGTGCTAGACACTCAGCTATCCAAAGCCTTTCTTCCACTAGACTGTATGGACCGACTGGTATCCCTAGTCATCCACATGCATCAGCAGACAAGCTCAACAGCTTGAAATTTCCTTCGTCTCTTAGGCCACATGGCATCCACAATACATGTGGTACCATATGCAAGATGACATATGCACCTAATACAATATACCCTAACATCCCAATGGACACAATCCACAGGATGCCTATGGGACATCATTTGGGTCACCCACCTCTACTCTAATCCCTCCTATGGTGGTGCATCCCAGCAAACCTGCTAGAAGGGTCACCTTTTCGGATGCCTCAACCTCAATCACACTCTGACTATGGATGCGTCCAAACTGGGTTGGGGAGCCCACCTGGAGTCGGTGACCACTTAAGGCAGGTGGACAACTCAGGAGTCATCTTTACAAATCACTTTGTTGGAACTTCAGGCAATCACAAAGGCCCTGCAGGTGTTTCAGCACCACCTCTTGAACAGCCATGTGCTTGTCAGGACAGACAACCAGGTGGCAATGTTCTATGTGAACAAGCAAGATGGGACAGGCTCACTTCCCCTTTGCGAAGAGGCCTGTCGCCTGTGGAACTTCACCATCTCTCACCACATACACCTTCGTGCAATGTATATCCTCAGCAATCAGAATCACCTTGCAGACAGACTCAGTCATATTCTCAACCCACATAAGTGGAGTCTAGACACTTGCTCAGTGGCACAGATCTTCAAGGCCTGGGGAACTCCAGTCATCGACCTCTTTGCCACTCCACAGAAAAGCAAGCTCCCACAGTTCTGTTCCAGAGTTCCATCCGAGCTAAGCCAAGCAAACATGCTTTTCACCTACATTGGGGTCAGGGACTGCTTTATGCATTTTCCCCCACACCCCTAATTCTGAAGACTTTCTTCAAACTCCACCTTGACAGAGGTACTTTGATTCTCATAGCCCCCTTCTGGCCCCGTCAACCCTGATTTTCCCTTCTACTTCGACTGCAACAGACTCAACCAATCTGTCTGGGCTGCAATCAGGATCTTCTATTCCAAAACGACGGAACAATCCTACATTCCAATATGTGATCTCTCCATCTGACTACATGGCTGCTGAAGGGATGATGCTCCAGCATTTCCACCTTCCTCAGGAGGTAAAGGACATCCTCCTGGCTTCAAGAAAACTCTCCACCAGGTGGACCTATGCTTTCAAATGGCGCAAATTTGGATTGTGGTGCTCACGGGACAACTTCAATCTTTATCTTTATCTTTATTCAAGCACTTGATAGACTGCCCAGGCAGGAGCATCAGGGCGGTGTACAATAACAAAAAAATGTCAGCTGCTGGAAACAAAAGATAGAGAGGAATGCCATCAAACGATAGAACAGAGAGAGACACTAAAATAAGGTGGAGGACAGAAAAGCCCCAAAGAGGGATAGGAGGAGGGGAAGAGGGAGAGAGGAGAAGGGAGGAGAGGGAAAGAGGGAAGAATCATGGAGGATGGAGGGCACGACTGGGGGATGGGGCACCATCAGCAGGAGGAGGGAGGTCAAAAGCCTGACAGAAAAGGTGAGTTTTGAGGAGGGCTTTGAAGCGAGTGTAGGACAGTTCAGTGCAGAGAAGAAGGGGAAGGGAGTTCCAAAGGGCGGGTCCTAGGAAGAAGAAGGCAGAACGGCGCACCAGTGCCTGCACTTCTGCAATATTGCATTTGTCTTCCTCAAGACTAAAGCAAATTCAGTTAAAGTTCACCTCAGTGCCATTTTGGCTTTTCACAAACCAATGGCCAATCCATCTCGGTGTACCTCCTAATGGTGCGTTTCATGAGAGGCCTCCTCCTTCCTAAACCACCCATTGGACCACCTCCAGTGGCATGGGATCTCAATGTGGTCTTGGCACAGCTTCTCAAACCCCCATTTGAACCCCTAGCTACTGCTCACCTGCAGTACCTGTCTTGGAAGGTTATATTCCTAGTTGCTCTGACCTTGGCCAGGCCATTAATGAATTACAAGCTTTGGTGACCCATCCACCATACACTAGATTCTATCATGACAAGGTCGTCCTAAGGACACACCCTCACTTTCTGCCAAAGGTTGTATCTCCCTTCCACATCAATCAATCAGTAATACTTCCGGTCTTCTTTCCAAGAACGCACTCTTCCCGTGCAGAAGCAATCCTGCACACCCTGGATTGCAAACGAGCCCTGCAGAGGACTCAGGATCTCTGCAAGTCCTCTCAATTGTTTGTTTCCTTTGACCCTACTCACTTGGGGCTTCCTGTAATAAAGAGTATGCTCGCCAGATGGATAGCAGACTGCATCACCTTTGCTTATGATAAAGCAGGACTCTCCCTCACAGGCCATATCACTGCTCATAATGTCCGAGTCATGGCAACTTCTGTAGCCAACCTATGCTCAGTGGCCATTGGTGAAATTTGCTGGGCAGTAACCTGGTCCTCCATCCACACTTTTGCTGCCCCCTACTGCTTGGACAAGGACGCCCGTCGGGATGTGGCCTTCAGCCAGGTGATCCTTCAGCATCTCTTTGGAACATAGCTACAACTCTTCTCCCCGCCCTCTCTTTTTATCCAGATCTCCATGGCAGGGATGTCTATGTCCAACTGCAACCAGTCCGACCTTTATGACCTGCTTTCGAAGATCTGGGAACTAGGGAGTCCCATATGTGAAGACTACATTCCTGCTTATTCCTGGAGATAGCGTAATTACTCGCCTCATTCAGTACCTGATTATAGTAATTGTAAACCTCTTTGCCTGGGTGGTATATCAAGAGATTGCATAAACATAAACCTGTAACAGGTGTCTGAGGGCAAGAATTCCAAGAAAGAAATATTCAGAAAAGGTTTCTTTCTTGGAATTCTTGCCCTCAGACCGGCATTGAGTAGCCTGTTTCAAACAGTTTGATCAGTAACGGACACACCAAGATCCATAAGTTCCTGATTGATGTCCTTGGCAGATGATTTATGATTTTTTAAAGCCAGCCTAACAATCCTTATGTCAGTTTTTGAAGTTGTAGACTTTTTCCTTCCTCTTCCTTTCTGAGCTGCAACACTTTCAGCGACTTTGAAGCGAGCACACAACTTTTGTACACCAGTTGTCACTCCATGGCCCATATTCTGAGCGATTTCACGAAAGCTGTACCCCTCATTTCTCAAAGTAATGGCTGTTGCTCTCTTTTTAGGAGACCAGTCAACCCTCTTTGTTGTTGCCATCATTAACCCGTTTTGGACCAGCGTATGTTTTACATACATAAGGTTTCCATACTTACTACTCAACTGTTTACTAATTAATGGTTATAAATTCAATGGAACTATGTTTAGCTATTATCATTATGTCAAAAAGCGTTATATACAGATTTTTTATCTGAGATCTAGTTAGTTTAATAGGTATTCGAAGTTTACTGATTTTGATGGTACTGGCAGTTCAACATAAAAAGATCACAAAACATAGTAAGTAGCTTATAGTGCTGTAATAGCTACTATTTTGCAAATAAAAGTATTTGTAGACTAGAAAATAGGTTTAGATAACTGTAAGTTACTTAGGGGCTTGTTTACAAAGCCGCGGTAGCGGTTTGCGATCGTAATCAGAGCCGCGGCCCCCATGTTTTAAATTGGGCCGCGGCTGCGATCGCGATCGCGAACCACTACCGTGGCTTTGTAAACAAGCCCCTTAGTGTCAGAGTTATTGGTGCGTATATCGGCCTTCTATGTTTTTCATACGCTGGGCTAATATGTTGTCGAAACTAATTGCTGTCAAGCATTCTGTTCTAGCTGTTTCAATGGTGCAATATCGACGCACTGCATCAGAAGTGTTTTCACGTGTATCATATTCCGCCATCAGAATGGACTGTTGACAAACTATATTATATCATAATAAAGTGTTTTAAATGAAAACTGCAGTTTCAATAGTATCATACAGTATGTTTATGTCAATGAATATTGGAACTGAATCCTATCTTTTCTGAAGACGGACAATATACTATACTGGACCAGTGTATGAAAAACATACACTATGTGAAACTTCTATTTTCTTCAAAGTTTTAATATTTTTTATTATTGCCGGTATTTCAAAGTTGTTTGAGAGTAACAAATCTAATAAATCATCCAGAACAGAGAAAGAATATGTGAGCTGTCCAAAACAGGTTAATCTACAAAATAAAACATATTCCAAATTGGAAACTTTTTATTAAGCATTTGTCATTTTTTTAAAAATATTTTTGTTAATAAATAAAATAAATTTGTAAAAATAACAAAAGCACAAATATGACTTCGATACAGCTTATATACACCTGGCAGTATAGCACACATTATCTGAAGCTTCAGCTTATACATGAGATTCTGCATAAAACCTGCTTAAAGTGGATCGACAGTTTCATGAAAAATATCATTTTCCTGAGAAAAAGACATCAATTACCTTGTCTGACTCCAAATCAAAGTTTTTTTTCTGATAAATGTTGATGATATTCGTTTGTAATATGTTCCCAAATGTTATGGCAACAATCTGCATAGAGTATCTAATATATAGAATACTTAATTAACATAAGTAAGACAGATATTATCGTGGTGAGCTCAAATTTTACAGGTATATCCACAATTTATTCCTCTAGTGTAGCTTGAAACATTGGTTTATGTAGAGGCCATGTATGGCCCAATGGCTCATTTTAGTGATGCACATGTAATGTTTGTACAAAGAAATTAATATACATAGATAAGGGTGCCTTCTTTATGTAGTTATCTTTTATAAGAACATAAGATATGCCATACTGGGTCAGACCAAGGTCAATCAAGCCCAGTATCCTGTTTCCAACAGTGGCCAATCTAGGTCATATATACCTAGCAGTTTCCCCAAAAGATACAGATTCCTCAATGCTTGTATTGGGTCAAGCATTGATATCCTGGGTCCCTTCTTAATAATGGTTTATGGATCTTTCCTCCAGGAACTTCGCCAAACCTTTTTTAAACCCAGCTACACTAACAGCCTTTACTACATTCTCCAGTAACAAATTCCAGAGTTTGATTACACGTTGAGTGACAAAAATATTTTCTTTTATTAGTCTTAAATAGTTTACCCTGTAGCTTCATTGCATGTCCCCTAGTCTTTCTATCTTCTGATAATGTAAACAATCGATCTACGTTTACCTGTTCCACTCTGTTCATTAATTAATAGACTTCTATCATATCTCCCCTCAGCCGTCTCTTTTCCAGGTTAAAGAGCCCTAACGTTTTTAGCCTTTCTTCATAGGGGTATCCTTCTATCAACTTTACCATTTTGGTGGCTCTTCTCTGAACCTTTTCTAATAATGCTATATCCTTTTTAAGATACGGCGACCAGAATTGCACACAATATTCAAGGTGCGGTCTCACCATGGAACGATATAGAGGCATTATAATATCCTTTGTTTTATTTTCCATTCCTTTCCGTATGATACCTAGCATTCTATTTGCTCTCTTGGCCGCCGCTGCACACTGGGCCAAGGGTTTTAACATGTTATCCACAATGACGCCTAAACCTTTTCCTGGGTGGTGGTTCCTCATGTGGAACATTGCATCATGTAACCATAGTTTGGGTTGTTCTTCTCTAGGTGCATAACTTTGCACTTGTCCACATTAAATTGCATTTGCCATTTTGATGCCCAGTCTTCCAATTTATCAAGATCCTTTTGCAATTTTCCACAATCCTCTTGGGTTTTAACAACTTTAAATAGTTTTGTGCCATCTGCAAATTTGATAACCTCACTCATTATTCCCTTTTCCAGGTCATTTATGAATATATCAAAAAGCAGCGGACCCAGCACAGATCCCTGGGGTACACCACTATTCACCTTTCTCCATTGGGAAAATTGGCCATTTAGCACTACCCTCTGCTTTCTATCTTTTAACCAGTTCCTGATCCACAATAGTACACTGCCTCCTATCCCATGACTCTTTAGTTTTGCCAAACGTTTCTGATGAGGGCCCTTGTCAAAGGCTTTCTGAAAGTCCAAATACACTATATCAACCGACTCACCTTTGTCTACCTGTTTATTCACACCTTCAAAAAAACATAACACATTAGTAAGACAAGATCTTCCTTGTCTAAAGCAATGTTGGCTGTCTCCCATTAAGCATGACTATCTACATGTTCAGCAATTTTGTTCTTTATGATGGTTTCTACCATTTTTCCCGGTACTGATGTCAGGCTCACCGGTCTGTAGTTTCCCTGATCATCCCTGGAACACTTTTTAAAAATTGGCATTACGTTCGCCATCCTCCAATCTTCAGGTATTACAGATGATTTTAATGATAGTTCACAGATTACTAATAGCAGGTCTGCAATCTCATATTTCAGTTCTTTCAACACCCTTGGATGTATATCATCCGGCCCAGGTGATTTGCTACTCTTCAGTTTATCTAATAGTTGTAATACATCTTCCCGATGTATCGATATTTCCTTCAATTCTTCCACACCTTTAAATACCACTTCAGTCACATCCCTACATCTTCCTCAGTAAAGACCGAAGCAAAGAATTCATCCAGTCTCTCCGCTATTGCCTTATTGCCTCTTAGTGCCCCTTTAACCCCTCTATAATCTAATGGACCAACTGACTCTCTCACAGGTTTTTTGCTATGAATGTACTTGAAAAAGTCTTTATTACGCATTTTTGCTTCCGCAGCAAGCTTCTTCTCAAATTCTCTCTTTGCCTGCCTTATGAATGCCTTGCATTTAACTTGCCAGTGCTTGTGCTGTTTCCAGGTTTCGTCATTTGGCTCTTTTTTTCCATTTCCTGAAAGATGCCTTTTTGACATCAGCCTCTCTGACCTCACCTTTAAACCATGCTGGCAGTTTTTTGGACTTCCTTCCACTTTTCTTAAAGCGTGGAATACAGCTGGTCTGGGCTTCCAAGATAGTATTTTTCAACAACACCCAAGGTTGATGTAAGTCTTTAACCTTTGCAACTGCTCCTTTTAGTTTTTTCTTAACTATTTTCCTCATTTTATCATAGTCTCCCTTTCAAAAGTTAAGGTATTACTGTGGATTTCCTTACTATCCCTCCTCCACTAATTAAATCAAACGCGATCATGCTATGATCACTATTGCCAAGTGCCCCAACATCCTTATCTCTTGCACCAGATCTGGTGTTCCTCTAAGGACTAGGTCCAATATGGCTTCCCCTCTGGTCGGTTCATGAACCAGCTGCTCCAAGAAGCAGTCATTTATTTCATCTAGGAACTTTATCTCCCTAGCATGTCCTGCCGTGACACTGACCCAATTGATACCGGGGTAATTGAAATAACCCATTATTATTACTGTGCTGTAACTTTTGTTAGCTTCCTTGATTTCTTTGAGCATTTCATCATCCATTTGTTCATTCTGGCCAGGCAGTCAATAGTACACCCTCACTGCCATCACCTTCCCCTTTTTACATGGAATTTCAATCCATAGAGATTCTACAGCAAATTTTGTTTCCTGCAAAACTTTAATCCTTTCTGACTCAATGCCCTTTCTAACATAGATCCACCAAGTTGATCAGCTCTATCATTGCAATATAGTTTGTACCCAGGAATCACAGTGTCCCACTGGTTGTCCTCCTTCCACCATGTCTCTGAGATTCCAATCATATCTAACCTCTCATTTAGTGCTATATATTCTAACTCTCCCATCTTCTTTTTTAGACTTCTAGCATTTGCATACAAGCATTTTAGAGACTGTATGTTATTCATATTAATTTCGCTATTGGTAGGCATGGGTAATTTGGGATCTTTAAGCTCTGTCTGCTCCATACTCGAAGGCATTTGGGCTACTTTACTCTTTTTTGGAACCTCTCTGCTTTTGGTAGTATCCTTCAAGGATACATTCTTCCGAACCATGCGCTCTTTTGCGACTGTCGGCTTTCCCCGATTATGTAGTTTAAAAGCAGCTCTATCTCCTTTTTAAAGTTTAATGCCAGCAGCCTGGTTCCATCCCATTTAAGGTGAAGCCTATCCCTTCGGAAGAGCCCCTCCTTTCCCCAGAATGTTCCCCAGTTCCTAACAAATCCAAAACCCTCATCTTTGCATCATCGTCTCATCCACGCATTGAGACTCCGGAGCTCTGCCTGCCTTTTGGGTCCTGCGTGTGGAACGGGAAGCATTTCAGAGAACGCTACCCTGGAAGTTCTAGATTTCAACTTCCTACCTAAAAGCCTAAATTTAGCCTCCAGAACCTCCCTACCACATTTTCCTATGTCATTGGTATCGACATGTACCAAGACAGCAGACTCCTCCCCAGCACTATCTAAGACCTTATCTAGGTGGTGCGTGAGGTCCACTACCTTCGTACTAGGCAGGCATGTTACCAGGCGATCCTCATGTCTACCAGCCACCCAACTATCTACATGCCTAATGATAGAATCACCAACTATAACGGCTGTCCTAACCCTTCCCTCATGGGTACAAGGCCCTGGAGAAACTTCCTCGGGGTGAGAGGGTTTTACATCACTTGGAGGACAGGTCCTAGTTACAGGATCACTTCCTGCCACACCAGGGTGATGCTCTCCCGTCACGTGACCTCTCTCCTCCATGGCAACAGGGATGCTGCTAGACTGGAGGTGGGACTTCAGGACTATATCCCTGTAGGTCTCGTCTATGTACCTCTCTGTCTTTCTTATGTCTTCCAAGTCAGCTACTCTAGCCTCTAGAGAACGGACTCGTTCCCTGAGAGCAAAGAGCTCCTTGTACCTAGTGCACACGTAAGGCCTCTCACCAACTGGGAGAAAATCATACATGTGACACTCAATGCAAAAGACTGGAAAGCCCCCATCTTGCTGCTGGACTGCTGTCTGCATCTTAGTTTTAAGCTTATGTTTAGAATTTTAAGATCTTTACTTACTAAGGGTTGCTATGGATACTTATACTAATAAAATTGTACCTAATATGTTTAATATACTGTACCTTGTTCACCTGAAGTTTAATTAATCTCAGGTCCTTAGTGTATGACTGATTTGGATAATGAGCTGCACCTGAGAGCACCTCCTTTCCTTTAAGATGTGTAAGTGCCTACTGTATAAAGCTACGATTATCCCAGGGGTGGGTGGGTGTTGGGAAGGGAGGGAGGGAAATAACACTTATTAAAAGAGGGCTGCTGCACAGTACCCTGTCCTGTGCTTCTGAGGTAAACTGTGACCAACTTCCTGGGTGATTAACAGTCCTTGGATAGAAGGAGTCTTTCAAAATGGCCTTTTGAGCTGCCACCTGGCGATAACACCTATTGAAAATGTTTCTCAGCTCTCTTGCCCCCTAGGTAGAAGGCCTCTCTGTAAAGGTCTCTAGAAGCCTTTATTTGTTGCTCAAAGAATACTGACCCTGTTCTGCCTTTTATTCTAAGTTATATTCTGATTTGATTTAAATTAAAGCTCTTTACTGCTGCTAGGCTCTGCTTATTATGAAATTTAAACTAGAAGCTCTCTGCTGGGTTCTAAATTTGACCAGAAAGCTCTCTTCTGTGTTTTAAATTTAAACTAAAAGTACTTTGCTGATACTAGGCCCTGAGTGAGTATTACATTTAAACTTCAAGCTCTCTGCTGGGTATGACATCTAACCAGAAAACTCTCTTCTGTGTTTTAAATTGAAACTGAAACTGCTGCTACTAGGCCCTGACTGATTTAACAAATACACTGGGTTCACAGATTAATCAGCTTTAATCCAAAGAAGTCCCTTCAGAAAAATTCCCATAAGTATATACTCACAATTGCAGATCCCGCTCTAGAAGTAGCAGTCCCCTTTTCTAGTCTTTCAAAACTTTTGTCTTTTTATCTGTGCCTTTCTGTGATATGCCTAGTACTGTATAATTTCCCTTTCCTCTGGGGTTAGTTTGATCTCTTCTCAGTTAAAGCAGTATATTTCCTTTTATATTCTCTTTGTTCCCCATCCTCATGTTTTTTTTAAAATAATTATTTATTCAGAAATTATGAATTGTAATCATTTCCTGTGATGTTTCTATTGGCATATCATGTGTTCTGAATATGCCTGTCTTTCCATTTTTTATATTGTAAACCGCTTTTCTGTCCTCATTTTATGAAAAAAATTATCAAATTCTATAAATATGAGTAAATTAGACTTACCTGCTAATTGTTGTTCCTTAAGGAACTCTAGTCCAGTCCCGGAACCATAGAGTTGTCAACCTCCACCAGCAGCTTTGGAGACTGAAAGATGTCATCGTTCTGATGTCACTGGTACAAATAGGCAAGATCCGCCCCCTTTCACCAGCACCTATTGACAAAGCAGACTCAGCAGAGCAACAAATAAGTAGGTAATTGGAAAGATTACTATATAACTATACAGACAGGGAGGCAGAGACAAGAACCCGCACTGCCCCTCCCAAACATGTGTCCTACATTTCCTGCGAACACGCAGACTAGAAAAAAGAACCACCTGAAAAAACGCGGTCCCACTGCACTCCAGCGCCCAGCCGGGCCTGCTGCGGAAACAAAAATAGAGCCCCCCCTGAGCGCCATTTCTATCTCATCTTCACACTGTGGACAACCTGGTTGAAAAGATGCTACGCAGTTCACCTCACCTGTGCACCTTTCTTGTTCTCCCCTCTCATGAAACTTCAGGCTGCCCGCCATTACCGGGAGGGATCCGGGACTGGACTAGAGTTCCTTAAGGAACAACAATTAGCAGGTAAGTCTAATTTACTCTTCCTTTGCGTCCCTCTAGTCCAGTCCCGGAACCATAGAGGATGTAACAGAGCAGTGAATATCAACGGGAGGGACCGGAAAGCCCAGCCTGAAGAACCGCTGAACCAAAACGGCCATCATTCCATGCCTGCACATCCAGGCGATAGTGCCGGGCAAACGAATGCAACGAGGACCAAGTCACCGCCCTACAAATATCCGCAACCGGTACTAAACTGACTTCCGCCCAAGACGCCGCCTGCGCTCTCGTGGAATGCGCCCGCAGGCCCACCGGAACCTCTTTGCCCTTTAGCAGGTAGGCTGAAGCAATAGCCTCCTTCAGCCATCTAGAAATAGAAGATTTCGCCGCCGCCTCCCCTTTCCGCGGACCCCCAAAGGCGACAAAGAGCCTATCTGACTTACGGAAAGAAGCGGTCTTACGGAGATACTTCTTGAGCGCTCGCCGCACATCCAACCGATGCAAACGGCCACCCGACTGAGCTTTTTGCTCCGCGGAAAACACCGGCAGCGACACAACCTGATTCATATGAAAATCCGAGACCACCTTTGGCAAAAAGGCTGGAACCGTACGCAAAACCACCCTGTCACCCGAAAAGGACAAGAAGGGTTCCTGACACGACAACGCCTGCAACTCAGAAATTCTTCCGGCCGAACAAATAGCTACCAGGAAAACGGTCTTCAGGGTCAAGTCCTTCAGCGAAGCCCTACCTAAGGGCTCGAACGGTTCCCCAACCAAGGCTTCCAACACCACATTGAGGTCCCACGAAGGGATAACCGGCCGCCTAGGTGGCCTGAGCAACAGCACCACTCTCAGGAAACGCCGAATATCACTATGCACCGCGATCACCTGACCCTGAACCTTTCCTCGATAACAGGAAAGAGCCGCAAGCTGTACACGTAAGGAACTGGCCGCGAGCCCCTTCTCCACCCCAGCCTGCAAAAAGGACAGGATATGAGGGACAGAGGCTTTCAATGGAGAGATAGCCTGCTCAGAACACCAAGCTTCAAAGACACGCCAGACGCGGACATACGCCAGCAACGTAGACGGCCTGCGCGCACTTAGGAGGGTAGAGATGACTGCCGCCGAATATCCCCTGGCCGTCAACCGCGCCCGCTCAATAGCCAAGCCGTAAGCGAGAATCGACCCACCTGCGGCATTCGTAGCGGCCCCTGTAACAACAGATCCTCTCGAAGCGGAAGCCGCAGCGGAGCGTCCGCCAACAGCCGAACCAAATCTGCATACCACGGTCTCCTTGGCCAATCCGGCGCCACCAGCACCACCAGGCCCCGATGCCGTTTTATGCGCTGGACCACCCTGCCTATGAGTGCCAAGGGAGGAAACACATAAAGGAGACCCTCTACCGGCCAACGCTGCGCCAAGGTATCCAGGCCTTCCGCCATCCACTCTCTCTGTCTGCTGAAGAAACGCTCCACCTTCGCAGACTCCAAGGTTGCCATGAGATCCATCACTGGGACCCCCCAATGGCGCACAATCAGCTTGAAGACTTCCGGGTGCAGAGCCCACTCCCCCGGGTCCACCCTGCGGTGGCTGAGAAAATCCGCCTCGACATTGTCTACGCCGGCGATATGCTGGGCCGACAGCGCCTGCAAGTTCTGCTCCGCCCAGGCCAACAGCACCCTGGCCTCCTCATCCAGAGACGCTCTCCCCGTGCCGCCCTGCCGATTTATATAGGCAACCGTCGTCGCGTTGTCGGACAGCACGCGTACCGCCTCTTGACGTAATACCTCCTGGAACTCCAGAAGAGCCTGATACACCGCATGCATTTCCAACCTGTTGATGGACCACTGACGCTCCTCCAGCAACCAAGTCCCTTGGGCAAATGACCCGTCGAGATGCGCCCCCCCATCCTGCCAGACTTGCATCGGTCGTGACCAGCCGCCAGGACGGAGGCTCCAGAGGCACTCTTTTCACCAGACTGTCTGGCCGCAACCACCAGAGGAGGTCCCGCCGTACCTCCGGCGGGCATGGCAGATGTTGCGACAGCGCATCCCGTTGATGAGACCAACGCCGGAGGAGAGCACTCTGCAACGACCGCATATGCACCCTGGCCCACCGCACCAAGTCGATCGCAGCCGCCATGGTTCCCAGTAACTGTAAATACTGCCAGGCTGTCGGCGCCTTGCGCCCCAGAAACCGTTGCACGAGCTCCCTCAAAGCCTGTGCTCTTTTGCCGGGAAGAAACACCAGTCCCTGCTGTGTTTCGAAGCGCGCTCCCAAGTATTCCAGCGTCTGGGAGGGGGTTAGCCTGCTCTTCGCCACGTTGACCACCCAACCGAGGCTTTCCAACAAAGCGACCACCCGAGCGGTGGCTGCCGAGCTCTCCTCCCTCGACGTCGCCCGAATCAACCAATCGTCCAGGTAAGGATGCATGAGTATTCCCTCCTTGCGAAGCGCGGCCGCCACCACTACCATCACCTTGGTGAACGTCCGTGGAGCCGTCGCCAGACCGAAAGGCAATGCCTGGAATTGAAAATGCCCCATCGGCACCGCAAAACGCAGGAATCTTTGATGTTCTTGTCGGACATGGATATGCAGATAAGCTTCCGTAAGATCCAACGAAGTCAGAAATTCCCCGGACCGAACCGCTGCAATGACGGAACGCAAGGTTTCCATTCGAAAGTGTGTCACACGGAGACAGCGATTTACGCGCTTGAGGTCCAGAATCAGCCGAAAAGTGCCCTCCTTTTTGGGAACCACAAAATAGATGGAGTATCGACCTGAACCGCACTGTTCCTCCGGAACGGGCACAACCGCTCCGAGTTGCTGCAGACGCCACAGTGTGACGGCTACCGCCCGGAGCTTCCGAGGTGCTCTGCACTGGGAAAGAACAAAGGAATCTAAGACGGGACACTGGAACTCCAGAGCATAGCCGTCCCAAATAACGTCCAGCACCCACTGGTCCGAAGTGATCTGGACCCAGGCAGGGTAGAACTCCCGCAACCTTCCTCCCACGGGAACCTCCACCACCTGGGTCCGCCTTATCTCATTGCGGCTTTTTGGTACCCAAGGACTGAAAGGAGCCAAAACCTCTGCCCGCCCCTCTGAATCCCCAAAAGGGCTGGCCACGAACTGGAAACCTGCCCCTCTGCGATTGAGTAAACCGAGAGGACCTAAACCTACGAAAATCCCTCGGGAGGCCCCTGGACCCCGAAGCCCCACGACTCTGCTTCGGCTTATCCTCC
The DNA here is from genome assembly GCA_033557465.1 of Ichthyophis bannanicus. Taxonomy (NCBI): domain Eukaryota; kingdom Metazoa; phylum Chordata; class Amphibia; order Gymnophiona; family Ichthyophiidae; genus Ichthyophis; species Ichthyophis bannanicus. The sequence goes on along the minus strand of CM066033.1, from coordinate 935,364,499 downwards.
GGGAGGCGACCCCCCTTGGACTCCCCGAGGTCCTTAACCAACTTTTCCAACTCTTCCCCAAAGAGTAATTTCCCCCTAAATGGGAGCTTACTGAGCCTCGCTTTGGAAGAGGCATCCGCCGACCAGTTACGCAGCCACAAATATCGGCGAGCCGCCACTACCGAGGCCATACTTTTGGCCAGCCCGCAGATTAAATCATAGTGAATATCGGACAAGTAGGCCGTGCCCGACTCTAGCCGAGCCACATCCTCCATCTGTTCTTCCAAGGAGGCTCCCTGAAGTCGCTGAGACCACCTTAAACAGCCTTGAGCCACCCATGCCCCCGCTATGGAGGCCTGCAGAGATAGGGCACACATATCAAACACCTGCTTCAGCAAGGTATCCAACTTCCTGTCCTGCCCGTCTTTCAACGCCGCGGCCCCCTCAACCGGGATGGTGGTCTTTTTGGTGACCGCCGACACCGCCGCATCCACCCTGGGCGAACGAAAAATCTCCCTATCCTGTTCGGACAGCGGGTATAACCAGGCCAAAGCCCTGGTCCCCCGCAACGCCGATTCCGGCGAGTCCCATTCTTCCTGAATCATATTGCGAAAAACCCTATGCACAGGGAATACTCTCTGTGAGGTTCTCACGGCCTGCAAGAGCGGATCCTCCAACGCCTCCTCCGAGGAGGTGGACCCCGCGGGCATGTTCAAAGTCTTCAGTGTTTCTGCAATCAATGCTGGCAGTTCCTCCCTCCGAAACACGCGGACCAATCTGCTTTGATGCTCCGCGTCCAGCAATTCACCTTCCTCCAAATCGTCCTCGGAGGCGTCGTCCACCTCCAAGTCCTGGGTTCCCCCCTCCTCATCCAACCCCGCATCCGAGGTGGGGCCCAGACTCTCTCTACGTCTCTTAGGCGGGGGAATCTCCCCTCCCTGAAGACCCCCTGACCCTATTCTTTTCCGGCCGGTGGGGCTCTGTGACCGAGCTCCCAACCCCGGCTGCAGCAAGGCAAAGGCCTTCTGCATTAGTGCGAAGAAATCTGAAGGAATCCCAGCCACACCGGTCCCCTGGGACTCCTCCCCTGACAAAGGAGCGCTCGAAGCCACGGACGGACCTGCTACCGGCTCCGAAGCCTCCAAGGAGGGAGGCCCTGATCCCCTGCCGTCGAAGGAAACCTCCGGCTGATCACTCGAGCCCTCCCCCAAGGATTTCTCCATGCCCACTGCCTCTAAGGAGCAGGCCTTGCAAACACCAGCTTCCAATAGCTCCCCGCACCTCACACCACAAACAAGGCAGCGGGGCTTAGCAGGCATGCTTGCTAGCGCTGTGGTCCAGGAAACCAAGCCTGCAGGGGTCTCTCTTACTGCCCTATGCACTATGCTATGACCTCTGAAAATCTTTTTTTTTTTTTACTGAATCCCACCAAGGCAGCCCCAACTAGCTGCCCCCTGGCAGTCCGAATCAGAAACGAAGCTCCCAAGCCGTGGAAAAGGCAAAAGAAACTCGCGCTGAAAAAACGGCATCCAAAATGGCCACCGCAACGTTCGAGCCGCCAAAAATCACGTGATCAGCTTCCCAGCTAAACTCCTGGAGCTGCCGAAACCCCCCTTAGCCTAAGAACTTCTCCCCCAGCGGTCCCCGAAGTATGGGGGTACTCACCACGCTTCTGAGAGGAGAGGAAGGAAGGGCAGCGCTAGGCACGTCTGGAGCACAGCCTTTTGCACGGCATCAGCTCCAGGGACTGACTGTCACCTCAGCAGCAGAGGCTTTCTGCTGACAGTCACTTCTGCCTTCTACCTGCTCCTCACCCTTCCAAATCGGGTTCGGGAGCAGGGAGGCTATTTCACCCTCCTGTGCTCGTTTTAACGCTGGGGCACTCTGAAACCACGTTAGGGAGGGAGGGAGAGGGAGTTTGGCAAGAGATGAGAGAAAAAACGCCCACAGCAGCACAGGATCTCTGTATCAGCAGCAGAGGTACACCTAAGGACAAAAAACAAAGGAAAAAAAAAACCCCTCAAAAACCAACCCAACCAGGGGCTAACTAAAACAATTAAGCTCTGCTTATTTGCTCCTCCTGAGCCCAGTCCCGGGCTCAGAACCTCCAAGCTGCTTGGAGACTGAAAGTACTGGTGAAAGGGGGCGGATCTTGCCTATTTGTACCAGTGACATCAGAACGATGACATCTTTCAGTCTCCAAAGCTGCTGGTGGAGGTTGACAACTCTATAGTTCCGGGACTGGACTAGAGGGACGCAAAGGAATATTGTGCTATTATAAAACTTTACGTATGTTTATTTTATTTTATTTCAATAGTTTTCTATACCTCCCCTTCCAACGATCAGGGGCGGTTTACATAGAACAGTTAATGTTAAGGTTACATAGAACAATAATAATAATTAAACTATATACAGAGAACATTTAACATACCTTTTATATCCGGGATGAGTATAATGGAGATTGGATAATATAACTATATACATATTAGAATTCACAAAGGGAGGGGAGGGTCAGCCTGGGAGGGAGTGCTACGCAGTAGTTAGGTTGTTGAGTTGTATGTTGCTAGGTTGTATGATTGTTTCATTAATGGGGAGGTTATAGTGTTCAGTAAATAGATGTGTTTTCAATTCTTTTCTGAATGGTCGAAGGTCCTTTATTGATCTAATTGGTTCTGGGAGAGAGTTCCAGAGAGTAGGGGCTGTATAGGAAAAGGCTCTATTACTGGTTGCCTGTTTTGTTTTTTGGAATGAGGATGGAGTTGCTAGTAGGTTTAACTTAGTTTTCCTGATTTGATATTTCCTTATCATCCTGCAAAAAAAACAAGGGATGGATCAGGAGTCAACAGCACGCAACAACAAAAGATCATTCCAGATGAGAAGGCTATGCTCCCTTGTGAGCTGGTGGAGGCAGACTTGAGCAACTTTCAGTGATATCATCACTTGGTATAGCCAGCACTGAGAGAAGCCAGTATTGTCTGCCTCCAGCAGGTGACAAGGTATGTGGACTCTCCTCGCCCATACTATGGTGCAGAGGCCTTGAAATGAATCATGAAGGGCCCAATGGCATGGAGTGCAGGTACGCCAATGTCTTGTGGTGTAGACAACTGCCCTGTGTCTATGCTGTTTCCTATGGGTTACCAGCACTAGTGGGGTAGAAGAGGAACAGGATAGCCCCACAGGGTCATGGTGGGGGGGGGGGGGGAGTCAGTAAATTGGGCCCAGGTCCAGGCCCCCCTTTCCCTCTTATTGTCCTAATCTGCTTTGTGCTGGGGTTTTTTTCATTGTTTCTTCTTTTTTTTTCCCCCTATTTTCCCCCACTGATTTCAATAGGAAACAATTGGCTCTGTGCTGCTTTGAATAAATCATCTTAAAAAGAAAAAAAGACCTTCCTCAGCCGGACCTCCTCAAGCCTTTGTGGGTGTCCAAGGACCTCCCTAATAGTTTACCCGGTCAGCTTGACAGGCTTCGAGATTCCCTTTGGGACTTCTATTTTGGCTGCTGCTCTTTTTTTTTTTTCCCTGCGCAGTTTTGTTTCGCATTTTTTTTTCTTTTTGCCACAGGCCTGATCCCTGATGCAGCCTGCAGCCCGAGCAGTATTTTGCCAGGGCTGCTGTATTTTGCCCCTTGTTAGGGCTGCAATGCCCAGGGCACTTTTAGATTGGCATTTTGAGACCCCTGTGGGGGGCCCATGCCTGATGCCATGCCTGTGGTCCCTGATGCTCCTTTTTGCTTTTCTTTCCACTGATGAGCTCCGCAGCAACTTCAGGTGGCAGCTTGAGCCTGGCAAGAGTGGAATATAGTAGGTTGCCACTAGCCACGTGCTAAGTAGCCACAAGTCCCCACTTGAGTGTGCTAGCTTTCACTGCAGCACCCAAAACAGCCCTCGGACTGTATTTGGTTGGCTAGCTGCTTGGCAGTCCCCTTTCAGCAGGATTTGGGGCCCAGCTGTACCACTTGGAGACCCAGAGACCCCGAATGTTCTTCTTATGGGCAGCTAGAGAGGTCACGACCCCTGCTATATCCTTGTGCTTCTGCATTCCTCTGTGAACCCAGTCTTCCCCTGTGGGTTTTGCTGAAGGACTCGAGGAGAGTTCTGATTGTCAGAAGGTAAATCTGAGGAGGAGTCATTTAGTCCAGTCTCCTTCTGGAATCTAGGAGACTCACAGTACCTGCTGGGTGGCTGCTGCTAGTTGATGGTGATGCAGAGTCTCTCCCAGCAACATGGCGTTGGTGGTATGGAGCAATTGCTAGTACTGGATTTATTCCAATGAAAGCTCTGGTCTGTGGTGGAACAGTTCCCATTAAGGGATTCTTTCTCTCTGAGCAGAAAGGCTCACCCATAGAAACTCCCCCCCCCCCATTGTGAAACATTCAGAGAAGAGCTAAGGGGCCTTCTAAGGCCAAATGTAAAGCCCGGAGCTACCCTCTGTAGAACGATTCCTTCAGGATCTCCATTGCAGTAGGGGCAGTCATGGTGGGGCATCTGATGGAAGCGACTTGCCTTCACAGGTCCTTTGGGAGTCTGTAATCCCTTTCATTTGATGCCAGCTGTCCCTCCTGAGGTCCAGTGGGTTGGGGTATATCCTAGTCTCTTCCTTCTGAGCACAGCCATACCACATTAAACTAGTGGGTTTTGGGGTCATTAGAAGAGAGTGGAGTCTGCCAATTCTTTTATTGGACCACTTGTCCTTGGTCCCTCCAGTGCTAGTCCACGTCAGCTTGAGGCTTCTAATGTGCACTAGGTAAATTACATCAGAGCTTGCAAGGTCTCTCTGAGGCTATCCACTGAGGTGGAAGACATTGTGGGATGCTTTTTGGTGCTTCCAGCAATGACAGGTTGTTTCTCCCATCCCCTTCATGGTGGGGCTGGAGATGTTATCACTGATAAATGTGGATCTGTGAAGGGAAGTTCCCTTCTGGCATTTCCCAAGCCTAAAGCCAGTGATGTCTGTGTTTATTAAAATCTTGATAACCGTCTTTTGAATGGCTAGCAGCAAAGCGGTTTACAATTTAAAATAAATCCAATGAAAATTGAGAAAGGAACTCTATAAAACAAATAGGATAGACAAGAAGGAAAAGTAAAAAGGAGACAAATAAGGATAGAATTAAACAATACAGGTTACATAGGCTAAGATATCCAAGCTAGAGGCTATGACTATCTGGAATCTGGTGCCACCCCCACTCCTGAAAATTCCAGGAAAGCCTTCTCAAAGAAGTATGTTTAAGGGTCTTTTTAAATGTCTTAAAGCTGGATTCAAGGCAGCAATAGTCTGGTAAAGTGTTTCACAGATGAGGGGCTAAGAAATAAAAAGGGGAATAATGTGTGGATTCTAGATGAGTACGAGTAACAAAGGGAAGTACCAGGAGATTGGATGTTTGGGAACAAAGAGCCCATGATGGATAGGGAGTGAGAAGGGTTGATCTTCAGACTCCGTGTCTCTCATATGGGACCCTTGGGGTCTAGCTTGGCATCAGTTGGGTAGGGCATACCTCCTGGATTCTGCCATGGCATTTGTCACTTTCCAGGGTGAACAGCATTAGCTGTTTCTGTGCATCTACATTCTGTGCCACCTCTTTGGGTCTGAGCCTCACCTTGGAATTAGATGTGACTCGCCATACCTTTGCCAAAGTGATAGGGAAGATAGCAGCATCTCTTTGCATGCAGAGGGCCCAGTTATCCATGCCTGGTCTTTGGGGTTGTCCAAAGGTGATATAGACCAGAGGAGTTCTGCCTGGAACAGCTGTAAACAAAAATAGGCTGTCCTGAGAGCAACTTGATTCTCTCCCATGATTTAGAGCTCCTAGGGTCTGTTCCTGCTCTCCTGAGTTAACTTTTCTCATGATAGAGGATTCACTGAACCTCAGTTGACTTAAGAGAGGTGATTCTCTGTCACCTTTGTGAGCCTCTCTTCTGATTCTCAGATGCGGAGCATTGTCCTTGGGGCTGCATCCTGGTCTAGGGTGCATTTGCATTAGATTCAGAGGCATTGCCTAATCTTTTGGTCTCCATATTCCCTGTCATTCAACCAGGCTCTTCCTCTCCCCTGCGAGATCAAGGAGTAGGTGAGGTAGCAGTTGCAGTTTCACCCCATGACCAGGAAGGTGCGAGAAGCACCTGAGGAGATCCTTGTCAGTTTGGCTTCCAGCCTAGAGGTGTAAAAACTCAGTTCAGTTTGTTCAGAAACTCTGTCCCTTCTTGAGGCCCAGGGGCAATCTTCTGTCTGGGGACTGGAATGATCACATTGACCCAGGGGGAGCTTGTGCCTCCTTCAGTGGAAGCAGCGGGCTGCATGTTCTCGGACACAGCCCTGACAGTCACACATGTGTTCTGCTGTAGCAGAGCTTGTGGGTCCAGAGCAGTTCTGGCAGCTATATAGCTGGGCTGCTGGGCAGAGGAGTACTTGATTCCCCTAACTGCAACACATATCACAAGATTTGTTAGAGTTCAACTGTGTCAGACCATAGAGGGTCCAGGCAAAGTGAGAACTCATCCCTCCCATGCATGATCTCATAGTGTGATGAAGTGGCCTTTCAATACCTCATGTATTAGCCACTCCAGCGGATGCTGGTTACAGAGCTATTTCATACATAGGGAGATTCCAGAGATGGCAAGCTGGGTGGCCCTTCCTTCAAAGTAGCCTAGAGGAGAGAGGCTGTATGACTTCCTCTATGACTCTAGATGATCTGTCTTCTGCACAGGTTATCAGCCCATCTGGTCCTGGTGATCCTAAGGCCTCTGGCTTGAAATCGCACATGTTAAGATGGACTATTATGCCAAGCAGTATGGCCTTTCTCTTCCTCTTCAAGATAAGAGCCTGCAGGAGAAATATGATAGGGTCTCCGGGTAAGGAAGTTTCCTGGAACCTTCTCACCTAGCGCATGGCCCTTGTGGGCACATGCTGGTCTGTTTGAACTGCTTGGTAACCTCCCTGCTTGGGACATGGTAAGTCTCTATGCCCTTAGTAGATGTTAGAGCCTTTTACCAGTTTGATCTGGACTCTGGCTTGGCCGTGAACCCTCAGGATTCATGCAGTAGGCCTTTTCTGCTACAGGAATCGCCTCCAAGGGATTCCTTAGAAGGTATCTTGGCGCAGCCTTCTTCAGCAGAAGTGAAGCAGTTCTGTTCACCTGAATGTCCTGTTGGCTCAGTGGGTTCCTGGAAGGGACCCTTCTTTGGGTCCGTTTATAAGATCTCCCTGATGGGTTAGTTCCTTACCATCCATACCAGCATACACTGTTATCCGCCATATGGTATCTGTGCTGCAGCCCTTTGCTTCAAGTACACCTTTCTGGTTCTTTGAATGACTCCTTTCGCTGTGAAGCCTTTGCCATCTTTTTCTTCAAGGAAGCTTTCTCCCTCCCCCTCCCTTCTCATCCTGACTGAATTGTGGTGTTGATTGAATTCATTGCAATTCTTCATTCCTACTGCCAAGCGGATCTTCTCCGATCTTGGCAGTTCGAGGGAAGTGCTGGCAGAGGTCAATCCCTCTATTGCTGTTTTACCTTGGAGACCAGTGGGGGCAGATTGCATCCTGCCTGGTAAGCACATTCAGGAGTAAGTTGCAGTTCACTCCACAGAGCGCAACCCTCTTGGGTGGTGTCTGCCTGGGTACAGCTCTAAGGCTTCTTGGCCTTCATTGATTGCCTCAAACTATCCATTTGCATGGCAGTGGAAATGGCTGGTCCAGCCACTTCTGCCCCCCTCCAAATAGAAAGTCTGCATTGGGGGTGGAAGCAGGAATGGCATGCAGTGCCATAGGTTAAGGTAAGCACTGTGTTGCTGTTCAAAAGTAATTGCTGCCTCTGCAGGTCCCAGAAAGGGGCGGTAGGGATGGGGATGAGAACAAGGGGTGGCAGCAGTGAGAGTCACCTGTGGTGCCTCATATCCTTGCACCAGTCCTGCCAAAACCCTCACCCAAACAAAATGGATTCTTGCTGCAGAGGCCTCTAATGTGTTCCTGGATTTCAGACCTGCTAATGCTACAGATTCACTTCTTGCCAAATACTGCGTGCATGGATACTGAAGACCATTGTTTTCTGTTCTGCTTGGTGCTGACAAAGGATTTTCAGGCCTTTCTCATCTGCAGACTTTTCCTTGGAAGCTGTGACAATGTATTGGGACCCTAATCATCTGTTTCTACATCCCATCACTCAACAATAAATGCTATTGTATGGGTGTCCACCTCCTGAAAGCTGTGGCCTGATTCATCCAGACAACCCGCAAGTGTGTGTGCCCAAGGTAGGGGAATGGATTAAGGTAACAATGCTGCAGAAATAAGAAGAACGTTTGTCTGAGAGAGGTTTTGTTTTTTTGGTTGGGCTTTTGTTTTTGGCTTTAGTTTTTGTTTTTGCTTCTGGGGTCTTCTTTTGCTCACCTGGCTTTTGTTTTTTCATGGGGCATTAGCACCTGACTTCTCTTGCCATCTAATGGGCTCTTGTGCTTGCATCAGCACAGAGATGAAGTGAGCCCAGCTAAGACCTCTGCAGACACTTCAGGTGTTCTGTATTTCTTCCTATCGCTATGTTACTCATCTTATATTAGAAAAACCTCACCACAAAGTAATGTAAATATTCCATCTAGAATGTGACGAGTCTTAAGATTTCTGCTGCTCAAAACTTTGCAATCAATACTATACTGTTTTCCTTTATCCATACATAACTTGTATAAACCTTATGGGGGTCACTTTAGAAGCCCTATTCTCCAGGAACAAGCAGGAAGTCAGTCCTCACTTATGGGTGACGTCGGCACCGACGGAGCCCGCGCGGAGCAATTCCCCAGCTTTCAAAGAAAGCCCTTGGGATTGCTGCCACGCATGTGTGGTCCTCTTCCCACCCAAAGGTGCCATCTTGCTCAGTCTCCCTTTTTCTGCATTGCCCTTCGGATGCACGTCCTCGTCCCTCGGAAAATATGTTTCGTTTTTGGCCTCTGGCCTGTGTTTTTCAAGTTGCACCGGTCTTCTACCCGTCCTCCCTGCTCTTCTTTTCTCTTGAGCGAGGGGACATCCTTTTTCTGTAAAAATTTTCCTTTTGCAGGCTTTGCGCTCTTTTTTCCCTCAACCGCTGACCACAAAGGTCTTTGACTTAGCCTGAGCCCTTTTTGCCCCAATGGCCACCGGTTTTAAGAAATATAACAGATGCTCCAAAAACATGTCACTCACGGACACCCATGACTGCTGTCTTCGGTGTCTTGAGGGCTGATCATGACCCGGAGCTCAGCGCTCACTGCAAGAAAATGTCCTCCAAAGCCCTGCTAAGTCATAAGCAGAAGTCCGATGACATTTTCTGGAAGGTAGCCCCGGAATCCCCGGCGGCACCCTGTCGTCCCTCCACTGGTGGGATCCCCCACTTTGGCCCCGCACTCTCAGCGGCATTCCGATCAGGGGTCCCCTGAAATGGAGAGGCGTAAGAAGAAGAATACTTCGAAGTCACTTTCGGGGGCTCCAGACAAGCGCGAGCGCCCCTGTGCTTGGTCGCTCAGGCCCCCCCTCCGGCGTTCCCGAGAGACAGACATGGAGCGGCCTCGAAAGGTACCTCATACAGACACGGAGGCCTCCAGCGATGGCGCCTGGTCTCCTGTGGGTCGTCCCGGTGAGGACCCCCTCTCCTCCTCCATGCCAGACCCAGTAACCCCGGTGTCGGTGTCTCATTGACCCAAATTCATGTGGGAGTCCCGTATGCTGACACTAGAGTGAAGCATTTCTGCCTTCTTAGCTGCCCAGCAGGCGCTCATGCCCAGTACGACTGGCCCGCGCCTCGAGACCGAGGTTCCTTTGAGAGGGACACCAAACCCACCCTGGAAACTCCCAAGAGTCGTGGGCCTTGTGAAGGTCCTTGGCGTCGGTCTCACTTGCCTTCCCGGTCCTCGAGAGAGAGATCTTCCAGGGCCTCTGGCTCCAAGCGGGCCTCGGCCTCTGGATGTGATGACCAGTCCAAGTCGGACTCCTTCTCAGACCTCTCAGGCTGGGAGTCAGATGGGGATACCTCCCCGGAGACCCATACCCACAGTGACCTCCCTTCGGACCAGTCCCCGCCCGCCTCAGAGGTGTTCGCCGCCCGAGGACACATCATTCCGAGTGTTTGTGTGGGGCATGGCACGGGCCCTCAGCCTGACAACGCAGGCTGAAGATGAGCTGCGAGCTGAGGAGCTCGACATTCTGCAGTATGAGTCCCCTCCTTGGGAGTCTCTTACTGTTCCAGATCCTCCCATTTAGTCCAGGCTGCTCCTCCGCATGTGGGAGACACCTGCTTCGGTCCCCAATGTAAGCAAGTGCCTCGACACCATGTACAGGGTCGAACGCGGCCCGAGGTTCCGGAAGACCCAGCTTCCACACACCTCCATGGTAGTGGAGTCGGCGATGCGGAAGCAAAAGAGCCCAAAGTCACACTCTTTGGTCCCCCCGGGCAGGAAGTTGAGAGCCATCGACACCCTCAGTCGCAAAGCCTATCAGGGGTCCATGCTCACATGCCACATTCAGGCATACCAATTGTATATGGGCATATTCCTGTGTGACCTCACCAAGGAGCTCAGCGGGTTCTCCGCAGGTCTCGGGGGTGAACCCCTTCTCAGATTCCAAACCCTCCTGAAGTCCGTCGCGGAGTGCTCAAAGTACCTCTCCCGTGCTGTGTATAATGGGTTTGAGTCCTCTGCCTGAGTGGCAGCAGCTGGCATTGGGGCTCGATGCCAGGCGTGGCTCCAGTTCTCGGACCTGGAGCAGTGGGTCCAGGAGAAGCTCCTGGACGTCCCCTGCCTCGGCGAGCAACTGTTTTGGTAAACCTATGGAGGATAAGGCCACTGAGATAGAAATGGAGTTTGTGACTCAGACTTGTCTCTCGCGTAAGACCTCCTCTCTCCCTCGGAAGAAGCAGCAAACCAAGAAGCCATTCTTTCACAGAAAGGGGCTCCCCTACTGGGGTTACCCACCCTTCCCACCCACCCTTGTGCCGGCTTCTGGCATGCAGGGGAAGGGAGGAGCGCATGGCCACTGCAAGCCTAAAGGGCCTGAGGCCCAGCCACCGGCGCCACCCCAACTCGCGCAGGGTTTTTGACGCCGACGGCATAGCCTCTCACCCCGCGGCAGCACTTCTGCCAGTGGGAGGACGCCTGTCCCTGTTCGCCCTGCAGTGGGTGTCGAACACATCAGACACCTGGGTCCTCCAGGTGGTCCGAGATGGGTATCTTCTCTGCCTGGACAGGCTCCCTCCTCTCTTCTCACCAGCGTAGCCTACTCGACTCCCTTCGCACCAGATTTTCTTGCAACGGGAGCTGTCCAACCTCCTCGCCCAATGGGTGGTTGAGAAGATACTGCTGCACCTTTGAAGCCATGGTTTCTACTCCCGCTACTTCCTTGTTCTGAAAAAGTCGGGGGGGGGGGGGCCTACGTCCCATCCTCGACCTCCGGAACCTAAACAAATTTCTGGTGCGGGAGAAGTTCAAAATGTTATCACCTGGCATCCTGCTGCCCTTCTTTCAGCAGGGTGATTGGCTATGCTCCTTGGATCTCAGAGACACTTACACAACATTCTAGTCCACTCCCAACATAGGCAATACCTTCACTTCAGGGTGCAGGGGGAGCACTACAAATACAGTGTGCTCCCATTCGGGCTCACATCTGCACTGCGGGTTTTCACAAAATGTCTCTCCGCAGCCGCTGCCTCCCTCAGGTGACAGGTCATACCCTTCTTCCCCTACCTCAGCAACTGGCTCGTCATGGGGACCTCAGTCGGCAAAGCCTGCCTGGCAGCGTCGCGCACGATCCTTCTCCTCGAACGCCTCGGCTTCTTGGTCAACTACCCAAGTCCCACCTCGAGCTGGTGCAGACCCAGGCGTTCATTGGCTCACGCCTCGACAAGGAGCGAGCGACCGCCTTCCTGCCCACGGACTGGGCAGACCGCCTCCGGGCCATGGCGGCCCAGATCCAGAACAGGACTTGGATTACGGCACGGGCCATGCTGCGCCTTCTAGGACACATGGCCTCCACCGTCCATGTAGTGCCTTATGCCCGCATGCACATGTGGACAGCCCAGTAGAGCCTCAGGGCACAATGGGGCCAGGCCTCTGGCCACCTCAGAGACCCTATCTGGGTCTCCCACAGTCTCCAGAACTCCCTGGTGGCGGGATCCCTGAAGCCTCCGTTGGGGCATTCCCTTCCAGACCCCACAACACAAGCTCATCATGATGACGGATACTTCCCTGCTGGGTTGGGGTGCCCACTGCGGCGCATTGTGCACTCAGGGACAGTGGTCACCCGAGAAGTCTCAGCAGCAGATCAACCTGCTCGAGCTCCAGGTGGTCTGATGGGCCCTGAGGGCCTTCAAGAGCTACCTGAGGGGGAAGTTGGTACTTGTGCAGACCAACAATCGGGTAGCCATGTTCTACATAAATAAGGAGGGGGAACAAGATCCCGCCCCCTCTGCTGAGAGGGGATCCTCCTTTGCTCCTTTGCGTTTCGCTGGGGGATGACCCTACGAGTGGTCTATCTCCCAGGTCAGGAGAATGTCCTCGCAGACAAACTCAGCAGGATCCTCTGCCCACACGAGTGGTGCCTGGATCCAGGGGTCACCGACCTCTTGTTCCATTGGTGGGGGACCGCATCCATGGACCTGTTTGCCAGCCCAGCGAACGCGCAGCTGCCCCGCTTCTGCGGCCCAGTTCTGCACCCAAGCAGGGCAATTGCAGATGCGTTCCTATTAAGCTGGACCTCCGGCCTTCTTTACGCTTTCCCTCACACTCCTCTCATTGTGAGGACCCTCCACAAGGTTTAGCGGGACCAAGTTTCAATGATCCTTGTGGCTCCCTCATGGCCTTGACAGCCTTGGTTCCCGCTTCTGCTCCGGCTCTCGTCCGAGCCTCCAGTCCCCCTGGGCTGTGCCCCAGATCTGTTAATGCAGGAGGAGGGTCAGGTGCTCCACGCAAACCTGGCCTCACTGTCCCTTACAGCCTGGAGGCTGAACGGGTCGCCTTAGCTCTGCTGCACCTCCCAGAGGTCGAGGAGGTTCTCCTCGCATTGAGGAAGGACTCGACGAGATAGGCGTACCCCTTTAAGTGGCGATGCTTCTCGGTCTGATGCTCCGAGCTCCAGATCGACCCATTCTCCTGCTCTTCCTGGAGGGTTCTTCAGTATCTCCTTCACCTCTCAAAAGTAGGGTTGAAATCCAATTCGGTCAGGGTACACCTGAGCGCCACTTCGGCGAACCACCTCCCCGTCGAGGGGAAATCCCTCTCAGGGCAGCCCTTGGTCGCCCGCTTAATGCAATGCCTCTGATTTCCAAGCCTCCCTTCCGGCCTTCTCTGGCGGAGTGTTGACCTGAACATCGTGCTGATGTAGCTTACAGGATCACCCTTCGAGCCGATGACGAAGTGCTCGCTTCGGCATTTCTCCGAGTCAGGGAACTTCAGGCCCTCATGGCTGAGGCTTCATAAACCAGTTTCTACAGAAACAGGGTGGTCCACTGCACCCACCCCAAGTTTCAACCGAAGGTGGTCTCGGACTTTCATCTCAATCAGGAGATAGTCTTACTGACCTTTTTCCCGAGACCACATGCTGACCAGGCATCGCCAGTATTGCATACACTCGACTGCAAGAGGACTCTTGCCTTCTACCTGCAGCGTACCCAGGTTCATAGCAAGTCTGACTAGCTCTTTGTCGCCTATGATCCCAATCACCTGGGGCAGGCAGTCGCCAAACACACCATCTCCGTCTGGGTGGTGGACTGCATTGCTTTTGCCCAAGCAAAGGAGGGTGTCGCACTGGCTCAACGGGTCACCGCGCATGGCATCCAAGCTAAAGTGGCTTCATTGGCTTTACTACGCTCAGTGCCTCTGATGGACATCTGCCGGGCTGTGATCTGGTCTTCAGTGAACACTTTCGCTGTGCACTACTGCCTGGAGAAGGGAGTCCCACCGGGACAGCACATTCGACTGGCTGTAGTCCGTAATCTGTTTGGGGTATAAGCAACTCCTGCCCCCCGACCCTTCTTCGACGGCTACCAAGAGCTTCGCCCCGGGGACCCGAAGACTCTGGTTCCTTTGGGCATTGACCTCTTCTCACGGCCTCGCGGAGGAGTTTTTGGGTTACAGGTTCGGTAGCCTGTAGCTGGGGAGTCCCATAAGTGAGGACCGACTTCCTGCTTGTTCCTGGAGAAAATGTAGTTACTCGTAACAGGTGTTTTCCAGGCACAGCAGGAATCAGTCCTCACTACCCTCCCACCTCCCCTGAAGAGTTGCTACTTTTGTCCTTCCCTTGCCATCTGCTTAGTAGGGCTCTAGCTAGGGGACCTGACTGAGCAAGATGACACCTTTGGGCAAGAAGAGGACCACACATGCGTGGCAGCAATCCAAAAGGCTTTCTTTGAAAGCTGGGGAATTGCTCCGCACGGGCTCCGTCGGTGCCGACGTCACCCATAAATGAGAACTGATTCCTGCTGTCCCTGGAGAACACCTGTTATAGGTCAGTAACTACACTTTCATGCTTTGGACATCCATAAATGGGCATAGAGACTTCCAAATCAAAGAGATGTCTCCAAAGCCATTTTAAAAGCCAGTCTGTGGATGTCCCCAGCATGAGGAATCCCAAGTGTGAATGGGTCATGTTGAAAGCATGGCTGAGGCATTCCCAGGTACCAGAACATCCTCACTTGATCTCAGAAATGTCCAGAATCATGTCTAAGCTCAGACCTGTTCCAGGCATGAACAGGCATCTAAAAAGTGTTTGTTTTGGCTGAAAATCATCCAGAGGGTATAGAGAAGAAAGTACTATATCATCCCCAGTACTCAGCACAATTTCAGTGATAGGAGCTGCAGGATTTGAATCCATGCTTCCCCGTTCCTAGCCCATTACTGTAATGATTAGGCTATTTCTAGATGTCGAGGTTCTGAAATACTATTCTGGAGATATCTATATAGACACCTCCACAGGCGTCCATATTGGGCACGTCTATGCTTATGAAATAGTGTCTGCTTTTTTTTCAGATGTTCTGGCTTAGATATCCTAGATTGCATTTGGCGTCCCTTCTAAAAGTTCCCTCTAGATCCCCAAAATGGAATTGTGAGGAGCATTTGTCTGAGACTTATTCTCAATTAATGGATGAGACTTTTTATAAAAAGCTGGTGGAAGATCCAACAAAAGATGTACAAACTGAAATTCTTGATTTAATGGAACATGTACTTTCTGTTCAACTCATTACTAAGAAGGAATTTTGTTTTTTGGTTGTAAAACATCCTGCTTTCTATATTGTGTCAAAAATCCATAAGAATGCGAGTATGCCTCTGGAATATTTGCTAGTGGCTAGAATAGGCTCCCTTCTGGAACCATAACCAAGGCAGGTCGGACCCGGTGGTACGCCGCTCTCCCCCCCCCCCCCCCCACGCTGTCAACCCCTACCCTCCCCCATAACCCCAGCATCCCTCCCCCCTCCTCAAGACCTCAAAACCAACACAGACACACTTCTTTTGGCTCATATGGTCGCAGCTTTATTAACAGACATAGCATTCCAACACAATTCCTTGAAACATAAACTTCTTAATAATAACCCACGAGCTGAATGAGCCCTCACCCGCCATACCACTAACAAGGTGACCTCATTCCACTCCCGCCGTGGCCTAGCCAGCGGCAAACGCCAACCCCCCCCTTTTACCCGGCCTCGCCATATTACTAGCAAAGACCGGCCAGGGGTCATCAGGGTTGGGGGCGACTGCCCCCACCCCAATTCCAGATTAAGGCTCCGGACCCCGGAAACCTACGGGATCCTGCTCCCCCCCCCCCCAGCTGCGACAACCCATTCCAAATACCACCCCAACCCCAAAGGAAGGGCGGGCGGGTGGGAAGCAAGAGCCCTCGCACCCCACCTCTGACCACGCCGCCGAAGACTGCCGCCACCGCGCGTCTCCCACATAAACCCCCCCGAGGCACAGCCCGTCTTATTGGCTTGCCACTCCATCAATCCCTGGTGAGCCAATGAATTTAAACTGCTGCCCCCAAATGACCATCCCTCGCGAGGCTGTGAGCAGGGTCCCCGCACCGGGCCGAGCGCCTGGTTACCTTCGGCCACCAGGGACCCTGCCCCGCGGCCTCATCATAACCAAGGCAGGTCGGACCCAGTGGTACCCCGCTCTCCCCTTCCCCCGCCCACGCTGCCAACCCCTACCCCCCCCATAACCCCAGCATCCCTCCCCCCTCCTCAAGACCTCAAAATAACCAACACAGACACACTTCTTTTGGCTCGTATGGTCGCAGCTTTATTAACAGACATAGCATTCCAACACAATTCCTTGAAACATAAACTTCTTAATAATAATCCATGAGCGGAATGAGCCCTCACCCGCCATACCACTAGTAGGGTGACCTCATTCCACTCCCGCCGTGGCCTAGCCAGCGGCAAACGCCAACCCCCCCTTTTACCCGGCCTCGCCATATTTCTAGCAAAGACCGGCCAGGGGTTATCCGGGTTGGGGGTGACCGCCCCTGCCTCAATTCCAGATTAAGGCTCCGGATCCCGGAAACCTCCGGGATCCCACCACCCGGCGTAGAAGACGTTCACGCCTCTATGCCGCCCCCCCCCCAAGCTGCGACCATCGAGACTCCCACTGAACAATACATTCCAAAGCTTCCTGCCAGTCATTCAGCAGCAGATCCATACCCACCACGGATAAGTGCACCCCGTCCTGCCGATACAATCCTGAACAATCCATCTCAACCCAAGGATGCAAAATTTGATATCCCCGTGGTCACCAACCCACCGCCCAATCTGCCAATTAATTTTCGCCAGCCCACAAGACCAACGCCACTGCTGCCGGCAGGCCGGCCTTGGAATGATGTCCGACCACAACACAATAACTTCTGGAAACATCCGAAGAACCTCAACCAGGTCCCTCTTTACTGCTCAAATCAACTGTTTACAAGTCCATCCGGCCAAATCATTTCCGCCCATATGCAGAAGGATCACAGAGGGCTCTTTCCTCACCCGACGATGGTGCCGAAGCAAAGGTAAAAGCTGTGGCCAACGCAGACCACGCTCACCCAGCCATAGAACGGACACCAATGCCGGGTGGAGACCTAAATTACACCCCAACGGCCATTCAGCTGCCTGCAGTCCCGCCCATTGCACAAATGAATGTCTGATCATCCAGCATCCATGCGGGCACCGCACAGCATCTGAAAAAGAAAGCAAAGGTTAGCCCCACAAACAGAGATCACCCCTCATAACCGCACATAACCCCTAAAGGCCTGCGATCTCCACCTGCCAATGCTCTGAATCTCCGCATCAGAGAACCCTGCCGCCACTGCACTGGTTGCCACTCCAATCCGAAATGAATGTGGCGCAAAACGCTTAGGATCAAAGCCCAAATGCAGTATGGCCATCCTTAGTACCACTGCCACTTGAAAATGAGTCACCCAACGCGAATCCTCATGCAAGAAAAAGAGCCGACCCGCAATCGGGCGCTCCAATAAATAATCTCTCACTGCCGACACAGGGCACGTCGGAAGTGAAACCACTTCATTCAGAACCACCCACAACCCCTTCCCCAACTGGTCCATCTTCGATCTAGCCAGCCGTACCCGCAGTTTCCCCCCCCCTGACCTGCACATGACTACTCAACAGGCCACCAACACCCGTGGCCCTACTCGTGCTAGCCACCAACTCCCCGATCCGAAAAGCTCCAAAAAAGGCCAGACAAAACACTGCCTTAAAAAGTGTAGCCTCATAGCGCGACGACGCCACACTAGGCAGCGCCGCACAAAGCCTGACCAGCAGCTCATGTGTTACTGGCAACCTCAAATCCCCAGGAGACGGACAAACTCGTTCCCATCCCTGCAACAGCTTCCGGGCCAAAAACCCGGGAACCGAACATCCCCATCCGGCAGCCCTAAGAAGGTAAAGCCAGCTAACCGACTCCGTACCGATGCCCTGGACACCCCATTGTTTTTTGCTAGCACTATATACTGCCCCAGCAAACTGTCAGCGACCAGACCTGGCCGCCAACCTCGAGACTCAAGGAACTCCACCACTGCGTCAAAACCTCTCCGATACGCCGACCACGTCGCTGCCAGCACAGAATTCCTCAGCAACAGTACCATCTCTGCTGGCCAATCCGCCACAAGTGCTCTGGAACCGCCAACCCTTCATTGTTTGCTTCTGGCGCCAAGGTCTGGAACAGCTCCCACTTGAAACGAGAAAGAGCATCAGCAATTCTATTAGTGCATCCTGGAACATGTCTAGCATTCACAAACGCATTCAAACGCAAACAAGCCAAAACTATGTCCCTCATCAGCCCTGCCACCTGCACGCAGCGCAGTATATACCAGTTAATCACCGCAACCACAGCCTCATTGTCGCACTACCAAACTACTCTACGATTCCGAAGCTGCGCAGGCCACAAGTGCAACACTACCAACAAGGGAAACAGCTCCAAAAACGTAATGTTACTAGTCAAACCCGCTGCGTGCCACGCTGAAGGCCAACTGGCCGCACACCATTCCCCCCCGAAATAAATACCTAGCCCACAGCTACCAGCCGCATCCGTGTACAATTGTAAATCCCCCCTTGACATCTCTGCCTCCATCAATACCGATATCCCGTTAAAACCCGACAGGAGAACATCCCAAACTCTCAAATCAGCCTTCATGACCTTGGACATTCTGATACGATGATGTGGCTTCCGAATTCCTGCTGTGGCCGCAGCTAATTGCCGCAGAAAAACACGGCCCATCGGTATGACTCGGCAAGCAAAATTTAAGGAACCAATCAATACTTGCAACTCCCGCAAAGATAATTTAGTGGACGCCAACCCGTTAGCCACCAGGACCCGCAACCTCACCACTTTATCCATCGGGAGGCGTGCCACCATTTCCACCGAATCGAGTTTAATCCCCAAAAATGTAATACACGTGGCTGGGCCTTCCGTTTTTTCGGCAGCCAACGGGAGACCGCAAGCGCTGGCCATGTCTACAAAACCATCCAATAACTGCTGGCACTCCTCCGACTGCGCCACCCCCACAAACAGAAAATCATCAAGATATTGCACCACGTTCCCACAGCCCACTCTCTGGACTAAATTCCAGTGCAAAAAGGAACTAAACATCTCAAAGTAGGCACAAGACACCGAACACCCCATAGGCATGCATTTGTCCACATAGAACTCATTATCAAAAGACAAACCTCACAAATGAAAAGAAGCCGGATGAACTGGCAGCAGCCGAAAAGCTGATTCAATGTCTACCTTTGCCAACCAAGCTTCTGGGCCGCACTGTTTCACCAAATTAACTGCCTCATCAAACGATGCATAGCGAACCGCGCACAACTCCTTCGGTATATGATCGTTCACCGAGTCCCCTACCGGAAAAGAGAGGTTATGAATCAAGCAAAACTTCCCTGAGTCCTTCTTTGGCACCAACCCCAGCGGGGAAACCACCAAATTCGGGAAGGGTGGCTCTGCAAAAGGACCTGCTATTCTGCCCAAGCGCAGCTCAACCGCCAATTTATCGCGGACAACCGATGCCAAACGCCGCACAGAAGGTGAGTTACGTGCTGACCGACCCACTAAAGTGCCCTGCACCGGAATACGGAAACCAACTAAAAACCCCCGCTCCAACACCTCCTTATCCCGCCTCCGCGGATAACATCTCAACCACTCCCCTATAATCTCCCAAGAAATCGGGGTGGGGGCCAACCCCAATAATTCCATATTACTTAGGGGCTGGGAGGGGGGGGCCACGCTGCCTTTTTTGAAACATTTAATCGCTGAATGTCCGCCCCCACATGCCGAGCAAGCATGTCGGAACTTACAATCGGGGAATGGGCATGAGGACTTATTTAATCGCCAACAGATGTCCCCGGCTCCCCCTCCCCCTGCCTTCTGTGGGGGGATACCCCCCATCGCATGAAAGGACCGACCCAATCCAGCCGCGTTACCCGCTAGGACTCTCGCCCCAGCCCCTCCACCCGCACCCACCCTGACCGACATCTGGGTCAGCCACAAATTGATATCCTGCGTACCCCAAGTCAAACACTTACTCTCCTCCATCTTGTCCCTAAGCTTCTCATCATAATTCAACCAGGCAAACCCGTCATGTGTCTGCGCTGCTTCCAAAATAGAGTCCGCGTATGCCAACAGCATTCCATAATCCTCCGGAGTCTGATGACCCCAAACGCCTGCCAACCTTAAAAAGTATCTGACCCGAGGCGGAGCTAGCTGGGAAGCAAGATGGCTGTGTGAGCTTTTAGCTCCCGCGGACCCGTTCAGAATCCTGAAAAGTAAACGAAACGAGTGCAATCCCCTAGTCACAATTGATCTGGTTGCATTCGAATATTGGAAAAAAACATGGCTAACGGGAAGCAAACCAAATTGGAATTCTCCTCTGGCGTAAATACTGGAACAAAGAGAGCTAAACCAGACCCCCCCTCACCTCAGAAGGCCTCAATAATGAAAGAACTGGACGAGACCATGAAAGAATTACTAACTGAGGTAAAAGCGATCCGGACATTAGTCTCGTCTAATGGAGACACCTTATTGCAAGTGCAAGCTGATATGCACGAGATGAAGGTGCAGATTGGAGACCTCGCTGGGCGCGTTGGTAGAGCTGACCTGGCGATCGCCGGCCACGAGGACAGGCTGCAGAAAATGCAGAAGTCGGTGCAGAAAATGGGGAAGTTGCAGCAGCAGCTGGAGGATATAAGTAACAGGCTCCGTCGGAATAATATCCGCATGATTGGCGTACCTGAAGGGGCTGAGGGTCCCGATCCTGTAGCCTTCTTGGAGAATCAGATCCCAAAGCTGCTTCGTTTAAACCTTGGAAGGCCGCTAGAAATTGAGCGGGCCCATAGAATTCCGGCGCAGGGAGGCCTCGCCGGCCGGAAACCTCGTCCCTTGATTTTTTGCCTACTGCGACATCAGCACGCGATACAAATAATGACCGCAGCTAAAGCGTCCACAGCCCTAACTTATGAGGGTCATAAAATATTCTTTTTTCCGGATTTCTGCAAGGCAACGATGGACCGACGGAAACAATTTTTGGATTTAAGACCCAGGCTACAACACTTACAAGCTCGATACGGTCTCTTCTACCCAGCCAGATTCAAGGTAACATTGGACAATCGTACCAAGGTCTTTGAGGACCCGAAACTGCTTCTCCATTTCATTGAGGACCAAGAAGCACTTCTCATGCATTGTGAAAAATCATCGTGAGGAGGTCGAACTAGCTGGACCTAATCTTGTATGTGAGAGCAGGTTGCTCGGGCCTTGAGCCACACAGACAATCCGTCTCTTAACTGTGTTGGACATTGGGGATTACTAATAATGATGGATAATTAGTAAGGTCAGATGAGGGATGGTAACAGTATTGGCATACTCAAGGGGGTGGGGGGGGGGGAATTGAAGAGTTTAAACCTGTTGGGGAAGTTATTTGTTTTATTTATAGAAATGCATTTGATATCTTGTATCGTTCATTTCGCATGTGTCTTTATAAGCTTTGTGGGTCATGTGGACGCCTATTGTTTTCTTGCTGACTCACCCATTAGTGTGGAGCCCTTGTCAAGGGGCACGATTGGCGCAATGTGGGCTGCAACTGATGATCATTTGGGAGAGGAGCATATGCTGGGACTGCCTTTTGGGATGGATTCTGGAGAGAAGAATTATGTGCTTTAAGCTTTGCAAACATGAACCCCCTTAGATTAATCTCGCTGAATGTTAAGGGCATCATTCATCCAGCTAAACGTAAGAAAATAATGACATATTGTAAAAAAAAAAAAGCAGACATCATACTATTGCAGGAAACGCATTTATCCACTGCTGAAACTAAAAAGTTGGCTACGGGCCGCTTCACGTTAGTCGCCCATGCACCAGCTATTGGTAAAAAAAATGGGGTGGCTATCCTGCTTAACACAAAGATGGGTGCTCGCATATCAGCTGTTCGTGGGGACCCTGAGGGGAGGTGGTCAAAAGTGCATTTACTTATCGGAAACAGGCATTTAGTTATATATAACGTATATGCTCCCAATGTGGATAGCCCAGATTTTTTCCACTCCCTCGCAACAGTTATTCAAGAAGATGCACAGTTTCCCATCGTGGTTGGAGGTGACTTCAATATGGTGTTAGACCCCTTATTAGATTGTACTCCTAATAGAATCGGGAAGAAATGCAGGGCCCTGACGGTGCTGCAGTCTGTAATGTCGGAGATGGGCCTGGTGGACGCTTGGAGGCTGCTTCACCCCTCTGAAAGAGACTATACTTTTTTTTCCTTCCCTCACAACTCCTACTCACGTATAGATTTTTTTCTAGTGTCTAAATTACTGATGCAAAAGGTCACTGACTCAACTATTTTCAGTACCCATATCTCAGATCATGCAGCAGTTAACCTGGAGCTAAGCGGGATAGAAGGTAGCGGAGAATCTCAGGGTTGGTCTTTCAAGAGGTCGCTACTAGCGGAAGCAACGAATAGGGAATATTTAAAACTAGCTATAAAGGAATACTTTGACAACAACTTACCAGATGATACTCCCAGTTGGGCCTGGTGGGAAGCCTTTAAAGCAGCGATTAGAGCTCAGATCACTAGCCTGGCCATCGCGGAGGCCAGGAAAGCAAATGCGAGGCTGAAAGAATTGGATCAGCAAATTCGAGCATGAGAGAGAGTTCTGCAAAAGCAATTTAGCAAACTGGCGCTGTCTCACCTACAGAAGTTAAGATATCAATATAACATGATCTTAAGTTCAGAGGTAGAGAGAAGTATAATGCAGCAGCAAACTAGGTATTACACGGAGAACAACAAAGCTGGGAAGCTCCTTGCCACAAGGCTAAAATCCCGCCGGGCTAAAGCGCAGATTGCCCTTTTAAGAGATGCACAGAGAGGCTCCTTAACTAATAGTGCTGATATTTTGGCATCTTTTTGGGAATTTTATGCGCAGTTGTATTCCTCAGAAGTGCAATTGGATACTCAGAAATGTATGGAATGGCTGGATACTGTGACCCACCCTAAGCTCACTGAAGCACAAGCTGCCTTGTTAGCTAAGCCCATTACGTTGCAGGAACTGGAGGAAGCAATTGCGCGGATGAAGAATGGGAAAGCTGCAGGTCCGGATGGGCTTCCCGCAGAATTTTATAAGATGTTCGCCCCAGAGCTTCTCCCTCGGTTGAAGATTTACTATCAAGCTCTTCGGGAGAGTGACTCTCTTACGGGACTGTTTGCTAGTGCTTCGATCGTGGTGTTGGAAAAACCGGGGAAGGATCCCACAATGGTCGGAAACTATAGACCTATATCACTTCTGAATATTGATTATAAGATTTACTCCAGTGTTCTGGCTGCACGCCTGGGCAAGGTCCTGCCGGTGTTAATACATACCGATCAATGTGGATTTGTGGCAGGAAGATCTACGGCGGACAATGGGAGATTGTTATGTAACATCCTAGAAAAGGCGGATTCAGCCAATCTACCCCTGCTAGGCCTTTCTTTGGATGCTGAGAAGGCATTTGACAGACTCGAATGGTCCTTCCTTTACCGAACGATGGAGTGGTTTGGGATTCCAAGGGACTTTTCAGACATGGTGCGAGTATTGTATACAAACCCTTCTGCTCGGATCTTTGCAAATGGTCTACAGTCGGACCCTTTTCCGTTATGCCGAGGCACGAGACAAGGTTGCCCTATGTCACCTCTCCTGTTTAATCTGGCCTTAGAGCCGTTGTTGCTGAAGATTCGACAGTCCGAGGAAATTCATGGTATTAAAGTTGCTGACCTGCATGTTAAATTATCTGCATATGCTGATGATCTGCTAGTGTTCCTCACTCCAGACTCTTGTACGCCATTATTACAGCTTATAACTCAATACGCAGCATTCTCTGGCTACAAGGTCAATTGGACTAAATCGGTGGCTTTCCCGCTAACTTCGAGTGTGCATCGGAATTCATTGATAGACCTCCCGTTTCAATGGGAAAACACTGCTGTGAAATACTTGGGGTGAGATACTGTACTTCCCTTGAAGAAACAGTGAGGGTAAATGTACAGCTGATACTGGAAATGACTCGAGACTTTACTCTGAAATGGTCCCCTTTGCACCTCACTTGGTGGGGTCGGCTGGATGCCATCAAGATGATGTTGGTTCCAAAAATTAACTACATTTTGGGCATGATCCCAATGTTGTTCCCGGCTCGGGAGTATCGGAAGATGGAACGCATACTGTCAAGATTCCTTTGGGCAGAGAAAACACCCAGAATAGCATTGACAAAGTTGAAATCCAGTAAAGCAATGGGGGGTGTACACTTCCCGGATTTTTACTGGTACCATCTGGCTGCCCTTTTAAAACAAGGTGTTGTATGGGCCATGAGTGAGACTCTTGTTTGGAAACCTACGTGGCTAGAAGTTGAAGAGCATACGGCTGCACCTTGCCCAATGCCTTTACTCATGGGAATGATGTGCCCCGATGCTTCGCATATGGGGAGTATAATTGGTTCCACACAACTAGCTTTTCAGGCTTTACTTCCACTTATCAGGAAGAACAACCCGGTCTCGTTACAGGTGCCTATCTGGCATAATCCTGCGATTAAAGTCAATAAAGCAACTTGTGCGTGGGATAAATGGCAAAAGTGTGGAATCTGGACGGTGGGACAACTGGTGGATAATGCAACCTGGAAGACCTTTGATAGCTTACATCAGGAATTTCACCTTCCATTCGAATGCTATTTCCAATGGATACAATTACGACATTGTATTAGCAGAACCATAGGGAATCTTCAGGCTTTTCACCAGGATTGGGGGTTGAAATCTCTGATCGAGGGTATAAGTGTCCAATCTGGAATCATCTCGAAGTTCTATTCACTGTTTAGGGATTGGTACTCCCCTCAGAATAAAGGCCTTATGGATGTATGGAGAGCGGAGACAGGGGCGGATATCACCGAGACGTTTTGGACAAGGTTTTGAAATACCACGGTACGGGCGTCAAAGGCCGCAGCGCTTACTCAGTCTATGTACTTTCTTGCTCACCGAGCTTACATCACACTAGTAAAATTAGCCAAATGGAACAAGGAGTCAAGCAATCTTTGTTGGTCCTGCGGTAGGGACGTAGGATCTCTATGTTGCTGGATTGCCCTTGCATTCAGGAGTACTGGAGATTATTATGGGCCAAAATGCAATGGATATTGAAATTCACTGCTCCACTAACCTGGGACATACTAATCTGCAGGAACCTAGCACAGATTCCATCTCTGGAACGGAAGAACTTCTTCCTCTTAAATTTCATGTTACAGATTGCAATACAACTCTTACTCTTACACTGGAAGAATCCTATAAAACCAAATTGGCTAGAATGGTGGAATCGAGTATGCCTGTATGTCAAATATGAAAAGGCCCATGAACTTTCATTGAATCTTAGGGGACACGCTTTTAAGGCCTCTAAGTGGCACGCTCTGGAGCAGTTCACAGCCTAAAGGTGATTTCTTCAGACTCCCAATCGGCAGCCCTGGCTAAATAATGGGTGGTCGCCCACATTGCGCCGGGTGGAGGGGAGGGGAAGGCGTTCAACTGGTAGGAGGATTATGTTAAGGTAGAAGTTTGGGGGGGTGGGGGGATTGCAATGGGATAAATGGATTGGCTTCTGTATTGTGTTGTCTTCCTGAAATAATTCTGCAATAAAGACAAATTAAAAAAAAAAAAGGATCTGACCCAATTGACAACATTACGCGAGACTTTCCTTATCTGTCCCGCCTTTTCATCCTCTTTTCTCTTCCTTCTACTCTCACCCGACCGCTTCCTACCCTCCAGCAATCTGAATATGTCTATGTACCGCCTCTTCTAAATCTTATGACGTAAACTTCTGGGCACCCCTTCCCACAATTCCGCGAATGCCACCAGCGTAGGCATGCCCTTCCCGCCGGAGGACCCACCTTGCGCCTGGCCTAACCCTTGCCCTGAACGGGCAGTTTCAGGCGAAGAGGACGAAGAGGAAGAAGTGGACGAAGAGGACGACTCCGAACTGTGGCAACGCCTGCGGGAGTACCTACTCTTCCTTTTCACCTTGTGCCCACCCCCGTCTTGCACGCCCGCCGGCTCCGACCCGAACCCACCGTCCACTTGCAACTCACCCGCCGTTCCCCCTTCGCCAGCCTTTATTCCCCCAGGCTGGACCTCCGGATCCTGCATCCTCGAGCCTGATGCCTGCACTCCCCCGCCATCCACTGAGCTGGCATCGAGTCTCCGCGATCCTCCCGATGCCTCTCCAACCCCCCTTTCCACTGCGGTGTGCTGTATATCTGAAGCATGGCCCGCAGCCTGAGCCATCGTCGAAACCTGCGGAGACAAAAGAGAAGAAAAAGAAAGGGAGGGGACAAAGGGGGAACCCACCGGCTGCCAAGCCGCCAACCACTCGGCCCTAGACGAGCCTTGCCCCCCCCCCCCCCGCCAATGATCCCATGCCTCAGACCCACCCGGTGACCCCACCCCTCCCTCCCATCCCATCCGGAAAGGAGGTCCCTGGCCGAAGCTATGGGCCCCACGCCACGGCGCGGCCCAACCCTTCACCCCAAGCCCCCCGCCCCACCCCCCCAACCCTTGCCCACCCCAACCGTGCACCCCAAACCCCTCCCCCACCAATTCCCAGCACTCCCCTGACCAGCCCTACCACCCTCCCCCTCACCAGGAATTGCCGTGCTGGAAATCCCATTTGCAGCCGCACCCATCTCCTGCTCATGCGGCCCAGTTCCCCCTACAAGCTGCCCTGAAGCCAGCTCTCCACCCCCTCTGTGCCCCCTACCAGAGGATCCCCCTTTCCTCTTCCTAGCTGGGGCTGTCGCCTTCCCCCCTCGTACCCCAGCCCCCCTGCTGCTTGCAGCACCCCTGCCCCTAGCACCATAAGCCACCATATGCACCTGCCCACCCCCCTCAGACCACCCGGTAGCCCCCCTGGCACCCCCCGAAGGCACTGCCCGCCCCCTTCGCTGACCCTCGGTAGCCCGCTCCCCCCTACCTAGCCCCACCACTCTTCCTTGCCGTCCCCTACGCAAAGGCATTCTCACCCCCCCCGTCCGCCCGCCTGAATCCCAAAACACTTCAAAATTATAGAATGGATCAATGCAAATACACCCTTGGCGTCGCAAACGCTTTTCTTATTTATATATTTATATTCTTTCTTTTTCTTTTTGAAACAATCGTGGGCCACACAACAAACGCCCCACTTGCCTCGCCTTCAAAAAGCTGCCATGGCAAAACGTCCCCTCTGGAGCCGCTCCGCAGCCGCCGGATCCACTCTGCCCTCCGACAGCAGCAAAACTCTGCGCCGATCACCACAGCACCACCCGGAACCGCGCTGCTCCACGTGCCGCCACTGCCGAAGCCAAACAGGCCCACAAGCAAGAGCCCTCGCACCCCACCGCTGACCACGCTGCCGAAGACTGCCGCCGCCGCGCGTCTCCCACATAAACCCCCCTGAGGCACAGCCCGTCTCATTGGCTCGCCACTCCGTCAATCCCTGGTGAGCCAATGAATTTAAACTGCTGCTCCCAAATGACCGCCCCTTGCGAGGCCGCGAGCAGGGTCCCCGCACCGGGCCGAGCGCCTGGTTACCTTCGGCCGCCAGGGACCCTTCCCCGCAGCCTCATCATTATCTATCTATTTGGACACTTTTTTTACATCCTTTAGGGATGAGAGAACAATCATATAAAAGATTCTGTCAGTGAGTGGTCTATTGTCTACATGAGAATCTGTTGATGAGAGTGGTTATTGGTCATGATGGACATCCTATCTCTTTATTCGAGTATCCCTCCACAAGCTGCTGTTGATGCTAGTTTTCATTATTTGAGTGAATTACAATTATCGGTATCTCACATTACTTTTTTACAGGATGTACTTACTATTGTATTAATGCAAAATTATTTGGTTTTTGAGGATCAATTTTTCCATCAGATCTGTGGTGTAGTTATTGGAGCCACTGTGGACTCATCAGTAGTGTGTTTATATGTACAGGCATTTGAGGAGGATATTATTTACACATCTACATATTCAACACATATGATGTTATGGGTATGGTTTATTGATGACACATACATCATAAACTGAGAACTCTAAAGAACCTCCGTTCCCTATTAAACCCTGTTCTATTCCAGATGGTATGCCAATCAATAATGACACCCATTCTGGATCACTGTGATATCATATATCATGGCCTTCTCAAACAAGTGATCCACCCCCTTCAACTGGCCCAGAATACTGCTGCAAGAATAATACAGAAAGCCCCCGACAAGCACACATTACCCCTATAATAATGCAACTCCACTGGCTTCTAATTCACTCTAGAATAAAATACAAAGCTATCATCACCACTTTCAAAATCATGCACAACAATTCTGTAACTTGTTTAAAACATCTAACATTAAGACCTAAAGAAGAAAGGCCACGTAGACAAGCTTATCCGACCTACTTGCAATCCCAACCTTAAAAACAAGGAGCAAGCGATCTACTTAGAATTGGGCACTCTCCCTCTTTGCCCCCACGGTCTGGAATGCCCCCCCCCCCTTGAACTGAGAAATTGCCCTGTTCTCACAGTATTCCGGAAAATGCTGAAGACCCACCTATTCCAGAAACACTTCAACAATAATACACCGCTGGGATTTCAGCCCAGCCTCACCTTGGAACAGCCCACACCTAAACAAGCTGTCCCAGATCCAGGACATAATTGTAGATAGTTCAGTTGACTGAGTTCCCCAGCTCGATTGTCGACAATCCCTATTCTATTGTATACTTGCTTCGATCAACCCACTCACCAAAAGTTTTACTTTAATTATATGTTTTTCTTGTTGGGTTTCAATGTAAAACTGTGTGTGTATGCATACCTTGTATACCTTTTGTTTGATGTAAACCGCTTTGAATAGTAGAAAGGTAGTATAAAAATCAATTTAAATAAATAAATATGTTTTGTATGGAAGGGTGGAAAGGAATTTTTGGGAGAATTTTTTTATATGAATCAACAATCAAAGGCCACATTCAAAGTTCACCCCTCAGGTAGATGCGACTTGTTTCATTTTTGGATATTTATATAACGAAAGAGCAGCATCAGTTTAGCACATCAATTTTTAGAAAAAGCACTGATCATAATAATCATTTGAATTATCAGAGCTATCATCATAGGCAAATGAAGGATAATCTGCCTATGGAGCAGGTGTTTTGGTTAAAAAGTCTCTGTTCCACACAAACTGAGTTAATTTGGCAGTCATGAACTATGCAATCTTGCTGGGGTGATGAAATGAGAGTATAAAAGAGCGAAGTATGTAAATCAGAACCTTTTGTTAAATAATTCCCCACAGCAGGGAGGTCTGACCTATGTATGAGTTACCATATTTGTTTGTGGCAGCTAAGATATAAAAAAATTATATTAAAATATTGGGATATTTTACAGTTCCTTTCAATATTTGAACAAGTATGTTTTGCTTATTAGCGCGGTCGCAATCTCTGTGATTGGCTTATACACTCTCATTTCAAGAAGCAAAATCATTGGATTGGTGTAAATGATAGGGGTCAAAAGAAATGTGGTAGATGCGTTATGTGTCCACTTGCAATGGAATTGACTGACTTTAGACATCTTAGTTTGGTTTTGAATATAAAATAAAATATTCTTCAAATTGCAATAGTTCTGGTGTTATATATGCTATCGTTTGCCCATGCAATAAAATCTGTATGGGCCACATTTCTAAACCGGTGAAGGGGAGGATAGTTGAACAATGTTCAGCTATCTTTCGCTAAGTGGAGACTGCTCCTCTTTTTATGCATTGGAAGCAAATGACACATACAATCCCATATATTCAAATTGCTCCACTAACAAAATAATTTTTTTTGTCGGACTGTTTATCAAGGTGGCTATATAAAGCTACCTCCGAATTGGTCCTTTTTATTCTTAAATATTTATGATTATGCACCAATGCCTGCTTTAAAAACTGAGATTAGTGTACAAACACAACCTGTCGCATTTCAAACCTGAGAACTTCTAGGCTTTGCATCAGGGCAAAAATAGCAGTACTTATTTATTTAACAGGTTTTTTTATACTGCTTTATCATTTTAGTCAAATCAGTTTACAGTGTAACTTAAACTTGGTACATTAAACAGGGACATCGATAACTTGGATTCTTCGGAGGCAACAGGGGTTAAGTGACTTGCCAAAGACCTCAAGAAGTGCTAGTGAGAATCAAACCTTGGTCTCTTGGTTCCCAAGCCAGTACTCTAACCTCTAGACTCCTCCTCCACTTATCTTTTGCAATCTTCATAAACTGTATTCTAATCTCGACTGAATAACTCAAATTCAAATTCTTAGGAGATAAACTCCCTCTTCCAGATCTGAGCTCAATGGCTTTAAACTGAAAAAATGGCTGCCTATTAACATTTTGTTAAAGGGCCATTGCCTAGACCAAAGTATGCTATTCAATCCCCAGTATAAGATATAAATCCAAAACAGCTTCCTTAGGTTCAAACGTGCCTCACAATGACTCCCT
Organism: Ichthyophis bannanicus; assembly: GCA_033557465.1. Taxonomy (NCBI): domain Eukaryota; kingdom Metazoa; phylum Chordata; class Amphibia; order Gymnophiona; family Ichthyophiidae; genus Ichthyophis; species Ichthyophis bannanicus. Next base: position 935,334,065 of record CM066033.1, on the reverse strand, counting down.
TGCCAACAGGGTGGAACAATTTCAAGAATCCTCCATTTCAGATGTTCAAAAGAATGGCCTGCTTTCAAGCAATGATCTACAATAAGAGCTGTCTTTGTAGCAGTGTGAATTCTGGATCAGTGCTCTCGCTAATGAATCATACTATCAGCCAATTACGATTTTTTGTGGTGGAAATAGTGAAATTGGAAGTAGGGAAAGATCCCATACGTTTATTATATCATCGCAAACAAGAATCTATTTTCCTCTGGCACACATTGGCCCCAAAGGGTCTCAACCAGGAAACTGAGAGAAATGGTTTTATTAGATTAATTTGAGATAAGTGCCTATTAATTCTAAATCTTTATGTAATGTGGGAGGTGACCAAGATGCATGCGCAGTATCCAAAGTAGCAGGATAGTGAACATACATTTGATGGCAAATAAAGATCAGTATGGTCCATCTAGTCTGCTCAGCAAGATGGCAAGAGTGGTCACCCCTCCCCATGCCTTTGTTTAAGGGTGTACCCACCGCTCCATGTAGGTCACCCCTATCTGTTGAGCATGGTAAGAAATGGAATATATATACTTTGGACTTTTAGCTGTTCGTATTTGACTTTGGACCCCAGAAGCATTCCTTCCTCTAGGCCAGGCTAAAGGTATTGGCTTCCATTTCCTATGTGAATGTGGGTCTAACAAGGTAGTTCTGTGCTGTACTAAGTACAGAGCGAGCCATGTGACCTTGGCTTATTAGTTAGTGATCTAGTGTTGCTTACATAAGAATTATTGGTGCTGCCTTCAAATCATTAGCTCAGTCATCAGCATGTAGCCATATGATTTCCTATTTTTTATCTTAATAAGAGACTAATATATATATACATATATATAAGCACAGAACTGGTCTCTGTTGCCATTTATTGCCAGAGAGTCGTGCACAAGAACTGATATAACAGATTGCAACATACCCCCTAGGCATAACAGAGCATATATTATCTTGTCTGTTTGCTAATACCTTTACAGTATAATTTAAATCTTTCCTTCGTTCTCCTTGTGACTGATGATTTAGGGCCTCATATTCAAAGCGATTAACACGATTATCAGACTTGCTAACCACATTAATTGTGCGATCTGCCGACTACCCGTGGGTGCAACCACTGAACGCCCCGAAGCTAGCTAGTATTGGGACATTACAGGGATGGAACAGAAATGGCACCTGGGGATAACCTGGCAGCAGTGATATTTAGGAGTGGAGGAGTAGCCTAATGGTTAGAGCACTGGCTTGGGAACCAAGAGACCAGGGCTCAGTTCCTACCAGCACTCCTTGTGGCCTTGGGCAAGTCACTTAACCCTCCATTGCCTCAGAAAATTCCAAGTTATCAATGTTCTTGTTTAATGTACACTACCAAGTTTAAATTACAATGTAAACCACTTTGATTGAAATGATAATGCGGTATAAAAGACCTCTTAAATAAATAAAATAAATGGTTATACCCAACCAGTGAAAGTTAGGCACCTTGAAAGTGTATCCTAACTTTCACTACAGAAGCTAACCAGGCAGCGGCTGAATATCGCAGTTGCTTGGTTAGCTTCCACACTTTCTAGCTGGCCCAGATAGTCAATGCTGGTAGCCAGGACTTAGGATCAGCAGCAATGGCTAACCTCTCTTCTAGGACTAGCCACCGCTGCTGAATATCCTCCTCCCTCCCATAATTTTTTATAAGATCCTAGCCTAGAATGTTTGGAAAAATTCCTCATAGCCAACAGGATGGCCTCATTTATATTGGGGGACAATTTTATTTACTCACAAACCTAGGCAACCCGACACAGGCCGTGTTTCGTAACCTTCGTCAGGGGTTGTAAGGTAAATTACTAAAACATAGAGACATAATATATTAAATGAAGGAACAAACAAATTGATCTAACAAAACATAGAAACACAGTAAAAACATAATATTAAAAAAATATATATAATGATGATAATAATAATAGATAAAATAAATAAAATAAATCATATAATATAATATAAATTATAATAGTGTTGGAACGCTATAAATATAAAATATTATAAAAAATATAATAAATATTGGTAAAGTTAAAATAAAAATGAATACATATAAACACATTAAATAAGTGTAACAAGCATAAAATAAACCTCTATACATATTAGTTATGGTATAATAATAACTTATAAGCACTATTATAATTTATATTATATTATATGATTTATTTTATTTATTTTATCTATTATTATTATCATCATTATATATATTTTTTTAATATTATGTTTTTACTGTGTTTCTATGTTTTGTTAGATCAATTTGTTTGTTCCTTCATTTAATATATTATGTCTCTATGTTTTAGTAATTTACCTTACAACCCCTGACGAAGTTTACGAAACACGGCCTGTGTCGGGTTGCCTAGGTTTGTGAGTAAATAAAATTGTCTTCCACTACCCTCACGTCTTGGACTGTGTTTGTACTGTTAACGTGAGTACTGCCTACTTCTTGGACACTCATTTATATTGGTACTTTTTATTAGTGGAAACCGATTTCAGCTGGTGGGTGGATTTGAGTGTGTATGTGTGTATGAGTAAAGATGTGAACTAGGCAAAAAGGAGAAGCAAATATAAACTGAAGTGTGAAAGTTTCATGATCTCATTTCTTGCAGGCACTGACATTTTTGAGAAAAGTTGAAATTTTACAGTAAGTAAATTCTTTTTAATCATTGGTTAACTGATCATAATTAGTAATACTATTATTGGTAAAAAAAAATATATGTCTTGGCCCTTATCCCTACAATTCTAGAAGCAAAGCATTGTTAGCCTTATTACTTCATGGCAGAGGAACCTGCAAGTAACATTGAAGGGCCAATGTAAGAAGCTGCTCTGTCCTTTTAGCTCAGCAGTTTACTCTTGATTTTCTCGCACTGATTTTACTCCCAATAGAGTATGATTTTTTTTTTTTTTTAGAGTGGGCATGCAAAGATTGAGTTCTAAATTGTTCCCAGTGTCAAAAAAGTGCCAGATTTGCCCTGATTTTTCATGGTTTTCTTTAACTTCCCCGCTAGCATTGAATCTTTGCTCTAGCTTAGGGCTAGAATAAAGATTCCAGAGTGGGACCAAAAGGGTCATTAAACATGAAGTGCAGCATTTAACTTCAGATGAACTTTTTCAATGGACTTCTTCCCTTCCATAATCCCACCATTAAAATTTCCATAGGGCCTACTGTATCCCAAACCCCCTGATGTGTCTCTCCTCCCCTTCAAAACCCACACTCCTTTGAGGTAGGGATGCAGGATTGATGCCTATTTGTTTCTGCCACTGGCGCTGCCATCTTAGAAAATGGTGATGTCTGACTTCTAGCGGTGCACTTTCCTTATTTGGCAGACAGACACCCTAGTGATACATCACTTGGAATCAGGTGCCACCATTTTACAAGATGGTGGCATAAAGATGAGGACATTGCTGGATGCCTCTCAAGAACCAGGTAAGTATTATTAGTCCATGGAAGGGTTCACAGCATTGGAGGATCCTCAATCAGGAACAGACAAAAAAAAATAACCTTCAACCCGGTGCAGAAAATTGTGGTGTGCACAGTTTTTTTCTGTCAGAGCACTATTTTTAACTCTACAATAATTTGCATGCCATTAGTTTACTGGATCAGGAGTACAACTTTTTTCCAGCATATACATTAGAACCCTGCACGCTGAAGCTTAGTGCATAACTTATAACATTGGCCTCGCTGTATGTGCTACAGGAAAAGGTGTTGTGTTCTTGAGAGGGGGCACTTTTCTCCAAGTCACAAAACAATTTCACAGCCTCATAAAACAGTCCAACATTGGTATTAATCTATTAGTGCATTCCCTATCAACTTGTAAGTCCAGTCCAGATGAGTGGGTTATGCTCCCTTGCCAAGCTCAGTGTTCCACATTTCCACATGTATTTCACCATCTGGTCAGTCATTGAGTCAATCCAACAAGGGGAGTTTTTTACCTCCCTAGATCTGGCCAAGGCCTTCTTTCATATCTCTGTCTAATGGTTCCTCCACTCCTGTGTCTTAGTCTCTGTCCTTTGGCCATGTCACAGCTTCTTGCATCTGCTCCAAGATCATGGTGGTTGTGGTGGCATTCCTGAGAAAACAGGGAATCAGAATTCACTATACCTGGATTGCTGGCTGATTCAGTTTAACTCCCTGGAGAAATCCAGGGAGGATATAGCCATTGAGAATCGGTGGGTGATCAATTACTGTAAGAGCTGCCTCACACCTTCCTTGGACCTGGAATATCTCAGAGCTCAGTTCAGTATGCTCATAGATAGAGTATTCCTGATGCTAGAGAGATCTGTCAAACTGCAGAGCCAACTCGGGGATTTTTGTGCTTAGTCAGCTTCCTGAGCCTAGGACTACCTTTAATTACGGGGATCCACAGTGTTAACCCTGGAGCTGGTCCCTTGGGCCAGGGCACACATGCGCCTATTGTAGAAACATCTACTTCTGACATGGTCCCCCAGCTTTCAAATGTCCAACCAGATGCTTTCTCCTCCCACTCTCCCTTTTCCTGGAGATCAAGGAGCAGCTAATGTGATAGTTGAAGGAGTAGCCTGGTGATTATAGCAACAGTCTAGTACCCAAAGATTAGGGTTCAATTCCCACTGGCACTCCTTGTGACCTTGGGCAAGTCACTTTACCCTCTATTGCTTTGGAAAAAAAGACGTGGAAATGTTCTTCCAGTCACACCTTGCCAAGAAAACCCAGGGTGCTGCTGGGTCACCGGGAGTTAGCAATGACTTGATGGTACTAAAAAAAAAAAAGTGATAATTACAGTCATATCATTTGATGATCGGGATGCCCTTGGAGGCACTAGATTGGGTGATAGTCTCCATGGATGCCAGCCTGAATGGTTGGGGAGCTCATTACCTAGGTCAGATGGTCCAGGGGCATTGGTCCCTAAAGGGGCCACCCAGTATTTGACCTGATGCCACTCAAGAGAATTCCAAGGTGGTGAATTTCTTCTGTTGCAGAAGGGACCCGCAAGTGATAGGCTTGGATATCCTGCTCCAGATGTGGCCTCAGGAGGGTCTGCTATATATCTTCCCCTGTGGCCCTTGGTTAGTTGCTTCCTCTGCAGGATTTGGTGATTCTGGTGGCCCCAGACTGGCCACAAAGACCATGGTATGTGGACCTCCTGAGCCTGTTGGCAGGGTTCTCTCTTCTGTTACCTCAAGAGGAAATACTTTTACAGCAAGGGCTCCTAAAGATGGAGGGCCCTGTTACCTTCATGCTTATACCCTGGCCCTTAAGAGATGTAAGTTGTCCAAAGGCGTCTTGAGATCAGTAATGGAAACTTTGACTAAGGCCCTTAGAGCCTCTATTTTCTTGGCCTGTGTGAGAGTCTGGAGGGTCTCTGAGAGATGGTGTGCCTCTCAGGCTCTGGTGACCAGGAAGATGGACATAGTTTTGATGTTGTCCTTCTTGCAAGCTGGGTTGGATCAAGGTCTGGTTCTGAACTTTCTCAAGGTTCAGGTGGCAGCCCTGGCGTGTCATAGGTGGCATGTTCAGAGTATGTACTTAGCGGCACTCCCCAATGTCTCCTGCTTTAAGGCAGTAAAGCAGAGGAGGGACAGAGGAGATATGATACAAATCTTCAAATACTTAAAGAGTATTAATTAATTAATTTATTTATTTAAAACTTTCTTATATACCACCTCTTCCAGCGATCAATGAAAAAACAAACCTTTTTTAAAGATGGAGAAGTTGTAAAACTAGAGGGTATAACATGAAACTGAAAGGGGGTAAACTGAAAGGCAACATCAGAAAATACTTTTTCACTGAAAGGGTGGTAGATGCTTAGAATGCCCTGCCGATGGAAGTGGTGGGAGCAAATACAGTGACAGAATTCAAAATGTCATGGGACAGACACAATGGATTCTTTTATAGCAATAGGATAAAAATCAAAATAAACTTAACTATCTCTTATATCTCAACAAATAGGGGTGACCTGCATGGAGCAGTGGGTACACCCCTAAACAAAGGCATGAGGAGGGGTGATGCATGGAGCGGCAGGTGCACCTACTCTTGCCACCTTGCTGGGCAGACCACATGGACCATGCTGGTCTTTATCTGCCATCATATACTATGTTACTGTGTTAGATCCGACAACCATTACATTCAGAGGTTCCCCAATAGAGACTTTCTCTGGTTCTGAAGGCTCTTAAAAGTCCCCCCTTTGAGCCTATTGATAAAGGATTTGATCCTTAAGGTGTTCTTCCTGGTAGCTATTGCCTCTGCAAGGTAGGTATCAGAGTTGCAGGCCTTGTCCTGCAGCAAACCCTTTCTGATCCTCTCGATGGCTTTGGTCTTCTTGAATATATCGCCATTCCTTTTCCCAAAGGTGCTGTCCTCCTTTTATCTCAATCAAACTTTTTTGTTGCCCTCCTTCTCGAAGGAGGATCTTCATTCCGACCCCTGTATGTATCTGCTAAATATAAGGAGGATGCTGGTTAGGTATTGGAGATCACTAATCACTTTCAGTGGTCAGATCATCTCTTCATCCTCTTCAGCAACCCAAGGAAGGGACAGGCGGCAGCCAAGTCCTCCATTGTTCACTGGCTTAATGAAACTCTTGCTATGGCATACCTTCTGACTGGAAAGCGTGTGCCAGAGGGAGCCCAAGCTCACTCACTAGGGCATAGGCTACCTCCTGGGCAGAATACGCTTAGTGTCTCTGGAACAATCTATAAGGCAGCTACCTGGTCATCCTTGAGCACCTTTGTAAACCACTACAGGTTGCAGATGGGAGTCAGAGCAAATGGTGCATTTGGCAGGGCAGTTATCTTCAGACCATTATCTTCCTACCACCCTGGATCCTGACTACTTGAGTTCAACCCACTCGTCTGAACTGGTCTAGTAGGATGATAAGGAAGGAGAAGTTTTACTTACCTGATAATTTTCTTTCTCTGAATCCTGTTAGACCAGTCTAGGGCCCACCCTGGAAGACTTCTCCTCCAGGTTTGTGAGTCTTGCTGCACTTGATCATCTTATTAGTATCAGAATCTGGCACAGAGTTGATTATGGTAAGAGAACCAAATATTTGTTACAGATGTTGCAATTTATGCTTGTTATTAACATTCACGTTTTGGTGTTTTTCTGAGTTTTTCAGTCTTACTGCTTGTGAAATGTCATACTGGCTTTTCTCACTGTTGCACCAGTACTTATGCAGAGCGATGAATTCACTGAAAGGGAACATAACCCCCTTTTTTGGACAGGTATAGCAGGATTCATGAAAAGAAAATGATCAGGTATGTAAAATTTTTCCTTATTTCTGAAGAGAAGATCAAAACATGGCATGCTTTTTTCACTGGAGTCTTTGGAATGGTAGAATCTGAAGAAGGCCTGTGTCATACCAAAAAATTCAAGCACAATCGTTTGATGCCTGTTATTCACCAACATAAGATCTTCAATACCTGTAAAAAATTTTGTTTTCTCCAATACAGCTGCTAATATTCTTTTACTACAGAATTGATGTAGTAACCTGTGAAAATTGGCAGGTTAATTCACGCTGTCTTCATTCTAAAATGGGTAGTATATTTTCTACTACTACTTATCATTTGCATAGCACTACAGGGTGTACACAGCGCTGTACATGTATAAGTAAGAGACTGTCCCTGCTCATCAGAGCTTACAATCTAATTAAGACAGACCACAAAACAACTGGGGAATATGGATAAGAGGAATGACAAGATATAGATATCTGATAAGCAGGAGAATAAGGGGATGAGGATCCAAACGCAGCCTCGAAGAGGTGGGATTTTAGCCTGGATTTGAAGAGGACCAGAGAAGGAGCCCGATGCACCGACTCAGGTAGTTTGTTCTAGGCATATGGAGCAGCATGGTGGAATGGACGAAGTCTGGAGTTGGCAGTGGCAGAGAAGGGCATAGATGAAAGGGATCTGCCAGAGGAATGGAGTTCCCGAGGATGAGTGTAGAGTGAGATAAAACAGGAAAGGAGGTGAAGAGCTGCAGAATGAATACACTTTATAAGTCAGAAGGAGAAGTTTGAACTGAATGCGGAAACAGATAGGGATTCAGTGAAGTGACTTGGAAAGAGGGGTTAAGTGAACATAGCAAGACTGGCGGAAGATTAGCCATGTAGCTGAGTTTTGAACAGATTCAAGGGGAAAGATATGATTCTAAGGAGATCAGAAAGCATCAGGATTGCAGTAGTCTACACAGAAGGTGATATATATCAGGCTTTAAAATTTGATGTACTAAAATCATGAGATACACAGTGTAGCAACATTAGCTGGCTGTGTTAGAGAACACAAATGTATTAATGTTGCTGCAATAAGAAGCTGTTTTTTTCCCTGTGCTAACCAACTAAAAAATAAATGGGTCATTTAATGCAGGGAATACTGAACCAATCACAGAAGGCCCCACAGGTGAAAAGTAAATCTTCTGAGCTCAAAACATGCCATGTCTTGGTGTGCAGGTGGGAGCATTATTGGCAGCATTTTGAGTTTGGCACTGCTACCAGCAGAAAGGAAACTGATTCCCTCTTGCCAGTAAAGATTTCAGCAGCATCTTATAGAACATAAAATGTGTAAGATGTGCCATACTAGGTCAAACCAAAGATCCATCTTGTTTGCAGCACTGCCCATTGCAGGTCACAGGTACCTGACAGGATCCCATAAAGTAGATGGATTCTATGCTGCATATCCTCAGGAATGAGGAATGGCTTTTCCCTAGTCTTGGTGGCTTTTCCCTAGACTTTTTATTTTTTTTATTTTAAACTCGGTTATGATAACTGCTCAAGGTGAGTAGGTTCTGAGAAGGAAGAGCCCATAAGTCTGACTTTAATCTTTGGTAGGAAACTGGGATCTCAGGTCCAGAAAGCCTACATTAAATTTGGCTCATCACCTCAAGTATAGTTAACTTTGCAACATTAAACGTGCTACAGTAATGTTTAATGAGCCCATTTATTGTATATTTGGGAAAGGGCAGGTAGTTACTATTGAGGAAGTGGAAATAACCCTAACATATATGCAGATACTGTGTGTTAATGATGTTAGTTGGCTGTCTCCTGTATTAACATGCATTTAACACTAGTGTTAACATGTACACTGATTAGTACACAAGCCTCTATGTGACTTACTAAACAAATTACACAAAACTCTTTGTTCCTGGATACATTATTTCAGTATGTATTTCTACTACTATTACTAATCATTTGTATAGTGCTACAAGGTGCATACAGTGTTGTACATATAGATGTAAGATACAGTCCCTGAGTATGTAGGACTTCATTTTGTATTCTGGCTTTTTTCCCTGCTCTTTTCATAATGGGGAAATACTTCAGCATTAGATGTAGAGTGTTTTCAATTTGTGTTCAGATTTTATATTGTAATTCTCTTCAGGACTCTATTTACATATTTATTTATTTTAATTCTCTTATATACCGTGCTATTCTGCATCAGTGCAGTTTACATTGAACAAACTGAAATTACATTGAACAGGGCATTATAACTTGGAGATAACTATTTTACAGGGAACATGGGCTATGGAGGGTTAAGTGGCTTGCCCAAGACCACAAGGAGCACCTGTGGGACTAGAAACCCCAGTCCTTCCAGCCCAAGGTTGCTGTCCTCTAGTGGGATTTGAACCCCTGACCTTCCGGCCTGAAGTACCTTGCCCCAACCACTAGGCCACTCCTCCACTCCAGTATTGCTGGTTTATCCAGTCAAGGAGTGAAAGCATTTTCCTGAATGGTTTTAGTAACTTTGAGATGTATGTATAACTCAATCTCTTGCCCTTTGGGCAAACACAAACAGAAGGAAGTCTGTGGAAAATGTACTTTCATTAGAATCTGTATGCAAAATCTATAGAGTATGACAAAAAAGACATTGTGGATAGATGTGTTCAGTTACAAGGTCAAATAAAATATATCAATCTTAAAAAAAGTAAAAGTTTAAACATTAACAGCAAACGTGAATATAAGTGTTGAAAAAATATGAAAAGGGTTTTACATAACTTAGGGAGATGTTTACTAAACAGCAATAATGTCGCAGCAGTGGTGTTAGCGCGCAAAACGTAACATTAGCGTGTGAAACGTAACAGTGCGCGGTAACATAACGTTATCATGCGGTAACGTTAGGTTTCGCATGATAACATCTCCAGCGGCGTTAAGTCACACAGAGGGTGGAGTAAGTCAGCTCAGAGAGTGGAGAGAAGGGGTCAAAGGGCGGAGAGTGGGCATGGTGAGGCTCCGGGCACACTAACGCTGTGAAATGTAGGGCAGAACACTAACATCGGTGAAAACCTTGTGTTAGAGGCACAAGTGCAGGAGAAAGAAACCATTTCAGTCAGCAATGTACAGCAAAGACAGGGAGACCCAGAACAGTGATAGTAGTGATACATGTGCAGCAACAGCATAGTGCCCAAGTACGAAAGGGCACTATGGTGAGGCTTCAAATGGGGTACAGGGGGCCTCAGGTGGGACATGCAGTGGGGCAGCTGGGGCACAGTGTGGGCTGGGCAGATGCCCAGGTGACACATAGGAAGGCAGAAACAGGAAGTCAGCACAACAGCAACTGACCAAGAGCACACATGTCCACGAGTGTGTTTCATACATTGCCCCAATGGACATTAACCAGCAGGTACCCGAAAGGCCACATAACATTGGCAGGCAGTGCCGGGGGGAAGCATGAATGTCTATGTAGGCACCTCTACCCCAGATCCCACACCATAGGCAGCTGCCTAATGGCACACTGGATGGGCTGGGACTGCGCACCACCAGCACCACCGGCAGAAGGGCATGTCAGTATGGTGGCGGAGGGATGCTGGCAGTGGAGGGGGCAGTGGCATCTGCCCACAGCAGACCAAGGCCAAGCCCCCTTTAGGTGGGTGGCATGCAGTCCAACAGATAAGGTCTGTCTGACGAACAGTAATGGTATCCCCAGGGAATGACGTACCTCTGTGGAAACAATTTGGTGCAGCACACACAGTCAGTGTGTACAGGGGCAGAAGGTCACAGGTTCAAGTCCCAGCTGTGGCTCCCTTAGACAATGTCCCTATATTTTACCCTACAGAGCACATACACAATAATAATGTGCATGCCCCAGAGCAGATGTTGCCAACCCCAGTTCCGGAGGGCCAATCACCATTCAGGTTGTCAGGCTGTTGCTAATAAATATGCATGAGATGCATTTGAAGGCACTGCCCCCATTGTATGCAAATGTACCTCATGCATATTCATTAGGGACAGTCTGAAACCTGAATCCTGTTCCAACTACCAGGAGTGGATTTGGGAACTTCTGCACCAGAGCATTGGTCAACAGGAGCACAAACACCCACACCCACACCCACAGGCTTCACCATCCAAAGGCTAATGAAAAGGCAGGCTGTTGTGCCCTGTGCTGAGCAGCAGGACCCACTACTAGCACTTGTATACCTTAGCAATGCCATCATAAACATGGAAACACGTCCCATATACATCAAAAGGTAACTCTGACCAATGTCAGATAACAAATCATAAATCAAACACATGTTTCCAACAGAGATCCATCATAGCAACCCTTCTGATATATGTGGGGTGTGCCCCCTCATCAATCTCTGACAGTGTTTACCACCCTGGAGAGTGACCCTAACAGTACTGAGTATCTTACCAATGCCTGCACCAAGCCCATGACTGGTGTTGCGGACAGGGCTGCCAACCACCTCTATCTTTGCACAATGCCCAAATAGTTGTGGTAGTCTGTGTATGTTTATCCAGTGTTTTGTGGCTGTCTACACCCCACTGAGCCCCCAGTGCTTGCACTGGTTCCACTGTTAGCCTGCCAATGTGCATAATGATGAGCAAGGTATTCTGGGTATGGCCCCTACAGGGCGGTTTATCCTGGATGCATCTGCATAAGGCATAGGGCAATGGCTGGGATATTGTAGCGGCCGAACACCATCTGCATGGACAGGGTGGCCACAGCAAGTCATGCTGGGAGGGCACTCTCACTCTGATTGAGCAGTGACCATGGTATGTCTACCCTCCCACATAGTGCCATATAGTGTTTTTCAATAGTGATATTTGTGAGTTTTCATTTCTGGGGCCCAATCACTGGTATACCTGCCTGGTGTTGCTAATATCCCACATCTGGGTGCACATAGTTCTTCTGGGAACATGCACTAAGTATGGGCTAGCACACTGTCTGCAGTTAGCATGTGTATGGCTGCAACACCTTGCAGGGTGCAGCAGGTACACACTGACTGTGCCCTCTGCTGGTGAATGCCAGATTGTGGTGGGGGGCAGCTGAGCTGATCAGGCCTATTACCTGTCTGCCAGTGGCCCTGTCCCAGTTACCGACCTGCATCAACTGTCGGGTTGCCAAAAGGATGGTGGTTGCTGGTCCCACAGCCCGTCATCATGTTGTACTACTGTCCCTGTTGGAAACGTTCAGAATGTGGGTCTGTTGGGGGCAGATCATGTCCCCCACCCTGACCCAGAGAGGGCGGTTTGCTATGTACATCATCATCATGTGAGTCCACACACACCCCTGCTCTGAAAACAAGTGACCATGGCAAGTACATTGGCTATGAACTAGTTTGGTTGCATTAGGGTCTACAAGGGGCAGACATGACTGGCAAATACAAAAGGATATAAGGACGTCCGCACGTGTCTCTGCAAATACCTGTCACACACTAGCACTGATGGAAACCTACAGTAAAGCACACCTCAGCCAACTTGGGTACTGCGGACCTGGTGCTGGCCACCCCATCTCACACTCAGGTTGAGCACAGAACACGCACAATGGCATGGCCTGTAGGTAGTCATTGGCAGTAACACGCACGGTCAGTCCCCCCTACCAAGCTGACGTGCTGTAGAGTTGCATACCCCATCTGGTGAGCAGATGTAGACTGCTGTTCTGCATGTGAATTGCATTATGGGTATTGTTGTTTCTATCCTATCCTGGTTACCGCAGCAGACAGTATGTCCGGTGACCTGCACTCTTTCTGTGGCCAGCCATTGGTATGAAAAAGCCTATATTAATGTAGTAAAATGGTTAATACAATGACCTTAGTGGCAGACATCATGGGTTCAATCCCCCAGTGGGCCTCCTTTAGTAAGACTGTTGGTGGTAACTCCCTTTTATGCCTGTAACAGTCAGACATATTTCCAGAGTTCCTCTATCCACCCAAAAACACCCTCACCCCATTTGCTTAAGCTAAGGTACCCTGGAAACTGCCCTAGCTGTGGGTTTCCCCTATCCCGGTAAGCACAGCAGAATGTTTGTGTGTTGACCTGCAGTTATTATGTAGCCAGCCATAGCTATGGTTATGGCCATAGAGGCATAACACATTGCTTAATACAATGACTACTCAACCAGAGGTCATGGGTTCAAATCCCCAGTGTTACAACATCAGGAAGAGTGTCTGAGGCAGGCCCCTTTTTCATGGCTGTAACAGTCAGACACATCTCTGTAGTCTGTGGTCAAAGCAATATACACCCTCACCCTAGTCCTGTACCCCACGGTGGTGCAGAGAATGGGCTGTCACAAGGTGCCGTAAGCTAAGGCACCCTATGATTTGTCTGATGCTCAAATGGCGGAAAGCCTGCCCCGCCGTAACGTAAAGAGCTAGTCAACAATTAAATTAATTAAATGGGGGCATGGTTGCAAGATTGGGCATATAGGGATCGTAAAAAAAGGCTCATACCCTTCGTGCCACGTATCACTGTTCTGCTACGAATAGTTTGCCGTGTACCGGGCATGACAATGCCATGTGTGCTGCGCGCCATAGTAGCACGTAGTAGCATGAGATAGTGAGTGTAAGTGCACGCCACGGCACTTGCACGATGTGTGTCAACAAGCTATGCACAACAGAAAAAAATGGACAGCTGTTCAAGAAAGGTCCACCAACAACAAAGCAGATGACCACGTAACCAATAAGAACCCAGTCCAAAAAACGTGGTATAAAGGAAGGAATACTTTATTTCATATATTTCTTACACCATATCGCCCGACACAGGCTGTGTTTCGAAATGACTTCATCAGGGGAAATCTGGTGTACTACATGTATAAAAACATATATTATATTATACAGGTTATAGAAACAAAGGCACAACCAATGGACATATTGTACCATTTTACCCATATAACCAAATATATATTATAAAATATAATCATTTATAAATAAGTTAACAGACAACAATTAAAAACATGCATATTAATTGCCACACATTAAATTAAAAACCTTTTGACGTTAAAAGACTAAACGCTATTAAAACAAACATATACATTATCAATAAATCATAAAAATAACACACATATATATTATTAATAAATAAATGAATGAAGAAATAAATTGTATACATGAAGAAATAGCCCATCATAAATATCTCATATAATTGAAAGGGTGAGTGACCATTTTATACCTCAAGTCTCTATTGCCAGGTAGACTCAACTGCATTAATCTTGTGCTACAGGAAAAAAGAAGAGTATCAATAAAACCCTATATTTTTCTCAACCTCATGATAACAGGAGCAGGAGTGAGTGCATATGATGTGGGCTGTTAATGCAATCCAATATCATAGATGATATCCTATTAGCAAACAGCCAAAACATCCACTTAGGAATCACAATAATATATAATGTAATAAATAAAAGTTACCAGTACAAATAATTATCTCCAATTTTCGAAAATCAAGTCAGAGCTAAAAACCTGATTAAAAACTAGATGTATAAATATTTCATTAATATATTCATTTTGTAAAACATTACATATTAAAAAACTAAACAATCAACCTGACTCATACTACCATATAATCGTTCAGATTGTACCTGAACCCTTCATTTGCAATGCCATCGCCAATGTGTTTAAAACCAAAAGGCTTCCTTCTCGACTATGAATCCACCTTCATACGTAGCCGCCTACATCCATCACTAAAAGGTATTAGATTTGTTTCAATATTTACAAAACTTTATTTAAAAATGGTTAAGTTAAAATAAGTAAACCAAAATAAAATTAAAAATGAACATTCTAATTCACCCACATTGGGCAATGTAACTCCTACGCAAGTATTAACTCATCGGCTGTCATTAATTCAAAGCCTAAGAATTTTAAAGCCTAAAAATTTAAAACCAACAAATTGCTAAACACACTAGCCACATAATCAATGCTTATCAACCTACCTAGTGGCAATATTAAAACATCATTATAAGTATCCATATTGTAGTGATGAGAGTGACCAGGAAAAAATGGAAATAGAAGAAAATGGTACTTGTGCCTTTAAAACTACTGACAGCCAAGCTTTGCACAGAGGTAGAGAAACTACTTTGAAAAAAAGTCAAGCCAAGCCACGCCCTAGCTCTGACGAGGAGGCAGGCTTGCTTACCGATTATGAGCACACGTGCAAAGAGAAAGGTGTGGCAGGAAAGAAACAGGTTTTTAAACCCGTCTCCAAACAGAGCACAAGGGAGAAGAGGAGAGAGAGCACACGGAGCTTACAGAGTTCACAGAGGAGTTCTCAGCGTGCATGGAGGAGTTCCCAGGAGGAAGAGAGTTCGCAGGGGGAAGAAAGTTCCCAGGAGGAAGGACCTCAGAGAGTAAGGAGAGCTGAGAGCCACGAGGAGGCTGACTTCCAGTTGCTGAAGCCTGAAAGCAGAGAAGGAAGCACTCCATATCTGAGAAAAACTCCCAGACCTAAAGCCAGCAGACGGTTAGTTGGAAAGGCTACAAACCAGCTGGAACAGGTACCTCTGTCCAATATCCAGGACCTTATGCTGAAAGGTCCAACTGCTAGAAGGTGGGTGGATACGTTCCTTTGGGGAAAGAATCATAACCCAGCCACAAGCAGGGTAGTAAATGTGGACACAGTAGAGACTTTAAAGCAAGCATTAGAGGGAGGGAAAGCTCACTCCTCGAATGTAAATGTTCATGACCAGAAACAGAAGTTATGGAATGAGTTTTATGAATTCCTACAAGCCAGAAAGTTTGAAGAAGCTGTTGAATCCAGAGATAAGCCAGCCGTAGTACCAGAACCCATGCAGACTGATTGCTGTGAGTCACAATCCATTCCAGAGGACTCTCTAATGGATTGCTCTCTTTGTTTTAAAGAAGCTTGAAAAACCTGTAAGCAGGGTTAAAAGAAGGTTTTGGAAAAGAAGAAAATTACCTTTGCTGAAATTGCTTATAAGGCTGTGCTGTGTTTTGCTTTATTGAAGATAACAGTTTTTGTTAAAGAGACTTGTGCTCAGTTTACCTTCAGTTCCAGTTTCCTTACTTTACTCTTGTGTTATTGGAGAAGTATCCATTGTGTTTGTGTGCCTGAACTTTAATGCGTTTGGAAATCCACAAAATAAATATTCTTGTTTGCCTCAACCAACAACCGGCATAACTACAGTTTGTCTTTGAATGTGAATTATCAACTACAAGTCCCAGGGTGCATTGCTGGCGACAAAGAATAAAGTTGCATTTTAAGGACAGACAAAAGGCAGCCCATAGCTGTAAGCCTTAGGCCCAGGCTAGGGTCCCACAATATCTAACTTTCCACTAAAATATTGGCAGCGACCATATAAATATCTAAAAATAACTCTATACAAAGATCTTGCCACTCATTGTAAGAATTTGTACCCTTTTCTACCAAGCAAATTTTTAACTTATAAATGAGTCCCAAGGCTATGAGCACCATATGTATCGGTATTAGAAAACCTTTGGATATTTGCACTTAATTTTATTTTATATACCACCCTTATTTTACAACAAGTCTCAATAATGCATTTTTCACCTGAGAGCTTCACATGAATTGCTAGATCTGCGTGACACCGTGAAATACAATGGCTGTCTGTCAACTCAAACTGTCTTCTATTACTTTGTAAAACGCCCGCACTTGCGCTAAGAGCTTCGGCAAACCCGCGGGAATGTATACGTCATAATGACGTAATTAGCTGTCACTTTTCCTGGTGATAATGCTTGAACTTATCTGCCCATAATCGAGACTAAATTCTCATACCTCTTTTGCATGCAGTCCTATATATATGCGAAAATGCTTACAACCACCCCAGGGGAGCCTATATCAATATGCAATATGTGCTGGATAAACCTCCATGATCTCCCATGATTATAACATATTGATATAACCATCACTTTTTAACAAAGCGAATAACTTAAACCACATTATTCACTCCATAACTCATTATATGATAAATTAATCCTTACATACAATGTATCCTAAATGTCTTAAAAGACATCAGTCTTTGGGGCTTGTTTACAAAGCCGCGGTAGTGGTTCGCGATCGCGATCGCAGCCGCGGCCCCATTGAAATCAATGGGGCCGCGGCTCCGATTACGATCGCAAACCGCTACCGCGGCTTTGTAAACAAGCCCCTTTGTGTTTTAAAGGCTTTTGCAAACTCCTCAGGCATGGCCCGTCTATATGATCATTTTTTACACTACTTGTAGCTGATGCAAAACATATATTAAAAATATTGAAAACTTTAAATAATAATCCTATACTAATGCTGAACCAATAATATCCATATATGTATCATGTGTTGGATATCTTATGTATTAATCTAAAGAAACACTGATAAATCTTATTCCAAATTCAGATCACTAGGTGATAAAGAATTCAACTTAAAAATGTATCTTTGTTCCAATCTCAATATAGTTTTGTTTATATCTCCTCCCCTCCAGTTTAACTTAACCTTCTTGATTACAAAAAATTTTAATTCTCTTATACTACGTGCCATTTCTTGCCAGTGTGCTACAAGCGGTTTTTCCACAACACCCCTCTTAATGCAACTTTTGTGTTCCACCATCCTCACACGAACACTTCTAATTGTTTTTACCACATAAAGCTTCTTGCAGGGACACTGTATAACATAGATCACATGAGTTGTTTCACAATTAGCAAAATCCTCAATTTTAAACTCTTCCTTTGTAATGGGATGTATAAATTTATCTCTTATTGGCATAACATGTGAGCATATAGAACACCGACCACACTGAAACTGACCTTTATATTTAGACAAAAATTTTCGTTCAGTTAGTGCTGAAGGCACCAATAGATTTCTCAAATTAACATTACGTCTATGAGCCACTGTAAGTATTGTATCTTGAAACGCTGGAAGGGTTTGAATGAGATGCCATTCATTCTGTAAAATCTTAATGATTTTCTTCGAATGGACTGAATACAAAAGAGGGCATACCAGTCCCACATATTTCTTCTTATCTTGGGGCTTCAAGAAAGACTCATGAGAGGCTTCTCTAGCTCTCCTATATGCCCGATCAATGTAATGTTCCGGGTATTGTCTAACTGCAAACCTCTGTTTTAACTTAGTGGCTTGAATATCAAATTCTTGTATTGTAGTACAGGCTCTTCTTGCTCTCAAAAACTGACCAACAGGCACGTTTCTCTTCAGCGCTGGGTTATGAAAACTCTCAAAATGTAAAAGATGGTTACGGTCTGTAGGTTTTCTATATAGGGACGTCACAAATTGCTTCCCCTCTTTTTTAATTATGAGATCTAAATATGGAATTTTATGCGGATCATAAGTAACCTGAAACCGCAGATTGTCATCCAATTTATTAATCCAAATGTTGAATTGTGTCAATGTCTCTATGCTGCCGTCCCATATAACACTGGTCAACAAATTTTTCCAAAAGTCATGTTACTGAAATAAAAATAGTCATGTCTTATCAATTTTTATATGCTGAACATGAATATGACAGTGAAATTGCAAAGTTAGCTCTAGGTTTTTTGTAATCTACAAGAATTAATGTTTACATCAGGAAATGCATGTCAATAGTAAATATAATAGGCCTTCGGTTAATACCTGTAAAAAACAAGTCATAGACTACTTCTTAGATTTTTTCGCCTGTCTCTTGTACAGCTGTTCGGGAGCTTCTCTGGGGAGTGTCCAGCAGTAGTCCTCCAGCATTGTAGTGGTCCATTTTACCTGGTATCTTTGCTCCATCGTTGCGATATCCTGGTGAAAACATTTGCCCTGTTCATCACTAACCATACCACAGTTGTCAGGAAAGAAATCGAGATGGGAATCAAGGAACTGGATCTTTCGAGACATATTGCAGCCAAGTTACTGATACTGCATCAGCATGTCTTCTATTAGTTCCTTGTAGTTTTCTGCCCTAACATTCCCGAGAAAGTTTGTTGACACTAGGCGAAAAGCATTCCATGCTTGTTTCGCATCACCCTGCAGCAAGTTGTTGAACCGGTCATCTTTGAAGAGCTCTCGAATCTGAGGACCCACAAAAACTCCCTCTTTAATCTTAGTTTCGCTGAGTCGAGGGAATTTTTTCATGCAGATATCGGAAAGCTGGCGAAGTGCAGTCCATGGCTTTCACAAAGTTTTTCATCAAACTAGTTTGATGTGAAGGGGTGGTAGCAGGATTTTGTGAGCCTCAACCAGAGCTGGGTACTGGATATTCTTCTCTCCAATTGTTACATTTTGTCTGCGATTCCATTCCTTCCGCAAGTAGTGCCAATCCCTTGTTCGGCTATCCCACTGACATAAGAAACACATGTATTTTATATATCCCTGCTGCAGTCCCATTAAAAGGGCAACTACCTTCAAGTCACCACAGAGGTGCCTGCTGTATGTTTATGTTTATTTATTTGATATACCACCCTACTTTATCAATCAGAGCGGTTTACAATTCACAAACAATTAGAAACAGGCACAGGGCCAGAAAGGAGGAGTTACAATTGTTGATATAATAGAATGAGAGAAAGGATACAGGACTATACGTAGGGGACAGGATCAGACAAGAGGGGAGGGAAGGTCATAGGCTAAGGAAAAGAGGTGGGTTTTTAGGTCTCGCTTGAAGGTGGCGTGATGGGGTTCTAACCGGAGGGAGGTGGGGAGTGAATTCCAGAGCGCGGGGCCGATGAAAAAGAAAGAAGAGGAGCGGGTGGATTGAAGGTGAGCGAGGGAGGGGGAAGGGAGATTAAGGCGGTTAAGGTGGAAGGAGCGGGGAGTATGTCTGGGGGTGTGGAATGTAATAAGGTCTGCCAGGTATTCTGGAGTACTAGTGTGAAGAGCCCTGTGAACCAGAGTAAGTAAATTAAACTGAGTGTGAAAGGAGTGGAAGTCAGTAGATGCTTTAAGTTATCGTATGCCTCTTTCATGTGGACAGCATGTGCTACTGGAATAGCTGGAAGATGGTTTCCATTGTTCAAAAGCACAGCCTTCAGACTCAGTTTCGAAGACTCTACAAATAGTCTCCAGTCTTGTGGGTCATGAGTGATTTTTAAGGCATTCATGGGGCTTTCAATATCGGAACAGAATACCAGATTACTTTCCTTTCCGACTGTGTACACTGCTGACGTCAGATGGCTTCAGCAGCCGTCTGGCAGTAGTATTGCATTGCATCAGAAAATGATGCAATCAACTCTGGATGATGTGTGCATGCTGGTATTATGCAATGTGATGCAATATTACATCATTCAAGGCTTATTTGGGATGTTGTTGATGTCCTACTGGATAAATTTACACGGTGAAACGTCAAAAATGAACTACATGCAATATCTTCAAAACGAGAGCCAATACAATTTTTTTAATGTTATATTCATGTTCAGCTCACCAAGATACTACAGATTAGGGCCTTTTAAAGTCAGTAACGATTTCAATGTTGACCAGTGTAATCAAAATGTCATCGATGTAGCGAATGCATAATTTTATATTTGTCTTATACATATGATCTTTCAAAAACCTTTCCTCAAATTGAAACATGTATAGATTCGCTACATCTGGAGCCATCGATGAGCCCATTGCTGCACCTTTAATTTGCTTAAAAAAAAGGTCTCTAAAGCAAAAATAATTCTCACATAATGCAAATTGGGCTATGGTGAGAAGGAACGCTGTACGAATGTGTTTTCGATCCTCTCTTTTATGCAAACATTGTTCTATGATTTCCAAAGCCTCTGCTTGAGGAACATTAGTATACAAGGATTCAACGTCCAGAGTAACTAATATAGTATTTGGATTGAGATCATTAAAGGTAGACAATATTTCAATAACATGCGCTGAATCTCTCACATAGGACCACATGGTGTTTATAAAAGGTCACAATATTACATCTAAAAATTGTGAAATGGGTTCCATTAATGATCCTATTGCCGAAACTATAGGGCGACCCGGAGAATTAGTCATAGATTTATGTATTTTAGGATTGACATATATTGTAGGAATCACCGGTGCAAGGACAATCAAAAAATCTTTTTCTTTTTTGGTAATATAACTAATCTCAAATGCTGTGAGTATTATATTGTCAATACTCCCTTTCAATCTGTTAGTGGGATCTTCATCCAACCGAAGATAAAATGTCCGGTCATTTAGTTGCCTATTAATTTCATTTATATACATAGTTTTATCAAGCACTACTATAGCTCCTCCTTTGTCTGCAGCCTAAGGAGGAGCTATAGTAGTTCCTCAAGTAGAGGCTTTGGAAATCATAGAACAATGTTTGCTTAAAAGAGAGGATTGAAAACGCATTCCTACAGCGTTCCTGCTCATCATAGCCCAAAACCCAGCGCTTAAGAGAAACTTGCCTGTTGGTCAGTTTTTGAGAGCAAGAAGAGCCTGTACTACAATACAAGAATTTGATATTCAAGCCACTAAGTTAAAACAGAGGTTTGCAGTTAGACAATACCCGGAGCATTACATTGATCGGGCATATAGTAGAGCTAGAGAAGCCTCTCGTGAGTCTCTCTTGAAGCCCCAAGATGAGAAGAAAGATGTGGGTATGCCCTCTTTTGTATTCAGTCCATTCGAAGAAAATCATTAAGATTTTACAGAATGAATGGCATCTCATTCAAACCCTTCCAGCGTTTCAAGATACAATACTTACAGTGGTTCATAGACGTAGGGGTATGTTTACTAAACCATCTTAATGTGCGCTCTGCGACGTTATCACGCGATAAGGTACCTTATCACGCAATAATGGCGCTTTATTGGGCACACAGCAGGTATCTTAGCACGCGATAACGCACACAGCGGCGCAAACGAGCGCTGAAGGTGGAGAAAGGCTCCCGGAGAGTTGATAAAGGCTCCCCAGGGGCGGAGAGAGAGGGTCAATGGGTGGAGAGTGGGAGGGGATAGGCTCCCCGCACACTAACGCTGTGAAATCCGAGGCTCAAAACTAACGCCAGTGAAACCCTGGCGTTAGAGCCGATTTAAAGGGAAAAGAAACCATTTCCGTCAGCAATGTACAGCAAAACCAGGGAAACCCACAAAAAGTGATAAGTGTGATACATGTGCACGGAACGAAAGGGCAAATAAACAGTGAAAATGAACAGATGAAAATGTAAAAAAAACATAACAAAGCTGGGCAATAGCGATATCAATGGGAAACATAAAAAAGCACTCCCAAGAAAGCTCCAAAAAAAAGATATGAATTTCGGAAGGGTCTATGCTCCGTCCCCATATAAGGTGAATGAGCCCACAGTGAAATTGCGCTGAGCAGGGTTTCCGACTCCATTGGCCAGGTTTCCTATGGCATGCACATGTTCCGCAACAGCAGGGTGGGCATGTCAGAATGGGCAACTGGACAGATGCTGGAAAAGGGGACACAGAGGGTTGCAGGCGGCACATGCTTCGGTGCAGCTGGCCCACAGTGCAGACTAGGGTGATGCCTAGCTGGCCCATAGGAATGCTGAAACAGTACAGCAGCCAGACAGCAACTGCTGAGGGCCCAACATGGGCACGAGTGTGCTTCCCACAGTGTCACAGGGGATAGTACCCAGCAGGTCCCCCAATGGCACGGAACATTGGCAGGCGGCGCTGGGGGGAAGCATGGACAGCTATGCAGGCACCCCTATCCCAGAACCCGCACCATAGGCAGCCACCTACCCGCACACTGGAGGGCCTGAGACTGCACACTACCAGCACCACCAGCAGAAGCGCATGTCAGCATGGTGGCAGAGGGATACTGGTGGTGGAGCGGGCAGTGGCAGCTGCTCAAAGCAGACCATGGCCTAGCCCTGTGTAGGTGGGTGCCATGCACTGCAACAGACAGGTCCTGTCTGATGAACAGTCATGGTATCACCAGGGAATGCACTGTCTCTGTGGCAACACTGTGGTGCAGTGCACACAACCAGTGTGTTCAGAAGCAGAAAGTCACATGTTCAAGTCCCAGCTGTGGTTCCTGCCAAACCAGTCCCCATATTTTACCCACTACTAAAACGTGCTAATACAGACAGAACCTTTATTGCAGATGATGTAAACATGCCCAAAACACCCACATTTTACCCTACAGAGCACAGACACCATAAATATGTGCATTACCTAGAGCAGAGTCACCCAAATGCAGTCCTGGAGGGCCAAACACCATTCAGGTTCCATGCTGTCTCTAATAAAGATGCCTGTGCTGCATTTCTATGCGCCGCCCCCATGGTATGCAGATGTACCTCATGCATATTCATGAGGGACAGCATGAAAACTCGAACAGTATCTGGCCCACCAGGACTGGAGTCGGGAACCTCTGCCCTAAAGCAGCAGCCAACAGGGGCAAACACACCCGCACCCACAGGCTCCATTATCCAATGCCTCCTGGAGAGGCAGGATGTTGGGCCCTGCGTGCATCTCCCAATACTAGCACTTGCATACCTTAGTAATGCCACCCTAAACCTGGGAATAGGGTACACAGCTATCAAAAGGTTGCTATGATTACTGGCAGATAGCAATTCCGAAGTTAAGTACAATTTTCTGAGTGAGCTGCAATATAGCAACCTTTCTGATGTCTGTGGAGTGTGCTACAGGTCTTGTGTCTGACAGTGTTTACCACCCTGGGGAGTGACCCCAACAGTATTGCATACCATAGCCATGCCTGCACTGTGTCCAGGACTGGTGCGGTGGCCAGGGCTGCCAAACACATCTATAGTTGCACAATGCTGGCATAGGTTTGTGGAGTGTGTGTCTGTCTATCCTGTGTGTGGTGGCTGCCAACACCCTCCACAGCCCACACTGCTAGCACTGTTGCCAGTATTGGCCTGCCAATGTGCATAATGAGGAGCAAGGTACTGTGGGAATAGCCTGGATAGGGTGGCCTGGCCTGGATTTATCTGTACAGAGCATAGGGCAATGGCTCGGACATTGTAGTGCCCGGCCACCACCTGCACGGACAGGGTGGCCACAACATGTCATGCTGGGAGGTCACTCTCACCCTGACTGGGCAGTGACCACAGCATGGCTAGGTTCCCCCATAGTGTTGTGTGCTATTTTTCTCATGTGATGTTTATGGGTTCTCTTTTGGGGCCCAATCACTGACTTATCTGCTTGGTGTGCATGCTGACATCCCAGTTCTGGGTACATGCATCTCCTCCAGGAACATGCACTATCGACTAGTTAGCAGACTGTCTGGAGCTAGTATGTGTCTTGTTGGAACACCTTGCAGGGTGCAGTGGCTGGAGGCTTGTTGCTGGAGAATGTCAGATAGTGGTGGGGGGCAGCTGAGCATTTCTAGGCCTACTGTCTGTCTGCTATTGCTTTATGGATGTGTACAGATCTGTATTGACTGCCCTGTAGGGTGTCTGTTACCCAGCAGGATTGGGGTGATGGTCCCCTCTACTGCCACCCATGGGGAGGTAGAATGTGGATCGGTTGGTGGGTGGGCCTATGGGTCCAAACAGCCCCACACCCCCACATCCCCATCCCCATCCCCATCCCCGTGTAACCAACACAGGATAGGCACGATTTTGGGTGCATCATAGAGGCTAGACTATGATTGAAAAATACAGGACACAGATGTATCCTAGGTGTATCTGCAGGAACTACCTATCCCACACAGTAGCACTGATGGGGATCTGCAACATGGTGTATTTTAGCCATGAAAGGTGCTGTGGACCTGGTGCTGGGCACCCCACCTCACCCTCAGGGTGACCACAGTACCCGCACAATGTGACAGCCTGTAGCTACTCTGTGCCAGTACCACACACGGTCAGTTTCCCCTACCAGGCCGAGGTGCTGTGGGGGTGCATACCCCATCTTGTGCTCATCTGTAGACTGCTGATTTGCATGTGCAGTGCATCATGGGTATGGGTGGGTTAACCCTATCCTGGTAACCAAAGCAGACAGTTTGTGTGATGACATGCAGTCCTTCTGCAGCAAGCCAGGGATTTGTTAGCAGCTGTAGCCCACTGGTTACTTCACTGTCTGTGAAACCAGAGATCATGGGTTCAAACCCATGGTGGGGTTATCTGAGAGGGCTGTCCAAGGCATTGTCTATTTTTAATGTACATTAGTGCTGTCAGCAAAAACACCCTCAGTGTACTGTAACCATAAGGCGCCCTATAAAGCGCCTTATAAGGTGCCTTATCAGGTGTCCTCTAAAACGCCTTATAGGGTGCCCTATAGGGGACATTATAGGGTGCCTTGGCGGACAGTGCACTTTATAATGTGCCCTATGGAGTGCCTTATAGGGTGCCTTGTGCGGCATCTTAGGTTACGGCACGTGAGGGTGTGTTTGCTGGCAGCACTAATTAAAATACAACTAAAACACCTCAAACTGCAATAATTACACGTAAAAGCTAATGCCTCAGCCTGCCTTATGCATTAGGCACACTGGGGGATTGAACTCATGACCCCATAACATCAGTCAGTGTATTTACCATTGTGCTACACCTCTGTTTCTGCTACATTAAAACCAAAACGCCCACTCCTTTTATGGCATCCTGCACACTAACGCCAGGCGCACGTTAAGATGGTTTAGTAAACATACCCCGTAATGTTAATTTGAGAAATCTATTGGTGCCTTCAGCACTAACTGAACGAAAATTTTTGTCTAAATATAAAGGTCAGTTTCAGTGTGGTCGGTGTTCTATATGCTCACATGTTATGCCAATAAGAGATAAATTTATACATCCCATTACAAAGGAAGAGTTTAAAATTGAGGATTTTGCTAATTGTGAAACAACTCGTGATCTATTTTTATACAGTGTCCCTGCAAGAAGCTTTATGTGGTAAAAACAATTAGAAGTGTTCGTGTGAGGATGGTGGAACACAAAAGTTGCATTAAGAGGGGTGTTGTGGACAAACCGCTTGTAGCACACTGGCAAGAAATGGCACATAGTATAAGAGAATTAAAATTTTTTGTAATCAAGAAGGTTAAGTTAAACTGGAGGGGAGGAGATATAAACAAAACTATATTGAGATTGGAACACAGATACATTTTTAAGTTGAATTCTTTATCACCTTGTGGTCTGAATTTGGAATAAGATTTATCAGTGTTTCTTTAGATTAATACATAAGATATCCAACACATGATACATATATGGATATTATTGGCTCAGCATTAGTATAGGATTATATTATTTAAAATTTTCAATATTTTTAATATATGTTTTGCATCAGCTACAAGTAGTGTAAAAAATGATCATATAGATGGGCCACGCCTGAGGAGTTTGCAAAGGCCCTTAAAACACAAGGACTGATGTTTTTTAAGACATTTAGGATACATTGTATGTAAGGATTAATTTATCATATAATGAGTTATGGAGTGAATAATGTGGTTTAAGTTATTCACTTTGGTAACAAGTGATGGTTATATATCAATATGTTATAATCATGGGAGCTCGTGGAGGTTTATCCAGCATATATTGCATATTGATATAGGCTCCCCTGGGGTGGTTGTAAGCATTTTTGCATATATATAGGACTGCATGCAAAAGAGGTATGAGAATTTAGTCTCGATTATGGGCCGATAAGTTCAAGCATTATCACCGGGAAAAGTGACAGCTAATTATGTCATTATGACGTATACATTCCTGCGGGTTTGCCGAAGCTCTTAACAGCGCAAGTGCAGGCATTTTACAGAGTAATAGAAGACGGTTTGAGTTGACAGACAGCTATTGTATTTCACGGTGTCACGCAGATCCAGCAATTCATGTGAAGCTCTTAGGTGAAAAATGCATTATTGAAACTTGTTGTAAAATAAGGGTGGTATATAAAATAAAATGAGTGGCAAGATCTTTGTAGAGTTACTTTTAGATATTTATATGGTCGCTGCCAATATTTTAGTGGAAAGTTAGATATGGATACTTATAATGATGTTTTAATATTGCCACTAGGTAGGTTGATAAGCATTGATTATGTGGAATAGGTGGCTAGTGTGTTTAGCAATTTGTTGGTTTTAAATTTTTGTTGTTGTTGTTGTTGTTAAGTGCCGACGAGTCGGAGTCGACTCATGGCGACCCTCTGGATAGCTATCCTAAATTGTGTTCGGTCTTGAGTCAGGCGGCTCATTGTTGACAGACTGGTACCCGTAGCTGCTGCTATTGTATCAATCCATCTCATTGCTGGCCTTCCTCTTTTGCGTTGACCTTCTATCTTGCCAAGCATGATGTCTTTCTCTAATGATCTCTCTCTTCGCATGATGTGTCCAAAGTATGAAAGTCGAAGTCTTATTTATTTATTTATTTATTTATTTAACGGTATTTCTATACCGCCTTATCATACAATCAAAGCGGTGTCACAGCAATACAATCAGTAGTGGGGAAGGGTAGGTCATGCAGTGAAAAATGTTATGAATTGCGTGTAAGAGGGTAGTGTAACAGATTAGGTTGAACTAGGTACATTGTGGGCTATATTACAGCATGAGCTATGATACATTGTTCTGTACTATGTACATTGTGATCTCTAATACAATGTTCTATGTAATTAGGGGTTAGGATATATCATGTGCCTGTGAAAATTTTCTTATCACGGATGGGAGGGTAAGGAGGAGGCTCCTGTTGGATTATGTAACATGTCCGTAGTGTTCTATGAACAGCGTTGTCTTCAGCTGCTTGCGAAAGTCTTTGAGGTCATCTGTCGATCTCAGTTCATCTGGGAGGGAGCTCCATATTGTTGAGGCAGCCAGAGAGAGGCCCTCTCAGTGGTGTCCTTGCGGGTTTTTCTGAAGTCGTTTGGTGTGTTTACTCTGTTGGCAGTCCCTTTTCTTCTTGGGTGCGTGCTGGTGTCTGGTTGTATGAGGGTGTGCAGGCTGTTGGCTGAAGTGCGGTGTTTGATTTTGAATATGTTTATTATTGTTTTGTATTTGATGCGAGAGCTGATTGGCAGCCAGTGTAAGTCTTTCAGAACAGGAGTAATGTGTTCATGTCTTGTTGCACCAGCTATTATGCGGGCTGCAGTGTTTTGAGCTAATTGTAGTGGTTTGAGTGTTTGTTTTGTTAGCCCAAGGTAGATAGGGTTGCAGAAGTCCAGTAGGGGAGTAATTTGAGCTTGGCATACGGTACGGAAGTGTTCTGTGGTGAGGAGGGGTTTGAGTCTTCTGATGATTCTTATCCTGTGGTATACATTTTGGATTGTTTTGCTTACGTGTGTCTTGAGATTCAGTTCGTTGTCCAGGGTCACTCCAAGGTATTTTATTTCAGATTTCAATGGTATGGCTGTGTTTTGTACTCTGATGTCCGGTGGGTGGGTGAAGTCTGGGTTGCGGGTGATTATTAGTGCCTCCGTCTTGCTGTAGTTGATGGCGAGGTTGTTGTCTTTACACCATCTTGTCATTTGTGTTAGGCAGTCTGTTATTTTAGAGTAGTCTGGGCTGTCGATTGAGATAGGCGTGTAAATCATAATATCATCTGCATAGATGGTGTATTGAATGCTGTTTGCTTTCAGGATGTCGCAAATTGGCTGGATGTATATGTTGAACAGAAGTGCTGAGAGGGCGGATCCTTGAGGTACTCCTTGGAGGACTTTTATGGAGGAAATGTGTGAGGATTTTATGGAGGAAATGTGTGAGGAAATGTAGGAAATGTGTGAGGATGAGGCTGATTGGTAGAAACAGTGTTGTGATCATTTTGTTTTGTGGTGATGTTCTTGTGAAAGGACTACTTGCGGTTCTGACGTCCTTCGCCTCGGACTGCTTCTTGTTAGGTTCTGTTGTGGTGTTGTCGGTGCTGCTGTTTCCTTTCTCGTTCCCTTCTGCTCGCCTTTGTGCCACACCTAAGGGCCACGCCAAAGGGCCCTCTGGCGAGGCCCTCAGGCGCAGGCACGCCCTGCAGGGACGCCGCTTTTATCTGGTGCCGCTGCTGCTTTCCCGGGCTCCCACTGCCCCGATTGGGCAGGAGCTGAAGAGGGGGTGGATGGTCCGAAAAGTGGCGTCTCTAAAGGCAGGGACGCCGCTTTTATCTGGTGCCGCTGCTGCTTTCCCGGGCTCCCACTGCCCCGATTGGGCAGGAGCTGAAGAGGGGGTGGATGGTCCGAAAAGTGGCGTCTCTAAAGGCAGGGACGCCGCTTTTATCTGGTGCCGCTGCTGCTTTCCCGGGCTCCCACTGCCCCGATTGGGCAGGAGCTGAAGAGGGGGTGGATGGTCCGAAAAGCGGCGTCTCTAAAGGCAGGGACGCCGCTTTTATCTGGTGCCGCTGCTGCTTTCCCGGGCTCCCACTGCCATGATTGGGCAGGAGCTGAAGAGGGGGTGGATGGTCTGAAAAGTGGCTTCTCTAAAGGCAGGGACGCCGCTTTTATCTGGTGCCGCTGCTGCTTTCCCGGGGTCCCACTGCCCCGATTGGGCAGGAGCTGAAGAGGGGGTGGATGGTCCGAAAAGCGGCGTCTCTAAAGGCAGGGATGCCGCTTTTATCTGGTGCCGCTGCTGCTTTCCCGGGCTCCCACTGCCCCGATTGGGCAGGAGCTGAAGAGGGGGTGGATGGTCCAAAAAGCGGCGTCTCTAAAGGCAGGGACGCCGCTTTTATCTGGTGCCGCTGCTGCTTTCCCGGGCTCCCACTGCCCCGATTGGGCAGGAGCTGAAGAGAGGGTGGATGGTCCGAAAAGCGGCGTCTCTAAAGGCAGGGATGCCGCTTTTATCTGGTGCCGCTGACTTATCTGCTTGGTGTGTATGCTGGCATCCCCGTTCTGGGTACATGTATTTCCTCCAGGACCATGCACTATGGACTAGCTGGCATATTGTCTGCAGCTAGTATGTGTCTTGCTGGAACACCTTGCAAGGTGCAGTGGCTGGAGGCTTGCTGCTGGAGAATGTCAGATAATGGTGGGGGGCAGCTGAGCATTTCCAGGCCTGCCATCTGTCTGCTTTTGCATTATGGATGTGTACCGCTCTGTCTGTTCCCCAGCAGGACTGGGGTTGATGGTCCCCTCTACTGCTACCATTGCAGGGAGGTAGACTGTAGATCTATTGGTGGGTGATCCTGTTTCCCACCCTGAGTCCCAGAGGGTGGGTTGTGTGGTGGTACATGATCTGCCCATGGGTCCATACTCCCCCCTTCACCTACAGCAGGTAACCATGGCACCAAAACAGGATATGCACTATTCTGGGTGCATCATTGCCCATAAGGACTAGACATGACCAAGACATACAGCAGGGCACAGATGTATCCTAGGTGTGTCTAACGGAACTACCTATCACACACTGATGGGGACCCGCAGCATGGCGTATTTCAGCCATGAAAGGTGCTGTGGACCTGGTGCTGGGCGCCCCACCTCAACCTCAGGGTGGGCACAGTACCCGCACAATGTGACTGTCTGTGGCTACTCTGTGGCAGTACCACACACGGTCTGTTCCCCCTACCTGGCCGAGGTGTTGTGGGGGTGCATACCCATTCTTGTGCCCATCTCTCGACTGCTGAGTTGCATGTGCAGTGCATCATGGGTACGGGTGGGTTAACCCTATCCTTGTAACCACAGCAGACAGTTTGTGTGGTGACGTGCAGTCCTGCAGCCAGCCAGGGCTTTGTTCACAGCCTTATAAGGTGTCCTGTAGGGGACATTATAGGGTGCCTTGGCGGACAGTACACCTTATAATGTGCCCTATGGAGTGCCTTATGGGGTGCCTTATGCAGCACCTTAGGTTATGCCACCGTGAGGGTGTGTTTGCTGGCAGCACAAATTAAAATACATGTCAAATGCCTCAACAATCACTTCTTAAATGTAAAGGGTGCTGCCTCAGCCAGCCTTATACATTAGGCCCACTGGGGAATCGAACCCCTGACCCCTGTACCATCAGTCAGTGTTGTAACCATTGTGCTACAGCTCTGTTGCTGTGATTGTATGCCTGCGCGCCTTCTTAAGATTAACGCGCGGTAACGTGCCCTGTAGCACTCATTCATTTATGGCGCCTTGTAGCACACGTTCTCGGCAATGATGTACCGCCCATGTCCTTATTTGGGGTTTCTGTCTCTACCGCGGCTCCTAACGCGAATCGCACTAACGCAGTTTAGTAAACATACCCCAAAGTATTCCTTCCTTTATACCATGTTTTTTGGACTCAGCTGTTCAAGAAAGCCTGCCTTTACACCAAGGGAGCTGAGAGTGCTGGGCAAGCTAATGTGCACAAGGCAGAGGTACCTTTTTCCTGGGTCGTCAAAGCGGCAGGACCTTGGCAGGGTGAGGAGGGCATGGGTGCGCCTCACAAGGCGCTATAATCAAGCTGCTGACTACCCACATGAAGTAAGTGTATGGTGACAGGTCACACAATGGTTGTTGTGTAACACAATATACAGCAATCATCACATATCATAAATTCAGAACATGGTAGAAATACCAGTCTGTGGTCCAACCTGTGGCCAATGTAGGTGTGTATGGTGTTTGCAAGTCTGCCCATTCCACAGAAGCCCATCAGACCTGATTACACAGATCTATTATACATCCTTGTGTTATGGTACCTGCTTGTGTTGAAGTTTCACAGCTGTGCCTTATCTCCAGGAGGCCCTAGACTTGATTACAGAGGTCTAATATACATCCTGGTGTTATGGTACCTGCCCTTGTTGCAGTTTCACAGAGCTGACCTATCTCCAGGAGGCCATAGACCTGATTGCAAATGCAATGCAATGTGTGCCTTTGAGTCAATGCTGACTCCTGGCAACCCAGAAGTTCCTGGGTTTTCTTGGCAGTGTGACCGAAAGTAGATTACCAGGCCTTTCTTCCAAGGCAATGGAGGGTTAAGTGACTTGCCCAAGGCCACAAGGAGTGCTAGTGGGAATTGAACCCTGGTTGCTTGGTTATCAAGCCAGTGTTCTAACCACTAGGCTACTCCTACACTGGTACCTGCTTTTGGTGCAGTTTCACAGATCTTCCCTATCTCCAAGAGGCCCTAGACCTGATTACAGAGGTCTATTATAGCTCCTGGTGTTATGGTAGTTGTTCCTGCTGATGTGTTTAATTCCACCCTAACCCCAGGAGGCCTTAGACCTGATTATAGAGGTCTAATATACATCCTGGTGTTATGGTAGTTGTTCCTGTTGATGTGTTAATTCCACCCTATCCCCAGGAGGCCGTAGACCTGACAACAGAAGTCTATCATACATCCTGGTGTTACGGTAGGTGTTGTGGTTGATGTGTGTAAGTCCACCCTATCCCCAGGAGGCCTTACACCTGCATGTAGAGGTCTGTTATACACCCTGGTATAACAGTACGTGCCTCTGTTGCAGTTCCACAGACCTTCCCCATCCCAGTAGGCTATAGACCTGATTAAAGAGGTCACGTATACACCCTGCTGTTCTATTTGGTTCCCCTGCTGAGTTATGGAGGTCTGGCTAAAACCCAGGTGTGTTTCTGTAACACAGAGAGTCTGGAATCACATCCTCTGGAGATCAGCATGCCTACCCCACACATGGCATGGTGCTGCCATGTCATGCAAGGAGAGGGCAGGAACCCGGAATGGGATGCGTGGGGGACACCGCACAGGATTGGTTGATGTTTGCCCTCACGTGTGTTACAGTGCATGTGGGGCATCACTGTCATAGTTCAACGTACATGCTACATGTGCATATGACTGAATATGTTGGTTCACAAGACCATGTGGCATGTGGCTTCTGTGTGGGTTCATGTCCCATGTTTGGGCTTTCTTTCAACCTCTATGTACAGGTTATTGTGTTTGGTTACTCTACAGACGTGCTGCTCTACATTGATTTGAACACATACCATTGCATGTCTGCACAGTCCTATTTATCCCCTGACATTCCGGCACTCACATTACACCAGTGACTTGGCAGTGTGGCAGTGGGGGTGTCCGTTTTCTTCCTTCATTGGTGCATTTCATGTACCGTGCCATATGTGTGCGCATACTGTATCCACACCACCCATTGCAGCGGACCTTCTGCATAGTGCTATCTCTGCATGTGTGTGAGTTTGCGGTTTGTTTTTTTTCTCTGGGATCATGTTCCTCTTGTACCTGTTGCCATATCCTCATTTTGCATTTGGCCAGTGTTTTTGTTGCCATTGGTGCCGCTTTCTTTGCTATATCAAGCATTATGTGGCAGCTGTGACACACATATATATATATATATATGTGTGCGTGCAGTTGCTGACATTTTGCTACATATGCTTTTTCAGGTTTGTGCCTCCTGTATTGTCAGGCAGATATGTATTTTGGAAAACCATGACTGAAGTGTGTTGGGCCGTCATCATGCACCTCCTACTGTCTACATGCACACATGTGTGACAAAGGCATTTGGTGCTTTCAGCAGCATGTGGGGGGTAGGGGGCTAATGCATAGTGCACACCATGCAGCTAATTATCTGTACTGCTCATCATCTGTAGACGGCCCAGTGACCTTTATGCGACATGGGGGTTGCTGGCCTGCTCAATGTGGTTTCAGTTTGTTCATTGTAAAACAACCAGCTTTATATCATGAGAGGCGGTATATACGATATGTCTACTAATTTGCAAAAATAAACTATATGTGTTGGATGCACATTTTTCGCTGCTGCTGCATCAACACACTGACGCACGTGTTTAGTGATTTACTGGCGATGTACATGGCCCACCTGTGCTCACATCCTTGTACGGTGGCAGCTGTCTATGTGGCAGCCATCTGCCAAGTCACAGGGTGCTACGGGTTTCCATACACACATTCCCTTTGATGGAACATATTTGCATGGTGCTTGTAGTGGTTGTTTGGGATAGTGGTTATAGATGTGTGTTGGAGCACCATAGGTTGCAGGTTTGATTCCCACATGGTTTTATTTTTTCCTTGTGTTGTGCTAACCTGACAATGAGCTGGCTGCAGCTTCGTCACCTCTCGTTTACACCCTTCCATCTCTTCACTGTCAACCACAGTGTGCCCTCAATGCAGCCTATCTGCCACATATTAGCTATTACATATGCCTCTTTCTTTGTACTGTTCATGTGGCCAGTAGGCTTGGGGGATTGGTATTGATGTTGTTGAGCTGGTCTGGGCTAGCCTTGGTTTGCAGGTTTGATTCTCACATGCTCCTTTTCTGTTTTGTTCCCCATTTTGCCCTGCTCCACAGAGCATCCCCTGCTGCCCTTTGGGTTTCTTTTCTTTGCTCTTTTGCATGCTGTCTCCACTGCATAACATTTCATTGTGTGTGTGCATGTGTTTATATGTGGCTCTCATCCCAATTACAGACTGTGATATGAGCTGTACACAGCTGATCTGCATGTGCATTGCATCATGGTTACTGTTGGGGTTGCCTTATCCTGGCACACAATAAGACAAAATATATCGTTCACTTTCAACTATATGAAGGATCAGAATTAGCATACGAGGTCTCAGTATAAAAGAACACTGCTGTCTCTAGGTTCGCACCTAATACCAGCAATCGTGTTGTATTACATCGATGACCTCATGCGTATAATGTAAAAAACAAAACAAAACTCAGTCCTTGTGATGTTAATTCTTAAGACGAATCTAATTCAAAGGTAGAATGATATACTCAGCTTCAAAAAAGGACTGGTTTAAATCCTCTAATTCACAAATGATCCCAACGTACAGTCCCGGTACCAGCCAGACGTTTCAGATTAATTTCTTCAGGGGACCGTTAAAAAGCAGTAGAAAACAACAAAACAAACCGTATTAAACCATCACCCTCACAAAAACTATACAATATTAGAAAACCCATAACCAAAACCTTTCTTACCACAGATGCTGCCCGCGTTAGCTCACTATTCTACACTGGCTAACAAATATCTACCGCCAGCAAAAAAATGCCGCGCATGCGGGTTGTATGCTACCTACTTCATTTTTAAACCCTGTCAGACGGTTGCCTGGGTGAGAATCTTCACAGTCTTGGCAAGTGCATATCTCTATATGATTTGCAAGGGATTGTGGGCAATGCAGTTCATTCACACCAGACACAGCTGCTGACAATAATTTAGTTGTGCTCAAGCCAATAAGATATTAAAGCCAATAAGATATTTATTTATGGGGTTATTTCTCCCAACACAGATATGCTTGGTAGCACATAAATCAGGTTACTTGCTTTCAGTGTTAAACATGGAAAAACAAAATAAGGAAAACAACCTTTAAACTTGTCAGGCATTAGCTAATGTGTTCTTAGCATATATCAAACAACAAACCAAAAGCTACAAAGAGAAAAAAAACCTGTTCTTTTCAGGTTAACTTCTTATATCTTCCCACATAGATTCAGAAGTGATTCTCTCCTAGCTCACAAGCAATTAGGTAAGGCTCAATTGCTAGCAGTTACCCAGCTGAAACCCCTTAGCTGGCTTGCTTCCTACTGTGTGGCTAGAAATCTTACTCAGGACCTTTTCTGAGTAGATTAAAGAACAAGTTTGTATTTCTTTGTGATGGTTGCTGTACTTTATAACAGAAAATCACCAAAGGAGTTTGGACAGAGAGCAATCCATATAAACACATTCTTCATCTGCAATCATTCCCCCTTCTTCAACAAGCATGGGTTCAATATCATGGATTGGCACAGATGAATCTCTCAATGGAGCACTTTCAGGAGAATACTTGTTTCCCTGCTGTCTTTCAAGGTTATAGCTAGGGCATAGATCAGTGTTCATACCTGAGCTTCCATTGCTGTTAGAATTCCTCTCTATATAGCCTGGCCAGTATGTAGTCCAGTTCTTATGTCCAGCCTTCCAATCCAGATCCCTGGACACTGGATCTCTCTTCACATACCTTCTGGCACGGGTCTTAGGGTCCCTTCCACGTGCAGCCGTCTCCCTCACAGGTAGCGTCTGGAGATTCCTAGCTCTGCAGCACCATTCCTCTGGCTTTCCCCAGTCCAATGGTGTATGCTGGCCCTTGGAATACCTCCCAGTATACGTACTGCTCTGGACTCTTCTAGAACTCTTAAAGGCTTTTCTCCTCTTTCTTCCAGAGGGTTTCTTTCCCTCTCTGTCCGTCCGGTTTGGCTTCTGCTTCTGATGATCCTTCAGATGAAAAATGATCAAGCTCAAGCTGCTTCTCAGGATAATGAGGATGATTCTCTGTAGAATAAACTCTACCTTTATTCTGCTTAGATGAGTGCTCCTCCCTAACACAGCGCAGCTGTGCTGAATCAGGCCCTGCCCTTTGAGATGAGTGCTTAGGGATTACCTCATAGCCCTCCTGATTGAACACACGTTTCCCCACTTCAGCTCCTCTAATGGCTGTTGGAAACCTGGTGCATTCTGGGACTGGTAGTCTTTTATGGGAAAATTCTGTTTTCTTATTTCTACCAGAACTGACAGGTTGCTTGTTCAGAGTCACTTCACCTTTTCTATGGCTCCTTCCTGAGCTATGATAAGCTTCCTTATCACAACCCCCAATACCTAACGCTTACCAATCCTGGCTCACCGCCTAGAAACACCAATTAACAACAAAACTATATCATAGAATAACTATTCTCCTCAGTATATAATGTTAATTTATACACACGCCAACCATTCTATCTGTCCATTCAAACCCTTCAGAGACAAAGTATTTAAACTAAAGATCAGCCGTTGTTCCCGCTTAATAAGTGTTTGATCCAAAGTCTTCCCCTGACTACCAACCAGTATTTGCTCTAGACACAAACATCTCAACTGTTCAAATGTATGGGCATTCTCTATGCAATGTTGAACCATAGGAGCCTCTAAACATTTACGATTTAAACGACTGCGGTGCTCTCTCATACGTATGCGGAACGGACAAATTGTCTTTCCTATATAGCAAAGGCCACACGGGCACACAACCGCATAAACAACATTCCTAGATTCACAGGTAGTCTGACATCGAATATGCACTGAAACACCCTGATATACAAAGGTATCTAGACACAACGTAATGGCACAGCTGAGTATATCATTCTACCTTTGAATTAGATTCGTCTTAAGAATTAACATCACAAGGACTGAGTTTTGTTTTGTTTTTTACATTATACGCATGAGGTCATTGGTGTAATACAACACGATTGCTGGTATTAGGTGCGAACCTAGAGACAGCAGTGTTCTTTTATACTGAGACCTCGTATGCTAATTCTGATCCTTCATATAGTTGAAAGTGAACGATATATTTTGTCTTATTGAGTGTACTTTGTCGTTCAGTGACCAACTGATTTTTTGTGTTATCCTGGCACACAGCAGGCTTTTTCTGTGGTGCCCTGCAGTGTTGTTGTATGCAGCCTTTGCTGTGTGACTCATGTTGGTGGTGTAGGCCTACCGGTTTGTGCATAGACTTTTGTGGTAGTGGTCATAGGTTCAGTCCCATAGCGGGCCTCCTTTAGTACGAATGTCCGGGGCAACTCCCTTTTATGGCTGTAACAGCCACACATAATTCGGAGATCAGGGTTTCAACCACAAAACACCCTCACCTCAGTTGCCTGACCTAAGGTGGCCTGCACAGTGCCTCAGCTGTGGTTTTACCCTATCCCAGTAAGCACAGCAGAATGTTTGTGCAGTGACCTGCAGTTGTTGTGTAGCCAGCCATTGCTATGATTAATGTCATAGAGGCATGGCACAGTGGTTAGTTCACTAACTTCCCCGCCAGTGGTCATGGATTCGATTCCTCTGTGTTCTCCTCTTTTTATGCCTGTCCTACACAACCACTTTTCCTTCCTGTTACAGTCATATCTGTGCAGCTCTGTGTGCCAACACATTATAGCCTCATCACAGTTGGCAACCATCCTTCTGTCCGTTTATCTGTGTCTGGCAGGTGTGTGGCATCCTGCCCTACTGTGCAGGCTACTACCCCATATCCTGCACTGGTACCCTTTTATGCATTGTGGCTCTTCATGCTTGCCTCTCATGTGTCTGCTCTGCATGGCACTGCTACTCCTCTGTCCTCCTGTCATTGGACTTATCCTGCCACCTCTACCTGCTCTGGTGGACACGTATTCCCATCCTCTGCCACACACTGTCATTGTTGCACT
This sequence comes from Ichthyophis bannanicus, assembly GCA_033557465.1. Lineage (NCBI taxonomy): Eukaryota > Metazoa > Chordata > Amphibia > Gymnophiona > Ichthyophiidae > Ichthyophis > Ichthyophis bannanicus. The sequence continues at coordinate 935,296,039 of CM066033.1, read as the reverse complement.
TTACATTAACATCACCCTGTGCATCGGTTCAGCTGCCTCCGATATGTTTGTCCAGTTTACCAGCTGCCACATGGGCTGCACGCAGATTTGGCAGGTCCGTCAGCTCCGCCATCTGCTTCCTTCCATCACCTGTTGATTGCCTTTCCTTGGTGCTCTGTGTAGTGTTAGGGTTACATCTATGTTTGGGCCATACATTTCGTACTTGTCAACTTGGGACACCTTACTGCCGTTGGTCACCATTTCATGGGTCACCTTAACATCATTTAGGCATCTTTAGCTGCACCTTAGGCTACTGGGGTGCCTTATATGGTGCCTTGGGGGGTGGCAACCTATGGCGCCTCATAGGGCGCCTTAGAGTGGGCGCCTTGGTGTGTCCGCCCTACAATGCGCATTAGGTTACTGCACTGCAACGAGGATGTTTTGGTTGGCAGCGCAGATTGTTGGAATGTGTCTGTTACACGCATTAAAAGGAATTGGCTCAGACTGCTATATTATATGGCCCACAGGGATCGAACTCATGACTGCTGTCTCAGCACACTGAGATGTATGCAGTGTGCACCTTCCAGACCCTAGCCCTGAAATGAGTGATAGTTGTGGCCCTTTTGATAAAGGCCATTATATTTTTGGTGTCAAAGTGCCAGAGGTGGTGCCACGTTAGTGATTCTGCAGGGCCGGCCAGTCAACTAGGCAACCGCCTAGGGATCACATCCCCGATGGCCTGTGCGACTCTGCTGTGAGAGTGGCAGCAGACATAATAGACTCAGAAGGGCAGGCAGAAGGGGGGAAATGGAGGAATGGGGACTCTATGGGGGGAGTTATGTTAACAGGGTAGTTCATTGGGGGAGTTAATCTTCATTTTCAAGGTATTCGTGGAACAGATGGATTAATTTCCTTCTGAAGTCCGTGAATTTGAATAAGGCACGTATATCTCCTGGTAGGGAATTCCATATGGTCGGGGCATACATGGAGAAGGCCCTGCTGGATGTGGCTTTGTTACTTTTTGGATTCATGGTAGGCACAATGAGCGTATTTTGGTGTATATTCTTCTGGGTCTGTTTGTGGGTGATTTTGTAAAAGTGAGTGGATGTAGATAGAAGAGAGTCCTTGAGATGCTTTGAATGCTGTCAGGATTGCTTTATATTTTATTCTTGCCTTGACAGGCAGCCAGTGTATTCATTGAAGAATTGGAGTAATGTGGTTGGATGGGGTGGCATTGCAGAGGATACGAGCAGCGGAGTTCTGGGCTAGTTGTAACAGATGAAGTACATAGTTCAGCAGACCCTGTAAGAGGATGTTGCAGTAGTCAAGGTGTGGGATAATAAGGGCCTGGAAAACTGTACTGTAGCTTTGGTGGTCTAGTAGTTTATTGAGGTGCCAATTGGTTTTAATTTTATGGTATATGGATCTGGTGGTAATATTAATGTGCAGTTGGAAGGTTAGGTGCTGGTTTAAGGTTATGCTGAGATATCACACTTGGAATTGTACTTTCAGTTGGGTTCCTGCTACTGTTATGGTGGATAGAGGACTTGTAGTTTGTGTCTCTGGAGACGAAGAGGGCTTCTGTTTTGTTGAGGTTTATGAAGAGATTGTGCTCTGATAGCCACTGGGTGACAACAGCGAAGCACCTTGAGAGAGATGTGTAAATTGGTTTAATAGTGGAGACTGGTACATACAGCATAACATCATCTGCATAAATATGGTATAGCACATTGTAAGATTGGATTATTGTGCAGATGGGTCGGAGGAAAATGTTGAACAGGTAAGATGATACAACTGAGCCTTGGGAAACTCCTTGTTAGATGAATGGCGCTGAACATTGGCCTCCCATTATAACTTGTTGTTTACAGTCGTTGAGATGAGATAAGATGTAAACCATTTTAGAGTCGTTCCTGCTAGGCCTAGTGAATGCAGGCGTTGAAGCAAAATATTATGTGGTACTGAGTTGAAAACAGCCTTGAAGTCCAGGAAAAGCATTATAAAGGCCTGATGTATATCGGTACCTTTGATGAGCTTCTCCATTAGGGCTGTTAGAAGTGTTTCCACACTGTAGTTAGGCCTGAATCCATATTGGTGGGGATCTAGTGGAGCATTTGTATTGATATACTGTTGAAGTTGCGGTAGTACAGCTTTCACAATTTTTGTGAGGAACGGTAAACTAGAGATGGGTTTTTATGATGAGGGTAGCTTGGGGTCTAGTCCGGTGCCTTTTCTTATTAGACGGATAGATGCTCTTTTGCGTGAGGCATGTATCCTTGGGTAAGGGAAATCTGTGTGATTTTATGTATAATGGGGAGTAGCTCATTGCGAACTATCTTGATCAAGCTGAAAGGGAATGGTCGAGTGGGGAGGTTGTGATGTTCACGTTGGTGATAATGTTTTCCAGTTGTACAGGTGTAAATGAATTCCAAGTGGCTGTGGTGGGGTTGTTGTTTTGACCTGTTGTTATTGGTATTCCTAAATACTTTTTAAAGGACACCAGGCTTTGGATGTGGTTGGCTAGGGTTTGTGGGAAGAGCACATTGTCTGCATTGTCTTGGGTGGTGGCTTTGAGTAGGGATTTTACTATTTGAAATAGCTCTCTAGAATGGTTTAGTGACTTTGAGATGAGTTTGATGTAATATTCCTTTTTCTTGTTGTTTACTAGGATTTGGTATTCATGCAGTTTAGACATGTAGCTGTGGAGGTCGGGTGTGCTCTTTGTTCCTCTCCATCTTCTCTCTAGCCATCTGAGTTTTCGCTTGGCATACTTTAGTTCTCTAGAATACCAGACTGCAGATGTATGAGGTTTGTGCTTAGTGTCGGTTTGTGGTCTTGTGGTGACTGTCCCTATTGATTGGTTCCAAGTGTGGATTGTTAATGTGTCAGTTTTGTCTGGGGCTATAGTCTGGAAGCTCTAATGGGGGAAATGGACTTGGACATTGTGGCCATTACAGAAACATGGTTTAATGAGTCACATGAATGGGATATAGCCATACCTGGCTATAATTTATTTAGGAGAGATAGAGAAGGCAGAAAAGGAGGAGGAGTAGCCCTATATGTCAAAAGCAATATTAAAGCTGCTGAAATGCAGGGGATGTGAGGAAAAGAAGAAGCATTGGGGATTGTGTTGGAAAGAGGAGATGGCACTATCATCCATGCTGGTGTAGTCTACAGACCTCAAACTCAAATGGAAGAAATGGATAGAGACTTGATTATTGATATTGCAAAGGTAGCCATGAAGGGGGAAGTGATCATATTGGGTGTCTTTAATCTACCCGATGTGGATTGAAGTATTCCTTCTGCAAATCTGAAAAGAAGTAAAAAAAAAATTGTGGATGCCTTCCAAGATACATTGCTTAGACAAATGGTGATGGAACCAACCAGGGAAAGTTCGATGCTGGATTTAGTACTCACCAACTGAGAAAGTGTGTCGAATGTCCGGGTGGGTGCCCATTGAGCAGCAGTGATTATCTTACGTGTGGCTTGAGATAAAAACCAAGGCAGAGTCCCCTCACAACAAGTTCAAAGTCCTAGAATTCAAAAACACTGACTTCAGGAAGATGGCCAAGTGCCTGAAGGAGGAGTTGGCAGGGTGGGAGGAGGTCAGGGAAGTAGAACTGCAGTGGGCTAAACTAAAGGAGGCAATAAAATGGGCATCAAATACATATGTAAGGAAAGTAAATAAAAACAAAAGGAAAAGGAAACCTATTTGGTTTTCTAAAGGAGTTGCTGCACAAATAAAGGCAAAAAAACATAGCTTTCACAAAAGTCAAAAGTTCGCAAACAGAGGAACACAGAAAGGAATACAGAATCAAACTAAAAGAGACAAAAAGAGAAATAAGGATAGCAAAATCAAAGGTAGAAGAAAAGATGACTAAAGATCTGAAGAGTGGTGATAAAACCTTTTTCTGATATTTTCGGGACAAGAGGAAGATCAGAGGTGAAATTACAAGACTCAAAAGTGCTGAGAACGGATTTGTGGAAAGTGACATTGAAAAAGTGAAAATGTTAAACAAATACTTCTGATCTATTTTAACTAAAGAAAATCCTGGAGAAGGACCACCTGTAATTGACAAATATAAAAATGGAAATGGAGTAGATACTACACCATTCACAGAAGATGATGTGTTTGAACAGTTGGCAAAACTGAAAGTGGACAAAGCCTTGGGACCGGATGGGATACATCCCAGGATACTGAAAGAGCTCAGAGAGGGTCTAGCAGGGCCTTTAAAGGATGTTTTTAACAGATCCTTGGAGACAGGAGAAGTTCCGCAGGACTGGAAAAGGGCCAATGTGGTACCTCTTCACAAATGTGCTAATAGGGAAGAAGCGCCAAACTACAGGCCAGTAAGCCTTACCTCAGTGGCGGAAAAAGTAATGGAGGCGCTCCCAAAAGAGAGAATAGTGGACTTTCTCAAAACCAATAGGTTGCATTATCCGAGGCAATATGGTTTTACCAAAGGATGATCATGCCAAACAAATCTGATTGAGTTCTTTGACTGGGTGACCAAAGAACTAGATAAAGGGCATGCAATGGATGTGATTTACTTTGATTTCAGCAAAGCCTTTGATATTGTTCCTCATAAGAGACTTATCAATAAACTGACCAGCCTGGGGATTGGTGCCAAGGTGGTGAACTGGATCAGAAATTGGTTGACTGATAGACGATAGAAGGTGATGGTAAATGGAACTCACTCGGATGAATGGAAGGGATTAGTGGCGTGCCCCAGGGATCGGTCCTGGGGCCAGTATTGTTCAATGTATTTGTGAGTGATATTGCTGAAGGACTGAATGGAAATGTCTAACTTTTTGCAGATGACACAAACATTTGCAACAGTGTGGACTCCCCTGAGAAAGTGGATAACATGAAGAAGATCTGCAAAAGCTGGAAGAATGGCCTAATGCTTGTCAGTTAAGATTTAATGTGAAGAAGTGCAGTGTTATGCACTTGGGATGCAGAAATCCAAGGGAATTGTATGAGATAGGGGGCAATAGGTTGGTGTGCATGGACCAGGAGAAGGACCTCTGAGTGATTTGTTTCTGAGGATCTGTGGCGAAACAATGTGACAAGATAGTGGCCAAAGCCAGAAGGATGCTGGATTGCATACAGAGAGGAATTACCAGCAGAAAGGAGGAGGTACTAATGCCACTGTACAAGTCACTGGTGAGGCCTCACTTAGAATATTGTATTCAGTTTTGGAGACCATATCTCACAAAGGATATAAAAAGACTGGAAACGGTTCAGAGGAAGGAGACTAAAATGATTTGGAGCCTGTGCCAGAAGACCTATGAAAAGAGACTCCAAAAACTAAATATGTATACTCTAGAGGAGAGGAGGGACAGGAGAGATATGATACAGACCTTTAAATACTTAAGAAGTATTAATGAACAAACAAATCTTTTTCAAAGATGAGGAAGCTGTAATACTAGAGGGCATAGCATGAAGCTGCAAGGGGGTAAACTGAAAGGCAATGTCAGGAAATACTTTTTCATTGAAAGGGTGGTGGATGCTTGGAATTCCCTCTCGATGGAAGTGGTGGGAGAAAATACAGTGACAGAATTCAAAATGGCATGGGACAGACACAGTGGATCCCTTTATAGAAACAGAATAAAATCTAAATAAACTTAACTGTTTCTGATATCTCAACAATTAGAGGTGACCTGACCGGAGTGGTGGGTTCATCCCTAAACAAAGGAATAGGAAGAGTGACCTGCACGGAGCGGCAGGCACACCTACTCTTGCCACCTTACTGGGTAGACTAGATGGACCATGCTGTTCTTTATCTGCCATCATATACTATGTTACTGTGTGCAGTAAGAGGTTGTCTAGGAAAGCTTCCTTGCCTAGGTGTAGGAACCTGTGCGTTGGAGTTTGATGGTGGGTGTCTTTGTCATTTGTGGAGATCCATGGGATATAGAATGTGACTGTTTATGGTCTGACCAGGGTACTGTGTCTGTTGTTGGTGATGATCGCCATTGTGCAGGGTAAGGGGCCAATGAGGCCGGAGGGTTAGAGAGAGAGTGTGCCTACAGCGTGCAAGAATTAATAGGCTGGAGATTGTTGCATGCAGAGGACGTCTGATTTAGAGTGGAACTTTCCACCTAGTTGATCCCATCCTGTGTGCTCTCTTGTCGGACCAGAGATCTCTGGAGACTGACGATCGCTGTTGTGTAGGGTAAGGGGCCAATGCCTGTAAGTGTCCAATGTGGCTGGAGCCCTGCATGTCAAGTGCAATGCTCCTGTGTCTACTGTCAGGGGCATGCCAAGCATGTCACTGGCAGGTAAAGTAGAGCCCATACTGTGTGTTATTAGTATGGGTGCATGTAATGCCACCTACTGAACTGCTGGTAGGTGATCGTGTGCTAAGGCAGTTCATGCATGGTGAGAACTATGTGCCAACTGTGCAGATCCCAGTGTGCCTACAATGTGTTCCACCCTGCCCACTGACAACCTAAAAATTAGATGTACAGTGTGTGTGGTAATGTCCTGCACTAACTGTAATGACCCGCGCTAGTTGCCAATGCATGTTGCAATGCACAGTCAGTGCGCGCCAGAACACATGTACTCAGCAAAAGCCCTGTAGTCAAATGGCCCTTTTGGCAATTCATATAGCAATGCCAAAGGCATGAGTCCATTGCATGGGAGTAAGACAGTGAACTGTCTCTGCAGGGGCAGCAGGCTCGCAGGCACAGCAGCCCCCTCCTCACAGGTGATGGTTCACCATGTGCAGGATCAGCTGTCTGCAGAGTGGTCATGCTTGTGTCCTTACAGAAGGCAAGTCCAGGGTAAAAGACAGTGTATCATATGAGTTACAGCCACCCTCCCTGGCCATCTCCAGGACTAAGTGCTCACCCTCCATCGGCCTAGTTTGAGGGCTACAAGCAAACTATATGAGCAGCTGAGACCTCATCTGGACCCTCTGACTATCCTGTCACATCCCATATCAGGGCTTGGCAAATGCTGAGAGCTCTATCTAACTTTGCCTTTTGTTTCCTCCAAACATCATTGGCTGCAGTAGATGGAATGAGCCGCATCCAGTTTGCCAGCTGCCTCCATCAGGTACTGTCAGGGTTAGGCCAAGGGTTTTTGCTGCCCTAAGCAGACCCACCCCTTATGTCGCCTCCCCCTGCTTCTGCGTTGAGGCTTGCTGCAGCATGGAAGGGAAGATTTCCCCATGCCGCCCCCCCTCTCAGCATCCATTGTCTCACTAGAGGGAGGAGAGCAGCATGGTGATTTCCATGTGGCGGCAAGGCTTAAAGCAGCACATGTGCTCATGCATGCCATTCCTGCCCCTCTCCAACACGGGGGACAGGAGTGGCAAGCCGTGACTACACGCATGTGTGCTGCTGCTTTAAGGCCACCTGCAGCACTGAAGCGGCAGCTGTGCCATGCTTACAGGGAGGAAGGGATCAGCTGGCATGCCACCCAGTAGGGTCTACAGACCTAGGCACCCACTTAGTTCATGGGCCGGCCCTGGGTACTGTGAGCCATGAGCAGTTGCATTACAACTGACCGTTCAGTTCTGTGCATGACCCTTAATCTGTAGCATGAGATAATGTGCGGGCAAGCGCAATTGATGGCATCTATACATAGCACACATGTGGCACCTATAACACCCAGAGAATGGGAAGTGGTTTCTGCCAACTACCATTGCCTTCATGCTCTGAATGTGCATGTGGTGTGTTCTGGCTACATGATCAGTCCCAAAGTAGTGGCCAGGTTGGCTATGTCCACCCATGACCCATACATCCTGCTGTAATCAGCAGTGTCACCAACAACAATGTAATGATACACCTCAAAAAGGTATAAACATCCACAATCTCATATAACACTAGGAATACCTATGTAAGGAGAATAACTAGAAATCATTTTATAATTATACATAATAGTTTATTGCATTATTCACTATAATTTATTACATATATCTTATTGGACATCATTCTTGAATTTTAAAATGTTATACAGAAACATTACATTGCATTTATGCTATTTGTTTCATTACCTTAACCTTAAAATATAACCACTCAAACACTCATATCTCCGCATTCATACAAAGCGACATATACTTACGCAGTCGTGGATAAATTGCTCTAGGACTATTGACACAGGCTTCCACACTACTGCCATTAGGACTATCTTCTGTACTATGGAGGGGCCAGAATTTTTGTCTGGTTCCAACCATTTAGTGGCCAAGTCCATTAGCTGGTATGCCATGGCCTAAGACCTTTCTCCTCATTGAAACCCCATTGCTTGGAAGCGTTTCCGGTAGTTTTCTGGGGTTAGCCCTAGCCGGTCTTGAATAGCAGTTTTTACTTCCAAGTAATCCGCTGCTTTAACATTGTCCAAGGATCTATAGGCTGCCTGGGCTTCTCCCATAAGAAGAGGGGCCAAACAAAGGGCCCACTGTTCCAAGGGCTGGATCGGGGACAATCCCGAAGCCTATTTATTGACATTCCTCTCAAATGTCAATAAATAGGCTTTGGGCGAGTCGCCAGCCTGCCCTCTCAATGTCAATAAATAGGCTTTGGGCGAGTCGCCAGGCTGCAGCGGTAGTGATCCTCTCAAATGTCATCAGCAGTAGTGATCCTCTCAAATGTCAATAAATAGGCTTTGGGCGCGTCGCCAGCCTGCAGCAGTAGTGATCCTCCCAAATCCTGCAGCGGTAGTGATCCTCGCCAGCCTGCAGCGGTAGTGATCCTTGTGATCCTCTCAAATGTCAATAAATAGGCTTTGGGTGAGTCAAATGTCAATAAATAGGCTTTGGGCAGGTCGCCAGCCTGCAGCGGTAGTGATCCTCTCAAACATCAATAAATAGGCTTCTTGGGATGATTCTAGGAAAACAAGACAGAAAACAACCCAAGTGTCATGATTCTAGGAAAACAAGACAGAAAACAACTCAAGTGCAATTCTCCAAGAGGGTTTACACACCATGCTTTAACTGGACTAACTCCCTGCCCACTCCCCTGCACCAGGATACTTGTACCTTATTGGTCAATTTGGGCTCCCAGAATGCAGCAGCCCTCTCCTCCAACCATTGTGTCTAGTCAGATCTCATGTGGTCTACTCATCAGGGCTAAGTTGTTGGCTATCCAGCTGTCCTTCTACACCACTCTTGTACTCCTCCAACCATAGCCAGTTCCAAGGAAAAAAAAAACAAGCAACCACTTTATCAGCCTCCATGATTGGGAGGTCTGTCTCCACAGTCCTTGTTCCTCTTAAGGTGAAACAATCAAAGTCCCACTATTTATACTCTGTCCTTCTAGTATTTATTTTATTTATTTACGTTTTTCAATACCACTTTATCCTACAGTCAGTACACCCGGGGTCTGCCCCTCCTAGGTTGGGCAGCTTACCCCTCCCTCTGGCCCATATTTGGACCCTCACAAGGGTCCTCCAAGGCAAAATTCCAAAACTGCATGCAAATTAGATCCTTTGCATGCAGTTCTTTATTCAGCCTACAGGTGGCTCTCTATTGGATTACAACAGTGAGTCATTTGCTCTTTCATTTTGAAACAAGGCAGAAGTCAGCAAAACCCTAATTCTCTCTAGCCCAACTAGGGAAAGCCTCAGGCGCCCAGGGCCTGAACAGCCCACCACATCCCATGTAGCTTTCTTCTGCTACATCTACCCATTGTTGGGCCAGTTTGACGTCCATATCCATGGGCATCTCATCTTGCAAGTCTGTGCCCAATTCTACGCCCTCTTGGGAGTTCGTGTTCCGCATTCCAGCGATTTCAAGCTCCATATCCTCTTCTGTCTGCGGGGTCAAGCCCTAAAGTTCTCCCCAATCATTCCTCATAATCCCGGGATGCCCGGGGAAGGGGTCTGGATTTCCCTAAAATTGGTGGGGACAGGCACTCTGGGGCTTCCCAATGGTCTTGGCTTTTCTGTTCTTCTTTTCTAATGGGGGTTCCATGACAGGATCCGGGGTTCTATACCAGGTCCATCCTCTGTCTCCTTTGGGCTATCCGGGATCCTTTGGGACTTTGGCTGTGACAGGATATACACTCCATCATAGGGCCTTACAATATCCATACACCTTTTTCAGAAAACCATAAAAGCCAGATTACTATCAATCTCTACTTAGAGGTGGTAGAGATGAGGACAGTATCTGAATTCAAAAAAGCATGAGACAAACACAGAGGATCTCTAAAGGAAAAAAGGGGACTGTTGTAGTTGTTGATATGGAAGGACAGACTAGATAGGCCATTTGGTCTTTTTCTGTCATCATTTTTCTATATTTCTATGTTTCTATATAAAATCCATGAAAACAAATATAGCCTCAGTCACACATGAAGAACACAGATATATCCTCACAAAGTAGGGAATATATTACCACAAACTCAAAATAGACGGGGGGGGGGGGGGGATTCAAATCCATTTCGGTGGTTTGCAGACACAGTTAGTTCTGCTGAATATCTCTGGGTGCTGCCACTAAATGCCCCAATGCTAGCTAGGGGTGGGGGGGTGGGGGGGGGTGGAGAAGAGACAGCACTGAGGGATAACAGCCTAACGGCAATATTCAGCCACTAGCCAGTTATCCAAAACAGCAAACGTTAAGCTCCTGAAAGGCTTGCTTAACCTTCACTGCTTTATAGTAGCTAACTGGCCAGTGGATGAGTATCACTGCTAACTGGTTAGCTAACTTGCTATCCAGCCAACCCGGATATTCAATGCCAGTGGGCAAATATTGCCTTAGCACTGAATATCCAGTTTTAAAGTCCACTGGCGACAGATAGCCACTTTATCAGCACTAGCCACTGTAACTGGATATCAAGTTCCCCTCTCCCTGCCCCCGACATGGCAAGAGGACCCTGTACTTCTACCTGCAGCGGACTCAGGGCCACCGCAAAGCTGGGAAACTTTTCATCTCCTACGATCCCAGCCATCTGGGACAGGCGGTCACCAAGTGGATCTTGTCCATTTGGGTGGCGACTGCATCGCCTTCGCCCAGGCCCAGGCTGGGCTGCCACTGAGCCACTGGGTCATGGCACACAATGTCCGAGCAATGGCGCCCCTGGCGGACATCTGCCGGGCCACCACCTGGTCCTCCGCTGATATCTTCACAACCCATTACTGCCTGGAGAGGGAGTCCGATCAGGGCAGCACCTTCAGTCAGGTGGTACTCCGTAATCAGTTCAGGGTTTAAGCAACTCCTGCCCTCCGACCCTTCTTACAGGCTTCCAGAGATGTGGTTCTCCATGGACTCAGGGTCATTGGGTCTGTCTTCTGATTCGCTTGAATCTGCTCACGGCTCCGCCGTGCCTTTTCCTACAGGACCTTAGTAGCCTGTAGCTAGAGAGTCTCATATGTGAGGACTGACTTCCTGCTTGTTCCTGGAGAAAACGTAGTTACTCACCTGTAACAGGTGATCTCCAGGAACAAGCAGGAATGTAGTCTTCACATATGGGTATCATCAGTACCGACGGAGCCTGCACGGAAACGCTCCCCAGCGTCCAATAGGAACGCTTTTGGGAGAATCCTTCAGCACATGTGCGCTACCTTCCCGCCTTTCCAACTGTCCCTCTTCAGTTCTTCATTTTCCATGCAGCCGACAGGTCACATACCTGTCACCACAGAAAATTTCTTCTTTAAACTTGTTTTCTTGTGGTCGTGCCTGCCTCCGCTCGATGCTTACCGGTACTGCCAGTTCTCTTTTCTTCTTCTTTAAAAAAAAATTATATATATACTTTTGACGTGTTTCTCTTCAGAAACTTTTTCTTTTTGGTGCTAGGTGCCATTTTGGGCATTAGGCCCCATTTTCCTGAAAAATGGAAAAACCAACTAGTGGTTTTAAAAAATGTACTAAGTGTGGTGGTACCATTTCCGTCACCGACACCCATGACTGGTGTCTCAAATGTTTAGGCCCTGACCATTCTCCATCAGAGTGTTCCTTTTGTATGCGGATGACTAAAAGAGGAAGACAGAACCGGGCTGCAAAGCTCAGTACCCTCTTTTCTTCAGATGCGATGTCCATTGCATTGACGTCTTCCAGAGCCTCGTTTTCCTCCCATGGATCTCAGGTAACTAAACACAAGAGGCGGTCCTCAAAGGGTAGATCTCCTTCCAAGCATCGAGAAGCCATTGGCATTGTCCTTGAGGAAACTATACCGACAAAACAGCCCCGGCGGGAGGCTTCGGCCTCCAAAGCACTAACGGGGCTCCAGGATGTTCTCGACCTCGGTAGAACTACTGGTGCCATGCTCAGGAGTTCCGGCCGCTTCTACTGGTACTGACACCCAGGCATCGGCAGCGTCGATAGACCAGAGATTCCTCGCTATCGAACGCAGTCTTGCAGCTCTCCTTACAGCTGCGGTACCGTTGACACCGCTATAAATAAATAAATAAATACCGACGGTTCAGCGGGCACCGGTACTGGTACCAGCACTGACGGTACCGGCCCCGGTGGGAATTCTGCCTATGCCGACTTTTTCGGGCATCGACAGATCGGTACCGGACCAACTCGGTGCCGACTTCGATCGATACCGATACCATGCTTTGCATGAACATTGGGATCAGAGATGCTTCGAATCTTCCTATTCCGATGACTCGGATAACTCGGTTGGTACCAGAGTACTTCTTCCGGAAGACTCCTCTTCTCCTCAACGTAGAATGTCTCCTCCGGAGGACATGTCTTTTCAGGATTTTATTTGTGATGTGGCCCGAGGCCTATGAATCATGGTAGCTCCAAAAAAAGAACCTAGAGCAAAGGAATTGGAACTACTCCAATACCATAAGGCTCCCAAAGAGGCAGCTACCCTGCCCATTCATGAAATTCTTCATGATTTGATGCTCAGAATGTGGGAAACACCTCTGATCACATCTCCTCATTCTAGGAGACTCGATACCATGTATCGAGTTCCACCATGTCCTGGTTTTCAAAAGACTCAGCTGCCACACCATTCAATGGTAGTGGAATCAGCCATGCGTAGGATGAAAAGTGCAAAAAGACATGCATCCAATCCTCCAGGTTGTGAACGCAGGACCCTTGACGCTTTTGGGCATCGAACATTTCTCCAGGACCAAGCAGGAAGTCAGTCCTCACATATGGGTGACGTCGGCGCCGACGGAGCCCTCGCGGAGCAATTTCCCCAGCTTTCAAAGAAAGCCTTTGGGAATTGCAGCGTGCATGCGCGGTCCCCTTCCCGCCCAAGGGTGCCATCTTGCTCAGTCTTCTTTTTTCCGCGGAGCCCTACAGACGCTGTTTGTGATCGCCGCAGAAAAAGTTGATTTTCTTTCTTATTTCTTATTCTTTCTCGGTTCGACGCCCGATCCTTTTCCCGCCCGGACCCGCTACGCCGGTATCGGGTCCGTTCTTTATTTTTCGTTTTTTTGTCCTTCGTGACAAGCGTTCGCGCCATTTTCTATTTTTCACTGGCAGCCCTGTCTTTTGACCTCGCAGGGGCCCTTTTTCCCTCGATGGCTGCCAGCGGGTTTAAAAAGTGTGATCGGTGTAAGAAACCTATGTCTCTTACTGACACACACGACTGCTGTCTCCGCTGCCTTGGACCCGATCATGACCCGATGATCTGTGGTCCGTATAGCAAGATGTCTTCAAAAGCGTTGAGGAGACGGCAGCATCAAAGGCAATGAATCTTCTCTGACTCCGCGTCCGGCCGGGCACGGACCTCGTCAGAGGCTTCGACGTCCCGGGACTCCGGTCCTGAGCATCGTCGGAGTTCCTCTGAGCGGGGGTCTCCTACCCGGAAACATCATCGGAAGAAAAAACCCGCGAGGGCGGCGTCGGTGGACGCTCCTGGTTCCTCGAGGGCCAGGTTGCATAGCCCCGATAGCCGTCCCGGGTCCTCGGAGTCGGAGAGGCCTTCGAAACATCCTCGTCTCGAAATGGAGTCGCCTGGACACGTGAGTACTGTAGTCCTCGTGGACTCGCCTCCGAAGGAGCCGCCGTCGGGGGCCCGAGTCGGGGGCTGCTGGGTCTCCTGAGCTTGGACTCAGGTTGACGGCCTTGGAGAGCAGTTTGGCTGCCTTCATGGACCAGCAGCGGGCATTGATCGCTGGCCTCGCCAATGCATCTGCCCCGGCCACCGGGACGTCGACATCCAAGTCGACCCTGGAGACCGAGCCGATCCTCGAGTCCATACGAGCTCGAGTCGATCCTCGGTCGCGGTCTCCCTCGGCCTCCCGTTCGGGACCGAGGTCGTCGATGCCGACACCTTCGGCATCGGGGCGGAGGGCATCGGTGCCCGCCTGACCGGAGCCGCTCGATTCCTCCTCCGAGGAGTCAGACTGGGAAACCGAGGACGAAGAGTCATCTGGTACTTTTCGGAGTCGGTGTGTCCCATCGGACTCACCTGAGTCCGAACCTCGGAGACGGTCCCCCCCGGAGGACACCCGGTTCTCGGACTTCATGCGGGATATGGCCAAGGCCTTGGCATTCCCTGCGGATCCCGAAGAGGAGCCTCGAACCGAAGAGCTCGATGCCCTCCAGTATGACTCTCCCCCGAAGGAGGCCTTTACTGTACCGGTTCCTCCGATGCTGGAACGGATTCTCTTCCGCATGTGGGAGAGCCCGGCATCAGCGCCGGTATTAAGCAAGCGGGTCGATTCCATTTATCGAGTCCGCAAGAGCCCCGGGTTCCAAAAGGCACAACTACCGCACCATTCCATGGTGGTGGAATCGGCCATGCATCGACTCAAGAGTCAGAAGATGCACTCCTCGGTGCCTCCCGGCCGGGAGGCCCAGAGCCTGGATGCCCTCGGTAGAAAGTGCTTCCAGGGCTCTATGCTTGCTTGTCGAGTCCAGACCTACCAGCTCTATATGGGCATGTATCTCCGAGATCTGGCAAAAGAAATTGCCGGGTTCTCTGTTGGTCTCTCCGAGGAACCTTTGCAGAGGTTCCAAGCCTTGTCCACTGGTATTCGAGAGTGCTCGAAGTTTATCTCTCGAGCAGCCTACGATGGCTTCGAAGCATCGGCTCGAGTAGCCGGGGCCGGCATCGGTGCCCGCCGACAGGCCTGGCTTCAGTCATCCGACCTCGAGCCATGGGTCCAGGACAAGTTGGTCGATGTCCCCTGCAGAGGTGAAAACCTCTTTGGCAAACCCATGGCTGAAAAGGCTGCACAAATCGAGACCGAGACTCTGACCAGAACTAGGCTGTCCAGAAAAACCTCTGCCCCTTCTCAGAAGAAGAAGGGCACGGGGAAAAAGCACTTTTACCCGAGGAAGGCGGCTGCCTATAAACACTACCCTCAGTATCAGGCCTCCGCAGCTCCCCAAAAGGGTCAGCAGACCAAGGGACGGGGTAATGGGTCCCGTAGGCAGCAGGCCCCCAAGCCCACAACACCGGCCCCTGCTCAGCAGGGTGGGGGTTTTTGACTCCATCAGCATAGCCTCTTCCCCTCAGCTGGTTTCTCTCAGCACAGGAGGCCGGCTGGTCCACTTTGCCCATAGGTGGTCAGCCATCACCTCAGATACCTGGGTGCTTCATATAGTTCAGAAAGGCTATCTTCTACACTTTCACCAGGTACCTCCCTCCTACTTTCCAGGGGAGCCTCCAAGACTCCCTCTGCACAGGGACTTACTCCTTCAGGAGTTAGCAGGTCTTCTTCAGGAACAGGCTGTGGAACCGGTGCCCCACCACCTGAAAGGTCACGGCTTTTATTCCAGGTACTTTCTGTTACCAAAAAGAACAGGAGGCCTCAGACCCATCCTGGACTTGCGAAACCTCAACAAGTTCCTGGCAAGGGAAAAGTTCAAGATGCTTACCCTTGGAATCCTGCTGCCCTACCTCCAGCAGGGAGACTGGCTATGCTCCTTAGATCTCAAGGATGCCTATACTCACATCCTTATTCATCCAGACCACAGACAATATCTCAGGTTTGTTGTGGGAGGAAATCATTACCAGTACAGAGTACTGCCCTTTGGCCTATCCTCCGCCCCCAGGGTGTTCACCAAATGCCTAGCAGTGGTGGCGGCCTATCTAAGACTTCAAGGCCTCTTTGTGTTTCCATACCTGGACGACTGGCTCATCAGGGCCCAGTCTTCCCAAGAGGCCCCTCAGGCCACTCATCGCACTGTGTCTCCACTCCAGCACTTGGGCTTTGTCATAAACTTCGCAAAATCCACTTTGTTCCCCTCTCAAGATCTCGAATTCATCGGCGCAAGGTTAAGCACATTTCAGGCGCGGGCCTTCCTGCCTCTAGACAGAGCACACAGGCTCATGGATCTCGCCAGCCACTTTCACAGCAATTCCCTGGTCTCTGCCAGGCAATTTCTGAGACTGCTCGGCCATATTGCTTCCACGGTCCATGTGACCCCCAATGCCCGCCTGAAACATGCGACCTGCTCAGTGGTGCCTTCGCACTCAATGGCATCAGGCCACGGGGAGCCTGACGGACTCAGTACAGGTCTCCGACCTGCTGGTCTCTTCTCTGTGGTGGTGGCTTCATCTGCCAAACCTGCTACTGGGAGTGGATTTTCAATCTCCTCCGCCTTCTCAGGTACTGACAACCGATGCTTCTCTCCTGGGTTGGGGAGCACATTGCCAAGGGACATGTACTCAAGGCCTCTGGACTCCTTGGGAGTTTGCGCAGCAGATAAACTTCCTGGAGCTCAGAGCTATCCGCCTAGCTCTGAGAGCCTTCTCCCACCTCACTTCTCACCAGTCTGTGCTGGTCCAAACGGACAGTCAAGTTGCAATGTTCTACGTGAACAAACAAGGAGGCACAGGCTCCTTCCTTCTCTGCCAGGAGGCACGAAGACTGTGCCCTTGGGCCGTCCACCACAGCATCCTCCTCAAAGCGGTCTATCTCCCAGGTCAGGAAAATTACCTGGCAGACAAGCTAAGCAGGATCCTCCAACCACACGAGTGAAGATTAGATCCATTAGTGGTTCAGCGGCTCTTTCTCAGGTGGGGACTCCCCACCATGGATCTGTTTGCCAGTCCTCTGAACCGGCAACTTCCCAGATTCTGCTCTCGACAACCGCATCCTCTCCGAGTAGCGGTGGATGCTTTTCTGATTCCATGGTCCACAGGCCTCTTGTATGCCTTTCCTCCCATGCCGCTGGTGTCTCGAACACTCTTCAAAGTTCTCAGAGACAAAGCCTCGCTAATCCTAGTGGCTCCCCGGTGGCCGAGACAACCTTGGTTCCCGCTTCTCATGCAGCTGGCGGTGGACACTCCTCTTCCTCTGGGATTTCAGCCCGATCTCCTGACACAGGATCAAGGGTCTCTCCTACACCCCAACCTCTGGTCCCTTCATCTGATGGCCTGGCTGCTGAAAGGGTAGTCCTTGCTCCCCTCCAGCTGCCTCGGGAGGTGGAAGAGGTTGTCTTGGCCTCGAGGAGGCCTTCCACCCGTAAGTCCTACGCTCTTAAGTGGCGTCGGTTCTCCATTTGGTGTGCTCAGCAGTCTGAGAATCCCTTCTCCTGCTTGGTAGCAGTGGTCTTGCAATACTTGCTTTACCTCTCTAATCTGGGCCTTATGTCCAACTCTGTCAGAGTCCACCTCAGTGCTCTCTCTGCACATCACGCACCGGTGGATGGCAGGCCTCTTTCCCACCACCCTTTGGTGGCTCGTTTTCTCCGAGGCCTCTTCTCCTTAAGCCTCCTTTACGCCCACCAGCCCCTGAATGGGATCTGAATGTGGTCTTGCAGCAGATTACCTGTCCGCCCTTTGAACCTATGGCTACCTGCCCTCTTCGTTTTCTTTCTTGGAAAACCTTGTTCTTGGTAGCCCTTACATCTGCTAGGCGCGTTAGTGAACTGCAAGCCCTAGTGTCTGATTCTCCTTACACTAGGTTCTACAGGAATAGGGTAGTCTTACGGACTCACCCTAAGTTTCTTCCAAAGGTGGTTTCTCCTTTTCATCTCAACCAGGAGGTGGTTCTTCCGACCTTCTTTCCCAGGCCGCACGCTAGTCGGGCTGAGATGGTCCTGCATACCCTGGACTGTAGGAGGGCCTTATCCTTCTACCTTGACCGTACGCGGGAGCACCGGAGGACTGTTCAGCTCTTCGTTTCTTTTGACCCCAATAAATTGGGGCTACCTGTCTCCAAGCGTACTTTGTCCATTTGGGTAGCTGACTGTATCGCCTGGGCTTATGGGGCAGCCGGCCTCTCGTTGGAGGGTCGAGTCACGGCTCATCGTGTTAGGGCGAAGGCTGCGTCAGTGGCTCATCTCCGCTCTGTTCCGTTGGCAGACATCTGTCGGGCCACTACTTGGTCTTCAAGCCAGACTTTTGCGGCCCATTACTGCCTGGAGAGGGAGTCCCGCAGGGACAGTGCTTTCGGACAGGCAGTCCTCCATAATCTCTTTGAGGTTTAGGCAACTCCTACCCTCCGGCCCTGATGTTGGGCTACCGGTCGGGGGCGTTTTCAGAGAAGATTCCTTCCTTCTGTGCTTCTGAACTAGAGGGAGCTCATTTTTCCGCTTGAGGCCTCCGGTAGCCTTAAGCTTGGGAGTCCCATATGTGAGGACTGACTTCCTGCTTGGTCCTGGAGAAAGAGTAGTTACTCACCTGTAACAGGTGTTCTCCAGGAGCAGCAGGAATCAGTCCTCACAACCCTCCCTCCTCCCCTTGGAGTTGCAGTCCTATCATTTCGTTTTTGCTAATTTTTTGCTGTCTTTTAGCTATGTCATCAGACTGCGCAAAATGGCACCTTTGGGCGGGAAGGGGACCGCGCATGCGTGCTGCAATTCCCAAAGGCTTTCTTTGAAAGCTGGGGAAATTGCTCCGCGAGGGCTCCGTTGGCGCCGACGTCACCCATATAAGAACATAAGAACATAAGAAATGCCATACTGGGTCAGACCAAGGTCCATCAAGCCCAGTATTCTGTTTCCAACAGTGGCTAATCTAGGTCATATGTACCTAGCAGTTTCCCCAAGAGACACAAGTTCCACAATGCTTGTACTGGGTCAAGCATTGATATCTTCGGTCACTTCTTAATAATGGTTTATGGACCTTTCCTCCAGGAACTTGTCCAAACCTTTTTTAAACCCAGCTACACTAACAGCCTTTAATACATCCTCCGGTAACAAATTCCAGAGTTTGATAACACGTTGAGTGAAAAAATATTTTCTTTTATTAGTCTTAAATAGTTTACCCTGTAGCTTCATTTCATGTCCCCTAGTCTTTCTATATTCTGATAAGGTAAACAATCGATCTACGTTTACCCGTTCCACTCCGTTCATTAATTAATAGACTTCTATCATATCTCCCCTCAGCCGTCTCTTTTCCAGGTTAAAGAGCCCTAACCTTTTTAGCCTTTCTTCATAGGAGTATCCTTCCATCCCCTTTACCATTTTGGTGGCTCTTCTCTGTACCTTTTCTAAAATCGCTATATCCTTTTTAAGATACGGCGACCAGAATTGCACACAATATTCAAGGTGCGGTCTCACCATGGAACGATATAGAGGCATTATAATATCTTTTGTTTTATTTTCCATTCCTTTCCTTATCATACCTAGCATTCTATTTGCTCTCTTGGCCGCCGCTGCACACTGGGCCGAGGGTTTTAACATGGTATCCACAATGACGCCTAAATCTTTTTCCTGGGTGGTGGTTCCTAATGTGAAACCTTGCATCGTGTAACCATAGTTTGGGTTGTTCTTCCCTAGGTGCATAACCTTGCACTTGCCCACATTAAATTTCATCTGCCATTTTGATGCCCAGTCTTCCAATTTATCAAGATGCTCTTGCAATTTTTCACAATCCTCTTGGGTTTTAACAACTTTAAATAGTTTTGTGTCATCTGCAAATTTGATAACCTCACTCGTTATTCCACTTTCCAGGTCATTTATGAATATGTCAAAAAGCAGCGGACCCAGCACAGATCCCTGGGGTACACCACTATTCACCTTTCTCCATTGGGAAAATTGGCCATTTAGCCCTACCCTCTGCTTTCTATCTTTTAACCAGTTCCTGATCCACAATAGTACACTGCCTCCTATCCCATGACTCTTTAGTTTTGCCAAAAGTCTCTGATGAGGGACCTTGTCAAAGGCTTTCTGAAAGTCCAGATACACAATATCAACCGACTCACTTTTGTCCACCTGTTTATTCACTCCTTCAAAAAAACATAACAGATTAGTAAGACAAGATCTTCCTTGTCTAAAGCCATGTTGGCTGTCTCTCATTAGGTTGTGACTATCTAAATGCTGAGTAATTTTATTCTTTATGATGGTTTCTACCATATTTCCCAGTACTGACGTCAGGCTCACCGGTCTGTAGTTTCCCGGATCACCCCTGGAACCCTTTTTAAAAATTGGTGTTACATTGGCGATCCTCCAATCTTCAGGTATTAGAGATGATTTAATGATAGTTCACAGATTACTGATAGCAGTTCTGCAATCTCATATTTCAGTTCTTTCAACACCCTTGGATGTATACCATCCGGCCCAGGTGATTTGCTACTCTTCAGTTTATCTAATAGTTGTAAGACATCTTCCCGATGTATCGATATTTCCTTCAATTCTTCCGCACCTTTAAATACCACTTCAGTCATGGGTAACATCCCTACATCTTCCTCAGTAAAGACCGAAGCAAAGAATTCATTCAGTCTCTCTCCGCTATCGCCTTGTCGCCTCTTAGTGCTCCTTTAACCCCTTTATCATCTAATGGACCAACTGACTCTCTCACAGGTTTTTTGCTACAAATGTACTTGAAAAGGTCTTTATTTCGCGTTTTTGCTTCCGCAGCAAGCTTCTTCTCAAATTCTCCCTTTGCCTACCTTATCAACGCCTTGCATTTGACTTGCCAGTGCTTGTGCTGTTTCCAGGTTTCGTCGTTTGGCTCTTTTTTCCATTTCCTGAAAGATGCTTTTTTGGCAACAACAGCCTCTCTGACCTCACCTTTAAACCATGCTGGCAGTTTTTTGGACTTCCTTCCACTTTTCTTAAAGCGTGGAATACAGCTGGTCTGGGCTTCCAAGATAGTATTTTTCAACAACACCCAAGCTTGATGTACGTCTTTAACCTTCGCAACTGCTCCTTTTAGTTTTTTCTTAACTGTTTTCCTCATTTTATCATAGTCTCCCTTTCGAAAGTTAAAAGGTAGTACTGTGGATTTCCTTACTCCTCCACTAATTAAATCAAAGGTGATCATGCTATGATCACTATTGCCAAGTAGCCCCAACACCCTTATCTCTTGCACTAGATCTGGTGTTCCACTAAGGACTAGGTCTAATATGGCTTCCCCTCTGGTCGGTTCATGAACCAGCTGCTCCAAGAAGCAGTCATTTATTTCATCTAGGAACTTTATCTCCCTAGCATGTCCTGACGTGACACTGACCCAGTCGATACCGGGGTAATTGAAATCACCCATTATTATTACTGCGCTGTAACTTTTGTTAGCTTCCTTGATTTCTTTGAGCATTTCATCATCCATTTGGTCATTCTGGCCAGGCGCTCGATAGTACACCCCCACTGCCATTGACTTCCCCCTTTTATATGGAATTTCAATCCATATAGATTCTACAGCAGATTTTGTTTCCTGCAAAACTTTAATCCTTTCTGAGTCAATGCCCTCTCTAACATAGAGTGCAACCCCTCCACCAATTTGATCAGCTCTATCATTACGATATAGTTTGTACCCAGGTATCACATTGTCCCACTGGTTGTCCTCCTTCCATCATGTCTCTGATATTCCAATCATATCTAACCTTTCATTTAGTGCTATATATTCTAACTCTCCCATCTTATTCTTTAGACTTCTAGCATTTGCATACAAGCATTTTAGAGAATGTATTTTATTCATGTTAATTTTGCTATTGTTAGACATGGGTAAATTGGGATCTTTAAGCTCTGTCTGCTCCATACTTGAGGGTATTTGGGCTACTTTACTCTTTTGTGGAACCTCTCTGCTTTTGGTAGTATCCTTCAAGGATACATTCTTCCGAACCATCCGCTCTTGGGCAACTGTCGGCTTTCCCCTAATATCTAGTTTAAAAAGCTGCTCTATCTCCTTTTTAAAGGTTAATGCCAGCAGCCTGGTTCCATCCCGGTTAAGGTGAAGCCCATCCCTTCGGAAGAGCCCCTCCTTTCCCCAGAATGTTCCCCAGTTCCTAACAAATCCAAAACCCTCATCTCTGCACCATTGTCTCATCCACGCATTGAGACTCCGGAGCTCTGCCTGCCTTTTGGGTCCTGCGCGTGGAACAGGAAGCATTTCAGAGAATGCTACCCTGGAAGTTCTGGATTTCAACTTCCTACCTAAAAGCCTAAATTTTGCCTCCAGAACCTCCCTACCACATTTTCCTATGTCATTGGTACCGACATGTACCAAGACAGCAGACTACTCCCCAGCACTATCTAAGACCTTATCTAGGTGGCACGTGAGGTCCGCTACCTTCGCACCAGGCAGGCATGTTACCAGGCGATCCTCACGTCCACCAGCCACCCAGCTATCTACATGCCTAATGATCAAATCACCAACTATAACGGCTGTCCTAACCCTTCCCTCATGGGCACATGGCCCTGGAGAAACTTCCTTGGTGCGAGAGGGTTTTACATCACCTGGAGGACAGGTCCTAGTTACAGGATCACTTCCTGCCACACCAGGGTGATGCTGTCCTGTCACGTGACCTCTCTCCTCCATGGCAACAGGGGTGCTGCCAGACTGGAGGTGGGACTTCAGGACTATATCCCTGTAGGTCTCGTCTATGTACCTCTCTGTCTGTCTTATGTTTTCCAAGTCTGCTACTTTAGCCTCTAGAGAACGGACTTGTTCCCTGAGAGCAAAGAGCTCCTTGCACCTAGTGCACACGTAAGACCTCTCACCAACTGGGAGAAAATCATACATGTGACACTCAATGCAAAAGACTGGAAAGCCCCCATCCCGCTGCTGGACTGCTGTCTGCATCTTAGTTTTAATTTTTATGTCTAGATCTTTAAGTTCTTACTTACTAGGGATTGCTATGGGTATTTATACCAATAAAACTGTACCTAATACGTTTAATATACCTTGTTCACCTGAAGCTTAATTAATCTCAGGTCCTTAGTGTATGACTGGTTTGGGTATTGTGCTTCACCTGAAAGCACCTCCTGTCTTTTAAGATGTGTAAGTACCTATAAAGCTATGATTATCCCAGGGGAGGGTGGGTGTGGGGAGGGAGGGAGGGAAATAACACTTATTAAAAGAGGGTTGCTACACAGTACCCTGTCTTGTGCTGCTGAGGTAAGCTAAATTCTGATTTGATTTAAATTATAGCTCTTAGCTGCTGCTAGGCTCTAACTTCTTATGAAATTTAAACTACAAGCTCTCTGCTGGGTACTAAATTTAACCAGAAAGCTCTCTTCTGTGTGTTAAATTTAAACTAAAAGTACTTTGCTGTTACTTGGCCCTGAGTGACTATTAAATTTAAACTACAAGCTCTCTGCTGGGTATGAAATGTAACCAGAAAGCTCTCTGTATTTTAAATGCAAACTTTAATTGCTGCTACTAGGCCCTAACTGATCCAACAAAAAACAGTGGGTTCACAGATTAAGTAGCTTTAATACAAAGAATTCTTTTTAGAAAATCACCAGAAGTATATACTGATTCCTGCTGCTCCTGGAGAACACCTGTTACAGATGAGTAACTCTTTCAGGCTTCCATGCTTTCAGCTAGGATCAGATCATATATTTTATATATGGGAATGTTCCTCAAAGAAGTCACAGGAGACTTGGAGCTTATGAGCCCCCTTCTCCCTGATGACAAACGACAAGACTTCCTTACTCTTGTCAAGCATGCTCAAGACGTTTTCAAGTTTGTAAATCGTGCAGCCTTTGACTGCTTTGAATGCATCAGCAGAACGTCTGCTATTGCCATTGGTGCACGTCGGATTGCCTGGCTTCAGGCATCAGACTTGGAGACTTGGGTACAGGACAAATTAGGAAACATCCCTTGCACAGTAGAAAACCTCTTTGGCAAGACTTGGCAGGAAAAGGCTAATGAGATAGATACTGACAATCTCACTTTAGACAGATTGTCAAAATCTACAGCCACTCCAGCCAAAAAGAAACCCTATAAAAAATTCTTTTTCAGCAAAAAGAGGAATTTTTATCCATCCTATACCCAGCAAGGGCAAGCTCAGTGTCAAGTTGCCCAAAAGGGACAACAGCAACAATCCAGACAACAAAAGAAGCCAAAAGGCCCGAGAGCTCAACCAGCTCCACAGGCTCAGCCCCCTCAAGGGCTTTGACTCCTTCCTAGAGAGCCTAGCTTTCCTGCCTCTGAAGGGTCCAGAACCCCTAAACATTCCAGGCAGGTTGTGTCATTTTGTCAACAAATGGCACCAAATAACAGCAGAAAATTGGACTCTGTCCATTATAGGGGAGGGGTACAAGCTTCATTTTCGCTGCATGCCCCCTCCTACAATCGTAAGACAGTTCAATTCCCAAACCTCTCCAGACAATCTACTGGATCAAGAGGTCTCAACACTCCTTGCTCAGGAAACAATAGAGGAAGTGCCCATTCCCCAAAAGGGTACAGGGTTCTACTCCCCCTATTTTCTTATTCCAAAGAAAACAGGAGGACACAGACCCATTCTAGACCTCAGAGAATTGAGCACATATCTGTTCCGAGAAAAGTTCAAAATGATTTCTCTGGGAACTCTTCTGCCATACTTTCAAAGTCAGGACTGGCTTTGCTCTCTAGATCTAAAGGATGGATATACTCATATTCTGATCCATCCAGATCACAGGAAATTCTTACGATTCCTTTTCAAGGGAAAACACCTCCAATACAGGGTTCTTCCTTTTGGTTTGGCTTTGGCACCAAGAGTATTCACGAAATGCATGGCAGTAGTAGCTGCATTCCTGCGAACCCTAGGGATATTCGTCTTCCCTTACTTGGACGACTGGCTCATTCGAGTCCCCACGATTCCAGAAGCCAGCTCTGCACTGTCTCGCACAATGCGAATTCTCCAATACTTGGGATTGGTCATAAACTTCCCAAAATCCCAACTTGTTCCTTCTCAGACCCTGGAGTTCATAGGAGCTTGTTTAGATACCAGACAGTCAAGTGACCACTTAACTCCCATACTATTTCATCTCCACTGGTTACCGGTATCTTTTCGTTCTATGTTCAAGTTATTGACCCTGGTTCACAAAGCCTTTCACGACAGCACTCCCCAGTATCTCACGGACCTTCTCTTTTTCCACTCCCCTAAACACACCCCCCGCTCCTTTCACCTCAATCGTCTTACCCTCCCCTCCCCCTCCCGGGCTCACCTTCAGTCCACCCGTTCTACCGCTTTTTTCTTTGCTGGACCCGCCCTTTGGAATGCCCTCCCCTCTTCCCTCCGTTTAGAACCCCAACACTACTTTCAAACGAGACTTGAAAACTCATCTGTTCTCCTTAGCTTTTGATGTTCCCTCTCCTTTTGTGTGACCTCTCTCTCCTCCTACCTTTCGTTTGCTCTTAGGTCTTCCTCTTCTCTCTTCTCATGTCCCGTCTATCTGCTTTTTCTCTCAGATCTGTTCTATCATATATTGTACATTTCTTTTCTACTGGCTTTTAGCCTTCTTTTATTGAATTTTATATTGTACACCGCCTTGGTTTTGCAGAAAGGTGGTTTTTATCAAATAATAAACATAAAACATAAACATAAGGGCTTTCCTCCCATAGCCCCACTGTCTTCGCATAATGCAACTAGCTTCTCAAGCAGCGGGAAAGTCCTCCCTAACTGCTCGAGAACTGCTGCAATTACCAGGACATATGGCATCCACAGTTCATGTAGTTCCCTATGCTCACCTCCACATGCGAGCAGCCTAGTGGACACTATCCACACAGTGGACACAGGCCACAGGACATCTGTCGGACAAGATATCAAACTCACAATGGCTGATCTTGTCCCTACAATGGTGGCAATCACTGGAGAATCTTTTAGTGGGGTCTCCTTTCCAACAACCCCCATTCCAGGCCACCCTAACAACAGATGTATCACAGGTGGGATGGGGAGTACACCTGCACTATCTCTCCACCCAGGGTACCTGGACTCCACAGGAGACTTGTCTTCACATAAACCTTTTAGAACTCAGAGCAATCTATCTAGCTCTTTGAGTATTCCATGCCCAGCTCAGCTTCAGCTACAAGACAGTCCTAGTCCAAATGGACATTCAAGTAGCCATGTTCTACGTGAAAACGCAGGGTGGAACAGGCTCTCTGTCATTATGCAACGAAGCTTTACGACTATGGGCCCTTGCCAGAGAGCATCAAATTCACCTTCACGTGGTATATCTTCCAGGCATTCAAACCTTTGGGCAGACAAACTCAGCCCGAGTACTGCTGCCTCACGAATGGTCTCTCCGTGATAAAGATATTTCACATCTGGGGAACCCCAGACATAGACCTCTTTTCAAGTCCACTGAATGCCACACTTCCCCGGTTCTGTTCCAGAATTCTGGCACACAATTGCCAGGCAAGGGACGCCTTCCTCCTTCACTGGGGTCAGGACTTCCTCTATGCCTTCCCTACCCATTCCCCTCATACCCAAAACACTCTTCAAGTTTCAGAGAAACAGAGGTCGTATGATCCTCATAGCGCCACGGTGGCCACGACAAACGTGGTATCCCCTGCTTCTACATCTCTCTCAAGCTGCATCTCTGGAGTTAGGGTGTGCTCCAGACCTTTTCTCCCAAGAGAATGGGATGCTATGGCACCCGAATCCACAGTCCCTGCATCTCAGGGCCTGGTTGCTGAAAGCCTAGACCTACAGAATCTTAACCTTTCCCAACAGGTAAAGGATGTCCTTCAGGCTTCCAGAAAACCTTCCACAAGATGTTCTTACGCCTTCAAGTGGAAACGTTTTACTATATGGTGTTCTCAAAAGGGCTTAAACCCCTTTGTGATACCTTTGGAATCGGTACTAGAGTACTTACTTCAGTTATCAAATTCTGGTCTAAAGACAAATTCAGTAAGAGACCATCTTAGTGCAATTGCAGCTTCCTATAAGCCTCTAAATGGACAGCCAATTTCTTCTCATCCACTCATAGCAAGATTTATGAGAGGTCTTCTATTAACAAAGCCTCCCATCAGGCCACCACCGGTGGCATGGCATTTAAATCTAGTTCTTGGACAAATCATGAAACCGCCCTTTGAACCTTTAGCCACAACAACCCTAAAGGTTTTATCCTGGAAGGTCATCTTCCTAATTGCAATCACCTCCGCACGTCGCATTAGTGAATTGCAAGCTTTAGTGGCTGATCCCCCTTATACAAGGTTTCACCATGATAAGGTTGTTCTCAGAACTCATCCACATTTTATGCCAAAGGTGGTTTTGCCTTTTCATTTAAATCAATCGATTTACCTTCCTGTATTTTTTCCGAGGCCTCATGCCTCTAATGCAGAAAGGAACCTTCATACTTTGGACTGTAAAAGAGCCTTGGCTTTTTACCTACAAAGAACACAGCACCATAGAAAGTCTTCTCAACTTTTTGTTGCTTTTGATTCTAGTCATTTGGGGCTTCCAGTCTCCAAAAGGACTCTATCTAAATGGATTGCACAATGTATATCCTTTGCTTATGAGAGTAAGAGTCTTCCTCTTCAAGGCCATGTCACAGCTCATAATGTGAGAGCCATGGCAGCCTTTATGGCTAACCTTCACTCTGTGTCTATCGATGACATCTGTTGAGCAGCCACCTGGGCTTCGGTGCACACCTTCACAGCCCACTACTGCCTAGATAAAGCCTCCCGTCGGGATGCCTTCTTTGGCCAGGCTGTTCTTCAACATCTTTTTTAGACTTAATTCAACTCCTACCCACCAACCCTGGTAGGATGCCAGAGATCCATGGGAGGAAGGATGGTCCACCTCACTATAGGTAGCAGCTTCTTGGGGTCATCTCCCCGGCATCTTCAGCTAGGGAGTCCCTATATGTGAAGACTACATTCCTGCTTGTTCCTGGAGATAGCATAGTTACTCACCTGTAACAGGTGATCTCCAGGAACAGCAGGAATTTAGTCTTCACAACCCACCCACCTCCCCTAGGAGTTGTCTCTCTATTTCTCTGTCTCTTTCCTCTCTCCCTCTATCCTTTCACTCAGCTACAAACTTAACTGAAGAGGGACAGTTGGAAAGGCGGGAAGGCAGCGCGCATGTGCTGAGGGATGCTCCCAAAAACGTTCCTATTGGACTCTGGGGAGTATTCCCGCGCAGGCTCCATCGGTACCGACAATACCCATATGTGAAGACTAAATTCCTGCTATTCCCGGAGATCACCTGTTACAAGTGAGTAACTACGCTTTCTTCAGGTACAGCAAGAATCAGTCCTCGCAACCCTCCCTCCTCCCTTTGGAGTTGCTGTCCATTTTTTTGCCATCTTCTTGGTGGGGCTCTAGCTAGGGCACCTGACTGAGCAAGATGGCACCCTTGGGTGGGAAGGGGACCACACAAGCATGGTGGCATTCCCAAAAGCTTTCTTTGAAAGCTGGGGAAATGCTCCGCATAGGGCTCCGTCAGTGCCGACGTCACCCATATGTGAGGACTGATTCCTGCTGTCCCTGGAGAACATCTTTCACAGGTGAGTAACTATGTTTTATACAGTTAACATGAGAATTAGCATGTGCTGTTAGCACAGGGTCATGCCCAACAATTAACATGGTGGCTTGACAATTTAAATGTGCTAATTCTTTCATTAACTTCATAGCGTAGAACATGCATGGACTGCACCTTGCAGGTAACCCATGTTAACTTGCAACATGTTAACCATTACTGCAGCGGATAACTCAGATCATTTAGTGCCATTCTGATAAGTGGCGCTAAGTGCGTCTGATTTATCTGCTATGCAGTCAATGTGTGCTAAATGTATTTTTTGTGTTACCTGCATGGGCAGTTGCTGAGAATGTTTCCAACAGTTACATGGTAATTTGTGCCCTTATGTATGGTAACTGCAAAACTCTATCACACTTTAGAAAAAAGCTCCATAAATGTCTTTCTTCTTTTGTGTATACTGCCATTGCATTTGATGCTTATGTTTTTTAGTCTACCTGATGCCCCTTAATATCTGTTCCTTATCGTTCCTCCAGTTTAGTCCTCAACCTCTGGGTAGTGAACCTCCTCCTGCAGCTTGGAGACTGGGCATGTCAAACTCATGACATCATTGGATATAGCCTGCTGGTCTCTCCCATCAGCCCCCAGTGTGTCCAGTCTCCATGCAGCAGGAGGACGTAGTGAGCCTAGCTTCTGGGCTCACTTGAGGGAACAGATAAGGAGCATTTAGTGTGACAAATTCTCTTCTGATTTTACTTTTGATTTTTACCTTTAATTTTACTTTTAATTCAGTTACCTTTGGTTAATTGGCAATCAGGGATTAGTTCCCTTTAGTTGTTAGGAGCAAATTTCCTTATATTTACAGTAATTTTAAATTTGAGTCTGGCTCTTTAAATTAATAGCAGCTCCCGCCTTCCCTCCTTGTCAGTTATTTTCACTTACTGCAGGCATTCACCGGTGCGGATCTCTCTCCCTTGATGGTACGGGAGAGAGCTCCGGGACCCGTACAGCCACACTAAAGCTGTGTGAGACAGAGCCGCTCCGTTGCTGTGGGATTTAAATTTTACTCTGTGGAACCGGCTGAGTGGTCCTCGCCATGGCTGCCGGGTGTGGCAGCGCGGTTTGAGGATCGGATGAATTCAAGGTGGTAGGAGCAGGCTGTGTGGCTTTCGGCCCTGCAGGTAAGGCCTTCGGGCTCTGTCGGTCTGTTGAGGCCTCGTTTTTGCAGCGGCTGTTGTTCTTGGCGCCAAAATTTGTTGGCAAAGGGGAGGCCATTTTCTCTCTAGGTATTTGGACTGTGTGGCGGGAGTTGCAGCGAGCTGCCTATGTGAAGAAGACGACAGGCAGAATAGCTAGATTTTTAGGTCTAGTGTTTCTTTCTTTTGTTTGTAGGTTTTTTGAGGCTTGGGGGGTTCCTCAGCCTTAAGGGGGCTGTTGTCAGTCCTCTTTATTTTTAAGTTCTTAGTTTTATAGGACAGCAGTTTTGGCATTGATCTCTGATGCCACTTGTTCTCTCCCTCCTAATCATGTCTCTGAGGAGCATCTGTTAAGTCCTGGGATATTAGGCAAATTTCCAGTTTTTAGGTTCTTCAAGGGCAGTGCCCTGTAGCTGGAAGGAGGGACAGGCTGGAAGTGTGCTTGAGACAGTAGCTCTTTTTTGTATTTACGGTCTGCAAATGTATTCTATAGTGAAAGTTGCCCAAACGCCTGTGGTTTCACAGGGACAGGTTCAGGAAACCTTAGGATATAAAAAAATATATAATAATAATAACAGTTAAGCTGTCAACCAAGAAGTGCTTGTGCTATGGTCTATAGCCACCAGAGGGCAGCTGGTACCCTCAATAGTGCCTTTCTGTGACCATGTGTATGCAGCCATTATCAGATTGATCTCTGCAAGTCAGGGAAGAAATAACCACAGGGCCACTTCATGGGCACTCAGGGGTTAGTGACTAAACAAGCAACTGTAATGTTCTGCAAATCAAGATTATATGACCAACACTTAAAGCTCTTAACTTCTGTATCATTTGTCAGGCTCTGGTGCCCTAAAGGCCACCGGATGGCAGCGCTGCTCATGAATCACATATAATATTCAGTGCCCCCATCCCTGGGGGGGGGGGGGGGGGTTGTAAAATACAAAATCGTATTCTTCATCAGGTTCACACAGGCAGCAACCTCTAAGACCTCCACTTGCAAGGTTGTCGGTGTATCCCACCACTATTTCTCTGACTGCAGGAAGGCTGGGGGGGGGGGGAGGGGGGGTGCCTGTGTGTTTCATAGCTCCACTTAGCATGCCCTTCCCAGGAAATTCTCATCTATTTCTAGAGCCTGTGCTGTCAGAGCAGGGCTTTAAGCACTTAGCAGGGGCACTGACCCGTCTGTGCCATCTTGTTAAAGGGCCATGCTGAGGTTGAAGAGAAGGACGTCTAGGTAGCACAGTCTGGGGCTTAATGCTCCAGGGCACTGGAAGGTTTCATAGTGGAAGTCAATACTCTGTGTATGCTCCATGCATTCAGCCTATGTTCAAGTGTGCTCACTGCACTGTATTTGGGTGACAGGTGCTGGGTCACCCGTATATGTAGATGTGCATTTTGTATGTGCTCACAATTGCTTAGGCATGATTTTCGGGTGCACTTTTTGCAGAGTGAGACTGCATTTCTTTGCTCAGACTGTATTATCAGGCTAAGGTAATTTCTCCAGTAATGGGGGGATGTCGATTGTAATAAAGTGCGTGAGGTCCTCATAGTGTTAAATGGGGTTGGAGATGCAGTTGTGGGATCTGCTGTGGAGTGAGCCGTCTGGAGGAGCTACAGTGTCACAGTCACCAGTTTCCCTTTCTCTTTGGGCTTTGCTCCAAGATCCTAGCCCCTCTTTCTCTCTGATGTCCAGGACGCAAGGTCCCCAACCCACTGGACAATCTATTCTCAGCCTTTTCTCAATGCTGGCAGAAGGACTGGTAGAGCGAGAAAGGAAGATCAGGAACCAGCACCAGCTCTGATGTCTCTCCACTGCCATTGTTTGCTACGTTCACATATTCCCAGTCAGTTATTTATTTGAGTATACTGATTGCCTACAGGTCAGGGTAGCATACAGTCGATTACGATATTTCTATTTCCCTTGTCCCTGAAGGGCTCACAATTTATGTTTTGGTACCTGAGGCAGAGGGTTAAGTCACTTAATGAAGGCCAGAAGGACCACCTGGGGAACCTGAAACCCCAGTTTTTATGGCCCAAGGTTGGTGGTCTCGATTGGAATTCAAACCCTTGGTCCTCTGGCAACTTGCCTCAACCACTAGGCCGCAATGCTCCGTGTGAGCTAGCCACAGGGCCATAGGGCCAGGCGCAGCCTGTTACTTCAAAGGCAGAGACCTTGAGGAGGTTCCGTTCATAAGGATAAGAGAAATGCCATACTGGGTCAGACCAAGCTCTTTCAGGTCCAGTATCCTGTTTCCTAGGGTAGCCAATCCAGGTCTTAAGGACCTGGCTGGTTTTCAAAAAGATGAATAGGCTACTCAATGCTTGTATTGGGGCAAGCAGTGGATTCATGTATGCTCATATTTTAAGGGTTCCGTTGCATGTACAACAGATGTGACGCTCTGTTGGGTTGTGTGCCTTGTAGAACATCTTGAATTGGTGAAAGTTGGTATAAAAAAAATAATTTTCAAGCTTCTCTCTAATAAAAGTTTATGGACCTTTCCTCCGGGAACTTGGTCAAAAACTTTGTTAAACTCCTCTACGTTCAGAGATCGTTTCGCGCAAGGCTCTTGGTGTACACAGGAGACCCAGTAGTCAATCAACCGACTGGAAATGCGAGCGATACGCCGGGCATATGCAGGCGTTCAAAACTACGGTGACAGGTCGAGCGGTGAGAGTACTGTCTGACAACTCTGCGGCGGTGGCCTACATCAATCGGAAGGGCAGAACCGGAAGTGTGGCCATAGAGGCCACGGCAGAGGGTCTGTGTGTGTGGATAGAGCTTTGGCTGCCAGAATTTTCGATGGCGCATGTTGCGGGTAAGGACATTGTGACGGCGGATTTCCTCAGCTGAGTCCGAGTAGATGCCGGAGAATGGGAGTGGCATCTGGAGGTGTTTGCACAGATCAGTCGCATATGGGGACAGCCAGTAGTGAACCTCATGGTGGTGTTTCACTCTGCGTAAACGGGTCGCTTCTTCAGCAGATGACGCGAAAGGAGGTCAGAAGGCATCGGCGTACTGTTTCAACGGCGGCTGTCGTCCGGTCTTCTCTATGTCTTTCCACCGGGGCACTCATAGGTCGAGTGGTTCTGCGTATCGAAGCGCTTCGGGGAAACATGTGGTTGAGGGCCTCGGACTGGCCGAGGCACCCATGCTATGCCTGCCTTATATGGTTGCTCGACAGGAATCCATGGAGGTTTCCGACTTTGAAGATTCTGTTGCTACGGAGTTCCCTTCGGATGCCTCAGGTGCATTGGTTTTCGCTTACGGGGTGGCCATTGAAAGGGCAAGCTTAAAGAAAAAGAGTTGCTCGGCAGCAGTCTTTGCCACCTTGCCGCAAAAAAAAAAAAGTCTACATCCCTTGCATATGTGCGTATATGGCGCATCTTTGAGGACGGGTGCTCGCGGAGGCACCTTTCCTTGGTATTAAGTTTTCTGCAGGACGGGTTTGGTAAAGGCAGGTCCTGGAGAGTTCAGTTAGCAGCTCTGTCTTGCTATGGGGCAAAGGATAGGGAGTGGCTCTCATGCACAGGTCGATGTGGTACGCTTTCGCAAGCGGTTACCAGACTGTAGCCCTCTCATAGGATATTAATTCCACCGGGGAAGCTCAAGTTGGTTTTAGGAGCGTTAGCTAGTGTGCCATTGGGGCCCTTGCAACAGGCGTAGGTTAAGGGTTTTGCCTTGAAGACGGTATGTTTGATGGTCATCTGTTCGGCGAGGCGATTTTCGGAGTTGCAGGCGTTGACCTGTCAGGAATCTTTTTTTTTTTTTGTCTGTCTCCAGACAGAAGGTGGCCTGGCGGCTGGTTCCGTCGTTGTTGCCAAAGATGGTATCTACGTTCACCTAACTAAAATGGTCTCTCTTCCAGCGCTAGGTGCGGCAGAGGGGAGCGTATTGAACCATAGCTTGCACTGTTTGGACGTCAAGAGAGCACTGCGACAGTGTTTAAAGTTTTCAGAAACTTTCACAAGGCGGATCGTCTCTCTTTGGGGTGTTCGGAGGGCACCGCAAAGGGAAGTGGCGGTGAAGGAGTCCATTTCTGGATGGATTGGCGCGGCGAGTGCGTCGGTTTATCTTCTACGGGACCGTACAGTCCCAGGGAGCTTACGAGCTCACTCTACCAGAGTGCAAGCGTCTTCTTGGACGGAGCAGAGTTTGGTTCCGCCAGTGGACATCTGTAGGGAGACCACTTGGTTGTCTCTCCATACTTTCAGTAAGCACTACCGCCTAGATGTTCTAGCGGCTAAGGATGCTGTTTTCAGGGAGGCAGTGTTGAGATCCGGCTGGAAAGGTCCCTCCCAATGTTTACTGCTCTGATACATCCCAGAGGTTGAGGACTAAACTGGAGGAACGATAAGGAAATAGGAATTACGCTTACCTGGTAATTGTGGTTTCTTGAGTGACTCCAGTTTAGTCCTCATTCCCACCCGGGGATGGGGTCTTAGCAGTGGTCTTTTCTGTTGGGGGAAGTGCAAGGTTAAAAGTGGATATAGGCCTTCACAGGTGTTCAGTCGTTTTGATGCTTCCATTTGTTTTGCGCTATATTGTTATATTATTATATTATGATATTGTTATATATATTGCTATATTGCTCTGGATTGTTTAGGGCTAGGCATTCGACGGAAAGGAGAGCATGCAGGAAACAGTCCCTTTCCTTCTGGAAGGGGAGTAGTAGGTAGATAGGTTATATATTCTGCGTGCCCTTGAATATAATGTTAAGTTTGCAAAAATGCAATGTGTGCCTTTGAGTCAGTCCTGACTCCTGGTGACCCAGAAGCTCCTGGGTTTTCTTGGTAGTGTACCTGGAAGTAGATTGCCAGGCCTTTCTTCTAAGGCAATGGAGGGTCAAGTAACTTGCCCAAGGCGTGCTAGTGGGAATTGAACCCTGGTTGCTTGGTTACCAAGCCAGTGTTCTAACCACTAGGCTACTCCTCCACAATGTTAAGTTAAAAAAAAAAGTTACTGATTTTTTGCTCCTTTGAGTCTGCTTTGTCAATAGTTCAATAGTTCACTGGGGGCTGATGGGAGAGACCAGCAGGCTATATCCAGTGATATCATGAGTTTGACATACCCAGTCTCCAAGCTGCAAGAAGGAAGTTCACTACCCAGAGGTTGAGGACTAAACTGGAGTCACTCAAGGAACCACAATTACCAGGTAAGTATAATTCCTATTTTCTTTCCATTTTTATTATGTTCTCTGACTAATCAGAAGATGCAGCAGCTTCTTCAAAGTGCTAGTGTCCTATAGTTCTTGCATGCCACCAGTGAATACACACATGCATTCCCTGGAGATTGGTGTGGAACGGAAGAGATGCCACCTATTTTACCCAAATGTAACTTAAATGAGCTTGAGTTTGGAAGGGCGAATAATCTAAAATTGAAATCTTGCTTGAGATGTATTGCTGCCTGTCTTCTTTTGCACCTGCTACTTTCTGTGTTTTCTATTAGACATCTTCATTGAGTGTTCAGTCTAGTTTTCAGTATATTGACAATGACTATATATGAGATAAATTTGTATGTACTATTTTCTTTGCATCCAAATTTATCACATGTGGGTTCAGTCTCATATTATTGTGAATATCCAAAAATTGGAGTTGCTTGGTGGTATCGCAGGACCACCTTAAGAAACACTAGCTTGGTGCAATTCCAAAATGACAGCGCAAGTAAAGAAAAAGAAGGGAATTAGAAATCCATTATAGTACAAAAAGAATTGGGATGTATAACTAAAAAGTATTGAGTAAAGGCTCTTGAATATCATCTTCAGTTTAGTGCCTTATCAAATGCCAGTTCAAACAAGGTGGATATTCAAAGTCATTTACACGGTTTGCAGACCTGGAAACTGCTGTTCACTGGGATATTCAGCGGTACTAACCAGGTTGTGCCGCTGAATATCCCTGGTTTGAACCACTGAACGCCCCAACACTAAGGGATATGTTTACTAAACTGTGGTAATCGTACATAACGCGCGTTATGTAACGTTAACGATCGTAAGCACATCATAATGCGCGTTATGATGCACTTACGATCGTTAATGTTACATAACGCTCGTTAACCGTAGTTAACGATCGTAAACTTCCGCGGCGCGGTAAAACACCGCAGAAGGTGGAGAGAGGGTGGAGAGAAGGGGTCAATGGGTGGAGAGTGGGCGGGGAGAGGCTTCTTTCACACTAACGTGCTGATCTGAAGAGCTCAATTCCAACGCGAATGAAAACCTGCCGTTAAATGCACATTACAGGGGAGAGAAACCATTTCAGTGTCAGCAATGTACAGCCCAGGCAGGGAAACCTAAAGAAAAGTGATAAGTGTGATACATGTGCACAGAACAAAAGGGCACATAAACACTGAAAATGACCCCAACAAACTGGAAAAGAAACATAACCAAGCTGGCCAATAGTGGTATCAATGAGAAACATCAACCCCTCCCCCCCCCCCCGAGTAAGCTCCATAGAACAGATATAAATTGTGGAAGAGTCTATATCCGTCCCCATACAAGGTGAATGAGCCCACAGTGAAATAGCGCTGCTCAGGGTTTTCCCCACCATCGGACAGGGTTCCTATGGCATGCACATGTCCCGCAACATCAGGGCGGGCATGTCGGAACGGCAACTGGACAGATGCCGGAGAAGGGGATACAGAGGGCTGCAGGGGGCACATGCTGTGGTGCTGCTGGGCCACAGTGCGGACTAGGGCGATGCCTAGGTGGCCCATACGAATGCTGAAGCAGCAGAGCAGCCAGACAGCAACTGCTGAAGGCCCAACATGGGCACGATTGTGTTTCCCACAGTGTCACAGGGGATAGTACCCAGCAGCTACCCCCAAGGGCACGGAACATTGGCAGGCAGTGCTGGGGGGAAGCGTGGACACCTATGCAGGCACCCCTACCCCAGAACCCGCACCATAGGCAGTCACCTACCTGCACACTGGATGGCCTGAGGCTGCGCACCACCAGCACCACCAGCAGAAGGGCATGTCAGCATGGTGGCTGAGGGATACTGGTGGTGGAGGGGGCAGTGGCAGCTGCCCAGAGCAGACCGTGGCCTAGCCCTGTGTAGGTGGGTGCCGTGTACCGCAACAGATGGGCCATGTCTGACGAACAGTCATGGTATCACCAAGGAATGTACTGACTCTGTGACAACAAGGTGGTGCAGTGCACAAAACCTGTGTATTCAGAAGCAGAGGGTCACAGGTTCAAGTCCCAGCTGTGGTGCCCGCCAACCCAGTCCCCATATTGTACCCACTACTACAACATGATAATACAGACAGCACCGTTATTGCAGATGACGTAAACATGCCCAAGACACCTACATTTTACCCTACAGAGCACAGACACCATAAACATGCACATTACCTAGAGCAGAGCCTCCCAAATGCAGTCCTGGAGGGCCAAACACCATTCCGGTTCCATGCTGCCTCTGATAAAGATGCCTGTGCTGCATTTCTATGCGCCACCCCCATGGTATGCAGATGTATCTCATGCATATTCATGAGGGACAGCATGAAAACTCGAACAGTGTTTTGCACCGCAGGACTGGAGTTGGGAACCTCTGCCGTAAAGCAGCAGCCAACAGGGGCAGACACACCCGCACCCACAGGCCTCATTATCCAAAGCCTCCTGGAGAGGCAGGACTTTGGGCTCTGCGTGCATCTCCCAATACTAGCACTTGCATACCTTAGTAATGCCACCCTAAACCGGGGAATATGGTACACATCTATCAAAAAGTTGCTATGAGTACTGGCAGATAGTAATTCCTAGGTTAAGTACACTTTTCTGAGTGAGCTGCATCATAGCAACCTTTCTGATGTCTGTGGAGTGTGCTACAGGTCTTGTGTTTGACAGTGTTTACCAACCTGGGGAGTGACTCCTACAGTATTGCGTACCATAGCCATGCCTGCACTGTGCCTAGGACTGGTGTGGTGGCCTGGGCTGCCCAACACCTCTATAGTTGCACAATGCTGGCATAGGTGTGAGGAGTGTGTTTCTGTCTATCCAGTGTGTGGTGGCTGCCAACACCCTCCACAGCCCACACTGCTAGCACTGTTGCCAGTATTGGCCTGCCAATGTGCATAATGAGGAGCAAGGTACTGTGGGAATAGCCTGGATAGGGTGACCTGGCCTGGATGCATCTGCACACGGCATAGGGCAATGGCTCGGACATTGTAGTGCCTGGCCACCACCTGCACGGACAGGGTGGCCATAGCATGTCCTGCTGGGAGGTCACTCTCACCCTGACTGAGCAGTGACCATGGCATGGCTAGGTTCCCTCATAGTGCTATATAGTATTTTTCTCATGTGATATGTATTTGGGTTTCTTTTTGGGGCCCAATCGCTGACTTATCTGCTTGGTATGTATGCTGGCGTCCCTGTTCTGGGTACATGCATCTCCTCCAGGGCCATGCACTATGGACTAGCTGGCGGACTGTCTGCAGCTAGTAGATGTCTTGCTGGAACACCGTGCAGCGGCTGGAGGCTGTCAGATAATGGTGGGGGGCTCAGCAGGTAACGATGGCACCAACACAGGATATGCACTATTCTGGGTGCAGCATCGCCCATAGGGACTAGACATGACCGAGAAATACAGCAGGACACAGATGTATCTTAGGTGTGTCTAACTGAACTACCTATC
The DNA here is from genome assembly GCA_033557465.1 of Ichthyophis bannanicus. Taxonomy (NCBI): domain Eukaryota; kingdom Metazoa; phylum Chordata; class Amphibia; order Gymnophiona; family Ichthyophiidae; genus Ichthyophis; species Ichthyophis bannanicus. The sequence goes on along the minus strand of CM066033.1, from coordinate 935,257,816 downwards.
ACACACTGATGGGGACCTGTAGCATAGCATATTTCAGCCATGAAAGGTGCTGTGGACCTGGTGCTGGGCGCCCCACCTCAACCTCGGGGTGGGCACTGTACCCGCACAATGTGACTGTCTGTGGCTACTCTGTGGCAGTGCCACACACGGTCTGTTCCCCCTACAAGGCTGAGGTGCTGTGGGGGTGCATACCCGATCTTGTGCCCATCTCTTGACTGCTGATTTGCATGTGCAGTGCATCATGGGTACGGGTGGGTTACCCCTATCCTGGTAACCACAGCAGACAGTTTGTGTGGTGATGTGCAGTCCTGCAGCCAGCCAGGGCTTTGTTCACATCCTTATAAGGTGTCCTATGGGGACATTATAGGAGGCCTTGGCGGACAGTACACTTTATAATGTGCCCTATGGAGTGCGTTATGGGGTGCCTTATGTGGCACCTTAGGTTATACCACCGTGAGGGTGTGTTTGCTGGCAGCACTAATTAAAATACACGTCACATGCCTCAACAATCGCTACTTAAATGTAAAGGGTGTTGCCTCATCCAGCCTTATACATTAGGCCCACTGGGGAATTGAACCCATGACCCCTGTACCATCAGTTAGTGTTTTATCCATTGTGCTACAACTCTTTTGCTGTGCTTGTATGCCTGCGCGCCTTCTTAAGATTAACGCGCAGCAACATGCCCTGTAGCGCTCTTTCATTTATGGCGCCTTGTAACGCGCGTTCTCGGCGCGTTCTCGGAAACGATGTACCGCCCATTTCCTTATTTGGGGTTTCTGTCTCTACCACGGCTCCTAACGCGAATCGCACTAACGCAGTTTAGTAAACATACCCCTAAGTGCTTTGCAGCAGAGCATTCGAGGGCAGAGTGGGCATGGCACTATGGGTTAACTGGACAGTGGTGATATTTAGCCACTGCCTGGATAATCCTAACTGGCTAAAGTTAGGGCAGCTGGGTGGGTGTCCTAACTTTGGCTGGTTTTGCAGTCTGGTCAGTGGCTGAATATCGCTGCTGACTGGATAGCAAAATCGCAATCTGGGCAACCCGGATATTTAATGCTGGGGCTCGGATATGGCCTCTGCATTGAAAATCCAGGGCGACGTTAAAGTGGCGATGGTCAACCACTTTAAGTTTGCTGGCCGCCAATGCTGAAAATCCCCCCCTATGTCTTTAACCTTTTACAACTTATTAACAGAGGTTTCTGCTCTCAAATAACAGGATAGGGTATTCCATAGAGTAAGTGCCAAATAAAAGAATGCGGAATGACAGGTAATCTCATAGCAAACCTGGGAGGGGTTTGGAATGGTGAGCAGATTATCATGTATGATGTAGCATGTCCTGGTAGAAATATAGAAAATTAGTAAGTTGGCAAGATATTGGGAGGATCCTTTGATAAAACCTTGTAAACAAGTACCACAGTTTTGAATTTGATTCATTAAGACACAGGGAACCAATGTTTTGCTTTAGTGATAGCATAACATGGTCAAATTTATGATTATATAATAGAGTATCCTAATTCTTGTATTTTGTAGGAGTTGGAGCCTTTTTCAGGAAGAATATTGGATACCTTTGTATAGTAAATTATAGTAATCTATAAGGCATAATACTATTGCATGTATGAGTGTCCGTAGATCCTTAACCTCTAGAATGGAGTGGACACTGCAGATTCATCATAGAACAAAATAACTAGCCATTTTAATAATGAAAGCAAATTTAAGTTCTCTGTATTTTTTTATTTGACCTTACAGTTGAGAGCATATAGCACAGATTTCTCTGCTTTTATTGCTTTCTATGATCTAGGGCAGTGATGGGCAGCTCTGATTCCCAGGAGCCCCAAACTGGTCAAATATTCAAGGTATCCATAGTGAATATGTGTGAGATTTGCATGCCTAATACCTCACTGGTATGCAAATCATTAGACTTAGCCTACAAATCTGATCAGTTTGAATTCCCGAAGACCAGAACTGCCCATCCTTCTTCTAGAGTGTTGTGTCTTTTTATTTTTGCCAACAATAAGTGCCCAATGCTCTGCTTTCAGGAATTCAGTGACAGTACTAGTGATATAACTTTTCATTACAGCTCTTTAATGAATTTAACCTTATTATAAGCACTTAGCTGAATTTTTTTTAAATTCATTTGCAATATTTTCTTCCATTGTTATAGCATTCATGAACTTTTTCTGAGTTTATGTCCCATCGGTATAAATCCTAGGCATGCAAAATTGTCTACTAAGCAAGTATGCTCTCTGCCAGCACTGCAGGTAAGTTAAATAATTCCCATTTTAGGGAGAGGGGTTTGTCTTATTTATTACATTTACTATGGGGGATATTGAAAGCCATTTTGGCAATTTGTAGACTTGCAAACTACCAAAATGTCGCTCAGCAGGATATTCAGTGGCACTACCGTGGTTAATACCATTAAATATCCCCAGGTGCAACCTCTAAGCATCATGACACTAAGGGGTATGTTTACTAAACCGCGCACACGAGCGTACGCTAATGATGCACTTAAGTGCTCTTAAGTGCCCCGCACGCGTGCGCGTCACACTAACGGGCCCGTGCAAGTGTGCGGTGCGCTGATGTGCGATAGAGGCGGGGAAAGGCGTACGGAGGGCGGAGGAAGGCCCCCGAGGGGCCGAGGGATGGGGTCAATGGGTGGAGAGTGGGAGGGGAGAAGCTCCCCGCACAGGAGCGGGGCTGAATTTGGGCAAAAAAATACCGCGAGTGAAAACCTCGCGTTAGAGCCGATTTAAAGGGGAGAGAAACCATTTCCGTCAGCAATGTACAGCAAAACCGGGGAAACCTGAAAAACGTGAGCAGTGTGATACATGTGCACAGAACAAAATAGCAAATATAAATGGAAAATGACCACAACAAATTCCAAATAAATTATAATCCAGCTGGGCAACAGTGATATTAATGGGCAACCATAAAAAACACTCCCAGGAAAGCTAAAAAAAAGAAAAGAAATGAATTTTGGAAGGGTCTACGCTCCGTAGACGCTTTCAAAAGCACTGCATTTTAATGGAGCTTTCCTGGGAGTGTTTTTCAGGTTGCCCATTGATATCACTGTTGCCCAGCTTGGTTTTGGGTTTTTCCCCCTTTTTTGGAGGTCAATTTTGAGGTTTATTTGCACCTTTGTCCCCATACAAGGTAAACGAGCCCACAGTAAAATTGTGCAGAGCAGGGTGTCTGACTCGTGTGGCCAGGTTTCCTATCTCCAGAGACTGCACTGTCTCTGTGGCCACAGTGTGGTGCAGCGGACACAGCCAATGCCTGTAAGACCAGAGGGTTACAGGTTCAAATCCCAGCTGGGGCTCCTGCCAACCCAGTCCCCATAGTTTTACCCACCACTAAACAGTGATAGTACAGACACTCCTTTATTGCAGAGAACATAAGCATGGTTCCAACACCTATATTTTACCCTACACCGCACACAAACCATAACAATGGGCATTACCTACAGCCGAGTCCCCCAAATTCAGTCCTGGAGTGCCACAACTCAATCAGGTCATATGCTTTTTCCCAGATAGGGACATGTCTGCATGTTGGCGGAAGGGTACAGGTGGTGGAGGGGGCAGTGGCTGCAAACCACAGCAGACAGTGGCCTAGGCCTGTGCAGGCTGGCACCGTCCACCGCAACAGACAGGCTCTGTCAGATGTACAGTCATGGACTCCCCAGGGAACACAGCATATCTGTGGCAACACGGTGGTGCAGTGCACACAGACAGTGTATGCAGAAACAGAAGGTCACAGGTTCATAAGCCCAGCTGGGGCTACTGCCAATCTAGGCCACATATTTTTCCTACAACTAAACCGTGATAGTAAGGACAAACCTTTATTGCTGAGAACATACACATGGTTCATATGCCTATATTTTACCACATCAAACACAGACACCATAAACAGCCGCATTACCTAGAGCAGAGTCTCCCAAATGCAGTCCTGGAGGGCCCCACACCATTCAGGATCCATGCTGCCTCTGATATAGATGCCTGTGCTGCATATCTATGCACCACCCCCATGGTATGCTGATGTAGCTCATGCATATTTATGAGGGACAGCATGAAAACCCAAACAGTGGTTGGAAAACCAGGACTGGAGTTGGGACACTCTGCCGTAAAGCAGCACCCAACAGGGCCAGACACACCCCCACACACCCCCACAGGCCCCATTGGCCAATGCCTCATGGAGAGGCAGGACATTGGGCCCTGCCTGTATCTCCCAATACTAGCAGTTGCATACCTTAGCAATGCCACCCTACACCTGGGTATATGGTACACAGCTATCAAACGTTGCCCATGATAACTGGCAGATATCAATTCCTACGTTAAGCACATTTTGCTCATTGATCTCCACCATAACAATCATTGTGATGTCTGCGGTGTGCGCTGCAGGTCTGGTCTCTGACAGTGTTTACCACCCTGGGGAGTGACCCCCAACAGTATTGCGTACCGTATCCATGCCTGTACTGTGCCCAGGACTGGTGTGGTGGGTATGGCTGCTGGACTCCTCTATAGTAGCACAATGCTGGCATAGGTGTGGGGGTGGCTGTCTGTCTATCCAGTGTGTGGTGGCTGCAAACACCTTCCACAGCCCACACTGCCAGCAATGTTGCCAGTATTGGGCTGCCAATGTGCATAATGAGGAGCAAGGTACCCTGGGTATAGGCCGGACAGGGTGGCCTGGCCAGGGTGCATCTGCAAAGGGCACAGGGCACTGACTGGGACATTTTAGTGCCTGGCCACCACCTACACAGACAGTGTGACCTCAGTATGTCCTGCTGAGAGATCACTCTCACCCTGACTGTGCAGTGACCACAGCATGGCTAGGCACCCCCATAGTGCTATATAGTATTTTTCTCATGTGATAGATATGGGTTTCCTTTTGGGGCCCAGTCACTGATTTATCTGCTTGCTGTGTATGCTGACATCCCAGTTCTGGGTGCCTGCATCTCCACTGGGAACATGCAGAGTGGACTAACTAGCACACTGTTTGCAGCTGGTATGTGTCTTGATGGAGCAGGGTGCAGCAGCTGATGACTTGCTGCAGGGGAATATCAGATAGTGGTGGGGTGCAGCTCCCCATATCCAGGCTTAATGTCTGTCTGCTATTGTGTTATGGATGTGTATAGGGCTGCATTGATTGCCTTGTGGGGTGTCTGTTCCTCAGCAGGACCGGGGTTGATGGTCCCCTCTACTGCCACCTTTGTAGGGAGGTAGAATGTGGCTCTATTGATAGGAGACCCTGTTTGCCACCCTCAGCCCTGGGGGAGGGGAGGGGGGGGTGGTGGTGGTGGTACATAGCCCACCTAGGGGTCCATAGGGGCTACACCTGACTGAAACAGACAGAGATATCCAAGGTGTTTGTACAGAAACTATCTATCTCACACATTAACACTGCTTTGGACCTCCGGCATGGCCTCTTTCAGTCATGGAAGGTGTTGTGGACCTGGTCCGGGGCGCCTCACCGCAACCTCAGGGTGAGCACAGTACCCGCACAATGTGACGGTGTGTAGCTACTCTGTGCCAGTAAAACACACGGTCAGTACCCCCTACCAGGCCGAGGTGGTATGTGGGTGCACACGGTCACTTCCCTCTACCAGGCCGAGGTGCTGTGGGGGTGCATTGCCCATCTTGTGTTAAGCTGTGGACAGCTGATTTGCATGTGCAGTGCATCATGGGTATGGGTGGGCTAACCCTATCCTGGTCACCACAGCAGACTGTCTGTGTGGTGACATGCATGCTCTCTGCAGCCAGCCAGGGGCTTGCTAGCAGCTATAGAGCTGTAGCCCAATGGTTACTTCATTGCCTCTGCAGCCAGAGGTCATGGGTTCAAACCCACAGTGGGGGTTTTTTGATAGGGTTGTCCAATGCATTATCTTTTTTTAATGTACATATTTTGATGCCAGCAAAACCACCCTCAGCGTATTGTACCCATAGGGTGCCTCTGAGGGTGCTTTATAGGGCGCCCTATAGGGGAGATTTCAGGGTGCTGTGGCGGACAGTGAAATGTATAATGTGCCCTATGGAGTGCCTTATAGGGTGCCTTATACGGCACCTTCAATTACGGCTCGTGAGGGCGTGTTTGCTGGCAGCAATTAATAACATAAATGTAAGTGCTGCAGGACAAAATATGTACAATGCAAAGCTGATGCCACAGCCAGCCTTATGTATTAGGCACACTGGGGAGCAAACTCATGACCCCTGTATCAGCAGTCAGTGCCTTAACCATTGTGCTCCACTGCTGCTCCTCCTTGCCTGTCAGCGCACCTACTTATGCTTTTCATTCCTTAAACTGCACAGTGCTGCCATAAAAAACAGTACACTGACCTTGCGGTACCTCATACGGCACCCTTTAAAGCGCCCTATAAGCAACATTCTAGGGTGCCTTGGCTGACAGTGCACTTTAAAATGTGCCTTATAGGGCGCCTTATGTTAACACGCTTTGAGAGTGCGTTTGCTAGTAGTGATAATTAAAATATGAATAAAATGCCTCCTAAAGCAATCTTCCCCATAATATGTTATGCCTCAGCCAGCCTTGTTCATTGGGCACTTTGTGGAATTGAACCCCTGATCCCTGCACTATTGGTCAGTGTCTTAACCATTGTGCTGTGGTTCTGTTCCTGTGATTGTACATCAGCGCGCCGCCTTATGCCGCCCTGCACCATTGGTCAGTGTCTTAACCATTGTGCTGTGGCTCTGCTCTTTTTCTTGCACTTCAGCACGCCGCTTATGCCTCCCGCGCAGCTATCTCATGCGCTAAGGTGCGGGGCGCACATGGGCGCCGCACACCTTAGTGCATATGTAAATTCCGGCTTTTCTTTTTCAAGACGGAACGCCCACTCCTTATATGGCACACGAACACTACCGCGGCACGCACTTTACCGGGGTTTTAGTAAACATACCCCTAAGTAGCTAGTATCAGGGCGCAGTGGGGGCAGCACTGTGGGTTAACCCGGCAGTGGCAATATTCAGTCACTGCCCAGTTAACGCTGCTGAATGGCCCAGTTAACTAACAACTGAATGGCTGTCCTAACTTTAGTCACTTCTGCAATCTAGCCAGCGGCTGGATATCGCCCCTAACTGCATTGCAAAATCACAATCCATCCAACTTGGATATTCAGTGTCGGTGGCCAGATATTACCTTAGCATTTAATATCCAGGTTTAATTTTCAGAGGCGACAGATAGTCACTGTAACAGAGTTAGCTGCCACGGCTGAATAGCCCCCCCCCCCCTTAGTTTTTTTGTGTTAATCTTAGATAGTATGAGGCACATTCCAATGTGTCCGTCCCGGCCCTGTGCGTCTGATCAGAATTGGGACACCTAGAGGTACACCCAATTTTGATTCTGTGGGGGCTAGACGTGCCTTGTGGGATCAAAATCGGGTCTAGGGCCTGTATGTGCAGGCCAGGACCTGATTCCGATCAGCCTTATTTATTTATTTATTTAACTTCTTCATGCACAGCCACCTGCCTGGCTACCTCAGTAAGGCTCCTGAATGGAGCCGCGATCCCCAACCGCTGACCACAATCTTATTTTCCCACAGCTCGACCCCCGATCTGGCCTTTCCTGGCCAGGGTCGGACTGCGGGGAACCCCCTGCATCCTCTCACTTTTCCGCCGCTGCCCGGGCCTGCCATCCCCCAACGTCCAGGGGACCTATTCCTCCTCTGAGGTAGAATAAGTCCCCCATCCAGTTTGGCAACCCCGGACATACAGGGCCGACCTCAGAAGCAGCCCTGTACATCTGGGGTCGTGGATTGCTCATGCCCCGCCCTCGCCCCACCTCCAGAACACTTCCTCCCGACCCCATCTAAGCCGTACAAATGCTTTGTTCGTACAAATGCGTACAAATGCGTTGTTCGTACAGGGAGGCTTTTGACAGGGCCAACAGGGGGTGAATAGTGGGGATTGACGTCCTAACGGGACATTCATCCCTGCTATTCGTGGGATGGAATAGACCCCTATAGCTTTAGCCTGAGTTGCTTAACCAGTATTTATCATTTAGCTTTTCCAAATACTGTAAAGCAAGATTCCTATAAACCCTGTCCTTTGAGGGCAGTGGTTGTTCCCCCTTGTCACAGTAGTAAGACTAAGGAAAGATGTTTTTCCTTAGACAAGCAGGATTGACGCACAATCAGGATTGACACACAATCAGACACACAATTGAGTGATGACATCTGACAGTGCTGGGACTGCTCTTCCTCAGCTCAGAACTTTATTGTAAAATAAAAAGTATGGGCCCTTTCCAAGTGCAGTATAGTTCCCTCAGCATCTCAGTTTTGTTTTTTACTGCCTGCTGAACAGACACAAAACAAAGCTCTCCCTTATTTTTCTTTTTTTATAATTTTGATATTTATTTGGTACAGTACAAAGTAACATCATTTTTCTTCTCCTTTACAAAACAATGGCATAACATGCATCCGGTGTATCCATCAGCCCAACATTTAGCTAATTACCATTCTATCCTTACTTTACATTATATACTTTTCTCCATTTACCTGTATATTTTTATTTTACTGTTCCCTTCATCTCCCTTCCTCCCTCCTCCCCCCTGGATCCTGCGATGCACCCATCCTTTTTTTCCTCCCCTTCTGTAAGCTTGGTTAGCTTCAGTCCACTAATTCATTATCCACCCTTTGCCACTCAGTGTACTTTTCCCATCTCTTTTGAAAGATCTCAGTCCTGTGCGTTTTATATGCAGTGATCTCACTCATCCTGTAAATATATGCTATTCTACTTAATATCCTCTCAGGCGCAGGTGTTCTCTCAGATCTCCATCCCTTCGCTATTTTCATCCACACTCCAATTGCAAGCATCTTCAACATATTTACCAGATCACAGTTCGGATCCCCTGCATTCATTCATTAACACTCCAGTTGGTATGATGTCTCCCACCCAGCCCACCATCTCCCGTGTAAGATCCGTCATCCACTGCCACGTTTGCTGTAGCACTGGGCAGCTCCACCACATGTGCATATACTCCCCTCTCTCTCCACACCCCCTCCAACAAAGCAAATCATTATATCTCCCCATCCTACACAATTGGACTGGGGTTAAATACATTCGGAACAGCATCCTATAACAATGTTCTTGGATTGCCGCTGAGACCACAGGTATTTTTACCCTGTCATATATTTTTTCCCATCTCTGAGAGTCCCAGTGACCCCCCAGTCCGCCTCCCAGGCCCGCATATGCATTCCTTGGTCCATGGGTCCACTCAGTGCTTTGTATAGCCTAGAAATCAGGGCCGGCCCGTCCATTGACCAAGAATATTTTTTGCACAGGGCCCCACGTTTCAGGGGGCCCCGCGCAAAAAACATTCTGCATCAGACCAAGTAGTTAAAAAAAATGGCTGCTGCTGCCACGGCAGTGGCAGAATCAAGCATCCCCCACCCCCACCCCCACCCCCACCCAGCAGAGCCCTCCCTGCAGCATCAGCTTCCTCAGCATCAGCTTTCAGAGCCATGAAGGGAGAGCTTCTCTGACCTCTTGTGGCTCTGTTAAGCCTGCCGAGGCTGATGGGAAATGTATTTGCAGTGTTGCCTTTTGATAGGTAGGGTATGGTGCTTTGTGAGTCGTGGTAGTGCTGTTAGGATGTGGCGGGTTTGCTATGGGTTCTAAATGGGCAGTGTTTGTAGTAGTTCCTAATGTGCCTGGCGGTTGGCACTGGATTATAGTAATGTAGAAATCTTTTAGTCTTTCTTTATCCATACACTCATTAAGAGGCGTGTTTACTAAAAGTTAGTGTATGGTAACATTATGCAAATATTTATGCAAATGAGGCCCCGCACCGAGTCTCCACACATGGCCCCGCACCCCCCTTGGGCTACCTCTGCTAGAAATCACACCTCTTGATAAGTCCCCCACCCTAAACATCTTCTCAAATAGTGTCACTTTGCTTCTCAGGCAGTCTTTTATATGTTTTCCCCCCAAAAGGTGTGCCAGTTGGAATCATACCAATCACTCTTTTCTATTAGGAACTCTTGCTGAAGCTCCTCAAATGGCCTTAAATGGCCTTCCTCAGATAATACCTGTCCAATACATTGTAACCCTTTCCCATGCCATTTTTGAAATATCCCAGAACTTTCTCCCACCAAAAACCCCTCACATTGTGTGATCTGCTGTGCCTTAATATTCCCTCCCTCATGTGTTAGCACCTCATGTTTCCTGTCCCAGACTCAAAATGTACTTGTCATGTATGGGTTCATAACTAGGCCTCTTTCTCTCTCCTCCCTTCTCTTCCACATCAGATCTGTAATGTAGTTGGGTCTTACCATCTCCTGTTCTATTCTACTCCACTGAGGCCCCTCCTTCTCCAACCTCCACCCCATTATCGCTCGCAGCTGTGCCACCTCATAATACCTTGCAAGCTCAGGGACCGCCAGGCCTCCATCCTTTTTCTCTCTATACATTATTTTCCTTTGCACCCTAGGGGGACTGTGTCTCCAAATAAAGGAGAAGATTCTTCTCTGCACCAAATTTAACATTGCAATAGGAACTTCTATAGGCAGAGTCATAAACAGAAAAAGTAATCTGGGTATTATATTCATCTTCACTATGGCTATCCTTCCCATCCAGGAGAAAAATGGGTTTATCCCATTTTACTAAATCCGTTAGCACTTTCTTTACAGTTGGCTCATAATTCAACTTGTATAGCTCAGACCCCTCTGCACTGATCTGGATCCCCAGGTATCTCACACTTTTATTAGCCCATTTAAACGGAAATGTATTTCGAACCCTTCCCTCTTCCTGTGAGTCCCACCTTAATTTTAGCACTTCTGTTTTCCCCATATTCATTTTGTATCCTGATACTGCACTATATTTCATAATCTCCTGTACTAGCACTGGTATAGATTTCTCTGGTTGTCCTAATGTATACATCATATCATCTACAAATAATGAAATTTTATACTCCTTCTCGCCCACCTTTATTCTATGTATTTCCTTATTCTGTCTGACACTTTCGGCCAAAGGTTCTATCACGATTGCAAACAACGAAGGAGAAATCTGGCATCCCTGCCTTGTACCTCTGCCTAGCTTAAATTGCTCTTATGCCCCATTTATCCGTATTCGTACCTTAGGCTCTTTATAGAGCGCCTCTATCCATTTCTGGAAGTTCTTTCCCAGTCCCATCTTCTTCATAACTGCAAACATGAAAGCCCATTCTACTCCTGAAAGACTTTCTCCGCATCCACTGCCATCATTATAGATGCTGTCTGCTCCTTACGTACTTGTCATTTTTAATTCAACAGTTTACTTACATTATTACTTGCTTGCCTACCCGGAATAAACCCCGCTTGATCCTCCTTTATTAACCTTCGAATATATTTCTGCAATCTAGCCGCCAATATTTTAGCTAATATCTTAGCATCCAAATTTATAAGTGAGATGGGTCTATATGATTCACACTTCACATGCTCCTTCCCGGGTTTGGGTATTACTACCACACCAGCTACTTACATAGAACTTGGTAACTTTTCCCCTTTTAGTACTTCATTAAAGACATCACACAATATCAGACTAACGTCCTCACAGAATTTTTTATAAACCTGGCTGTAAATCCATCCAATCCTGGCACCTTACCCTCCTTCAAACTCTTTATAGCCTCTACTACTTCTTCTCTAGCAATCTCTCTGTTCATCCCCTTCTGTTGCTCTGAGTCCAATTGCCTCAATTGCCTCTGCTAGGTACTGTTCTATGTCCACACCCTCTCCTTGTTGCTCCAATTCATAATGCTTACCATAGTATTCCCGAAATACTTTTTGTATTTGTTCCATACCTCTGATCCACCTTCCCTGTTTATCTTTTATTTTCAGGGTCTGATGTTGCACCCTTTTTTCCGGAAGTTGTCTTGCAAGATATCTGCCTGGTCTATTCCCCTGTACATAGAATTCGTGTTTAAGTTGATTTATCCTAAAGGCCTCTTCAGCTTCATGTAATCCTCCTAATTCTTCCTGTAATTTTCTAATCCATTGCAGCCGCTTTCTACCACATCTCTGCTTATGCAGTAACTCTTCCGATCTCAACTCTTTTAACAACTCCCGCTCTTTCTGTTCTTTTCCTCTCTTCTGTCTCGCCGTCAGCGCTATACACTGTCCCCTTACCCCTTTACCACCGCCTTCAACACATCCCATACACTGGCTGACCTCACTTCACCCCCCTCATTATGATGCATGTAATCCCTTATAGTGTTCTGAATACTTTTTTGTCCTTCCATCTCATCTATAAGGGACTCATTCAACCTCCAAAATCGCAGACCTCCTCCTTCTTTTTGTAACCTTAAAGAAGCCTCCACTGGTGCATGGTCTGACCAACTTATGGGTCCTATATCCACCCTCTTAACCTTTTCTATTATCCTTCCATCTATCCATATCATGTCAAATCTTCTGTAACTCTTATGTGGGTGGGAATAGAGTGTATATTCTCTCTTGTTCCCATGTATGTGTCTCCAAACATCCACTGTGCCCAATTTATATAACAGCTTCCCCAGCTTCTTACTTACCCCCTTAGGCCCATACTTTTTGTCCTCCATAGTATCTATTCTTGGGTTCAGGGTTGCATTGAAATCCCCACCTAATATCACCGGGCTTTGCATATATGGTTCCACCACCTCATAGAGCTTCCCATGAAACCTCCCTTGCTGTGTGTTCGGCACATATATACTCCCTACTACTACGGGCCTCTCTTCTATTTTCCCTTTCCACAAAATAAAACACCCTCCTGGGTCTCTCTCCACATGCTCTTCTTCCACACTCAACCCTCTTGCAAATAGTATTCCCACTCCCCCCCCCCCTCCTTGGCGATTCCCGGTTATGGGCCAGGTACACTTTATCATATTCTTTACTCATCAACCATCTTTCTTGTACCTTTTTTAAATGCGTTTCTTGTATAAGCATAACATCCGCTCTTATTCTGCTGCCCTCTTTTAGTAGGGCCTGCCTTTTATAAAAGGAATTGAGGCCTTTCACATTTATAGTTACAATCTTACATTCATCAAGCTGCTTTTCTTACTACCCATAACTTCAATTCTCTGTACTTCCTTTTCTTGAAAACACAGGATCCAGGTACCCTCCCTCTTCCCACCCCTTCCTTCCCCCTTTTAGTTCCCTTCCTCTCAACCTACCCCCCCCCCTCCTTCTTTCTACCATTTAGTAGCTTCCACTTCCTCCGTGGCATCATTTTCCCCCTCCCCCTCATGATACACATTTCACATCACATTCTCTTCTTATCTTAATCTCCCCCCATTCTTATCCTTGCTCATTTAACCTTACCCCCCTCTCCCCCTTCACATCATATACTCAGTCCATCTTTGCGGCTTCTTCATCCTTGCTGTTGTCTTCCATTCTTTCTTCATTTCTCTCCCCTCTGTTTATTTGCTCAGTCCCATGTCCTTTCTCTTTTGCATTACATGTTTACTTTTCCTCTCTTTGCTCTCCACTCTCTGCCATCTTGTTGTCTGTCCATTCACTGGTTTTCTAATTTCTCCCACCTCTGGTAAATGTGTGACTCCTGCTTCATTTATCTCTGCCGCCAACTGAGTTGCTGTTAACGCCCGCCTTGTAATGCCTTGGCTGGTAAACGCAAGTCCTGCTGGGTACAGTCATTTATATGTGATATTCTCTTCCCTTAGCCTAGTTGTAAATCATTCTCTTCTGCGTTGTAGTGTGGCTGCAGCCAAGTCTGTAAAAATTGCCACCTTGCTTCCCTTCCACTCAAGGGGGCCTGCTCCCCTCACCTTATTAATTATTTTTTCTTTAGTTTTAAAGTCCTTGAGGCATATAATAATGTCCCTTGGTGCCTCCCCTCTCCTTGGGCCAAGCGTACGGTGCGCTCTGTCTATTTTCACTTCCAGTGCCTTCCCTCTGTCCTCGGCTCCTTCAACACCGCCATGCATATATCTCGTGCCGTCTGTTCACAGTCTCTAAATTCTTCACTTTTAGGCACCCCCTTTATTCTTAAATTTTGCCTTCTCGCCCGATTTTCCAAGTCTTCAGGCTTCAGCTCAATCTGTTCCTTCGCAACTTCCAAACTGTTCACTGCTTTATTTATTGCACTGACATTGCTTCACACCTCCTCTACTTGCCCTTCCGCCTCCTCCACTCTTTTCCCCAGTTCCTGCACATCAGCCCGAAACTCATTATGGCCGCCTCCATGTCCGTTCTGAATCCCGCTATTTCTGATCGCAGCTCGCCGAACCAGGACCGGAGTTCTTCCTTAGAAATCTGCACCACGGCGCTTCTACTCTGCACCTCTTCCAAGGTACCCAACTGCTCTTCAGACTCGGCCTCCATGTTCGCTTCACCTCTCATTTTTCCTCCTTCTCTCTGCTCACCTCTTATGGCTGAGAACGTGTACTCTCTTATGTCTGCCGTCTTTTTCCTTGCTGTCGTCATTCCACCAACCTCTGCAACCTCTAACCAATCCAGTCCTCTTTGGAGTAATTGGGTTGCTTTGTTTTTAGTGGAGATTTCAAATGTCCATGCGGTTCGGTGACATCACCGGAAGTCTCGCTTTCCCTTATTTTTCAGTGTTGTTTTTCGTCATGCATTTCTTCGTGAAATTTCAACATGGCTCAAAGTCTGTTTTCATCCTTATCCCAAATGTGAATAAATAAGTCAAAATTTTGACATGCACTGTAAGTGCTTACAAGCTGAAAACTGTAAACATTGTGCCCAAATGTCTGCATGCATAAGAAGAGATTGCCTGTATTATCTCCAAGACCATTTTGAAGCTGAGAAAAAGCTACAACCAAATGGCCAGAAGAAATCTTCCCCCTTTTATGTCACTCCCAAGCTACAGGCTACCTAAAGCCAAGGAGGCCACCGAGAAACCCAACAGGACAAACTCAACTGCGAAATGGCAAGAGGTCAGAACAACTCAACCACCAACTATGTACAAAATGAGTGAAATTCTCTCTTCCCCTTTATTTTGTTTTGTTTTGGTAGCTTGGACAAAATAGAATAGGCCTGGGGGGTGGGGGGGGGGGGGGGATGGAGTTGGATTCTAATTCCCAAACAGATTGCAGAGTTCAGATTGGCTGAAGTTGCTGTTGCGTCAGGAATCCTCATCTAGGCAGTAGAGGAATGTGAATGTGTGGTCTGAAGACCACGTTGTGGCCCGGTGGATCTCTTTCATGGAGACCGAGCATATGTTGGCCACCGACGCAGCCAAAGCTCTGACATTATAGGTAGTGACATGACCATCAAGGCTCAGGCATGCCTAGGCATAAGTGAAAGAAATGCAGTCTGCCAGTCAGACTGAGAGTGTTTGGAAATGGTAGTCCCTAGCTTGTTGGGGTTGAAAGAAACAAAAGGTTGGATAGACTTTCTATGGGCTTTAATGTGTTCCAAGTAGAAGGCTAAAGCTCTCTTTTAATCCAACATGTGCAATGCAACTTCCTCTTTGTGTGCATGAGGCCTCGGAAAAAATGTTAGGAGAAGAATTGACTGATTAAGATGGAAATCTTATACCACTTTTGGAGGAATGAGTACGAAGAATCACTCTATTATGGTGGAACTTGGTGTAAGGCAGATGAACCACTAGAGCCTGAAGCTCATTTACTCTGCATGCTGAAGTGACTGCCACCAGAAATGATACCTTCCAGGTTAAGAACTTCAGAAGACAGGAATTGAGTGGCTCAAAGGGAGTTTTCATTAGCTGTGCAAGAACCACACTGAGATCCCAAGAAACCTCAAGAGGCTTGTAGGGAGGCTTCAAGTAAAGCAAACCCCACATAAAGTGAACAACTAAAGGCTGTACCAAGATGGACTTGCCTTCTACACCTCAATGATAAGCTGCAATTGCACTGAGTCGGACTTTAGTCCAGACTCAGAGAGGTGTAGAAGATATTCAAGCAGTTTTTGTGTGGCCCTCGTGTTAGATAGCAAACCTCTTCTATTTGGAATAGTAAGGCATTCTTTTAGAGGCCCTCCTGGAGGCTAAAATAACTTCGGTTACACCATCCGGCAGGTTGAGCTGAGACAACATTAGCCTCTCAACATCCACCCTGTGAGGACCAAGGACCGGATTTTGGGATGCAACATCATCTCGTCCTCCTGCGTTATTAGATGGTATGTGTGGCCAAGCTGCAGCAGCTCTAGACTGGAGAGCTGCAGCAGGAGGGGAAACCAAGGCTGTCTAGGTCTCTAAGGAGCGATGAGAATCATCGTGCCATAGTCTGTTTTGAGCTTCAGGAGGGTCTTTGCAATGAGAGGTATTGGAGGATAAGTGTACAGAATACCGTCCCCCCCCCCCCCCCCAGTGAAGGAGGAAAGCATCCAATGCTAGTCTGCTGTGTGAATTTACTCTGGAGCAGAACTGATCCAAATGGGCATTCTGTGGGGTGACAAAGAGATCTATTGAGGGGATGCCCCACTCTTGAAAGATGCGAGTTGCAACTTCTCTGTCCAGTGTCGACTCATCGTTGAAGGACTTGACTCAGTCTGTCTGCCAGAGTGTTTTGCTCACCTGGCAGGTACATAGCTCTCAAGTCTATCCCGTACGCGATAGCGAACTACCACAGCCTGACTGCTTCTGATCACAGGAGGTACAAACCTGTTTCTCACTGCTTGTTGATGTAGAACATGGCAATCTGATTGTTGGTCTGAATCAGAACAATTTGGTTGGCCAGTCAATATCAGATAGCCTCTAGAGCGTTCACCACTTCTCTTAGTTCCAAGAAGTTGATCTGATGATCACTTTCTTAGATGGACCAATTGCCCTGGGTGTGCAATCCATTGAGATTAGCTCCCAACTCCAGCTTGGATGTGTCAGCAGGGTGAAGCAATTTGGAAAAAAAGTCCTTTGAGCAAATTGTGGTGGACTGTCCACCAGTGTAATGACTGAAAAAGAGGGGCAGTGACACATAGACAATCCCTGAGTCAACCTGTGGCTTGGGTCCATTGAGTCCTCAGAGTCCCACTGAGCTTGCCTCACCTGGAGGTGTGCCAAGAGTGTGACTATACCATTGAGGCCACATGGCCTAGAACAGGCAACATCATATGAACTGTTACCCACTGACTCTATTGAGTCTCCCACAGAAGTGCTGTTAATCTGAGAAATTGGTTGTATGGCAGGAAGACTCTTGCCTGAGTCATGACGAGCATGGCTCCTATGAACTCCATAAGAATATAAGATATGCCATACTGGGTCAGACCAAGGTCCATCAAGCCAGTATTCTGTTTCCAACAGTGGCCAATCTAGGTCATATGTACCTAGCAGTTTCCCCAAGAGACACAAGTTCCACAATGCTTGTACTGGGTCAAGCATTGATATCTTCGGTCACTTCTTAATAATGGTTTATGGACCTTTCCTCCAGGAACTTGTCCAAACCTTTTTTAAACCCAGCTACACTAACAGCCTTTACTACATCCTCCGGTAACAAATTCCAGAGTTTGATTACACGTTGAGTGAAAAAATATTTTCTTTTATTAGTCTTAAATAGTCTACCCTGTAGCTTCATTGCATGTCCCCTAGTCTTTCTATATTCTGATAAGGTAAACAATCGATCTACGTTTACCCGTTCCACTCCGTTCATTAATTTATAGACTTCTATCATATCTCCCCTCAGCCATCTCTTTTCCAGGTTAAAGAGCCCTAACCTTTTTAGCCTTTCTTCATAGGAGTATCCTTCCATCCCCTTTACCATTTTGGTGGCTCTTCTCTGTACCTTTTCTAAAATCGCTATATCCTTTATAAGATACGGCAACCAGAATTGCACACAATATTCAAGGTGCGGTCTCACCATGGAACGATATAGAGGCATTATAATATTTTGTTTTATTTTCCATTCCTTTCCTTATCGTACCTAGCATTCTATTTGCTCTCTTGGCCGCCGCTGCACACTGGGCCGAGGGTTTTAACATGGTATCCACAATGACGCCTAAATCTTTTTCCTGGGTGGTGGTTCCTAATGTGGAACCTTGCATCGTGTAACCATAGTTTGGGTTGTTCTTCCCTTGGTGCATAACCTTGCACTTGTCCACATTAAATTTCATCTGCCATTTTGATGCCCAGTCTTCCAATTTATCAAGATCCTCTTGCAATTTTTCATAATCCTCTTGGGTTTTAACAACTTTAAATAGTTTTGTGTCATCTGCAAATTTGATAACCTCACTCGTTATTCCACTTTCCAGGTCATTTATGAATATGTCAAAAAGCAGCGGACCCAGCACAGATCCCTGGGGTACACCACTATTCACATTTCTCCATTGGGAAAATTGGCCATTTAGCCCTACCCTCTGCTTTCTAGCTTTTAACCAGTTCCTGATCCACAATAGTACAGTGCTTCCTATCCCATGACTCTTTAGTTTTGCCAAAAGTCTCTGATGAGGGACCTTGTCAAAGGCTTTCTGAAAGTCCAGATACACAATATCAACTGACTCACCTTTGTCCACCTGTTTATTCACTCCTTCAAAAAAACATAACAGATTAGTAAGACAAGATCTTCCTTGTCTAAAGCCATGTTGGCTGTCTCCCATTAGGTTGTGACTATCTACATGCTGAGTAATTTTATTCATTATGATGGTTTCTACCATTTTTCCCGGTACTGACGTCAGGCTCACCGGTCTGTAGTTTCCCGGATCACCCCTGGAACCCTTTTTAAAAATTGGTGTTACATTGGCGATCCTCCAATCTTCAGGTATTAGAGATGATTTTAATGATAGTTCACAGATTACTGATAGCAGTTCTGCAATCTCATATTTCAGTTCTTTCAACACCCTAGGATATATACCATCCGGCCCAGGTGATTTGCTACTCTTCAGTTTATCTAATAGTTGTAAGACATCTTCCCGATGTATCGATATTTCCTTCAATTCTTCCGCACCTTTAAATACCACTTCAGTCATGGGTAACATCCCTACATCTTCCTCAGTAAAGATCGAAGCAAAGAATTCATTCAGTCTCTCCGCTATCGCCTTGTCGCCTCATAGTGCTCCTTTAACCCCTTTATCATCTAATGGACCAACTGACTCTCTCACAGGTTTTTTGCTACGAATGTACTTGAAAAGGTCTTTATTTTGCGTTTTTGCTTCCGCAGCAAGCTTCTTCTCAAATTCTCTCTTTGCCTGCCTTATCAATGCCTTGCATTTGACTTGCCAGTGCTTGTGCTGTTTCCAGGTTTCGTCGTTTGGCTCTTTTTTCCATTTCCTGAAAGATGCTTTTTTGGCAACAACAGCCTCTCTGACCTCACCTTTAAACCATGCTGGCAGGTTTTTGGACTTCCTTCCACTTTTATTAAAGTGTGGAATATAGCTGGTCTGGGCTTCCAAGATACTATTTTTCAACAACACCCAAGCTTGATGTACGTCTTTAACCTTTGCAACTGCTCCTTTTAGTTTTTTCTTAACTGTTTTCCTCATTTTATCATAGTCTCCCTTTCGAAAGTTAAAAGGTAGTACTGTGGATTTCCTTACTATCCCTCCTCCACTAATTAAATCAAAGGTGATCATGCTATGATCACTATTGCCAAGTGGCCCCAACACCCTTATCTCTTGCACTAGATCTGGTGTTCCACTAAGGACTAGGTCTAATATGGCTTCCCCTCTGGTCGGTTCATGAACCAGCTGCTCCAAGAAGCAGTCATTTATTTCATCTAGGAACTTTATCTCCCTAGCATGTCCTGAAGTGACACTGACCCAGTCGATACCGGGGTAATTGAAATCACCCATTATTATTACTGCGCTGTAACTTTTGTTAGCTTCCTTGATTTCTTTGAGCATTTCATCATCCATTTGGTCATTCTGGCCAGGCGCTCGATAGTACACCCCCACTGCCATTGACTTCCCCCTTTTATATGGAATTTCAATCCATATAGATTCTACAGCAGATTTTGTTTCCTGCAAAACTTTAATCCTTTCTGAGTCAATGCCCTCTCTAACATAGAGCGCAACCCTTCCACCAATTTGATCAGCTCTATCATTACGATATAGTTTGTACCCAGGTATCACAGTGTCCCACTGGTTGTCCTCCTTCCACCATGTCTCTGATATTCCAATCATATCTAACCTTTCATTTAGTGCTATATATTCTAACTCTCCCATCTTATTCTTTAGACGTCTAGCATTTGCATACAAGCATTTTAGAGAATGTATTTTATTCATGTTAATTTGGCTATTGTTAGACATGGGTAAATTGGGATCTTTAAGCTCTGTCTGCTCCATACTTGAGGGCATTTGGGCTACTTTACTCATTTGTGGAACCTCTCTGCTTTTGGTAGTATCCTTGAAGGATACATTCTTCCGAACCATCCGCTCTTGGGCGACTGTCGGCTTTCCCCTAATATCTAGTTTAAAAGCTGCTCTATCTCCTTTTTAAAGGTTAATGCCAGCAGCCTGGTTCCATCCCGGTTAAGGTGAAGCCCATCCCTTCGGAAGAGCCCCTCCTTTCCCCAGAATGTTCCCCAGTTCCTAACAAATCCAAAACCCTCATCTCTGCACCATTGTCTCATCCACGCATTGAGACTCCGGAGCTCTGCCTACCTTTTGGGTCCTGCGCGTGGAACAGGAAGCATTTCGGAGAATGCTACCCTGGAAGTTCTGGATTTCAACTTCCTACCTAAAAGCCTAAATTTTGCCTCCAGAACCTCCCTACCACATTTTCCTATGTCATTGGTACTGTCACCAGCAGGGGCTGGACTGTGGCATAGGCTAACAGCCAGACTGCTGGGCCTGACCTTTCTTATAGAAAGTTGTAGTTGTGAGTCAAGTGGTCAGGTTTTTCAAAAGGATTTTTATTCCCCTCCCGGGGTTGGATTTTCAAAAAGGTAATAATACAAAAAACTCAGGATACAACCATACTTCTGGCAAACTGAAGAAAACTTAAACATAGCATCTTGCTTCAACAGAACTCATAAATCACAGTATAAAGCTTATCCGATATGCTAGCGGTCTCTTCTTAGCTTTCTCAGCACTCACGAGGTGCTCTTATCCTGGCTTCAGCATAAGGAGGAAACCATATCGGATAACAACAGCGTACAATCCATGGCTTCATCACATGGGCTTTCCATACCAGCCTCTGTAATCATAGGCTCACACTTTGCTTTATCATTTACAGTATTTTCATTAGAACAGAAAGCTTGCACCTTTCTTAGTCCCGTATCTCTATCAGTGCTCTCTGAACAGCCTTCTTCACAGCAGGGCAAATAGCTGTCATATAACTGGTAATAGCAGGAAGGAGAAATACCTTTCTCTGAGTAAGCTTTATCCTTAAAACTTTTAAACTTCCTGTCTTTTACATTTGGCTGTAAACCATAACACTGTTCTCTTCTATTATGTGAAGATTTCTCTCTTGGAAATCTTTTGCAGGGTTTCACTGGCACACGCTCTTCAGGGTCAGACATACACACATCTTCAATAGCATTTCTTTCCCTCTCTAGGGTTTGTAACTGTTTTAAGCTGCCATGCTTTCAGATACATACGGTTTGCCTTCCACTGCCTCCCATTCATTCAGCACAGCCCGGTGCTTAGGAAATTCAAGCTGCGTCAGAGGTAAGTGCTTCTTACAGCTGACCTCTCCGTGTGAAACTCTCCGTGTTTCTTTCTGTGAATTCCTTTGTGGCTTCCTGCTAGAAGTTCCAGGCAGTTCTGACTCTGTGTCTGTATTTCCTGAATATTCTGAGCTTTCTTCTGAGTTCTGCAAGTCTCTCGGGTCTTGCCAGTCTTGCAAGTTTCACGTGTCCTGCCAGTCTAACTCTGACTACACTGAGTATTTTTTATACAGCTTCTTGGGCGTTCCCTTGCACAGGTGAAAGCCATTCTCATCAGCAGCTGGGGAATGCTTACTAGTTAGGCGTGACTGCAGACCTCGTGTCTGAGTTTGTTTACGTTGCCTATGGTAACTGGGAACCTTGTGACTTGCCTGCCTGTCAGAATCTAAACTGCAAACAGCAGATTTCTGTGCTTCTAAGGCAGAGGGCAGATCTTCCGTGTTACACATCCCCCCCCCCTTAAGATATTACGAGCTGCAGACGCCCTCGTCGGACAGAGCGTAATCCTACTTAAGTTAAACATTCGGCTCTCTACGTGTACTAACCTCACTGCTGCAGATCTTTCCTGCCAAGGTTTTAGCAGGTTCAGGTGGTATATTTGGCAGTGCCCCCTTTCGTTCTCTACTCTGTAGGAAACGGGACCGACCTTCTCAACCACTGTGCCAGGGTCTTTCCATCTGGCCTCAAACTTCGGACCGGCATCTGCTACTAGGATTAAAACTTTATCCCCAACAGATAAATGCCTTGTTTTAGTCCCCGGGTCATAATACTTTTTCTGCCGGCGCTGGCTAGCCTGCAGATTGTCCATGGACACTTGGGATGTCCGTTCTAAACGGTTCCTGAGGTCCTTAAGAAATTGGGGTACCCCTACCTCTGTCTCATCTGGTGCAACCCATTGCTCCCGAAGGATATCCAAGATTCCTCTCGGAGCCCTACCAAATAACAACTCATATGGGGATTCCCCTAATGATGCTTGTACGCGTTCTCGGCACGCGTAAAGGACGGAGGGAAGTACATTATCCCATTCAACCATATTCCCTTCTAGGCTCCGCCTTAACATCTGCTTTAATGACTGATTCATTCTTTCCACCAGTCCGTTGGACTGGGGATGGTATGCTGTGGTGCGGATATGACGTACCCCAAAGGCGTCCCAAAGCATGGCCAAGTGTTTTGAGGTGAAGTTTGTCCCTTGATCAGTTAAAATCTCCTGGGGAAACCCAATCTCACAAAACAACTTTATGAGCTCTATCGATATGGTCTTTGCGGAAATATTGCGCAGGGGTATGGCCCAGGGAAACCTAGTCGCATGGTCCATGATTACTAAAATATATTGAAAACCCCTCGGTGTTCTCACTAAGGGTCCTACAATGTCCATTGCTTATCGCCGCACTGGGGTTGCAATGGTGGGTGGTGAAACCATCGGTACTGGCTTCGGTTTGGCAGCCATGACCCTTTGGCACGCAGGACAGGATTCGCAGTATCGAGTCGTTTCCTTGAATACTCCCGGCCAATAAAAGCGAGCCAGAATCTGATCTAATGTCCCTTGGACACCTTTATGACTGCCTACGGGGTGGTCGTGTGCCAATTTCATGACTACCGACTTAAAGGTAGTTGGCACCACCAGCTGCTTACGTACGGTACCTGTTCTCGGATCAGCACTTTCCCTATATAACAATTCTCCCTCTAGGAAGAATCTTGGTAAGGTTGTCCTAGCTTCTTGAGCATACTCGAATGCCCTTTTTAAAGCTGGATCACCCTGCTGCTCTTTAGGGAAGGAAGGGAATTTCTTCACCAGCTTGGCTGGCACCCAAGGTAATCCCTCCCCGGCTTCCAAGTCTGCCCTTCCCTGCGACCTATGTCTCCTTTCCTGGCGCCTTTCAGGCTTACTCCTCCTAGTCTCTTTAGGAAGGTTAATTAAATCCTCATTAGAGGGAAGTGTGTCTTGTGGTTCCCTATCTAGGCTAGTCTCTCGTTCCGGGGATATGTCCCTACCCTCAGGTACTTCCTCAGGCTCAGTTAGTGAACTTGTCCCTGCCCCTGAGGCCTTACTCTGGTATCTAGTGGAAATTAAGCCTGTTCTTTCGCTTAGACCTTCCTTGAGGCCTTTCCGAAAAGGAGGCCAGTCCCTCCCCAACACGATCTCTCTCGGGAGGTTTGGAATTACCACCACTGGTACTTCCTCACTAGTACCTAGTCCTTCCACAAGCACACTATACAATGGGTAATAAGAGGAGGTCCCATGCACACACTTCACTCGCATATTCTGGCCTGTTTTGCAGAGGACAGTGGGATTGTGAGCCAGTATAGCCTGCCAAATTGTGTGGGAGACCATACTTTGGTCTGCTCCTGAATCGAGGAACGCTACAGCATCTACCCCTTCCACCTGGACATCAAGCACAAATCCTTCCCCAGTGTGTCTCTCTCCTCCTGAGATAAGGGCATTACGCTCTTTACATTCCCTGCGTATGTGACCAGTTTTTCCACAGTGAAAGCATTTCATAACATCATACTTTTTCACACTTTTCTCATATTGTGGTCCTACCACATGTGATAATAGTGTTCCAGCTTCGTCCGCCGTATGTGTCCTCTTCACCAGAGCTGCTAGTAAGTCCAAGAGCGGCTGTTGCTGCGCGGCTAGCGCTGCCATAGTTCATTCTTGTGTTAGTCTCATAAGCTCACTCTGGGCTTTCCACTGGGCTGCCATCCACTCTCGCATCTCCTGGGGATCCATCGTGGTGTTTCAGCGTACCTGCAGGGAAGAAAAAAAAAAACAGGACCCACCAAGTGCGACACAATTTTCTTTTTTTTTTTTCCTTTCTGCCTCCCTCTCAAGGTACAAATTTCCTCTCCTTTCTCAAATATCCTCACCACCCGTGCCCACCTACTTGTACCTTAGCACGGTGTAGGATCTCGCGTTGAGAAAGGTTCTTGTCCACGCCTCCTTCCAGGTCAGGATGTGGGAATCCAGTTGCTGGAAAACTCCAAACCAGGTTTTTCTTCCTCAGGATTTTCTTCACTTGGCTTTTTTTTTTTCCTCAGCCAGCTGTATCCTCTTTGAAGAAAGCATTTTGTAGTATTTCTTTTTTCAAAAATCCAAAATACTACGCCATTTATGTCACCAGCAGGAGCTGGACTGTGGCATAGGCTAACAGCCAGACTGCTGGGCCTGACCTTTCTTATAGAAAGGTGTAGTTGTGAGTCAAGTGGTCAGGTTTTTCAAAAGGATTTTTATTCCCCTCCCGGGGTTGGATTTTCAAAAAGGTAATAATACAAAAAACTCAGGATACAACCATACTTCTGGCAAACTGAAGAAAACTTAAACATAGCATCTTGCTTCAACAGAACTCATAAATCACAGTATAAAGCTTATCCGATATGCTAGCGGTCTCTTCTTAGCTTTCTCAGCACTCACGAGGCGCTCTTATCCTGGCTTCAGCATAAGGAGGAAACCATATCGGATAACAACAGCGTACAATCCATGGCTTCATCACATGGGCTTTCCATACCAGCCTCTGTAATCATAGGCTCACACTTTGCTTTATCATTTACAGTATTTTCATTAGAACAGAAAGTTTGCACCTTTCTTAGTCCCGTATCTCTATCAGTGCTCTCTGAACAGCCTTCTTCACAGCAGGGCAAATAGCTGTCATATAACTGGTAATAGCAGGAAGGAGAAATACCTTTCTCTGAGTAAGCTTTATCCTTAAAACTTTTAAACTTCCTGCCTTTTACATTTGGCTGTAAACCATAACACTGTTCTCTTCTATTATGTGAAGATTTCTCTCTTGGAAATCTTTTGCAGGGTTTCACTGGCACACGCTCTTCAGGGTCAGACATACACACATCTTCAATAGCATTTCTTTCCCTCTCTAGGGTTTGTAACTGTTTTAAGCTGCCATGCTTTTCAGATACATACGGTTTGCCTTCCACTGCCTCCCATTCATTCAGCACAGCCCGGTGCTTAGGAAATTCAAGCTGCGTCAGAGGTAAGTGCTTCTTACAGCTGACCTCTCCGTGTGAAACTCTCAGTGTTTCTTTCTGTAAATTCCTTTGTGGCTTCCTGCTAGAAGTTCCAGGCAGTTCTGACTCTGTGTCTGTATTTCCTGAATATTCTGAGCTTTCTTCTGAGTCCTGCAAATTTCTCGGGTCTTGCCAGTCTTGCAAGTTTCTCGTGTCCTGCCAGTCTAACTCTGACTGCACTGAGTATTTTTTATACAGCTTCTTGGGCGTTCCCTTGCACAGGTGAAAGCCGTTCTCATCAGCAGCTGGGGAATGCTTACTAGCTAGGCGTGACTGCAGACCTCGTGTCTGAGTTTGTTTACGTTGCCTATGGTAACTGGGAACCTTGTGACTTGCCTGCCTGTCAGAATCTAAACTGCAAACAGCAGATTTCTGTGCTTCTAAGGCAGAGGGCAGATCTTCCGTGTTACAGTACCGACATGTACCAATTGAACAATTGACTCCTCCCCAGCACTATCTAAGACCTTATCTAGGTGGCGCATGAGGTCCGCTACCTTCGCACCAGGCAGGCATGTTACCAGGCGATCCTCACGTCCACCAGCCACCCAGCTATCTACATGCCTAATGATCGAATCACCAACTATAACGGCTGTCCTAACCCTTCCCTCATGGGCACATGGCCCTGGAGAAACTTCCTCGGTGCGAGAGGGTTTACATCACCTGGAGGACAGGTCCTAGTTACAGGATCACTTCCTGCCACACCAGGGTGATGCTCTCCTGTCACGTGACCTCTCTCCTCCATGGCAACAGGGGTGCTGCCAGACTGGAGGTGGGACTTCAGGACTATATCCCTGTAGGTCTCGTCTATGTACCTCTCTGTCTGTCTTATGTTTTCCAAGTCTGCTACTTTAGCCTCTAGAGAACGGACTTGTTCCCTGAGAGAAAAGAGCTCCTTGCACCTAGTGCACACGTAAGACCTCTCACCAACTGGGAGAAAATCATACATGTGACACTTAATGCAAAAGACTGGAAAGCCCCCATCCCGCTGCTGGACTGCTGTCTGCATCTTAGTTTAAGTTTGTGTCTAGATCTTTAAGTTCTTACTTACTAGGGGTTGCTATGGGTATTTATACCAATAAAACTGTACCTAATACGTTTAATATACCTTGTTCACCTGAAGCTTAATTAATCTCAGGTCCTTAGTGTATGACTGATTTGGGTAATGAGCTTCACCTGAAAGCACCTCCTGTCTTTTAAGATGTGTAAGTACCTATAAAGCTATGAGTATCCCAGGGGAGGGAGGGAGGGAAATAACACTTATTAAAAGAGTGCTGCTACACAGTACCTTGTCTTGTGCTGCTGAGGTAAGCTAAATTCTGATTTGATTTAAATTATAGCTCTTAGCTGCTACTAGGCTCTAACTTCTTATGAAATTTAAACTACAAGCTCTCTGCTGGGTACTAAATTTAACCAGAAAGCTCTTTTCTGTGTGTTAAATTTAAACTAAAAGTACTTTGCTGTTACTTGGCCCTGAGTGACTATTAAATTTAAACTACACGCTCTCTGCTGGGTATGAAATGTAACCAGAAAGCTCTCCTCTGTGTTTTAAATTCAAACTTTAATTGCTGCTACTAGGCCCTAACTGATCCAACAAAAAACAGTGGGTTCACAGATTAAGTAGCTTTAATACAAAGAATTCTTTTTAGAAAATTACCAGAAGTATATACTCACAGTTGCAGATTTCTCTCCAGAAGTAACAGTCCCCCTTTCTAGTCCTTCAAGACAGTCCTTCAACTCCAATTGTTGGGTGGGCTGCAGGTGGGATTTTGGGTAATTTATAACAAACTTAGTAGTTCCAACACTCATATGGTCAATCATGTTGATTCTTGGACTCCTTCCAGAGTGGTATTCTTGATCAGTCACTCGTCCAGATAGGGGAAGACAAACACTCCCAGAGACTGGAGGTAAGCAGCTACTACTGCGAGGCATTTTGCGAAGACGCGAGATGATGAGGCCATGCCAAATGGCAACACGCGGTACTGGAAAGGTTGTCCTCCCAGGATGAATCTGAGATACTTCCTGTGAGCAGAATGTATCTGTATGTATTTTAAGGCACATCCTAAATTCTTACCTAAAGTGGTCACTCCTTTTCATTTTAATGAGGAAATAATTCTACCCACTTACTGTCTCATGTCTTATGGGAATTCTCATGAAAAAGCCCTATATACTTTGTACTATAAAATAGATTTGGCATACTATTTGAAAGGACTGAGACTCTTCAAAAGACTTTTTCTTCAATTCAAACAAGCCTGACACAGCAGTCACAAAGAAGACTTTAGCAAGCTGGCTTGTTTCATGCATACAATTCTGTTATGAACAAGCAAAAGTACTGCTGGGCTCCAAAGTCAAATCTCAGGTCAGAGCTACAACTGCAATAAAAGCTTGCCTGAAGTCTGTCTTACTATAAACAATATGCAGAGGAGCTTCTTTGTCTTCCCTGCACATCTTGGCTGCTCAGTACTGTCTAGACAAAGAACCAATAAAGGACAGTGCATTTGGTCAAACTATACTTAGCACTCTGCCCTCTTCTCCAAGCAACTCTTGCAATTGGCTATACAGGCTGCTCTAAAGGCGAATTTAAATGCTATACAGTTGTGGTCAACAAGAACATTTTAAAAAGGAAATAAGAAACAGAATAAAAACTGGGGCATTGCCAGGACATGATTAATCCAAGAAAGAAAAGGCTCACTTCTAATATCCCTACATGGACATCATAATCATGTTATTAAGGCAAACAATGTCCCACAGTGTTATATTTTTTGTCGGATCGTCTGTACTGAGGATGTATAAACATACTCGTTTAACAGACCCTCCTTTTTATTCGATTTTTTAAAAAGGTCTCATCGACCGAATTTTGCCTGAGGCTATAAACGGCCTAGAAGACCAGCCCCTGCAAACAACCTATATGATAAATGCTATGTGCACAATCATCCCTTCCAATGAACAATTTCTTTAACCAAAGAGAGTCTCTTAGAGAGTCACATTCGCGGCAGGAGGAATCAATACAATGTTTTACGGGTGTGTTACCCTATATGCCTCATACTGTTAACATCTCTAGGATTCTTCGAACCCATTGGCATATTCTGGCAGAGCACCCATGCTTTCAATTACCCTTGCGCCTGGCGTATCGCCGAGGTGCCAATTTAGCTGATCGGGTGGTTCATGCCGGTATGCGTAGGGATGCATCGTTGACAGTAGGGGGTCATCCAGCTTGTGGAGCGTGCGATATGTGTTCTTCTACTTTAGAAGGCATTGCCTGAGAGGATCCGCGAGACCATAAGCGATACCCACTCCGTTACACTACAGATTGTAGGTCCACTTATGTAGTGTATTTGATCATATGCCCTTGTATGCTGTTTTACGTGGGTATGACAACACGGACAATTTGGAAACGGCTACAAGAACATAGATCATGGATAAATACCAAAGTGTTGAATGCCCCGATGGTTCAACATTGTATATGTCATTCCCACACTTTTGAGCAGTTACGCTGGACCATATTGGACGCGGTCCCCCCATTACCACGGGGTGGGGATCATCGGTCTATGTTACACTATAAGGAGCAACGGTGGATTTTTGTGCTTAAAACGATTAGTCCATCTGGATTAAACACGGAGATCGATTGGTGGTCTTTAAATTAAATTGAGCTTCGGTTTATGTGTGTCTGATGCCATCATTTGTTTTCATGTGCTTCTACTGAGTGGAGCTGATGTCATTCATGTTCGAACGGAACAGGAAGTTGGGTAAGCTGAGCTTGATAAAGGGCCATTTGGACAGCGGGCTTGAAACACAAACGTTTTGTGTCGCATAATTACTCAACTGTAGTGTGCGTGTCTCAATGGGAACAACAACAGCGATGACTCTGCCCTTTTGGGTCCTAAACTGGCTGGATTGACGACTTTGGACTATGTGGAGGATTATGAAATACTGTGGAGTACGGGAATAACAACGCCGTCTTGTATGATCTTTCAACGGTCCAGATAAGTTGTGCCCATTTCCCTAATAAGAGACTCTTTGGTTAAAGAAATTGTTCATTGGAAGGGATGATTGTGCACATAGCATTTATC
This sequence comes from Ichthyophis bannanicus, assembly GCA_033557465.1. Classification (NCBI taxonomy): domain Eukaryota; kingdom Metazoa; phylum Chordata; class Amphibia; order Gymnophiona; family Ichthyophiidae; genus Ichthyophis; species Ichthyophis bannanicus. The sequence continues at coordinate 935,228,237 of CM066033.1, read as the reverse complement.
ATATAGGTTGTTTGCAGGGGCTGGTCTTCTAGGCCATTTATAGCCTCAGGCAAAATTCGGTCGATGAGACCTTTTTAAAAAATCGAATAAAAAGAAGGGTCTGTTAAACGAGTATGTTTATACATCCTCAGTACAGACGATCCGACAAAAAATATAACACTGTGGGACATTGTTTGCCTTAATAACATGATTATGATGTCCATGTAGGGATATTAGAAGTGAGCTTTTTCTTTCTTGGATTCTATTGTGGCTTTACTTCATAAGATTTAGTGTGAGTATAAGGACATGATTAATGGCACCCTTCTAAACAATTCAAATCAGTTTGAACAGAAGAGTCACATTCCCATTGCAGTAAAATTAGACGCACCTGTGATCAACTGTCAGTACTCACATGACTTGAATCAACTAAAGAATTATGGCTCTAATGTTTTAAATGGCCACATTCACTCCCTGTTCCATTTTCATAATGGTGAAGACAAGAGAGCTTCCTGAGACCATCACAAAAGCCATTATCACAAAACATCAAACTTCAAAGGGATACAAGGCCATCTCCAAAGAACCTGGAACTTCTATGTCTACAATTTGTAATGCTATTAAGAAGTTTTCTGCTCATGGGACTGTCAAGAACCTCCCAGGATGTAGTGGGAAGAGAAATATTACTCCAAGAAATCTTTGAAAGTTAATGTGAACTGTTGTAAAAACACTATGCACAGCATCCAAAGAGCTTAAAGCTGACCTAGAGCAATTTAGAGTGGTGGTTTCAACCTGCACCTTATGCTGCACACTAAACAAAGAAGGACTTCATGGGCAAAGGCCAAGGAGGACTCCACTACTCAAATACAGACATAAAAAGGACGCCTGATCTTTGCCCAAACCCACCTTGAGAAACCACAATCTTTCTGAGAAAATATTCTGTGGACAGATGAAACCAAACTTGAGCTCTTTAGCAATGCAGACCAGCAATACATTTACAGGTGAAGAAATTATGCTTATAAGGAAAAACACATCTTTCCTACAGTTAAATATAGTGGAGGTTCCATAATGTTCTGGGGCCATTTTGCTGCCTCAGGATCTGGAGTCCAGGAACATATTAAAGGAATCATGAAGTCAGAGGACTACTAAGGTATTTTGGAATGAAATGTGCTACCTAATGTCAGAAAGCTAGGTCTGAGTCGGAGGTCATGAGTCCTCCAGAAGGACAATAACCCAAAACTGCATCCAAAAGTACAAAAGAGTGGTTAAAAAGGAAAAAATGGGCTGCTCTAAATTGGCCAGCAATGAGTCCAGATCTCAATCCAATCTAAAACCTTTGGAAAGCGCTGAAATCTGCCATTGGTAAAAGGAATCCTAGAAACATTCATGAGCTGGAACAAATCGTAGTTAAATAGTGGGGGAAACTACTACAAGACAGATGTACGAAATTCATTAGATGGCTACAAGAAATGTTTGGAGGCTGTCATCACCACCAAGGTTTGTGCAACTAAATATTAATGAAGAGCGTCATTAATCTGGTCCAGGTCATATTTTATTTTTTTTCTCAGAAATGTCTATGTCTAAGTTGTACAGACATCTTTTATCTCCAGGAACAAGCAGGAATGTAGTCTTCACATATGAGTACCGTCGGCACTGATGGAGCCTGCGCGGGAACGCTCCCCAGCGTCCCAAAAAGAAAGCTTTTGGGAGCATCCACCACACATGCGTGCTGCCTTCCCACCCAACTACCTCTCTCACTTCAGTTCTTCGTTTTCCGCGGAGCCGACATGACGTGTCCCCTGTCACCGCAGAAAATCTTCTCTTAAATTTATTTTTTTTGTGGTTGCGTCTGCCTTCCATCGATGCCTACCGGTACCACTGGTGCTTTTCTTTCTTTTCTTTTAAAAATAACTTAATTTTAGTTGCTTTTTCTCAGGGGTTTCTTCCCTGCTCTGGTGCTTGGCACCATTTTGGGCACCATTTGGGCCCTCTTTTTCCTTACCATGGAAAAAACAGCCACTGGTTTTAAAAAATGTTCAAAATGTGGCGGTACAATTTCTATTACTGACACCCATGACTGGTGTCTTAAATGTTTAGGTCCTGACCATTGCCCTACGGAGTGTCTCTCCTGCAGGAAGTTGACTAAAAGAAGTCTTCAGAATCGAGCAAATATACTCGGTGCCCTATTTGCTTCAGACACAATGTCTGTTGCATTGATGTCTTCCAGGGCTTCTACTTCTTCCCAGGGATCTCAGGTAACTAAACACAAGTCTTCCAAGACTAGCCGGTCCTCGAAGGGTAGAACTCCCTCTAAATATCGAGATGCCACAGGCGTTGCCCTCGAGGACACTTCACCAGCTAAACAGCCCCGGCAGGAGTCTTCGGGCTCCAAAGCTTTATCGGGGCTCCAGGATGTTCCCGAGGCCTCGACCTCGATGGAACTACTGGTCCAGTGCTCGGGGGTTGTGGCCACTTCCTCCGGTACCGACGCCCCGGCATCGGCAGTAGCGATGGACAAAAGACTCCTCGCTATCGAATGCAGTCTAGCGACTCTTTTAGCTACTTCGATACCACTAAAGTCGCTGCAGACGGTTCCGTAGGCACCAGTACCGATGCCGGTACCAGTGCCAGTGCCCTCGGTACCTGTTTCAACAGGCATGCTTCCCCCGATGCCGAGCCTGGAATCTCTCTCCAGTATGGGGGATCAGGTACCGACTCGTTTCGGTACCGACATTGAGTGGTACTGATGCCATCTGCTTCGGGAGAACCCGGTACTACCTCCTTTTGAGTCTTCCAATTCCGATGATTCAGATGATTCCACCGGTACCAGAGCTGAACTTTTGCAAGATTCATCTCTTTCTCCTCAACACAGAATGTCCCCTCCTGAGGATATGTCTTTTCATGATTTTGTACGTGATATGGCAAAGGGTCTTGCCATTACAGTAGTACCAGAAAAGGAGCCTAGAGCAGAAGAATTGAGAATTCGTCAATATCCTTTGGCTCCAAAGGAGGCAGCTATGCTTCCTATACACCAGATCTTACATGATCTAATGTTAAGATTGTGGGAAGCTCCTTTAACAGTATCTCCACATTCTAGACATCTTGACACTATGGGGCATGTTTACTAAAGTGCGGTAAACGTGACTAACGCGTGTTATACGACGTTAACGACCGTAAGTGCCGTATAACGCGCGTACCGACGCGCTAACGACCGTTAACGTCATACTACGCGCGTTAACCGTAGTTAACGATCGTAAAGCTCCGCAGCGCGTTAAAACAGCGCAGAAGGTGGAGAGTGGGCGGAGAGAAGGGGTCAATGGGCGGAGAGTGGGCGGGGAGAGGCACCCCTCACACTAACGCGCTGAATTTCAGAGCTCAATTCCAACGCGAATGAAAACCTGTCGTTAAAAGGCATTTAAAGGGAAGAGAAACCATTTCCGTCAGCAATGTACAGAAAAACCGGGGAAACCCACAAAACGTGAGCAGTGTGATACATGTGCACAGAACAATATTTCACATAAAACGTTAAAAATGACCACAAGAAACATTTTAAAAAGCATAATTCAGCTGGGCAACAGTGATAGCAATGGGCAACAAGGAACAACACTCCCTGGAAAGCACAAAAATAAAAAGAAATGATGTGTGGAAGGGTCTACGCTCCGCAGACCCTTTCAAAGAGCATTACATTGTAATGGAGCTGTCCTGGGCGTGTGGTGTAATGTTTTCCAATGATATCATTGTTGCCCAGCTTGGTTACGGGTGTGTGCCCCTTTTTTGAGGTCTTTTCTGAGGTTTATGTACACCTTTGTCTGCATAAGGTAAATGAGGCCACAGTAAACCTGTTGCAGAGCAGGGTTTCTGGCTCGTCAGGCCGGTTTAACTAACTCCAGGGAGTGCACTGTCTCTGTGGCCACAGTGTGGTGCAACAGACACAGCCAGTGCCTGTAAGACCAGAGGGTCACAGGTTCAAATCCAAGCTGGGGGCTCTTGCCAACCCAGTCCCCATAGTTTAACCCACCACTAAACAGTGATAGTACAGACACTCCTTTATTGCAGAGAACATACAAATGGCCTATAGTTTACCACAGCAAACACAGACACCAGAAACAGGCACATTACCTAAAGCAGAGTCCCCGCAAATGCAGTCCTGGAGGGCCCCACACCATTCCGGCTTCATGCTGCCTCTAATACAGATGCCTGTGCTGCATAGCTATGCACCACCCCCATGGTATGCAGATGTAGCTCATGCATATTTATGAGGGACAGCATGAAAACCCGAACAGTGTATGGAACACCAGGACTGGAGTTGGGGAACTCTGCCGTAAAGCAGCAGCCAACAGGGCCACCCACCCACCCACAGGCCCCATTGGCCAATGCCTCCTGGAGAGGCAAGACATTGGGCCCTGCCTGTATCTCCCAATACTAGCAGTTGCATACCTTAGCAATGCCACCCTACACCTGGGTATATGGTACAGAGCTATCAAACGTTCCCTATGATAACTGGCAGATATCAATTCCTACGTTAAGCACAGTTTGCTCATTGCGCTCCACCATAACAATCATTCTGATGTCTGCGGTGTTTGCTGCAGGTCTGGTCTCTGACAGTGTTCACCACCCTGGGGAGTGACCCCCCAACAGCCTTGTGTACCATATCCATGCCTGTACTATGCCCATGACTGGTGTAGTGGGTATGGCTGCTGACCACCTCTATAGTAGCACAATGCTGGCATAGGTGTGGGGGTGGCTGTCTGTCTATCCAGCAATGTTGCCAGTATTGGGCTGCCAATGTGCATAATGAGGAGCAAGGTACCATGGGTATAGGCCGGACAGGGTGGCCTGGCCAGGGTGCATCTGCACAGGGCATAGGGCAGTGACAGGCATATTGTAGTGCCCGGCCACCACCTACACAGACAAGGTGACCTCAGTATATCCTGCTGAGAGATCACTATCACCCTGACTGTGCAGTGACCACAGCATGGCTAGGCACTCCTATAGTGCTATCTAGTATTTCTCTCATGTGATAAATATGGGTTTCCTTTTGGGGCCCAGTTACTGATGTATCTGCTTGCTGTGTATGCTGACATCCCAGTTCTGGGTGCAGGCCTCTCCACTGGGCACTAGCAGACTGTTTGCAGCTGGTAGGTGTTGTGATGGAGTGGCTTGCAGGGTGCAGTGGCTGATGGCTTGCACCAGGGGAATATCAGATAGTGGTCGGGTGCAGCATACCATATCCAGGCCTAATGTCTGTCTGCTGTTGTGTTATGGCTGTGTACAGAGCTGCATTGACTGCCCTGTGGGGTGTCTGTTCCTCAGCAGGACTAGGGTTAATGTTCCCCTCTACTTCCACCTTTGCAGGGAGGTAGACTGTGGGTCTTTTGATGGGAGACCCTGTTTGCCACCCTCAGCCCTGGGGGAGGGGGGTGGTGGTGCATGGAGGCTACACCTGACTGAAACAGACAAAGATGTCCAAGGTGGTCCTGCAGAACCTACCTATCTCACACAGTAACACAGCTTTGGACCTGCGCCATGGCCGGTGCTGTGGACCTGGTGCTGGGCACCTCACTGCACCCTCAGGGTGAGCACAGTACCCGCACAATGTGTCGGTGTGTAGCTACTCTGTGCCAGTACCCCCTATCAGGCCGAGGTGCTGGGGGGGTGCACATGGTCAGTTCTCCCTACCAGGCCGAGGTGCTGTGGGGGTGCATTCCTCATGGTGTGTATCTGTGGACAGCTGATTTGCATGTGCAGTGCATCTTGGGTGTGACTGGCCCAATCCAACCCTGTGAAACTCCAGCAGCTGCTCACAGGCTCTGATAACCCATAGGCCATCACACATACATCTGTTAGCATAATGCATAGGTGCAGGACACCCTACAATGTCTGTAATATCAGATGCCCACACTGGTAAAAACACACGTATCCACGCACGTAAACAAACACGTACCCACGCACGTACTGACGCACAATTGTACGCGCGCAGCTACGCACGCAACCTCGCACGTATCAACTTACGTGGCTAAGCACACTCCGAGGGAGTTTTTCTGACACCAATACTCAGCGTAACGAAAAACATGCCTCCTCTTTCCCTCTGTAATGTGCAGGGTGATGCCTGGGACAGCCTTCTGCGTTAGGCACACTGGGGACTCGAACCCATGCTGCCTGTAACAGCGGTCAGTACCGTAACCATTGTGCTACAGCTCTGTTTCAGTGCTTTGTGTCTGTACGTCTTCTTATGATTACCGCGCAGTAACGCGGCACGGCGCCCGGTAACGCTCGTTACGTTTTCTAACGCGCGGTAGTGGTAACGATGTACCGCCCATGTCCTTATTTGGGGTTTCTTTCACTACCGCGGCTCCTAACGCGAATTGCACTAACGCACTTTAGTAAACATGCCCCTATGTATCGAGTACCACCTTGCCCAGGGTTTCAGAAGACTCAGTTACGACATCATTCTATGGTGGTAGAGTCCGCCATGAGGTGGATTAAGAGTGCTAAACGACACTCTTCCAATCCACCAGGTCATGAGTCTAGAACACTGGATGCCTTTGGTCATCAATGCTTTCAGTCCTCCATGCTATCAGCAAGAATCAGTTCCTATATATTATACATGGGAATGTTTCTTGAGCAGGTTACAAAAGACTTGGAGCTTTTGAACCCTTTTCTTCAAGAGGATAAACAGACAGATTATTTGGCTTTGGTCAAACATGCTCAAAATGTCTCTAAGTTTATGAATCATGCTACCTTTGACTGTTTTGAATGTATTAGCAGAACGTCTGCTATATCCATAGGAGCACGTCGTATTGCCTGGCTCCAAGCTTCAGACTTGGAGGAATGGGTGCAAGATAAGCTGGGTAACATTCCCTGCACAGCAGAAAATCTCTTTGGCAGCTTAAAGCTAATGAAATTGACACTGATAATACAACTTTAGACAGGTTGTCAAAATTTACAGCTAACCCAGCTAAGAAAAAGTTTTTCAAAAAAACTTTTTTCTCTAAAAAGAAGAAATTCTATCCATCTTCCTCCCAGCAAACACATGTTCCCCAGAAGGGGCAACAACAAACTAGACAAAGAAAGATACAAGCTCAGAAGGCTCAGCAGACCCAGCCTCCTCAGGGTCTTTGACTGTTGTCTAGAGAACTTAGCCATTCTTCTTGTTCTAAGCCCAGAACCTTTAAATATTCCAGGCCGTATTTGCCATTTTTACAAAAGATGGAAACAAATCACTTCAGAAAACTGGACTCTATCTATAGTGAGTCTGGGATACAAGCTTCATTTCCTCAGTTTGCCCCATCCACGCTAATAAAACAGTTCAAATCTCAACCACCGGTCTCAGACCTGTTGTGGCAAGAGGTCACCTCTCTTCTGGTTCAAGGGGCTATAGAAGAGGTTCCAAAGTCCCAGCAGGGCACAGGATTCTATTCCCCCTATTTTCTCATTCCAAAGAAATCAGGGGGAGTAAGACCAATCCTGGACCTCAGAGAATTAAACAAATATTTAGTCCGAGACAGGTTCAAGATGATCTCCCTCGGCACTCTTCTTCCATACCTTCATGAGCAAGATTGGCTATGTTCTCTGGATTTAAGGGATGCTTACATGCATATCCTTAATCATGCAGATCACAGAAAATTACTTTGATTCCTAGTCAAGGAAAGACATTTTCATTACAGGGTCCTTCCTTTTGGGCTGGCCTCTACTCCAGGGGTCTTCACAAAATGCATGGCAGTAGTAGCAGCATTCATGAGGACTCTGTCTTCCCTTACTTAGACGATTGGCTCATTCGAGCACCGTCAGCTCCAGAGGCAAGTCGTGCTCTTTCCTGAGCAATGCAAATACTGCAGTACTTAGGATGGATCATAAACCTTCCAAAGTCCCAGCTCATCCCATCTCAATCCCTCAAGTTTATAGGGGCTCGCTTGGACACACAGCGGTCAAAGGCTTTCCTTCCTCAGCCTCGCTGTCTGTGCATCATCGAACTAGCATCTCAAGCAGTGCTACAAACCTTCCTCATTGCTCGACAGATGCTTCGACTTCTAGGACACATGGCATCCACAGTCCATGTGATTCCTTATGCACGCCTTCATATGCGAGCGGCCCAGTGGACCTTAGCTTCCCAACGGTCCCAGGCCTCAGGATGCCTGTCAGACAAGATCAGAGTTACCACACGCCTGATTGCGTCTCTGCATTGGTGGCAATCTCTGGAAAACCTTACAGTAGGCTCTCCTTTTCAGCAACCCCTACCTCAGGCTGTCCTGACGACAGATGCATCCAAGTTGGGTTGGGGAGCCCACTTGGGCGATCTGTCCACCCAGGGTCTCTGGACCCCACAGGAGGCTTCTCTTCAAATAAACCTCCTAGAACTAAGGGCCATTTCCAATGCTATTCGAGTCTTTTGCTTTCATCTCGTAAGCAAAACAGTTCTGGTGCAAACCGACAATCAAGTGGCCATGTTTTACCTAAACAAACAAGGCGGAACAGGCTCTCTGCAATTATGCAATGAAGCTTTGCAACTGTGGGCCTTTGCCAGAGAGCATCACATTCATTTGTTGGCAGTATACCTTCCAGGCATTCGAAACGTTTGGACAGACAGGCTCAGTCGAGTCCTGTTGCCACACGAGTGGTCTGTCCACTCATATCAACTTGCCCGAGTGTTTCATGTCTGGGGAACACCAGACATAGACCTTTTTGCAAGTCCACAGAATGCCAAACTTCTCCGGTACTGTTCCAGACTGCCAGCTCAGAATTGTCAGGCAAGGGATGCATTCCTGCTCCATTGAGGCCAGGAGTTTCTCTATGCCTTCCCACCAATTCCCCTAATTCCAAAAATCTTATTCAAACTCCAGAGAGACAGAGGTCGCATGATACTCATAGCTCCCTGCTGGCCAAGGAAAACATGGTATCCCCTTCTCTTAGGTCTCTCTTGAGCCACTCCTCTGGAGTTGGAGAGTGCTCCGGATCTTCTGTCCCAGAACAACGGATCCCTACTGCACCCCAATCCCCAGTCCCTTCATCTCAAGGCCTGTCTACTCAAGGCATAGAACTTCAACGTCTAGGCCTTTCACAACAGGTGAAGGATATTCTTCTGGCTTCCAGAAAACCTTCCACAAGGCGTTCTTATTCTTTTAAGTGGAAGAGGTTCTCAATCTGGTGTTCCCAGAGGGGACTTAATCCTCTCTTGGTACCGGTAGAGTCCCTTCTGGACTATCTCCTTCACTTATCAGCTTCTGGTCTCAAGACCAATTCTGTTAGGGTCCATCTTAGTGCTATTGCTGCATCTCATAAACCCTTTGATGGACAACCAATTTCCTCTCATCCTCTTGGTTCAAGGTTTATGAGGGGTCTCCTTTTAACTAAGCCTTCCATCAAACCACCTCCGGTGGCATGGGATCTTAATATTGTTTTGGGTCAACTCATGAAGCCACCCTTTGAACCTTTAGCTACTTCAGAGCTAAAGTTCCTTTCATGGAAATTCATTTTCCTAATTGCTATCACTTCTGCAAGGCACATTAGTGAGCTACAGGCTTTAGTGGCTGACCCACCTTATACGAGGTTTCATCATGACAAAGTAGTCTTGAGGACTCATCCTTATTTTATGCCAAAGGTGGTATCACCTTTTCATTTAAACCAATTGGTTTATCTTCCAGTCTTCTTTCCTAGGCCTCATGCCTCCAGTGTGGAAAAAAATCTTCATACCTTAGATTGTAAATGAGCTCTGGCTTTTTATCTTCACAGAACTCAGCCATTTAGAAAGTCTTCTCAGCTTTTTCTGGCTTTTGACTCTAGTCATTTAGGACTCCCAGTCACTAAAAGAACTCTCTCTAAGTGGATTGCAGACTGTATTTCCTTTACCTATCAGAGTAAAGGAATCCCTCTTGAAGGCCATGTCATGGCTCACAATGTTAGAGCCATGGCAGCCTCAACAGCTAATCTTTGGTCATTTGCTATTGATGAGATCTGCAAAGCAGCAACTTGGGCTTCTGTTCATACTTTCACTGTCCACTATTGTTTGGACAAGGACTCCCGTTGGGATGCCTTGTTCAGTCAGGCTGTTCTACAGCATCTCTTCCATTCCTAGATCAACTCCTTCCCACCATCCACTTTTGGATGCCTGAGGTCCCTGGGAGGAAGCATGGCCCATCTTACTTAGATCCGCAACATGCTGGGGTCATCCCTAGGCATTTTAGCTGGGGACTCCCCAAATGTGAAGACTACATTCCTGCTTATTCCTGGAGATAGCGTAGTTACTCACCTGTAACAGGTGATCTCCGGGAACAGCAGGAATAAGTCTTCACAACCCACCCACCTCCCCTAGGAGTTGTCTTTCTCTATCCTCTATTTTTCTTCTACTTCTCCCCTTTGGTCTCAGCTTTCAACTCAACTGAAGTGAGAGAGGTAGTTGGGCGGGAAGGCAGCACGCATGCATGGTGGAAGCTTCCAAAAGCTTTCTTTTTGGGACGCTGGGGAGCGTTCCCACGCAGGCTCCGTCGGTGCCGACAGTACCCATATGTGAAGACTTATTCCTGCTGTTCCTGGAGATCACCTGTTACAGGTGAGTAACTACGCTTTTTTGGGAGGGAGGAGTGGCTCAGTGGTTGGGACAGGTTACCTCAGGCCGGAGGGCCGGGGGTTCAATTCCCACATGGGGACAAGTAACCTCAGGCTGGAGGGATTGAGGTCTCTAGTCCCATGGCTGCTCCTTGTGGCCTTGGGCAAGCCACTTAACCCTCCATTGCCTCAGGTACACTTAGATTGTGAGCCCTTCGGGGACAAGGGAATAAAAGTACCTGTTAGTATATACATGTAAACCACTCTGATGCGTAAGTAAAGGGCAGTATATCAAATGCCTAACCATAACCATAACATAACCATAAAACATGATGACATATAGTTGAAATATTTCCAATTATTTCTTAAGATATTGTACACAACATACCTAAAATGCAAGGGTGTCAATAATATTGACAGCAATTATATGACAAGAGCAGCCCTAAGCTTGGGAGCTGCCCACTTGTGTTCCTGACTCAATCCTGATTGTCGATGGGAAAAGTAATGTTGCTCACCTTAACAGGTGTTTTTCATATATAGCAGGGTTGATAAGGCTTGTAGTCCCTCCCACCTCCCTGAAAGTTGCATTTTGTTAAGCTGAAGGGACCACTGCAGCTAGGAAAGGTCACTCATGCTCAGAGCTTTAGTGTAAAGGTAGAGAAGCTTCAACTTTTAGTGCCACTGCCAAAAGTGCCTTCTAAATCGAAGTATGCTTATGTTTATTATGTTTGTTTATTAGGCTATTTGCTATACCATGCCTTTGTGACATCAGAACGGTGTACAATCCAAAAATATCCACAGGCCAGAAAAAGAAAAAGAACTACAATTTAAGACAGGAAAGGGAGAAAAATCAATCAAGACAGAAGTCAGACAACATAAATAAGCGGAGTCAGACAATGGGTGAAGGGAGGTCAAAAGCGGAGGAGAATAAATGGGTTTTGAGTATTGACTTGAATTTGACGTAGGTCTGTTCCAATCCTTAGGGCTGGACCCAATAAAAAGAAAGCTGACTGGTGGGTGGATTGTAAATGAGCATGAGATGGTGATGGAAGGTGAAGGCTGTTGATATGTGCTGAGCGAAGACTGCATGTAAGGGTGTGAAATTGGAGGAGATCTGCCAGATACTGTGGGGTGTAAGTATAGATAGCTTGATGAACCAAAGTAAGGATACGATATTCAAAGGGGAGCCAGTGGAGCTGAAAAAGAAGAGGGGTGACATGATCTCGACGTGTAGTGTGTGTAATCATTTGGGCTGCCACATTTTGGATCAATTGGAGTCTGTGGAGTTGAACTTGAGGAGTACCAGAAAGTGCAGAGTTACAAAAATCTACACGGGACATAACTAAGGATAATAGAAGAATAGTTTATACTTGGGAAGTGAGGAAAGGATGTATTGCCTGGATTTGACAAGATAGTAGAAAGATCTTTTGGTAAACTGAGAGATATGATCCTTAAAGGAAAGATCAGGGTCAAGAATTACTCCAAGATAGCGAAGGATAGCCACCAAGGGAGATTGAAAAGAACTGGAGCTATCAGGGGGCAGGTGCTTCCATGTGTAAACCACATGGCTGAGGTTTTGGCCAAATTGAGATGAAGACAGTTTGTGGTTAACCATTCAGAAACTTGAGAGAGGCAAGAGTTGAGAGGAGAAAGGTCTGGCTGAGAGGGGTGGTATGGTGGAGTAGAATGATGTTGCTGTCATAGTAATAATCGGACAACCCTGACTGCTGGATGAAAAGAGCAAGTGGTGCAAGGAACTATTGAATAGAAGGGGTGCCAAAATTGAATCCTGAGGAACACCACAGTAGAGGAAATGGGTCAGAAGTGGTGCTGGAGGTGACTTCGAAAGATTGGGAGAAAAGGAAAGAGTGAAACCAGTGATAAACAGAACCCTGAAAGTCAGCATCACATAACCGGGAAAGGAGAATTGAGTGGTCCATAAGATCAAAAGCTGTCGAAAGATCCAAGGATACTGCCACAGAAACATCACCATGATCATGTGAGGTGTGCAGCTCATTAAGAAACACAAGTAGGACAGTTTCAATGCTATGACCAGGACAGAAATCTGATTGGTTGGGATGATGAAGAAAATGAATTGAGTCGCAGTGATATGAGAGTTGGGCTAAGACAGCTTTTTCAATAATTTTTGAGAGAAAGCAGAGATTGGAGACTGGGTGGTAGTATGCTGGATCAAGGAGGTCAAGGGATGGCTTTTTCAAGAGGGGACAAACTAAGGCATGCTTCCAAGAGTTGGGAAAAATTACAGAGGAAAGAATAGAATTAGACATGGAAAGAATGGAGGGCATGAGAGGGTTTGAGGAGCCATGGTGATGGTATCGGATCAGGGGAGCAGTTAGTCTTATGTGAAGTGGAAATAGATTTGACAAATTCTGTGGCAGTAAGAGGATGAAATGTGGCCCACACATGAGACAACGGGGAGGTAGGGGGAGGGGGGGAGGAGAAGGTGAAGACAGTGGAGGTGGGCATGATGGTAGTGAGGACCAAAGGTCCTGAATTTTGTGGCAAAAAAGGAGGCCAGTTTGGAGAGGCTGGGAGCTGGGGACTGGGTGGAGAGTAACCAAAGAGGAACTGGGTTGAAGTTCAGTAAGGGACCTGAGTAGAGCTGATGTGTGGAGTTAGGGGTGGTGGAGATAGCCTTAGAGAAATACATCCATTTGGCCTGATGCACACAAGAGTGGTATTGCAGATGATGTTCCTTGAAATACTGAAGAGCTACGGCTGAGCGAGACTTCCTCCAGAGGGGTTCTGCTCAGCAAAGGTGGGAGCGGAGTAGGTAAAGCTCAGAATGGTACCAGGGCTGACGGGAAGGGTGGCATGGGGGACAGAGCTGCAAAGGGGCTAATTGGTCAAGGGTGGAGGAGAGATTAGTATTCCATTGAGAAACCTGCGTGTTAGGGGAGAGGGAAGGGATATCATCTGGAAAAAATTGATCCGCTGCAGGGAAAAGTTGGAGGGTAAGGCGGGGGGGGGGGGGTGATATGGCGAGAGAAGCACATAGGAACCTGATGAGAGTGGGCAAGGGGGACTGAGGAGGTGCTCATGGTAGGTAACGCGAGCACCAAAGAAAAAAACAGAAATGATCAGTCTAGAGTAGGGGCCTAGCAGTGAATCTAGAAGGCAGAAGATTGGAGCTAGATGAAGTGATGACCAGGTCAAGAGTACATGAAACACAAAGAGCAAGAGTCGTGTGATGGTCACAGGAATCTTTATTCAGTAAAACCCCAACGCGTTTCGGCAACGCCTTCCTCAGGGGGCATGCAGCTTGCAATATAAAATGTAATAAAATAAACAATATTGTCATTTATACAATAAAACAATATTTATACATTCAAAACAGAAAACATGAATAATTAATTAAAACATAATGATTAAAGAATAATGGTTAACAAATGGTTAAAAAATAGTTAAAAAATAATGAGAAAACGCAGGACAGCAAAGGCAATAAATATATTAGAAATAAGATTATACACTTGTTGTGGAAAAAACAGTTGTTATGGTATAATTCAAATGTACAGGCAAATACAAGTCCAACTTGTGGTGTAATACACATGTGAGGTGGTGTACAGAGTTATGCTCTGGCTGTAAGATCAAATAATAAAGCAGGATTATAATATCAAACAAGTGAATGCATTTTATATGGTACTATGATACTAAACGATCGTAGTGACAATGCCATCTTTTAAAATTAATACTGTGTTCTAATTTATATCATGTGAGAGGCATATTTAGAAAACATGTTAAGAACCCTAAGGGGTATGTTTACTAAACTGCGTTAGTGTGATTCGCGTTAGGAGCTGCGTTAGTGGAAGAAATGCCAAAAAAGGACATGGCGCGTTATAAGGCGCCGCGCAGCAACAATCGTTACAGGGCGCGTTACTGCGCGTTAAGCTTAAGAAGGCGCGCAGACACCCAAATACAGAAACAGAGCTGTAGCACAATGGTTACTACACAGACTGATGGTACAAGGGTCATGGGTTTGATTCCCCAGTGTGCCTAATGAATAAGGCTGGCTGAGGCGTCATGTGTAACCCTTTGAAGGCCTACTATAATATTTTAATCCAGATTCTGCAGCCGGGTTAATGTTTGCACATGTCAGGAAAATTGTACCCATCTTATTCAATATGTTCCAATAGTGACATTCCCTCTGCCATGGTCATGTATTATATACCATTTGATAGGAATATTTAGGCAGAAGTTTGGATCCCGAAAGTTTTGGGCTTGGCCTGGAAAGGGTTAAGTATTGGGCTGTGAGGAAGTTTAGTTGTACTTTAATAGTGCTGCCAGCAAACACACCCTCACAGTGGCGTAACCTAAGGTGCCACATAAGGCACCCTAGAAGGCACTCCATAGGGCACATTATAAAGTGCGCTGTCTGCCAAGGCACCCTATAATGTCCCCTATAGGACACCATATAAGGCATCTTATAAGGCGCTTTATAGGGCGCCCTAAGGTGACAGTACCCTGAGGGTGTTTCTGCTGGCAGCACTAATATACAATAAAAATAGACAATGCCTAAGACAGCCCTATTGATAAACCCCACTGTGGGTTCTGAACCCATGACCTCTGGCTCCACAGGAAGTGAAGTAACCAGTGGGCTAGAGCTGCTAACAAACAGCTAGCTGGCTACAGGAGGACTGCACGGCACCACACCCATGTTCTGCTGTGGTTACCAGGATAGGGTCAACCCATCCGTACCCATGATGCACAGCACATGTAAATCAGCAGTCTACATCTGATCACAAGATGGGGTATGCACCCCACAG
This sequence comes from Ichthyophis bannanicus, assembly GCA_033557465.1. Classification (NCBI taxonomy): domain Eukaryota; kingdom Metazoa; phylum Chordata; class Amphibia; order Gymnophiona; family Ichthyophiidae; genus Ichthyophis; species Ichthyophis bannanicus. Next base: position 935,212,938 of record CM066033.1, on the reverse strand, counting down.
CACCTCAGCCTGGTAGGGGGTGCCGACGGTGTGTGTTAGTGGCACAGAGTAGCTACAGACCGTCACAGTGTGCGGGTCCTGTGCTCACCCTGAGGGAGAGGTATGGTGCCCAGCACCATTCTCACCGCACCTGGCTTTGCTGAGATAGGCTATGCTGCAGGTCCCCATCAGTGCCAATGTGTGATAGGTAGTCCTTGCAAACACCCCTAGGATATGCCTGTGTTCATCTGTATGTCACATATAGCCCTTGTGGACTATGATGCACCCAGAAAAGTGCATACCCTGTGTGGGTGCCATGGTCATATGATGTAAGAGAATGGGGGTGTTGGGACCCACAGGGAGATTACATACCACCACCCAATGCACCCTCTGGGGCTCAGGGTGGAGGACAGGATCTCCCGCCAACAGATCCACTTTCTAGCCCCCTGCAATGGTGGCAGTAGAGGGGACCATCACCCCAGTCCTGCTAGGGATCAAACACCCTACATGGCAGGCAATGCAGAGCTGTACACATCCATAAAGCAATAGCAGACAGAAGGCCTGGAAACGCACAGCTGCTGCCCCCCCCCATCTGACAATCTGCAGCAGCAAGCCTCCAGCCGCTGCACCCTGCAAGGTGTTCCAGCAACACACATACTAGCTGCAAACAGTCTGCTAGCTAGTCCATAATGCATAGTCCCGGAGGAGATGCGTGTAACCAAAACTGGGAGGGCAGCATACACACCAAGCAGATAAGTCAGTGATCGGGACCCAAAAGAGAACCCATAAATATCATATGAGAGAAATACCATATAGCACTATGGGGGAACCTAGCCATGCTGTGGTCACTGCTCAGTCAGGGTGAGAGTGACCTCCCAGCAGGACATGCTGTGGCTACTCTGTCTGTGCAGGTGGTACCGGGCACTACAATGTACGAGCCATTGCTCTATGCCCTGTGCAGATGCGGCCAGGCTAGGCCACCCTATCCAGGCTATTCCCACAGTACCTTGCTCCTCATTATGCACATTGGCAGGCCAATACTGGCAACAGTGCTAGCAGTGTGGGCTGTGGAGGGTGTTGGCAGCCACCACACACTGGATAGACAGACACACACTCCCCACACCTATGCCAGCATTGTGCAACTATAGAGGTGTTGGGCAGCCCAGGCCACCACACCAGTCCTGGGCACAGTTCAGGCATGGCTATGGTATGCAATACTGTAGAAGTCACTCCCCAGGTTGGTAAATACTGTCAGACACAGGACCTGTAGCACACTCCACAGACATCAGAAAGGTTGCTATGATGCAGCTCACTCAGAAAATTGTACTTAACCTAGGAATTGCTATCTGCCAGTAATCATAGCAAACGTTTGATAGATGTGCACTATATTCCCAGGTTTAGGGTGGCATTACTAAGGTATGCAAGTGCTAGTATTGGGAGATGCACGCAGAGCCCAAAGTCCTGCCTCTCCAGGAGGCTTTGGATAATGGGGCCTGTGGGTCCGGGTGTGTCTGCCCCTGTTGGCTGCTGCTTTATGGCAGAGGTTCCCAACTCCAGTCCTGCGGTGCCAAACACTGTTCAGGTTTTCATGCTGTCCCTCATGAATATGCATGAGATACATCTGAATACCAGCGGGGTGGCGCATAGAAATGCAGCACAGGCATCTTTATCAGAGGCAGCATGGAACCGGAATGGTGTTTGGCCCTCCAGGACTGCATTTGGGAGGCTCTGCTCTAGGTAATGTGCATGTTTATGGTGTCTGTGCTCTGTAGGGTAAAATGTAGGTGTTTTGGGCATGTTTACGTCATCTGCAAGAAAGGTTCTGTCTGTATTAGCACGTTATAGTAGTGGGTAAAATATGAGGACTGGGTTGGCGGAAACCACAGCTGGGACATGAACCTGTGACCTTCTGCTTCTAGAATACACTGGTTTTGTGCACTGCACCACCATGTTATCACAGAGATGGTGCATTCCCTGGTGATATCATGACTGTTGGTCAGACAGGGCCTGTCTGTTGCAGTGCATGGCACCCACCTACACAGGGCTAGGCCACGGTCTGCTGTGGGCAGCTGCCACTGCTCCCTCCACCACCAGTATCCCTCAGCCACCATGCTGACATGCCCTTCTGCTGGGGAGCTGGTGGTGCGCAGTCTCAGGCCATCCAGTGTGCAGGTAGGCGGCTGCCTATGGTGCGGGTTCTGGGGTAGGGGTGCCTGCATAGACGTCCACGCTCCCCCCCAGCCCCGCCTGCCAATGTTCCGTGCCCTTGGGGGTAGCTGTTGGGTACTATCCCCTGTGACACTTTGGGAAACACACTCGTGCCCATGTTGGGCCTTCAGCAGTTGCTGTCTGGCTGCTCCGCTGTTTCAGCATTCGTATGGGCCACCTAGGCATCGCCCTAGTCCGCACTGTGGCCCAGCTCCACCACAGCATGTGCCGCCTGCAGCCCTCTGTATCCCCTTCTCCGGCATCTGTCCAGTTGCCGTTCCGACATGCCCGCCCTGATGTTGCGGGACATGTGCACGCCATAGGAACCCTGTCCGATGGTGGGGAAAACCCTGAGCAGCGCTATTTCACTGTGGGCTCATTCACCTTGTATGGGGACGGAGTATAGACCCTTCCACGATTTATATCTGTTCTATGGAGCTTACTCGGAGGGGGGGAGGGGTTGATGTTTCTCATTGATACAACTATTGGCCAGCTTGGTTATTGTTTCCAGTTTGTTGGGGTCATTTTCAGTGTTTCTGTGCCCTTTTGTTCTGTGCACATGTATCACACTTATCACTTTTGTTTGGTTTCCCTGCCTGGGCTGTACATTGCTGACACTGAAATGGTTTCTCTCCCCTGTAATGTGCATTTAACGGCAGGTTTTCATTCGCGTTGGAATTCAGCTCTGAAAATAAGCGCGTTAGTGTGAGGGGAGCCTCTCCCCGCCCACTCTCCGCCCACTGACCCCTTCTCTCCGCACTCTCTCCACCTTCTGCGGTGTTTTACCGTGCCGCGGAGCATTACGATCGTTAGCGCATCATAATGCGCGTTATGTACGATTACCGCAGTTTAGTAAACATACCCCTAAGTGTCATGAATAGATGGTAATATTATATAAACTAGAGATGCCAACTGAATATAAATGTAACTTTTAGAAAACTTACAGTCATACATTGAATGGGAGAGACAAGGGTTTCTGGTCTAGTGACTAGAAATCCAAATTGTATCTCTCAAATCATATATTAATACATTATTCTGAAGCATGCATGGCTAAATTGTTCTACTACAGAGTATATAAAAGTAAATCTAATACTATATAAAAATATTAAAAAAGTCTGAAAAACCAAGCCACAGAATATAGAAAAGTCGGTGAAAAACCAAGCCACAGAATATAAGAACGCGTACTAAACAGCAAAGAAATTATATGCAGATAGAGTGTGTAAACCAATGTATAAGCCTAAAAAGGATTCAAACAGTGTTGTATCAACCAACTGCTAGTTGTGATTGATCACTGCAGTAAATAAACAGTGTCTAAAAGCACTGACATTTAAGGTGAAATCAATGTGTCACACCCTAAAACGTGATTAAATTTCTAAATAGTACAACACATACATGTATGTGCAAAATGCAAATGAATACTAAGTAAACTGATGCTTAAATGCTTTTAAATATTGGGGTAATAGGCGGTGCTTAAAAAATTGCTAACCTTTAAATAAAATCAAAATGTCACGACGTGAAGCATTTGCCTTCAGGGTTGAGAAGCAATACTTCAAAACTATAGAAATGTGAATGAATAGAATGCGTGAGTAAACCAATGTGTATGTATGTGAACTGCAAGACAATACCGAACAGACTGGCTACTGATTGCTATGAACGCTCCGAATAAAGAACAGTATCCAAAAAATATATATATTGACCTTCAAATGTGAGTGCGAAATCTCACACCGTGAAACGTTTGTAGCCAAGATGAAGAAACTGGCAAGTGTAGTGAGCTCTTTTCTTATAGACGCTGAAAATCGCGCCAAAATGTAGCTGAAACTTGAGCATGTGGGCGGAGTGTTGTCGCCGATCAAACTTGATGCAGTGCAAGTGTAAGGAAAATGCTGTGTGGTGCATGTGCCCTCCAAAGAAACTGGAACTAACAATGTGATTAATGAGTCAAGTATAAACAAAAACTATCCTTATGGGTTTAAAACCGATCCCAAGGAGGGACATACGATTGTATTAAAAAGTGAAATATACTTATCTCATGTCTTATCTGTGGAAAAGGATTTTTGTTAGGAAAACATTTGTAGATGATTGTTAACATTAAATTACGCAGGTATCTGGGCAACACTTATATAGTTGATCATTTGATGAAACCCATATATTTGAAAATATATTTTTCTTGCAACAAAAACTTAAGTAGAAATGTTGATTAACTTAATTTGTTAATACTTGGTATGTATAAAGCACGCTCGAAATGAGACAACTTTATCTATTTATAGAGAGCAATCTTAAAAGTGAGAATAGTTGTGAAATATCATCATTCTCATAAAGCTCATGAACATATGAACTAAATAACCCTGGGTAAAAGATATATTGAGATAGTAGTATTTATTAACTTGATTTATTGCTTGCTACCTTAGGGGTTGTCAGACGGCTGCCTGGGTGAGAATCTTCACACTCTTGGCAAGTGCATATTTCTATATGATTTGCAAGGTATTGTGGGCAATGTAGTTCATTCACACCAGACACAGCTGCTGACAATAATTTAGTTGTGCTCTTGGGTAAAGCCAATAAGATATTTATTTATGGGGTTATTTCTCCCAACACAGATATGCTTGGTAGCACATAAATTAGGTTACTTGCTTTCAGTGTTAACTTGGAAAAATAAAGTTAAAATCAGGAAAACAACAAATGAAAAGTCACAAAGCAAGAAACAAACTGTTCTTTTCAGGTTAACTTCTGATTACTTCCCACATAGATACAGAAGTGATTCTCTCCTAGCTCACAAGCAATTAGGTAAGGCTTAATTGCTAGCAGTTACCAGCTGAAACCCCTTAGCTGGCTTGCCTTCCACTGTGTGGGTCAAATCCTGCTTCAGGAGCTTTTCTGAGTAGATTAAAGAACAAATTTGTATTTCTTTGTGATGGTGGCTGTACTTTATAACAGAAAGTTACCAACGGAGTTTAGATAGAGAGCAGTCCATATAAACAGGATCCTCATCTGCTATTATTCCCCCTTGTTCAACAAGCATGGGTTCAATATCATGGATTGGCACAGATGAATCTCTCAATGGAGCATTTTCAGGAGAATACTTGTTTCCCTGCTGTCTTTCAAGGTTATAGCTAGGGCATAGATCAGTGTTCATACCTGAGCTTCCATTGCTGCTAGAGTTCCTCTCTATATAGCCTGGCCAGTATGTAGTCCAGTTCTTATGTCCAGCCTTCCAATCCAGATCCCTGGACACTGGATCTCTCTTCACATACCTTCTGGAACAGGTCTTAGGGTCCCTTCCACGTGCAGCCGTCTCCCTCACAGGTAGCCTCTGGTGATTCCTAGCTCTGCAGCACCATTCCTCTGGCTTTCCCCAGTCCAATGGTGTATGCTGGCCCTTGGAATACCTCCCAGTATACGTACTGCTTTGGACTCTTCTAGACCTCTCAAAGGCTTTTCTCTTCCTTCTTCCAAAGGGTCTCTTTCCCTCTCTGTCCGTCCGGTTTGGCTTCTGCTTCTGATGATCCTTCAGATGTAACTGATGATCAAACTCAAGCTGATTCTCAGGATACTGAGGACAATTCTCTGGATATCCAAAGTGATCATGAAGATGGTCATCTGTAGAATAAACTCTACTCTTATTCTGCCTTGATGAGTGCTCCTCCCTAACACAGCGCAGCTGTGCTGAATCAGGCCCTGCCCTTTGAGATGAGTGCTTAGGGATTACCTCATAGCCCTCCTGATTGAACACACGTTTCCCCACTTCAGCTCCTCTAATGGCTGTTGGAAACCTGGTGCATTCTGGGACTGGTAGTCTTTTATGGGAAAATTCTGTTTTCTTATTTCTACCAGAACTGACAGGTTGCTTGTTCATAGTCACTTTACCTTTTCTATAGCTCCTTCCTGAGCTATGATAAGCTTCCTTATCACAGGGTATATTTACTAAACTGCGGTAAACGTGAATAACGCGTGTTGTATGACGTTAACGATTGTTAGCGTGCTATAGCGCATTAACGATCGTAAACGCGCTATCACGCGCTAACGAGCGTAATGCTCCGCGGCGCGGTAAAACACCGCAGAAGTTGGAGAGAGGGCGGAGAGAAGGGGTCAATGGGCGGAGAGTGGGCGGGGAGAGGCTCCCTTCACACCAACGCGCTGAATTTCAGAGCTGAATTCCAACGCGAATGAAAACCTACCGGTAAAAGCTCTTTAAAGGGGAGAGAAACCATTTACGTGTCAGCAATGTACAGCCTAGGCAGGGAAACCAAAAAAAGGTGATAAGTGTGATACATGTGCACAGAACAAAAGGGCACAGAAACACCGAAAATGACCCCAACAAACTGGAAAAAAACAACAACAAAGCTGGCCAATAGCGGTAGCAATGAGAAACATCAACCCCCCCCCCGAGTAAGATCCATAGAACAGATATAATTCGAGGAAGGGTCCATACTCCGTCCCCATACAAGGTGCATGGGCCCACAGTGAAATAGCGCTGCTCAGGGATTTCCCCACCATCGGACAGGGTCCTATGGCGTGCACATGTCCCACAACATCAGGGCGGGCATGTCGGAACGGGCAACCGGGCAGATGCTGGAAAAGGGGATACAGAGGGCTGCAGGCGGCACATGCTGTGGTGCAGCTGGGGCACAGTGCGGACTAGGCAGATGCCTAGGTGGCACCTAGAAATGCTGAAACTGTACAGCAGCCAGACAGCAACTGATAAGGGCTCAACATGGGCATGAGCGTGTCTATCACAGTGTCACAGGGGATAGTACCCAGCAGGTACCTCCAAGGGCACAGAACAGTGGCAGGCGGTGATTGGGGGACGTGCGGACAGATATGCAGGCACTCCTACCCCAGAGCCTGCACCATAGGCAGCTGCCTACCCGCACACAGGATGGCCTGAGACTGCGTACCACCAGCTCCACCAGCAGAAGGGCATGTCAGCATGGTGGCTGAGGGATACTGGTGGTGGAGGGGGCAGTGGCAGCTTCCCACAGCAGACCGTGGCCTAGCCCTGTGTAGGTGGGTGCCGTGCACTGCAGCAGACAGGCCCTGTCTGACCAACAGTCATGGTAGCACCAGGGAATGCACCATCTCTGTGAGAACATGGTGGTGCAGTGCACAGAACCAGTGTATTCAGAAGCAGAAGGTCACAGGTTCAAGTCCCAGCTGTGGTTTCCGCCAACCCAATCCTCATATTTTACCCACTACTATAACGTGCTAATACAGACAGAACCGTTCTTGCAGATGACGTAAACATGCCCAAAACACCCACATTTTACCCTACAGAGCACAGACACCATAAACATGCACATTACCTAGAGCAGAGCCTCCCAAATGCAGTCCTGGAGGGCCAAACACCATTCCGGTTCCATGCTGCCTCTGATGAAGATGCCTGTGCTGCATTTCTATGCGCCACCCCCATGGTATGCAGATGTATCTCATGCATACTCATGAGGGACAGCATGAAAACCCGAACAGTGTTTGGCACCGCAGGAATGGAGTTGGGAACCTCTGCCGTAAAGCAGCAACCAACAGGGGCAAACACACCCGCACCCACAGGCCCCATTATCCACAGCCTCCTGGAGAGGCAGGACTTTGGGCTCTGCGTGCATCTCCCAATACTAGCACATGCATACCATAGTAATGCCACCCTAAACCTGGGAATATGGTACACATCTATCAAAAGGTTGCTATGATTACTGGCAGATAGCAATTCCTAGATAAGGTCTTAGATAGTGCTGGGGAGGAGTCTGCTGTCTTGGTACATGTCGGTACCAATGACATAGGAAAATGTGGTAGGGAGGTTCTGGAGGCTAAATTTAGGCTTTTAGGTAGGAAGTTGAAATCCAGAACTTCCAGTGTAGGATTCTCCGAAATGCTTCCTGTTCCACGCGCAGGACCCAAAAGGCAGGCAGAGCTCCGGAGTCTCAATGCGTGGATGAGACAATGGTGCAGAGATGAGGGTTTTGGATTTGTTAGGAACTGGGGAACATTCTGGAGAAAGGAGGGGCTTTTCCGAAGGGATGGGCTTCACCTTAACCGGGATGGAACCAGGCTGCTGGCATTAACCTTTAAAAAGGAGATAGAGCAGCTTTTAAACTAGATATTAGGGGAAAGCCGACAGTCACCCAAGAGCGGATGGTTCGGAAGAATGTATCTTTAAAGGATACTACCAAAAGCAGAGAGGTTCCACAAAAGAGTAAAGTAGCCCAAATGCCCTCAAGTATGGAGCAGACTGAGCTTAAAGATCCCAAATTACCCATGTCTAACAATAGCCAAATTAATATGAGTAAAACACATTCTCTAAAATGCTTGTATGCAAATGCTAGAAGTCTAAAAAATAAGATGGGAGAGTTAGAATATATAGCACTAAATGAAAGGTTAGATATGATTGGAATATCAGAGACATGGTGGAAGGAGGACAACCAGTGGAACACTGTGATACCTGGGTACAAACTATATCGTAATGATAGAGCTGATCAAATTGGTGGAGGGGTTGCTCTCTATGTTAGAGAGGGCATTGAGTCAGAAAGGATTAAAGTTTTGCAGGAAACAAAATCTGCTGTACAATCTATATGGATTGAAATTCCATGTAAAAGGGGGAAGGCAATGGCAGTGGAGGTGTACTATCGAGCGCCTTGCCAGAATGACCAAATGGATATTGAAATGCTCAAAGAAATCAAGGAAGCTAACAAAAGTTACAGTGCAGTAATAATAATGGGTGATTTCAACTACCCCGGTATCGACTGGGTCAGTGTCACGTCAGGACATGCTAGGGAGATAAAGTTCCTAGATGAAATAAATGACTGCTTCTTGGAGCAGCTGGTTCATGAACCGACCAGAGGGGAAGCCATATTAGACCTAGTCCTTAGTGGAACACCAGATCTAGTGCAAGAGATAAGGTTGTTGGGGCCACTTGGCAATAGTGATCATAGCATGATCGCCTTTGATTTAATTAGTGGAGGAGGGATAGTAAGGAAATCCACAGTACTACCTTTTAACTTTCGAAAGGGAAACAATGATAAAATGAGGACAACAGTTAAGAAAAAACTAAAAGGAGCAGTTGCAAAGGTTAAAGACGTACATCAGGCTTGGCTGTTGTTGAAAAATACTATCTTGGAAGCCTAGACCAGCTGTATTCCACTCTTTAAGAAAAGTGGAAGGAAGTCCAAAAAACTGCCTGCATGGTTTAAAGGTGAGGTCAGAGAGGCTGTTGTTGCCAAAAAAGCATCTTTCAGGAAATGGAAAAAAGAGCCAAACGACGAAACCTGGAAACAGCACAAGCACTGGCAAGTCAAATGCAAGGCATTGATAAGGCAGGCAAAGGGAGAATTTGAGAAGAAGCTTGCTGCGGAAGCAAAAACGTGAAGTAAAGACCTTTTCAAGTACATTCGTAGCAAAAAAACTGTGAGAGAGTCAGTTGGTCCATTAGATGATAAAGGGGTTAAAGGAGCACTAAGAGGCGACAAGGCGATAGCGGAGAGATTGAATGAATTCTTTGCTTCAGTCTTTACTGAGGAAGATGTAGGGATGTTACCCATGACTGAAGTGGTATTTAAAGGTGAGGAAGAATTGAAGGAAATATCGATACATCGTGAAGATGTATTACAACTATTAGATAAACTGAAGAGTAGCAAATCACCTGGACCGGATGGTATACATCCAAGGGTGTTGAAAGAATTGAAATACGAGATTGCAGACCTGCTATTAGTAATCTGTGAACTATCATTAAAATCATCTCTAATACCTGAAGATTGGAGGATCGCAAATGTAACACCAATTTTTAAAAAGGGTTCCAGGGGTGATCCGGGAAACTACAGACCGGTGAGCCTGACATCAGTACCGGGAAAAATGGTAGAAACCATCATAAAGAATAAAATTACTCAGCATGTAGATAGTCATGACCTAATGGGAGACAGCCAACATGGCTTTAGACAAGGAAGATCTTGTCTTACTAATCTGTTATGTTTTTTGAAGGAGTGAATAATCAGGTGGACAAAGGTGAGTCGGTTGATATTGTGTATCTGGACTTTCAGAAAGCCTTTGACAAGGTCCCTCATCAGAGACTTTTGGCAAAACTAGAGTCATGGGATAGGAGGCAGTGTACTATTGTGGATCAGGAACTGGTTAAAAGATAGAAAGCAGAGGGTAGGGCTAAATGGCCAATTTTCCCAATGGAGAAAGGTGAATAGTGGTGTACCCCAGGGATCTGTGCTGGGTCTGCTGCTTTTTGACATATTCATAAATGACCTGGAAAGTGGAATAACGAGTGAGGTTATCAAATTTGCAGATGATACAAAACTATTTAAAGTTGTTAAAACCCAAGAGGATTGTGGAAAATTGCAAGAGGATCTTGATAAATTGGAAGACTGGGCATCAAAATGGCAGATAAAATTTAATGTGGACAAGTGCAAGGTTATGCACCTAGGGAAGAACAACCCAAACTATGGTTACACGATGCAAGGTTCCACATTAGGAACCACCACCCAGGAAAAAGATTTAGGCGTCATTGTGGATACAATGTTAAAACCCTCGGCCCAAGGAATGGAAAATAAAACAAAAGATATTATAATGCCTCTATATCGTTCCATGGTGAGACCGCACCTTGAATATTGTGTGCAATTCTGGTCGCCGTATCTTAAAAAGGATATAGAGATTTTAGAAAAGGTTCAGAGAAGAGCCACCAAAATGGTAAAGGGGATGGAAGGATACTCCTATGAAGAAAGGCTAAAAAGGTTGGGGCTCTTTAACCTGGAAATGAGATGGCTGAGGGGAGATATGATAGAAGTCTATAAATTAATGAACGGAGTGGAACGGGTAAATGTAGATCGATTGTTTACCTTATCAGAATATAGAAAGACTAGGGGACATGCAATGAAGCTACAGGGTAAACTATTTAAGACTAATAAAAGAAAATATTTTTTCACTCAACGTGTAATCAAACTCTGGAATTTGTTACCGGAGGATGTAGTAAAGGCTGTTAGTGTAGCTGGGTTTAAAAAAGGTTTGGACAAGTTCCTGGAGGAAAGGTCCATAAACCATTATTAAGAAGGGACCCAGGATATCAATGCTTGAACCAATACAAGCATTGTGGAACCTGTGTCCCTTGGGGAAACTGCTAGGTACGTATGACCTAGATTGGCCACTGTTGGAAACAGAATACTGGGCTTGATGGACCTTGGTCTGACCCAGTATGGCATATCTTATGTTCTTATGTTCTTAAGTACAATTTCCTGAGTGAGCTGCATCATAGCAATCTTTCTGATGTCTGTGGAGTGTGCTACAGGTCCTGTGTCTGACAGTGTTTACCAACCTGGGGAGTGACTCCTACAGTATTGCGTACCATAGCCATGCCTGCACTGTGCCCAGGACTGGTGTGGTGGCCTGGGGTGCCCAACACCTCTATAGTAGCACAATGGTGGCATAGGTGTGGGGAGTGTGTGTCTGTCTATCCAGTGTGTGGTGGCTTCCAACACCCTCCACAGCCCACACTGCTAGCACTGTTCCCAGTATTGGCCTGCCAATGTGCAAGGTACCGTGGGAATAGCCTGGATAGGGTGGCCTGGCCTTGCCGCATCTGCGCAGGGCATAGGGCAATGGCTGGGACATTGTAGTGCCCGGTACCACCTACACAGACAGGGTGGCCACAGCATGTCCTGCTGGGAGGTCACTCACACCCTGACTGTGCAGTGACCACGGCATGGCTAGGTTCCCCCATAGTGCTGTATAGTATTTCTCTCATGTGATATTTATGGGTTTTCCTTTGGGGCCCAGTCACTGACTTATCTGCTTGTTGTGTATGCTGACATCCCAGTTCTGAGTGCATGCATTTCCACCAGGGACATGCACTATGGACTAGCTAGCAGACTGTTTGCAACTGGTATGTGTCTTGATGGAGTGCCTTGCAGGGTGCAGCGGCTGAAGGCTTGCTGCAGGAGAATATCAGATAGTAGTGGGGGTGCAGCTTAGCATATCCAGGCCTAATGTCTGTCTGCTATTGTGTTATGGATGTGTACAGAGCTGCATTGACTGTAGGTGTCTGTTCCCCAGCAGGACTGGGGTTGATGGTCCCCTCTACTGCCACCATTGCAGGGAGGTAGAATGTGGATCTGTTGATGAGGGACCCTGTTTACCACCCTCAGCCCTGGAGGAGGTGGGTGGTGGTACATAATTCTTTTAGGGGTCACACCTGACTGAGACATACAGATATATCCAATTTGTGTCTGCAGAAACTACCTATCTCCCACATTAACACTGCTGGGGACTTGCAGCATGGCCTATTTCTGCTATGGAAGGTGCTGTGGACCTGGTGCTGGGTGCCTCACTGCACCCTCAGGGTGAGCACAGTACCCTTACAATGTGACGGTGTGTATCTACTCTGTGCCAGTAACAGACACGGTCAGTACCCCCTACCAGGCCGAGGTGCTGTGGGGGTGCACATGGTCAGTTCCCCCTACCAGGCCGAGGTGCTGTGGGGGTGCATACCCCATCTTGTGTTCATCTGTGGACAGCTGATTTGCATGTGCAGTGCATCATGGGTATGGGTGGGCTAACCCTATCCTGGTGACCACAGCAGACTGTCTGTGTGGTGACGTGCAGTCCCTCTGCAGCCAGCCAGAGGCTTGCTAATAGCTGTAGAGCTGTAGCCCACTGGTTACTTCACTGCCTGTGGAGCCAGAGGTCATGGGTTCAAATCCACAGTGGGGTTGTTTGATAGGGCTGCCCAAAGCATTATCTCTTTTTAATATACATTATTGCTGCCAGCAAAAACACTCTCAGCGTACTGTACCCATAAGGTGCCTCAGAGGGCGCCCTATAGGGCACCTTATGGCTACCGTCCATATAATGTGCACTATACGTTATCCTGTGGAGCGACTTATAGGGTGCCCTATAGGGGACATTTTAGGGTGCCGTGGCAGACAGTGCACTTTATAATGTGCCCTATGGAGTGCCTTATAGGGTGCCTTATGCGGTACCTTCAGTTACGGCACGTGAGGGCGTGTTTGCTGGCAGCAATTAATAAAATACAAATGAAGTGCTGCAGGAAACAATACGTACATTGCAAAGCTGATGCCTCAGCCAGCCATACGTATTAGGCACACTGGGGAGCAAACTCATGAACCCTGTATCAGCAGTCAGTGCCTTAAGCATTGTGCTACACTGCTGTTCCTCCTTGCATGTCAGCGCACCTACTTCAGATTTCCATGCATTTAAATGCACAGTGCTGCCATCAAACACAGTGCTATGACCTTGCTGTGCCTCATCGGGCACCCTATATGGCGCCCTATAGGCCACCCTTTCAGCAACATTGTAGGTGCTGTGGTGGACAGTGCACTTTAAAATGTGCCCTCTGGGGTACCCTATGAGGTGCCTTATGCAGCACCTTATGTTACAATACTTTGAGGGTGTGTTTGCTGGCAGCACTAATTAAAATAAAAAAAAAATGCCTTCTAAAGCAATATTACCTATAACAGGTAATGCCTCAGCCAGCCTTCTTCATTAGGCACAGTGGGGGATTGAACCCATTACTCCTGCATCATTGGTCAGTGTCTTAACCATTGTGCTACCCTGCTGCTCCTCTTTGCATGTCAGCGCACCTACTTATGATTTTCATTCCTTAAACTGCACAGTGCTGCCATCAAAAACAGTGCTGTGACCTTGCGGTACCTCATACGGCACCCTATAAAGCGCCCTATAAGCAACATTCTAGGGTGCCTTGGCGGACAGTGCACTTTAAAATGTGCCCTCTGGGGTACCTTATGGGACGCCTTATGTTACAGTGCTTTCAGAGTGCGTTTGCTAGTAGCAGTAATTAAAATAAAATTAATATGCCTCAGACTGCAATATTACCTTTATTTATTTATTTATTTATTTATTTAGCTGTATTTATATCCCGCTTTTCGCCGGGTCAAAGCGGTGTTACATAGAAGGGTGGGGGAATTAAGTTGGTAGGGCGGGGCCATCACCAGGGAGGCAACATTAATGATTTTGACATGGTACAGACTTTGGACATGGGACAGACATTGGACATAGGCAGGTTACTGTAGTTTGAGTCAGAGGTTCTTGGTGGACGAGATCAGAGGCTAGTTCGCTTTTTGGTGGGGGTCGTGTTGAGGTATTCCTGGAACAGGGTGGTTTTCAGCTGTTTCCTGAAAGATGGTAGATCGGCGTTGTTTCTGAGATAACTCGGTAAAGAGTTCCATAGGGATGGAGCATAAAGTTCAAAGGCTCGGTTGCAGGTCCGTTGCAGGCATTTAGTTCTTTTGTGGGGGATGGTGAGGGAATTGCTGGAAGTTTGTCTGGTAGTTCTGCCGTGGGCTGGACGAGACAGTAGGGTGCAAAGTTGGGAGTTCTGTGCTTGATGGATGGCTTTGTGGGTGAGTAGGATGGCTTTGTATTTAGACCTTGCTTCGAAGGGAAGTATGTGTAGGTCTTTCAGAATTGGGGGGATGTGGTCGGTTTTCTTTGCAGTCTGGATGATTCTTGCCATGGTGTTTAGTGCTGTTCGGAGGGGGTTTGTCTGTGTGGCTGGAAGGCCGTGGTAGATTATGTTGCAGTAGTCCAGATGTGGGAGCGTCATGGCTTGCATTACGGCTCGGAAGTGTTGATGGTCAAGCAGGGGTCTAAGACGTTGCACCATTCTTGCTTTGTGGAATATAATTCCGGAGGTTTTGGTGATTTGCTGTTTTAAGGTGAGGGCTTGATCAATAATTATGCCCAGGTATCGTATTTGTGGTTGTATTTGGATGCTTGTGGGTCCTATAGTGAGGTGTGTAGGTGGGGTGAAATCTGGGTCTCTAGTGACTATGAGGGCTTCTGTTTTCTTCATGTTGATGGATAGGTCGTTTGCTCGTAACCAGTCGGACACCTCGGCGAAGCATGCTGATAGATGGGTGTTTGTTGGGTCCGTGGTTGTAATGGGGGCGTAAAGCATGATATCATCAGCATATATGTGGAAGCTGATGTTGTGGGTGCGTATGACTGAGCAGAGTGGTTGAAGGTAGATGTTGAATAGCATGGCTGATAGAGTAGATCCTTGGGGCACCCCTTGGTGTTGCTGGAATGGGGGGGATGTCATGGTGCTGGTACGGATTAGTTGTTTCCTGTTAGTAAGGTAGGACTGGAACCATTTTAGTACGGTGTCTTTGATCCCAGTTGTGTGTAGTCTGTGTATGAGGACGTTGTGTGAGATGGTGTCAAAAGCTGCAGATATATCGAGGAAGATCATAGCATATCCAGAGTGTTTTTCTTGTGTTCCCAGGAGAAGAGTGTTCATCAGTGTGGTCATGAGGGTCTCAACCCCATGCAGAGGGTGGAAGCTGTGTTGTTGCAGGTCCAGTATGTTGTTGTTATCCAGGTGTTCCTGTAGTTGCTGGTGGATGATCTTCTTGATTATCTTAGCAGTGAAAGGTAAGCTTTAACAGGTAATGCCTCAGCCAGCCTTCTTTATTGGGCACAGTGGGGGTTTGAACCCATGATCCCTGCACCATTGGTCAGTGTCTTCACCATTGTACTGTGGCTCTGTTCCTGTGCTTGCACATCAGCGCGCCACTTATGCTTCCCGTGCAAGTTTCTCATGCGCTAATGTGCGTGGCGCACATTAGCGCATGATTAATCCCGGTTTGCTTTTTCTGACTGAAACGCCCACGCCTTATATGGAATCCCGCACACTAGCGCGGCGTGCACCTAACGGGGTTTTAGTAAACATACCCCCAAATAAGGTTGCACCAAAGACATACAGAGGCACTATCACCTTCTTTCTTTTGCTGGCCATTCCACTTCCTATATATCCAAGCATCTTTCTAGCTTTTGCTGTTGCCTTTTATACTTGTTTAGCTGCTTTAAGATCATCAGACACAATCACGCGTAGGTCCCTCTCTTCTTCAATGGACAAAAGTACTTCACCCCTATACTATATATTGCTCCCTTGGATTGCTGCAATCCAAATGCATGACCTTGCATTTTTTAACATTAAATCTCAGCTGCCAAATTCTAAATCATTCTTCAAGCTTAGCTAGATCCCTCCTCATGTTATCTACACCTTCCTGGGTGTCTACTCTATTGCAGATTTTGGTATCACCCGCAAAGAGGCAAACTTTACCCGACGGCCCTTCCTCTATATCACTAACAAAGATGTTAAAAAGAATCAGACCAAGGACAGATCCCTGTGGCACACCACTGGTAACCTTCTTCTCCTCAGAGTGAACTCAATTTACATGTATCCTTTGTCGCCTCCCACTCAACCAGAAATCAATCAGATTTGTCTGACAAGACCTGCCTCTGGTGAATCCATGCTGTCTCGGATCCTGTAATCCGCTGGACTCCAGAAACCTCACTATTTTCTCTTTCAGCAGCGTTTCCAATAATTTACTCACCACCGAAGTTAAACTAACCAGCCTGTAGTTTTCAACCACATCCTTACTTCCGCTTTTGTGTAAAGGGCCACATGTGCCTCTCTCCAGTCCTTTGGTCTGAGGCATTGAAAAGGTCAGTCAGTGGAGCTACTAGAATCTCCCCAAGTTCCCTCAGTATTCTCAAGTGTATCCCATCAGGTCCCATCACTTTGTCTATTTTAAGTTTAGCTAGCTTCTCACAAACCGTCTTCTGAAAATTGTTCAAGATGCCCCTCGCTTCTTTTCCTGTTTGTGGGTGTTTTCTGAGGTCGCGCTCCTGGTTCTTCATCTGTGAACACAAAACAGGAATATTTGTTATGCAGTTCTGCTTTATCCTCATCAGCTTCTACATATTCCTCCCATTCACCCTTGAGTATGACAATATCACTTTTGCCCTTCCTCTTCTCACTAACATATATGAAAACTGTCTTATCCCCCATTTTATTGCTTTGGCTATTTCCTCTTCTTTTTGAATCTTTGCTTTCCTGACTACTTTGCAAGCTTCTCTAAGTTTTTCCAAATATAGATGCTTGTCTTCCTCTCTCTGTGATCTCTTGTATTTCATGAAGGCCTCCCTCTTTTTCTTCACCTTTTCAGCTACTTCTTTCGAAAACCATAGTGGTCTCCTTTTCCTTTTACCTTTATTTACCATTTCAACAAAAAGGTTGGTTACACTTAATATATCCTCTTTCAGTTTTGCCTACTGTTTTTCTACATCCACCACCTGTTCCCATCTTGCTAACAACTCCCTGAGGTATTGGCCCATCTGGGAAAGTTAGTTTTCCTAAAGTCTAAGACCCTCGCTTTTGAATAGATTTTAACAGCCCTAGTCCTAATACTGAACCACACCACCTGGTGATCACTGGATGCAAAATGATCTCCCATTATAACATCTGAAACCTTTTCACCATTAGTAAACACCAAGTCCACTATGGTCCCTTCACATGTGGGTTCTGTTACCAGTTGCCTGAATAGTTCTCCCTGTAGAGAATCCAGGATTTCCTTACTTCTAGATGATACTGCAACAGGAATGTGCCAGCATCTGGCATATTGAAATCCACTATCAGTAGCACTTCCTCTTTCCTAGCAATGTTGCGTATATCTTCAATTAACTCTCCATCCACCTCCTCCTCTTGGGAGGGTGGTCTGTATATCATGCCAATGCAAATAGATTTCTCGTTCCCTCTATCTAGTTTAACCCACAGTGCCTCCTCTCTCCCTTTTTAGCTCTGTAATGCCAAAACTTTAATATTATTTTTTACATTTAGTTCCATTCCTCCTTCTCTTCTTCCTACCATGTCCTTTCTGAATAAAGTATAGCCTGGTATAGTTACATCCCAGTCATTGTTTTCTGTGAACCATGTTTCTGTAACTTCCACTAAACCCAAGTCAGCCTCTCCCATTAAAGCTTCAACATCTGGGATCTTATTTTCCATGCTACGGGCATTTATACACACCGCTTTCCATATGTTACCCCTTTTACCCATTTCACTTACCTAGGGGCTTTCTTCACCCATCCCCAACAAATCTAGTTTAATGCCCTCTTCAGTAGATTAGCCAGTCTGCCTCTGAAGACACCTCAAACTTTCTTGGACAGATGGATGCCATCTCTAATCTGCAACCCTTGAAACAGCATCCCATGATCCAGGAAACCAAAACTCTCTCAATGACACCATCCACGCAGTCATGCATTCATCTTCAGGATGCGAGCTTCTCTGCCTTGGCCTTTACCCTCAACAGGGAGGATTGAAAAGAAGACCACCTGTGCCCCTATCTGCTTCACCCTCTGTTCCAGAGTCATGAAGTCACTTTTGATACTCTCAGAGGGTTACCTGGCAATATCATTTGTGCCGACATGGATTAGCAACATTGGGTAATAGTCAGTGGGCTTGATAAGTCTCAGAAAACTCTCCATAACATCTTGGATTTTGGCACCTGGCAGACAGCATAACTCTCTGGACATCAAGTCTAGTCGACAGATGGACACCTCAGTACCCCTCAGAAGAGAGTCACCAACCACCACTACCCTTCGCTTCCTTGTGGTCACTGATTCTGCAACTTTGGGGTGCTCAAGTTCTGATTCTTCCCTTTCCATGGATGCTTTCACCTCCTCCACTTCCAGGGCTGCATAATGGTTCTTCACTTCAAGGGCTGGAGAAGTTGGATTGGTGATTCTGCAGGCTTCCAACCTTCATCATTCTGTAGGCTCCCATCTTCTCCTCTGATGGAGAGCTTGGATGTTGCAAGAAGCATCTCATCAATGTACTTCTCATTGTCTTGAATGCTCCTCAGCCTTGCCACCTCCTCTCTGAGTTCCTCCACTTGTTTCCTGAGAGCTTCAGCATGCAGGCATCCTGTACATGGAACCGGTCCTTCAACTAGCATTGGGACCTCAAAAGCTGTAACGGGGGTAACAGAGAGAGACCTACCAAAGTACCAGCTGGTTTCCCAGCTCTCCTTTCAGAGATAAAACAGTTAAATCTCTTTTAAGTGTGTTCAAAATGTGCTGTTCCAAGTCCCTGTGTGTAGTTAATTGGAGAGGTGCCCTATAAAGCAAGGCGGCTCACTAGGGGTGGGTGGGAGTTGTGGGGGGGGGGGTAGGGAGGGAACTAACACCTGATGATGTGTCAGTAGCTTCAAAGAGCTGAGAAAGATACTAAAGCAGAGTTTTAAACCTACCCCACTAAAGAAAATATTTCCCCTTTTAAACTAAAGCATCAAAAAGAATGTAACTTTGTTTTAAAAATGAACCAAAACCCTTTTAAGAGCTCCCAGGCAGAGCTAGTAATTTAAAAAGCCACAAACTCTTACCTTTGCTTGAAATGTACAGCTCCTGTTAGGAATGCCTCAACAGTGCAAGGCTCTGAAGCTTCATTGGTTGATTCAAGTCATGTGACTACTGACAATTGATCACAGATGCATCTTATTTTACTGCAATGGGAATGTGGTTCTGTTCAAACTGATTTGACTTGTTTATGAGGGTCCCAATAATCATGACCTGGCAATGTCTCAAATGTATACTTTTTCCTTTTTTAATTGGTCTTGTTGTATTTGATTCTTTTGTGTCAAATATGAGTGCATATATATAGTTCAAAGCCATTTCACGGGCCACTTTTTCTTTAGGAGATATTGGACATTAAGGGGTTGAGCTACAAGGGTACCAATAATGTTGACCAAAACTGTATCAGAGAGATACAGAGGCCAGTATGAAGAACTTTATATGTGAGAGGTAAGATTGTAAATTAGACTCTTGAAACTAGCCACAACCAATGAGGTTCAATTAAAATGGTGTCACATGATCACATTTTTTTGTATAAGTGATCATTTTCATAGCTGCATTTAGTATTAATTGTAATCTGTTTAGTGATGCAAGTTTTAGATCATTGTCCAGGGAGTTGCAGTAATCAATTTGACTGGCAACCAATGTATAAAGCAGGATAGCTAACGCATCTTTAGCTATATGCCCATACCTATGCCAACTTCTTCAAATCTAGGAGCCACCTCCAAAAACTTTAGTCACCAGGAAGGGTGCAGGGAATATTTTAGGGCAGGATTTTTGAATAGTGATCAGTACTACACACAAACATTTCAATAAATATAAGAACTTAAGATATGCAATATTAGTCAGACCAAGATCCATCAAGCCCATTATCCTATTTTCAGCAGTGGCCAATCAAGGTCACAAGTACCTAGCAGTTTCCAAAAGACACACAGGTTCCAAAATGCTTGTCCCGAGGCAAGCAGCGGATTTCCTGGGTCCTCTTTAATAATGGTTTATGGACTTTTCCTCCAGGAACTTGTCCAAACCTTTTTTAAACCCAGCTAAACTAGCAGCTTTTACTACATCCTCCAGTAACGAATTCCAGAGTTTAGTTATACATTGAGTGAAAAAATATTTTCTCTTATTAGTCTTAAATGGGTTACATTGTAGCTTCAATGTGTGTCCCCTAGTCTTTCTACTTTTTGATGTCATAAACAACTAATCTGTATTTACCTGTTCCACTCCATTTATTAATTTATAGACCTCTATCATATCTCCCCTCTGCCATGTCTTTTCCAAGTTGAAGAGCCCTAACCTATTGAACTTCCTCATAGGGGTATCCTTCCATCCCCTTTACCATTTTAGTGGCTCTTCTCTGTATTTTTCTAATCCCACTATATCCTTTTTAAGATACAGTGACCAGAATTGCACACAATATTGAAAGTGCTGTTGCATCATGGAGCGATACAGAGGCATTATAATATCCTTTGTTTATTCTCCATTCCTTTCCTTATGATTCCTAGAATTCTATTTGCTTTCTTGGCCGCCGATACACACTGGGCGGAAGGTTTCAATAAGTTACCAACTATGACGTCTAAATCTTTTTCCTGGGTGGTGATTCCTAATGTGGCATCGTGTAACCATAGTTTGGGTTGTTCTTTCCTAGGGTCATAACTTTGCACTTGTCCACATTAAATTTCATCTGCCCTTTGAAAGTCTGGTATTCCAATTTATCAAGGACCTCTTGCACTTTTTCACAGTCCTCTTAGGTTTTAACAACTTTGAATAATTTTGTATCATCTGCAAATTTGACCACCTCACTCATTGTTCCCATTTCCAGGTCATGTATGAATATGTTAAAAAGCAATGGGCCCAGCACAGATCCCTGGAGTACTCCACTATTCACATTTCTCCATTGAGAAAATTGGCCATTTAGCCCTACCTTCTGCTTTCTATTTTTTAACTACTTCCTTATCCACACTAGTACACTGCCTCCTATCCCATGACTTTAATTTTGCCAAGAGTCTCTCATGAGAGACCTTGTCAAAGGCTTTCTGAAACTCCAGATACACTATGGCCTTCACTTTGGAATGCAGGTTGTGGGCAGCCCCACAATCCATCTTAACTCTATTCCCCCACTGGCTCTCCCCATACTGTTAGTCTCTGATACCAGTGGGCTCTCAGTTCCTCTGCCCTCGGCATGTCTGCGACGTCGTATTACCCCATCCACTCTAGCTGCTTTTCTTCCTGCCCATTCTTTATTCCCAGATGACTTCTCTTTATTGCCTCTTGATTCTCAAGTTCAACTTTGGAATTCTGTTCTTTCACACACCCTGGATAATCTGGCTCCACTTCATCCTTTTAGCAGGTCATCCCTTTCGCCCCATTCTCCCTGGTTCCATCCAGGCCTACGGTTACAACGCACACAACTACGTCAAGCTGAACGCCGTTGGCGTCGGCATCCCTTACCAGAAACTTTGGCTCGATTTAAATCCCTATATTCAGACTATCGCTCTTCAGTCCAGGCTGCTAAACGCTCCTTCTATGCCTCAAAAATGTCTAATGCCGCTCACTCATCCAGACAACTTCATTCAATCTTGCGACAGCTCTCCTCTACTACATCGCCCTCTGCTCTGCAGGCCGCTGTTCCAGCCCCTGCTTCGTTAGCTACTTTCTTTTCTGAGAAGGTGCAGAACTTACGTTCTTCCTTCAGTATAGCCCCTCCCTTACCTCTATCTCCTCCTTGTTCCTCCCCTCTAGCCTCAGACAGATCATTTTTCCCTGAGGAATCAACCGATGGCCCGTCAGATATTCCAAACAGAGCCTTATTGCATACTTGGTCCACCTTTCATTCCCTTACTACTGCAGAAGTGTTGCTGGCTCTTTCTAAGACTCGGAAGACCACCTGTTCATTAGATCCTATCCCTTCAGCCTGGCTGATAGAACCCTCTTTGCAGCTGGTACCTCTCATTACCACTATGTTTGACTCTAGCTTATCCTCTGGCCATTTTCCCTCCTCATGGAAATCCGCTATAGTTCATCCTCTTTTGAAACAATCTTCACTCGATCCCTCAGTGCTTTCCCATTGGCGCCCGGTTTCCAACCTTCCTTTCCTAGCAAAAGTGTTAGAGCGTTTTGTCTTCCTACAGTTAACATCTCATGCCGAAGCTACTAATTCTCTTCACCCCCGGCAAGCAGGTTTTAGGGCAGGGCACAGTACCGAAACCGTCCTCCTGGCCCTGCTGAATGAGATTCATGTTGCCATGACCGTGGAGATATCTCACTCTTGGTTTCACTAGATTTGTCAGCAGCCTTTGACCTAATCAACCATTGTACCCTTCTCTCTCGTCTGTTTGACATTGGCTTACGGGGATCAGTATTATGTTGGTTTCATTCTTTTCTTACTGCCCGTTCCTTTGTTGTCTGTGCCAATCACCAATCCTCTCCATCTACTTCCCTGTCCTGTGGGGTACCTCAGGGATCTGTCTTATCCCCCCTACTCTTTAACATTTTTCTCGCTCCCCTCCCCCTCTTAGTCCAACAGTTCCCAGTCTCTGTCTATATTTATGCGGATGATATAGTTCTTCTTTTCCATACCTCTCCGGTTAATATTGACATCACCCCGCTTAATACTTGTCTTACTCATATTGCAAACTGGCTTTCCTCTAATTTTCTTCATTTAAATCCATCCAAATCCACAGCCATGTGGGTCTCACTGAGTGCCTCTTGTCCAGACATCACGCCTCAAATAAATTCTGTTCCTGTTCCACTTACCTCTTCTTTCCGTTATTTAGGAGTGACCATGGACTCCTCAATGTCTTTCCATGAGCATATATCCAATCTTTCCTGTCGTTCTTTCTTTATATTGCGACAACTTCGATCAGTCTGTTCTGTTTTGCCCATTGACTCTCTTATCACTCTTTTACTGGCTTTGGTCATGTCCAGATTGGACTATTGCAACATGGTCTATGCAAATCTCCCTGCTTACCAACTCCAGCGCTTACAGCTTTTGCAGAATACAGCTGCTCGACTTGTTACTTTTGCTCGTAGATCCGATCATGTAACCCCTCTCTTGTATCATCTTCACTGGCTCCCACTGCGTTTTAGGTTCAGATATAAGTTCCTCATTCTAACTCATAGAGTCATCTACACCTCAACCCCTCAGTATTTAGCAAATCTGATCTCCCTCCATACTCCCTATCGGCAGCTTCGTACCTTGCATGCCAATCGTCTATCTCTTCCTTCCCCCGCACAAGCTCATCTAGAACAGACACGCCACGCCGCTTTCTTTTTTCTGGGACCCTCACTTTGGAATTCACTACCATCCTCTCTCCGGTTAGAACCCTCCTATCACAATTTCAAAAACCTACTGAAAACCCATTTATTCCAACAGGCATTTGACCTCCTTCCTAGTAGTCCTGTGTAGTCATTTGTTTGTCTGTCCTTTGTGATTTGCAGTTCTGTCTAATTATTGTTTATGATTTACTGTTTGTCTCTAGTGGCCCCTTTGGCCCTTCTTTCCTTTATTTTAATGGAGTTCCTTTCTTTTTCTGACGCTAGCATTTATATTTTATTGTAAACCGCCCTCATGTCTTGACAAGGGCGGTATATAAAGTGTTAAATAAAGATAAAGATACGTCCTGTGCTTCAGGACGGGGAGAGCCGGCAGGGGGCGGAGTGGGGGCGGGGTGGGAGCCGGCCACCCGGCAGCACATATAGGGCTGATTCAGGTCATGGCCCTTTACGTGCTGCCGGGTCTGCTGGGATGTACTGCTTATACTACCTCAAAGGTGGTATAAGCAGCACCTTTTGCCCGATCAGGCCTGGGGAGCCCCCACCGGGGCCGGGGCTGGGTCCGGGGTGGGGGTCCCTGTCTTTTGATCCAGGACACAGGAAGCCAGCCATAGGTCGGGCAGCAGGGCTTTGGGGGGCCAGGAATTCAGCAGTCTAGGACACCTGCGGGAAAGGCATCCACGCAGGCCATCCTCGGGCCCGATTGTGGCCCCCACAGTAATGTTTTTTTTCCCACGCACCAGAATCGGGTCCTAATGGCCACATCTTCAGTGGGACATCCGGACAGCCCGGACTTCCCCCTCCCGGAATGGGACTCTATATCAACTGGCTTACCTTTGTCTTCCTGTTTATTCACACCTTCAAAAAAATATAACATTAGTAAGACAAGACGTTCCTTGACTAAAGCCATGTTGGCTTTCTTCCATTAAACCCTGACTGTCTACATGTTCAGTAATTTTGTTCTTTATAATGGTTTCTACCATTTTGCCTGGTAGTGACGTCAGGCTCACCAATCTGTAGTATCACGGATCACCTCTGGAACCATTTTTAAAAATTGGCGTTATATTGGCCATTCGCCAACCTTCAAGTACTACAGATGATTTTTATGATAGTTCACAGATTA
This sequence comes from Ichthyophis bannanicus, assembly GCA_033557465.1. Classification (NCBI taxonomy): domain Eukaryota; kingdom Metazoa; phylum Chordata; class Amphibia; order Gymnophiona; family Ichthyophiidae; genus Ichthyophis; species Ichthyophis bannanicus. Next base: position 935,188,196 of record CM066033.1, on the reverse strand, counting down.
CTAATAGTAGGTCAGTAATCTCATCTTTCAGTTCTTTCAACACCCTCAGATATATATGATCTGGTCTTGGTGATTTGCTACTCTTCAGTTTATCAAATAGTTGTAATACATCTTCCTAGTTTATCGATATTTCTTTCAATTCTTCTGATGCATTACCTTTAAATACCATTTCTGGCATGGGTAACTTCCCTACATCTTTCTCAATAAAGACCAAAGAAAATAACACAGGTACACTAAAAACATTTTTTTTAAACTGCCTCTAATGTTTCGATTGATTTTTACATTTTTTGATGCGCTGAATCCAAATCTGGTAACCAATTTGCTCCATCACGTACAGATTTTTGGCTACATTGGGTTAGCAGTTTGAGGTGAACGTTTCAGATTGAGTGCGATCGAGATAAAAGTTTCTTGGATGAATTCTTTATACTAATTGTTTAGTAGTTATTCAAATAAGAATAAAGAAAATTGTAACAAGGCAGCACATAAGAATAGAGTAATGTCAACAAAACACACTGTGATGGTAGCAAAATTGTCTGCACATAAAACAGCCACATACATGTGCAAAAACATTGAGCATATAAGAGCGAGGTTAGACACAAAGCAAAGCAAAGAAATGTGCAAAAAATGTTGTACAGGTATGTATGTAAGAATAGAAAACGCAAACCGCACCATTGCAATACATGAAGACAAACACCCGATGGTGTGAAAATAAAATTCTAATAAATGAGATCCGACACTGTGGTAATAACTAGCAAATTTTTATTTCAAAGTTTAGTAAAAACACGATATTTGTCAACACAGTTTAGATTTTAAAGTCATTCTTGGGTCAATCAATCTCCTGGTGGGCCCGTTTCTTCTTCCCCCGAATGCTTCTCTTGGTGCGCTGCTTGGCGTATTTTTCATCTGGGGTTTCCCGCAGCAGCAACCAGCAGAAATCAGCCATCATAGTGGTGTTCCATCTTCCTTGGTACCTTCTCTCTGCGTCCTTGATGTCCTGGTGAAACCTTTCACCTTGTTCTTCACTGTACGCCCCCAAGTTTTCGGGAAAGTAGTTCACATGGGAGTGCAAGAAATGGACTTTCAGGCTCATGTTACAGCCTTGTTCTTTGAAGGCATTGAGCATCCTGGCAACAATATCCTTATAGTTCTCATCCCGCCTGTTCCCCAAGAATTTGAGAACAACATCCTTGAAGGAATCCCAGGCTTCTTTTTCCTTCTCAGACATCGTTTCAGCGAATGCTCCATCTGAAATGAGTTTCCTTATATCAGGGCCAACAAACACTCCTTCCTTTAGCTTTGCTTCAGAAAGTCGGGGGAACTTTGAGCAAAGGTACCGAAAGCACTCACCATCTTTTGGAAGGGACTTGATGAATTGCTTAATGAGACCCAACTTAATGTGGAGAGGTGGTAATATAATTTTATCACGAGGTACCAAGCTCTCATGAAGAACATTTTTCTCACCGGGTCTCAAATACTCCCGAATTGGCCAGTCTTTTTTCCCCCAGTGTAGGTTGCGGGCCCGGCTATCCCACAAGCAAAGGAAGCAGGGATATTTGGTGAAACCGGATTGCTGCCCTAATAGCATGGATAGAATTTTAAAGTCTCCACAAATCATCCACTTATGCTCATCATAACGAATCTTCTGAAGAATCAGGGCCAAATTCTCGTATTTTTCTTGGAGAATAACAGAGTGAGCAATAGGAACTGAAGCGAATGTGTTGCCATTATGAAGAAGAACACCTTTTATGCTGTCTTTTGACGAATCAATGAACAGCCGCCATTCAGCAGGATCATACTTGAGTTTAAACTTTTCCATCACTCCGTATATATCGTTGCAAAATACCAAATCTTCCTCTTTGCTGAAATACTTCAAAAATTGTGTCTCGCGGTTGCGGTACCAATAAAAATTGTTCCTGGTGACAATAGATTTTTCTGTTTAAGCCGAGAACCTAGCAGTTGGGCAGCATCTTTTGGGAGTCCTAAATCCCGGACTAAATCATTCAATTCAGCTTGAGAGAAAAGTTCAGGTTTCGGATCTGGTTCAGTTTCAAACTCGGAAGTACTGGACTCATCGGGAAAAGCCATCTGATGAGTCTCATCATGATCAGAACCGTCCACACAAATATGATCCAAAGATTTTGGTGGTTCAGGCACAGGTACTTCGTTGCTATGAGGCATAGGCCTAATTGCTGAGGGAAGGTTGGGGTAACTTATTACGTTCTTATTTTTTAAGTTGTATCCCTTCACAATGCAAGAGCAAAAATAGCAGTCACTGCTGTGGTCTCTTTGTACACGCCACATCATAGGTATTCCGAAACAAAATGCTTGTTTTTTACCTTTCATCCATAAGCGTAGATCTTCCTCACATGTCTTGCACACTTTGTGAGGAGCCCACTGTTTGTCTTGATCGCCTAACTTCAAACCGAAATAGGCGAAATATACTTTTTTAATAAATGCAGAAATGTTCCTCTGCCGCTTTTTCACGGTATATTCCCCACAAATAAAACAAAAAATGTCCGGAGAGTTGACGCAACCTCTGGCTCTGTGAGCCATCACAAATACACAGCACTGCAAACTACAACTGTAGTGAACCACTTCGGAATAAAGCTGGATTACGACTGAGCAAACAAAAGGTAATAATGAACTTGCACGAAACTGAAATTTGACAGGAACGTTCATGTCGCAACCACCGTGTTTGAGCGAACGAGGCGAGGCGAACAGGAAAGAACATGCGCCAGCGCGAGTACTGGATTTAGCCCCCCGCCTCCCAATTGTCCTGTTAATGTATAAAATGAATACAAAACACTCTAAAATATCATGAGGGAGTGTTTCTAGTTAGTTAACCATTACAACCTCTATTTTGGGCCAAGAAAATAAACTGCAGTCGGCTAAAAAGAAATTATGTGAAACATTCCTTATATGGGTAAGAAATCTAATTTTGCAAGAAAACGTGACGTGATGGAACATTTTGGCTATTTTTCCTGGATTCAGCACCCCAAAATCTATAGGAATCAGTTGCAAAACTGGAGGCAGTTTTTTGGTAGTGTACCTATGTAATTCATTCAGTCTCTCCGCTATGGCCTTGTCTCCTCCTAGTGCCCCTTTAATCCCTCTATCATATAATGATCCAACTGACTCTCTCACAGGTTTTTTGGTTCAAATGTATTTGAAAAAGGTTTTATTTTCCTTTTTTGCTTCCACGGCAAGCTGTTTTTCAATTCTCTGCCTGTCTTTTCAATGCCTTGCATCTAACTTGCCAGTGCTTATGTTGTTTCCAGTGAACGTCATTTGGCTCCTTTTACCGTTTCCTGAAAGATGCTTTTTTGGCTACAACAGCCTCTCTGACCTCACCTTTAAACTATGTGGTAGTTTTTGGTCTTCTTTCCACTTTTCTTAGAGTGTGGACTCCATCTAGTCTGGGCTTCCAATATAGTATTTTTAAATAATGCCCATGCTTGATGTAAATCTTTTACCTTTGCCGCTGCTCCTTTTAGTTTGTTCTTTACTATTTTCCTCATTTTATCACAGTCTCCCTTTTGAAAGTTAAAAGATAATACTGTGGATTTCACTGCAGTCCTTCCTCCATTTATTATATCAAATGTGATCATGCTATGATCACTATTGCCAAGTGGCCCCCCAACACCTTTATCTCTTGTACCAGATCTTGTGTTCCACTAAGGACTAGGTCCAAACTAGCTTCCCCTCTTGTCAGTTCATGAACTAGCTGCTCCAAGAAGCAGTCTTTTATTTCATCTAGAAACTTTATCACCCTAGCATGTCCTGCTGTGACACTGGGGTAATTGCAATTGCCCATTATTATTACTGTGTTGTAACTTTTGTTAGTATCCCTGATTTCTGTTAGCATCTCATCATTTCATTTTTGTAAGTGCCTTCAATGCTGACTCCAGGTGCCTCAGCAGCCCCTGAGTTTTCTTGGCAAGGTATGACTGAAGTATTGTAGATTGCCAGGCCTTTTTTTCTGAGGCAATGAAGGGTAAAGTGACTTGCCTAAGGTCACAAGGAGTGCTAATGGGAATCAAACCCTTGATGCTTTTGGTACTATGCAATTGCTCTAACCTCTAGGCTACTCCCCCACTCCCCCCCCCATTGTTGTTAAATAGTTAAAATTGCGTAGGACATTTACATTCAAGAGAGTGATTCTATAGTCTTTTTTCCTAACCTCTGTGAATGGTAGAGCTGCGTGGGGTAGGAACCTGGGGCTTCACCATTCACAGAGCCAATTGCAATACAAGAAGTGCCATTGACCTGATGCTTTAGCAAACACTCCTAAAAATCAGTGTGGGGCTTTGGAGCTCATGCACATGCTGCACATCAGATATATAGCTTGAGCATGAGCTTCAAAGCGGCAAAGCCCCATTGCCAAGCCTGGCTGTCTGTCTGACAGTCACCTGATCACTACAGCACAAGGTAGGCATGAGAAAGAGGAACAGATGATGGGGTAGGGTATGAGAGAGAAAGAAACAGATGTGGGGTTATGAGAGAGAGAGTAATGACTGTGGGAAGGCTGGGAGGGGGATCTTGTGAGAAAGGAAAAGCATAAGGAAGGTTCATGAGAGAGAGAGAAAAACAGATTGCAGAAAACCTGAGGAGAGGGTTATGAGAGAGAAAGACAGACTGGAGGAAAGTCATGAGAGACAGACACACACACACTTACACATAGCCCCTGACACTCCCATGACAGACACACGCACATACACGCAGCCCTTGACATTTGCCATGACAAACACACATGCATATGCGCAGTCCTTGACATTCTCCATGTCAAAAAACCACAAACACACACAGTTCCTGACACTCCCCATGAGAGGTACACACACACACACTGCCCCGACACTCCCAAGACAGACGCATGCATGCAGCTCCTAGCATTCCCCATGACAGACACATATGCATGTGGCCCTCAACATTCCCTTTGACACACACACATGCGTACAGCCCTCTGACATTCCCCATGACAGACACATGCATGCAGCTCCCAATATTCCCCATGACAGACACACATACATGCAGCCCCCGACATTCCCTATGACACACACACATGCATGCAGCCCCCTGACACTCCCCGTGACGCACACACATGAAGCCCTTGACACCCCCCACGACACGCACAGACACATGCTGACTTGTGAGAGCTTGTATTCTTTTGTCCATAGAGAACACCTGATAAGGGTGAATAACTTTGTTTTATTGCACTAGCCTCTACATAGGGGATTAGTGAGGCTTCACAGAGAATACTGGCTTCAATTCTGGAGGCACGATCACGGAAAGGATAGAGGTAAGCTAGAAGTGATCCAGAATACAGCAATCTAAATGGGTCTACAGAAGATGTCATATGAGATGAAAGTTGAGGTTATCTGTGTTGTCAACTTTCTTCCAGTTTGTCCTAAAGACAACCTCTAAACTATTCATATGAGTGTTTCCTACTGTTATTTGTGGCCATGTTTGGTAATCATTGTAAATCACTTTGGGATATATAATGTGCACCAGAAAATTAATAAACTAAACAGGTATACTCTAGAGGAGAATAATTAAAGACCTGAAAGGTATAAATGCACCAATATTTTCAAACGATAAAAAAGGAAGAATTAGGAATCTGAAGCTGCAAGGAGGTGATTAAGAAACAACATCGGAAATATAGGATAATAGGTGCATGAAATGGACAACCAAAAGAAGTGGTGAAGACAAACATACCAGAATTCAAAAGACCATGGAACATAAGATTCCTTCATGGTAAAAAGATGGTAGCAAAGCAAAGGAATGGCATACATGAACAGTAGCTTAATACAAAAATGATTATACTGTGCTACCAGAAAAGCACGAGGGGTAAGCTGCACAGAGCGGCAATTACAACTCTAAAAAAGAGTAACCTACATGGAGTGGCAGATACTACCCTTAACACTTTGCTGAGTAAACTGGATAGGCCACGTCAGTCTTGATTTGGCATCATTAATGCATGAGTGTAGTGACTAGTGGATTACTGTAGGTAAGATATTGCACAAAATGAATAGTATGTGAATTATTTGATTCCTTTGTTGTTTTTCTGAAGATGCTAATAACTGGTTGGTCATTTTTGTAATCTGTAGTACTTCTAAATTGTTAAAATCAGCAATCTTTATATTCAGGTGAATCCTTTCCGTGATAGAATTTGTAAAGTGTTCGCCGGAGAAGATGGAGCTTTCTCTTTTGAACATTTTCTAGAAATGGCTTCAGTCTTGAGTGACCAAGCTTCTTTCAATGTAAAAATACATTATGCTTTTCGTATTTATGGTAAGTCTTCCACATGAAAATTTTCTGCTTTATTCTTCACAGCAATATTTATTTTTATTACTTCATGCTAAAGTCATCTTTTTTTTTTCATTTAACATCTTAGATCAGCTTGATTCCTTAATATAAAAAGACTTTAACAAGCTCATTTTGAAATAAAAAATGGTTTGTAGTTATTAAATTATTTCTCTTTCCATCTGCTGACTTTGTGCTCAGTGATAGATGAAATAATCAACACTATTATGAGTAACAGTTGGACGTACCCCTGCATTTAACACACAGGGTTTGCGCTTACTGCACCTTACCGATCATAACTGCAAAACCCTTATCATACTTTAGTAAACCTGCCCTAGTGTATACATATGGAAGAAAATAGGTTCATCAGGATGAAATCTAAAGCAGTTAAACATTAGATGGGTCAGTGTCTGAGGAAGAAGGAAAAATGATAATATTTAAGGTGTCAGATATCCAGGGAAATGTTTAGGAGAGCAAAGTGTTGTTATTTGTCAGATGAGCATAGATGAGATATAAGAAGGTAGGGCCCAATATTTAATACCGACATTGAAAATTAAACCTGGATATTCAATGCTGGGGTCAAATTCAGCTCCAGCATCGAATAGCCAGGTTTGCCACATAGGGCAATCGCTAACCAGGCAGCGGCGATATTGAGTCGCTACCCAGTAGCGATATACAGCGGATGTTAGACCGAGGTTTCCTGTGCCTGGCTTTCACCACATATCGCTAACCAGGTAGTGGCTCAATAGTGCCACTGTCTGGTTAGCAATCGGTGCCACCTCCACTCTGCCCCTGAATGACCCCAACATGCCCCAATGCTAAGTGGTTAGCATTGGAGCGTGTACAGCCAGTAGCCATTGATACTGAGCGGAACTAACAGTTCCTCTGAATATCCTGTTCACCATGATTATCGCTTTGAAAATCGAGTCTGTACATCTTATAGCTCATTTCTGATCAACATTTTGTATGAAAGCTGGAAAGATCATACTTATTGAAAGCATATGCCTGAGCATATGCATAAAATTCTCGCTGAAAGATTCAGATCCCAGGATGCTCTGCTCAGGCTTTCATCCTTTCAAGGTACTCATTTTAAACAGACTAATAATAATTTTCCAGGAACAAGCAGGAAGTCAGTCCTCACATATGGGTGACAGCACCAATGGAGCCCATATGGGAACCACTTCCCAGCTTTCATAGAAAGCCTTTGGGAGTTCTACCACGCATGTGTGGTCACCTTCCCATCCAAGGGTGCCATCCTACCTCTGTCTTTGTTTTTCCGTGGAGCCTATCAAATGCTTGTCTGTACCTCAGGAAAAACTTGGCATTTCCTTCACTTACTTTTTGTTTTCACTGTGCAATTCTTTGCTCGGTTGTGTACTGTTACCTTCCCTTACCTGGAATCATCACTTCATTGGCGTCGTGTTTTTCTTGGGTTCCCTCCTTTTTTCTTCACTCAGTGCATGGGTTTTTTCTTGCACCCTTCCCTGACCAGGACCTTGGAGTTTGATCTTGCAGGCCTCCTTTTTCCTGATATATCCTCAGTCAGTGATTTTAAGAAGTACAGTAGTTGTGCCCAAACTATGTCCATTACGGACCGGCACAACTGCTGCCTTCAATGTCTCAGGGCTGACAATGATGACTCCACTTGCCTGCTCTATCTCCAGATGACGAGCAAGGATTGGAAAAATCGTAAAAGGCAGTGGAAGGCGCTATTTAGATTCAAGGCCTTATCTTTGGCCCCAGCTTTGACCACGGAATTGATGCACCTGGGGGCAGCCACAGAGGAACTGTCCTCACATGGCGACCATGCCTGCTCTGAGCGCCGGGTTCGCGAAGCTTTGGACCAGGGACCATCCACAAAAGATGAGAGGAATGGCTCGCAGAAGAAAGGAGGTGATAGTGCCTCTGTATAAGTCTTTGGTGCGAGCTCATTTGGAGTATAGTATGCAAGTCTGGAGACCACACCTTCAAAAGGATATAAACATGATAGAGTCAGTACAGAGGGTGGCTACTAAAATGGTTAGTGGTCTTCATTATAAAGCATATGAGGACAGACTTAAGGATCTTAATATTTACACCTTAGAGGAAAGGCAGGATAGAGGTGATATGATTGAGATGTTTAAATACCTCAGTGGCATAAATGCACAGGGGGAGAGCCTCTTTAGATTGAAAGTAAGTTCTGCTACGAGGGGACATGGGATAAGGGTGAAAGGGGATAGATTCAGGAGTGATATGCGTAAATATTTCTTTACGGAAAGAATGGTGGATCCGTGGAATAGTCTCCTAGTGGAGGTGATAGAGATGAGGATAGTATCTGAATTCAAAAAAGCATGGGACAAACACAGAGGATCTCTAAAGGAAAGAAAGGGGACTGTTGTAGTTGTTGATATGGAAGGACAGGCTATGTGGTCTTTTTCTGTCATCATTTTTCTATGTTTCTATCCCCGGAAGGACTGGGCTCTGCCCAAGTCGATGTCGAAGGGCGGTGCCGGCACCAGGGTAAGACCCATGGTCACCGGCACCGCAGTCCTCGTGCAATGTCAAGGGCAGTGACTGAGAGTGGCCCTCAAAGCTGACCCGGTGGGAGTAGACTCCCTCTTCCTTGGAGGGCCACAAGAAGCCCACTGAGGCCATCACCATCGGTAAGTCCCTACCAAAGGAACTGGCTTCGGGTCCGCGACCATAAGAGCCTGCATCGGTGGCTGCAGAGTCCTCTGCCCTCGAAGCCAGGATGGCCTTCTTGGAGCACAGCCTTGCAACTTTCCTCCAGCAGCATACTGCCTCGATGCCTGCCGCAACCTGGTAGGGTTTTTTGACTCCTTGAACATAGCCACTCTTCCTCAGGAGGGTCAGCGGCTGCTCCACACAGGGGAGCGTCTGGTGTTCTTTGTTCACTGGTGGCCCAGTATCACCATCGATGCCTGGGCTTTACAGGTCATGAAGGATGGGTATCTCCTTCACTTCCAGCAGTGCCACTGCTGTTCTACCCAGAGGAGTTCCCGAAGAACCCCCTCCATCGAGGACTCCATCAAAGGGAACCCACCAGCCTCCTCCTTGACGAGGCAGTAGAGTTCATCCCCAGTCTTGGATAGGAAAGAGATTCTACTCCCATTACTTCCTGGTCCCCAAGAAGACCGGAGGGTTTCGATCCATCTTAGATCTGCGAAACCTCAACCGCTTCCTGGTGAAGGAGAAGTTCAAGATAGAACGTTGATGCCCTACTTCCAGCGGGGAGATTGGCTATGCTCCTTGGATCTAAAAGATGCTTATACCCACATCCTAATGCATCCTGTGCACCAGCAGTACCTCTGATTTGTCACTAGAGGCTGCCACCACCAATGCAGAGTCCTGCCTTCGGATTGGCGCCCACTCCTAGGGTATTCAAAAAGTGCTTAGCGGTGGTTGCCGCCTTCCTGAGGATGCAAAGTGTGTTCATCTTCCCATATTTAGATAACTGACTTATCTGGAGTGGAGGAGTGGCCTAGTGGTTGGGGCACGGTACTTCAGGCCGGAAAGTTGGGAGTTCAAATTCCACTAGAGGACAGCAACCTTGAGCTGGAAGGATTGGGGTTTCTAGTCCCACAGATGCTCCTTGTGGTCTTGGGCAAGCCACTTAACCCTCCATAGCCCATGTTCCCTGTAAGATAGTTATCTCCAAGTTATAATGCCCTGTTCAATGTAATTTCAGTTTGTTCAATGTAAACTGCATTGATGCAGAATAGTGTGGTATATAAGAGAATGTAAATAAATAAATCTGAGGGAACACACCTGTACCGCACCATCCTCATACTTGAATATTTGGGCTTTGTCATAAACTATCACAAGTCCCACCTACAGCCAACACAGTGTCTTGAGTTCATTGGTGCCCTCCTTGAAATTGTTCATGCCAGAGCGTTCCTTCTGACTGATGACTATTGGATCTTGCCCTGGGTGGTAAGTGCCTTAGGGGTATGTTTACTAAACCGCGCAATTGTGCGGGGCGCACTTGAGCATGCGCTAAGGTACCTTAGCGCATGCTAATAGTGTGTTTTTGTGCCCCACACACGTGCGCGCTGCACTAACGGGCCCGTACAAGTGCGCGGCGCGCTGATGTGCGATAGAGGTGTGGAAAGGCATTCTGAGGGTGGAGGAAGGCTCCCGAGGGGCGGAGGGACGGGATCAATGGGTGGAGAGTGGGAAGGGAGAGGCTCCCCGCACAGGAGCGGGGCTGAAATTCAACTAAAAAAATACCGCGAGTGAAAACCTCGCGGTAGAGCCGACTTAAAGGGAAGAGAAGCCATTTCTGTCAGCAATGTACAGCAAAACCAGGGAAACCTACAAAACGTGAGCAGTGTGATACATGTGCACAGAACAAAATAGCAAATAAAAATAGAAAATGACCACACCAAAATTCTAAAAAATTATAATCCAGCTGGACAACAGTGATATCAATGGGCAACAATAAAAAACACTCCCAGGAAAGCACCAAAAAAAGGAAATGATTTTTGGAAGGGTCTACGCTCCGTAGACCCTTCCAAAAATCACTTTTTTTTGGAGCTTTTTGGTGGTGGTGGTGGTGGTGAGAAATGAGGAGGGATGTGACACATTCTATCTACCCTTTTGATGTCGAGGACATCTGTACCTTGCCCACTCACAATCATACATGACAGAGGTGTACGGCAGGGGTCCCCAAATCCAGCACTGGAGGGCCACAAACCAGTCAGTTTGACAGGCTATTTCTAATGCATATATATCTCATGCATATTCATTAGGGATACCCTGAAAACCTGACTGGTTTGCGGCCCTCCAGGACTGGAGTTGGAGACCCCTGCGGTACCTCATATGGCACCCTATAAAGCGCCCTATAAGCAACATTCTAGGGTGCCTTGGCGGACAGTGCACTTTAAAATGTGCCTTATGGGGCGCCTTATGTTAACACGCTTTGAGGGTGCGTTTGCTAGTAGTGATAATTAAAATAAAAATAAAATGCCTCCTAAAGCAATCTTCCCCATAATATGTAATGCCTCAGCCAGCCTTGTTCTTTGGGCACTGTGGGGGTTTGAACCCCTGATCCCTGCACCATTGGTCAGTGTCTTCACCATTGTGCTGTGGTTCTGTTCCTGTCCTTGTACATCAGCGCGCCGCCTTATGCCGCCCAATATTAAAATGCCTCCTAAAGCAATAGCACGCCGCCTTATGCCTATCAGCGTGCCGCCTTATGCCGCCCAATATTAAACTGGCTCCTAAAGTAATGCCTCAACCAGCTGTCTTCATTGGGCACTGTGGGAGATTGAACCCCTGATCCCTGCATCATTGGTCAGTGTCTTAACCATTGTGCTGTGGCTCTGCTCTTCTGCTTGCACATCAGCGCGCCACTTATGCCTCCCGCGCAGCTTTCTCATGCGCTAATGTGTGGGGCGCACATGGGCGCCGCGCACCTTAGCGCATATTTAAATCCCATTTTTTCTTTTTCAGAAAGAAACGCCCACTCCTTATATGGCACCCGCACACTAGCGCGGCCCGCACATTACCGGGGTTTTAGTAAACATACCCCTTAGTCTTGGCTTGCCTCCTGGGTCACATGGATTCCACAGTTCATGTCATCCCATACACTTGTCTCTGACTGCGGCAGGCCCAGTGCAGCCTCTCCACTCAGTAGACGCAGGCAACAGGGCACCTGGAAGACAAGATTCAGGTGATCCTGCCACTCGCTGACTCCCGCATCTGGTGGCAGCAGCTGCTGAATCTCCTGGAGGGGCTTCCCTTTTAGGTGTCCCCATATCAACACATACCATGGGTGCCTCTGTGCTCAGATGGGGGGGGGGGCCCATTGGAATGGCCTCCAGACCCAGGACATCTGATTGCGGGACGAGACTCGACTGCATATCAACCACCTCGAGCTCAGGGCCATTGCAAAGGCCCTGTGGGTGTTTCAAACCTACCTAGCCAACCAGATCATCCTGGTACAGACGGACAATCAAGCGGCAATGTTCTACCTCAACAAGCAAAGTGGAACAGGTTCATATTCCCTCTATCAGGAGGCAGTCCGCCTCTGGAACTTTGCCATCAGCCGAGATATGCTTCCCAGGGCGGTGTATCTTCTAGGGGCAGGACAGTGCTGTAGTGGACAGGCTGTCCGGTGCTCCAGTCCCATAAGTGGTGGCTCAGTCTGCAGGTTCTCTGGTGCATCTTCATCAGGAGGGGCACCCTGACAATGAACCTTTTTGCCAGCCCCAGCAATGCCCAGTTGCCTTTTTTCTGCTCCAGACTTCCTGACCCTGCTTTGATAGTGGCCGATTCGTTTCTCTTGCCTTGGGGTGAGAGTCTCCTGTATATGTACCCTCCCATCCCCCTGGTAGCCAAGACCAAGATACAGATGGACTGGACCATGGTCATTCTCATGGTCACTCGTTGGCCCGGACGGCCATGGTTCTCCTTGCTACTCAGGTGCCATTCCACTTTTTCTTTTTCTGACACTCCCTAACCTTTTGCCCCTTAACTTTCAGCTCAAAGCCCCCCTCTTTTTCACCCTTTCTCTGCCCTTCCTATTTCTCCTCCCATATTTTCTTCCTCCCTTCACTACCCATTGGTAATTCCCAAACACTACAATCGTAGTCATCAGGGAGGAAAGAACCCATGGTTATACACATTTGGGGCATATATATTGCAGAAAGCTATTTGTGTTCCCTGTATTTCTCCCCCATCAGATAATAGTGGTCTTCTGGGTCAGCCAAGCACTTGTGTACTGTAAAGGAAATTATTTGGTCAATCAAAGTGGCCTTCCTCACTGCCTACCATTATGTGCAGCCGTTCCCACCTCGCCTATCCACCCCTTCAACAGTTTACGATGTTCTGATGCTATCAGATGCAGTTCTTGTAAGAAAACGACATCTGTTCCCTCCTTTTACAGGTAGTTTATCATTTTTGATCTTTTTGCTGGGGAGTGGATTCCATCAACATGAAGAGTAAAAAAACATAACCTATCCAATGCCATATCGTGTCTGGTTTATTTGTGGTTTTGGCTGCCTATCAGCTTGGCAGTTGAATGCATCCCAGAAGCAGCAGCACACTCCCCTCCCTTCTTTCCTTTCCCCGGGGACTGTTTCATCTTGGTCTGGCTCAGATCGTTTACACCCCCCACCCCCCTTACCTCCTATCCCTCTTTTTCCTGTCCTTTATTCATGCATCTCAGATCATTTCTCACCTACTTACATGGTCAGGTTTTCTTCCGCTCCTCCCTCTCCTGTAGTCACCCCCTTCCCCCACCAAACATTACATAAGAACATAAGATATGCCATACTGGGTCAGACCAAGGTCCATCGAGCCCAGTATCGTGTTTCCAACAGTGGCCAATCTAGGTCATACGTACCTAGCAATTTCCCCAAAAGACACAGGTTCCACAAAGCTTGTATTGGGTCAAGCAGTGATATCCTGGGTCCCTTTTTAATAATGATTTATGGACCTTTCCTCCAGGAACTTGTCCAAACCTTTTTTAAACCCAGCTACACTAACAGCTTTTACTACATCCTCCGGTAACAAATTCCAGAGTTTGATTACACGTTGAGTGAAAAAATATTTTCTTTTAGTCTGAAATAGTTTATCCTGTAGCTTCATTGCATGTCCCCTAGTCTTCCTATATTCTGATATCGTAAACAATCGATCTACCATTCTTACCATCTTATCATCCATACCATCTCCAAGCATACCTCATACTCTATCACCACATCCTTGAGATCTATACAATTTGCTCAAAGTTCTGGATATGCAAGGGTGTAGCTGTGTCTTTCAGTTCATTCATATGTAAGGTTTGAACCTCCGTACACAGTAGTGGTGGTTGCTATCCTCTAAGCCAGTGGTTCTGAACCAGTCCTCCTTGAACCCCTAGGCCAGTCGGGTGTTCAGGATAGCCCTAATGAATATGCATGAGATATATATGCATTAGAGATATCCTGCCAATCTGACTGGTTTGTGACCCTCTAGGGCTGGATTTGGAGACTCCTGCCTTACACCTCTGTCATTTAAGATTGTAAGTAGGCAAGGTGCAGATCTCCAAGACATCTAAAAGGTTAGATAGAATTTGTCACATGCCTCTTTGCTTCTCACCACCACCAAAATATTGTCTATTAGACAACTTTTTGGTGGTGGTGAGAATTGAGGAGGCATGTGACACATTCTATCTACCATTTTGATGTCTAGGACATCTGCACCTTGCCCACTCACAATCTTAAATGACAGAGGTGTAAGGCAGGGGTCTCCAAATCCAGCCCTAGAGGGCCACAAACCAGTCAGGTTGGCAGGATATTTCTAATGCATATATATCTCATGCATATTCATTAGGGCTATCCTGAACACCCGACTGGCCTAGGGGTTCAAGGAGGACTGGTTCAGAACCACTGCTCTAAGCCCTGGTGGGTCAGCAGTTCTCTCTCATTGGTATCTTAGTCTAGATCAGGGGTTCTCAACCCTGTCCTCAGGACCCACCTAGCCAGTCAGGTTTTCAGGATAACCACAATGAATATGCATGGAAACATTTACATATAATGGAGGCAGTGTATGCAAATCTCTCTCATACATATTCATTATGGTTATCCTGAAAACCCAACTGGCTAGGTGGGTCCCGAGGACAGGGTTGAGAACCCCTGGTCTAGATGGGCGATTGCTCTTTCTAATTCTGTCAGCACCCCTTTCTATCACCCTTTTGGGCCCTTACTTTTTGCCCGCATAAACCACTACCAACTAGGTGGAAACTAATGCAAAAAGTGTTTTGCCTTTGTCCATTTAAATCAGGGGTCTCCAACTCCAGTCCTGGAGGGCCGCAAACTAGTCAGGTTTTCAGGGTATCCCTAATGAATATGCATGAGATATATATGCATTAGAAATAGCCTGTCAAACTGACTGGTTTGTGGCCCTCCAGTGCTGGATTTGGGGACCCCCACCTTACACCTCTGTCATTTAAGATTGTGAGTGGGCAAGGTACAGATGTCCTCGACATCAAAAGAGTAGATAGAACGTGTCACATACCTCCTCGCTTCTCACCACCACCAAAATATTGTCTATTAGACAACTTTTTGGTGGTGGTGAGAAACGAGGAGGGATGTGACACATTCTATTTACCCTTTTGATGTCGAGGACATCTGTACCTTGCCCACTCACAATCTTAAATGACAGAGGTGTAAGGTGGGGGTCCCCAAATCCAGCACTGGAGGGCCACAAACCAGTCAGTTTGACAGGCTATTTCTAATGCATATATATCTCATGCATATTCATTAGGGATACCCTGAAAACCTGACTGGTTTGCGGCCCTCCAGGACTGGAGTTGGAGACCCCTGATTTAAATCCACTTGAGTTCTTTTATGTCACCGGGAGGTGATTTACAAAGACTTTGAGTTCCTCCAGAGTATGTATCTGGAGTTGGCAGTTCTCATGAGTCAGCCGTACCCTCGTAGATGACTGAAGTGCAAAACGTATTCCTCTTTTCGCCAATTCAGAGCAATATGGTGCCATGGCCGTTTGACTTTCTTCTACTCTCGCTGAATAGTCATTGAAGAGGTGCATTTTGCTGCCTTTGTATTCTAAAGCGCGCTGATCCATCAGCTTATGCTTTTCCACAAAGTTCAATATTTGTGCTATCACAGGTCTCGGGCGTCCATATTTTCTCTTTTTTGGCCCAGTCTGTGAACCCTTTCAGCCACCATGAACTCTCCAGATAATGCAAGTCCTAATTGTTTCAGAAGCCATTGCTCAACCAATTCCCACAGCTCAGTGCCTTGTACTGTATAGTCTCTGGGAGTCTGATAATCCATATGTTGTTTCTTCTGCCACAGTTCTCCTGATTGTCTAGTCTATCCAGGAGAGATTGCCTGCCACATTCTAGAGCTTCTATCCAGGCCTCCATGCTCTCCATTCGGGCCTCTTGCCACGTAATTCACCCTTCCGCCTCCACCAATCTTGTCAACTGTGTCTCCAAAGTACCCCTCAAATCATCTATTGAAGCTTGGAACCTCGTTAACTTGTCCAAGAGAGCTTTTTTTATATTTTTTATAAGTTCCCTTACCACTTCTTCTGGCATTGCATATACAGGCGGTCGTTCTTCCCCAGCCATATTGTGGGCTCCCCCCTTGCTTTTACCAGTGCGTGTTGTTTTCACTGGCATTACACAGTTCCTGTGCTGCTCAGAGTCTTTGTTCAAATCCCCTTGCATTCCAGTGAGGTGGGGTGTCGGCGAAGAGACCCCCAGGCTTGGTGTTAATGCTGATTTTTTGCATTTAAGGTGTATGAGGGAGCAGAGCTCTGCCCAATGGCATCTGTTCAGTTCACCATCATCATGTGACCCCACAAACCTCTCCTTCTGACCTAGAAATGCATTAATTCTGTTGCTTTTCACTATCTTTCCTCCCTCCTCTCTCTCTACATCCCTCCTCGTGAATTCTGCTCTTCCTCTGGCTTTCTTCTCTCTATGCCCTTCTCTTCCACTGCCAACTCCAGATTTCATTCCTTTCACCTTGCTGCTCCTTATGCCTGGAACAAACTAAATGTATCTTTACATCAAGTTTTAACTCTTCCCCTTTTCAAATCCATGCTAAAGGCTTACCTCTTTCAGGCCGCTTTTGGATCTTAATCCTTTGTTCTCCTTCTGTCTCCTTACTCTTCCCTATTGTACCCTTGTTCTCATATATTGTACTGTACTGTCTGTTTTTATTAGATTGTAAGCTCTGATGGGAAGGGACCATCTTGTTATATTTGTCTGTACAGCACTGTGTACGCCTTGTAGCACTATATAGTATTAGTAGTAGTAATCACTGAAGGGATCGGTGCTTTTTAACATATTTATAAATGATATGGATTTGAAAACAAGTGAGGTGATTAAATTTGCAGGTGACACCAAATTATTCAAGATTTTTAAATCACGTGTGGATTCTGAGAAATTGGGAGACTGGACATCTAAATGGCAGATGAAATTGAATGTAGGCACGTGCAAAGTGATACATATAGGGAAGAATAATCTAAACTATAAATAACGTAATGCTAGGATCTGCATTTGAAGTCACCTCATGCGAAAAAGATCTAGGTATCATAGTGGACAATAGGTTTAAATCTTCTACTCAGTGTGCAGCAGTAACCAAAAAAGCAAATAGAATATTAAGAATCATTAGGAAAGGAATAGAGATATCATAATGCTTCTATATTGTGCTGTGATGAGACCACACCTTGTGTATTGTATATAATTCTGGTCCCCTCATCTCAAAAAAGATACAGCAGCATTACAAAAGGTCCAGAGAAGGGCAATCAGAATAATAAAGGGGATGGGACAATTATTTGAGGAAAGGCTGAAGAGGTTAGGGTTCTTCAGCTTGGAGAAGATAGCCAAGGGTAAATATGATAGATGTCTATATAAGCCTCAGTGGAATGGAATGGGTAAATGCAAATCAATTGTTTACTCATTCAAAATGTACAAAGACTAGGGGACATGCCATAGCTTTGGATGTGGTAAAAGTAGTTGTATAGCTGCATTTAAAAACTTTCGACAAATTCTCAGAGGAAAAGTCCATAAACTGTTAAGGTAAACTGAAAGAAAACTACAGCTTATCCCTAGGGACAAATTGCATAGATATGGCTACATTTGAGATATGCCAGGTGCTTGTGATCTGGATTGACTTTTGTTGGCAACAGGACACTGAGCTTGATGAACCTTTGGTCTGAACCATTATGGCAGTTCTTTTGCTCTTAAACTTAAAAAATCTGGCTCTATGGGGGTAATTTTATAAAGTCATTTTCATGAATCTGTGCTCACATATGCATATAAGAAGCATCTTATAAAAATACTGAATGGCGTAAAGGTACACACATTCACATGAACATGCATACTTTGCCCATAGGTATAGGCATTGGCATAGTCTGGAAGGAGCAAGGGTGGGGTTCGCAAGTACACTTGATTATGAAATTCTTTAATTTATGTGCATACTTATGAACTTTGCATGTGCTCATTTATTTTTATTTATTTTAATTATTTAACATTTTCTTCTATACCGCGCTATTAAAATCAGCGCGGTGTACATCGAACAAGAATACTGCAATGTATACAAATAACATTGAGTTTACAAATAACAGGGAATTGAACATTGAACATAATAACATTGAGTTTACAAATAACAGGGAATTGAACATTTATACCTTAGAATATGAGAAATGTCATACTGGTTCAAACCAAGGTCCATCAAGCCCAGTATCCTGTTTCCAAAAGTGGCCAATCAAGGCCATAAGTACCTGGCAGGTTCCCAAAAGGCACACAGGTTCCACAGTTCTTGTTCCGGGGCAAGTAGTGTTTTCCCGGGTCCTCTTTAATAATGGTTTATGGCCCTTTCCTCCAGGGACTTGTCCAAACCTTTTTTAAACCCAGCTACACTAACTGATTTTACTACATCCTCCGGTAGCAAATTCCAGAGTTTGATTACACATTGAGTGAAAAAATATTTGCTATTATTAGTCGTAAATGGGTTACATTGTAGCTTCATTGAGAGTCTTTATACTTTTTGATGGCATAAACAACCGATCTACATTTATCTGGAGTGGAGGAGTGGCCTAGTGGTTGGGGGCAAGGTACTTCAGGCCAGAAGGTCAGGGGTTCAAATCCCACTAGAGGACAGCAACCTTGGGCTGGAAGGACTGGGGTTTCTAGTCTCACAGGTGCTCCTTGTGGTCTCAGGCAAGCCACTTAACCCTCCATAGCCCATGTTCCCTGTAAAATAGTTATCTCCAAGTTATAATGCCTTGTTCAATGTAATTTCAGTTTGTTCAATATAAACTGCACTGATGCAGTATATAAGAGAATATAAATAAATCTGTTCCAATCCATTCATTAATTTATAGACTTCTATCATATCTCCTCTCAGCCGTCTCTTTTCCAAGTTGAAAAGCCCTAACCTTTTAAGCCTTTCCTCAAAGGAATATCCTTCCATCCCCTTTGCCATTTTGGTGGCTCTTCTCTGTACCTTCACTAATTCCGCTATATCCTTTTTAAGATATGATGACCAGAACTGCACACAGTATTCAAGGTATGGTCACACCATGGAACAATACAGAAGCATTATAAAATCCTTTGTTTTATTCTCCATTCCTTTCCTTATGATTCCTAGCATTCCATTTGCTTTCCTGGCCGCCCCTGCACACTGGGCGGAGGATTTATCCACAATGATACCTAAATCTTTTCCTGGGTGGGTGGATCCTAATGTGGAACCATGCATCATGTAACCATAGTTTGGGTCATTCTTTCCTAGGTTCATAACTTTACACTTGTCCACATTAAATTTCATCTCTCATTTGAAGGCCCAGTCTTCCAATTTATCAATTTTTCACAATCCTCTTATGTTTTAACAACTTTGAATAATTTTGTGTCATCTGCAAATTTGATCACCTCACTCATTATTCCTATTTCCAGGTCATTTATAAATATATTACAAAGCGGGCCCAGCACAGATCCCTGGGGTACTCCACTATTCACCTTTCTCCATTGAGAAAATTAGCCATTTAGCCCTACTCTTTGCTTTCTATCTTTTAACCAGTTACTGATCCACAATAATACACTGATTCCAATCCCATGACTTTTTAATTGCGCCAAGATTATCTCATGAGCGACCTTGCCAAAGGCTTTCTAAAAATCCAGGTACACTATGGGCCCGATTCTGAGATGCGGTTTGCAAGCCATCTGGATCCGATTCCCCCTCAGGCTCTCCTCGTATGTCCTGAACAGCAGGATGGGGAGAACCGGAGGTGGGCGGGAGGGGGCAGGATCTGGGCAGAGCAGGGGCAGGCCAAACCGGCAGGACGTACAGGGCCAATTCAGGTCACGGCCCTATACGTCCTGCCTGGTCAAAGGGGATGTGCTGCTTTTTCCACCTCAAAGATGGAATAAGCAGCACTGACCCGGTGATCAGGCCCAGGGATCCCCTCCCTGGGGCCGGGTAGGGGGGGAAGTTCCTGCTGCCTAATTCAGGCTATGGCTAGCCAGCCATGTGTTAGGTGGTGGGGAAGAGTTGGGGCCGAGCCGTGGCAGCCAGGGGAGCCTGCAGGGAAGACATCCCCGCAGGCAGGCAGGGTCATGCCGGGTCGTCATTGGGCCAGATTCTGTGTACTGTGGGAACATTTTGTTCCCGTGGTCCAGAATCAGGTCCTAATAGGTCCATCCTGCAGGGGATGCCCGGACGGCCAGAATGTGCCCTTTTCAGAATCAGACTCCACATCAACCGGCTCACCTTCATCTACCTGTTTATTCACACCTTCAAGAAAATCTAACAGGTTAGTTAGACAAGACTTAACTTGGCTAAATCCATGTTGGCTTTCTCCCATTAAACCATGATTATGTACACGTTCACTAATTTTATTTTTTACAATGGTTTCTAGCATGTTGCTTGATACTGATATCAGGCTGACAGTCTCTAGTTTCCCGGATCACCCCTAGAACACTTTTTAAAAACTGGCATTACATTGGTCATTCTCCAGTCTTTAGGTACTACAAGCAAAATGCAATTTGTGCCTTTGAGTCAGTGCTGACCCCTGGCAACCCAGCAGCTACTGGGTTTTCTTGACAGTGTGACCATGTCAGGCTTTGTTTTGAAGGCAGTGGAGAGTGAAGTGATTTGTCCCAGGCTACAAGGAGTGCTAGTAGGATTTGAACCCTTGTCTCTTACTTAATAAGCCAGTGCTTTAGCCACTAGGCTACTCCTCCATTCCACTTGCTAAGTTATGTTGGATTTGATTGTTATATCTGAAAAATGCAAAAATAAAAAATAAATCTGTTTAGTTCTGTGTGAACAGTGTTAAGTAGGCCTACCTGAAATTTTAAAAGGTAATGGCTTCTGCCGAAGAGTTCTATAGTATTGGGTAATGACCTGAGAAAAATTAACGGTCAGTTATTTGGCTGGCTCAGCTCAGAAGTAAGGCATCTTTGATTCTGCCAGCTAGTCATATTTAGGGGTATGTTTACTAAACTGCGTTAGTGCAATTCGCGTTAGGAGCCGCGGTAGTGACAGAAACCCCAAATAAGGACATGGGCGGTACATCGTCACCACTAACGCGCGTTACAAAAATTAACGAGCGTTACCGGGCGCCGTGGCGCGTTACTGCGCGTTAATCGTAAGAAGACGTACAGACACAAAGCACTGAAACAGAGCTGTAGCACAATGGTTACGGTACTGACTGCTGTTACAGGCAGCATGGGTTCAAGTCCCCAGTGTGCCTAACGCAGAAGGCTGTCCCAGGCATCACCCTGTACATTACAGAGGGAATGAGGAGGCATGTTTTTCGTTACGTTGAGTATTGGTGTCAGAAAAACACCCTCGGAGTGTGCCTAGCCACGTACGTTGGTGCGTGCGTAGCTGCACGCGTACAATCGTGCGTGGGTACGTGTGTTTTTACGTGCGTGGGTACGTGTGTTTTTACCAGTGTGGGCATCTTATATTACAGACTCTGTAGGGTGTCTTGCACCTATGCATTATGCTAACAGATGTACGTGTGATGGCCTATGGTTTATCAGAGCCTGTGAGCAGGTGCTGGAGTTTCACAGGGTTGGATTGTGCCAGTCACACCCATGATGCACTGCACATGCAAATCAGCTGTCCACAGATACACACCATGGGGAATGCACCCCCACAGCACCTCGGCCTGATAGGGGGTACTGACCGTGTGTTGTACTGGCACAGAGTAGCTACACACTGTCACATTGTGTGGGTACTGTGCTCACCCTGAGGGTGCAGTGAGGCGCCCAGCACTAGGTCCACAGCACCGGCCATGACGCAGGTCCAAAGCAGTGTTACTGTGTGAGATAGGTAGTTTCTGCAGGAACACCTTGGACATCTCTGTCTGTTTCAGTCAGGTTTAGCCCCCATGCACCACCACCCCCCTCCCCCAGGGCTGAGGGTGGCAAACAGGGTCTCCTATCAAAAGATCCACAGTCTACCTCCCTGCAAAGGTGGCAGTAGAGGGGAACATTAACCCTAGTCCTGCTGAGGAACAGACACCCCACAGGGCAGTCAATGCAGCTCTGTACACAGCCATAACACAATAGCAAACAGACATTAGGCCTTGATGTGGTATACTGCACCCCACCACTATTGGATATTCCCCTGGTGCAAGCCATCAGCCACTGCACCCTGCAAGCCACTGCACCCTGCAAGCCACTCCATCACAACACCTACCAACTGCAAACAATCTGCTAGTGCCCAGTGGAGATGCCTGCACCCAGAACTGGAATGTCAGCATACACAGCAAGCAAATACATCAGTGACTGGGCCCCAAAAGGAAACCCATATCTATCACATGAGAAAAATACTAGATAGCACCATGGGAGTGCCTAGCCATGCTGTGGTCACTGCACAGTCAGGGTGAGAGTGATCTCTCAGCAGGATATACTGAGGTCACCCTGTCTGTGTAGGTGGTGGCCGGGCACTGCCCTATGCCCTGTGCAGATGCACCCTGGCCAGGCCACCCTGTCCGGCCTATACCCATGGTACCTTGCTCCTCATTATGCACATTGGCAGCCCAATACTGGCAACATTGCTGGCAGTGTGGACTGTGGAAGGTGTTTGCAGCCACCACACGCTGGATAGACAGACAGCCACCCCCACACCTATGCCAGCATTGTGCTACTATAGAGGTGGTCAGCAGCCATACCCACCACACCAGTCATGGGCATAGTACAGGCATGGATATGGTACAGAAGGCTGTTTTGGGGTCACTCCCCAGGGTGGTGAACACTGTCAGAGACCAGACCTGCAGCACACACCGCAGACATCAGAATGATTGTTATGGTGGAGCTCAATGAGCAAAATGTGCTTAACGTAGGAATTGAGATCTGCCAGTTATCATAGGAAACGTTTGATAGCTGTGTACCATATACCCAGGTGTAGGGTGGCATTGCTAAGGTATGCAACTGCTAGTATTGGGAGATACAGGCAGGGCCCAATGTCTTGCCTCTCCAGGAGACATTGGCCAATGGGGCCTGTGGGTGGGTGTGTGGCCCTGTTGGCTGCTGCTTTACGGCAGAGTTCCCCAACTCCAGTCCTGGTGTTCCAAACACTGTTTGGGTTTTTCATGCTGTCCCTCATAAATATGCATGAGCTACATCTGCATACCATGGGGGTGGTGCATAGCTATGCAGCACAGGCATCTTTATTAGAGGCAGCATGAAGCCGGAATGGTGTGGGGCCCTCCAGGACTGCATTTGCGGGACTCTGCTTTCAGTAATGTGCCTGTTTCTGGTGTCTGTGTTTGGTGTGGTAAAATATAGGCCATGTGTATGCTCTCTGCAATAAAGGAGTGTCTTTACTATCACTGTTTAGTGGTGGGTAAAACTATGGGGACTGGGTTGGCAGGAGCCCCAGCTGGGATTTGAACCTGTGACCCTCTGGTCTTACAGGCATTGGCTGTGTCTGTTGCACCACACTGTGGCCACAGAGACAGTGCAGTCCCTGGAGTTAGTTAAACCGGCCTGACGAGTCAGAAACCCTGCTCTGCAACAGGTTTACTGTGGCCTCATTTACCTTGTATGCAGACAAAGGTGCACATAAACCTCAGAAAAGACCTCATAAAAGGGGCATACACCCATAACCAAGCTGGGCAACAATGATATCATTGGGCAACATTACACAACACTCCCAGGACAGCTCCATTACAATGAAATGATCTTTTAAAGGGTCTGTGGAGCGTAGACCCTTCCACACATCATTTCTTTTTTATTTGGTGCTTTCCAGGGAGTGTCGTTCCTTGTTGCCCATTGCTATCACTGTTACCCAGCTGAATTATGCTTATTAAAATGTTTCTTGTGGTCATTTTTAACGTTTTATGTGAAATTTTGTTCTGTGCACATGTATCACACTGCTCACGTTTTGTGGGTTTCCCCGGTTTTTCTGTACATTGCTGACGGAAATGGTTTCTCTTCCCTTTAAATGCCTTTAACGACAGGTTTTCATTCGCGTTGGAATTGAGCTCATGAATTCAGTGCGTTAGTGTGATGGGAGCCTCTCCCCGCCCACTCTCCGCCCATTGACCCCTTCTCTCTGCCCACTCTCCACCTTCTGCGCTGTTTTAACGCGCCACGGGACTTTACGATCGTTAACTATGCTTAACGCGCGTAGTATTATGTTAACGGTCGTTAGCGCATCGGTACGCGCGTTATACGGCACTTACGGTCGTTAACGTCGTACAACGTGCGTTAGCCACGTTTATCGCACTTTAGTAAACATACCCCTTAGTGGTCTCCAACCCATGCAGACTGGAATAGAATTTAACTTCAGAACACTTGCACTATGTGATTTATATGTTGCAATAAAGCAATGAAATTAACAAGCTAAGTGGTATATTGGATGCGCCCAAGGAGCACACCTGCTTCTTAGATACACACAGCAGGAACAGTTACATTTAAAGTCTTCTGGGTTTACGATGTCATCTCAATGTTACAGACAGGAAGAGTTTGGGTGGAGCCTGGCATCATGCAGAGCCATAGCGATATAGCACAGAAGTAAAGCACATATGGTGAACCTTCAGAGACAAAAGACAAAAACTACACATTGGATTATGTATGTAATTAATGCACGCACAGCCATAAGAATTCAATGCATTCATAGTCTTAAGTACATTCTATTCCTGGTTCCAGTCAGGCAGAACTGCGACTGCCAGTCAGACAGTTCAAATGTGTAGTAGATTGATTCATCTTTCCAAATTGCTTCAGTAGGGAATGTAGGCACTACTAAGACCCTCATCCATTCTCTTGTCACATCCCATCTAGACTATTGCAACCTTCTCTTCGCTGGTCTTCCTCTGAATCCTCTCTCCTATCTGTTCAAAACTCAGCTGCACGGCTAATCTTCTGCCAGTGTCACTATGCTCAAGTCACCTCTCTTCTCAAGTCACTTCATTGACTTCCTATCCATTTCCTCATCCAGTTCAAACTTCTACTACTGACTTATAAGTCTCTTCATTCGGCTGCTGCTTCTTACCTTTCCTCTCTTATTTCTCCCTACCACCTCCTTGGGAACTCCACTCTTCTGGCAGATCTTTTCTATCTATGTCCTTCTCTTCCACTGCAAACTCCCAACTTTGACTTGTAGTGTTGTCTATCTTGATTAGACTGTAAGCTCTTATTTTATTTATTTAACCAGTTTATATACCACCTTATCCTTCAATCAAAGTGGTTTACAGTATACATTTAACAGGTAGTGGTGGGGAGGGGTATGGTTATGAACATTGTGGTGACGAAACTGCTCCAGAGCCCATGGAAATAGAGAAAACACAAACATTTGCCTCCAAGCAGAAGGGAAGTGCAGGGAGCTGTGACTTTAAAACTTCAGCTAGAGAGAAAAAAACCATGCCCAAAGCTGGTGTTTACAGGCCACGCCCAAGCTCCCTAGCAACTGAGGGAGGTAACGAGAGACAGCTGGGGGAGGAGTGGGAAGTTGCAGGGCAGCCCCACTTATTTAAACCCCAGAGAACAGGAAGTAAGAAGCAGCAGCAGAAGCAGGAAAGGCAGCCGAAGCAGAAGGACGGAGACAGACACAGGTACAGGAAGGAAGGAATTGAGACCAGAAGCAGGCACAGCCGGGAGAGCAGCCAGGATTCTTCCAGAGAGCACTGCCGGGAGGTCAGCCTAAGGAAGGATTCCCCTCATAGCCAGCACCACAGTCTTGAACAAAGCCAGTGCTGTAGAGAGAATACAGCTGGCCCAGGAAACAGGAGGTTTTATCCTAGGGAGACTGCTGTCTATAACCAAGGTATGGAGACTTTCCAGGAAGAGCTGGGTCCAAGAGCTTTACCTCGGGGAAGGCCGGTAAGGAAAGCTGTTAATAGAAGGGAGGTGAACCCTTTAGAAGTTTAAACAGTTTGCTGCAAGATAAGGATCTCCAGTGCCCTGCTAACACCCCTGAGTCAAGAGGGAGGTCTCGGGAAAGGCTTGTTAAGGTATTAGAAGAAATTAAGCCCACGCTGTCCCAAGCTGTTGTCAGTCAGGAGACTGCAGAGACTGACGAGGAATGCATGCAAGTAGATAATGCTGATACTGAAAGTGATTTATCAGAGTGTGAAATGGATTGCTCTCTGTCTATGAGGGTAGAATGAAAGGCTATAGGTTTTAAAAGTCTGAAGAAAATCCAGGAGTTATTTGTACCTGAATGTCTGCAGTTAAGAAAGCTAAGAAGATTTGAAAGTGAAGTTGCTGCCGTGTTTAAAAGTGTATGAAACATTCAAAAGCTGGTTTTGAATGTGTCTGGAGCAACTATCTAAAAGCCTGTGATAACTGAAGTAAAGAGGAAGCTTTCGTATATGTGTGCTGAAGTTAAAAGCCACTGTTTGTTCCTGAAGGCTGCAAAGGACTGTTAAGTGTTCTGTGTGTCTAATGAAGAAAGGATTGCATTGCTGAGGAAAGCAAGTGTAATTAATGACACTGTGAAAGTTTGTATAGAAGTTATCTTTATTTTGAGGGGAGAAGTATCCAATTATACGTTGTGCTGAGCCTCTATGGAGGTTCCTTTAAACAAAGGAAGAAAATAAATTCCTGTGTTGCTTTCAAAACCCTCGGCTCAAGCATTAATTTGTTCACAACTACAACTCATTGTTCAGCAACTACAACTCCCAGAAGCCCAGGCTCTGGGAAACCATATAAAGGGACATTGAAAGGCGTACTCCCCCCTATAGGCAACTGCCTAGACAGGGGTAAGAGGCGACAACATATATACAAATTATATACAGTTAGTTATTTTATGAATGCGTGTGATGTTGGCGTGTCAATTGGAGCTGTATTCCGCTGCTTGTCGCAGATTATGTTACGTGTCTGAAGTATTCCATAAATAGAAGGGTCTTGAGTGTTTTGCGGAAATCTTTGATGTCTTTCAAGGCTCTTATTCCCTCAGGGTGGGAGTTCCATAGGGCAGGTGCAGAGAGCGAAGGTGCTCTTTTGGACGTTGATTGATTTGTTCTATGATATCCTGTGGTGTGATGAGCATGTTTTTTCCTTGTTGTTTCATCTGGGTCTGTTACTTATGTCTCTGGTTATTATGTTTTGGAGCGCATCAGCTGAGCAGTCGTGAATGACTTTGAATATGTTCAAGGTAGTTTTGAATCTTGCACGTGCGTGGATTGGCAGCCAGTGCAGTTGTTGTATTATGGGCATGATGTGCTCATTTTTGACAGTGCCCATGATGATTCATGCTGTTGTATTCTATACCAGTCAGGCTACATCTGTGGCCTTATGAGCAGAGACTGTCTCTTACATCTCTCTGCACAGTGCTGCGTACACCTTGTAGCGTTATTCAAATGATACGTAGTAGTAGTACAAAAATACCCTATGGGTTTTACTTTCAACCCATCCTGGTCTTGTCCTTCCATATTGCAGCATGCTCTGCAAACATTGTTGATCTGGCAATCCAGCTAATAGTCTTTTGATGCCTAAAAGACCCAATAATGATGGATGAGATGTTGCTTTTCAAGATGGGACAATGAGTGGAAAACAGAGAACATCCCTCCAAGTGGGCATGGTGTAGCTGTGCATTGGTGTAGAAGCATAGAAACATGATGGCAGAAGAAGACCACATGCACTATCTAATCTGCCCTTCCATATCAACCACTACAACAGTCTCCTTTTTACCTTTAGAGATCCTCTGTGTTTATCCCGTTTTTTTTTGTTTTTTTTTTTAAACTTTTATTTTCATTTTGCAACAAACAAAAGAAACAACACACCAAAGGAGACAAAACAAGTATACAATAAGGAAAAGCAAACCCTATTACCCCCCACCCCCATGCTTCTTCTCTAAGCCGACAGTATCAGCGTGTGAGCGCTTCCAAACAACAGTGATTGTACATTAAAACGAACATAAGTAGCATCTGCGATACAGAATGGTCATGTGACAGAGATTTATACAAATTTAAACAGTCAGATGAGAGCATTTAGCGGTGTGAACATAATCATTGAGCATCTTCCATTTAGACAGATGATGGGGGGTCTGAACGGAAGAAGCAAACATACGAGGTATTTGTTCATATTTACTGTAGAGACAGACATGATTCCACCATTCATTGGGGCTCAGATGGGAGCTATTTTTCCAGTATTTCGTAATTAGGGAGATAGCGATGCCCAGCATAAAGTCTAAAAGGAAGTAAGCCGATTTTGGAAGAGAGGGGATCCCCGCAGCTGAGCGGAGTCCCACTATCCTCCAAGAAAGGGGCTCTTGAAAGTGCAAAATAGATTGGATACGACCCCAGACCCGACGCCAGTAATACTGTAGTGCGGGACATTCATACATAACATGAGTTAGTGAACCAATGGCCGCATGGCATGTCCAGCATCTATTGCCCTGGGAGGTGTTCCATTTGGCTAATCTGTCAGGAGTATAGAAACACCGGTGGGCTAGAAAGAAGAGTGTCTGAGTGAGTGAGGCGGATCGGGAGACCCGTGTCACTCTACTCCAGACGAGGCTCCATTGCTCCGGGGTCAAAGTTACATGCAGTTCCCGCTCCCATGCTTTCTGTGCTATAGGGGTACCTCTATTTACAGCATTACATAAGGTTTTGTAAAAGGTAGATGCTACACCCGGTGAACTCCCGATAGATCGGATAGTCTCCGACAATCCTTGGGTATGGGATTCCGATGACGGGAGCACCTTAGCACTCCGAAGACAATGCTGTAGTTGCACCAACTGAAAGTAGTGTTTCGCTGGGAGACCAAATTCAATTTGCAATTCACTAAAAGTTTTCCAGCGACCATCATGGAACAACTGGTTAGGGGTCCAAATGCCCCTAGTGTACCAGGGGCTCCACGCCATCGGTTTATTTTGTATTTGAAATCGAGTATTGTACCAAAGCGGGAGTCTGTCTAACGGACAGAATCGGGAGTCTAGAGATTGCATAAGAGTATTAAAGGCACCTAAAGTGGCTAAAAGCATTGGTGGATAGTGGGAGTCTGATGGGAGAGTCATACCAGGGAGATAAGTAAGAGGAATCGGTTTGCAAAGGTCCTCCTCTATGTCTAGCCACACAGGTCTGCTCGGTGCTAGATCTTCCAGCCAACGAGCGCCTTGTTTGAGAAGAAAAGAGTGGTGATATTTCAGGAAATCAGGGAATCTGACACCCCCATTTTCCTTATCTGCTTGCAACTTATGCTTCGCTATCCTAGGTGTCTTGTTTTGCCATAAGTATCTAGTCAGAAGGCCCTCTAAATCTTTATATGTACGTCGAGGTAGGAGACAGGGCAACATTTCTAAAATGTAATTCACTTTAGGAACAATCATCATTTTTATGGTTTCTAGGCGACCCCACCAGGTAAGTGTTAAGGGAGTCCAACGGTGAGTAAGCGCCCGGACTTTTGAGGTTAAGTCTTTGGCATTAAAGGAGATAGCGTCTTCCAAAGGAGAGCAATAGTGAACCCCAAGGTATTTGACCATGCGAGGTTGCCATAAAAAGGGAAAGGATTGCATATCTGCCTGATGAATCAGAGGATTTAGTGGAAAGGCTACCGATTTGGTCCAATTTATCTTATAACCCGAGAGTTGTGAATATTTACCAATTTGCTCTAGGACAGCCGGCACTGAGTCTAGAGAGACAAAGAGCATAAGGTCATCAGCATATGCTGAAATTTTGATTTCCCTATGAGAGAAGGGGACTCCATGAATCTCCTGCGATTGCCGGATTAGTAAAGCTAAGGGTTCGAGTGCAAGATCGAAAAGAAGTGGAGACAGTGGGCATCCCTGGCGAGTACCGCGTTGAAGGGGAAATGGCTGAGACTTTAAAGCATTAGCACAGATACTGGCTGTAGGCTGTGCGTACATGGTGCGGAGACAACGGAGAAAACCTTCTCCGAATCCATACCAGCGGAGAGTTGCAAACAGGAAGGGCCATTCTAAGCGATCAAAGGCCTTCTCAGCATCAAGTGAGAGGCCAACAAATGGTCGATCAAGATTAACTGCGGTAGTCAGTACATGACATAGAGTCCGAGCATTGTCAGCAGTTGATCTACCGGGAATGAAACCGCATTGATCCGGGTGTATTAAAGTAGACATCCTATCAGAGAGCCGGGTGGAGAGAATGGTGGCAAATATTTTATAGTCCGCGTTTAGGAGGGAAATTGGACGATAATTAGCTGTTAGTTGCGGATCTCTCCCCTCTTTCTCAAAAACTACTACATTTGCCATTGAAAAGGACCCAGAAGGAGATCCCTCCTCGGCCAGAGCAGAAAAATACAGTTTCAAAACTGGAGCTAAGTCAGCATTAAAGGTTTTGTAGAATTCAGCAGGGAGACCGTCCGGGCCTGCAGCTCGACCTGTGGCACATCTCTTGAGAGCAGAATGAATTTCTGACAAAGTGAATGGTTTGTCCATGGCCTCTCTATCTTCGTCAGATAGGGTCGGTCGTTGTACCCCTGAGAGCAATCGTTCAAATACTTCTGGCTCAAAATCACATTCAGATTGATAAAGCCGAGTATAAAAATCACGAAAGAGTTCTAAGATTTCTGTATCTTTAGTGACCAAGCCCCCCCCCGACGGATTACGGAGAGCGGTAACACGCTTGGCTTCTTTTTGACCTTTCAGGGCATTTGCTAACAATTTGCCAGCACGGTTATTTTCCCGGTAATACATCCCTTGTTGTGATTCAATATTTTTAGCAGCAGAAGTATAAAAGCTGATTGTATTGAAAACGAAGGCGTTGTAAACGGAGTAAAATACATGGGTCAGTACGGGACGTGAGGAGATGCTCCCCAGCTTGTATCTGTTGCTCTAGAATCAGTAAGTGTTGCTTTCTTTGTTTCCCCTGTCGAATTTGATAGCTGGTTATAGTTGCACGGATAGATGCCTTAAAACCCTCCCACCAAGCCCAGCTCGCTGTGTCATGGGGTGAGTTAAAATGAAAATAATCTTGGATAGCGGCCTTTATGTCAACCTGAAAATCTTTTTGATCTAGTAGGGATCTATCAAAAAACCAAGCACGGGGATGATCATCTCGCGTAGTGACATGTAATGAAAAGGATATGGCAGCATGATCTGAAATATGGAGAGGATGGGTCCTAGCCGTGTCCACTTGAGAAATCAGTGTTTTGGAAATGAGAAAGAAATCTATTCTAGATTGTGAGTGATGGGGGGCAGAAAAAAAGGTGAACTCTAAGTCGGAGGGGTGAAGCAGCCTCCATATATCCACTAGTGCAAGATCTTGCATCAGAGCTGTAAGGGTAGCAAGACTCTTGGGTGGACTACTCGTTCTAGGCGGTTGTCTATCTATCAAAGGGTCTAGCACTTGATTGAAATCACCACCAAGTATTAATGGAGTATTGGCAGAGGCCTGTGCCAACTGCGCAATACTTGCATAGTAAGCAGGGTTATCCACATTCAGGGCATAAATACAAATACACGTGAATTCACTATCTCCAACCTTAAGGTGTGCACGGGCCCATCTACCCTCCTTATCAGAGCTAGTATCTATTACAGTAGCTTGCAAAGACTTCTTAACCAGAATGGCTACCCCACACCGTTTGGAAACGGCGGGAGAATAGGCAGCCACCATGTAAGGTTTAGCATTGAGTTTCAGTGTTTCAGCGGAGTTTAGATGCGTTTCCTGGAGAAACACTAAATCAGCATGCTCATGGTTAAGATAGCTAAGAATTTTCTTTCTTTTGATTGGGCTATTGATGCCTTTTACGTTAAGTGATAAGATCTTACATAAGGCCATTCAGAAAGGTTAAAAATTCTGAAAGAGAACATGATAACGCACATAATTTCACAATGTCCCTCATAGTAACTGTATCTAGCTGTACACATGACATGATAGAAAATAAGCTAATGTAATACAATGAAGCGCCCCACATTAAAAAAGAAGAACCGCAGTGCGGTAGAGAAGAAGCAGAACCCCAGAAATTACTGGCGACCATGTGTCTGCGGGGAGAAACCCCAGAGAAGGCCGAAATTGAAAACATATAACCTGTATAACTGTGCGTGCTCCGAATCCAACCGAGGCACACATCATGGAGGGATAGGAGACCAAGAAAGTCATATAAAGAAAGAAAGAAAAGTCCAGGTAGTCTCTGTGCTTGGCTATGACCACCGCGTCGGGCCCTTCAAAATGGCGGACAGAGCCGGCAGATAATAAGTCCAAGTTGTTGGATTAGCGCATCTGCTCTGCTTCTTTGGAGTCTAGAAATGTTGATAGTAGATCAGGATCTTCGAATGTCCTAGTTTGGTTGTGGAGAGTCACTCGGAGCTTCGCTGGATACAACAGGCCAAAGCGAGCCTGTAGCTGTTGAAGTCGAGGGCGAAAAGCAAGGAGTCTCTTCCGACGGTCAACTGTGGGCTTTGCCAAATCAGGGAAAAAGGAAACTTTATGACTTTCAAACTCTAGATGACGATTCGCCCGGGCAGCATTTAGAATTTGTTCCACTTGTTGATATCGTAGTAATCGAAAGATAATAGGTCGGGGGGTCGTTCGATTGAGCGCCATATGGGTAGGAACACGATGTGCTCGATCAATTTCCAGATCTCTATGAAAAGTGATCTTCAGCAAAGAGGGAAGAGTTTTGAGCAGGAATTCTCTTATATCTCCTGCTTCCGCCCCCTCCGGTATTCCAATGAGCCTCACATTGTTGCGACGGGCTCGATTATTGCTATCTTCTAACTCTTTTTGAAGACTCTGTATCTGGCGCTCAGCCTTGTCCAGTTTGACCAAGCGCACCGCGTGCGAGTCGAGGACCCCCGTCATGTTGTCCTGCCGCAATGAAAGACTTTCAAGTCGATCCTGGAGCACACCGAAGTCTTCTCGCATGGCTCGAAGCGCTTCTCTTCTCCGTTGGACTGCACCAGTTCCTTCACGCCGCGTATTTCCTCTAAGATCTCCTGGTGCATTTCGGGGTTTTCCCGAAGTGGAACCATCTTCTGTGGGGAAGACACCTCTGTTTTGGAGCGTTTTCCGTGTGAAGAAGAAGGAGACCCGAAGTCCAAGCGCGCTGGTTTATGGGCCGCCATCCCCCCCGAGGTACCCCGGTAAGTCCGGAGCAAAATATTAAGATTATGTAGGTATTAAGTCAGGATTCTGAGTAGGCCTCTCGGGAGCTTCAGCGCGAAGCGTCTAACCCGCTGGACATCAGGCTCCGCCCCCTCCCGTTTTTTTTGTTTTTTTTTTTTTTAAATTCAGATACTATTCTCATCTCTGTCACCTCAACTGAGAGACTATTCCACGCATCTACCACTCTTTCCGTAAAGAAATATTTCTGCATATTACACCTGAGTCTATCCCCTTTTACCCTCATCCTATGTCCCCTCATAAAAGTCTAAGACCCTCACCTTTGAATGGATTCTAACAGCCGTAGTTCTAATACTGAACCACACCATCTGGTGATCACTGGATGCAAAATGATCTCCTACTATAACATCAGAAACACTTTCACAATTGGTAAGCACCAAGTCCAGTATGGCCCCTTCATGTGTGGGGTCTGTTACCAATTGCCTGAATAGTTCTCCCTGTAGAGAATCCAGGATCTCTTTACTTCTAGATGATACTGCAGCAGGAATGTGCCAATCAACATCTGGCATATCGAAATCCCCTATCAGTAGCACTCCCCCTTTCCTAGTAATGCTCCGTATGTCCTCAATTAACTCTCTGTCCACCTCTTCCTCTTGTGAGGGAGATCTGTATATCATGCCAATACAAATAGATTTCTCTTTCCCTCTTTCTAGTTTAACCCACAATGTCTCCTCTCTCCCTTTTAAGCTCTGTAATTCCAAAGCTTTAATAGTATTTTTTACATATAGTGCCACTCCTCCTCCCCTTCTTCCTACCCTGTCCTTTCTGAATAAAGTATATCCAGGTATAGTTACATCCAGGGGCGGCCCAAGGTGGGGGTGTGGGGCCTTGTGTGGAGACTCGGTGCGGGCCTCATTGCATAAGGGGCCTCATTTGCATAAATATTTGCATAATGTTACCATACACTAACTTTTAGCAAAAATGCTTCTTAATGAGTGTATGGATAAAGAAAGACTAAAAGATTTCTTCATTACTATAATAAAGTTCCAACCGCCAGGCACATTAGAAACTACTACAAACACTGCCCATTTAGAACCCATAGCAAACCCGCCATATTGTAACAGCACTACCAGGACTCACAAAGCACCAAACCCTACCTATCAAAAGGCAACACTGCAGATATTAAACCAATACATTTCAGAGAATAACAATACATGACCCACTGGGGAAAGAGAACAAGTGGCAATGTCAAATAGGAATTACATAAATAGAATACCTCAGCTCAGTTACACGTGCAGAACATAGATCGTCACCAAACAAGAAATCACAATTTAGAAACAGGAAGACAATAATTAAACTGGGAACCCCAAAAGCCAAACTTGGAATGTACAACAACACTGTAGAAATAAAACTATAAATTAATTTCTTCTTGTGCTAAACAAAGCTCAGACGTTAATGATGCACATTACCCAGAGCTGACATATTCCAGTTAATAAATTTAAAAAAAAGAGATATTTTTCTACCTTTTGTGCATTTTTTTCCAGTTGCAATTGCTCCAGCCACTTTCTTCTGGTTTCTTCGTGTCTTCTGCTAACTCTCCATCATCTGCTGTCCATTTGTCCTTTCTTCTATCTTCTAATTTTTTTTCCATTCTCTCTCTACATCTGCTTTAACATACTAATCTTTCTCCTTTTGCTCTTTCCTCATTCCTATTTCCATTCAAATTTTACCCCTCCATCCTCAATCCCCACTTACTCTCCTAATACCCGGCCAATTGTAGATTTTTCTTCCCTCCCATACAAAATATTTTTCCCCTCTCCATTTCACTCTCCCAGCCCCATCCCATTCTAATCCTCCCCCAACATCAGCTTCCTTCTAGTTCCAGCCCCACCCAGCATCCGCTCCCTTCTAGTCCCCGCATCAGCCCATTTCCAGTCCTATCCTAACCCCACCATCAGCCCATTTCCAGTCCTAGCTCCCCCATCCATTTCCAGTCCTATCCGAGTCCCTCCATCAGCACATTTCCAATTCCAGCCCCCCATCAGTCCATTTCTAGTCATTTCCTAGCCCCACTATCAGCTCATGTCAAATCCTATCTCCCCTCCACTCAGCCCATTTCCAATCCAAGCCCCCCATGAGTCTACTTCCAGTTCTAGCCCCTCCATGAGTCCATTTCAATCCAAGCCCCCACTACAGCCCATTTCCAATCTTAGCACTCCCCAACAGCCCATTTCCAGTCCTATCCTAGCCCCTCCATTAGCCCATTTCCAGTCCTAGCTCCCTCCCCTCACAGCCCATATCCATTCCAAG
The DNA here is from genome assembly GCA_033557465.1 of Ichthyophis bannanicus. NCBI lineage: Eukaryota > Metazoa > Chordata > Amphibia > Gymnophiona > Ichthyophiidae > Ichthyophis > Ichthyophis bannanicus. Next base: position 935,152,628 of record CM066033.1, on the reverse strand, counting down.
CCCCCTCCCCATCAGCTATTTTCAGTTCAAACCCGCCCTTTCACTCAGCCCATTTCCATTGCAAGCCCCTGTCGCCATCAGCTATTTGCAGATCAAGCCCCTCTTCCACTCAGCCCATTTCCAGTCCTAGCCTCCCATAGCCCATTACCAGTCCTAGCCCCCCCATAGCCCATTACCAGTCCTAACCCCCCCCCCCCCAATCAGGCCACCTCCAGTCCTAACCCTCCCCATCAGCCCATTTCCAGTCCTAGTCCTCCCATAGCACATTGCCAGTCCTAACCCCCCTATCAGCCCACTTCCAGTCCTAACCCCCCATTAGCCCATTTTCAGTCTTAGCCCCCCCCATAGCCCATTACCAGTCCTAACCCCCCCATGAGCCCACTTCCAGCCCTAACCCACCCATCACCACATTTTCAGTCTTAGCCCCCCCATAGCCCATTACCAGTCCTAACCCTCCCCATAAGCCCATTACCAGTCTTAGCCCCCTTTAGCCCATTACCAGTCCTAACCCTCCCCATAAGCCCATTACCAGCCCTAGCCCCCTTTAGCCCATTACCAGTCCTAACCCCCCATCAGCTCACCTCCAGTCCTAACCCTCCCCATCAGCCCATTTCCAGTCCTAGCCCCCCATAGCCCATTACCAGTCCTAGCCCCCCATCAGCCCATTACCAGTCCTAGCCCCCTTTAGCCCATTACCAGTCCTAACCCCCCCATCAGCCCATAGCCCATTACCAGTCCTAACCCCCCATAAGCCCATTACCAGTCCTAGCCCCCTTTAGCCCATTACCAGTCCTAACCCTCCCCATAAGCCCATTACCAGTCCTAGCCCCCTTTAGCCCATTACCAGTCCTAACCCCCCATCAGCCCACCTCCAGTCCTAACCCTCCCCATCAGCCCATTTCCAGTCCTAGCCCCCCATAGCCCATTGCCAGTCCTAGCCCCCCCATCAGCCCATTACCAGTCCTAGCCCCCTTTAGCCCATTGCCAGTCCTAGCCCCCCATCAGCCCACTTCCAGTCCTAACCCCCATCACCACATTTTCAGTCTTAGCCCCCCCCCACAGCCCATTACCAGTCCTAACCCCCACCCCATCAGCCCATAGCCCTTTACCAGTCCTATCCCCCCTCCCCCCCATCAGTCCAGGTAAATTTAAAAACAAAAAAAATGGCTGCTGCTGCTGCAGAATCAAGTATCCCGCGCCTGCCCGGCAGAGCCCTCCCCGAATGTCCCCTCGGCACCGGCGTTCAGGCATTTCCTGTTTCCCATCAGTCCCAGTGGGCTGAACAGAGCAGTGAGAGAGAAACTCTCCTGGCTCTGAAAGCCGGCGCCGAGGGGACGTTCGGGGAGGGCTCTGCCGAGCAGGCACGGGACACTTGATTCTGCTGCTGCCACGGCGGCAGCGGCAGCAACAGCAGCCATTTTTTTTGTTTTTAATTTATCTGGGCATTTAAATAAGAATGTTGTTTGCGCGGGGCCCCCTGAAATGCGTGGCCCTGCGCAAACAACATTCTTGATCAATGGATGGGCCGGCCCTGGTTACATCCCAGTCATGGTTTTCTGTGAACCATGTTTCTATAACTGCAACTAAATCCAAGTCGCCCACTCCCACCAAAGCTTCAACATGTGTCAAACTTCACCTCAGATGACCCTTTCTCAGGACAGAATGCCAAAAATTTGCACAGCATATGGGGGTTACTAATGCAGCCCCAGAGTGCATGTGTTTGGGTTGATCTCTCGGTTTAGTGCTGACTTCCTGTATTCTGTTGGTTTGCATGCTGTTTGCTTACAACATTGCTGTTCAAAAAGTCAGCTTTAAACTTGTGCTCTGAAACCCTGCACTAGAGCCTTAAGCACTGGGCTCTAGTGCAGGGTTTCTGCATCGCTCTCCATGTGCTTCAGCTAATTGGCACATCACACGTATCAAGCTCTGTCTCTGGTCCTATTTAAATCCAAGCTAAAGCCTATCTTTTTGAAACTACTTTTAAATCCAAAACCCCTTATTCTCCTGTTTAATACCTATGTGGTTTTTAAACATTCCCTATAATAAATGCAGCTTCATAATCTTAATAATCTTTTTTTATTTGGCCTTTTTGTCTGTCTTAAATAGATTGTATCCTCTCTCAAGCAGCGGTTGTGTCTTACATGTATGTGTACAGCATTGCATGTGTCTAGTGGTGCTAAAAATAATAAGTAATTATGGCATACTTTGCTCCTCTAGGGATATTGACTGATATAAAAAGCAATAAAAATAAAGTTTAAAAAAATGATAAGTAGTGCAGCAGCAGCAGCAGCAATATTGGTCCTGACCAGTTATCTGTCTTCTTAATTAATAAGACTTTTGGACTTAAAAAAACTTTTCTCCTTCCATGCTGGATTCCTAGTCGTCCCTTTATCCTGTAGCTGCTAGCCAAAGTTCCTTAGCTAACTACCCTGTTGTCTAATTTTAGTCTGAAAAGATCATTCTGTCCATTGGTCTTGCTGATTGGACTATTGTAATTCTTTAATTGGTATCACCCACTACAACTTGAAACAAATACAGTTGTTACAAAATACAGCCATGAAATTGCTAAATAATATGAAATGATTTATGTGTTACCCTTGTTGATTAAGCAGCATTTGTTCCTTATTAGCAGAAGAATTAAATTTAAAATTTTGATGTCGGCTCATGATGCATTTCATATTGGAATTCCTGTTGATCTCAATACCTTTCTTATTTCTTACTGACCCTTGAGGTCATTTCAGACCAATTTTTGGGTTATTCCTCCCCCATCAAAAGACTGGAGTTCACTTACAGATGGGCTTTTAGTTTTTTGGCTTCCTCACTCTGGAAGGTGCTTCCTTTTGAACTGTGTGTGAAGAGTTCATATATCATAAGTTTAAGTCCTAAGGTTGCCAGATTTTATTGCAAATCTGGGACACTCATCCAATTTGGGGGGGGGGAGGCTTTTAAATCCAGGATTGCATGATAGGGGTGGAGGAGGGAAGAAGTCATTCTCTTCTCCCCATCTATCACATGATATCAACAGTATCACTTTCAAGTAAACAAATTACCAAAGAAATAGAAATAGTGATGCATTTCCCCACTGTATTATACAAAATATAAAAATTGCTGATGTAAATTCCTAAAACTGACATATTCCAATCATTATAATGAAAATAAAATAATTTGTTCTACCTATTTGGCCATTTTTACCTAATCATCTCTCTTCCAGTCTCTGGTTTCTTCATTTCTCCAGGACCAAGCAGGAAGTCAGTCCTCACATATGGGTGACATCGACATCGATGGAGCCCTTGCGGAGCATTTCCCCAGCTTTCTATGAAAGCCTTTGGGAATACTGCACGCATGGGCGGTCCCCTTCCCGCCTAAAGGTGCCATCTTGCTCAGTCTTTCTTTTTCCGTGGAACCCAACGGACGTTCGTCCTAGTCACCCCGGTTAAAAGTCAGATTTCTTTGCGATTTTGTCGCAATTCTTGTCTGGTTCGACGCCGGTTCCCCTTCCCGCCGGGTTCGGTACACCGGTATCGAGCCCGTCTTCTATTTTTCGGTTTTTGCCCTTAGTGGCTGGCGTTCGCGCCCTTTTTTTCTTTTCCCTGGAAGGCCGGTCCTTTGACCTCACGGGGGCCCTTTTTTCCCTGATGGCTTCCAGTGGTTTCAAAAAGTGTGATCGGTGCAAGAAATTAATGTCTCTCACCGACACACACGACTGCTGCCTCCGGTTCCTCAGCCCAGATCATGATCCTAAGATCTGTGGCCCGTGTGGCAAAATGTCCACCAAGGCACTGAGAAGTCGGCAGCATCAGAAGGAAAGGCTTTTCTCGGATTCGGCCTCCGGCCGGGCCCGGACCTCGTCTGAGGCCTCGACGTCTCGGGAGTCTGACCCCTAGCATCGCCGGGGTTCCTCAGACAGGGGGTCCCCTGATCAGGAACGAAAGAGGAAGAAGCGGCTCGCGAGGGCGGCGTCGGAGGAGATCCCTGATCCCTCAAGGGCCAGGTCTCGGACCCCCGACCGCTGTCCTTGGAACAGGAGAAGCCATCCAAAATGCCTCGTGTGGAGCCGGAGTCTGCTGGACACGTAAGTCCTGTTGTCCTCGAGGACTCTCCTCCCAGGGAGCTGACGTCGGGCCCGGTGCCGCTGGGGCCCGAGTCGGTGGCTGCTGAGTCTCCTGAACTTGGACTCCTGAGCTTGGACTCAGCCTTGGAGTGCAGATTGTCTGCCTTCATGGATCAGCAGCGGATACTGATGGCCTGCCTCGCTGGTGCATCTGCCCTGACCACCGGGACATCGACGTCGAAGTCGACCCCGGAGACCGAGCCGATACTCGAGACCATGAAGGCTCGAGGTCGTCCTCGGTCGTGGTCTCCCTCGACCTTCCGCTCGGGACCGAGGGCGTCGACGCCGGTGCCTTCGGCGTCGGGGCAGGTGCTACCAGGACCCACGAGGTCGGAGCCCCCTGACTCCTTTTCAGATGAGTCAGCATGGGAGACGGAGGACGAGGAGTCCCCCGACACTTTTCAGACTCGGTGCGTCCCGTCGGACTCACTGCAGTCCGAGCCCCAGAGTAGATCCCCCCGGAGGATACTCGGTTCTCGGAGTTCGTCAGGGATATGGCCACAGCTTTGGCGATTCCCGCGGACCCCGAAGAGGAGCCTCGAGCTGGAGAGCTCGAGGCCCTCCAGTATGACTCTCCTCCGCAGGAGGCCTTTCTCCAGGACCAAGCAGGAAGTCAGTCCTCACATATGGGTGACGTCGGCGCCGACGGAGCCCTCGCGGAGCAATTTTCCCCAGCTTTCAAAGAAAGCCTTTGGGAATTGCAGCGCGCATGCGCGGTCTCCTTCCCGCCCAAGGGTGCCATCTTAGCCAGTCTTCTTTTTTCCGCGGAGCCCTACAGACGTACCCGTCGTGTCCCCGCTGAAAAAGTTGATTTTAGTGATTTATTTCTATTTTTTTCTTCGGTTCGCCTCCCGAAGCGACCTCGTCTGGAGTCGGAGTTGCCTGCTCGGGTAAGTCCTGTAGTCCTCCTGGACTCGCCTCCGAGGGGTCCGACGTCGGGCCCGACGCCGTCGGGGCCCGAGTCGGGGGCTGCTGGGTCACCTGAGGTCGGACTCAGGTTGACGGCCTTGGAGAGCAGACTATCTGCCTTCATGGACCAGCAGCGGGCACTGATCGCTAGCCTCGCTGGCGCCGCTGCCCCGACCGCCGGGACGTCGACGCCTAAGTCGACCCCGGAGACCGAGCCGATCCTCGAGTCCATGCGAACTCGAGTCGATCCTCGGTCGAGGTCACCCTCGGCCTCCCGTTCGGGACCGAGGTCGTCGACGCCGACTCCCTCGGTGTCGGGGCAGCCGACGCCTCCGCCTGCCCGAGCCGACCCCACTGATTCCTCCTCGGGGTCGGCCTGGGAGTCTGAAGAGGAAGAGTCACCTGATTCGTTTCGGACTCGGTGTGCCCCTCGGACTCACCTGAGTCCGAACCTCGGAAACAGTCCCCTCCGGAGGATGCCCGGTTCTCGGACTTCGTCAGGGATATGGCCAAGGCTTTGGCCTTCCCGGCGGATCCCGAGGAGGAGCCTCGAGCCGAAGAGCTCGACGCCCTTCAGTATGACTCTCCCGCCAGGGAACACTTTACTGTACCGGTTCCTCCCATGCTGGAACGACTACTCTTCCGCATGTGGGAGAGTCCGGCATCGTCGCCGGTATTAAGCAAGCGGGTCGATTCCATCTATCGAGTCCGCAAGAGTCCTGGCTTCCAAAAAGCACAGCTACCGCACCATTCCATGGTAGTGGAATCGGCCATGCATAGGCTTAAGAGCCAGAAGATGCACTCCTCGGTGCCTCCTGGCAGGGAGGCCCGTAACCTGGATGGCCTCGGTAAGAAGTGTTTCCAGGGCTCTATGCTTGCTTGTCGGGTCCAGACCTACCAGCTCTACATGGGCATGTACCTCAGAGACCTGGCTAAAGAGGTAGCCGGATTCTCCGCTGGGCTGTCCGAGGAACCTTTGCGGAGGTTCCTAGCCTTGACAACTGGTATTCGGGAATGCTCCAAATTCATGTCCCGAGCAGCCTATGATGGCTTTGAAGCATCGGCTCGAGTGGCCGCAGCCGGCATCGGTGCCCGCCGACAGGCTTGGCTTCAGTCATCTGACCTTGAACCCTGGGTGCAGGACAAGTTGGTCGATGTCCCCTGCCGAGGTGAAAACCTCTTTGGCAAGCCCATGGCTGAAAAGGCTGCACAAATCGAGACGGAGACTCTCACCAGAACTAGGCTTTCTAGGAAGACCTCCGCCCCTTCCCAGAAAAAGAAGGGCTCGGGAAAGAAGTCCTTTTAACCCGAGAAAGGCGGCTGCCTATAAACACTACCCTCAATATCAGGCCTCCGCAGCTCCCCAACAGGGTCAGCAGGCCAAGGGACGGGGTAACGGGTCCCGTAGGCAGCAAGCCCCCCAAGCCTGCACCACCGGCCCCTGCTCAGCAGGGTGGGGGTTTTTGACTTCATCAGCATAGCCTCTCCCCCTCAGCTGGTTCCTCCCAGCACCGGAGGCCGGCTGGTTCACTTCGCCCACAGGTGGTCCAACATCACTTCAGATGCCTGGGTGCTTCAAGTCGTAAGAGAAGGCTATCTTCTCCACTTCCACCAGGTCCCTCCCTCCTATTTCCCGGGAGAACCTCCACGACTTCCTCTGCACAGAGACTTACTCCTTCAGGAGTTAGCAAGTCTTCTTCAGGAGCAGGCGGTGGAACCGGTGCCCCACCACCTGAGAGGTCAAGGTTTTATTCCAGGTATTTCCTGATACCAAAAAGAACAGGAGGCCTCCGACCCATCCTGGACTTGCGCAACCTCAACAAGTTCCTCGTGAGGGAGAAGTTCAAGATGCTTACCCTTGGAATCCTTCTGCCCTACCTCCAGCAGGGAGATTGGCTATGCTCCTTGGATCTAAAAGATGCCTACACGCACATCCTCATCCACCCAAGCCACCGCCAATACCTAAGGTTTGTGGTGGCAGGAAATCATTACCAGTACAGAGTACTGCCCTTTGGCCTATCCTCCGCACCGCGAGTCTTCACAAAATGTCTCGCAGTGGTGGCGGCTTATCTACGGCTTCACGGCCTCTATGTCTTTCCGTACCTAGACGACTGGCTCATCAGAGCATCGTCCTCTCCGGAAGTCACAAAAGCCACACACCGCACTGTGACTCTTCTGCAGTATTTGGGCTTTGTCATAAACTTCGCAAAGTCCACTTTGCTCCCCTCACAGGATCTCGAGTTCATCGGCGCAAGACTGCACACTCCTCAGGCACGAGCTTTCCTGCCTCTCGACAGGGCTCAACAGCTCATGGACCTAGCCGGCCGTTTTCGCAGCCAGTCCCTGGTCTCAGCCAGGCGCTTCCTGAGACTACTCGGCCATATGGCTTCCACCGTCCACGTGACCCCCAATGCCCGCCTGAATATGCGGCCTGCTCAATGGTGCCTTCGCAAGCAGTGGCAACAAGCCACGGGCGGCCTAGCCGACTTAGTGCGCGTCTCCGGGCCGCTGGCCTCCTCTCTACAGTGGTGGCTTCATCGGCCGAACCTGGTGCTCGGACTGCCTTTTCAGTCACCTCAGCCGGCTCAAGTGCTGACGACCGATGCTTCTCTCCTAGGATGGGGAGCGCATTGCCAAGGGGCATGTACTCAAGGTCTCTGGACCACGTGGGAGTCTGCTCAGCAGATCAACTTCCTGGAGCTCAGAGCAATTCGTCTGGCTCTCAAGGCTTTCTCCCACCTGACTTCTCACCAGTCCGTCCTTGTCCAGACGGACAATCAGGTTGCCATGTTCTACGTGAACAAACAGGGAGGCACAGGCTCCTTCCTTCTCTGTCGAGAAGCACAGAAGCTCTGCTCTTGGGCCGTCAGCCACGGCATTCTTCTCAAGGCAGTTTATCTCCCAGGCCAAGAAAATTGCCTGGCCGACAAACTCAGCAGGGTCCTCCAGCCGCACGAGTGGCGCCTGGATCCCTTGGTAGTTCAGAAACTTTTCCTGAAGTGGGGCCTCCCCACGATGGATCTCTTTGCCAGTCCTCTCAACCGGCAACTTCCTCGCTTCTGCTCTCGGCAGCCGCATCCCCTTCGAGTAGCGGCGGATGCTTTTCTGCTCTCATGGTCGAAGAGCCTTCTGTATGCCTTTCCTCCCATCCCGCTAGTCTCTCGAACTCTTTTCAAGGTTCTCCGAGACAAAGCTTCCATGATCCTGATAGCTCCTCGCTGGCCCAGACAGCCGTGGTTTCCCATCCTGCTGCAATTAGCGGTAGAGGATCCGTTCCCTCTGGGGTTTCAACCGGATCTCCTAACACAGGATCAGGGGTCCCTGCTACACCCCAACCTCAGATCTCTACATCTGATGGCCTGGCTGCTGAAAGGGTAGTCCTTGCTCCCCTTCTACTGCCGGCAGAGGTGGAAGAGGTCGTCCTAGCTTCTCGGCGACCTTCTACCCGCAAATGCTACGCCCTTAAGTGGCGTCGCTTTTCCGCTTGGTGTGCCCAGCAGTCTCAGGATCCCTTCTCCTGCTCGGTGTCGGTGATCTTGCAGTACTTGCTCTACCTCTCTAATCTGGGACTTAAGTCCAACTCCGTCAAAGTTCACCTCAGTGCTCTTTCAGCACATCATGTGCCGGTGGACGGCAGACCTCTTTCCAGCGACCCTCTCGTAGCGAGGTTTCTCTCTCCGAGGTCTCCTTCTACTTAAACCACCTCTGCGCCCGCCAGCACCTGACTGGGATCTGAATGTGGTTTTACAGCGGATCACCTGTCCGCCTTTTGAACCTATGGCTACCTGTTCTCTCCGTTTTCTTTCTTGGAAAACTTTATTCCTGATAGCCCTCACTTCCGCTAGACGCGTAAGTGAATTGCAGGCCCTCGTGTCTGATCCCCCTTACACTCGGTTCTACAAAAATAGGGTAGTCCTGCGGACTCACCCAAAATTTCTTCCAAAAGTGGTCTCCCCTTTTCACATCAATCAGGAGGTGGTACTTCCGACCTTCTTTCCCAGGCCACACTCCAGCCGAGCTGAAATGGTCCTGCATACCCTGGACTGTAGAAGGGCATTGAACTTCTACCTTGACCGTACGCGGGAGCACCGTAAAGCTGCTCAGCTTTTTGTGTCTTTTGACCCCAATAAATTGGGGCTCCCGGTCTCCAAGCGTACTCTGTCCATCTGGGTTGCTGACTGCATCGCTTGGGCTTATGGGGCAGCCGGACTCTCATTGGAAAGTCGAGTCACGGCTCATTGTGTTCGGGCGAAGGCTACGTCAGTGGCTTACCTCCGCTCTGTTCCGTTGGCAGACATCTGCCGGGCCGCTACTTGGTCTTCGAGCCAGACTTTTGCGGTCCATTACTGCCTCGAGAGGGAGTCCCGCAGGGACAGTGCTTTCGGACAGGTAGTCCTCCGAAATCTCTTCGAGGTTTGAGCAACTTCTACCCTCCATCCCGGATGGGGGCTACCGGTGGGTAATAATTCAGTGAAGATTCCTTCCTTCTGTGCCGCTGAGCTAGAGGGAGCTCATTTTTGTGCTTAGGGTCTCCGGTAGCCTTAAGCTTGGGAGTCCCATATGTGAGGACTGACTTCCTGCTTGGTCCTGGAGAAAGCGTAGTTACTCACCTGTAACAGGTGTTCTCCAGGAGCAGCAGGAATCAGTCCTCACAACCCTCCCTCCTCCCCTTGGAGTTGCAATCATCTGCTTAAGTTTTTTTGCAAATTTTTATGCTGTCTTTTAGCTATGTCATCAGACTGGCTAAGATGGCACCCTTGGGTGGGAAGGAGACCGCGCATGCGCGCTGCAATTCCCAAAGGCTTTCTTTGAAAGCTGGGGAAAATTGCTCCGCGAGGGCTCCGTCGGCGCCGACGTCACCCATATGTGAGGACTGATTCCTGCTGCTCCTGGAGAACACCTGTTACAGGTGAGTAACTACGCTTTACTGTCCCGGTTCCTTCGATGCTGGAACAGCTCCTCTTCCTTATGTGGGAGGCACCTGCCTCGGCGCCGGTTCTCAGCAAGAGGGTCGATTCCATTTATCGACTCCGAAAGAGCCCTGGCTTCCAGAAGGCGCAGCTACCTCACCATTCCATGGTGGTGGAATCGGCCATGCATCATCTGAAGAGTCAGAAGATGCACTCCGCGGTGCCCCCCGGCAGGCAGGCCCGGAACCTGGATGCGTTTGGTAGAAAGTGCTTCCGGGGCTCGATGCTTGCTTGCCGTGTCCAGTCCTACCAGCTGTACATGGGCATGTACTTGCGGGACCTGGCGAAGGAGCTTGCTGGGTTCTCTGCTGGTCTCTCCGGGGATCCTTTGCAGAGGTTTAAGTCCTTGTCCTCGGGGATTCGGGAATGCTTGAAGTTCATGTCCCAAGCAGCCTACGATGGCTTTGAGGCCTCGGCTCGACGCCAGGCATGGCTGCAGTCGTCAGACCTCGAGCCATGGGTGCAGGACAAATTGGTCGATGTCCCTTGCCGAGGTGAAAACCTTTTTGGCAAGCCCATGGCCGAGAAGGCTGCTGAGCTCGAAACCGTGCACCTCACCAGGACAAGGCTGTTCCGGAAAACGTCTGCCCCTTCTCAGAAAAAGAAGGGCTCGGGTAAAAAGTCCTTCTATCCGAGGAAGGTGACTGCCTACAAACAGTTCCCACATTACCAGGCCTCCCCAGCTCCCCAGCAGGGTCAGCAGGCCAAGGGGCAGGGACATGGGCCCCGTAGGCAGAAGACCCCCAAGCCTCCGGTCCCTGCTCCCACTCAGCAGGGTGGGGGGTTTTGATTCCCAAAGCATAGCCTCTCCGTCTCTGCTGCCCCATCCCTGCATAGGAGGTCGACTGGCCCTGTTTGCCCACAGGTGGCCACCCATTACAGGAGACAATTGGGTCTTAAGCATAGTCCACAAGGGCTATATGCTACATTTCCAACAGTTCCTCCTCCTTACTTCCCAGGGGAGCCTCCAAGACCTCCTCTGCACACAGACCTCCTCCTTCGAGAGCTTCAGGGTCTGTTGCTCGACATGGCGGTGGAGCCTGTGCCTCCCCACCTACAAGGTCACGGCTTCTACTCCAGGTACTTCCTAGTACCAAAGAGAACCGGAGGCCTCAGGCCTATTCTCGACCTCAGAAATCTCAACAAGTTCCTGGAGAAAGAAAAGTTCAAGATGCTTACTCTTGGAACATTACTGCCCTACCTCCAGCAGGGAGATTGGCTATGCTCCTTGGATCTAAAGGATGCGTACACTCACATCCTCATTCATCCAGACCACAGAAAGTACCTCAGGTTCATTGTGGGAGGAAACCATTATCAGTACAGAGTACTGCCTTTTGGCCTCACCTCCGCCCCCAGAGTCTTTACAAAGTGCCTGGCAGTGGTGGCGGCCTACTTGAGGAATCAAGGTATCTTTGTCTTCCCCTACATGGACGACAGGCTCATCAGGGGTCAGACATGCCAGGAGGCCAGGCAAGCCACCCTCCGAACTTTCTCTCTCCTTCAACACCTAGGGTTTGTCATAAACTTCGCAAAGTCCACTTTGCTCCCCTCCAAGAACCTAGAGTTCATAGGGGCAAGGCTGGACTCCCTGCAAGCAAAGGCTTACTTGCCAGAGGACAGAGCTCAAAGGCTGATGGACTTGGCAAACCAGTTTCTCAACATGCCACTGGTTTCCGCCAGACTCTGTCTGAGGCTCCTGGGCCACATGGCATCGACATGGCCACATGGGCCACATGGCATGACTCCAAATGCCCGGCTCCACATGCGGCCTGCCCAGTGGTGCCTCAGGACTCAGTGGACACAGGCCACAGGAAGCCTCAGAGACAGGGTACGGGTGTCCAAACCCTTCCTGAACTCCCTACGCTGGTGGCTGCACCCCCCCCCCCCAACTTACTACAGGGGTGCCTTTTCAGATACCTGTGTTCACAGTAGTGTTAACCACCGATGCCTCCTTGCAAGGCTGGGGGGCACATTGTCTGGACAAGTGCACCCAGGGCCTGTGGTCTCCCTGGGAGGCCACACAACAGATCAACCTACTGGAGCTCCAGGCTATTCGCTTAGCCCTCAAAACCTTCTCTCAAACCCTGGCTCACCAGTTTGTCTTAGTACAGACGGACAACCAAGTAGCCATGTTCTATGTGAACAAGCAGGGTGGCACTGGGTCCATGCTCCTGTGTCAGGAAGCACAGGACCTTTGTTTGTTTGCGCTCAAACCCAACATGTTTCTCAAGGCTGTTTACCTCCCTGGCCAAGAAAACTTCCTGGCAGACAGGTTGAGCAGAATTCTTCAGCCCCACGAATGGCAACTGCACCCATTAGTGGTTCAGAAAATTTTCCTGAAATGGGGACTTGTCCATAGATCTCTTTGCCAGTCCCCTGAACCGTCAGCTACCCAGGTTCTGCTCCAGGCAACCGCATCCCATGAGGTTGGCAATGGATGCCTTCTTGATTTCCTGGTCCCAGGGCCTCCTGTATGCGTTTCCTCCCATGCCTCTGGTGGCCCGAACCTTGTTCAAGATTCTAAAGGACAAAGCCTCGGTACTTCTGGTAGCCCCCAGGTGGCCGAAGCAGCCTTGGTTTCCACTTCTGCTTCAACTGGCAGTGGACACCCCACTACCTCTGGGGTTGCAACCAGACCTTCTCTCTCAGGATCACGGTTCTCTTCTGCACCCCAACCTCAAATCTCTCAATTTGATGGCCTGGAGGCTGCAAGGGTAGTGTTGGCTCCCTGGGGTCTGCCTCAGGAAGTTGAGGAGGTGATCTTGGCTTCTAGAAAGCAATCCACCAGAAAAACCTATGCCCTGAAGTGGAGAAGGTTCTCTTTATGGTGTCAGCAATGCACAAAAGATCCCTTCTCCTGTTCTGTACCGGTAGTGCTTCAGTATCTGCTGCACTTATCCAATCAGGGCCTCAAGTCCAATTCTGTTCGGGTCCACCTCTCAGCTCTAGCAGCTCACCACACACTGGTGGAGGGACACTCTTTATCGGTTCACCCCTTGGTGTCCCGGTTCCTCAGAGGTCTGCTCTTGCTCAAGCCTCCTATCCGTCCTCCAGCACCTGAGTGGGAGTTAAATGTGGTCTTTCCACAACTGACTCACCCACCCTTTGAGCCGATGGCTACTTCTCCTCTCCGCTTCCTTTCCTGGAAGACTCTCTTTCTGGTAGCCCTAACCTCGGCCAGGCGAGTGAGTGAGCTTCAGGCCCTGGTCTGTGACAGGCCCTACACTCATTTCTATAGGAACAGGGTAGTCCTTAGGACTCATCCTAAGTTCCTCCCAAAAGTTGTCTCCTCTTTCCACCTCAACCAGGAGGTGGTTCTTCCAACATTCTTCCCTAGGCCTCATGCAAGCCAGGCTGAGGCAGTCCTGCATACCCTGGACTGTAGGAGGGCCTTATCCTTCTACATTGACCGTATGCAGGGGCATAGGAGGGCTACTCAGCTCTTCATGTCTTTTGACCCTAATAACTTGGGGTTATCTGTGTCCAAGCGTACCTTATCCATCTGGGTAGCTGACTGTATCATCTGGGCTTACAGGACAGCTGACCTTCTTTTGCAGAGTCGGGTCACGGCCCACCGAGTCAGGGCTATGGCTACATCAGTAGCTCATCTCCGCTCTGTACCGTTGGCAGACATCTGCAGGGCTGCAACTTGGTCCTCAAGCCAGACTTTTGCAGCTCATTACTGCCTGGAGAGGGAGTCCCGTAGGGACAGTGCTTTTGGCCAGGCAGTACTCCGGAATCTCTTTGAGGTTTACGCAACTCCTGCCCTCCAGCCCTCCGTTGGGCTACTGGTGGAGGTTCTGTTTTCAGTGGAAAGCCTTGCTCTGATGCTGGGACTAGAGGGAGTTCTCTTGTTCAGCCTGGGTTCCTGGTAGCCCAGACCAAGGGAGTCACCTATATGTGAGGACTGACTTCCTGCTTGGTCCTGGAGAAAGAGTAGTTACTCACCTGTAACAGGTGTTTTCCAGGAGGAGCAGGAATCAGTCCTCACAACCCTCCCTCCTCCCCTAGGAGTTGCAGTTGTACATAGTTCATTTTTGCATTTTTTTGTGCTGTCTTTTAGCTATGTCATCAGACTGAGCAAGATGGCACCTTTAGGCAGGAAGGGGACCGCGCATGCGTGCAGTATTCCTAAAGGCTTTCATAGAAAGCTGGGGAAATGCTCCGCAAGGGCTCCATCGATGTCGATGTCACCCATATGTGAGGACTGATTCCTGCTGCTCCTGGAGAACACCTATTACAGGTGAGTAACTACTCTTTTCTGTCTGTCTTCTCTTAAAGCTGTTCTCAGGGTAAACTGTCCATTTGTTATTTCTTTTCTCATCTCCTGTCTTCATTTCCATCCAACTTTGACTTTGATCTTTCAACTTTCTTCCATTTATTTTTCTGCTTCTCCGTCCATTCTGATTTTGCTCCCCCCCTCATCAATCAGTCCTCAGTCTCTCCCTCTTTAACTGCATCTACCTACAGTTTTCATTTCCCTCCTTTTCACCATTTCTCGTCCTCCTTTACCACTCTGTCAATAACTCCCTCTTCTATTCATATCCCTTCTCCCTGCTCCATGTCCATTATTTTCCTTTCCCTTCCCTTCTCCCTGCTACTATTTCACCTTCTCTTCCCTTCCCCATCCTTCCAATCCAGCATGTCTCCTTACCCCTTTCTTCAGATGTCTAGCATCTTTCCTTCCTTGCCACTCTCCAGGTGTCCATCATCTCCCTTTCCCATCACTATCCACCCCCTAGGTATCCAGGATCTCCTCACTCAGGTGTCCAGAATCTCCTCTCTCTCTCTCTCACCCTCCTCCTGTTCCCAATATATCCCCTGCCTCCAGACTAGCATCTGCCCTCCATCCCATCCCATATTAAGAGCATAAGAAATGCCATAATGAGTCAGACCAAGGTCCATCAAGCCCAGTATCCTGTTTCCCAACAGTAGCCAATCCAGTTCACAAGTACCTGACAGGTTCCCAAAAATGCACACAGGCTCCACAATGCTTGTCCTGGGGTAAGCAGTGGATTTCCCGGGTCCTCTTTAATAATGGTTTATGGACCTTTCCTCCAGGAACTTGTCCAAACCTTTTCTAAACCCAGATACACTAACAGCTTTTACTATATCCTCCAGTAACGAATTCCAGAGTTTGATTACGCATTAAGTAAAAAAATATATCTCCAGGAACAAGCAGGAAGTCAGTGCTGATGTTGTCACCCATATGTGAAGACTGATTCCTGCTGTTCCCGGATATCACCTGTTACAGGTGGGTAATTACGCTTTTCTCTTATTAGTCTTAAAATGGAAGAAAAGGCCTGGCAATCTACTTCTGGTGATACATTACCAAAAAAACCCAGAGGCAGCTGGGTCACCAGGAGTCAGCTCTGACTTAAAAAAAAAAAAAAAAAAGTCTTAAATGGGTTATATTGTAGCTTCATTGCATGTCCTCTAATCTTTCTACTTTCTGATGGCGTAAAGAACCGATCTATGTTAACCCGTTCCACTCCATACATTAATTTACAGACCTCTATCACATCATCCCCTCAGCCATCTATTTTCCAAGTTGAAAAGCCCTAACTTTTTAAGCCTCTTCTCACAGGGGTATCCTTCCATCCCTTTTACTATTTTTGTTGCTCTTCTTTGTACCTTTTCTAATTCCGCTGTATTCTTTTTAAGATATGGTGACCAGAATTGTACACAGTATTCAAGGTGCAGTTGCACCATGTAACAATACAGAGGCAATATAATATCCTTGGTTTTATTTTCCATTCCTTTCTTTATGATTCCTAGCATTCTATTTGCCTTCTTGGCTGAAGCTGCACACTGGTTGGAGTGCTTCAATGTACTATCCACAATGACGCCTAAATCCTTTTTCTGAGTGGTGGTTTCTAAGGAGGTAACTTGCATGGTGTAACCAAAGTTTAGGTTGTTCTTTCCTAGGAGCATAACTTTGCACTTATCCACATTAAATTTCATCAGCCATTTGGATGTCCAGTCTTCCAGTTTATCAAGGTCCTCTTGCAATTTTTCACAATCTTCTTGTGTTTTAACAACTTTGAATAATTTTGTCTCACCTGCAAATTTGATCACCTCACTCGTTATTCCTATTTCCTGATCATTTATGAATATGTTAAAAAGGAGCAGGCTCGGAGCCTACCTGCAGAGTGAGGGGGTGAGCTGGGCCCTGTACATCGGGCCGTGGGACTTCCGGGACTGATCCTGTGTTGTTACCTATAAAAGGATTGTAGGGTTTTTCCGCGACCGCGGGGCGTGTTATGAAGGGGCGTGGTTAAAGGGGCAGGTCTCTGCCCCTTTGACGCCCCTTCGATGTCACTGCGACACTAGAGAGGTTTTGCTGTATTGTTGATTTCGTTTAGGAACTAGAGGTATTGAGGGAGTTTGCTTGGAATATATCTGTATGAATCCTCCGGTTCAGGTTGGTTAGCTTAATTACAAGTTTTCCTCTTATGATGGGTAAGCGGAAGGGTAAATTGCAGGATAAGCCACAGGCGGCCGGTCCGGATATTTCCAAACCGGTCGGTCTGCTTGATAAGCATTTTGCCCCTCTTCCTCTAGCGCAGTCCTCCCCCGAAGGAGCTTCTCTAAGCCCCGGAGGGAGATCTCCCCCAGTGTGTCCTGCCTCACAGAGTTTGGTTAGTCCTGGTGTTTTAATAGGGCAGACTTCTAAAGATGGAGTAGTGGTTGCGCTACCCACTCCTGTTTCATTGTCGACTTTGGAGGGTCCATCTGAATCTTTAGTTTTGCCTCCTAATGCTGAGATTACCCTAAAAGATCTTTGGGGGGCTTTGAAGACCATCGATTCTAAAGTTACTTTTGCATTAAGTTCTTTATGCCAATTTTCTCAGGAAGCAGCTGTGTCTATACGGCAGCTTGATGAGAAAGTGTCTTTAATGGATGTGAAGGTCAATAAATTAGAGTCTCAGGTGCTTCCATTACAATCAGTTAATGTGGCCGCAATTAAGGATTCGCTGGTTTTGCATTCAAAGATGGAGAATCTTGAGAACTCATTTAGGGCCTGTAATTTACGTTTCTTAAACTTTCCTTGTTCGTCTCTATTGTCGTCTAAAATATTGCTTGAGAAATACCTTAAGGAAGTTTTGCTTATTCTGGACGATATTGCTGTGGTTCAGATTTATTACATTCCCTCAAGGTCTAAGAAGGTTAATCCTGTAGAGGGAGATCTTGATGTGATTGTTCCTTCCATTGCCAATTTAACTGCTTTTTTAGAAGACTCCCAGGATGTAATCACACAGCGTTCCACATTGCTGGTTACTTTTTCATCTATCTTGGTAAAGCAGCGTATCCTGAAAGCCTATTTCAAAGCGAAAGCAATCAAGTTTTGTGGGTACGCTATACACGTTTTTCCAGATGTATCACGTAGCACCCAATTGCGAAGGCGGCAATTTCTATCTTTGAAGCCCCGTGTATTGGCAATGGGTGCTACTTTTTTCCTGCGCTTCCCATGTAAGTGTTTAATCTCTTATCAGGATGCTTCTTATGTTTTTCTTGATATTTCCCATCTGGAAAAATTTCTCAGTGATAAGCAGGGCACAGCTGGGGATGGTGAGGTCCAAAATTAATTGACCCCTAATTTGTTGGCCGTCAAGGCCTGTTTTTCCGTTTGATGTTTTCTCTGATATTATATTTATCTAAAAATTTGATGCAGGTATGCTCCCTTGATGAGGGCTGAATATTGTCACGACATTTTATATTGTATTTCCTGAATATGGGTGAATGTTTTTTTTTTCTTTTTATTTGTTGGTGTACAATATGTTTCTTTAATTTTGTTTGGTTATTGTAATGACTGAAATGCAAATAAAAAAAAAAAAAAAAAAGGAGCAGGCTCAGCACAGATCCCATGGGGTACTCTACTATTCTTTGAGAAAGCTGACCATCTTTCCCTACTGTCTGCTCTCTATCTTTTAACCAGTTCCTGATCTACAGTACTACTACCTCCAATCTCATGATTTTTTAAATTTTGCCAAGGGTCACTCATGAGGGATCTTGTCAAAGGCTTTATGAAAATAGATATACTATATCAACCAATTCACCTTGTCTTCCTGTTTATTCACACCTTCAAAAAATATAACAAATTAATAAGACAAGACTTTCCGTGGCTAAATCCATATTGGCTTTCTCCCATTAAACCATGACTGTCTACATGTTCAGTAATTTTATTCTTTATAATGTTTTCTACCATTTTGCCTGGTACTGACATCAGTCTCACTGGTCTGTAGTTTCCTGGATCATCCCTGGAACCCTTTTTAAAAATTGGTGTTACATTGACCATTCTCCAGTCTTCCGGTACTATGGATAATTTTAATGATAGTTCACAGATTTCTAATAGTAGGTCTGCAATCTCATAGTTCAGTTCTTTCAGCACCCTTGGATGTATACCATCCAGTCCAGATGATTTGCTACTCTTCAGTTTATCAAATAGTTGTACTACATCTTCCTATTGATATTTATTTCAATTTTTTGGATACATCACCTTTATATACCATTTCAGGCACTGGTAACTTCCCTAAATCTTCTTCAGTAAAGACTGAAGCAAAGAATTCATTCAGTCTCTCTGCTATGGCCTTGTCCTCACTTAGCACCCCTTTTACCCCTGTATCATCCAATGGTCCAACTGATTCTCTCACAGTTTTTTTGCTCCGAATGTACTTGAAAAAGTTTTATTATGCATTTTTGCTTCCACAGCAAGCTTTTTTTCAAATTCTCTCAATGCCTGACTTATCAATGCCTTGCATTTAACTTGCCAGTGCTTATGTTGTTTCCCATTTTTGTAATTTTGGTTCCTTTTTCCATTTCCTGAAAGATGTTTTTTTGACAACAGCAGACTCTGTGACCTCGCCTTTACACCATTTTGGCAGTTCTATGGCCTTCCTTCCACTTTTCTTAAAGCATGGAATACATCTGGTATGGGCTTCCAAGATAGTACTTTTAAACAATGCCCCTGCTTTATGTTCACTTTATCTGTCTTGCACCTCCCCTACCCCATGGCCAGCATCTTTCTGCCACTTCCACCTGCCCTATCTCTGCCATTGCCTCTCTTAATGTCTGTGGCAGTGGTGAACTGTAATGTAAGCCAGGCCTTCATAAATTTTCTTAAAAACTAGGAGCCAGCCAAAAAATCTAGGAGCTGGCCACCAAAGCCTAGGTTAAAGTGCACATCCTAGCCCTCCAAAAAGTGTATTGCAGTTACTTTTTTAGATTTTCGGGCCAACTAGTCATCACCCGGTGTCTCTCTCTCTCTCTCTCTTATAGCCCTATCCAGCCATTGCCCAGTATCCCTCTCTCTCTCATAGCTCCACCCAGTCATTGTCAGTGTCTCTCTAATAACCCCACCCAGCCATTGGCGAGTGTCTCTCTCTCTCATTACCCTTGCCCCCCAGCAGGTTTCTCTCTCTCTCTGTGTGTCTCTCTCTCTCAATGCCCCTCCTTCGCAGTCATAATCCAGTATCTCTCTCCCTCTCTCTCTCTTGTAGCCCCTCCAGCCATCACACAATATCTCTGCCTGGTAGCCCCCCCCCCCCCCGCCAGTCGTCTCCCAGTATGTATATATGTTCTCATAGCCTTCCCCCCAGCCATCACTTGATGTTTTTCTTTCTCTTTTGTAGCCTCCCCCTAGCCATCACCCAATGTCTCTCTCTTAAAGTCCTCCCCCAATCATTACTTGGTGTCTCTCGTTCTCCTTGCACCCCTCCTGCAGCTCCACCCAATGCCTCTCTCTCTGTCCTTGACCCCCTGCATCTACCATCCAATGCCTCTCTTTGTCCTTGTCCCTCCTGCAGCTTCCACCCAAGGTCTCTCTCTCTCTCTCATTGGAGACAAACAAATGTGAGGTGAAAAAGAACAGCTTTATTATTACTACCCAACATGGCTGTGTTTTGGCTGGTGCCTTCTTCAGGGGTGTGACTTCAAACATAAAAACAAAGACATATAAAATAATAAATATAACAGTATACCTTAAAAACATCTAGATACATATAAACCAAGTGAAACAATAAATCTCAAAGCAATCACATAATAAATAACAAATATTAAAACCATGTATAAAAAATATAATATGATAAAACAAAGAAGACCAGTGCTAAGAAAATGAAACATAGTAGAGGGGATGACATAAATGTATATGCATTGGTATAAAGAGAGTGACCAAAATCCAGAGCCTGTATGGGGTAGCATAATAAAAAAATATTTAATAAAAAACATCTATAGGAGGACTATAAGATGTCACAAAAACTCATGAAAGGATAAAAGAAGTACAACCTGAAAAACTAAAAACAAACATATTACCTCTGAGGCCAAATAAAATCCATCTAGACCTAAATAAAAGAGTGGAAATCTAGGTAACATATATATTATTTAGGCAACATAAGAAAGAAACAAAGGTAGGAAAGTATGCAGTCACAATCAACAACTAAAGTTTTAAAAACAGGGCATATTATGCATAAAAAGTGGTTAATTAGGGGATACTGCCATTAAAAATATATATCAAGAAGCCATGCCAATTAAGTAGTTAAGGAAAGCGAAAATAGAATAAAATGGAATCAAAGCTTACAAATGAGCTATGCTGTAGCTATGTTGTAACTGTCGCACGGTAGCACACCTCAATACCAGTAGATATACCTTGAGTCATTCAGATACTGTATTGTAGAGAGGGGAAAACAGTCTTATTGAAAAGTAGTAACTATAGAGTGTAGTGAGGACCTGTACAATTTAGATCTTAAACTCACCCCCACTATATCTATAAGCTACCAAACTAATGCATGGACTGAAAGCAATCCAGCAACATGACTGGAGGGAGAGGGGAAGGAGGAAGAAGGTTGTACTTCTTTTATCCTCTCATGAATTTGTGACATCTTTTAGTCCTTGCCTATAGGTGTTTTTTATTATTTATTTATTTTATTTAACATTTTTTATATACCGCACTATTCATCATCAGTGCAGTTTACAATGAACAACAATATACCTGTCAATACATGACTGATCTAGGTTTACAGATAACAGGGAAGATAAACTGGGTGTGAACTGGGGGTAACTATCTACATAATTATATTATGTATACATAAATATATTATGTTACTCCATACAGGCTCCGAATTTTGGTCACTCTCTTTACACCCATGCATATACATTTATGTCATCCCCTCTACTATGTTTCATTTTTAAGCACTGGTCTTCTTTGTTTTATCATATAATGTTTTTTATAAATGGTTTTAAGATGTGTTATTTATTGTGTGATTGCTTTGAGATTTATTGTTTTACTTGGTTTATATTTATTTAGATGTTTTTATAGTGTACTGTTACATTTATTATTTTGCATTTCTTTGTTTTTATGTTTGAGATCATGCCCCTGAAGAAGGCACCAGCCAAAACACGGTCATGTCAAGTACTATTAATAAAGCTACTTCCAGTGACACTGCCAAGAAAACCCAGGAGCTTCTGGGTCGCCAGGAGTCAGGACTGACTCGAAGGCACACATTGCTTTTTTTCTGTTCATTGTGTGTGTGTGTGCTCTTTTTTTGACTTTTTTTCTCTCTCTCATTGCCACCATTGCACCTATTACCCGATCTCTCTCTCTCTATACTTGCCCCATCCCCTGACCTCTTTCCCTCCCTCTCCTTGCCTTTGCCCCTCCCCTCCCCGAATGAATAAGCCTAAGAGCATAACTGTGTCTGGATATATAGAGAGAGGTCTCAGAACATTGAACAGAGAAAGGCAGAAACTAGGAATCAGGCATGAGCCTTAAGCAGCAGAGTAGGAGCCAGGAGCTAGGCAGGCTGAGTCATCAGGCAGAGAGCAGTAAAGAACCCTCAAAATGCTACTCGTACAGTAAAATTCCTTCATGGCAGCTGCTTTATATGTATTTATTATTTATAATTACCTCGTTGTTAGCTCAAGGTGAGACCCATTCTGGTACAGAAGGTATTTCTCTCTTTCCAGAGAGCTTACAATCTAAGGGGCATATTTTCTAAGCTGCTTTAGAGCAATAACATGTGATATTATTCAGTTATCATATAATATTGTGCAAAGCCACATGTTACTTGTGCAATATTGCTACTATCCCAGCAAACATCTGACCCATCATAGGTTAAAAAATGAAGTGTTGCATACAAATGCTTGCAAAGCAGCTCATTGTTAAGCAAAATGAATAATGCACTTTGTGTTAATGTTCACAAGGTGCATTACACCCAGAAAGTTAGCTACACCTGAAGAGTCATAGTTAACTTCTGGGAGCATCAACCCACAAATGTGCAAGCCAATGTTAATGGGGAACAAGTTAAAGAAACTATTGTGCATAGATTAAGCCTTTTCTTCCCCTATGCCAAAATCCTTTTTGGACAGTGGTGTGGGGTTTTCCCCAACCCTGACCCAGTGAAAAAAAATGGAACTGATGTGGACCTGAATTCCACTCCTTTTTCAAAAACCTATAGCACTTCCCTCCTGCCCCCAGCCCAAACATACAAAACCTCTGACATCATGGAGGTCTATTGTAGTCAGAAGAAATTGACAGGCAGTGCTGCCTTAGTGCCACCTGACCCTTATCAATTATATTATGAGACTACTGCTAAGGGTCAGGCAATGCTGTTTTGGAAGATGGTGCTTTAGGGTAGGAACGACTAAGACTCCTTCCTTCTTCCACCAAACCTCCAGTGATGCCTCAGTGTATGCCTGGGGAAAGCTGGGTGAAGTTTGGAGTGGGGGGGGGGGGCTATAGGAAGGGTGCTAAACCTTTCAAATAAGTGATCAGGGCTTAGGGCTACACTTTCACTCCTTTTTTTACTAGTCAGGGCCGGGAAGGATGCACTTCATCACTACTGCACCAGGGATTTTGGTAAGAGTGGGAGGAAAGGATTTTTAATCTTGCACACCAGCTCCCTTTAAAACATAGAGGGCTCCAGTTAGGGCCTGCTAGCCTGTGTTGCTGAAGCCTGACTGAACCAATGCAGAATAATTACCAGGGGATACGCTAACCTGTGGTACTCAGTTCTCCTGTGTTAAAATAGTGTGCAAACAAGGCCACTAAGATTTAACCTGAAGCAATAGCATGTAAAGTAGTTTGCCCAAGGTGACAAGGATATATTTATTATGTTCCATTAGTGTTTCCCCCTTCCTAGGCCCCCCTTCCTCTGCCTTTTTCTTTCCATCCCCTATCATTCCCACCTTGACCACTGGCAGTTTCTCCTCATCTTTGACTGGTAGGGTCTAGTGTCCCTAGGAGCCTTGCCAATTTTGTTCAACTTGTAAGAAAATTAATGTACTTCGTCCAACGATTTAAACTCAACCACATGAAATGCACTGATTCATCCGTCTCACATTTGTGGATAAGGTCTCAGATAAACTGATAGCACTAAACTCTGGACTTCAACTTCAGTCTTTCTCTTAAACCAGTTGTAATCGTTCAGAAAAGTAGACAACTAGTAGAAAATTTTGTTCAACTGGCATCATATTTTTATTGAACTAGCTGGGCCTGGGCTCTCTACCAGTTTCACTTATATTTCTCTTCTCCTGGGCTTACATTTTCTTTTTGTTTGTCTGCCCATTAGCCCCACCTATGACCTCAGTGTCAGAGATGAACAGGACAGACAAAACTAAAAATATAAGCATATTTTTTTTAATTTTATAAAACACATCTACAATTTAGTAAAGTACCTGAATTTAAAAAACAAAAAACATTGCATGTTTGTCCAAGTATTGATACTGAAAGATATAGGGCTTGTGCGAGCAGCTTTATGTGTGAACTTCATGAATGGAAAATGGAGAGGGAAGGTGGATGATATTAGAAAAGGGCTGCAGGAATGGGAAATGTTGATGTGAAGTTCTGATTTGTCTAGTGAAATGTGGGGGACAGATAAAAGGAAACATGAAGGTAATTTAAAGGCATTAGAAAATTAAACTAGGGGTAAAGAGGGAAAAGTAAAGACAATGTCAGAGTACTGCAGGGACAGAGAGTGATGGTTGATGAAACTGTTCACATTGGTTTACGAAGAGAAGGTTTTTGGGGTTTTTTTTAGTGCCATCAAGCAATGTTCCCTCTAATTTTCTGTAGGCTGTGTGCGCATAAAATATCAGCTGTGTGCAGCTTTTGAAGGAAGGTTAAATTTTTGTGCGCCACATAACAACACTCAGAGTTATATACTTAAAAATTTGACTACACGTCAGAATACAGTATGTACACCACATTGATTTTAATCAAATTAAATGAAAATAGACGATTACTAAATGAAGTGGGAAATTTCTAGTAATTACAATCATAACTTTTAAATTTTAAGATGTCTGTGTTGTTTTCTATCCGAATCAGAGCTGTAATTTTTGTGCGCTCTGTTGTAAAGTATGTGCGCTCGCTCGGCAAGATGTGTGCGCGCGCACACGCGCACAGATTAGAGGGAACAGTGCCATCAAGTCAGTGCTGACTCCTGGCAACCCAGCTGCCTCTGGGTTTTCTTGGCAATGTATTACTGGAAATAGATTGCCAGGCCTTTTCTTCTGAGGTAATGGAGGGTAAAGTGACTTGCCTAAGGTCACAAGGAGTGCTAATGGGATTTGAATCCTTTGATTTTCTGGATACTAGGTAGTTGCTCTAACCACTAGGCTACTTCTCCACTCCATAAAGAGAGTATGATAGTGTTATAAGGAGAAATACAAATAGAAGTATGTGTAATGTGTGGTATAGAAAAGAAGTAGATAATGCAAGACAGTAGAGGAAATGGTGCAACAATGGGAGAAGAGACTGTGAAAGGCAAGTGTTAAGTAATGAGAGTTGGAACCAAATGTAAGGGGGAGTGGGGATGGGGAGGCAATCTGAGTGAAATACTAGGAAAGAATTAAGATGTGAAAAATATCTAAAAGAAAGCTTTATCAAAAAGTTGGAAACCAAAGAAAACATAAAGGGACCTGAAATGAAATAGGAAAGGAAACGTGAAACAAATATAAAGCATGGCGATGGAGGAAGTAATGTTAGCCGAGAAGATGGGCAGCTGAGTTGAGAGTTCCAGCGGCTTTTCGCATAATAGTGTGATAAAATACCCTCAAGAGTGTGAATAGCCCTGAAAATACAGCACCCGGTTTTGCTGGAAGGTGGAGAGTCGGTCTGGATGTCCATGTGTCGAACAATGGCAGATCTCCGTGAATTTGTATTTGAGCCGGGGAAGGCAGAGCAGCGTGAACCCACAAAATGGTACCACAAGGATGGGGCGGCATCAAGGAGGAGAGAGCTCAGCAGAAGGTGAGATGTCAGAAGTTGCTGCGAACCCCATAACAATGGTTGAGCTATGAGGCTGGTTTTCAGAAATCAAAAAAGAACTCCTGGAGGTGAGAGCGGACAGTGACAGCTTAGTAAAGGATCCAAGGTAACAGAGCTCAGCCTCAGAGTGTAGGATGGTGAGAAGTGGATAGAGAGCAAGCAAGAGGAGATGGCCAGGCTGCAGAGACAAGTGCAAGAATTGGTGCACGAGAAAGAGGAGCTATCCTGGAAGATGGAAAATATTGAAAATAGAATGTGGAGGAGCAATTTGCAAATTCAGGGGGTGCCGGAGCGGCCTAAGTTCACCAATGCGGAACAGGTGATGCGTGACATCTGCCAGGCTATCCTGAAGTATGGCAAAGAGAGGGCTGAGGCTGTGGAAATGAAACTTGACCGGGCAAACAGGACTCTAGGGCCACCCAATCTGCAGAGGTCAAGGACATAATAATTTGTATGCATGAGTATACGGTGAAGGACGATATCATCCAGAACATGAGAAAACTCAATAAATTAAACTGGAGAGACAGTCAAGTTATGGTCCATAACGACTTGTCCGCGGCCATGATGGCTCAAAGAAGGGCCTTTCGGCCTATAACAATTTGATTGCAGCAAAAGCAGTGTCGCTATTGGTGACTATATTCTGCGGGGATAACTTTCACAGTAAATGGCATAACTAAGAAAGCTATTTCTCCGTCAGAGGCGGCACAAGAGTTGAAGATCCTGGGGATCGATGGCATCCAATTAGAGGAGACCAACATGGACGACATACCCCTGAAGCACTTGAGATGGGAAAAAGTGGTATTGGCAGCCAACAAGAAGAAGCAGCGGCAGGGAACTATGACCGCTAAAGTCATCTGAGTGCCAGAGATGAGCTACCATGGACATGGTCGTTGATGTGGCAGGAAACCGTGCATGCAGTGCTGGGGTGAATTTACATAAGATGTACTTTTGTTGGGGAGCTAACTAATTCCAGTAGGTGAGGGTTTGGTTGTGGGGATGGGATTGGGAAGGTACATGGTAGGTGGGAAGGTGAGGAATGCATCGGATGTGGGTAGATGGCAGGAGGGAGAGTGAAAGAGTGGGGGAGGAGGGAATATGTGAAATGTAGGTGGGGTTGGGGAGAGTGTAAGTGAGAGTGGGTTGATTGGGGGGTGAAAGTTGAATGATTGGGGTCTAATTGGGGGCTCACTACTCTATGGGCCTGGAGAACGTAGATAGGAGACAAGTGGGGGGTAGGGAGGGAAGGGGGATTGGGGGGAGGGTAGGAGATGTGAGAGAGGTGGCCTCCGGGGAAGCGGTGTATGGGTGAGTGTTTATAATGGGGGGGGATATGAATAAGGTAAAGAATATTTTATTTATTTAACATTTTTTATATACCGCCTTTCAGGTTCTCAGGGCGGTTTATATAGAACAGAACTTTGTTTACATAAAACGTTTGATCAGAACTATATACAAAAGCTGTTAACAGTGCTTACGTTTAACATTTAACTATTTACAGGTCTGTCTGTAGTTATAGTCAATATATTACACGGCTGGAAGGTTATAGAAATGCTTGGTGAATAAGTGAGTATTTAAGAGTTTCTTGAAGTCGGTGATGTCTGTGGTGGCTCTCAGGATGAGTGGGAGAGAGTTCTATAGTGAAGGGATGTAGAATTTGAATACTCTGCGTAGGGTATTCTGGGAGATGCCTGTATGTGAAGTGGTGCTTGCAAGGGAGTTTTGGTGCTGGGTTCTCCTTGAACTGTTGTCAGGGGTTCTTCCGATTATGTTTTTTAAGCAGCCAGCAGATTGGTTGTGTTGAATTTTGAATGCAATCATTATGGCTTTATATTTTATTCGAGAACTGATGGGGAGCCAATGAAGTGATTCGAGTATGGGGGTGATATTGTCATGTTTGCTGGATCTTGTGATTAGTCGGGCTGCTGTGTTTTGGGCTAGTTGTAAGGTTTGTAAGAATATCAATTTATTTCTTTGAATATGAAGGGTTTGAGGTCCTGGCAGACATGGAACTCACACTGCAAGATGTGACCTGGTTGATGGCAGATGTGGTGTTTTTCCAGAAGACCCACCTTAAGAGACGTCAGGCATACACGCTACAGGGTAAATAATTCCCAACTGTTTTTCTGGCCTCTAAAAGGGGACAGCATAAGAGGGGAAGATTCTGATTGCTGGGGGACATACAGTAGAGGTGAAAAGGAAATGCCGGGATGCTGATGAGAGGTATTTGATGTTGGAGGTAGTGCTGGATGGAGTGGAGGTGGTGCTGGTGAATATCTATGCCCCTAATACAGGTCAGGGTGGGTTCTTTGAAGAAATATTGGATCAGGTGCAACATTTTATTGGGGCTCCTCTAATAATGGGGGGTGGGGGAGTGATTTCAATTTGACTCGGGATTCAAAGATAGATAATTTTAAGGGACTGGGTATGGGGGGAAGGGCTCCAAGGAAAAAATTGTCCATGCAACTGGACACTCTTAATCTGGTGGTTAGTTGGAGGTTGAGTGAAGGGAGGTGGAAGGCATATACGTTCTTCTCACACCTGCACCAAAGTTTCAGTAGAATTGATATGATTTGGCTGGAT
Source organism: Ichthyophis bannanicus (assembly GCA_033557465.1). Classification (NCBI taxonomy): domain Eukaryota; kingdom Metazoa; phylum Chordata; class Amphibia; order Gymnophiona; family Ichthyophiidae; genus Ichthyophis; species Ichthyophis bannanicus. The sequence goes on along the minus strand of CM066033.1, from coordinate 935,124,796 downwards.
TGCACATGGGCTACTCTTCTAATGGGTGTGAAAATTGTGGAAATAACTTGGTCAGACCATGCACATATAGGAATGAGGATGATGTGTGGTGGGATGGTGTCGGAGCTGCAGTTCTGGCGGTTGAATGACGACCTTCTAGAGGACATAGGGGTGTCTCAGAAGGTGGGAGCTGTTATTAAGGACTATTTTTTGCATAACGGGGGAGGGGGGGATGTACCAGAAGGAGTGTGTTGGGCTGGGATGAAGGCTGTGGTTACGGGGTCCTGATCTCAGAGGACGCACACCAGAAGAAAGAATGAATGTAGCAGGAGTGGGATTTGCGGGATGAGCTACATGGTCTGGAGGCATGGATGGCAGGGGATGAGGGACAGGACACATTGGTGCACCTTAAAGAGCTAATGTTCTTGTTGAAAATGGATAGAGTGAAACAGAAGTGGTTTGAGTGGGGTAACAAGGCAGGGAACTTGATGGCGGTCAAATTCAAAGCCCAAATTAAGCACTAGCAAATTGTTAAGATTCGGGATGAGGCTGGAGTGTTGCAGTTCAATGAGGAAGAAGTAAGGGAAGTCTTTCGTCAGTTTTATTTGTAAGCTCTAAACATGTGAGATGCAGACCTCCAAAGAGGAGACCAGAGAGTATCTGCAGAAATGCTCCTTGCAAAGGATTGCTCCACAGGAGACCGCCAGACTCGGTGACTCTATTTTGGCAGTGGAAGTCCATGTAGCGCTCATTAGTATGAAGCTGGAGAAGATCCCAGGCCTTGATGACTATACAGCTTGCTTTTATAGAAAGTTTCAGGACTTGCTAATGGAGCATATGGTGAAGGTATTTAATGAAGTGCTGGTGGGAAGGAAGGTGCCCGAGTCTATGTACGAAGTGGGTATAATGGTGCTTTTAAAGCCTGGGAAGGATCCCACCACTTGCATGTCCTACCAGCCAATTTCTTTGATAAATATGGATGCTAAGGTCCTGGCAAAGATTTTAGCTAACCGCCTCCAGAGGGTTATAGGGAAAGTAGTAAAGGAGGATCACGCAGGATTTGTCCCTGGTCGGCAGACCCAGGATAATGTTCAAAAGGTGCTGAATTTGATTTGGAAGGCCAGGACTAAGAAGGAAGAGTCGGTGTTAGTGGCGGTGGATGCAGAAAAAGCATTCAATAGGGTGGAGTGGGGGTTTATGACACAGGTATTGACACTGATGTGCCGGGGTGTGCTTTATTAGCTGGGTACAAGCCTTGTATGCCAAACCATAGGCACAAGTGCAAGTGAATGTTGCATCCTCAGAGGAGTTCATGTTAGGTTGGGGTACGAGGCAGGATTGTCTCCTCTTCTTTCTGCTTTTTGTGATGGTGATAGAGACACTGTCAGAGAAGGTGCGTGCTAATGCTAGCATCTGCGGAATTCGGGTGGGAGCTAAGGAGTATAAGATTGGTTTGTTCACAGATGATGTCTTATATACTGTGGTGGAGAAGCAGGCTCAGAGTGCAGGGAAAGAAAGGGGAAACAGTCTTTTTTTTCTAAACCCAAAGAAACTGCAGGCACAGGAAGGGTTAACACCCAAAGTAAAGCCAAAGATCTCCTGCAGAGGAGTGCAGGGCCAGAGACACACCCAGTTCCCATGGAGACCGAGGGAGGAGATGGGAGTGGTTCGGGGGCGGAGTCAAGAGCCATAGGACAGCCCCAAACATTTAGGCAGGGAAGTTTCACTCAAAAACGGATTGCACAGAAGTGGAAGGAGACACAGGAAGGGATTACACAGAAGTGGAAGGAGACACAGGAAGGGATTGCACAGACGCAGAAGGAGACACAGGAAGGGAATGCACAGAGATGGGCATGGAAGGAGAAACAGACGGGAGCTGAGAAGGAGGATGAGATTGAAAGCAGACACAGAGGCACTGAGACAAGCAGAGTTGTGGCAGCGCCACTGGGGCGAAGGAAGCTGACCAAGGACAGGAACAGAGAGGTGAGAAGGCCAGAGGAGAGCTCGGGGGAAGATTTGTCTGAGGAGGAGATATTTTCCAGAAGCTCCTGGTCTGGCCCTTCTCAGTATAAGGGGCCTATAGGAGGACAACACACTACTGGCAAGGTGAGCCCTTTACAAACCTTAAAGAAGCTTTTAAATAGGGAAACCTTTTCCTGTCCTTCCCCCACTAGCTCACGTACTGAGAAGCATAATTGGGAACAAGTGTTGAAAACTTTACAGCGTGTAAAGGCTCTTCAGGCAGACGCTGAGGAGAACACATATCTGAAAGAGCCCAGTGAGGAAGAAATGGAGCTAGGAGACACTTTTTATGAAAGTGGGGTTTCAGATATAGAAATTGAATGTGCTATCTGTGCCAAAGAAGAATAAGGAACTGAACAGGGTTTTAGTAACTGGAGAAAAAATAACCCCAGGAGTTCTTAATAAGGACATTCTATGCAAAAGCCCATAACTTTTAGCTAGGCTGATCAATGACTGCTTGGCTGATAAAGCTGCATGGTTAACGAAGCCAGAAAGGAGCTAAAAGTATAACTTGTATCTTAAAGAAATATTATTGAATTTTAAAACCTGTTGGTGGACCAGGGAATGTTATGCTATACCAGCTGTGAAACAAACAGTGAAGTATTGTACTGCCTCTTGGGGACCGGAGAACAGACTGCTGTTGTAAAGGATTTTTTACTTGTGGAAAAGGTGTGTTTAAACTAAGCCAAGCCAAAGACTGTTTAACCAGGCTTACGTTTATGACTGGAGAAGTATCCTGAACTTTATGTTTTGTAGTCTTCAACATTCTTGCCAAAGAATTTAATTTGGTTGGGAAAATCTTATTTCTTGAATAAAAGAAATTCCCTGCGACCTTTGATCTTGGCTCTAATCTATTTAAGACACAACTACATGCTATTGGGCTAACTTTTTATACAAAGGACGATCGGAGCCCTCTCACACTACTAGGCAACTGCCTGGCCACACGGGGGAGCTCTGACAATACACAGCCTTTGACGTCTCTCCTGAATCTGTTACAGGAGATCTCCTTGTACAGTAGGCTGTCTGGATACAAGATGAACCTGACAAACACTGAAATCTTGAAGATACACTTGACTGGGGGTTGGAGGAATGCCTGTGAGCGGATTTCCCATTTAAGTGGGCAAAGGGGTCTGTGAGGTATCTGGGGATCCAGGTGGGAGGAAGGTATGAGGCACTCTATTAAATTATGAGAGGTTATGGGTGGCGATTAAGGGCTATTTAGATTGGTGGGAATGGTTGACCCTGTCGTGGATGGGTAGAATAGCCACCATAAAAATGAATGTTCTACCCTGGTTGCTTTTTATGTTAATGGCATTACCAGTGCAAATCCCTGATGAGATTTTGCAGTCCTGACAACAATGTATCTTTGGTTTTATTTGGTGGAAATGTCCCCCAGCAAGTACTCCTGCGAGGTAAGAAGGAAGGGGGCTAGGTGATCCAGATGTGAGAGGTGCTTGGAGGCTTGGTCGAGTGGGAGTGGGAGGGATCTGATAGGCAGTGGGTGAGGATCGAACAAGAGTTAAGTGGTTAGTAGGATTTGGTTGCCTGGGGGAATGAGATGGGGGAAGAGTGAATCCTCGTATGTTCGTCACACTCTGAAAGTCTGGGATAATGGCAGAAGGATTTGTGAGAGGCAAAGCGGATATATTGGCATACCCCAATCCAGTATAACGATCACTTTCAGCTGGGCCAGGTATGTAGGGCATAAAGGGAATGGCTCCAGGTGGACTTTGTTAGGGTAGGGCAATTGGTGGATGGGGAAGGGAGAGTGAGAGGATATGGGGAGCTGCAGCATTGGTACCATCTGGGAGAGGGTCATGAGTTTTATTACCACCAGGTACATCATTATGTGCAGTCTGGCCAGCTGAGTGGTGTGGGTGTGGACAAGTTGACAGGCTTCGAATTGATATATGCCATCAATCTGGTCCTATGCAGTCGACGGGGGGGTCTCATCTTACCGTCACTCTCCTGTATCCAGACCACTTTCTATTGTCTCTACTCTGACGCTCAGCCTGGCTTTGCTCAATTGCCGCTCTCTCCGGGCCAAGTCTCTGTTGGTTCAGGACCTCATCCACCAACATTCATATGACCTATGTTTTCTCACTGAAACTTGGCTAAAGGAAGGCGATGGCCCTGTCTTGTCCAGTTCCCTCCCCTCCGGCTACTCAGCATTTTCATCCCCCAGGTTGGGTAGAGGTGGAGGTGGGGTGGCCCTTCTCTATCGCTCCTCGATTATCATTGAGAAGATTTCTGCCCCTTCTATTTCACTCTCTGAGTCCCTCTTTCTCCGTCTTCAGCCCTCACCCCCACTCTACTTTCTCCTACTTTACCTTCCCCCCTCCCTCGCTGTAACACGTTGGGAGGCGGCTCTACAGACTCTTTCAGAGACAGTTCTTCATTTCCCTAACCTTATTATCTTGGGTGACTTTAACATCCATGTAGACACCCCTTCTAGGCAAAAGGATCGGGTTTTCCTGAATCTTTTGAATGATATCTCCCTTCAACAAAATGTTTCTGACCCTACTCATATAGTAGGCCATACCTTGGACTTAGTTCTCACACCTCCCACATTGCACCCTTCGATTTCTACCTCCATTACCCACCGTATTCCTTGGTCAGATCACTTTTGTGTTTCTTTCTCTGTGTTTTACTCACGTTTAGATACTGCTGGGCTACTGGAGTCCCAGTCTCCCCCTTGTTTACGTCGTCGCATTACTCCTGCAACACTTAGTGCCTTCCCATCCGCTTACTGTCTTTTTCCCTCTGATTTTGCCTCTCGCTCACCTGATACCCAAGTCCTGCTCTGGAATTCCGTCCTTGCTGAAGCTCTAGATGACTTAGCCCCTCTTCGCCCTGTGAAAAGGTCCTCCCATAAAGCACATTCGCCCTGGTACCACCCTGGTTTATGACTCCAATGTACTCAACTTCGACAGGCAGAGTGTCACTGGTCCAAATACCCCACACCTGAGACGCTCTTTCGGTTTAAGCAACTGTACTCTACTTACCGCTCGGCAGTACAATCCGCCAAGCGCTCTTTCTACATCGCAAGTATTTCTGAGGCTGCACATTCTTCTAGGCAGTTATTCACAATCCTACGTAAACTCTCTTCTACTTCCTCAACTCCCAACCTGTCGAGCAAAGCCCCAGTTCCCCAAATGCTGGCTACTTTTTTCTCTGATAAAAGTTTGAACCTGCGCTCCTCCTTTTCCAGCCTCCCTCCCCCACCCTTACCATCTTTACCTCTCTCCCCTTCCTCTCCTGCTCCCTTCAACAAGTCAACTATTTCTGAGCAAGTGAGGCTGCCCCCCTCCCCTCCCAATCGGGCATTAGCTCATACCTGGTCTTCCTTCTCTCCAGTTACCTCTGCGGAGTTATTACAAGCATTTTCTAAGGCTAGGAAGATGACCTGCCAGCTAGATCCAATTCCATCTCACTGGCTGGCCAAGCCTTCTTTACAATTAATACCCATCATGGTCACTATCATTAATGCTAGTCTTTCTTCTGGCCACTTACCTTCTCTATGGAAATCTGCTATGGTCTACCCTCTTTTGAAGCAACCCTCCCTTGATCCCTCTGTACCTTCCCATTGGCGCCCTGTGTCAAACCTCCCTTTTTTGGCCAAGCTACTGGAACGTTACGCCTTCTTACAACTAAATTCACATGTAGAAGCCACTAATGCCCTTCACCCCCGGCAAGCAGGATTTCGGCCAGGGCATAGCACAGAAACTGTCCTTCTGGCCCCCTTGAATGAAATCCATGTCACCCATGATCGTGGAGACATCACCCTTATCGTTTCACTCGACCTGTCCGCAGCATTTGACTTAATTGACCACCAGACTCTCCTCTCTCGCCTTTATGACTCTGGATTGCGCGGCACTGTTTGGCAGTGGTTCCGCTCTTTTCTTACAGCCCGCTCTTTTACTGTACACTCTAATAATCAGTCTTCCTCCTCTCTCCCTCTTGCCTGTCGTGTGCCCCAGGGTTCTGTCCTCTCTCCCCTGTTATTTAACATTTTCCTCTCTCCCCTACCTCTTCTGATCCAACAGTACCCAGTCTCATCTTATATTTATGCCGATGACATTATCCTCCTATTTCATACTTCACCAGTACAATTGGAAATCTCCCAGCTCAACCAATGCCTTTCTCACGTCGCTAACTGGCTTTCCGTGAATTTTCTTCACTTGGACCCCTCCAAATCCACAGCATTGTGGGTCTCCCTGAGTGGCTCTTACCCAACTGTTGCTCCCCAGATCGACTGTACTTCAATCCCTTTCATCACCTCCTTCCGATACTTGGGGGTAATCTTAGACTCATCTCTCTCCTTCCATAGTCACATATCCACCCTTACTCGCCGTTCTTTTGCAGCTCTGCACCAAATCAGGGCTGTCTGCTCCCTTCTTCCCACTAGCTCCCTGATTACTTTAGTTTTGGCCCTGGTCACAAGTAGACTTGATTACTGTAATGTCTTTCTAGCCAACTTACCAGCCTACCAACTTCAGCGCCTTCAGCTCATACAAAACACAGCAGCTCGTCTCATCACATTTGCTCACCGATTTGATCATGTCACTCCCATTCTTTGTCGACTTCACTGGTAGCCTCTCTGTTTTCGGTTCCAGTATAAATTTCTCATTTTAACACATAGAGCCATCTACACATCCACTCCTTTTTATCTATCTAACCTCATTTCTTTTCACACACCGTACCGCCAGCTTCGTTCTCTACATGCTAATCGTTTGTCCTTACCCTCTCCATCTCAGGCACATTTAGAACAAACTCATCACTCGGCCTTCTTCTTCCTCGGCCCCGCACTCTGGAACGCCTTGCCACCCTCCCTCCGTCTGGAACCCTCATATCCTAAGTTTAAAGAATTACTGAAAACTCATTTATTCCAACAAGCCTTTGACCTCCCTCCTAATGTCCCTCCCTGAGTACTTGTCAGTTTATGTCTGGTATAGTTAGTGTGTTCTTGTACTGTCCTTTCTTTCTTTCCTTCCTATTTTACCATGGCGTTCCTTTTCCATAGTTTAGTAGCGTAGACTTTGTATTTTATTGTAAACCGCTTTAATGTTCCGGCCAAAGTGGTATATAAAATGGAGAAATAAAGATAAAGATATTGGAGGGGTCTAGGGGCTTGCTGTCAGGGGTATATAAGTTAGTGCTCCAAATGTACAGGGGGGTGCCACAGTTTATGTTGAAATGGGAGGGGGACATGGGGAAGGTACTGCGGACAAGGGGTGTTCATGGGTTTTCTACAACATACGGAAACTGTCCATTGCTCTATCCCTCATGGAATATGCATATAAGGTTCTGTATAGGATGTATTGGAATCCAGCTTAGCTTTTCAAAATGGGCCTCCATCAGGAGTGGAAATATTGGCGGGGGTCTGGACTAGCTGGGGAGATGTCTGGAGGCCTCCCAGTACTGGGGTGGGGTTACAGACTTAATAGAGAGCAAGGGGGGGGGGCAGGTGGAGCCAGATCCTGGTCAATATTTATGGAACATGCCCTTGGAGGGGGTGTCGCTGGGGGCCCAGGTTCCGGGCTGGATGTGTATTGTGGCGGCCAGAAGGTATATGGCAAATCATTGGAAGGATAAGCTGATGCCTGACTTCACAGAAGTAGTTAATAGATGGAATTTGATTTACTCAATGTCTGAAGCTATCGCATGATATAGTGCACAATTGGACCACTTCTATTAGAAGTGTGAGGTGTATGAAAAATGGAGGCAAATTTGTTGACATTTTCTGTAAGTAAGAATGTGAGGGTGGAGGGGCGCTGTTGGGGATATATTGGGCCTGATTCCGTCCTGCACGTAGATCCCCTCTGTGCGTCTAGTCTGAACCAGACGCCCAGAGGGGTTCGCGATTCTGATCCCGCGGAGCACGTCTAGCCCTGTGGAATCAGAAGCACAAACAATCCTGTGCTTGCAGGTTGGGATTGCGCTTCAGTCCGGCCTATACATGCAGGTCTGCCCCCAGCTAACTCAGTCAAGGCTCTTCAATGGAGCCGTGGTGTCATGTTACCATGGCACTGTGGCTGCATTGAAGAGCCGTGATGCCAGTTGCCTGAAAAAGGGGTTTATTCCCCGCAGCCCGACCCCTGATCTGGCCTCCTAAGCCAAGGGTTGGGCTGCAGAGAATGTCCCCTGCCCCCCCCCCCCCGCCCCATCCGCACCCCGGCATTCAAATTAAGACACATCCAGGGAAGTTATTCCACCTCAGGTGGAATAACTTCCCCACACTTGTCAATGACCCTGGACATACAGGGCCGACATTAGAATCGGCCCTGTATGTCCAGGGCCAGTGACTGCCCACTTCCCACCCAGACTCTGCCCCTGGGCCACCCATTCCCCACCCCCATCTAAATTCCCCGCACAACTGGCAGGGAAGTTAGTCGGGTGCAGGAGCTGGCACGAATAGCGGGGATGGATGTCCTGTCAGGCCATCCATCTCCGCTATTCATAGCACAGAATAACCCCCATTGTGTCTGGTTTTCTGTTGTTTCAAGGGGGTGGGGGGGATTTTGTAACAAAAAAGTTTGCAAAATAAAAAATGATAAAAAAAACCCAAAGCATAGCATTATGACTTCTTGGGGTCAGAACTGTTTGGAAGTCAGTAGGGCTGTTCTCTCAGGGAAAGAAAGAAGATGAAATTCAGTAAGGAAAGAAAAGAGGGTAAGGGTTACTGCAGAGTCAAATGTTCGAAGAGTGCGAGATTTTTGGGAGTGTATGAGAGGGGTTCTTATGGAGCTCATAGCCACTTGCTTCTGCGATATAGAGGTATTGCTTCTGAGGCAGGAATGAATACAGTTTGAGCTTCAGGTACTGGTATAGTGCATGGAATTTCAACAATGTATCAAATTAGGTTTTGAATTTCTAGTCATACCTTGTTTGGTGTAACCTTACTCATGTTTGATGTAACCTGTTTGTTCTCTGTAAACTGCCCTTGATCTTGGGAAGGGGCGGTGTAGAAAACCATTATAAATAAATAAATAAATGGAGTAGTGGTAAGGACATAGCATGCCTATGAAGACCCTGCCCACTACATGGCCCAAAAACAATATGTGTGGAACAAAGTGGATTATGGCATCATAAGAAAAAATTGCCAAAAATATGAAGCTCCACACATACTAACTCAATTGTATGCCTCCAGATATTTGTAGAATGAAATTCTGTTTCCTTGCCATCAGTTTATGCTATCTTACTAGAAGAATGAAAATAACAGAAATAGATATGAAATACTGAAGTAAATGTAATAGATTCTAAAATAAACAATGTTCCAGTCATTGACTTCAACATTTCTTTCAAACAGATTTTAATGAAAATGAATATATAGATGAAGATGATCTTAGAACAATTATTCATCGTTTAACAAACAGAGAAGATATAGAAGAGGATGACTTAATAAAAATGATTGACCATGTATGTTTTTACAATTCTTTAAGCACACAGATATTAGGGATATGCATGAGAAAAAAATATTTTGTTCCTTATACTATGTTTTTTTGCCTCATTTTTTTCATTTCACTTTTCATCATTCTGAGGGGAGATATGATAGAAGTCTATAAATTAATGAATGGAGTGGAATGGGTAAACACAGATCGATTGTTTACGTTATCAGAATATAGAAAGAATAGGGGGCATGCAATGCAGCTACAGGGTAGAGTATTTAAGACAAATAAGAGAAAATATTTTTTCACTCAATGTGTAATAGAACTCTGGAATTTGTTACCGGAGGATGTAGTAAAGGCTGTTAGTGTAGCTGGGTTTAAAAAAGGGTTGGACAAGTTCCTGGAGGAAAAGTCCATAAACCATTATTAAAAAGGGACCCAGGATATCAATGCTTGACCCAATACAAGCATTGTGGAACCTGTGTATTTTGGGGAAACTGTTAGGTACATATGACCTAGATTGGCCACTGCTGGAAACAGGATAGTGGGCTTGATGGACCTTGGTCTAACCCAGTATGGCATATCTTATGTTCATATTAAAAGGACAGAAAACTCAAAATAAGAAACACCATTCCTTCACTCCCAATGCCCACTCCAAAGTCTTTTTATTAAGCCAATAGCCTTTCTCCCCCCCCCCCAAGAAATGTAAGTGAAGTCCCACCATCTTCCTAAAAGTTAACCCACACCCAAAAAGTCCAAAATTGGCTCCCCCATTCTGAATTACAGTGCCAGCAGGGCAGGAGCAACTGATGACTGCTTCTGCCCCTGGAGGGATCTAAGTCTTTGGTTTAGAGTAGGGGGAACTGGAAAGGGGCTTTATAATAGAGCTTGTTGGAGGGAGGAGGCAGTGGGAGTGCAAGAAGAAAACAAGCTTTCTTACTCTGAGCGTACTACTTCTCTAACAAGCATGAATCTTACAATAGTGAAAAAAATATAGGTGCAACCAATAACGACAGACAGAAGATTAGGCTGAAACTTAATTGACAACCTTGTGCCCAAGCAGATCCAGGATATAAATAGGATTTTAAGGACTGTGTGTTATAAATAAAATAAAATTAAAAAGGGACTACAGTCTGTTGATCATGATAGTATTTATTACATGATCTGGATTTCGGAATACTCCCCAAAATATTTTTAAAAGTAATTTATATAAGCAATAGAAATCATATATATAAGCAAGGAGCTGCTTGGACATAAGCTTTCTGGGCTGTCAATTATGGTTCAACTTAATCTTCTGTTTTTAACAAGCACAGCAGAGGTGCTTAGAATGCATACAACACAAACTGCAACATTGATATTTTGTTTTCTTTTTGTATTGTTTTTGATGGGTAATAACACACAAAATTGCAGTACAATTGGGGGGTTATTTTAGAAGCTCTATTCATGAGTTTGACTTCTGAAAATGGGCGCTGAAATGTGCAAAGCATGGAGATGACCCCGGATCCATTTAAGAAGCTGGATATTTAAATATCTCCAGTGCGAGAACATCCATATAGTATGGGTGCATTGTGGAGGCATAGCCTGGATAGAACAAGGGAGATGTACATCATGGTGTGATTTCAAAATGGTATAAGCATGTCTGGCCCTTATTGGTGAGACGTCCCTGCTTATACATGCTCCTGACCATGAATAAGATGAAAAAAAGTTTTCATTGCAGGGATGTAACTCTTCCAGGGGGTAGTGCATAAGGCACTGTCATTGCCACATGTATTATATCCTGCCTGAAGAAACCTGTGCATAAATACTGTGACGGCGCAGGCCAGAAAGAGCATAAGAGAGAGGAGAGAAATCCAGGGATTTTCCCAGTGAAAGGCAGAGAAACCAGAAGTTCAGGGGTTAAAACTTCTGAATCTGAAAAAAACTCCACACAGAAAGCTGGTAGGCAAGGGACACACCCTAGTTCCCTAGTAACCATACCCATGCAGGAGGGAGTGCAAGGGGTGGAGTTAGCAGGCAGTAAGAGAAACTGCAGGTATAAACACCGGAACTTTGAACAAAGAGGGGAGGAAGCTGGGGAGAAGCAGGAGAGGTCAGGAAGTTCTGAAAGCTCAGGACGTGCAGGAGTTCAGAGAGGAATCCCAAGCAGAAGGGAAGGAGCTTGTGGAAATATCTGGAGAGCCCAGCAGAGAGGTCCTCAAACTGCCCAGCCTAGAAGTGCCCGAGAGGGAGGTGCTCAGAGAGCAGAACGGAGGTACACTGCAGGGAAAGGCAACCTTAAGGGAAGGTGCTTTAGGAAACCAGTTTCCACTGACGCTGAATCCTCTACTGAAAGAGAAAGGAGAGACAGAAGTTCCAGTCCTGAAACCAGCCCTAAGGTAATTGGGTCAGAGAATTCCAGGAAGGGAAGAAACTCTGAGAACCCAAAGATATTACCAAAGAGAGGCACTCCAAGGGTGAAAGAAATCTTACCTGAGTTTCCAAGCAGAAAGGCAAAACCAGCCAAGGGGTTTAAAGCTGGCCAGGGAGAGTTCACAGACCATGTGAGTAATCCACAACGTTTCCTAGAAGATTTTACAGAGATTGAGCCAACAGCTGCAAGGACAGCCAAGTGCTTATCTCCACAAAATAAGGTGAGCGTGGCTAAGACTTTTAACCATTCTAAGAGTAAGGAATTGTATGAGAGAAAAGTCATTACCCAGAAGAAGAGAGATACTGCCTTATAAAGAAGGTTCTTAGATTGTTAGACCGTTTGCAGCCAGAGATAGCTGGTTTTAAACAGGAGGCTGTTCTAACAGAGTCTGAACCTGAGAGCATGGATTTTGAATGTGCTATAAACCAAGAGCTTAGTTCTGAGACAGAAATGGAATGTCTTCCTGTTTCATTATAGTAACTAAAGAGGGTTTTTGAAAGCATTAAACTAGCAGCCGTGTTCAAAGGCTGAGCCGAGGGGCCTATGCAAATTAGGTTGGCTAGAAAGCCTGAGAAGCTTAACCCTTAATGTGAAAGGCTGCACACAAAGTATATTGAGTCTGCTAGAAGGGCAGATAAAGAAACCTGGTTTGAGAAAGAAAAAGAAAACCTTGTGCAGAGAAAGTTGGGCACTGCTGTTTTGCTGAAGAGACTGCAAATGTTTTAAAACCATTTTTGAAAAGGAGGTTTTTATTTCCAACCTTATTTCAATGGTATGAAGAAATACTTTGTTTGAGTTCAGTAACAAGCTGCATTTGGAAGCTGTTTATTTTGTTACCTGTTTTTCTGGAAATTACACGCCTTTGTGTTGAATATTTGGGACTGTGTGTAAAGGTTCCTTTTGGCCTTGTGGAGAATAAAATCCTGCGTGCCTATATTACTGCTCGGCTGAAGTTAATTTTGCCCATATCACAACTACACCCATAGGCACTCTTATAAATAAAAGACTCTCACTACTTCATATACCTAGGCAACCGCCTAGGGCCCACGAAGTCGTGACAATACATACTCCAAGCATATTACCAAGGCTGATGATACCTTTTTTGCTGCCCTGTGCAATTGATTATGTGCTTGCCCCTCCTTCTCCCCCCACCACCACACCAGTGAATTCCATTAGAGACCTTCACAAACCTCTCTTTTGAACCAACATGTTAAAATTTTTCTGAGAGGTAGCCATGTTAATCTGGAGCAAGGGTTTCATTGGGACACAACCAGCCAGTCAGGCTTTCAGGGCAACCACAGTGAATACCATCATGAACTCTTTGGGATACAGATTTAGCCTGAATCCTACAGAAGGTAACAACCCAGAGGTAACATCCCATTTACTATTTGTAGATAATTTGAAGTTCTACAGTTCTAGTGAACAACAATTAGCAGAGCAACTCCATGTAGTAAAATGTTTTTCTGATGACTTTTGGCCTTAACAAATGTGCTAAGGCAACTTTCGTTAGAGGAAAATTGAGCAAAATGGAAAACATCTCCCTGGCTGAGGCTGTGACATCAAGGACCTTGAATGGGAAGGTGTATATAAATATCTTGGAGTAGAGGAAGGAATGACACTCAAGCTGAAATTACTGTGAGAAAAGATCAGTAAAGAATACTACAGTAGACTAAAATCATTATTGAAAAGTGCTTTAACATCATTGGATAAGATACAAGTCATCAATCAGCTGGCAATTCCTGTATTTTCATACAGCTTTGGGAATATAGACTGGCATCTTAAAGATCTTGAAAAACTAGATGTACAAACAAGAAAACTCCTGCATGCCCATGAGGAATTTATAAGAATAAGGGCATGCCGAGACTATAAATCCCTAGAGCTGAAGGAGGGCTAGGTCTCATAGACTGATTAAACATACAGAGCTACTATCATAGGCCTTCGGGCCTAACTAACAGCATCATTGGATCCAAATATGCAAAAAGGGCTGAAATATGAAAATAAATGTCAAGAATTTATTTCCATCATCAAATTTCAACAAGCATTCCAACGACTAGAAGGAATGAGTGAGAATCGACAAGTATACACAGGGAAGGAGGTAATAGAATTTGCAAAACAAGTAAAAAAAAAATCTTCAAAGAATTAGATCAGCAAACAAGGAAAAACAATTGGCAAATGCACAACTATAGCGGGAAATACAGAGTGTTACTCCAGGAACCCTTTGTTGATCAAGTACAGAAAAATGAAGGTTAAGAAGAGGTTAATTGAAACTGAAAGATGAGAGATTGATAGTTGCAGCCCAGTACAGCAGATTATGGACAAGATGGTTTACAGTGAGCATTGAAAAAACTGACAAAGCAGACATTTTATAAGAAAGAGCTGGAAACAGTCACTCATCTCCTAGCTGGCTGTGCAGTTCTGATGGCAGAGAATTTCTATATAGAAAGCCACAATAAAGTATGATGCCTCATCCATTGGAAACTCTGTAAACACTACAATATCACTGTGCCTGAAAAGCACTGGGATCATGACCCTAAGAGTATTACAGAGAATGAAGAGATTATGATAAACTAAGATACTTCCATTCCAACCAATAAAAAGCTTATGTTTATGTTTATTGTCTTGATTTTCCGCTATTCAAATAATAACATAGCAGTTTACAAAATTTAAAATATAAGAAAGCCAATCAGGCAGAAAGGAAAAGAAGTTACAATGGGTGACAGGAAAGCACATGAGACATTTACATGCAAATGACTAAGAAGAGAGGGAGTGAGAAAGAGGTAGGAAAAGGTAGTTTCACACAAAAGGGGAAGGGAGATCAAAAGCTGGGGAGAAAAGGTGAGTTTTCAGATTCTTTTTGAAAGTGGAAAATTGTGATTCAAGCCTAAGGGAGGTGGGTAGGGAATTCCAAAAAGCAGGACAAATGAAGAAGAAAGCAGAGGAGCGGGTAGACTGTAGATGAACGCGGGACGGAGAGGGGAGGTGTAGACGGTTGATGTGCAGTGAATGAAGGGAGTGATTTGGAATGTGGGATTGGATAAGGTCTGCTAGATACTGAGGAGTGCGGTTATACAGGACACAGTGAACTACTGTGAGGATCTTATAGCAAACACGGAACTCAATGGGGAGCCAATAAAGTTGAAGAAACAGAGGAGTGACATGATCCCGGTGTGAAGAGTGGAAAATAAGACGTGCAGCTGTATTTTGGATACATTGAAGACGGTATAGTTGAGAGTGAGGAAGACCAGCTAGAACAGAATTACAGAAATCAACGCGTGACATAACCAGAGAGAGGAGAAGAGTGGTGAGAGCCTGTGGAGTAAAAAAGGGGCGAATAGCGCGGATCTGGTGGAGAAAGAAAAATGAAGTTTTGCTAACGTGAGAAATGTGAGCTCAGAAAGAGAGGTCTGAATCAAAGAGTACACCTAGATACCGAAAGCAAGAAACAAGAGGGATACAGATATCAGAGAAAGAGGGGGCAACCGAAGGGGGAGGACTACCATAAGAAAACCAAATTGCGAGTGTCTTAGCCAGGTTCAAGTGCAAACAGTTCGTGGTGAGCCAGGCAGCAACAGCAGAAAGACAGGAATTGAGGGGGGAAAGATCAGGATGGAGTGGGGAAGTGCGATGAAGATGAACCAGATCGTCAGCCTAATAGAATGCAGAAATACCGTACTGTTGAACTGCTGGATGTGAGGAAGCCAGATATAGTGGAAATGGAGAACACCAGAATGGCTTTCATTACAGAGGTGTCATTTCCAAGCGACTGTTCTGTGAATTGCATTGAGAGGGAGAAACTCTTCAAGTACCAAGAAATGCAGTTGGAAACCAAGAAAATGTGGCAGAAAGATACCAAGTTATTTCCCATCGTGTTGAGTACCACAGGATTAAGAGGAATTTCCAAGCACATCTTGATAAATTAGTCATACACGTAACATCTTACAAACTCCAGAGAAAGGCTCTCTTTGGCCCGAAGCAAGTGCTAAGCCGAACATTAGAAGTAAATTGAGATCATACTCCACATACCCTGGCTTAGAAATGAGGTTCACAACTGTCATGGCATGCACTAGATGAGGTATATTGCACATGTTCTTATAAGAATCAGTGTATGCTGAGACTATATGGGCCTGATATTGAGTTGCAATGGCTATGTGCTTCTAAGGCGCATAGTTGTCACCGCCAAACTTTAACTTTGGATATTCAATCTAGGGCCATATCTGGCCACGAGCATTGAATTTCTGGTTTTGCTGTACAGCTGCACACTATGGCAAAAGTTAGGACAGCTTTTACTGCGCATAACTTTCACCACTAAGGAATAACCAAGCCGCGATTAAATATCACAGCTGCATGGTTATCCTCGGGTACTGCCCCTAGAATGCCTCCAATATGCCCTAATGCTAAGCGGTTAGCATCGGGGTATATAGCGGCATTACTATGGGATATTCAGCAGCACTGTTAGTGTCGCTGAATATCCTGATTAGGGGTCTTTACATGGTTTTCAGCTCTGTTAACCGTGTAAATGCCTTGCAATATCAGGCCCTACATGCCATAGATTGATTACAAGCAGAACTTACTGAGAGAAAAGATCAATAAAGAATACTACAGGAGACAAAAATAATTATTGAAAAGGGTTTTCTTTGAATGCAGAATGTTGTTGTTGTTGTTAAGTGCCGTCGAGTCGGAGTCGACTCATGGCGACCCTCTGGATAGCTATCCTAAATTGTGTTCGGTCTTCAGTCAGGCGGCTCATTGTTGACAGACTGGTACCCATAGCTGCTGTTATTGTATCGATCCATCTCATTGCAGGCCTTCCTTTTTTGCGTCGATCTTCTACCTTGCCAAGCATGATGTCTTTCTCTAATGATCTCTCTCTTCGCATGATGTGTCCAAAGTATGAAAGTCGAAGTCTTGTCATCTGAGCTTCTAAAGAAAGCTTAGGTTTGATCTCCTCTAGTATCAACTGGTTTGTTCTTCGGGCAGTCCATGGTATACACAGTATTCGCCGCCAGCACCATAATTCAAAGGCATCAATTTTCTTCCTGTCTATCTTTTTCACTGTCCAGCTTTCACATCCATGTGATGTTATTGAAAATACCATGGCTTGTACAAGTCGAATCTTTGTATGGAGAGAGACATCTCTGCTCTTGAGAATCTTATCTAGGTCTTTCATAGCCATTCTGCCAAGAGCAATGCGTCGTTTGATTTCTTGACTGCTTGTTGCTTCTTTATTGATAGTTGATCCAAGTAGGTTAAAGTTGTTCACAATTTCAATTTCTTCTCCTTCAACGATGAACCTGTTGATTATGCCAGTTGTCATGATCTTTGTCTTCTTTACATTAAGGTGCAGGCCCATTTTGAGACTATGTTCTTTGATTGTGAGAAGCAAATGTTTCAGATCATCTTCACTTTCAGCCAGTAATGTGGTATCATCAGCATAGCGAAGGTTGTTGATGAGTCTTCCACCAATCTTCACACCTCTGTTGTCTTCATACAGTCCTGCTTCTCTGATGATTTGTTCTGCATATAAATTAAACAGGTAGGGGGAAAGTATGCAGTTTTGTCTTACACCTTTGCTTATTTTAAACCATTCTGTTTCTCCTTGTTCCGTTCGAACTGTTGCTTCTTGATCAATGTACAGATTGCGCAAGAGAATGATCAGGTGTTCTGGTATACCCATGCTTCTTAATGTGGCCCAGAGTTTCTCATGGTTTACACAGTCAAAAGCCTTGCTATAGTCGATAAAGCACAAATAGATATCCTTTTGGTATTCTTTAGTCTTTTCAAGGATCCATCTCACATCCGCAATGATGTCTCTCGTTCTTCGCCCTTTCCTGAACCCTGCTTGCACTTCAGGTAGTTCTTGTTCCAGGTATGATTGTAGTCTCTTTTGAATAATCTTCAGAAGAATCTTACTGGCATGTGGGATCAGAGCGATTGTTCGATAATTTCCACAATCAGTTGGATCACCTTTCTTTAGTATTGGTATAAACACAGATTTTTTCCAGTCAGTTGGCCATGATGTTGTCTTCCATATTTCTTGGCAGAGCCTTGTAAGTATGGTAACAGCTGCATCAGATTGCTGCAATACTTCTATAGGAATGCTATCAATGCCTGGTGCTTTGTTCTTTGATAAGGCTTTCAATGCTGCTTCAACTTCTTCTTTCATCACCAATGGTTCATGATCATAAGGTACAGGTTGAAACGGCTGTTGGTCCACTTGATCTTTATCATATAAAAACTCTGTATATTCCTTCCACTTTTTCTTGATCTTCTCAGCATCATTCAACATAGAACCTTGAGCATCTTGTAACATTCCAATTCAAGGCTGGAACTTTTTCTTTAACTCTTGTAGCTTTAGGAAAGCCGATCTTGTTCTTCCTCTAATAGTTTCTGCTTCTATTTCCTTGCAAGTATCATTGTAGTACTTTTCCTTGTCCTGTCTTGCTGCACGTTGGAAATCTCTGTTGAGTTCTGTGATTGTCTTTCTTTCTCCTCTGGCTTTAGCTTCTCTGCATTTCTGGGCAATTTTCAGAGTTTCTTCCGTCATCCAATTTGGCCGCTTTTGCTTTTTCACCTTTTGTAGAGACTTCTCGCTTTCTTCCAACACAACCTTCTTGATGTCATTCCATAACTCTTCCAGAGCTCTGTCATTTGTATCTAAAGCAGCAAATCGATTTTGCAGGCAGTCTTTAAATTCCAGTGGTATATTCTCAAGGTCATATTTTGCTGCATTCATGAGTGGTTTGCTCTTTTTTCAACTTTAGCTTGAGTTTGCATACTAGTAGTTGATGATCTGTACCACAGTCAGCTCCAGGTTTTGTCTTTGTTGATGTTATAGAACTTTTCCATCATTGACTTCCACAGATGTAGTTAATTTGATTTTTATATAATCCATTGGGTGATGTCCATGTGTACAGTCGCCGCTTGTGTTGCTGGAAGAAGGTGTTTGAGATGAATAGATCATTGGTCTTGCAGAATTCTATCAGTCTTTCTCCAGCTTCATTTCTATTGCCAAGTCCATATTTTCCAACTACTTTGCCTTCTTCTTTGTTGCCAACTTTTGCGTTCCAGTCACCCATGACTATCAGGATATCCTGTTTGCATGTGCTGTCAATTTCAGCTTGTACTTGTTCATAGAACTCTTCAATTTCATTCTCTTCTGCAGCTGTTGTTGGGGCATATACTTGAATTATAGTTGTGTTGATAGGCAATCCTTGTAGACGAATAGAGATTAAGCGTTCGCTGACTGCATTGTATTTCATTACAGTTCTTGCAAGTTTCTTCTTTATTATAAATGCAACACCATTTCTTCTTTGTCTTTCATTTCCAGCATAGTAGACCATGTGATCATCTGATGCAAAGTGCCCGAAGCCAGTCCATTTCAGTTCGCTGACACCCAACAGATCAAGTTGTACACGTTCCATTTCATTCTTGACCACCTCCAACTTCCCTTGGTTCATGCTTCGTACGTTCCATGTTCCAATGCATAAGACATCCTTACAGCTTCCGACTCTCATTTCATGAGCAGCTACATCAGCAGTCAGACTTCCTGAGGGCTTTGATCCAACCACATCATAAATGCTGGCTTTACTCTGAAAAGTCTTCAGCTCTTCCCCAGTAGCTAGTTGAGTGCCTTCCGACCTGGAGGTCTCATCTTCCAGCACCATAGCACACTTTGTTTTGTTGTAACTATCCATTGGGTTTTCATGGCAAGATACAGAAGTAGATTGCCGGGCCTTTCTTCCGCGCAGTTTAAGTTTGGTGTTGTTGCCATTGTCACAAAAATGTGATCCTCCGCCGTCAACACTATCCCATTCTGCTGCTGCCCAGATGGGTGGTTTGTCTTGGTCTGGCACCTCAGCTGAGACCTGTCCATCTTGGGAGACCCTGCCAGTAGTTGAACTACCGATAGTTTAGCTCTCAGCATCACTGATGCACGCAAGCCCTCACAGCACGACAAGCTGCAAACCAAGTGAGAGGAATGCAGAATATATGTTCAAAAAGAAAAGTGTGAACTACAACACAGCTTATAGTATCAAAATAAAATTAGTTATCGTGGTTCTTGCTGCTTCTTTTTGCTCCTTGGTGTGTGATTACCTTGCATTTAATAGCATACTGGACCAGTGTGAAGTGTCAGGAGTTGGTATGTTTTACAAGGTTTCCAGGCTACATAATTAAACAGCTATAATTTTTGCTTCAAATAAAGAGCATTGCAAAGTTTTAAAAAATAATATAGCCTAGGAGTATGTTGCTTTCTTTATTCTTGAAGCAATCACCAAACCTGTGTTCTGAGTGAGGGGACTCTGTTCTCTGACTAGAGTTCTGGGGAGGCCCCTTCATTTTGGGTAGGATAGGTGGGGGGGGGGGGGGTAGTTTATCTCTCGCCCGAAGCAGTTTTTCTTGAGTAGCCCCTTGTGCCAAGGTAGTCTGCAAGAATATTCAGTGGCACTATCCATATAGTGCCAATGAACATCCACAAATAGCAACAGCTACGGAAATTATCCTGATGATGGCTGCCTTTATCCTGATAATTCCCTTTGAATAAAAGGCTGTTAGAGTTTAAGCATGTGAATGACAAATACTTACACCTAATACCATCCTTGTATAACACTGTACACCTCCACTAATGCTATAAAAATAAGTATTAATTTTTTAAGTTCTTTATTTATACATTTCAGATCACATATTCAAGAATCACACGAAAGGCAAACCCAGAGTTTACACAAAAGAAGTAATGCAACAAATTATGTTAAATAAATCACATAAGTAATCCAATTAATCCAATCTGATCACATAAAAGAAATTAGATCCAAGATCAGGAAATAAGTCAGGTGCCTAGTGAAAAGAGCAGAAATACTTATATGCACAGATTCATGCTAATGAAAGTAACTGCAAACAGCAAGCCCCCCCCCCCCCAAAAAAAACTCCCCAACAAACAAAAAACCAGAAAGCTTGACTACGTTCATCCCAATTGCAATTTAGCATCAAGAAACATTCTAAATTGTTTGGGTTCAAAGAGAATATAAGAATTCTGGATAGAAAAATACTAATTCATAGGGAAATTGGAGAAGAAAAAACAATGTCCAAGGCACTAGCATTTTCCTCAAGAAGCAAAAACTCATGATATCTACTCTGTGTAGCTTTAGATAAATCCAGAAAAATAGTATTTATTTCACCTAGAAGAAAACATCTTTATACTTGAACTACAATTTCATAATCCAATTTCCACTGAACTCTGACACAAGAGACTGAATCAGTGTAGCTCAACTATTCATAGTCTCAAGATGGAGTCCATGTTCTGGAATTCCATTGAGATCCAAACTCTTCCAGGATAGAGGATTTCCCCCCCCCCCCCCAACATTTTTATTTTCTTCTTTTCTTTCCCCCCCTTCAAATGAAAAGCTCTAACAACTTGGAGCCTATTCTCCATCAGAATTTCAAAATCTCAGTCATATATCTTGTATTTTCTGACTTAACAAATTGAAATAATGGAAAAAAAGAAAGCGGAGGTTAAATCTTCTTTGGTTATCCAAGGATTCTATCTTCCTCTTAAGGAAGCTTGGGGTATGTTTACTATTTATTTTATTTATTTATTTATTTAGCTGCATTTATATCCTGCTTTTCACCGGGTCAAAGCGGGTTAGCACAAAAAAAGGGGGGGGGGTACAATAATCATCTTGACAGATAGAGGGGGGGGGGTCCAGCACCAGGGGGGGGGGCAACATTGAAGATTTAGACAGAGTGTAACAGTACTAGACTTTAAACGTGAGTCTCCCAGTTGGGCAGGTCAGATACAGCTTGATTGGGCAGCTGATAGAAAGTAGGCAGTTAGTGATAGGTGTCCATCCCAGATCCAAGGTATTCATGAAACAGGATGGTTTTTAGCTGTTTCCTGAATGTGGAGAGGTCTCTATTGATTCGGATCTGGTTGGGGAGGGAGTTCCAGAGGGAGGGCGCATATTTATTTACGAGGCTTGATATACCGCCCAAACTGGGGCATCAGAGCGGTGTACAGTAAAAGTTCAAATGCCCTGTTGCAGGCTTGTTGATTGAACTTTGTTCGTTCATGAGGGATGGTGAGGGTGTTTCTTGATCCTTTGGATGATTCTTAGGGTGGTGTTGAGGATCTCTGCCTGGGGTGCTAAGACCCTTGGACCACCCCATGTGGCACATTGCCTTTCTGCAGCAGTAGCAGGACTGTGTGCTGCCACTATCACTGTGGGATCATGACGAACATCACAGATGGTTCTGCGGATGGCAGAATACCCCTTTGTGAAGAGGCTAAAAAGGTTGGGGCTCATCAACCTGGGGAAGAGACGGCTGAAGGGAGATATGATAGAGGTCTATATATTATTGACTGGAGTAGAATAGGTAAACATAGGTCACTTTTTTATGCCATCAGACTGTGGACAGACTAGGGGACCTGCAATGCGGCTACAGTGTAACCCATTGGTAAAGGAGCAAGTGTGCCATTAGTGTGCACACTTAGTGTGTCAAAATACCACTTTAGTGCGCACTAACAGTACCAACCACTTTAGCATTCGAATGGTACCTGTGGGTGGAGAGAAGGTGTGCACGGGGCGGAGAATAGGGGTCAGTGGGCGGGGAGTGGGTGGGAACAAGGCTTGTTCCCTTAACGGCGGCACCTTAACGGCAAAAACCCTAATGCAATTCAAAATGTGGCGAAAAGGGTGTTTTTTGAGGAGAGAGAGCCTATTTTATGTTTGCAATATGATGCACAGACAGGGGCGCCCAAAGGGCACTATGTTGATGGTGCAAATGGGGACAAATGAGGTGACACATGGGTTATGCAGTGGGGGCTGCTGGTGCACAGGGGGGACTAGGCAGCTGCCTAGATGGCACATAGGAACATAAGACTACAAAATATGCCAAACTGTGACAGACCAAGGTCCATCATGCCCAGTGTCCTGTGTCCAACAGTGCACAATCTAGGTCACAAATATCTAGCAGTTTCCCCAAAAGACACACAGGATCTCCAATTGTAATGGGGCAAGAAGTGCATAGCTTGGGTTCTCTTTAGCAATGGTTTATGTACTGTTACCCAGGAACCCATCCAAACTTTTTAAAACCCAGCTTTTACCACATTCTCCAGTAATGAATTGCAGGGTTTGATTACGTGTTGACTGAAAAAATATTTCACCTAGAAGACCCAAATGGGTTACACTGTAGCCGCATTGCAGGTCCCCTAGTTTGTCCACAATCTGATAGCATAAAAAAGCGACCTACGTTTACCTATTCCACTCCAGTCAATAATCTATAGACCTTTATCATATCTCCTCTCAGCCGTCTCTTCCCCAGGTTGATGAGCCCCAACCTTTTTAGCCTCTCCACAAAGGAGTATTCTGCCATCCGCAGAACCATCTGTGATGTTCGTCATGATCCCACAGTGACAGTGGCAGCACACAGTCCTGCTACTGCTGCGGAAAGGCAATGTGCCGCATGGGGTGGTCCAAGGGTCCTAGCACCCCAGGCAGAGATCCAGGCTGCCTTTCCCCTCCCCCCCCCTCCGTGCTGCTGTAGAACCCAGCTGTGGGGGAAGAGGCCAATAGTGCCAGATGCTGTAGCCCTCCAGGTAGCTGGAAAATGCAGGCGCCTGGGGAAATATTACAGCAGTGGCTGCCATCCTCCCCCGAGACGTATTGGTGGCAGGCAGTGATGGGGCCCCTGCATGGGCAGCTGGTGGGCGGAGGGCTGTGGCCATCCATGTGTGCCCCTTCCCCCTCATCCAGCCCTTGTGCCCAAGGTGCCCACCAAACATGCATATTTAAAATGCTGAGACTACATCCACCACCACTGACAGTGCATGGGCATGTCTGCATGGTGGGGTGTTGGTGGTGGCGTGGGAAGTGGTATCAGCCTGCAGCAGATAAAAGTCTAGTCCTGGTTGTGTGCACCATGTTCATTGTAGCTTGTGCAAAAGGCCAGCTGAAGGGAAACATGTCAGCAATAGGAGCTGTTATCCCCATAAAGCAACACTGTGGTGCAACACACACAGTTGGTGTGGAAGGTCAAAGGTTCAGGTCCCTGTTGGTGTTTCAGTATTGCATCTTCCTGTGGACAAGGTTTAGCTAACAGTGTAAGTACAGCTCCAGCATGTGCAACCCCCAATGAGATGGCCAGCAAGGGTGAAAACCACCCACCAGCAGCACTGACAGGTTCCACTATCCACAGCTGGTTGGAGGCTAATAGCATATGGTAACAACATGTGGTGAGGTCAAGGCACGGTAATAGCGCCTGCAAACAGAGCACATGTTTTCAATCCTTGAGCTGACATTGAGACAGGAATGCCAACCATCTCCACTTTTGCACAGTGCGCCAATGAGAGTGTATACATGTGTGTGTGTGTGTTTATGGCTCCCCTTTGTCCTGTGGCTTTCTGCACTGCAGTTTGGCTCACAGCCTGTTTGGAAAATGTGAATAAGGTGAGGCAGAGGTTTGTGGGTATTGCCTGAAACAACGCAGATTGGCCTGGAGGTGTCTGCCACAATGATAGTATCACTGGCTGAGATGCCATTCTGCCCATCTTCCACGTGCATTGCCTGGATGACCACTGTATGTCATGCTGAGATGGCACTTTCACTATGACCAAAAAGTGACCATGGCACGGCTATGTATCCACATAGAGCTATTATAGTGTCTGCATCCAGTGATGTGATGCATTCTTTGTCTGGGGATGCCAATCACTAAGCAAATGGCTGCGTGTTAATGCTGAGTATCCCAAGGCAGAGTGCTTGAGGTCACACTATACACAAGATGACCAGCAGACCAACTGTAGTTGGTTTGTGCTTGGCTGAGACAGTCCAGTGAAGGGCAGCAGGGGCAGTCTTTCTGCCCATGCTGTAGTCAATTGTTAGTCCTCAATGGTTGGGGCAGCAGTGGGTCCTGGCAGGACTGTAGCAGTAGCCCCATGCCAGCCTCTACACCACCACTGCAGTGGCTGTCCATGGCAGCAGCATATTGACACTGGCCACTAACCTGCACCCCTATTGGAGGGTTAGTGTCCAACATGGGCAAAACACAGAGCCGAGCTGTTGCTGTCACTGTCACCCTCAGCATGCAGGAAACAAGGAGAAAAGCATAACACATTAGCAGTGATGTGGACCTACAGCACGGCCAGCAGAGATCATCTCTAACAGTGCAGGTTCAGTAGACCAGATGCTGGGCACCCCTCCTAACCCTCAGGTTGGCAGCTGAAACCACTCTGCAGCCTGACTTGCTGTTGTTATGTGCATGTAGCACATGCAGCCAGTGCGTCTTACTAAGCTGATATGTTGGATCAGTGCATTCTCCGTTGGTTCTTCAGCTGTAGTCCGTTGTTTTGCATGTGCAGTACCTCAGGGGTAGTGGCGGCCCAACCTATGCTGGCACAGACAGCAAACAATTTGATCAGAGATCTGCAGGCTCACCCAGTAATACAATTCCTTGGTGTCTCAATAACACGCCAAGGCTGATTCTCTATAAGTAAAGAATATATTCTTAGTAACCGCTCCTAGTAACAGGTACCTATGCAGTAGTGTTATCCTTGCAAATAGATTGTAAATAATTACCCTTGTTATCCAAGTTCCTTCCCTTGTTATCTGTAAACTCATGCATGTTGACTGTACTGAGATTTTTGTTCTATGTGAACCGCGCTGATGCTGAATAGTGCGGTATATAAGAGAATAGTGGAGGAGTAGCCTAGTGGTTGGGTCAAGGTACTTCAGGCCGGAAGGTCGGGGGTTCAAATCCCACTAGAGGACAGCAACCTTGGGCCGGAAGGACTGGGGTTTCTAGTCCCACAGGTGCTCCTTGTGGTCTTGGGCAAGCCACTTAACCCTCCATAGCCCATGTTCCCTGTAAAATAGTTCTCTGTGTGCTGTGCTTTCCTGTCTAATCAATGTGTTTATACCTCAAAAATTTCCTGTCATGATTTGACAATTTCCAATCTGTAATCAAAAAACCGCTGCTGATCGCTGGAAGTAGCGGTATACAAATGTATACTAAATAAAATAAAATAAATAAATAAATAAATAAAGCTGTGTGGAGGTATAGTCTACTGGTTGGTGCAATGTCTCCATGGTCAAAGGGCCAGGATTTGATTCCCACTTGTTCATTTTGTGCCTGGGTGCGCTTGCACAGTCCTGGTTCTGCTGTGACCTGCAGACAAGCATTCTTCTACATTTCTATGTGTTATGGCCACACGTTGGGTAGCCCAACATAGCATTCCCCATCATGGACATCTGTGAGCATGGCTTTATTGGCTCTGCCACGGTGCATTGCAGTGGATCAGTGAATTATATGCAGCGTATGTCTGGGTCAACTGGTATGGATGTGTTTTCTGTTTGCCATCATTGTGACCTCCCAGCTTTATATAAAGAGGATATATCTTGTACATTCAGGCACCTAACACTCATTGCATAGCCATCCCCTGCACAGTTCTGCCATCATTACTTGCCCCACATGGGGCAAATGGGCTCAACTTATCCCTTTCTATCATGACACTCTGTCGGTGTATTGTCTTGCTGTTGCACAGGCTGAAGCACCAATCCCACCTGCACAAATGGTGTTTCATGTGCCCCATGGCACTGCTACTTTTGGTTCACACACACACAATGCTTTTGGCCTGTATGATTTATTTATTTAACTAGTTTTATATCCCGCCTTCTCCTTCAATCAAAGCGGTTACAATACATTATGAGGTCACAAAGGTAAGGAAAACATACATTACTTTATCATTACATCAAAGCAGTGACAAATGGGAAAACAAACACAGGGAAATACGGTACATACAATACATTACATTATATTTAATAGGCATACCGGCAAACAAAACACATCCATGGAGCAGCCGCTTCCTTAGTCCTGCATAGTCCTATGCCTAAGGGCCCGCTCCTGTGCTGGCAGTTAGAGGCAGTTCTTTCACAGCTGATTGGCTATCTCCGGTGGTGAGGAGGGGTACAGAATCAGCTTCTCTCATGGTTGCCGCTGATCTCCCTCCTCCCGGGTGCACTCCTGTGCTGGCAGTTAGAGGAAGTTCTTTCACAGCTGATTGGCTATCTCCGGTGGTGAGGAGGGGCACAGAATAAGCTTCTCTCATGGTTGCTGCTGATCTCCCTCCCATACATCCACCCACCACACACAATGCAAATTCTCTGCTTGGATGATCCATGGCACAGCCCTGCACTCACCATTTGACTGTCAGGGAGATTCATGGTGGGGCAGCTCACTTCCCCTCAGGGGTCATTTGCAGCAGTTAGCCATATCTTGCACACCTCTATTGTGACTGCTCCACATGCACACTCATGGAAAATCCTCCCTTTGTTGCCCACATCAGGCACATGCTGCCTCTATCCAGACACTGTCCTGGCCTATGGCATGCCACACACTGACAGTACATCTAGATACATGTCCTCACCTCACAGACACTATAATGCAGCTTATGGCATGCTGTATGCTTTGAGGTGCATCTAGGACTGCATGCCTTTCACGACGCCTCCCGCTGCTGCATCCCCTCCGCTGACTCCGTTGCTGCCACCACCCACCCATGGCACAGCCAACACCCACACTGACCATCAGAACTAGGCAGCCGCCTATCTCGCCTAGTCAACAGCATAGGCCTTCTGTATAGTCAAACATGCTCATCACACATACTGCCACATTGCCAGGCATCAGGTGAGTCAACTCCATTAGCTACCAATTGTGCTTGCATCCATATCTTCTCCAATGGCTTCCCTGCCCCCTTTTCAGAATTTTGGTGGCTTTTCTGCATTAAGGTGCATGCCAGACACCTTCCTGCACCATGTGCTATTACCACACGCCAAGTGTCCACTACCACCCCTTAATGTCCTATTACCATACAGTAAGTGTCCCCTATCACCCCTTAATGCAGCATGTGCTATTACCACACAGTAAGTGTCCACTAGCACCCTTTAACTTGGAACGCCTCTGTCATGACCAGCACACTTACCATACGGTAAGCCCTTATTGCTGCCGTTAACGCACAGAAAAGAGTGCTCCTTTACCACGGTTTAGTAAACATACCCCTTGGTCTTTAATCACCATGGCCAATCCTTTTGAATTTCATCTAGCTTTTTCTCCAGTCCAACAATCAACTTAATCTTTAATTCCTGATCATATATGAAAGCTGCATTACTCGACTGAAATGCACCACAAGAAGTTGCTCGATAGGACCTGATAACTTCTTTTCTATGGATGTATTGGCCATAAGAAGCATTTCAATACAGGGGCATCCAAAACTGGACGTCCAGGGTAGAAGCAGTAGATTGGAGAAAATAAAATCACAACACAGCCTTGGAGACAGAGGAAAGGTCTGCGTCACAGTTTCAGGGATAATTGCCTCCATTGTTGGCCACAGAGAGGGGCACCAACAGCAGCAATGGACATGGTGGATGGCAGGATGGAAGGCCTGCTTAGGGTGCCTACATTCCTTGCACTGGCCCTGCCTGCTAATGTTTGCTGAGCAGAATCAAGGACTTCCAGTGGGGATAAAGGCAAAACACACAGTGTCCTTTTCCTTTTGTTCTTTCATCAACCAATATAGGGAAAAACTAATAAGGAAAGGAAACTAAAACAGCGGAGCACAGAGGTTCCCTACTCAGAAGTTGGCACCATATTGAATTGTTGTTTATAAGTATTATTTTAATTTGTCAAATATATCCACTATGATGAATTACTTTAGTTAATCAAAATATGCAATTTCTTTTCTAGATCTGTGATAACCACATGCCCTTCAATTTCTAAATATTACATCAATATGAGAATGTGTGTGTACTGAGTGTGATGTGCAAAGAGGCACGTCAGGTAAATTCCTTGCTCTTGACTCTAGGTGGAGTCCTTAGGATGTGCAAAGGTGCACCTCTGAGCATTTCCATGTTCCTGCCACTAGAAGGAGCTCTCTTGGGTGGCTGGGAGCTCCAGCCATAAGAAACTATAGGGGTATAGCTAGGGAAAGGAAGCCAGGTGTCCTTAAGAATATAAGATATGCCATACTGGGTCAGACCAAAGGTCTATCGAGCCCAGTATCCTGTTTCCAACTATGGCCAATCAAGATCACAAGTACCTGTCAGGTTCCCAATTCCATATTGCTTATCCCAGGGGTATGTAGTGAATTTCTCCAGTCCACTTTAATAATAGCTTATGGCCTTTTCCTCCAGGAACTTGTCCAAACCTCTTTTAAACCCAGCTACACTAACAGCTTTTACTACATCTATGGTCA
This sequence comes from Ichthyophis bannanicus, assembly GCA_033557465.1. Taxonomy (NCBI): domain Eukaryota; kingdom Metazoa; phylum Chordata; class Amphibia; order Gymnophiona; family Ichthyophiidae; genus Ichthyophis; species Ichthyophis bannanicus. Next base: position 935,095,764 of record CM066033.1, on the reverse strand, counting down.
ACAAATTCCAGAGTTTGTTGAGTGAAAAATATTTTCTCTTGTTAATCATAAATGCAGCTTCATTATGTGGCCCCTAGTCTTTCTACTTTTAGAAGGAGTAAACAATCAATCAACGTTTACCCATTCCATTCCACTCGCTATTTTATAGAATTCTATCATATCTCCCCTCAGTCATCTCTTTTGCAAGCTGAAGAGCCCTAACCGTTTAAGCCAGGGGTGTCAAACTCAAATACACAGTGGGCCAAAATGTAAAACTTGAACAAAGTCGCGGGCCAGCATTGAACAAATGAACCTTTTAATATGGACCCAAACAAGATTTGCTTTAACATTGAATATGAAGCAACACTTATTACTATACAATTTATAACTTAATAGTTCAGATATGCAAAAACCAATTTCAAATTAAAAAAAACATCAATGACATTCATTTATTAAATAAGATTTAAATAATAATAAATAATCATTTTTAAAATAAAATAACAATAATAAAATTAATCAACCATTCAAGCCCATGTCTTGGAGTAGCAAGAAAAAGTGCATAAAGAAAACGTTAATTATTGCTCAGTTTGCTGCACACTGATCTAATCTGATGTGCCCAAGCCAGATACCTGGCATCTCTTCTTGGATGATAGTTCATCAATGTCTGGGCTCAGGCTTTGAGCTGAGGAAATCCTCAGTATTGAGCGAAGGTGTTCATCAGTCAAACGTCTCCTGTGAGATGTTTTGGTCATCTTCATCGAGGAGAAAAGTTGCTCACATAGATAAGTGCTGCCGAACATGGAGAGCATCTGAGCAGCTTGGGTGCGGAGCTGAGGCATTGTGTCAGGGATGAACTGTGGAAACTGGGCGGCGCCCACAGCATCATACTTTGACTTCAGCGTGTCATTACACTGGAGTTCAATTAGCTCCATTTGGAGGTTGGTTGGTGCGTTTTCCACATTAACTGCAAAGGGATTACTGAGCAGTTCAAACCTACATTTCTGGACATCAAAGTTGGCAAATCGCCGGCTAAACTCAGCGCCGAGTACACTGAGTTTTTCAGCAAACTGTTGGTAAAGAACTGCGTTTTCATGGTTTGGCAGCAGGGAAAATGGCCAAGGTTTCCTTGCAGCATCTGATTCTCCCACAGGCACAGTTTAGTTTTAAAAGCCCTCACTGCAGCGTACATGTCTGTGATGATGCGCCCCCGCCCCTGAAGCTGCAGGTTCAGCGCATCGAGATGGCTCGAGATGTCACACAGAAAGGCCAGCTCACACAGAAACCTTTTCTCCCGAAGCTCTGCTGTGTCCTTCCCTTTGCTTTCCAGAAACTGACATATTTCCTCATGCAGCTCAAAACATCTATTCAGTACTTTTCCTCGGCTTAACCATCTCACCTCTGTGTGATACGGCACGTCTGCGTATTCCGAACCACACTCCTCCAGAAAAGACTTAAACTGGCGGTGATTCAGACCTTTGGCTCTTATAAAGTTAACTACTTGTGTTACTGTGGTCATAACATGTTCCATCTTTAGGGCTTTGCCACACAATGATTCCTGATGTATGATGCAGTGATAAACAGTTAGTTCACCTGCACAGTTCTCTTCCTGCATCTTCTCCCGGACCCTGCCCACCAGTCCACTTGTTTTACCGCACATCGCTGGCGCACCATCTGTCGTTAATCCCACGAGTTTATCCCACGGCAGCTTTATTTCAGTTACGCATTTGGAAACCTCCTCAAAAATTTCCTTTCCTGTGGTTGTGCCATGCATTGATTTGAATCCCAATAGCTCCTCCGTAACACACATATTTGAGTCCACTCCACGGATGAAGACTGACAGCTGAGCAGTATCAGATGCATCGCTGCTCTCATCCACAGCAAGGGAGAATGCAACGAAATCTTTTCCCTTTTCCAAAAGCTGGTCATACAGATTGGTGGCAAGATCACATGTGCGATCAGCTACTGTGTTTCTGCTCAGGCTCATGTTTGAAAAGGCTTGCTTTTTCTCTGGGCACACGATGTCACAAACTTTCAACATGCACTTTTTCACAAACTCTCCCTCATTAAAGGGCCGGGCTGATTTTGCGATCTCTGCTACCACAATATAACTAGCCTTTACAGCAGCCTCACTTTGTGATGTGGCTTTTTTGAACATATTCTGTTGTGAAACCAAACTTCTTTTCATCTCCTCCACTTTCTGGCTCCTTTGAGTCATGTCCAGGTCCTTGTACTTGTCATGGTGTTTTGTTTCATAGTGTCGTCGAATGTTATACTCCTTAGTTATAGCCACGTTGACTCCACAAATCAGACAAACAGGTCTGTCTTTTACATATGTAAACAAATATTCTGTCTCCCACCTGTCCAGAAAGTTCCTGTTGTCTGCCTTTCTTTTTGCCATTTTTGGGAAGGGGTTCCACAGTGACAGTTGTAGCTTGAGATCGCTATGACTTCTGTCACACAGGAGAGGGCGTTTCTGGGACCTGTCCTGATTGACGCGCCAAAACAACAGCAAGGCATTATGGGATTTGTAGTATTAGCGATGAATGAATGCGCTGTATAATACCGGCGGGCTAGCTCTAGTAGTCATTTGGTATAGCCTCGCGGGCCAAATATAATTACACTACGGGCCAAATTTGGCCCGTGGGCCAGAGTTTGACACCTATGGTTTAAGCCTTTCCTTCTAGAGGTATCCTTCCAGCCCCTTTATCATTTGGTCACTTTTCTCGGTATCTTGTCTAATTTTGCAAATCCTTTCGATATGGCAACCAGGACTGCATACAGTATTCAAGGTGAGATTGCACTATGGAGTGATACAGAGACATTATATTATCCTTGGTTTTATTTTCCATTCCTTTTCTTTTGATTCCTAGCATTCTATTTGTTTTTTCGGCCACCGCTGCACACTGGGCTGAGAGTTTCAACGTATTATCCATGATGACACCTAGATCCTTCTTCTGGGTGGTGATTCCTAATCATGTAATTGTGGTTTGGGTTGTTCTTCCCTTAATCCATAACTTTGCACTTGTACATATTAAATTAAATCTTCCATTTGGACTCCCAGTCTTCGAATTTCTCAAGGTCATCTTTCAATTTTTTGCAACCCTCTTATGTTTTATCAACTTTAAATAATTGTGCATCATCTGCAGTATTGATCACCTCACTCATTCACATTTTCAGGTAATTTATGAATATGTTAAAAAGCAGTGGGCCCAGAACAGTGGCCGGGTAGTGGGAGAGTAAGTGGGTATTGAGGATGGAAGGGTGAAATTTGAGTGGATGATAAAGGAATTAATAAAGAAATGGGGGAAAGAACAACAGGGAAAAGATCAATATGTTAAAGCAGATATAGAGAATGGAAAAATCTAGAAGAAAGGACAAATGGACAGCTTGCAGAAGACATGAAGAAACCAGAAGAAAGTGACTGGAGCAATTGCAATTGAAAAATAAAGTGCCCAAACAAAAGGTAGAAAAATACTTTTTATTTTGAATTTATTAACTGGAATATGTCCGGTCTGAGAAATGTGTATCACTAACATCTTTGTGTTTTTGTTTAGTGCAAGAGGAAATTAATTTATAGTTTTATTTCTCCAGTGTTGTTTTACATTCTATGTTTGGCTTTTGGGGTTCCCAATTAAATTATTATCTTCCTATTTCTAAATTGTGATCCCTTGTTTTTGGTGTGGTGATGGTCTATGTTCTGCATGTGTAACCAAGCTGAGGTATTCTGTTCCTGTAGTTTCTGTTTGACAGTTCCACTTGTTCTCTTTCCACCAGTGAGATGTATTGGTATTCTCTGAGATGTACTTGTTTAATATTTGCAGTGTTGCCTTTTTTATAGGCTTTGTGAGTCCTGGTAGTGCTGTTATGATAGGGTGGGTTTGATATGGGTTCTAAACAGTATTTATAGTACTTCCTAATGGGCCTGGCGGTTGGCACTGGAATATAGTAATGTAGAAATCTGATAGTCTTTCTTTATCCAGGCACTCGTTAAGAGGCATGTTTACTAAAAGCGCATGTTAACATTTTGCTAATATTTATGAAAATGAGGCCCTGCAATGAATCTCCGCACATGCCCTTGGACTGTCCTGGACCTCTGGCATCGGTTGGTCTTCTGCTTGTTCCCTCTGTTGTTAGGCCTGCTTCTGGCCTTCGTGCTCCCTTGCCATTTCCTGCGTCTCGCTCACTGGCTCTCCAGTGTCCTTCGAAGTTGTTGCTGACCCGCCCACTTCTCGCTTGCTGTTCTTTCCTGATAGTGAATTATTTGAAGAAACAGCTGCTGTGCTCATACTTTTGGCTGCGGTTTTCTCTTCTGTCATCTGGAGCCAGGTAGCAACTGCCTCTGGTGATGCTGGGGGATGGCTGTAAGACTTTTTTGTGGGAGAGGCTTATAATGTGGGCTGCTCGGAAAAAGAAGCAACGATTGAAGGGGATGGAGGAAGCTTATGCTCAAGTTAAGATGTTGGAAAGGAGAGTTGGGGTGGGGGAGGATGAGGATAACACAAGAGCCTCAGAAGAGGCAAGGACTCGGGTGAAAGCATTGCAGTTGAAGGATCTGAATTTTGACCTGCAATGCTCACAACAGTGCTACTTTGAACTGGGGATAAACCAGAGAAGCTCTTGCCCCATTGTTTAGAGGCCCATCAAGCTCAAATAGCAGTGATCAAAATTCAGGGACAAGGGGGACTGTGAGCAGGGCTGGCCCAAGGGTTTCTGCCACCCTAGGCAAAAACCCTGGCCTCATCGCCCCCCCTCAGCTGCCACTGCCCTCACAGCTGCCACCACTGCCACCACCCCCTCCCAGCTGCCTCGGTAGCGGGAGGTGGGCAGCAGCAGTGTTTCCAAAAAGGGCAGCTTTCTTGCCCATGGCAGCAAAAAGCCACCACTTTTGGAAATACTGCTGCTGCCACTGCCTGCCTCCTCCTGAGGCAGAATTGGTGGCAGCCGGGGGGCGGGCAAGGGCAGCAGCTGGAGGGGGTGATGGTGGCAGCTGCGGGGGTGGGGGGAGGGCAGCACGGCCAATTATGTGTGTTGCTGTCGCCACCTAGCTTGCCTAGTGGAGGAACCAGCCCAGACAATGGATAGTGGGGGATGAGGGTATTAGAAAGGAATTTAGGATATTTTATCATCAGCTGTACCAGCGTGATGATCAGGTGCAGAATGGAGCTATTAGGGATTATTTAGTGGAGGTGGAGCTACTGGCGCTCTCAAAGGGAGTTTGGGATGGGTTGGAGGGGCTGACTACCTTAGGGGTAGTCCAAAAGATATGATAAAGCCCCACGGCTGGATGGGTTGAATGCCTGGTTCTACAAAATATATAGTGGGCGATGGTTCCAGTATTGGTGGAGCTATTTAAAGCATTGGTGGAGGGGGAAGACCTGCCACCTTCTATGAATCTGGCAGGGATCAATGTTATACCAAAGCCGTCAGGGGCGGCTCTATAATGAGGCCGAGTGAGGCGGTGACCTCGAGCGGCAATTTTTTAGGGGCGGCAAAAATTGCCCCCACAAAGACTGCCTCACTAGGCCTTAAAAAAACAAAAAAACCCCAAAACGATCATAGGAGCTGCTGCTGCTGCTGCCGCCACGGCAGTGGCAGAATGAAGTGCCCCGCGCCCCCCACCTCCCCGGCAGAGCTCTGCCTTCTAATTCCCCTAGTGCCGGCTCAGCTTTTCAGATCCGCGAAGGGAGAGTGTTTCCCTTTCTCGCGGCTCTGTTAATGCTGAGCCCGCCGGCGCTGAGGTCGTCCCTGTAAGTCCAGGGTCTTCAGGTTAGACGGGGGACTTATTCTACCTTCAAGGTGCAATGAGTCCCACTGGATGGCGGGGGACTATGGCGCGGGACACGGGCAGGCAGGTGAGGAGGTTCAGGAAGTTCTCTGAAGCCTGACACAAGCCTTGGAAGGCCATATCAGGGGTCGGGCTGCGGGGAACGGGAATTGCTCTGGGGCGGCCGGCAATTTTGGCTCGTGAATAAAGCTGCGGTGCTATGGCAACGGGATGCCATGGCACTGTGGCTCCATTCACGAGCCTGGCTGAGTTAGCCAGGTAGTCACCGGGATGTAAAGCCGGGTAGAATCATGTCCCGAACTGCACCTCCTGGCGCTAGATTCAATTCTGACCCCATAGGGGCCATGGGATCAGAATCCGGTCTAACTTGGCATGGCCTGATTCTGCCCGGCCATACAGGGGGCTGGACGTCCTATTGTGAATAGGCCTCCACATGTATGGAGCCTTTCACGCAGCAGGTAAGGGGGAGGGGAGATATTCAAGGAATTCTAGTAGGAGAAAGTCAACAAGATCACGTTATTTGCGGATGATGTGTTGCTGCTGCTGGCAGGCCCACCTTCAAGAGGAACTTAAGGCATTTGATATGGTATCAGGTTTCAAAGTAACCCTGGACAAGACAGAGGCGTTTGCTCTTAACCTGTCAGGAAGAAGGAGAGGGTTCTCCAGGGTGTATTTCCCTTTAAATGAGCCACACATTCCATTAAGTATCTGGGGGTCCGTATAGGATGAGATTGGAAGAAAAGTTATGAGATTAGTTATCTGCCTCTTTGGCGTTTGGTGTCTGATAAGCTGGAGAAATGGTCCCACCTGTCGCTGTCATGGTTGGGTAGGATATCATATACAGTATAAAGATGGTTATCTTGCCCAGAATTCTATATTGTTTTCAAACCCTTCCATTCAAAGTTTCCAAGAGGGCTCTTGAGGATCTGCAGTGTAAACGTTTCCAGTACATATGGTGGAAGAGGTCACCCAGAGTGGTGCAGGGTATTTTTTATAAGGGTAAGGCACAGGGTCTTGGCTGTGCCTGATATATATTGGTATTATTTGGCAGCACAGCTTAAAAATATTGTTGATTGGTGCGAGGGTGGACATGAAATGGGTGAGTATAGAGGAATTTTATGCGGAGGCAGGGCCGGCCCGTCCACTAGGAGGGCTAGGTGGCTACCTAGGGCATCAGATCTCTGCAAGTGGTAGGCCATGTGCTTCAGCACACATGGCCACTGCCCCCCCCCCCATGCACCGTCCTTCCCCCCTGTGCTGAGCCTTGTCACGCTACTGCCCCCGCTGCCGCTGATTCTGGGAGCGGGGGAGGAAATAGCTAGGCTCGGCAGCAGGCCATGTGCTTTGGCACACATGGCTTGCTGCTGAGCTGTCTGCACCCTCCCTCAACCCTGCCACCAGACTCAGCAGTAGCATGGCTCAGAACAGGGGGGCATAGTTTGAAGCGCAGAGGGGCACAACTCTGGGGAAGGCAGCACAACTGGGGCTTCTACCTAGGGTGGTAGAAACTCTGGGGTTGGCCCTCTATGGAGGGCACCCCATTAAAATATATTCCCTGGCTAGGACTGGGGAGAGGGAAGTAGTTAACCTCTTTACAAGCTAGTTGTTAAGTTTTGGACAGGATTAGCATGCTGCCGGCATTTATGGGGAAAAGTGTCATTACTGCAGCCTATTCGTTATAATGGTAATTTTGAGCCAGGTTTGAGGGAACCATTGTTCCGCAGTTGAGAAACGCAGGGATTGATTCAGTTCTGCGCTGAAAACAAGGTGGCTTCCTTTGAGGATTTGAAAGATTATTTTGGAATTAGTAACTAGGACTTTTATGGGTACCTGCAGGTGCAACATTGGCTGGAGACAGGGAAATGAAACATAGAAACATGAACTATGATGGCAGCTGAGTTCAATGATGGAGTTTAATGTAAACAACCTTGTTTCATAAGGTGAAAATTGAGCTTAATGTAAACACCTTGATTTAAGGAAAAGGTGGTATATAAATACTGTTAAATAAATAATTAGATAGATAGAAACAAACAAACAACAACAAAAAAAAAAACTCCCTAGAGGGATGTGGAAGCAGAACCCCCCACAAGCTGGCTGAGAGCATTAGAAGCACAGAGCCAGGGGTGGTGGCTTGTATGCTTCCACCCTTGTGGAGATCATTAAGCTTGCAAAACTGGAACATGCTATATGAACTGAATGCATGATTGTTAAAGAGATAGTCTTCATTAGTACAGTCTGGATGCCAATCAGTTCTCTGTGTTACTGTAACCTTGATGGCATGTTCACTTTGTTTTTGGTTCTAATTTGTGTTTGAGTGAATGTCACCTGGACTTGTGTTGAGGTTTGTTGCCTTACTGAGAGTGGCCAGCTACCAAGGATAGAAACTTAGTGGATCAGCCCACAAATGGTTCACAGTACCCTTTAGCTGTGACAAGAGATAAATATGTGTTTATCTAAGCTATTTTGTTAGCAGAAGATATACAGACATTTGCCAATAAACAAATGCCTATTTACTCAGGTAAACTGGCTGTCTGAAAATCGCCCAGTCTTTAGCTGCCCAAAAGAACATGTGCGGTAGTGGGGAATGAGGGTATTAGAAAGGAATTTAGGATATGTTATCATCATAGTTTAGGCAGGTAAGATAGAGTGGTCCAGGGGGCATTCTTAGGGCAGGGAAAGGGAATAAGGCATATAGATAACATGTGTAGCTTTAAAAATGTAGGGCCTGCTATTCAAAAAAGGTGAGTTCTTAAATTTAGGCTTCTAAATTTATGCCCTATTTTCAGCCAAACGTAGGAGCCTAAAGGCATGTTTACTAAATGTTACCACATGGTAACAGATGTTACTACACAGTAAGTGCCACGATGGCCATAACAATAAAATGAGCCAAGGTGGCACTTAACACATGGTAATGTCCGTTACTATGCAGTGACATTTAATAAACATGCCCCTAATTTTTCAGCTGAAAATTATTCTTAATTTAGGAGCTTAAAAGTTCTCCTTATAAAATTAGTCTTGTTATTTATTTGTCTAAACTTGAGAGCCTGATTTTGAAAGTCAGTGCTAAGTTCTTAACTTTATTATGCTCTAGAAAATTTTCAAAGAGCCTAAATTAGAAACGTATCTTTCAAAGTCATATATTAGGTCCATAATTTCCAAAGGAAAAAGTACCTGCAGAAAAAAGAATGTGCACATCTCTGCAGGAACTTTTTCCCTTGATAGATTCCAAAGGGAAACTATATTCGTGTTTTCCCTTATGAAAATGGGTGCAAACCTCATGAGTAAAAGTAACCATACACTTGGAAACTATGCAGACAGATATGAAAATTGCCCCTATCATATACTATTACTTCATAAGGTATCTCAAGGTAACTCTTGAATTTCTGGGCAGTTCTCTTCTCAACAGTGCTTACTGACCACGGAGAGTGAAATGCTACAAAATCACAAGCAAAAAAAATATTCAGTAAGATTCCTTGGCTTATTTTTAAACTGATACTGCCACCTTTAGGAAGATAACTTAAGGCAAACAAGGGACAGGGGAGATATGATACAGATGTTTAAATACCTAAAGGGTATTAATGAACAAACAAACCTTTTTAAAAGAAGGGGAAGCTGTAAAACCAGAGGACATAACATGAAGCTTCAAAGAGGTAAACTTAAAAGCTTCATAAGGAATACTTTTTCACTGAAAGAGTGGTGGATGCTTGGAATGCCCTCCTGATAGAGGTGGTGGGGGCAAATACAGTGACGGAATTCAAAATGGCATGGGACAGATACAGTGGATCCCTTTATAGTAAGAGGATAAAATCAAAATTAACTTAACTATTTCTTATACCTCAACAAATTGAGAGGGATGACCTGCATGGAACTGCAGGTACATCCCTAAACAAAGGTATGGAGGGGGGTGACCTGCATGGAGCGGCATTTACATCTACTTTTGCCACCTTTCTGGGCAGACTAGATGGACCATACTGATCTTTATCTGCCATCATATCCTATGTTGCTATATTATAAGAACATAACATAAGAACATAAGATATGCCATACTGGGTCAAACCAAGGTCCATCAAGTCCAGTATCCTGTTTCTAACAGTAGCCAATACAGGTCACAAGTACCTTGCAGGTTACCAAAAAGACGACACACAGGTTCCACAATGGGGCAAGAAGTGGATTTCCTGGGTCCTCTTTAATAATGGTTTATGGACCTTTCCTCCAGGAACTTGTCCAAACCTTTTTTAAACCCACCTACAGCTTTTACTACATCCTCTGGTAACGAATTCCAGAGCTTGATTACGCATTGAGTGAAAAAATATTTTCTCTTATTAGTCTTAAATGGGTTTCATTGTAGCTTCATTACATGTTCCATAGTCTACTTTTTGATGGCATAAATAATCAATCTACATTTACTTGTTCCACTCCATTCATTAATTTATAGACCTCTATTTCCCCTCAGCCATCTTTTTTTCAGGTTAAAGAGCCCTAACCTTTTAAGCCTCTCCTCATAGGGGAATCTTTCCATCCCCTTTACCATTTTGGTGGCTCTTTTCTACCTTTTCTAATTCCGCTATATCCTTTTTAGGCCCCCCTCCCTCCGATAGGCCCTCACAGAGGAGGTGTGCGCAGCAAGGTTACCCTTGCTAGCTTGCTGTGCTGCCTCCTCTCCACACCTGGCGGCTGTTCCCTCCTAGCCAAAGACTCACAATGCAGCTGTTCTCACGAGACTTTGGCCAGGATGAAACAACCACCAGGCGTGGAGATGAGGCAGCATGATAAATCAGCAAAGGTATGATTGTCGCATATGCCTCCTCCATGAGGGCCTGGAAGTGACAACCCCCTCCTGTCCGGCACCTGTGGCAGGTTGTATCCACCGGCCTGCCCTTGATACATCACTGGGCTGCACTACCTGACTGTAGATGTGCTATCAGCAGTCATAGCAGCTAACATGCAGTAATGTACCATGTGCTAGCTGTCAGTGCCCCATCTACAATCATAACCCATCCTAAATACAATCTAATCTGTGCTAAGCAGTTAATGTATTTTTTAGCAAATGGCTGTTTTTACTGCTCAATATCTATTAGCACGGGTCCATGCTAACATTTACAACTTGTTGAAACCCATGTTAACTGCGTAGAATGCATTAAATCATAACCCTAACTACTTCGCACAGCTTAGCCCCCATGTGTGTACATTGCAGAAGAAGCCTAATGGTTAGAGCAGCAAGCTGAGAACCAGGGAAGCTTGTTTGATTTCCACAGCTGTTCCTTGTGATCTTGGTCAAATTGCTTAACCCTCCATTGCCTTAGGTACAAATTTAAATTGTAAGCCTTCTCAGAAATAGGGAGATACCTACTGTATCTGAATGTAATTCCCCTTGAGCTACTCTTGAAAAAGGCATGAGCTAAATTCAAATCCCTTCCAATCCATATGATGACATCTTGAAGGTGAAACTGTAAGTATGGAAAGGAACAATAAGGATCATACTGTACATATTAAAGTGAGAATGGGATATGTGTAATACTGTTTTGAGTGGAGTCCATCCCAACATCCTATGTAATTAGGATTTAAATGGCTTTTTTATGTGTGATTGAATGTGCTACTAAGAGCTATAAAATTCAAGAGCCAGTCACTCAGTTTTACCACACTGAACAATATCAGATGCATCACCCATCAGTAAAGATTTCATATCCTGCTTGCCTTCAGAGAAAACAAAATTACTTATCTGTAATATTCTGTATGAAGAAGAAAGATAATGTCCTCAAATATGGATGACATCATCAATGGACTCCTGTGTGGGAAATGGTTCCCAGCTTCTTTTAGAAGTTTTTGAAGCCAACCCTGCACACATGCATGCCTTTTCCTGCCACTGCCACACAGGAGCTCTTCAGGCTTTCATTTTTCCATGGATCTCATTGGAAATGCCTCTGCTGTGCTGAAAACTGTTGTTGTTATTGTTAAGTGCCGTCGAGTCGGCGTCAACTCATGGCAACCCTCTGGATAGCTATCCTAAATTGTGTCGGTCTTGAGTCAAGCAGCTCATTGTTGACAGACTGGTACCCGTAGCTGCTGTTATTGTATCGATCCATCTCATTGCTGGCCTTCCTCTTTTGTGCTGACCTTCTATCTTGGAAAGCATGATGTCTTTCTCTAACTACTCTTCACAAAATTTCCCAGTTCTATTGCTTAGGCTGCATAAAAGTCTCAAGCAATCCAAGCCTAGATATGTTTTGTTTTTTTTTAATCAAGGAGTCATTTGATTTTTCCAGATGACATATCCCAGAAACTTGCCAGAGAGTTCAAAAAGTGCACCCAGTGCACAGTGTTGGCCCATCCACTAGATAGGCTAGGCAGCCACCTAGTGTGGCAGATCTCTGTGAGCGGCAGGCCATGTGCTTCAGCACACATGGCTTCCATCCCCCCGTGTGCTGAGCCATGCCACCCTTCTCCCCGTGCTGAGCTGCACCACGCTGCTGCTGATTCCGGTGGCAGGGGGGGATAGCTAGGTTTGGCGGCAGGCCATGTGCTTTGGCACACTTGACCTGCTGCCTGTGTATCCCTGAAATGTCTGAGGGGAGTCAGAAGTGGCAGGCTATATGTGCCAAAGCACATGACCTGCTGCTGAGCCGAGTTGCCCCCCTCAGCTCCACCGCCGGAATTGGTGGTAGCGCAGCTCAGCATGGTAGGGCATGGCTCGGCGCTTGGGGTTGCGGCACAGCTTGAGGGGTGGCATGGTGCCGGGGGGAAACATGGCTGGGGCTTCTGCCTAGGGCAGCAGAAACTCTTGGGATGGCCCTGCCAGTGCAACAGGAACATGTCTGCAATAGACCGTGTCTGGTCACAGATAACAAAGAGAGGAATCAGGAGTCATGATACACAGTGCACAAGGACCTTTGATGCAGGCAAGTCCAATACATTGACATTGGCATTGGTTCCTATGGTCCAAGGAGTTGCATCAGTCACTGGCAGAGCATCACATCAAGGGGTCACTGAGTTTATTCAGAGTCAAGCATTGATAGACTGTCCTGGGAACCGTCATCCATCAATTCCTGCATGAAGAAGAGAAAGGATTCTTCATCGACTTCAATGACATTGAGGATTTGGGACACCAAGCCCCATGAGATTCAGGTACATCAGCAATGCAGTTCATCAAAGCACAATGTCCTGAGCACAAAGGTATCAGAGGTAACGGTATCTGTGAAATGGCCCTGATGTGAGAACCTCTCATCCTCCATGGCTGTAGTAATTGATCCCATCCTGCTAATTCTCCCTGAAAGATTCCACAGTTGGTGACTGAATCTACTGTAGCCCCTGCATATTTGTCAAGTGCAGCCCTTGAGGAGTGTCCTCAGAAGAGCTTTAAAGAATGAATGGGCATTTCTTTTCATGGCATGAGACTGCAACTTTGATAACATCAAGGCTGCTGCATCAAGATGTCAATCTATTTCTGGGGACTCACTGGCTCCCTATAAAAGAGCTACTGTCATTGAGGCATCGAAGGGCCTTGACACCAGTGATTCCCCATCTGGTGTCTATTTCTAGTGCATTGGAAGATGATCGCTCACTGAGGCATCAAAGCACATTGGTGCACCGACGTTTTGCATGAAGACCTGTATCACAAGAGGAATGAGTGTTGGCCAGGCAGTGACTCAAAATGCTCCTGGGAGAGAGTGCTCTTCAGAGTACATTTGAAGGAGAGGTCTCCAAAATTGCCTTCAGATCCCTCACCTCCACATGAGAGATATCAATCTCCTCCAGAGGAGTTGTCCTTTATTACTTTTGCAAGGGAGATAGATAAGTCCATCCCATTTAAGTTGGAAATGGAGGAGAAACCCAGTTCCATGTTTATGTTTATTCAGGTATTTGTTATACCACCTCCTGTTACATTGGGGCAGTTTACAATATAACAAAGCAAAAATTTGGAGGAGGAGGAGAAAAGGAACTACAATATGCGTAAAGAAAAAGAGGGGGAAAAGATAAAGCCATACACAGGTATACACAGGCATACAGGGTAAGGTGGGGGAAACTTAGGATTAGAAAATCATGGGGGGAGGTTAAAGGCTAAGGTGAAGAGGTAGGTTTTCAGAAGAGAGGGGAACTTGGGGTAGGATTCTTTTAGACGAAGAGTGGGGGGAAGAGAGTTCCACAGGGAAGGGCCAAGGTAAAAAAAGACTGATTGCCGGGTTGATTGGAGGTGCGCTTGTGCTGGGGAAGGGAGGTGTAGGCGGTTGACTTGAATCGAGCGGAGACTACAGGAAGGTGAGTGGAATACTAGAAGATCAGCCAGATACTGAGGTTTGTGAGTGTACATAGCTTGGTGCACCAGTGTGAGAACCTTGAATTTTATCCGGTAGTCTAATGGTAACCAATGGAGATGAAAAAGAATGGGGGTGACGTGATCCCTGGGAGATGCATGAGATATCAGCCAGGCTGCAGTAGCTGTATCCTATGGCATTGATATTTAGGGACTCCAGTGAGTACGAAGTTGCAGAAATCTAATCTGGAGATGACTAGGAAGAGAAGAAGAGTGGAGAGGGCTTGTGAGGAAAGGAATGGTCTGATGGCATGGATGCGTCAAAGATAGAAAAAGGAGCGCTGGGACACCTGAGAGATGTGGTCATTAAATGAGAGATTGCTATCAAGTAGGGCACCCAAATAACGGAGCTTAGATACTAGAGTGATTGGAACACCAGAGAAAGAAGGAGCAAGGGATGGGCAGGTAGAGCTATGTGGGAACCAGAGAGCAGCAGTCTTGGTGACATTGAGAATGAGACAGTTGATAGAGAGCCAGGCAGCGACTAAGGATAGACAATCATTGAGGGGAGTGATGTCTGGATGAACGGAAGAAGTGTGATGTATAAGGAAAATATCATCGGCATAATAGTATGCTGACACGCCTGATTGCTGTATCTGTAAAGCTAGAAGGGCAAGAAAAACATTAAACAACAAAGGGGCAAGAACTGAGCCCTGTGGAACACTACAAGGAAGGGAGAAAGACTCTGAGGTAAGAGAACCGGAGGTGACGGCAAAGGATCTGGAACACAGAAAAAAGCGAAACCAGTGATAGACAGTACCCCTAAGACCTGCATCCCGCAGTCTAGAAAGAAGGAGTGAGTGGTCTACGAGATCAAAGGCAGCAGAACGATCTAGAGACACCGCCACCGAGATGTCACCACGATCATGTGAGGGGTGTATTTCATTCAAAACAGCAGAGATGATAGATTCTACGCTATGGCCTGACCTAAATCCAGACTGACGAGGGTGCAGATAGTGAATCATGTCAAGATGATGAGAGAGTTGAGAGAAAGCAGCTTTTTCAAGAAGTTTAGAGGAGAATGACAAATTTGAGACCGGCTGATAGTGCGCTGAACAAGTAGGGTCCAAGGATGGATTTTTTAGCAAAGGGCAGACTAGGACGTGTTTTCATGGCAGAGGAAAGGACCCAGAGCCAAGACTGGAGTTGATAATAGTGAGCAGAGGGGGGGACCAGGGCAAGGGAGGGCTCGGACAACCAAGCAGAGGGTATGGGGTCCAATGTGCAGGTGGTCTTCTGAGTTGTGGAAATGAGTTTAAGGAGTTCTGAGGATGTGAGTGGATAAAAATTTTCCCAAGTGTGGGACAAAGGAGAGGCGGAGGGAGGTGAGATGGGAGGAGGGTATGTCAGTGCTGAGGGACAAGAGGCAAGAGAGGATCGTAAGTCCCGGATTTTGGTGGAAAAGAAAGAGTCCAACCGAGATGGGTTGGGAGATGAGGCAGCGGAGGAAATACCAGAAGAGGAGTGAGGTTGCAGCCTTGAAAGAGACTGAAGAGTGGAGTATAATTGACGAGATTGGTTTGGGGCTGATATGATTGCTTCTGAGTAGAAAGAATGCTTGGCCTGATGGATACTGGAGCGATATTGCAGGTGACAGGACTTAAAATGTTGGTAGGCAGCCGGAGATCGAGCCTTCCTCTAGAGATGCTCTGCCCTGCGTAAATGAGAACGTTGTAGTCGTAGCCCTGCGTGATACCAGGGCTGACGGTAACACGACGTGAGCAAGAAGGTTGCAAGGGTGCGACTTGGTCCAGGGCACGGGAGAGTTCTGAGTTCCAGGAGACAACCTAAGATGTGGGGAAAGGGAGGAAAAATCTGAAGGGAGAAGCTGATGCGCAGAGCCGGACTGAAGAGGAGGAGGAGGAGTTATCATGAGGCAGAGTAGAGCTGGACAGAGAAAGCTGTAGTGAGAAAGAGAGGCAAGAATGATCAGACCAGGGGACAGATTTGTGAGCAAAGGTTGAGGGTTGAGTGCAGGAATTTAATGGTGCTATGACCAGGTCTAAAGTGTGTCCGGCTGTACAGTAGGAAAGTTGACGTGCTGCACTAATGAGAGATTGTGCAGAAGTGAGGTAAATGAGATATCCCTTGAGGAACTGGGCAAATCAAAGTGAATATTGGCATTGTAAGTTCCTTTCTAAGTTGTTATTGGAATTCTACCTTAATCAGTAAATTGACCTCAAGCTCACAAAGGGGAAAGTACACTGCACACGTTGGAATGCAAGAGAGCTTGGCATTCTATCTAGAGTGGAGTACAGCTCTTATGTATTTATTTAACTGATTTTATATACCGCTCTGTTTTGCAGTCAGAGCAGTTTACATACAACATAGAACCGTGAGAGTAACATAGCTTACATAGAACTTAACTTGGATAACTCAATAGGGTAAAACTAATACTGAAACTGGATCCTAAACAACAGTTCACTCTGGACCAATATTTCACAGATCTTTTATATCCTATGGAATGTGCTCATAGTAATACTGGAATAGATGTGTCTTAAGAATCCTGTGAAAGCTGGAGAGGTCAGAATTGGCATGGATTGAATCTGGTAGTGTGTTCCAAAGGGTTAGAGCATACAATGAAAATGCTCGGTTACATCATGTTTGGTTACTTTTTATTTGAGCTGCAGGAGTAATGAGTGTATTGCTCATGTTTTAGCATCTCTTCCTATTGTTGGGTGTTAGCTTAATGATAGATGAGGAGAGTTTGCGGATTGCTTGTATAGGATTTTAAAAATCATGAGCAGGGCTTTATATTTTATGTGTACTATAATAGGTAACCATGTAGATGCCTCAATATTGGAGTGACGTGTTCCAATTTGGATGCTCCATATAGACATTCCACCCAACTTCTTGTTTCTTTTAACTCCAGCAAACTGGGGACTGCCATTGGCAAACATACTCTATCCAATTGGCTAGTGGACTGCATCTCCTTTGCTTAGGCCCAGTATGGTTTGAATCTTTAGGATCATAATATCAGATCCATGGCTGGATCGGTAACCCACTTGAGGTCAGCCTCCAAGGAGAAGATATGCAAGTCTGCGATGTGGACTTCTGTCCACACATTCACATCTCACTACTGTTTGGAAAGGAACTTTTGATGCAACTCTGAGTTCAGTCAATAAGTTGATCGGAATCTGTTCAGGAACTACAATCCAACTCCATTCTCTCTAAGCCCATTACTTTCTGTTTACCTAGCTGTGTAAAACTACCCCCCCACCCCTTCAAATTGATGAATGGCCTGCAATCACCCAAAATATCAGTTTGAGTGTTTGCTATTGCGGTGCTGTTATTCGGCTTTTTCTTCTTTGGAGGCAGCCTGTAACTAAAGATTCCCATATGTGAGGACATTATCATTTTTGTCCACAGAGAAAACAAATTTATTCACCTATAGCAGGTGTTTTCCGTAGACAGGACGATAAGTCCTCATAACCCTCCCCTTGGTGTTGTATTATGCTTCAGCTTTTAACTAGACTGAGGAGATCCCATGTAACAGCAGCAACAGGAAGAAATATGCCTTTATATGGGGCCATCTACAAATGTTTCTAAGGAAGTTGGAAACTGTTTTGCACAGGGCTCCATTGCTTTCATCACCCATATTGGAGGACTTATTCTGCTGTTCATAGATAACACTTGCTACAGAGGAGTAACTTTTTTTTCTTTTAGCACAGCAGGATAAAAAGTTTTAATCATACCCTCTTACCTCCCCTAACAGTTGAATTTCCCGCATTCTAACTGCTATTAACTTGGCATATAATTGAAGAGCCTTCTGCAACAAGATGACAACTTGTGACATGCATGATTAGAAAGCTTTCTAATATGTTTAAACAAAAACCTCAGGGGTCATTTTGGAAGCCTTATTCGTACTTTAGATGTCTGAATATGGGCTTAGAGATGTCCAACGCACAGAGAGGTCTCCAGGAAGCTGGCTCTGGGACCATCCAAATCTGAATAGGGGTATAAAGGCATGGTTGGAGCGTTCCCAGGAACCTGGAGACATGGCCAGGTCATTCCCAGGAACTTGGCCATCCCTGCCTGATTATAGAAACATCCGGGGTAACTTTAGACGTTCTCCAAGGCATAAACAGAGATTAAAAAGCATCTGAAAAGTGTTTGTTTTATCTGAAACCCATTCAGGGGGTATAGAGAAGAATGCACTCACTCATCCCAGTGTCAATGACAGCAGCAGTGGGATCTGAACCCTGGTTGCCATGATCTTACCCAATTCAGGAAACCACTAAAGCACCACCTTTTTCTTCTACATTACTCACACACCAGCAATACATCACCACTCACCATACCCCCACCATACCCCCACCCGCCTTGACAACATCACCAGCACGACCTAATCTTGTTGAGGCAACCACACTCATCATCCCAACTGTCTAAGTTGTAAATATTGGACAATCCTGTGTATAGTTATTGGAGCACGCCATGTTGCTACAACTGTCTAAGTTGTAAATATTGGACAATCCCGTATATAGTTATTTGAGCACGCCATGTCGCTACAACAACTCAGTGACACATTGCTCATCTTGTATATAGTTACCCCAGTTCTACTCCAAGTTTCAATAACTGTTCAATGTAAGTACAATGCAGGTTATCTCCTGCATTGTACATATAAATGTTACGTGTAAACCACACTGATTTTAAAGAGCGCGGTATAGAAAAGCTTTAAATAAAATAAAATAAAAAATTAATAAAAATAAGTACGCATTTTTGTTTTACTCACAAACAGAAACTATTTCTATGCATAAATTTCTATATGTGCATGTTCAATAACGTTTTACAAAACCATCAAGTTTACGTATTTATAGGTAAGATAATTAAGGAAATTCCCTGTATGGCTTTAACTCTTTCCTTTGGTTCTTTTTATGTCCCTCTCTGTTTATTGACAGGTTCTGGATGAAGCCGATCTTGATAATGACAATATGCTCAGTTTTGAAGATTTTGAAAATGCCATGTCCAAAACCCCGGATTTCTTAAAGTAAGAACTGTGATACTTATATGGTGAATTACAATTAGGGTCCCAACACCCTCTACACAAAAAAAATTAAAGTAGATTTTTATTGGATAAACACTCAGAATAGGTATATTTTCCATAAATGTACCATAGAGGCATAAGGGGAGGTAGGCAGATATCGAACCTCAAAATCTGCTACATATAGAGACACTATTGAAGGAGCTACAGTAGCTCCCATAGTTACCCCATGAGATTGTTGGTAGAAAACATTATCATACCAAAAATAATTCTTGTACAGTACCAACTGCACCAGTTCTTGAAAAAAACTATTTGGTATCCATGCCGTCAACTTTACAGAAGACAAAGTATGCATCATCACCTCCAAAGCCCTCCTCTGAGGAATATTAGTGTAAAGGCTAGCTACAGTATATCCATTGACACCGTATAGGTCACCTCCAACCATTATGGGAAATCATAGAAACATAGAAATATGACGACAGAAAAAGACCACATGGCCTATCTAGTCTGTCCTTCCATAACAACTACAACAGTCCCCTTTTTACCTTTAGAGATCCTCTGTGTTTGTCCCATGCTTTTTTGAATTCAGTTACTGTCCTCATATCTCTATCTTGCAGCATACACAAATATCTTGCAGCATACACAAAAAATGTACAGTATCCTGGATATATGATAGAATATCCCAGAGGGAGGGATGCAAAAAGGCATCCAGAAATCAAGAAAGATTCCAAAATAGAGCCTCTAGTAGAAATAATGGGACAACCCGGAGGGTGCACCATATTCTTATGTACTTTAGGCAAAAAATAGATGATAGGTACTAAGGGAGCAGATTTCAGTAAAAATCTCTTCTCCCTAGAGGTCAAAAAGCCTTGAGAGTCAGCTAGAACCAGAAGATCCCGGATCTGAATAGATAATATTGGAGTAGGATCCACAGTTAGAATTGTATAAAACTTTCAGTCCGATAATTGACGAAGAGCCGCCTGATGATAGGCCTCATGATCTTATATCACAATACTGCTACCTATGTCAGCACCTTTAAATATCATTTCTGACATAGGTAAGTTTTCTATGTCTTCTACAGTAAAGACTGAATAAAAAAATTCATTCAATCTCTTCACTATGGCCTTGTCCTTTCTTAGTGCCCCTTTTACCCCTCTATCATCTAATGGTTATGATTACGGTTATATTTTATTTTATATACTGCAACATTGTATAGTCTATGTGGTGTACAATAATTAAAAAGAAAAGAAGTGAAAGGAACTCCATAGTATAGACAGGACATAGACCAACTGATTCTCATAGGCCTCATAGAGATTGATTAAACCTACAGAGCTACTATCATAGGCCTCCAGGCCTACCTGACAGCATCATCAGATCCAAATACACAAAAAGTACTGAAATATGAAAGTAAACATCCAAAATCTGTCTCCATCATCAAACTTGGATAAGTGTTCTGACGATTAGAAGGAATGAGTGAGAATCCACAAGCACACACAGTAAAGGAAGTAACAGAATTTGCAAAACAAGAAAAAAGTCTTCAAAGAATTAGATCAGCAAATGAGGAAAAACAAGTGGCAAATGCACAAATACAGTGGGAAATACTAAGTGTTACTCCAGGAACCCTTTGTCGATCAAGAATGGACACAAGAATAGTTAAGGAGAGGGGAACTGAAACCAATGGATGAGAGATTGATAGTTGCAGCTCAAGACAGTGAATTAACGATGAGATGGTTTATAGCAAGCATTGAAAAAATGGCAAAACAGATATATGTTGATTCTGTAAGAAAGACCTGGAAAGAGTGACTCACCTCATAGCTGGCTGTGAAGTTCTGATGGCAGAAAATTTCAGTATATCAACTAAAGTAACTATAACTATATATACAAAAAGCACAACAAAGTAGCGTGCCTCATCCATTGGAAACTCTGTAAACACTACAACGTCATTGTCCCTGAAAAGCACTGAGATCATGACCCTAAAAGAATTAGAGAATGAAGAGGTTATGATCACCTGGGACATTCCCATTTCAACGGATAAGAAACTGGATGTGAGGAAACTCGACATAGTGGTAAAGAAGAAAAACACCAGAATGGCATTAATAATAGAGGTATCGGTTCAACCAAGTACCAAGAAATGCAGCCATGAAAATGTGCCAGAAAGATACAGAAATATTTTCCATTGTATTGGGAGCCACAGCCTTGATAAAGAAAAATTTCCAAGCACATCTTGACAAATTACACATACCTGTTACATCCTACAAACTCCAGAAAGAAGATCTCTTTGGCACGATGCAAGTACTATGCTGAGCATTAGTGGTAAATGTTAGAGACTGAGATCATACTCCACATACCCTGGCTTAGAAGTGAGGATCATCACTGTCATGTTATGCACATAACTATCCCATTTGGAGAAACTGCTTTGAGTGTTTTGCTATGAATGTACTTGAAAAGCTTTTGTTATGCGCTTTTGCTTCCACAGTAAACTTCTTTTCAAATTCTCTCTTGGCCTGTCTTATCGATACCTTGCATTTAAATTGCTGGTACTTATGTTGTTTCTTGAATTTCATCATTTGAGTGTTTTTTCTGAAGGATTTACTCTTAGCTATTACAGCCTCTCTGTCCTCACCTTTAAGCCATGCTGGCTGTTGTTTGGCCTGCCTTCTATCTTTCTTAAAGTGTTGAATACATCTGGTCTGGGCTTCCAAGGTAATATTTTTAAATAACGCCCAGGTCTGATATAAACTCTTAACCTTTGCAGTTGTTCCTTTTAGTCTTTTCTTAACCATTCTCCTTATTTTATCATAGTCTCCTTTTTGAAAGTTAAATGCTAGCTCAGTGAATTTCCTTGCTATCCTCCCTCCATTTATTAAATCAAATGTGATCACGTTATGATTGCTATTGCCAAGTGACTCCAACACCATTACCTCTCACACAAGATCCTGCATTCCACTAAGGACTGAATCTAAAATAGCTTCCTTTCATGTTGGATCCTCAACCAGCTGCTCCATGAAGCAGTCATTTATTTCATCTGGAAACGTTATCTTCCTAGCATGCCCTGATGTGAAATTGACCCAGTCAATACTGGAGTAATTGAAGTCTCCCATTATTATTGTGTTGTAAACTTTGCTAGCTTCCCTAATTTCTGTTAGCATTTCATCATCTGTTTGTTCATTCTGTCCTGACAGACGGTAGTACATCTCCACTGCCATTCCCTTCCCCTTTTTTACATGGAATTTCTATCTATAGAGATTCTACACTGTATTTTGTTTCCTTTATCCTGTTTGACTCAATGCCCTCTTTAACATATAACGTGTCACCAGCTCTCCTTAAACCCCTGTATATAAATGGGTAGAGGTTAAGTGAGTGGGTCTTCCCCACTGAAGCAGCTACTTTACAGATCCTGAAGCTAGGCTTTTTGGGAAATGTAGTCCGTTCACCGAATCAATGAGGAGCAGTTGTGGAAAAGTGGTTTAAGCAACCAAAGGATTTTATTTCCCCTCCTGGGGTGGATTTCACCATGAACAAAGTAACACAAACCAGGTATTTACTGGCATAAGGACAAAACAAAGGTTCTTTAACAGAAAAGGCTTACTTCAGCAATAAACAGGTTGATATCTAGCATTCCAACATAACAATGCTGTTTCTTCACAGCTCTCTGCTTCCCAATGCCAGTAGTGCTGTACTTTCTCTTTCAAAACATGCCTTCAGCGTAATGAGATTATTTCATTAGCAAGCGATATCGTACAGTCCATGATATCTTCATCAATATTCACACACTCAGGTTCAAAGTCCATTAACTCTTCCTGGCTAGAAGGAAATGTTTGTAACGGCACTCCTGATGCCACGCCCTATCTAACTGCCACAGGCTTCACCTGATATTCCTGAGTTAAATACTGGCTTTCACAAACGTTATCAGCACAGGTATTCTCTTCCCAGCTCCAACCCTCTGGGTAAATACAGTCACCAAGTATTTTTATACCAGCCTTTTGGCTTACCTTTTAGCCTAGTTGGTGGAGGTTTTCTTTGTGGCTTTAGACTGGCTGTAGGTTCCCAACCTAAGCGTTGCACAGAAGATTTCACTTGCCTTCCTGGCTTCCTTTCACTTCTGTGTTCCCCTGGATACTGCAGGTAATCCACTCTGCCCTTATTATATCTTTCCCTTGGGGTTTCTTTTCTTTTCCTGAAGAAAGACTCTGTCTCACCCTTCCACAGAGACTCTGGCTGTTTCCTGGCACTGCTGTCTTCACCGTAGCTTTCATTAGCTTCCTCATCCAGCATACATGCCTCAGCTCCTTCTTCTAACTCCTCTTCTCCTCCTTCCCCTAACTCCATAAGCTCAACTGAACTCTTTTTATCAGGGTGAATTCTAGGGCAGTGCTCAACTCCACCCCCTAGCAGGTGTCCTGCATTAGCTCGTGACTCATTCCCTGAATGGTAGCACGGGCGTTTCTCTTGCCTCTGTGCTTGGTTTCTAAGGTAACCAGGAGCCATGTGCTTTTGTTTACAACTCAGCCCTACTCCTGTTCCTGGCTTTTTAGCCTCATCTAACAGGCTGGAAGGACCCACTATGTCACAGATCCCCCCCCTTAAAATATTACGGGCTGCCAAAGCCTGCGACGGACAGCACGTAATCCCTTGTGTAGGGTTCCTGTGGTGTTCCTTCATAGCTAATTGTACTGTGGCTACCCTTTCTTGCCAGGGTTTTAAAACATTAATGTGATATACCTGGCGCCGGCCCTTACCATTCTCTACCCGGTATGAGACGGGACCTACCCTCTCCACTACAGTACAGGGCCCCTTCCATCTGGACTCGAATTTTGGTCCTACCTCGGCCACCATAATCACCACTTTATCGCCTACTGCTAATTGACGGGGTTTTGTTCCCCGGTCGTAGTACTTTTTCTGCCTCTTTTGACTAGCCTGTAAGTTTTCTAAAGAGGCTTGAGCCGTTCTCTTCAAACGACTCCTTAAGTCTTTGAGGAACTGGGGTACTTCTGTTTCCCCCCTATCTGGTTCCACCCATTGTTCTCTGAGTATATCAAGAACTCCTCTGGGGGCTCTACCAAATAACAGCTCGTACGGTGATGCCCCTAGGGACGCCTGTACACGCTCCCTACACGCATACAATACAAAGGGTAACAATGTATCCCACTCGGACATCTGCCCATCTAGTCCCCTCCTAAGCACCTTATCAGAATATAGAAAGACTAGGGGACATGCAATGAATCTACAGGGTAAACTATTTAAGACTAATAAAAGAAAATATTTTTTCACTCAACGTGTAATCAAACTCTGGAATTTGTTACCGGAGGATGTAGTAAAGGCTGTTAGTGTAGCTGGGTTTAAGAAAGGTTTGGACAAGTTTCTGAAGGAAAGGTCCATAAACCATTATTAAGAAGTGACTGAAGATATCAATGCTTGACCCAGTACAAGCATTGTGGAACTTGTGTCTCTTGGGGAAACTGCTAGGTACATATGACCTAGATTGGCCACTGTTGGAAACAGAATACTGGGCTTGATGGACCTTGGTCTGACCCAGTATGGCATATCTTATGTTCTTATGTTTATGGTCTGGTTTGTTCTTTCAACCATCCCATTGGACTGGGGGTGGTATGCTGCAGCCCGCACATGGTGTATGCCAAAGGTATCCCACACAGTGGCTAAATATTTTGACAAAAAGTTGCTTCCTTGGTTAGTGAGCATCTCCTGAGGGAAGCCAACCTCACAGAACAATTTTATCAGTTCTAAGGCTATTGTTCTGGTGGAGGTATTTCTCATGGGTATGGCCCATTGGAAACGGGTAGCTTGGTCCACGATCACTAATACGTACTGAAAACCCCGGGGAGTCCTAACGAGTGGCCCTATGATGTCCATTGCCATTTGCCTAATGGGTGTGGATATGGCAGGTGTGGGTATCAAAGGCACTGCTCTCGGTTTCGAGGCAGTAACCCGTTGGCTTGTGGGACACGCTTCACAATAGCGGGAAGTTTCCTTGTAGACCCCTGGCCAGTAAAAACGGGCCAAGACCTGGTCCAATGTCCCCTGAATCCCCTTGTGGGCTCCTATTGGGTGGTCATGGGCTAGACGCATTACTATGGCCTTAAATGTAGTCGGTACTACCAACTGCTTTCTTATCTCACCGGTAAGTGGGTTATTACTCTCCCTGTACAGGATATCCCTTTCTAAAAGGAATCGGGGCAGAGTATCCCTTTCTTCTTGCGCAAACATAAAGGCTCTTTTCAAAGCGGGATCCGCTTTCTGTTCCCCTGGGAAGGACGGGAATTTCTTTACTGAGGGTACCCATGGTAAGCCCTCCCTGGCTCCCAAATCAGCCCTTCCTTGGGTCCTGTGTTGCCTTTCTTGTTTTTTCTTGGCCTTTCCTTTCCTCACCTCCTTGGGCATGGTATCAAAAAGGTCAGTCTGTGCGGGCAATGGGTCTATTGCTTCCTCATCATATTCCCTTTCTAAGTCAGGGGAATCTTCCCTAACTCGGGATGGGCCTGCCACTTCTTCAGCGGGGTCCTCCTCCCTATGAGGGGTTCTTGCCTGGGAGCGGGTAGAGACATAGCCTGTCCTCTCTTCTATACCCTTTTCAATTCCCCGGCAAAATGGGGGCCAATCATTTCCCAAAATTACATAGTGTAACAGCTGTGGGATTATTGCCACCTTTACTTTCTTGGCTGATCCTAAACCTTCTATCATGAGGTTATATACAGGGTAATAGGAAGCTGACCCGTGCAAACACTGTACTTTCACCTGCCCCACTGCTGGACTCGGCGCTACTTGAGCTTGTATGGCTTCCCAGAGCCGTTGGGACACCATACTCTGGTTAGCGCCCGAGTCTAGTAGCACTTGGGCCTTTATGCCCTCCACCTGGACTGGTAGTAAAAAGCCTGCTTTGAAGTTTTCCCCATTACCAGATACTAAGGCAGTGCGTATAATACAGTCTTTTTGCAAGTGCCCAACATTTCCACACTTGAAACAATTTCCCTTAGTAAAGGAAAAACCCCTATTTTCACAAGGTGCTTTACATTCAAAATTCTTACTTACTTTATCAGCCTGTGTCATGCCCAGAACGCCGGATTTTGAGGTCCTTGAGCATTCAGCCTCAAAATACCGTTCTGTCATGGCAGCTGCTTCACTTGTTGTCTTACAGTTCTGTAACATAAGAAACTTTTTAACCTCAGCAGGTACAGCTTCCATGTACTGTTCCAACATTATCTCATCTAACATAGACTCTACATTTTGCTGCTCAGGTTTGAGCCATTTATAGGCTAATCCCTTTATTCTGAAATACAGGGCTTTAGGGGTTTCTCCAGGCTTTAACTTTGCCTCCCTAAACCTGCGCCTGTAGAACAGAGGGGTGAGCCCTAACCTGTCTCGTACAGCATTCTTTACTGCGTCATAATTCATTGCTAAGGTAGCTGGCATTGACTTGTATGCCGACAAAGCTTCACCAGATAAAGACATGGCAAATCTTATAGCCCACTGCTCCTTAGGCAGTTTGACGGCTTCTGCAATCCGTTCAAATGCATCCACATAATCATCTAAATTGCCAGTAGGAGATAACTGTCCCAGCAAAAGTGAACCGGATCCATTTAGTCCTACCCCTTGGGTAAATCCTGGAAAAACTTCCGCTGGCTCCTGCTGTTGCTTTGCTAAATGTTCTATGAGAGCATTTACTGGTTTCAGCTGTTCTTGTAAGGCAGTCATCGCTTGGTCATGCACCCTTCGCGACATCTCCAGCTGCTTATCCCATTGCAGGGACATCCACCTTAGTATTTCTTGCGAGTCCATTCTGGATCTCCTGGTATCTGCAACACAACAACAAAAAAAAAACCAAGTGTGGCCCAAGAAAAGAGAGAGAGAGAGAGAAAAAAAATTCCCCTTCTTTTTTTTTTTCAACGCCGTGCACTATTCCTGTGCACCACCTTTTCTCCTTTGTATCCTCCTCCACCCGTGCCCAGCTACAATTACCTGGCACCAGTGCAGAGTCAGGCACTGAGAAAAGGGAACTCCCCAGTCTGACCGATCGTCAGCCGAGCTCCGGATCTTTTCCTCCTGGCTGTCAGCTCTTGCTGCAGGAACCTCGTCCTTGTGGTGTCCTCAAATCCAGGTAAAAATCCAAACTACTACGCCATTTGTCACCAGCTCTACTTAAAGCCCCGTATATAAATGGGTAGAGGTTAAGTGAGTGGGTCTTCCCCAATGAAGCAGCTACTTTACAGATCCTGAAGCTAGGCTTTTTGGGAAATGTAGTCCCTTCACCGAATCAACGAGGAGCAGTTGTGGAAAAGTGGTTTAAGCAACCAAAGGATTTTATTTCCCCTCCTGGGGTGGATTTCACCATGAACAAAGTAACACAAACCAGGTATTTACTGGCATAAGGACAAAACAAAGGTTCTTTAACAGAAAAGGCTTACTTCAGCAATAAACAGGTTGATATCTAGCATTCCAACATAACAATGCTGTTTCTTCACAGCTCTCTGCTTCCCAATGCTAGTAGTGCTGTACTTTCTCTTTCAAAACATGCCTTCAGCGTAATGAGATGATTTCATTAGCAAGCGATATCGTACAGTCCATGATATCTTCATCAATATTCACACACTCAGGTTCAAAGTCCATTAACTCTTCCTGGCTAGAAGGAAATGTTTGTAACGGCACTCCTGATGCCACACCCTTTCTAACTGCCTCAGGCTTCACCTGATATTCCTGAGTTAAATACTGGCTTTCACAAACGTTATCAGCACAAGTATTCTCTTCCCAGCTCCAACCCTCTGGGAAAATACAGTCACTGTAAGTATTTTTATACCAGCCTTTTGGCTTACCTTTTAGCCTAGCTGGTGGAGGTTTTCTTTGTGGCTTTAGACTGGCTGTAGGTTCCCAACCTAAGCCTTGCACAGAAGATTTCACTTGCCTTCCTGGCTTCCTTTCACTTCTGTGTTCCCCTGGATACTGCAGGTAATTCACTCTGCCCTTATTATATCTTTCCCTTGGGGTTTCTTTTCTTTTCCTGAAGAAAGACTCTGTCTCACCCTTCCACAGAGACTCTGGCTGTTTCCTGGCACTGCTGTCTTCACCGTAGCTTTCATTAGCTTCCTCATCCAGCATATATGCCTCAGCTCCTTCTTCTAACTCTTCTTCTCCTCCTTCCCCTAACTCCATAAGCTCAACTGAACTCTTTTTATCAGGGTGAATTCTAGGGCAGTGCTCAACTCCACCCCCTAGCAGGTGTCCTGCATTAGCTCGTGACTCATTCCCTGAATGGTAGCATGGGCGTTTCTCTTGCCTCTGTGCTTGGTTTCTAAGGTAACCAGGAGCCATGTGCTTTTGTTTACAACTCAGCCCTACTCCTGTTCCTGGCTTTCTAGCCTCATCTAACGGGCTGGAAGGACCCACTATGTCACAAACGCCACCCCTCCACCAATGTGATCTACTCTATCATTGTGATATAGTTTGGCATCACAGTGTCACATTGGTTATCCTCCTTCCATCTGCTCTCTGAGATGCCAAGTCATTCAGTGCTATATGCTGTATTCTAACTCTCTCATATTAAATTTTAGACTTCTAGAATTTGCATACAAGCATTTCAGTGTGTTTTTTGTTCATATTAATAGCCTGGCTTTCAGATGATAGAGGTAATTTGGAATATTTCAACTCTGTCTGATTTTTACTTAAAGATACCTGGGTTACTTTTACCTTTATTGGAACCTCTCTGTCAGGATGCCCTAACTTCCCTGTTTTGCTAGTATCTTTCAAAGATACATCATTCTGAACCATGTGCTCCTGGGCGACTGTCAGTTTTCTCCTATTATTCGGGTTAAAAGCTGCTCTATCTCCTTTTTAAATGTAAATGCCAGCAGCCTTAATGCTTTTCCCAAAAAACCTCATCAGCAGAGAGCCCAGAAGACCTAACTAGCTTTTCATACAAGTCCAGGAGTGAGCTTTTGATTGTCTCCATGAAAACATATCCAGTATTCCAGCAACAGTACTGAATTATCTACCAGTAAAGGAGGCTGCAGCTTTATCCAAACCACTGGCGTCTTGTAATCGCTAAAGGTTGTCTGGGTAGGATACCATTATCCTCTATATGACATTCAAAAAAATTTCTTACCAAAGACATCTTGGTCAAGTTCTCTGCATCAGGATCTACTAATCAAGGAGCTCTCTTCTCTTTTGGAGGCCAATACAGTCAAACCCATTCCACTATGTGAGGGGAAAGAGAAAAGGGACTTTACTCCAAGAAGACTGGGGATTATGTCCCATCCTAGATCTAAGGGCTCTGAATAAAAATCATGTTTGATAAAATCTCAGGATAGTTTCCCTAAGAATCATTAATCCTTACCTCCAGAAAAGGAAATTGGTTATATCCTCTGGGCTTAAAGGATGCATATACTCAAATGCAGATATATCCAACTCACAGGAAGTATCTGATTTGTAATAGGGAAACACCACTACTAGTTCCATGTACTGCCCTTTGGCTTTGTGCCTGTACCTCATGTCTTCATAAAATGCTTCGTAGTAGTTGCAGTGTGTCTGCACAGACTGAAAGTGCACGTTTCCTATCTAAATGATTCACCGGTCAAGAGCAGCACTCAGGAAGGGGCCCAATGAACTGTGTGCACAACCATCCAGCTGATTGATTTACTAGAGTTTATCATAAATTATCCCAAATCCCACCTTAACCTGCCACTTCAGGTGGAGTTCATAGGAGCTCTTCTAGACATGACTCATAAGTGCGAAGATAACGGACTTCATGTGCCACCTAGACAAGGTCTTAGATAGTGCTGGGGAGGAGTCTGCTGTCTTGGTACATGTCAGAACCAGTGACATAGGAAAATGTAGTAGGGAGGTTCTGGAGACTAAATTTAGGCTTTTAGGTAGGAAGTTGAAATCCAGAACTTACAGGGTAGCATTCTCGGAAATGGTTCCTGTTTCACGCGCAGGAGCCAAAAGGCAGGCAGTGCTCCGGAGTCTCAATGCGTGGATGAGACGATGGTGCAAAAATGAGGGTTTTAGATTTATTAGGAACTGGGGAACATTCTGGGGAAAGGAGGGTCTCTTCTGAAGGGATGGGCTTCACCTTAACCGGGATGGAAACAGGCTGCTGGCATTAACCTTTAAGAAGGAGATAGAGCAGCTTTTAAACTAGATAATAGGTGAGAGCCGACAGTCGCACAAGAGCGCATGGTTCGGAACAATGTATCCTTGAAGGATACTACCAAAATAATAAAGTTAGGGCATATCAGCAGAGAGGTTCCAAAAAAGACAAAATGCCCTTGAATACGGAGCAGACAGAGCTTAAAGATTCCAAATTACCACTGCCTACCAATAGCCAGATTAATATGAATAAAATACAGTCTCTAAAATGCTTGTATGCAAATGCTAGAAGTCTAAAAAGTAAGATGGGAGAGTTAGAATATTAAAGCACTAAATGAGAGGTTAGATATGATTGGTATCTCAGAGACATGGTGGAAGGAGGACAACCAGTGGGACACTGTGATACCTGGGTACAAACTATATCGTAATGATAGAGCTGATCAAATTGGTGGAGGGGTTGAACTCTATGTTAGAGAGAGCATTGAGTCACAAAGGATTAAAGTTTTGCAGGAAACAAAATTTGCTGTAGAATCTCTATGGATTGAAATTCCTTGTAAAAAGGGGAAGGCGATGGCAGTGGGTGTGTACCATTGACCGCCTGACCAGAATGAACAAATGGATGATGAAATGCTCAAAGAAATCAGGGAAGCTAACAAAGGTTACAGCACAGTAATAATAATGGGTGATTTCAATTACCCCAGTATTGACTGGGTCAGTGTCATGGCAGGACATGCTAGGGAGATAAAGTTTCTAGATGAAAAAAATGACTGCTTCTTGGAGCAGCTGGTTCATGAACCAACCACAGGGGAAGCCATTTTGGTCCTAGTCCTTAGTGGAACACCAGATCTGGTGCAAGAGAAGGGTGTTGGGGTCACTTGGCAACAGTGATCATAGCATGTTTGCATTTTATTTAATTGATGGAGGAAGTATGGTAAGGAAATCCACAGTACTACCTTTTAACTTTCGAAAGGGAGATTATGATAAAATGAGGAAAACAGTTAAGAAAAAACTAAAAGGAGCAGTTGCAAAGGTTAAAGACTTACATCAAACTTGGGTGTTGTTTAAAAATACTATCTTGGAAGCCCAGATCAGTTATATTCCACGTTTTAAGAAAAATGGAAGGAAGTCCAAAAAACTGCCAGGATGGTTTAAAGGTGAGGTCAGAGAGGCTGTTGCTTCTAAAAAAAAGCATCCTTCTGGAAATGGATAAAAGAGCTAAATGGCGAATACTGGAAAGAGCACAAGCATTGGCAAGTTAGATGCAAGGCATTGATAAGGCAGACAAATAGAGAATTTGAGAAGAAGCTAGCTGTGGAAGCAAAAACGCGTAATAAAGACTTTTTCAAGTACATTTGTAGCAAAAAAAACTGTGAGAGATTCAGTTGGACCATTAGATGATAGAGGGTAAAAGGGGCACTAAGAGGGGAAAAGGCCATAGTGGAGAGACTGAATGAATTCTTTGCTTCAGTCTTTACTGAGGAAGATGTAGGGATGTTACCCATGACTGAAGTGGTATTTAAAGATAGTAACATAGTAAATGATGGCAGATAAAGACCAGAATGGTTCATCTGGTCTGCCCAGTAAGATGGCAAGAGTAGGTGCGCCTGCTGCTCCGTGCAGGTCACCCCTCCCCATGTCTTTGTTTAGGGGTGAACCCACCGCTCCGTGTAGGACACCCCTGTTTGTTGAGAAATTAGATAGTTACGTTTATTTTGAATTTATCCTGTTGCTGTAAAGGGATCCACTGTGTCTGTCCCATGCCATTTTTAATTCTGTCACTGTATTTGCCCCCACCACTTCCATCGGGAGGGCATTCCAAGCATTCACAACCCTTTCAGTGAAAAAGTATTTCCTGACATTGCCTTTCAATTTACTCCCTTGCAGCTTCATGTTTTACAGCTTCCCCGTCTTTGGAAGAGGTTTGTTTGTTCATTAATTCTCTAAGCATTTAAAGGTCTGAATCATATCTCCCCTATCCCTCCTCTCCTCCAGAGTGTACATATTTAGGTCTTCATGTCTCTTCTCATAAGACTTCTGACCCAGGCTCCAAATCATTTTGGTCGCCTTCCTCTGAACCGTTTCCAGTCTTTTTACATCATTTATGAGATATAGTCTCCAAAACTGAACACAGTATTCCAAGTGAGGCCTCACCAGTGACTTATACAGTGGCATTAGTACCTCTTCCTTTCTGCTGGTAATTCCTCTTTGTATGCAACCCAACATCCTCCTGGCTTTTGCCACTGCCTTGTCACACTGTTTTGCCACCTTGAGATCCTCAGAAATAATCACACCAAGGTCCTTCTCTTGGTCCATGCACACCGACCTCTCACCCCCTATCGCGTTCATTTCCCTTGGATTTCTGCTTCCCAAGTGCATGACACTGCACTTCTTCTCATTAAATCATAACTGCCAAGCATTAGACCATTCTTCCAGCTTTTGTAGATCTTTCCTCATGTTATCCACTCCCTCAGGGGAGTCCACTCTGTTGCAAATTTTTGAGTCATCTGCAAAAAGACAGACTTTTCCATTCAGTCCTTCAGAAATATCACACACAAATATATTGAACAGTGCCGAGCCCAGGACCAAACCCTGGGGCACCTCGCTAATCACCCTCCTTTCATCCGAGTGAGCTCCATTTAGCATCTCCTTCTGTTGTCTGTCAGTCAACCAACTTCTGATCCAGTTCACCTTGGGACCCATCCCCAAACTATTGAGTTTATTTATAAGCCTCCTATGAGGAACAGTGTCAAAGGCTTTGCTGAAATCCAGGTAGATGATATCCATCACATGACCCTGATCTAGTTCTCTAGTCACCCATTCAAAGAACTAGGTGATACTGCAGAAGAATTGAAAGAAATATCGATACACCGGAAAGATGTATTACAACTTTTTGATAAACTGAAGAGTAGCAAATCACCTGGACCAGATGGTATACATACAAGGGTGTTGAAAGAACTAAAATATGAGATTGCAGACCTGTTATTAGTAATCTGCAAACTATCATTAAAATCACTGTAATACCTGAAGATTGGAGGATGGCCAATGTAACACCAATTTTTAAAAAGGGTTCCAGGGGTGATCCAGGAAACTACAGACCAGTGAGCCTGACGTCAGTCCCGGGAAAAATGGTAGAAACCATCATAAAGAACAAAATTACTGAACATGTAGATAGTCATAACTTAATGGGAGACAGCCAACATGGCTTTAGACAACGAAGATCTTGCCTTACTAATCTGTTATGTTTTTTGGAAGGTGTGAATAAACAGGTAGACAAAGGTGGGTCGGTTGATATAGTGTATCTGGACTTTCAGAAAGCCTTTGACAAGATACCACTTGGCCAAACTAAAAAGTCATGGGATAGGAGGCAGTGTACTATTGTGGATCAGGAACTGGTTAAAAGATAGAAAGCAGAGGGAAGGGCTAAATGGCTAATTTTCCTAATGGAAAAAGGTGAATAGTGGAGTATCCCAGGAATCTGTGCTGGGTCCATTGCTTTTTAACATATTCATAAATGACCTGGAAATGGGAATAACAAGTGAGGTTATCAAATTTGCAGATGACACAAAGCTATTTAAAGTTGTTAAAACCCATGAAGATTGTGGAAAATTGCAAGAGGATCTTGATAAATTGGAAGACTGGGCATCCAAATGGCAGATGAAATTTAATGTGGATAAGTGTAAAGTTATGCACCTAGGAAAGAACAATCCAAACTATGGTTACACGATGCAAGGTTCTACATTAGGAACCACACCCAAGAAAAAGATTTAAGCGTCATCGTGAATAACATGTTAAAACCCTCCGCCCAGTGTGCAGCGGCAGCCAAGAGAGCAAATAGAATGCTAGGTATCATAAGGAAAGGAATGGAAAATAAAACAAAGGATATTATAATGCCTCTGTATCGTTCCATGGTGTGACCGCATCTTGAATATTGTGTGCAATTCTGGTCGCCGTGTCTAAAAAGGATAAAGCATTATTAGAAAGTGTACAGAGAAGAGCTACCAAAATGGTAAAGGGGATGGAAGGATACCCCTATGAAGAGAGGCTAAAAAGGTTAGGGCTCTTCAACCTGGAAAAGAGACGTCTGAGGGGTGATATGATAGAGGTCTATAAATTAATTAATGGAGTGGAATGGGTAAATGCAGATCGATTGTTTACATCATCAGAATATAGAAAGAATAGGGGACATGCAATGAAGCTAAAGAGTAACCTATTTAAGACTAATAAGAGAAAATATTTTTTCACTCATCGTGTATTCAAACTCTGCAATTTGTTACTGGAGGATGTAGTAAAAGCTATTAGTGCTGCTGGGTTTAAAAAAGGTTTGGACAAGTTCCTGGAGGAAAGGTCCATAAACCATTATTAAAAGGGACCCAGGATATCACTGCTTGACCCAGTACAAGCATTGTGGAACCTGTGTCTTTTGGGTAAACTGCTAGGTACTTATGACCTAGATCGGCCACTGTTGGAAACAGGATACTGGGCTTGATGGACCTTGGTCTGACCCAGTATGGCATATCTTATGTTCTTAAAAAGCTTTTCTTCTACAATCTGATTTCCCTAATAGAAGAAATTCACAAGAAGTAGCAGATATCAACCTACTGCCTTTTGAAGATGCTTAGTCACATGGTTTCAGCATTACATATATCTCCCTTGGTATGTCTCAAGATGAGACATGCTCAATGGACCTTGAAGACTTGGTCCACTCATAGACTTAGGGACGTCATATCTGTCACTGCACGTTTCTGGGAATCTCTGGCCTGGTGGGGCGGTCCATTCCAATCTGGCAATAGGCATTCCCTTCCAAATTTTCCCTTATCAAAAATTACTCATGGCAGATGTGTCCAAACTGGGCCGGAGAGCCCATGTGGATGGACTTCACACTCAGGGGTAGTGGTCCGCTCTGGAGAAACTTCAGATAAATTTCATGGAATTGTTAGCAATTGCAAATGATCTAAAGGCTTTGAAAAATCCATTGTCTAACTATATTATTTTAATTCAATGTACTGCATCAACAGGTGGTGAGGAATTGGATTTTTATTATTAGCATTTAGCTCTCTTCCTTTCCAGTAGTAGTTCATGTTGAGTTACAATCAATAATCAGGTAATGCAGGTATTTCCCTTTCCCCAGCGAGCTTACAATCTAAATTTATACCCGAGGCAAGGGAGGGATAAGTGACTTGTTCAAGGACACAAGGAGTGTCAGTGGGACTGGAACCCCTGTTTTCTTTGGGCTTAGCTGTCCTAACCACTAGTCTACTCCTCCACTCCCTTGGTCTTTCTCAAGATGAGACCTGCTCAATGGGTCCTACCTCCTGTGCTGTATACTCAGGATATGGAATTGGGCCATCTCTCACGGGATGACCCTCAGGGCCATGTACCTGTCAGGAGAAGATGATGCCCTCGCAGACAAAACGAGTTACGTTCTTCCACCACACGAGTGGTTTCTGGATGTGGAGGAGGCTCAAAGAACTATTTGAGAGTGGAGCACTCCTTCAATAGATCTGTTTACAACACCGTAGAGCAAGAGGGTGCCTTAGTTCTGTTCCAGGCTAGGAGTTGGAAGCCTTCCTCTTACATTGTGGGAAGAAACTTTTAAATGCATATCCTCCAATTCCCCTGATATCGAAAACTCTCCTGAATTCAGAAGGGACCAGAGAAGGTGCTATGAGAATCATGTTCATTGGCTGAGACAATTGTAATTAATCTTCATCTGGAACTTTACATAAGAAGTCCCATAAGATTAAGAAATTTTCCTTCATTGAATACACAGGATCATGGAATTCTGGTGCACCTCAAAATTGAGTCCCTTACCCTCCCAGCTTGGATGTTGAAGGGATAACTTTGGATTCTATGAACCTGCCTGAAAATGTTTCACAAGTTTTTCTGGCTTCTAGGAGAGATTCCAGTAGAAAGTCATACAGTTTTAAATGGAAGAGGATTGCCTTTTGGTGTGATGGAAAGGCCCTAAATCCTTTACCTATCTTACATAAAATGACATCTCTCAGGTTTAAAGACCAACTTTTTTAGGGTATATCTGAGTGCAATTGACACATATCTTCACAAAGTAGAAGATAAACCTATCTCTGTACAGCCTTTAGTTATTTACTTTATGCAGGACGTGCTCATTTTGAAGCCTCCCATCTGGCTACTTGCAGTTTCATGGGACTTCAGCATTGTTTTAACCCAACTGATGAAACCTCCTTTCAAGCCACTTAATAACTGCAAACTGAAGTAATGAACCTGAAAGGTCTGTTTTTGGTAGCAGTAACTTCAACATGTAGAGTAAGTGAGCTCTAAACTCTAATAGTTTATCTACCATATACTAAATTTTACAATAGGGTGGTTCTGCACACTTAATCTGAAATTCCTTTCTGAGGTTGGGTCGGACTTCCAGTTTAATCAGTTGATCATTCTGCTGGCATTATTTTTCCTGGATGGGAGTACCAGACTGATGCACCCAGCTGCCATCTTAAAGGGACTGGGGTCAGTTTTGATTGATGAACCTCCCCCCATTGCCCTCCTAGAAGAGTTATCCCCCACCCTCTCCTAGTCCCCCCCCCCACCAGATGTACCTTTTAAAATCATTGGTGGTCCAGAGTTCCAGGGAAAAGAGTTATCCCAAGTTTCTCCTGCACCCTCTAGTGCTAGGTTCAAAATGGCGCTTCTTGAATCCTAGTGATAATCTTGCACTAGTACTCTAGGGCATTTAAGGGCATTTTGTTGCAAGGATATATGGAAGCTTGGCCACTAGTAGTAGTAGGGTGAGACTACAACTAGGATTCAGATGGCATTATTTTGAACCCAGCGCCAGAGAGGGCAGGAACTAATGGGGATCATTCCTGCTTCTGGAACCCTAGACCATGAATATTTTTTAAAGATACACAGGGGGGGGGGGGGGAGGAGAGTAGGGTATGTAGTAGGTCTGCGGGTGTTGTTCCAGGGGGATCTATCTAGGTGAGGAGTGCATTCATGGGGGGGGGGCATCTTCTTGGGGGAGAACTCTTCTTGAGTGTATCTCACAACTGATTTTGGAGGTGGAGTCTTTCATTAATATCAGTCCTGGCCCCTTTAAGATGGTGGCCAGGAGCATTAGGCCACACATTAACAGTCCAATGCTCCCAGCAAGGAAAAATTACGCTAGCATAATAAAGTGTTTAGCATGTATTTGCATTTATTGCATCGCATTATTAAGCAACACATGTAGTGGAAAATTGTGCATTAAAAAGTAAAATGACACAGGATTTTGTCATTTACTGCACAACGAGGAGCAAAACCCATGCATTATTCCCATAACATATTTTAGTAACTACTCCCCAAAAGCCCTTAGAAAGTCCTCCCAACATTTTGTTTCTTTTAATCAAAACAAGTCGGTGGCTGCCAACAACAAATTGGCTTCCCTTAATCCCAGGCAGGGTTGATTCTTGAGGGTGTCATGACTGTGTTGCTAGTCCACATGATCAGCCTCCATGGAAGAGATTTGCAAGGCTACAACATGGACTTTGGTCCATACACTCAAAACCCACTACTGTGTAGAATGAGACTCCTGACCTAAATGTAGGTTTGGCAAGTCCATCCTCCAGAATCTGTTTGGGACTAGAATCCAATTACATCTCCCTTTAGGCCCATTTCTTTTATTTTCCAGGATGCCTTCCAGAAAAACAAAAAATATTCTCAAAGGCTAGTTGCTACCAAAATATTGTTGATGGGTGCCTATTGCTGGGCCTAGCATGTTCATTATTTATTATTTTATTTTTTTATGTATAGCTCACCTATCCACAATTTTGTATTCATAATAAATGAAATGTAAAACCAATAAACTATGACATAAAACAAACAGTTACAAACAAAACTAATGAAAGTCAGCTGAAAAATGTCCCCTTTGCTGTTGAAGGCAGGCTGTAGCTGGTGAATCCTGTCTGTGAGGGCTTGTAATCCTGCTTGTCTTTAGAGCAAAACAAATTACTTACATTTTGCAGGTGTTCTCCATGGACAACTGGATACAAGTCCTTTCATACTCTCCCATATCCCCAAGGAGTTATATTCTATCTCCAGGAACAAGCAGGAATGAGTCTTCACATATGGGTATGTCGGTACCGACGGAGTCTGCGTGGGAACGTTCCCCAGCATCCAATTAGAACGCTTTTGGGAGCATCCCACCACGCCTGCGTGCTGCCTTCCCGCCTTTCCCAACTGCCTCTCCTCAGTTTTTGCTTTTCCCCAGAGCCGGCAGGACGTACTCCTGTCACCGCAGAAAATTCTTCCTTTATTTTTGTTTTTTCTTGTGGTCGTGTCTGTCTTCCCTCGACGCACCGGTACCGCCGGTGTTTTTCTTTTTCTTAAACAAAATTATTTCCTTGGTAGGGAATTTTTCCCTGTTTAGTGCCTGACGGTTTCTCGGCCTACTAGGCCTCTCCACTTCCTTCATGGAAACGTCAGCCACTATCCCTAAAACATGTTTCAACTGTGGCGGTACTAAGTTAATCTTAGACACCCATAACTGGTGCCTTCCATGTTTGGGTCGTGACCACTATCCGCTGGAGTGTCCCTCCTGCAGCACTTTTTCCAAAAGAGGTTTTCAGTATCGAGCTCAACTCGATACGCGGTTCCCATCAGCTATGAGGGTACCAGCTACAACTTCTTCTTCACAGGATCAGGTAACCCCACAAAAGTCTGTAAAGACTAGCCAGTCCTCGGGTGGTAGATCTCATGTTCAACATCGAGATGGCTCCGGCCTTGCCCTCAAGGACAATTTGGCTTTAAAACCCCGGCGGGAGTCTTCGGCCTCCAAAGCACTAACGGGGTTTCAGGTTGTTTCCGGGGTTTTCACCTCCGCGAAAATACCTGAGCCATGCTCGTGGTGGTATCCGCTGGGAGCGGTGCCGGTACCCCGGCATCGGCAACGGTGTTGGATGAAACACTCCACACCGATGATCACAGTCTAGCGTTCTCGGTATCTTCGGTGCCCCTAGAGCTGTTACAGACCGATCTTCCAACATCGGTATCAATCCCGATACCGATTCTGGCATCCATGTTGGTACCCTCCAGGTCTGTTTTGATTGATTCGCTGCTTTCGATGCCGAG
This sequence comes from Ichthyophis bannanicus, assembly GCA_033557465.1. Classification (NCBI taxonomy): domain Eukaryota; kingdom Metazoa; phylum Chordata; class Amphibia; order Gymnophiona; family Ichthyophiidae; genus Ichthyophis; species Ichthyophis bannanicus. The sequence continues at coordinate 935,056,533 of CM066033.1, read as the reverse complement.
TCTAGAATCGATCTCTAGCCTGGACGATTGGGTACCGACTCGTCTCGGTATCGACCTCGCACGGTGCCGAAGACATTGTCCCGAAGATCAAAGTCTACCGCTCTCGGTACCTTCAGTACCGTTAGAGTCGCCTCAGACTGATCGGTGTCGGTACCGGCTGCGATACCACTGACGGTACCGTTTTCTACCTTTGCATCGGTACCGGTGCCTTCCATGCTTACTTCCACAAGCTCGCTTCCTTCGATACCGAGCTTGGAGTCCATCCCTGGCATGGATAGATTTTCACTGATTCGTCACAGTACCGACCTCGAGCGGTACCGCCGACTATCCTTTCAGGACAACCCGATGCTCCACCCTTTTGGGTCTGGTACTCTAATGGATCAATCCATTAGTGCTAAGGCTAGATCTTCAACAGATCTGACCTTCACTCCTCATAATACAGGATCCCCTTCTGGGAAATCTTCTACCAAACTTTATTCCTCCAAGGGGAAAAAGTTTTATCCTTTCTCTACCCATCATACAGCTTTTTCCAAACAGGGGAAACATCAAACCAGGCTAAAGAAACCACAACCTCAACCACTTCAGCAAACCCAGCAGTCGCAGGGTTGCTGATAGATTCTTCACTGAATCCTTCTTCCTGCTTTGAGGTTTAGAACTGTAGTTTGCTTCTTCTCTTACAAGCATCTACATCGGTTCCATCAAAAAGTTTACATTAAAGAGACATATTTATTTATTTATTTACATTTCTTATATACCGCACTATTTGCGATCAGCGCGGTTTACATAAAACAAACAGTGTCCGACAATAAACAAGAGTCAGGTCATTACAATAAACAGGAGCAATCAACTTGGATAACAGGGGAAACTATCTACATGTGTGAAACATTGAAATAGGTAACTGTATGCATGTGGGATGGAGTTATTGTGAGTTGGTCATACCTGGTGGCTGTGAATGTGCAACCTTTGTTATATGTAAACCGCACTGACAACAAATAGCGCGGTATATAAAAGATGTTAAATAAATATAAATAAATAAATATATATATATATATATATATATATATATATATATTTCTTCTATCTGTCTGCCTAGATATATATATATATATATTTATATATTTCCTATACGGCCCCGACAGATAGTCACTATCCTTTTCAATGCTGCTCCAGCATGTTCAGGATTCTACATAAACAACCACTTCCCTGTGGTAGTTAAATGGTTTCCACCATGACCTTCAGTTTAGGTACATCTGAAGTCCTCCATGTACCATCTTTTTTCCTAAGTAACTTCAATTAAGAAGGACATTCTGAATTTTCAGAAAATAGGAGGCTACAATGTCTCATACTTCTGTCCTTCTTTGTTATCGGATATAGGGGTCTTCAAAGCCCCTCTTCTCCTATAAGAACTATCTCTCTTTAGGGTCAAAAGAACTTCAGGTCTATCTAATATGGACTTCCGCGTTTTTCCCACAAAAGTCCTGCCTCATTGAACTACCCCAGTCTCCGCTGGGACTTTTCTCGCCCTAAAGGTTCTGACCTCAAACTGTCTTTTGCACAGTTTATTACCTCTGCTCTGTATTGAGGTATTCCTTGAGGATATTCTGCTGGTTCATATTAGCAGTCCCATATGAACCTCCATGAACTTTTTACAATACCTCCAGGTGAGATCCATACTGCTAAATTCCATTTCAATATTTACTGCTAGATATTATCTACACAGGGTCTCCTCTCTAGGCGTCCTGTTTGGTCCAGTTGGTCCATAGCATATCTTTTTAGTTCAACTCCTACCCTCCATCCCCAGGATGCCTGAGGTTCTGTCGAATAGCATGGCCTTCTCTGATTCGCAACATGCTAGGACTCCTCCAGGCATCTTAGCTTGGGAGTCCCCATATGTGAAGACTCATTCCTGCTTGTTCATGGAGATAGCACAGTTACTTACCTGTAACAGGTGATCTCTGGGAACAGCAAGAATAAGTCTTCACAACCCACCCACCTCCCCTAGGAGTTGTATTTCTCTATCTCTATCTTTCCCCCCTCTCTCTCTCTTTGTCTCAGCTTTAAAACTTAACTGAGGAGAGGCAGTTGGGAAAGGTGGGAAGGCAGCATGCAGGCATGGTGGGATGCTCCCAAAAGCATTCTAATTGGACGCTGGGGAGCGTTCCCGCGCAGACTCCGTCGGTACCGACGTACCCATATGTGAAGACTTATTCCTGCTGTTCCCAGAGATCACCTGTTACAGGTAAGTAACTGTGCTTAACTCATCTTTAGTATAAGAATGAGGTGGTCCCACCTGACAGCGGCAGACATGAAGCAGCAGGCATGCATAATTAGGCTTCTCAAAAAGTTTTATAAATCACCTAAGATGGAAAGGTTTTTTCCACACTGGGCTCCGTCAGTTACATCACCCATCTGTGATGACTTATATCCTGATGTCCATGGATATAACCTGATATGAGTAAGTAACTTGTTTTTCTGAGCTCTGCGAGTCATCCATGTCAGCACCACTGGTCTGTCCTTCACTTCAGTGTATTATCTTTACCCTTTCCTTCCTCTTTCTTTCTCAGTCTGTTCTCTGTTCCATTTTGCCCTCTTTGCACTTTCCCTTTAGCATCTCTTCTTCTTTCCTCTTATGAGATCCCTCTTCCCTCTGACCCCTTTCCCTTCACCTCTTTTCAATCTGACAGTCTTTTCCTATCTCTTCAAACATCCTACATGCCTACTATGCCATCTTTCTTGTTCCCCCTATGCCCTGATTAGGTTTAAATGGAACCGACAGCTGAAGTAAATAGTTGACAATTGATCTTCAGGTCAACAGAATACGGTAGAATTGCAAGTGCTAGGATTCTAAGAAACTTCTCTGGATGCTGTCAAACAGGTCACATTTCCCATCAGCACAAATGCTAGAGAAAGCAATTATACTTTAATTGCAAAACATGTATTATCTAGTTAACTGTTAACAGAATATTCTGCAGACTGGACAACTGAGCCAATATACTATCTGTTAATTGGTAAAATTTATTTAGTTATTTTTATGAGCTATTTCATTGAATCGTGTATAGCTTGCTTAGATAATACAAGAAGTATCTAACTGCAAATGTTTTTAGTTCCTTTAGAATGAGTTTTTGACTGATGAAAAAAGAAGAGACTTCACTTTATACCTGAACCATCCTATCTGCAGAAACTTACAAAGCAATGCTGGAATGTATTCTTCTTCTTTTAAAGAGGTTTATCTAAAACTCACAGTGTTCTATTTCTAAGAAAAAAAAGCTTGATATTCAATGGCACTAACTGGTTCATGCCATCGTATAGCTACACAGACCTCTGGTTAATTTTGGAATTGTTCATGGGCACAGCTGTAGCGGTCCTGGTAACTATCGAGTTAGTTGCTAACCGAATTCACAAACTGCTCAATGGTTGTCCTAACTTTATGTGGTTGTGCTGTCTGATTAGTGACTGAATATTGCCACAAACCAGATGGCTACCGCAGTTGGTGGTGAAAACAGATATTCAGCGCCAGATGCCAGATAGGCTTCGGCATTGAATATCCAGTTTCACTTTTCCCTGTGGTGGTCAGCATTGATTGAGGGTTGATTATCAACCCTATATTATTACATACTGTTTGGAAATAGTTTGTGCTATTTTGAAACAATAATTTAAGCATGGCATGGTACAAGTAAGGAATTGGGTCACATGAAAACACATTTAAAGTAGCTAATAGGCATGGCAACAGTGTAGCACAAAATCTTTAGTAGTGCCCTAACTTTCCTCTGAGAGCATTTATTTATTTGACTTTTTTTTATCCTGCTTTTCACCGGGGCAAAGCGGTGTACATTACAACAAACTGTTATACATAGCATAGCATGTGTACATAGCATCATCAGAATAAGATGCTTGGTGATACTTCCAGGCCCATAGGTTCCATTGAATTCTCTCACATAATCCCTCCCCCAAAGACATTTTTTTACACTGGCCTGTGGAGGTAAAGTGAATTCCGTTAACCACCCTTCCACCCGCCCACCCACATTCCTATTTGCTATTACATCCTAACACAAGGGGAAGTCACCAAATCTCAAGTACTGCAGTTTGGTGAATGTTATAGAAAAATTACTTGCATTAAAACAGCACTTACAGAAGCATTCCAATGCAGTTTAATAAACAGGGCTTTACCTAAGGCTTTTTCCCCATTCTGTCTGAGCAAAAAAGCTTTGTAAATTAGGCCATGTATATATTCAGTCTACTACTATAATCTTATTTAATCGGTATATATTAAAATAAGTTGATGATATTCTAGACTTTTAAAGTTATACTAAATACATAGATTTGTTGAGGTTGTAAAGGACAGGTTCTGATCCAAAGACTTACTCTGACTGCCACTTTCAAATGAGGAAAGAATGAGAATGTTTCCATTTGTTCTAAGGTGTTATTAAACCAAGGTAATAGGAAGCACATATTTTGGTTATAAAATTTAGCAAACTTACTATGCTTCATGAAAAAATGTGTAGGTTTTTACCTGTCTGTTTCTTCCGTGGTGTAAGGGAACTGCTCATCATAAACATTGCAAAATGTTTATTGAATTAAGGTTCCCTTTTACTCAGGGCTCGTATGACCATTAGGTGTACGAGGCAGTTGCCTAGAGCACCAGTGGTCCATGGGTGTCCCACTACCACTTCTGCCACCCTTCTCTGAGACCTGCAGTGGTGGCAAAAGCCTATAATAGCCCCACAGCACTTAACTTAAAACTCTGGCACTAAGAGGCTGTTTGAATTTTGAGCTCTCCGATGCCCAATGCCGACTTACTTTTTGCATGGAGGCGGAAGTGGTTTCCACCCCCATAAACAAAGAAGTCAGCATCAGGCATCGGAAGAGCTGGAAGTGAAACAACCTCACAGTGTCAGAGTTTCAAGGCTGTTTGAGGCCCTTGCTGCCGCTGCAGGTTCCAGAGAGGGGTGGAAGTGGTGGCATTGGGGGCTGAGGAGCAAGTGGAAGTGGGAGCAGGAGACACAAGAAATGAGGTTTGCTTAGGGTGCTTCATCGCCTTGCACCAGCCTTGCTTTTTCTGAATGTCGCTAACCTGTTTAGTGTGCTGTAACTGGCAGTGGTGAATGCTAATACGTATGCATGCCAGCTATTAACTGCTAAAACACATAGTAATCTGCCATCTTGCACTAGGGTGAAGAGTGGGCAGGTTGGGGCGGAGTATGGGTGTGGAAAGCAGATTGCTGCTAGTGTCAGGGCAATTGCTGCATGATCAGTAGAAATGTGGCAATTAGAGTGAGTGCAGCTAACAATACCTCTGCAGGTGTTGTTAGGGTTCATCATCATGCATTAACTGCCAGGAACTTGCAGGGTATGCCCCCAACAGTGCATGATGGATACACTTACCATTGGTATTTCTCCTATTTGCATGGTAAATGCATACTTTTAGTAAAAGGGCCACTATGTTACTTGTATCTCTATATCAGAAATACTATTATAAAACTGACTTCCTTTGCCAGGGAGGAGTTTCTTTGATGTGACATTTTTAAAGCAATAAAAAGAAAACTCAAAAAGATAAGTCTTATATATTTGATGTTTTCTTTGGTTATCCTCTTTTTTTTCCTAACTTCTCCTTGGCTGCTGTACTATTTATATTGTGATAGGCTATGGCCTAGAATAGCCTGCATAGCCTGTAGAAGTAAGAAAAGCCTGTAGGTCAGGCCTGAGTCCCCAACCCCCACTTTAGAATATTATAGCTGAGCAGAGCTGAAAAGCCAGAGAAAATAGAAAACAGCTTTAAACTGCTTTGCTGATAAGAATGCAAGACTTTTCCATTGAGCTTATGTTATTCACAGATGTATTGGCTTTCAGACAGCTTTTGTACTGCAGAGTGACCTTGTAAGCAAAAAGCAAGGCAGAATATGTTATGTCTAGATACTGAGCCATGGCTAGGAAGGCCTGAGAGCAGGGGGAGAGCGGTGTGGGCCCGGTCAGAGATCTCCATTGGATGGGGGGGTGAGGGGGCCACCGGGACCAATGAGGAGTTTGTCTGTATAGAACTGATGAAGAAAGCTATAAATGCTGTTGTTTTACTGAACGCCATGCTCAGACCATTTTGAATGTGACAAGTATCTGAGACTGTGCACAAATAAACTGGTTTGAATTCTAGTAAATAGACTCCTGGTGTATTCGTTGCGTGCGCTTCGCTACTTCATATTCTTGGTTCCCTGACCGGGAAGGTGGGGTACGTGAATGGTGCGCAAGTGAATACTACCACGTATTACCGCCTCCAGGTTTGGTCCGGCTGGGACCGCAGCCGGCCGACAGCGGAGAGGATCCCAGGCGCCGCTGGTCCCCTTGCATCGGAGAGTTCCGCCCTGCCTCGGTGGCTTGCTGGGTCCAGCTGGCCAACACCTTGAACCCTGAGGGGAGTCCAGGATTCAACCCAAGGTGGAACTGGTTGCGCAGCGCATTAGCTACCGGATCCGGTGAGTATTGATTTTTCTGGTTCTTAGTCAGTTAGCTCTGGGAAAGTCTCGAGACTAATATGGTATGGTAACAGGTAAAGGGAGTCTGATCAACTTCCAGGGCGGTCCTAGTAACCCTGCATGAGTATGCGCGGGGCGAAGCCACTGACCCTTTTGGTTTGGTAATTTTGGTTTAGTCAGTTAGCCCGGGAATTTTGAATTTGGGAAATGCTAGTATGTTTGGTTGTGTGAAGTGTGCTTGAGAGGTCTTGCAATACAGGCCGAGCGAGAGCGGACTCCTAAGTAGCGCAGTTCCTGGCCAGGCGACTGCGCCCAGGTCGCGAAAAAGAGGAAGCGTCTGGTGTTTGTCCCCCTCCTTGTTCTGTGGGCTGTGCGGACCCCTTACCCGCAGCCATCCTACCCATCCTTTCTGTTTGCTGTCTTGTCCGTCATATGTCATAATGGGAGGGGCGGAGTCCGTACAAACTCCGTTGAACTGTATGATCACGAATTTTAAGAAGGGGTTTAGTGGTGATTATGGGATAAAAATGTCACCGACCCGCTTAGAAATATTGTGTAGTAGGGTGTGGCCGGCGCTGGATGCCGTGTGTCCACCAGAAGGTACTTTTGATATTCAAATTGTGTCCCGAGTGCACCAGGTGGTGCGCAGATATAGTTCTGAGCAGTTTTCCTATATAGTCTCCTGGCTAGCTATCTGTGAGAAGCAACCCCCTTGGATAAAGCGTTGCCGTGAGGGGCAGAGTAGAATTATGTTAGCAACTGCAACGGGAGTCCCTGCTAAGAAAGAAAACCCCCTTATTTATGCAGCCCCTGAGCCTCCAGAGGTCCCGAGTTATCCACCCACTTTTCTGTATACTCCAGTCCCGTCGGCTCCACGAGTACCCCGAGTAGAGCCAGAAGTGGAAAGACAACCCCCAGCTGAGGTACCTCCACCCGATCACCCACCACCTCCACCACCCGAGGACCACCCCCTTCCCCAGAGTCGGAGCCCTAGTCCTGAGCAGAGCGCTGAAAGCCCTGAGCAGAGCTCTGCAACAGAACCATCATCCCCTGAAGGATCTGCTAGCGGAGGGTCAGATGCCAGTCCAGGGCCACCCACTAGTCCAAGCACCAGCAGAACTACCCCCGCAAATCTGCGTTACGCTCTCAGAAGCAGGACAGCGGGCCAGAGAGAAGTTCGCCAAATGCCACTGCAGCAGGTCTCAGGATTACCTATTGTAAATGCAGAGGGTCAGGTTGTGGTCGGACCGACCAGTTTAGTTTATGTGCCTTTCACCACAACAGATTTATTAAACTGGAAAACGCATTATGCCTCCTATACTGAAAAGCCCCAAGATTTGACAGAGTTAATGTCCAGTATTATGCAAATCCACCAGCCCACCTGGTCTGACTGTCGCCAGCTCTTGGCTACCCTCTTTACTACTGAAGAGCGGGCACGGATAGTGCGAACAACCACTAGATGGTTGGAAGAGAACCCTGAAGGCGGGAGATACCTAAACCCCAAACAGGCAGCAGCTGTAGATTTCCCAAATGAAGATCCCGGATGGGACCCAAATAGTGATAACGGAGAGAAGGCCCTCACCCAGTTCTGCCATGCCTTACTGCAGGGCCTAAAGAAGGGAGGGCAGAGAGCCATGAATGTTGGGAAAGTAGCGGACGTTCTTCAACGCCCAGATGAAAGTCCTGCTGCTTTCTATGAACGATTAACTGAAGCCTATAGACTTTACACCCCCTATGACCCCGCAGCCCAGGAGAATTTACGTATGGTGAACGCCGCTTTTGTGAGTCAGTCTCAGGGAGACATAAAACGAAAACTGCAGAAATTAGAGGGATTTGCGGGCATGAACTCAACACAGTTAATGGAAGTCGCACAAAAGGTATTTGTGATCGTGATCAAGAATGCCAACGGGAAAGTGAAAGAAAGATGAGGAAGAAAGCGGATCTGCTCGCTGCAGCACTAGTGGAAGGACGCGGAGGAGGATATCCTAATAGAAGAGCTAGAGGATGGGAAAGGGGCCGGGGAGGTGCTCGGCCCCCCTTAGATGCGAACCAGTGCGCCTATTGTAAGGAAGAAGGACATTGGAAGAACGAGTGCCCGAACATTAGCTCAACCCCCTGGAGGGGAGGCGGGAGCACTAGGAGAGCGGCGGGGCGATTCCAGCAGCGAGGGGGGATGCTGCGTGCGCAGTTTCAACAGCGAGAAGAGACTGCCATAGCAGGAGTGGCAACCGCCAAGAACAATTTTACGGATGAGGACTAGGCCAGACCGGGCTCCAAGTTCATCCTAGGTCAAATTAACGATTGGAGACCAGCATATGGACTTTATGGTAGACACAGGGGCCGAGCATTCAGTAGTAGCCAAACCTGTGGCTCCTGTGTCCTCTCGATCTGTCACAATTGTGGGAGCTACTGGAACGAGAACCACAAGACCTTTTCTGCAGAACCGTGCCTGTGAACTAGGGCGACAGACGATAACACACCAGTTCCTGTATATACCTGAATGCCCAGTTCTCCTTTTGGGCCGAGACATGCTTGCAAAGCTTCAAGCACAGATATCCTTTGTTGAAGGGGGAAAAATGGAAATGACTATAAATTCAAAACCTGCTAGCCTGATGGTGTTAGCTGTCCCCCAAGAAAAAGAATGGTGGTTCTATTTACCTACATCCAAAGCAGCACGCTCCTGTATACCTACCAGCATTGCAGCCCCGCCTGGGGTATGGGCAGAGAATAATCCACCTGGCCTAGCAAAGAATATAGCTCCTGTGCTTGTCACCCTTAAGCCAGGAGCAGAACCAGTGCATGTGTGTCAGTATCCCCTCCCGCGACCAGCAATTGAAGGTATACATCGCCACCTGAAGAAACTACTGCAGTATGGACTTCTTAGAGAATGCCAATCACCCTGGAACACCCCCCTTCTCCCAATCAAGAAGCCTGGGACAGGTGACTACCGCCCAGTGCAGGATCTACGTCGAGTGAACAGTGCAGTTGAAACCATACATCCAGTAGTACCAAATCCTTACACCCTCCTGGGACTGATTCCAGCAGAAGCCACACATTTCACTGTTCTGGACTTAAAGGATGCCTTTTTATGTATACGCCTGGCATCTGCCAGTCAGCTTTTGTTTGCATTTGAATGGGAAAACCCTACCACAGGACGACAAGGACAACTCACTTGGACTCGATTACCACAAGGATTCAAGAATTCACCCACTATCTTCAGTGCAGCCCTCAGTCAAGATCTGTCGAGTTACTCTGTAACTCCGGGAAAACGAATCTTACTCCAATATGTAGATGACTTGCTTATAGCCACCAACAATGAAACTGATTATGTGCAAGCTACCAGTGATCTCTTGCACCTCCTGAATGAAGCTGGATACAAGGTCTCGAGAGCCAAGGCGCAACTGTGTCAGACAGAAGTGAAATACTTAGGGTTCCATCTATCCAAAGGAACCCGGAAATTAGGACTTGAATGAAAGGAAGCAGTATGCCGCATCCCAACCCCCACCAACAGAAAGCAGGTGCGGGCTTTCCTGGGAGCTGCAGGCTATTGCCGCATATGGAAGGCCAGGGAAGTCACTAAAGCCCTGCTCCATGAGATCATCCCCGATTCGGAATACCTTTGACCATGGGGTCTGACAATGGGCCCTCTTTTGTGTCACAAGTAACCCAGCAGCTAACCCACGCCCTGCAAATACAATGGAAGTTACACACAGCTTATAGACCCCAGAGTTCAGGGAAAGTAGAGAGAATGAACTGAACCCTGAAGTCTCAGTTATCTAAGCTCTGTAAAGAAGCCCACTTGAAATGGCCCCAAGCCTCCACATGGCCCTTCTCTGGATACGTTCAGCCCCCACCATGCCCTTAGGAGTATCCCCATTTGAGATTTTGTATGGGAGGCCCCCGCCCATAATTCAGGGGATAAGGGGGGATATGAATCAAATTGGATCAGTAATCACTAGGCAAGAATTGTTGGCTCTAAGTTCTGTTTTACAGGGCCTTCATACCTGGATACAAGACCAGTTGCCTATCAATCTAACAGAGCCCTTGCATCCTTTCAAGCCTGGAGCCTCGGTGTGGGTAAAAGAGTGGAAGAAGACACCATTCGTGCCTCATTGGAAAGGGCCATACATCGTCTTGTTATCAACCCCAACGGCAGTCAAAGTGGCAGAAATCGACTCCTGGATCCACCACAGTCGAGTAAAGCCAGCAGCAGTTCCTGAGAGTCACTCCTGGACCCCGATTGCTAATCCTGCATCACCATTGCGACTCACACTGCGAAGACAAGTTCCATCATCATAAGACTTTGCCAACCCACTCCTGGACATCAAAGAAAGAGCCATCCTTCAATTTTGCAGTATCCACATTGCAGACTCTATCAACCATTATCTATCTACCTCAATCAACCATTACCTACCTCATCCATTATTAGAGACTATGATCATGATGCTTACTAATTTCTGTTTTATTCTGGCGGTAGCCCTGGGACACTTGAGAACCCTTCTTGCCTTGCCCCCTTGTGCAGCCTGTATAACCACCACCCGAACTGGGATGCAAGTCACTCAGACTCTGCTTTATCACTCTTACTATATTTGTACTGACATAGTCAGCCAGTGTATCTATAATGGTACAGAACTGAACGTCTGTACAAAGGGAAAGACACGTACTTGTTTCAGACCTCGACAGAATCCATCTTACTATGTCCTGGAACTGAGATGGAATGATGAAGATGGAGCCCTCGTCAACGCTACAAGTCAACTCTCTAATCCCACCCAACCTGCATACCTGTATTTTGATGCTTGTGACTTAATTAACAGAAATAATTACTACAGGTTTGGATCATGGGAACAAGCCTATTATTATGATGAGAAATATATGTGTCCTGAAGGTGCGTACAGATGGGGAATGTGCACTGGAACACACTCCCCAACAACGTATAGCAAATCATCAGAAGCAGACTACTACTGTCCGAAGTGGGACTGTGTGTACTATGCTACCTGGTCTGGTGGCCCAACAGGACAAACTAGAGATAATCGTAAAGCTATACTGGAAAGATTATCCCTACTAGAACCCAACAGGTGCAAGAAAAGTACATGCAATCCCCTACGACTCCAGATCTCCACCCCAGTCAATGGAAGCAAGGATTTCGATTTGGCCTGCGCATAGCAGGAGGTGGAACTGATCCTGGAACCATCGTATTCATCCAACTGAATGTAAAGACTCATGTTTCTTCACCTTATCGCATACATCATACCTTCCACAAGATCCTGAAGGCAGAATTTGTAGTTTCCCACGCTTCGCAGAATTTGTTCATTGAATTAGCTGAAGCTGTGGCCTCCAGCCTCCATGTCTCAGACTGTCTCTTTTGTGGAGGAACTCAGATGGGAGACCAATGGCCTTGGGAAGCGCAAGAACTGAACTATTCCGTACCATATAACCAGACTGATGTTCATAACACTACCAGTGAATGGGTCCTCGCCCACTCCATAGTGGGTAAACTATGTTTTGTACGAGCGGGACCACAATTGACTGCTTTAGTAGGACAGTTGGTCTGTTTGAACCAGAAATATTACAATGCTACTACTGAGAAGACATCTTGGTGGTCAGGTGCCAATACTCCGGAACCTTCTAATCCTTTGATCGTCTTTCCTCACTTGGCCAGGGTATGGACAAATCTGGCTACACATAGCACCTGGCAAGCTCCACCTGGACTTTATTGGATTTGTGGCACTCGAGCATATGCTAAACTCCCTGCCAATTGGGGAGGAGCGTGTGTTCTAGGAATTATACGACCATCTTTCTTCCTTTTGCCCCTTTCCCATGGAGAACAATTGGGATTCCCTGTATACAAAAGCCGACAGAAGCGAGAGGCTCTCAAAATCGGCCAGTGGGACAAATGGGATGCAACCTCTGAAGAATGGCCGCCAGAGAGAATTGTTTCTTACTATGGACCTGCTACCTGGGCACAAGATGGTTCTTGGGGCTACCACACTCCTGTGTATATGTTGGACCGTATTATCCGTTTGCAAGCTGTTGTTGAAATTATGACCAATGAAACTAGTAGAGCACTAACCTTGTTAGCCAAACAAGCCACACAGATGCGTACAGCCATTTACCAGAACCACTTAGCATTAGATTGCTTGCAGCTGAAGGAGGCGTATGTGGCAAGCTTAATTTAACTAACTGTTGTTTGCAAATTGATAATGAAGGACAAGTTGTAGAAGACATAGCCAATCACATGAGAAAACAAACTTATGTCCCAGTCCAAACCTGGCATGGCTTGCAACTTGATGGCTGGTTTGGTTCGTGGTTTTCAGGGATGGGCAGCCTGAAGACACTTGTATTGATAGTATTCTTGATTGTGGCTGTTTGCTTATGTATCCCATGTTTCCTTCCCTTATGCTTGCGTATGCTGAACTCAGCCATTGATAGGATTGTTGAACGCAAGGCAGATTCACAGATACTAGCAATGTGGCGTTACTACCCTAACCCTATACCACAAAGTGATCCCTCCACCCTAGTGTAGAGTACCATATGTGATTTAATTCTCACCCTTTCTCACTTGCGGGTGAGAATAATCAAAGGGGGGAATGTGATAGGCTATGGCCTAGAATAGCCTGCATAGCCTGTAGAAGTAAGAAAAGCCTGTAGGTCAGGCCTGAGTCCCCAACTCCCACTTTAGAATATTATAGCTGAGCAGAGCTGAAAAGCCAGAGAAAATAGAAAACAGCTTTAAACTGCTTTGCTGATAAGAATGCAAGACTTTTCCATTGAGCTTGTTATTCACAGATGTATTGGCTTTCACACAGCTTCTGTACTGCAGAGTGACCTTGTAAGCAAAAAGCAAGGCAGAATATGTTATGTCTAGATACTGAGCCATGGCTAGGAAGGCCTGAGAGCAGGGGGAGAGTGGTGTGGGCCCGGTCAGAGATCTCCATTGGATGGGGGGGTGAGGGGGCCACCGGGACCAATGAGGAGTTTGTCTGTATAGAACTGATGAAGAAAGCTATAAATGCTGTTGTTTTACTGAACGCCATGCTCAGACCATTTTGAATGTGACAAGTGTCTGAGACTGTGCACAAATAAACTGGTTTGAATTCTAGTAAATAGACTCCTGGTGTATTCGTTGCGTGCGCTTCGCTACTTCAATATCTCCAGGTACAAGCAGGAATATAGTCTTCACATATGGGTGACATCGGTACTGGCGGAACCCGTGCAGGAACGCTCCCCAGCATCCAATAGGAAAGCTTTTGGGAGCATCCCATTGCGCCTGCGCTGCTGCCTTCCCACCTTTGTGACTCTCCCTCCTCAGTTCTTAATTTTCCACAGAGCCAGCAGGAATATCATTCAGAGAGGGCACCATCGGGCAGCAGTGCACATGCCGGATACAACGGGCAATCAGCCCTTTAAATTCAGAGAGGGTGCCATTGGGCAGCAGCGTACATGCCGGATCCAACGGGTGATAGTCCCTTTAAATTCAGAGAGGGCGCCATCAGGCAGCAGCGCACACACCAGATCCAACGTGCGATCGTCCTTTTAAATTCAGAGAGGGCGCCATCGGGCAGCAGCGCACATGCCGGATCCAACGGGCAATCAGCCCTTTAAATTCAGAGAAGGAAGGGCCTTGCCAGAGGGCCCTTTGGCGTGGCCCTTAGGTGGGAGCGTACCAGGTACAACAGGAAGCTCACAACATATCGAAGAAACAAAGGAGAACTCCAGATCGAAAAACCAACAGCTGTAAGTGAGCTGTCAAACCCAGCACCAGCAGATAAGCTGGGAGGCGTCAAGGAGTAGTGCAGGAACAAACACTCCTCCACAACTCGGCTCCCCAACCAACCAGCACCCATATGAAGTAAGCACCCACCACTCCCACTCACAGCCTAGTGACTCCATCGCTACCCATCGCTCCCTCACTATCGCCACCTCATTACTTGCAACTAACCCTGTTGCACAGGCCATAGACTCCTTGCTACCCATTGCATGCATTGAACCTTGCTACCCATTGCTTGAACCTTGCTATCCATTGCTTGCATTGAACCTTGCTACCCATTGCTTGCCTTGCATTGAACTTTGCTGCACAGGCTATAGACTCCTCGCTACCCACTGCTTGTATTTTAACCTATATTGCATAGCGTGTAGTCCCCAGTACCCCATTGCTTGCAATTAACCTTGCTTCACGGCCTATAAACTTCTTGCTACCCACTGCTTGTATTTCTAACCTACATTGCACAGCGGATAGTCCCCACTTGTAATTCTACATGTACTGCATAGTGTGTACAATCCTTACCTCATTGCTTCTAAGATAACATACGCTGCATAGCCCCATTACTCCTCTTCTATGGCCCCACATCACATTGTCCTTCTCTTCCTCATACTGTACTCCCCAACTGCCTCCCCTTCTACCAGCACCCTCACTCATCTCCCCCCTATTCTCCCTCTACCTTCCTCACTTCCCCCTCCATTCTATCTTCTAACCTAGCATCTGCTCTTGAGCTTCATCACACCCTCCCCCTCATTCAACCAGCCCCTCTCTCTTTAAGGCAACCCCATCCTCGCTTCTGCCCTACTGCCTCCACTTTACCCCACTCTCTACTACTCCTTCTTCTTCTCTCATCAGGTAATATCAATCCCAACCCTGGCCCCCCACAATTTTTTCTCACTCTAAGAACAGTTCCTCACGTAACTTATCTAATCTCATCCATATCCCTCTCCTTTCCCCCTACACCCTCCCTCACTCATACCCCAATCATCCAGAAATATCAACCCCAGCCCTAGCCCCTTTACAGTTCTGTCTCACTCTAAGAAAAGATCCTCACGTAACCTATCTAATATCATCAATATCCCCCTTCTTTCCCCCTCCACTTCCCCTCCCTCATGTGCCTCATGGAGGGCACACTCATCCAGAGACACCCACCCTTACCCTGGCCCCTCTAGATCTCTGTCTTACTCTGGTAATAGATCCTCACGTAATGGCCCCGCTAGGCCTCTGTCTTACTCTGAAAAGAAATCCTCACGTAACTTGTCCAAGCTCATCCATATCCCTCTCCTTTCCCCCTCCACTCTCCCG
Organism: Ichthyophis bannanicus; assembly: GCA_033557465.1. Classification (NCBI taxonomy): domain Eukaryota; kingdom Metazoa; phylum Chordata; class Amphibia; order Gymnophiona; family Ichthyophiidae; genus Ichthyophis; species Ichthyophis bannanicus. The sequence goes on along the minus strand of CM066033.1, from coordinate 935,041,005 downwards.
TTCTCATGTGCCTTATGGAATGCATGCTCAGTCTCTAATAAACTTGCTTTTACTCATGATCTTTTTATCTCTAATGCGCTACATCGTCTTGCCCTAACTGAGACCTGGCTCCTCCCTGATGATACCACATCCACTGCTGCTCTCTGTCACGGGGGCTACCATTTCTCCCATACACCTTGATCCACTAGCCGCGGTGGTGGTGTGGGGCTACTACTTTCTCCCTCTTGCCAATTCCAACCCCTCCTGCTGCCTCAGTCACACTCCTCCCTCTCTTTTGAAGTCCACTCCATTCGCCTCTTCACACCACTTCCCCTCCGAGTAGCTGTTATCTATCGCCCACCCGACAAATCTACATCCACCTTCCTTACCGACTTCAACTCCTGGCTCTCCGTCTTTCTGGATCCCTCTTCCCCCACTCTTATCCTTGGCGATTTTAACATTCACGATGATAACCCCTCCGATCTCCATGCTTTAAAGCTCCTCGCTCTCACCTCCTCGTTTGACCTCCAACTTTGTTCCACTGCCCCCACCCACCTGTACGGCCACTGCCTTGACCTGATACTCTTCTCTAATTCCTCTCCCTCAAACTTCCATAACTCAATCCTTCCCTCATCTGACTATCACCTTTTAACCTTTAATCTTCAGCATCCACTGGCTCAACCTCTCCCTGTCTCCTCCACCTTATTTAGAAACCTTCATAATATTGATCCCCTGACTCTCTCCTTCACCATTTCTCCATCTCTTTCCTCCATTATGTCCTCTAAGTCCGTCGACGGGGCAGTAACCTCTTATAATGCTGCACTATCCTCGGCTCTAGACACTCTTGCCCCACCCACCCCATGCCCTCTCAGACGTTCCACTCCCCAGCCTTGGCTCTCATCCACAACCTGCTATTTATGCACCTGTACCCATTCTGCTGAATGCTCTTGGATCAAATCCTGCTCCCCGGAAGACCTTCTACACTTCAAATTCATGCTTGGCTCCTTCCAGTCAGCCATAGCACTTGCCTAACAAGAATACTACATCCATCTGACTATCTCTCTTGCCTTTGATCTTCGCTGCCTCTTTAATACCCTCAATTCTCTCCTCAAGGTGCCCCACCCCTAATCCCGCCCTCCCTCTCTGCCCAAACCCTAGCCGATTACTTCCATGACAAAATCCACAAGATTACCCTCCAATTCCCCACTTCCTCATCAACCTCACCCCCTCCCCAATCCTCCCCCCCATCCATACTTTCTCTGCTACCCTCTCCTCCTTCTCTACGATCTCCGAAGAGGAAACCACACTCCTTCTTTCCTTCTCCAAACCCACCACCTGTTCCTCTGACCCTATCCCCTCCCATCTCCTACACCCTATCTCCCCCACCGTTGTCCCTTCCACCTCTCATATTCTCAACCTTTCACTCTCCACTGCAACTGTCCCCGTAGACTTCAAACATGCTGTCGCCACACCTCTCCTCAAGAAACCCTCACTCGATCCCACCTGTCCTTCTATCGACCCATCTCCCTCCTTCCCTTCATATCTAAACTACTAGAACGAGCAGTCCACCGCTGCTGCCTTATATTCTCATATTCTCATACACCGCGCTATTCTGCATCAGTGCGGTTTACATTGAACAAACTGAAATTACATTGAACAGGGCATAACAACTTGGAGATAACTATTTTACAGGGAACATGGGCTATGGAGGGTTAAGTGGCTTGCCCAAGACCACAAGGAGCACCTGTGGGACTAGAAACCCCAGTCCTTCTGGCCCAAGGTTGCTGTCCTCTAGTGGGATTTGAACCCCCAACCTTCCGGCCTGAATCACCTTGCCCCAACCACTAGGCCACTCCTCCACTCCTCCACTCCTCCACTCCTTGACTTCCTCACCTCCCAGGCCCTCCTGGACCCACTACAATCTGGCTTCCGTCTCTTACACTCCACTGAAATGGCTCTTACAAAAGTCTACAATGACTTGTTCCTGGATAAATCTAAGGGCCTCTACTCTGTCCTCATCCTTCTCGACCTCTCTGCCACCTTTGACACTGTTGACCATGATATTCTCTTAACCACCCTCTCCTCACTTGGCTTCAAGGGCTCCATACTATCCTGGTTCTCCTTCTACCTCTCCCATCGCTCCTTTAGTGTATGTTCTGGTGACTCCTCCTCCTCTCCCACCCCGCTCCATGTTGGTGTACCCCAAGGATCCGTCCTAGGCCCCCTTCTTTTCTCTCTCTATACCCATTCCCTTGGCACGCTTATCTCCTCCCATGGCTTTCAGTACCATCTCTTTGCCGATGACTCCCAAATCTACCTCTCTATGCCTAATATCTCTCCAGCAATCCAGACCAAGACTTCTCCCTGCCTTTCTGACATCGCTGCCTGGATGTCTCACCGCCGCTTGAAATTGAACATGGCCAAGACTGAACTTCTTGTCTTTCCCCCCAACTCTTCCCCTCCTCTTCCCACCCTTCTCAGTCTCTGTGGATGGATCTACGATCCTTCCTGTTCCCTCGGCCCGCAATCTGGGGGTCATCTTTGACTCCTCTCTCTCCTTCTCCACACATATCCAACTCGTAGCTAAGACCTGCCGCTTCTTTCTCTACTACATTAGCAAAATCCACCCCTTCCTCTCTGAACACACTACCAAAACACTTATCCACTCCTTAATCTCCTCTTGCCTCGACTACTGCAACCTACTCCTTGCTGGTCTCCCCATGAGCCATCTCTTTCCCCTTCAGTCTATACAAAATTATGCTGCTCGACTAATCTTCCGCCAGCCTCTCCATGCCCACATTACTCCTCTTTTCAAGTCGCTTCACTGGCTCCCAATCCAATTCCACATTCCATTCAAACTTCTTCTACTGACCTATAAATGCATTCACTCTACGGCCCCTCAATAGCTTTCATCTCTTATCTCTCCCTACATCCCCTCTCGGGAACTTCGCTCCTCAAACAAATTACTTCTATCTAGGCCTTTCACTCGCACCACTAACTCCCGACTTGGCTCCATTCACCTTGCTGCACCTTACGCCTGGAACAGCCTACCTATATCTATATGCCAAGCACCCTCCCTGGCCCTCTTCAAATCCAGATTGAAGACCCACCTCTTTACTGTCGCTTTCAGATCCTGACTTCCTTCCTCTATCCTGACCTGACTCCCGTCAATTGTCATGACTAAATTGTAATTACCATATTTTGTTTGCCCTGAATTGACTAATGCTCTGTATTGTCTTGATTAGATTGTAAGCTCTGATGAGCAGGGACTGACGAGCAGGGGCTGTCTCTTACATGTATGTCTGTACAGCGCTGCATGCGTAGCACTATATAAATGCTGAATAGTAGTAGTAGTAGTAGTAGTAGAAGCAAATCCTGTCACCACAGAAAATGTCTTCTTCTTCTTTATTATTTTTTGTGGTTGTGTCTACCTTCCCGAACACTGGAACCAATATCTTCGATTCTATTTCTTTCTTTCTAAAAAAAAAAAAGGAAGAACTTTAGTTCTTTTAGGCACATCAACGCCATTTTAGGCCTGGGCCTTCCATTCAGTCAACTGACACGATGGAAAAACCAACCAGTGGTTTTAAGAAGTGTTCCAAATGTGGTAGTACTATCTCTGCTACTGATACCCATAACTGGTGTCTTACATGCCTCGGCTCAGATCACCAGCCATCTGAATGTCCCCTAGGCAAGAAGATGACAAAGAGAGGCCTACAGAATTGGGCCACAAAACTCGTCTCCCTTTTTGCCTCAGATGCTGTTTCACTCACTTTGACATCATCGAGGCCTCTGTCTTCCTCACATGGATCTCAGGTATCGAAACACAAGACAGGCCATCCTCCCAAGAGTAGATCTCTATCTAAACATAGAGATGCCTCGAGCATTGCACTGCAAGTGGATCGACTGGCCAAAGTACCCCGGTGGGAGGACCTCCCTTCCAAAGCCGCAAAAGAGGTCCAGGATGCTCCCGAGGCCTCCACCTCAGGAGAGCTCCTGGTACCATGCCCTAAAACGGTAGCCCATGCTTCTAGTACTGATACCTAGGCATCAGCAAGCTCGATGGATCAGCATATGCTGGCCATTGAGTGGAGTCTAGTGGCTCTGTTAGTGACGTCAGTACCGGTCAGGTCATTACCAGCAGTATTGTTGGTACTGGAACCATCCATGATGCCCATGCAGTCTGCATTGGATTTCATGCCACTCGGCACACTTCCCCCCATACCGGCTCTTGAGTCCGTTCTCGGTTCTGAGGTATCAGTATGACAAGTCTCTCGCGCCAATACCGATCTTGATCGGTACTGGACCTTGCAAGAACAGGAGCATCGCTCCCATCGATACTTTGATTCTACCAATTCTGATTCTTCAGATGATGAATCGATTGGTATCTGAAAGATACAGAGTCTTCCGGAGGAACCCTTACCATTGCTGCAACGGCACATGTCCCCTCCCAAAGATATGTCTTTCCAAGAGTTTATCAAAGATATAGCAAGGGGGCTATCCATTATTCCTATATCAGAGAAAGAACCCAGAGCAGAGGAGTTGGACATTCTTCAATATCCTACAGCTCCTAAAGAGGCGACTACTCTGCCTATTCACTGTATACTCCAGGATCTTATGCCCTGGATGTGAGAAACACCCCTCACCATTTCTCCCCATACTCAATAACTCAATACCATGTATCGAGTACTGGAAAGCCCCGGATTCCAGAAAATGCAGCTGCCATACCACTCAATGGTAGTGGAATCGGCTATGCATAGACATAAACGTTCTAAGACGTTCTCCTCCAATCCCCCGGGCAGGGAATCGAGAACCCTCAATGCCTTTGGGTGTTGATGTTTTCAGGCCTCCATGCTCTTAGCCCAGATACGTTCATACATACTCTACATGGATATGTTCTTTAGGGAAGTAACTAGTGATCTGGAATAGATGTCTCCCCTTTTCCTGGATGATAAGAGGGCAGACTACCTTACATTTGTTAAACATGCCCAAAATGTTTCCAAATTTGTCAACAGGGCAATCTTTGACTGTTTTGAATGCACTAGCAGAGCAACTTCTATCTATATAGGTGCACATAGTATCTCTTGGCTCCAGGCATCAGATCTTGAACAGTGGGTTCAAGATAAACTGGGTAATGTTCCCTGTGCTGGTGAGAACCTGTTTGGAAAGCAGTGGCAAGATAAGGCCTCTCAGTTAGAGTCTGAGAATACTACCCTCACTAGGCTTTCCAAAGCAACTGCCAACCCTGCCAAGAAGAAGGCAGCGGCAAAGAAGCCTTTCTATGGTAAGAAGAAGAAATTTTACTTTTCTTACCCCTCCAGCTTCTCAATACCAACCTCAGGGTACCCAAAGGAAGCAACAGCCTCCTAAACAACAGAAGAAGCCACAGGCTCCTAAACCCCAGCCAGCTGCGCAGACTCCATCAGCATCTGTTTTTTTACTTCTTCTTAGATAACATAGCCACCCTGCCTCTGGAGAACCCCCACACCCTCCACATAACAGGCAGACTTTGTCATTATGCCCACAGGTAGCATCTTATCACCTCAGAGCAGTGGACACTAGCCATAGTGCAAGAGGGGTACAAGCATCATCTGCAAAGTCCCCCCCCCCCTGTCACACTCTGGTGGGGGAATATCATTCTCAACCCCCACTCACTGCTCTCCTGCAGTAAGAGATTAACTCTCTTCTGTCAGAATGTGCCATAGAAGAGATTCCAACATCCCAACAGGGGATGGGATTCCATTCTCCTTACTTTCTCATACCTAAGAAAAATGGAGGGTACAGACCCATCTTAGACCTCAGGAACCTAAACAAGTTTCTAGTTCGAGAGAAATTCAAAATGGTCTCACTAGGAACCCTTCTACCTTATCTCCAGAGTCAGGACTGGCTCTTTTCTCTAGATCTAAAAGAAGCGTATACTCACATCCTCATTCATCCAGAACACAGGAGATATCTACACTTCATGTTCCAAGGAAATCACTATCAATACAGAGTCCTTCCTTTCGGGCTTGCCTCTGCCCCAAGAGTCTTCACAAAGTGTATGGTGATCGTAGCTGCATATCTAAGGACTCTTGGAATATTCTTCTTCCCTTACTTAGACGATTGGCTTATTAGGGCACCCACTTCACAGGAGGTTCATCTATCATTCCTTCATGCAATGCAAGTACTGCAGAATCTGGGATGACTGATAAATCTTCCAAAATCCCATTTAGTTTCCACTCAGACACTAGAATTCATAGGAGCTCTTCTAGACACTCGACGGTCAAGAGCATTTCTGCTCCAGGACTGTTGTACTCGACTAGTGCAGCTAGCATCTCAAGTAAGGAACAGAGATAGTCTCTCAGCCAGCGAGATGCTCCAACTTCTAGGCCATATGGCCTCCACAGTGCATGTAGTCCCATATGCCCATCTGTACATGCGGACAGCTCAGTGGACTCTTGCCTCCCAGTAGAAGCAGAGTTCTGGGGCCCTCAAAGACCAGATCCAAGTCACAGACAGTCTCATTGACTCCCTTCTGTGGTGGTCTACCCCAGGAAATCTTCATGTAGGGTCACCTTTTCATATGCCTCCACATCAATGCATCCTGACAACAGATGCCTCCAAACTGGGCTGGGATGCCTACTTGGACTCTCCACGCAGGGCTGCTGGACAGAGCAGGATTTGCAGCTCCAGATAAATTTACTGGAGCCTTGTGCTATCTTCAATGCCCTCAAAGTGTTTCAACAAAAATTACAAGGCCACAGAGTTCTCGTCCAAATGGACAATCAAGTAGCTATGTCCTGCTTGAACAAGCAGGGGGAAACAGGCTCTTGGGCCCTTTGGAGGGAGGCTCTCCATCCTTGGTCCTTTGCCATTACTCATCAAATACACCTCCAAGCAGTGTATCTGCCAGGACAGCAAAATGGCTTGGCGGACAAATTGAGTCGGATCCTCCTTCCACACGAATGGTCCCTCCACCAGGAAACAATTTCCTATATCTTTCAGACCTGGGGAACTCCAGAGATAGACCTTTTTGCTGCTCCGCAAAATGCTAAACTACCTCATTTTTGCATCAGAACTCCGATGTCCAGCCTCCAACAGGTGGATGCTTTCCACCTTCATTGGGGTCAGGATTTCCTGTATGCCTTTCCTACGATACCCCTGATTCCCAAATTGCTTGTCAAGCTTCAAGCAGACAGGGGCCACATGATCCTCATAGCCCTACGCTGGCCACGTCAACCATGGATTCCTCTCCTACTATGTCTGTCCCAGACTCGCCGCCTGAGTCTCGGGTCAGCTCCCGATCTTCTCTCTCAGGAGGAAGGGACGCTTCTCCATCCCATTCCGCAGTCTCTCCATCCCATGGCTTGGCTGCTGAGAACATAGTGTTGCAATATCTTAACCTTCCTCAGGAAGTAAAGCAAATCTTGCTAGCCTCAAGGAAACCATCCATCAGACGTTCCTATGACTAAAAAATGGTGTAGATTGTCCACTTGGTGTTCCCAGAAGGATTTTAATCCCTTCTCAGCTCCTGTGGAAGCTCTCCTTCAGTATCTCAACCATCTTTTGTTCTCTGGTTTCAAAACGAACTCGGTGAGAGTTCACCTCAGTGCAATTGCTGCTTCTCACCATCCCTTGGTTGGGCAGCTTATCTCCTCACAATCCACGCTTGGGGAGCGTGGGTTCAGGGTGTTGCATGCAAGGTCAATTATTGTTGAGAGGTCATCAGGGGATGCTGACAGGGCTCTGTACAGTAGGTTCAGCTAGCCTCAAGGAAACCATCCACCAGACGTCCACCAGTCATAGGAACTCTGTGCTGTCCGGCGTGAACTCCTCTTCGGCCTACGCATTGCTCCGGCCCAGCCACTGCTCTCCCAGACGGGATCGAGCATGCTGGGGCAGGAAGCAGATGCCCAGAAGCCTGCCTGCCCAATCGGGGCAGCCCAGAGGACTGTAAAAGCAAGCGCTGTCCGGCGCACCCATGCCTGGCGGGCCCGCGCCTGAGGGCCTCGCCAGAGGGGCCTTTGGTGTGGCCCTTAGGCGGGGTCCTGTGACAAAGACGCCCCCATCCTTGCCAGAAGCTGACAGAACAACCAGACTCACGAACTGACCGTGTGTCACGAACCTGAACAGTTCAAGAGAACCCCTATCAGCAACGACGTGGACAAAACCTCAATGAGACGCAACGCCTCAGCAAAGTAGGTGGTCTAAGGCATACTATGTAACTACGTTAACATCGCATAAGCCCATGAAGGCTAGCTGCCGACCACACCTGCGCAACAAGCCTCGATTTACCACCTATGCTAATTCATGCGGTGCCTGTGTTATCTACCTGTACTAATTCACACTGTGCCTAGCTATATGCCTGTGCTAGTTCACTCTGTGCCTGTGGACTCTGCCTATGCTAGCTCATTCTGTGCCTGCGTTACCTGCCTGCGCTAGCGCAGAGGTGCCTAGTGTGCCTGCTTGCCCGTGCCTGTTGTACCTGCCTACCTTTGTTAGCATAATCTGACTACCTGATTTACCGGCCTGCCCATAGGAGTCTCCTAACCGCGGCAACAGTGCTGATACCCAAAATGACGCCCTCCTTCACCACCCTAATCTGCTGTTACCTCCTCTCTGGATGGCTCAGCAGTACAACAGCCTTATCTCCTACCTGCAACCACATACCAATCCTACAAAGCCATGGGAGGAGATGGTCCATCGCCCCCCATCACAAGGCAAAGGATGATATGTGCATCCAACACCCCCACTTACTACACATCGTGCTGCAATATGCCAAGAAAACCAAACGAGAGGAATACCCCCACTCCCAAAACCTAAAATGTGCCCTCATAAACGCACGCTCGATCCTCAAGAAATGGCCAGCCATCTCGGACATGATAACCCTCTATGACCTCGACATACTCCTGGTCACAGAGACATGGCTATCTAGTGATGATACGATCCTCCTCAACCAACTCATACCCACCAACGTTTTGATCCACACATGCCATAGGGACAGTCAAAGAGGTGGCGGCTTGCTCGTCCTCTTCAGAGAGAATCTCCAATTCAAACTATTCAACGCCACAGCACAATGCAACTGGACACAATCACCATAGCCAACAAGCAATGCTCCCTCAACCTACTGTACAGAGCCCCGTCAGCATCCCCTGATGACCTCTCAACAATAATTGACCTTGCATGCAACATCCTGAACCCACGCTCCCCAAGCTGGTTACTAGGCGACTTCAACCTGCCAGCCCTGCAAGACACCCAAGCCTCTGCCTTCCTCGAAGCAATCAAAGAACTAGGATACAAGCAACTAGTCAATGAACCTACCCACCTGAAAGGAAACAAGTTGGACCTGATATTCGCCTCACTGGCGGCCATCGACTCAACCCACGACCCCATACTGTCCATGACCACAGTCCCCTGGTCGGACCACAAACTAATCAGATTCCAAATACCCGTGCACAACTACTGCCACAAGAGCGCCAGAAGTCCAGCCAGCACCCCCAGAGCACCACCACAAAGATTCCGACCTTTTGACAAAGAAGTTATCTTGAGTAAAATCCTCCCGCTCCTCCCCTTGACAGCTCCCGGCCTTGATGATTTGATCTCAAGCTGGGATAATAGCCTCAGCTCTGTTTCTCAACTCCCACCCTCAGACAAGCACTCAAGGAAACGAGCCGCCTCATCCTGGTACTCCACGGAGCTACAAACGTCACTCCTCTGTCTAAGGAAGCTGGAAAGACGCTGGCGCCGGTCACGCTCCAATACAGACCTGACGGCATACAACTTGCACCTGACAAAGCACCGTGAATCAGTGACAGAAAAAATGAGACAATTCCAAACCGACATCCTGAAACGATCACTAAACAAACCACATGACTTGTTCAACCTTGTCAATAACTTAATAAAAGAACCAGCCCCCAACCAACATAGCGAGATCCAGTCCCAAGAATTTGCGGACTACTTGCAATCAAAGTTATGCCAGACCAACAAAGCCACAGCAGTCACCACCTCACACGAGTCCCCCCACCCAGCAGCACTGACCACCTTCTCCACCCCTTCTAAGAAAGGCATTGAGGACACCATCGCTGCTATCAACACCACCACTGCACAAACCGACCACTGCCCGGCCTTCTGGATAAAGGCTCTACGCAGCGAATTTAGCCCATTCATAGCCAGAATCATGGACCTGTCATTCTCAACAGGCTCGTTCCCGAAAAGCCTCAAACACACATCTATCAGACCTCTGCTGAAAAACAACAAACTGGACCCCCAGATGGTTGAATCGTACTGGCCTATATCAAGCATACCACTACTGGCCAAGATAATTGAAAAAGAAGCCCAACGCCAAATACAATACCACATCGAGACCGCTGCTCCACTAGACCCCTGCCAACATGGATTCAGAGAGTCCCACAGTGTCGAAACACTCCTCACCACCCTCTTTAATAACATAATGGCTGGAATCAACAACACCCGACAAGGGGTTGCCCTCATCTTTCTGGATATAGCCGCTGCATTTGACTCAGTAAGCCACGAGCTCCTCCTGGTGTGACTTAAGGAGAAGGGTATTCGTGATGCAGCCCTAAATTGGTGCTAGTCTTACCTGTCTGACAGAAGGCAGCACGTACGATCCGGCGCCACAACATCAAAACCATTCCACCAGTGGCAGGGTGTACCGCATGGATCCTCCCTCTCCGCCCTGATGTTCAACATATACATGCAGCCCATCTGCACCCTTATCTGATCATTCAACATCGACTGCTTGATATATGCCGATGACGTACTGCTTTACATGCCATTCTCAACTGACCAGCCAGACCTCTCCCCACTGACAAGTTGTTTTATTTATTTTATTTTATTTAACGGTCTTTTCTATACCGCCCCTTCCAGAGATCAGGGGCGGTTTACATTGAACATTAAACAGAACAATTGTATACTTCTGTATACATTTACAAGGAACATTATGCTTTAACTATATACAGGTGTACTTACAGGGAACATATTTTGAACAACAACATTTTGAACATATTTTGAACATTAACTATAACAGAGTTTTTCAAACTATTTACAAGTTATATACATGGAGCGCATCTTAGTTAGTTACAGTGGTGAAATAGTCAACTGTTTGAGTGGTTCATTAGCGTGTTGTGTGGGGTTAGTGAAATTTCCTGTGTTAGTCATTTGTTTTGACACCGTAGCCAACTGGCTCCAGTCTCAAAACCTTCGAATACAGCACAAGAAGACAGAAGTCCTCTTTATCACGAGGAACCACAACTTCACCCCTCCAGCCTCCTTAAAGGTCAAGGATGCGGAGCAAATAACTAAACCCACAATCCGCTACCTAGGAGTCACACTAGATCAACGCCTTGACATGAAGGCCCACATAAGCAACACAGTAAGAGCAGTCTACCACAAGATTCGGACACTCAGGCACCTGCGCCCCTTGCTTGAGCCTGATGACTTCTGGACAATATATCAAGCGCTGGTGATCCTGCATTTCGATTACGCAAATGCAATTCTACAAGGTCTCCTGCAATCCACTCCAGCTCACAATGAACGCTGCCGCCAGAGTTCTACACGGTGCCTCTAGGAAGGATCATGTGACACCCATCCTGAGACATCTACACTGGCTCCCCATTCAAGGCAGAATCTCGTTTAAATCCCTACTACTGACATTCAAGGCCATCAACAAGGTCTCCTCCACCTCTCTCATGGAGCTTATCCATCCAACGCCCTCTAACAGATCCAGAAGAACCACAACAGGCAATACCCTGGTAATACTGAAGGAAATAACACAATGCACCCAGGCAACGACAAACAGGGCATTTAAGTTCTATGCGCCCAGATGCTGGAACGCCCTACCACCCAACATACGTGCAATCTCCGACCTGGCCCATTTTAGAAAGGCATTGAAGCATCACCTCTTCCTCAAACACTATTCAGATGACAGTGCACAAAGAACCACCCCCCTCCCCCATGCACACCACACTAAAACACACAGCAAGTGATGTGGCATCCATACCCATGGGCACCATCTTCAACTATGCTTACTTGTATATATCATGTATATATCCCTACCCTGGTAAAGCGGAGACAGCCTTGATTATACGCTCCTTGTAAACAGCAGCATGTAAATACACTCTGTGAATATATGTATATAAGCTTTGTAAATAGTTACCCCAGCGATGTCCAAGTTATAGTACCTGTTTCTCTGTAAATACAGCGCAGCTCAGTCTGCAATGTATAATCTACTGTTGTATGTAAACCGCACTGATATTAAATAGTGCGGTATAGAAGAAATATTAAATAAATAAATAACCACTTTTACTAATCTAAATATGGGAAAAATCAATGAAGGCAACTCAGCATCTTACACTAAGTGGGATTTTGCAAAGCTATTTATATCTAAATGTTACTAATTAAATACAGAGACCACAATCTTTATTTATTTTCAGTTTGGAGGGTGAAATCAACAACTAGGGATTAGGGAGGATAGCTCCCTTAATCCCTTTTGTAAAAAAATAGTCAAAAAGAACACTTTGTAAAATCTATAAATGGCAGGGAGCAGCTGTAAATCCCAGTGTGAATTTTTTTTGCTATACACATACATCCCATTATGAAATAGGGAATATATACCATGCTCAAGCCATGCCTTCAACAGGACCCCTTACAATCTTCTCTCCTCCTCCAAGCTGACTACCTGTTCCTCTGATCCTATCCCAACCCATCTACTAAGCTCTATCTCTTTTGCAGTCATAACTTCCATCTGTCATATCCTTAACTTATCGCTTTCCACTGCAACTGTTCCTGTGGCCTTCAAACATGCTGTGGTTACACCTCTTCTCAAAAAGTCTTCACTAGATCCTACCTGTCTTTCCAGTTATTGATCTATATCTCCCCCCCCCCCCGACCTTTACTTCAAAACTACTTGAACGAGCGGTTTACCACCACTGTCTTGACTTTCTTTCCTCTTATGATTGGACCCACTGCAATCTGGCTTTCATTCTCTACATTCTACAGAAATGGCTCTTGCCAAAGTCTCCAGTGACTTGCTCTTCGCTAAATCCAAAGGCCTCTAGTCAATTCTCATCCTTCTTGACCTTTCTGCTGACCTTCTCCTCGATACCTTGTCCTAACTTGGATTTAGGGACTCTGTTTTGTCCTGGTTTTCTTATCTCTCCCATCACACTTTTAGTGTATGTTCTGGTTGTTCCTCCTCAACCACCATCCCACTTTCAGTTGGCCTCAGGGCTCTGTTTTGGAACCTCTCCTTTTCTCTCTCTACACTCGGTCCCTTGGGGCACTTATTTCCTCCCATGGTTTTCAGTACCATCTTTATGCTGATGATTCTCATATCTACCTTTCTGTACCTGTCATCTCTCCAGGAATACAGGCTCAGATCTCTGCCTGCTTGTCCAACACTGCTGCCTCACCACCATCTGAAACTGAACAAGGCCAAAACCGAGTTCCTTCTCTTTCCCGCTAAACCCACTTCCCCCTTCCTCCCTTCTCTATTTCTGTGGATAACACTACATTCCTCCCTGTTTCCTCAGCTCGCAACCTTGGGGTCAACTTTGACTCTACTCTCTCTTTCTCTCCACACATCCAACAGATAGCTAAAACCTGTTGCTTCTTCCTCTATAACACTGGTAAAATTCATCCCTTCCTTTCTACACACACTACTAAGACACTTACCATTTTTAGTCACCTCCCGTCTAGACTATTGAAACCTCCTCATTGCTGGTCTCCTTCTGAATCATCTCTCTCTCCTTCAATCTGTTCAAAACTCAGCTTTGCAGCTAATCTTCTGCCAGCCTCGATATACTCATATAACCCCTCTTCTCAAGTTGCTTCACTGGCTCCCTATCCATTTCTATCCAGTTCAAACTTCTCCTAATGACCTATAAGTGCACTCAGTCTGCTGCTCATCACTACCTTTTCTTTCTTATCTCTCCCTAACCCCTCCTTGGGAACTGCCAGATCTCTTCTGTCTTTGCCCTTCTACTGCCAACTCCAGACTTTGATCCTTCCACCTTGCTGCTCCTTATGCTTGGAACAAACTACCCGAGTCTGTGCGTCAGACTTCATCTCTGGCCCTTTTCAAATCCAGGCTGAAAACTCACTTCTTCAAGGCTGCTTTTGTATCCTGATCTGCTTAGTCTCCTAGGTGTTTCCTTACCATTCCGCTAGATATATCCTTGTCCTCAGCTGTTGTGCTATCTGTCTTAACTAGATTGTAAGCTCTGATGAGCAGGGATGATCTTTTATATGTCTGTACAGCGTTGAATATGCCTTGTAGTGTTATACAAATGATAAGTAGTAGTAGTAATTTCTATATATTAAGGACATCCATGTGTAAATTGAGCCCTTTCTAAAATTTCCATTTACATGTGGGTGCTGTTTCCACATGGAAATGCCAGAATTTCCATGTGAAAATTGCAAATAAGCCTGCTATATTAACTCCCTATATCCCCAGTCCTTGATAAAGGTAGCTAAAGTGGCAATATAAATGTTAAGCAAAGCAGGACCCAAGACTGATCCTTCTAGCATATTACAAGGCAATGCATAAGCACCTGAAATGTGTTCACCTATCTGGACTCAAAAAGAACATTCTAACAAGTAAGACTTAAACCAGTCTAAAGCTAGCTGAGCGAGGCCACTTTTATGCACTCATGACAGGAGGATAGAGTGATTCACTATGTCAAATGCTACACTCAGATCCAGTTGAATCAATAATATATCTTTTCCAGAGTCTAAGAAAGCTAGATTCTCATTCAGCTTTACTACTAGTGCTGTTTCTGTGTTGTGGATCTTCCTAAACCCAGACTGTTTAGGATGAAAAGAATTAATTGAATCTAGGTGATTGATCAGATGTTGGGCTACTATCTTCCTGGTAATTTTTGCCAAGAAAGGAAAGTTTGGAATAAGAGGGTGACTAGAAAGAAATTATAGGTAGACTTTTTTAGTACTGGGTAAACTATACAGGGTGGCCCAAAAAAAGTGAGAACATCTCGTAAATTGAAAGCTTAAATAGTTTACTTATTTACCTTTTTTAGTTATATAATGTCTTTATTTCGACAATTTCCGGTCACCATCTTTTTTTTCAATTTGTCAATCGTTTACATCTGTCTTTTTGAATTTTTAAATAACTTATATGCTATGAGATGTTCTCACTTTTTTTGGGCCACCCTGTACATGCTTCCTTTGAAGTGGTACACATCCTGAATTTAAGCTACCATTTATAATAGTTAATACTGTAAATGCCAGGGTTGGTAATAGGTCCTTTATTAAAATGGTGGAATTATTTCTGTTGAAGAAGATGGAAGGCTCAGGGAATTAATAAATTCTTCTAAGTCTTTTCCATATCAAATGCTGAATTTGTTAACAGGCTTCTGCCTAACCCTGAAACCCTAGTAGAGGGTTCCTCAGATAACAAAGTAGAATAACAAGATAGTTTTGCCAGCTGGCTCTGGACTCTCTTGAAATGTAACACCAATATAACTGTCAGCTTATCAAGCAGTGCTTTAGCAAACAAATCTGCAGATTGATTGAACACAGTATTTTGAAGCAAAGAGTAAAGTGTCCCACAATATGGAATAACTGTTTACAATAATTACCCTGTGTGTGAATTAAAGAGATATATGACTTTGTAACAAAGATTAATATTGTGATTGGAGATGCTTTTTTTAAGTGCTGTCAACCCAGCAGCCCCTGGGTTTTCTTGGCAAGATATTTATTTATTTACATTCTCTTATATACCGCGCTATTCTGCATCAGTGCAGTTTACATTGAACAAACTGAAATTACATTGAACAGGGCATTATAACTTGGAGATAACTATTTTACAGGGAACATGATGCCAGACTTTTCTTCCAAGGCAAGGGAGGGTAAAGTGAATTGCTCAAGTGACAAGGTGTGCTAGTGGGAATAGAACACCAATCTACAACTACTACTACTGAGCATTTGTATAGCACTACAAGACATATGCAGCGCTGCACAGACATGTAAGAGACGGTCCCTTCTCATCAGAACTTACAATCTAGTAAAGACAGACAGCATAGTAGGTGTAGACAGGGATACATCTAGGGAAAATGGCAAGGAAACAGAATCTGCTGGGTATGAGGTTGGTGCTCTAACCATTAGACTACTCCCCTCTAAAGATAATTATAGTGACTTAAATTAGAAAGAGTATTATGTTTGTGCCAGAGACTCTCAGCTACGTGTAGAGCTCTTCTAAACTTATGTAATTTTGAATTGAATCAGGAGTTAGGAAATACTTAGCCAAAAAAAGTGCTATCTCACAGAGCTAGGTTTCTTCCACAGAGGAAGACTTTGGTTTATGCTGGCATTCTTTAATAAAAAAAATCCTTATGCTATTCAATGAATATTATGACCAACATTGGTCATCTCTCAGCTCTCATTTGTTGGTTTTACCAAATGTTAGGCATAATAAGGAAATAAATGGAGAATAAAACCAAGGATATTATAATGCCTCTGTATTGTTCCATGGTGCGACCACACCTTGAATATTATGTGCAATTCTGGTTGCCAAATCTTAAAAAGGATATAGCAGAATTAGAAAAGGTACAGAGAAAAGCAACAAAAATGGTAAAGGGGATGGAAGGAAACCCCAATGAGAAGAAGCTTAAAAAGTTAGGACTCTTCATCTTCGAAAAGAGATGGCTGAGGGGGGATATGATCGAGGTATATAAATTGATAAATGGAGTAAAACAGGTAAACGTAGATCGAGTTGTTTACACCATCAAAAAGTAGAAAGATTAGAGGACACACAATGAAGCTACAATGTAACCCATTTATGACTAATAAGAGAAAATATTTTTTCACTCAATGCGTAATCAAACTCGCATTCGTTACTGGAAGATATAGTAAAAGTTGTTAGTGTAGCTGGGTTTAAAAAAGGTTTGGACAAGCTCCTGGAAGAAAGGTCCATAAACCTTTATTCTCCAGGACCAAGCAGGAAGTAAGTCCTCACATATGGGTGTCATCGGCGCCGATGAAGCCCCAGCGGAGCATTTCCCCAGCTTTCTATGAAAGCCTTTGGGAATGCAGGCACGCATGCGCTCTTCCCTTCCCGCCTAAAGGTGCCATCTTACCTCAGTCTCTTTTTTTCCGTGAAGCCCACCAGATGTGTGTCCAGTTTTTCCGAGTTAAAATTAGATTTTTCAGCGATTTTTTTTCTCTTTTTTCTACCGATTCGACGCCGGTTCCCCTCCCGCCGGGTTCGGTAAACCGGAATCGAGCCCGATTCTTCTTTTTCGGTTTTTGCCCTTAGTGGCTGGCGTTTGCGCCCTATTTTCACCTTTTCCCTGGAAGGCCGGTCCTTCGACCTCGCGGGGACTCTTTTTTCCCCGATGGCTTCCAGTAGTTTTAAGAAGTGTGATAGGTGTAAGAAACTAATGTCTCTCACCGACACACACGACTGCAGCCTTCGGTGACTCGGCCCCGACCACAATCCTAAGTCGTGCGGGGCCTGTGGAAAAATGTCTTCCAAGGCACTACGAAGTCGCCAGCAGCAGAAATAAAGGCTTTTCTCGGACTCAGCCTCCGGCCGGGCCCGGACCTCGTCTGAGGCCTCGACATCTCGGGATTCCGATCCTGAGCGCCGTCGAAGCTCCTCGGACAGGGGCCCCCGACCGGGAATGCAAGAGGAAGAAACGGCTCGCGTCGTCAGAGGAGGTCACTGGCTCCTCGAGGGCCAGGTCTAAGACCCCCGACCGTCGCCCCGGGCCCGTGGAATCGGAGAAGCCTGCCAAAGTTCATCGTATGGAGCTGGAGTCTGCTGGACACATAAGCCCCGTAGTCCTCGTGGACTCTCCTCCTAGGGAGCCGATGTCGGACCCGGCGCCGCCGGGGCCCGAGTCGGTGGCTGCTGTGTCTCCCAAGCTGAGTCTCAGGATGACAGCCTTGGAGAGCAGAATGTCTGCCTTCATGGAGCAGCAGCAGGGACTGATGGCCAGCCTGTCTGGGGCATCTGCCCCGACCACCGGGACATCAACGTCGAAGTCGACCCCGGAGACCGAGCCGATACTCGAGTCCATCGTGGCTCAGAGTCGACCTCGGTCGCCGTCTCCCTAGACCTCCCGTTCAGGACCGAGAGCGTCAACGCCGGTGCTCCAGGGCCCCACGGGGTCGGACCCCGACTCTTCCTCAGAAGAGTCGGCTTGGGAGACGGAGAACGAGGAGTCTCCTGATACCTTTAAGACTCGGTGCGTCCCTTTGGACTCACCGCAGTCTGAGCCCCGGAGTAGGTCCCCCACGGAGGACACCCGGTTCTCGGAGTTCGTCCGGGATATGGCCACTGCCTTGGCTTTTCCGGCGGACCCCGAGGAAGAGCCTCGAGCTGAAGAGCTCGAGGCGCTGCAGTATGACTCTCCTCCGAAGGAGGCCTATACTGTCCCGGTTCCTCCGATGCTGGAGCGGCTCCTCTTCCGTATGTGGGAGGCATCGGCCTTGGCGCCGGTTCTTAGCGAGCGAGTCGATTCGATCTATCGATTCCGGAAGAGCCCTGGCTTTCAGAGGGCACAGCTACCACACCATTCCATGGTTGTGGAATCGGCCATGCATTGTCTGAAGAGCCAGAAGATGCACTCCGCGGTGCCTCCTGGCAGAGAGGCCCAGAACCTCGATGGTGTCAGTAGAAAGTGCTTTCAGGGCTCGATGCTTGCTTGCCGTGTCCAGTCTTACCAGCTGTACATGGGCATGTACTTGTGGGATCTGGCCAAGGAGTTGGCCGGATTCTCTGCTGGTCTCTCCGGGGAACCCTTGCAGAGATTTAAGTCCTTGTCCTCAGGGATTCGGGACTGCTCAAAGTTCATGTCCCGTGCCGCCTACGATGGCTTCGAGGCTTCAGCCCGAGTTGCGGCAGCCGGCATCGCAGCTCGACGCCAGTCATGGCTGCAGTCATCGGACCTCGAGCCATGGGTTCAGGACAAGTTGGTCGATGTCCCTTGCCGAGGTGAAAACCTTTTTGGCAAGCCCATGACCGAGAAGGCCGCTCAGCTCGAGACCGAGCACCTCACACGGACAAGGCTGTCGAGGAAGACCTCTGCCCCTTCTCATAAAAAGAAGGGCTTGGGTAAAAAGCCATTTTACCCGAGGAAGGGCACTGCCTACAAACAGTACCCACAATATCAGGCTGCCCAGGCTGCCCCCCAGGGTCAGCAAGCCAAGGGCCAGGGTAATGGGCCCCGTAGGCAGAGGACCCCCAAGTCTCAGGCCCCTGCTACCACTCAGCAGGGTGGGGGCTTTTGACTCCTTGAGCATAGCCTCTCCTCCACTGCTCTCCCAACCCTGCACAGGAGGTCGTCTCGCCCTCTTTTCCCACCAGTGGCCCCTTATCACCGGGGACAGTTGGGTGTTGGACATAGTCCACAAGAGTTATGCCCTGCATTTTCACCAACTGCCTCCACCATATTTTCCAGGGGAGCCTCCAAGGCCTCACCTGCACACAGACCTTCTCCTGCTAGAGCTTCAAGGTCTGTTGGTGGACAGGGCGGTGGAGCCTGTGCCTCCCCACTTACAAGGTCACGGTTTCTACTCCAGGTACTTCCTGGTGCCCAAAAGAACCGGTGGCCTTCGACCCATTCTGGACCTCAGGAACCTCAACCAGTTCCTAGTGAAGGAAAAGTTCAAGATGCTTACTCTTGGAACCCTTCTGCCCTACCTCTAGCAGGGAGATTGGCTATGCTCCTTAGATCTAAAGGATGCGTACACTCACATCCTCATCCATCCAGATCACAGAAAGTACCTCAGGTTCATTGTGGGAGGAAACCATTATCAGTACAGAGTGCTGCCTTTCGGCCTCACCTCCACCCCCAGAGTCTTTACAAAGTGCCTGGCGGTGGTGGCGGCCTACCTGAGAAATCAGGGAATCTTTGTCTTCCCCTAACTGGACGACTGGCTCATCAGGGGTCAGACATGTCAAGAGACCAATCATGCCACCCTCAGGACTATTGCTCTTTTACAACCCCTGGGGTTTGTCATAAACTTCGCAAAGTCCACTTTGCTCCCCTCCCAGAACTTGGAGTTCATAGGGGCAAGGTTGGACTCTCTCCTGGCAAAGGCATTCTTGCCAGAAGACAGAGCCCAAAGGTTGATGGCCTTGGCAAATCAGTTTCTCTGCAAGTCCCTGGTCTCTGCCAGACTCTGCCTGAGGCTTCTAGGCCACATGGCTTCGACAGTGCATGTGACTCCCAATGCCAGGCTCCATATGAGGCCTGCACAGTAGTGTCTTCGGGCTCAGTGGTCACAGGCCACAGGCAGCCTCAGCGACAGAATAAGGGAGTCCAGATCTTTTCTGCACTCCCTCAACTGGTGGCAATACCCACCCAATCTGCTGAAAGGGGTGCCTTTTCAGATTCCAGGGTACACAGTAGTGCTAACAACGGATGCCTCCCTACAAGGCTGGGGAGCTCATTGTCTGGGAAAGTGCACCCAGGGCCTCTGGTCTCCCTGGGAAGCTGCACAGCAGATCAATCTTCTCAAACTCAGAGCTATTCGATTAGCACTCAAAGCTTTCTCTCCTACCCTGGCTCATCAATCTGTCCTGATTCAGACAGACAATCAAGTAGCCATATTTTATGTGAACAAACAGGGTGGAACTGGGTCCAGGATCCTTTGTCGGGAGGCTCAGGACCTTTGTTCATTTGCCCTCAAGCACAACATGCTCCTCAAGGCTGTGTACCTCCCAGGCCAGGACAAATACCTGGCGGACAGGTTAAGCAGAATACTGCAGCCACACGAGTGGCAGCTACATCCTTCAGTGGTTCAGAAGATCTTCCTAAAATGGGGTCTCCCTTTGATAGATCTCTTTGCCAGTCCCATGAACAAGACACTGCCAAAGTTCTGCTCCAGACAACCGCATCCTCTGCAGATAGCAGTGGATGCTTTTCTGATATCCTGGTCTCAGGGCCTCCTGTATGCGTTTCCTCCCATGCCCTTGGTGGCCCGAACTCTCTTCAAGGTTCTTCAGGACAAGGCCTCAGTCCTGCTGGTGGCTCCCAGGTGGCCGAGACAGCCTTGGTTTCCTCTTCTGCTTCAACTGGCGGTGGATCCGCCACTACCTCTGGGGTTGCAACCCGACCTTCTCTCACAGGAGCAGGGTTCCCTTCTGCACCCCAATCTCAGAGCTCTCAATTTGATGGCCTGGAGGCTGCAAGGGTAGTTTTGGCTCCCTGGGGCCTACCTCAGGAAGTTGAGGATGTTGTCCTAGCCTCTAGGAAACAGTCCACTAGGAAAACCTATGCTCTCAAATGGAAAAGGTTTTCTGTGTGGTGTCAGCTACGTACAGTAGATCCTTTCTCCTGTACTGTACCAGTAGTGCTTCAGTACTTACTGCACTTATCAAATCAGGGACTTAAGTCCAATTCTGTTTGGGTCCACCTCTCAGCTCTAGCAGCTCACCACTCACTGGTGGAAGGAAATTCTCTGTCTGGTCACCCCTTGGTGTCCCGCTTTCTCAAGGGCTTGCTTTTGCTCAAGCCTCCCATCCGTCCTTCTGCCCCTGAGTGGGAGCTGAATGTGGTCTTGCAGCAGCTTACTCGCCCACCTTTTGAGCTGATGGTTACTTGTTCACTACGCTTCCTCACCTGGAAGACACTCTTCCTGATAGCCCTTACCTCAGCTAGGCAAGTGAGTGAGCTTCAGGCCCTGGTCTGTGATAGGCCTTACACCAGGATTTATGGGAACAGGGTGGTCCTTAGGACTCATCCCAGGTTCCTCCCTAAGGTTGTCTCCTCTTTCCACCTCAACCAGGAGGTGGTTCTTCCAACATTCTTCCCTAGGCCTCATGCTAGCCAGGCTGAAGCAGTCCTGCATACCCTGGACTGTAGGAGGGCCTTATCCTTCTACCTTGACCGTACGCAGGGGCATAGAAGGGCTACTCAGCTCTTCGTATCCTTTGACCCCAATAGGTTGGGGCTGGCTGTGTCCAAGCGTACCTTGTCCATCTGGGTAGCTGACTGTATCACCTGGGCTTACA
The DNA here is from genome assembly GCA_033557465.1 of Ichthyophis bannanicus. Taxonomy (NCBI): domain Eukaryota; kingdom Metazoa; phylum Chordata; class Amphibia; order Gymnophiona; family Ichthyophiidae; genus Ichthyophis; species Ichthyophis bannanicus. The sequence continues at coordinate 935,019,050 of CM066033.1, read as the reverse complement.
AGGCGGCTGACCTTCCTTTGCAGGGTAGGGTCACGGCCCATCGTGTCAGGGCAATGGCTGCCTCAGTGGCTCATCTCCGCTCTGTGCCCTTGGTAGACATCTGCAGGGCTGCAACTTGGTCTTCAAGCCAGACGTTTGCAGCCCATTACTGCCTGGAGAGGGAGTCCCGTAGGGACAGTGCTTTTGGCCAGGCAGTACTCCGCAATCTCTTTGAGGTTTAGGCAACTCCTGCCCTCCTTTCCTCTGTGGGGCTACCGGTGGAGGTTGTGTCCTTAAAAGCCTTTCTTTGCTGCTGAGACTAGAGGGAGTTCTCTTGTTCAGCCTGGGTTCCTCGGTAGCCCAGAGCTTGGGAGTCACCCATACGTGAGTACTGACTTCCTGCTTGGTCCTGGAGAAAGAGTAGTTACTCACCTGTAACAGGTGTTCTCCAGGAGCAGCAGGAATCAGTCCTCACAACCCTCCCTCCTCCCCTTGGAGTTGCAGTTGTACATCGTTTATTTTTCATTTTTGTGTGCTGTTCTTAGCTATGTCATTTGACTGAGGTAAGATGGCACCTTTAGGCGGGAAGGGAACCACGCATGTGTGCCTGCATTCCCAAAGGCTTTCATAGAAAGCTGGGGAAATACTTCGCTGGGGCTTCATCGGCGCCGATGACACCCATATGTGAGGACTGATTCCTGCTGCTCCTGGAGAACACCTGTTACAGGTGAGTAACTACTCTTTAAAGAGGGACCAGGAAATTCTCTGCCTACCCCAGGACGAACAATGTGGAAGCTGTGGACTTTGGGTACCTGCCAGCTACTTGTGACCTGAATTGTCCACTGTTGGAGATAGAATACTGGGCTTGATGGACCTTGATCTGACCCTGTATGGTATTTCTTATGTTCTTATGTTAGGAGAAGTTTGAACTGGATGCAGAAATGGATAGGGAGTCAATGAAGTGACTTGAGAAGAGGGGTAATATGAATATGACGAGGCTGGTGGAAGATTAGCTGCACAGCAGAGTGTTGAACGGATTGAAGGGGAGAGAGATGATTCAGAAGGAGACCAGGAAGGAATAGGTTACAATAGTCGAGACAGGACATAATTAAAGAGTGGATAAGTGTCTTAGTAGGAAAGGAAAGGGTGGATTTTGAGTGGAATGGGTGGATTTTGTTGATGTTATAAAGAAACAGAAAGTCTTAGCTATCAGATGGATGTGTGTGGAGAAGGAGAGAGAATAGTCAAAGACTGTGAGAAGAGTCAAAGGTTGTGAGCTGAGGAAACAAGAGGATATATAATTTATACAAATCAGATCGATGTTTTTAAAGTCCATAGTTATATAGGGGAGACCCAATCACAAAACAAAACTTCAGAGTGAAAAAAGACCGACAGATTAGCAATAGATGTTCTTCTCTATCAATGCATGCTGTTGTTGTTGTTGTTAAGTGCCATCGAGTCAGTGTCGACTCATGGCGACCCTCTGGATAGTTACCTAAATTGTGTTCGGTCTTCAAAGGCCAATTATACTGATAATGGTGAAGATATCACTGATGTCTCCTGACCATTTTATTAAACAAACCTTTGTTAGCTGTTCAGACTCATACATTTGTATGGAAAATTCAGCCAGTAGAGGAGCTGATCTAATTAGCCAAGCATTAGAATGCTTTGTGATCGTTCCATGGTGAGACCGCACCTTGAATATTGTGTGCAATTCTGGTCGCCATATCTTAAAAAGGATATAGCAATTTTAGAAAAGGTTCAGAGAAGAGCCACCAAAATGGTAAAGGGGATGGAAGGCTACTCCTATGAAGAAAGGCTAAAAAGGTTGGGGCTCTTTAACCTGGAAAAGAGACGGCTGAGGGGAGATATGATAGAAGTCTATAAATTAATGAACGGAGTGGAACGGGTAAACGTAGATCGATTGTTTACCTTATCAGAATATAGAAAGACTAGGGGACATGCAATGAAGCTACAGGGTAAACTATTTAAGACTAATAAAAGAAAATATTTTTTCACTCAACGTGTAATCAAACTCTGGAATTTGTTACCGGAGGATGTAGTAAAGGCTGTTAGTGTAGCTGGGTTTTAAAAAAGGTTTGGACAAGTTCCTGGAGGAAAGGTCCATAAACCATTATTAAGAAGGGACCCAGGATATCAATGCTTGAACCAATACAAGCATTGTGGAACCTGTGTCCCTTGGGGAAACTGCTAGGTACGTATGACCTAGATTGGCCACTGTTGGAAACAGAATACTGGGCTTGATGGACCTTGGTCTGACCCAGTATGGCATATCTTATGTTCTTATGTTCTTATGTTGTGGAGCTTCAGTGCACAATGTTCTAATGCACAAACCTAAAAATCCTTTTACTTTTGATGCAGTAAGATAGTGGCATGCAGATTAACATGACATTAAAAAATGTGCACTGACCGATAAAGCAGTACACACACACCGCTATGATAATCCGCAGTGGTTTGCTGTATTGGAAAGAATTGTTCCCCTTCCTCTCAGTTCACGAGCCAGACTCCACTCATGAACTAATAGAAAGGGGGACATTTTAAAAAAGCCTTAATTCCACGAGCCCCGTCCCTATCCCACTCATGCACCCACAAGAAGGGGAATGCTTATTTCCAATGCCCAAGACTCCACTCAACCTCCACCCTGAAAAAATTCCCTGGTATTCAAGTAGGCCCTAGAGCATCTGAGACCCACTCAAGGCCACTTGGTCCAGGGCAGCCCTGGCCCAGGCACCCCAAGACAGGGTATTCCTAGCCTAGGCACCCCAAGCCACAGCACCCCTGACTCAGGCACCAAGCATAGGAAGGCTATTGACCAGAGAGCCTCCATGCTGCTGGATCAAACTTCCCTGGACCAAATACTTACCTGGTCCATGGAGGCATCAGCAGTGTCCTCTTTGAGCCAATATTTTGGAAAATGACAGTGCCTGACCTTTAGCAGTACTTTTTCAAATACCTCTGGGTGCAAACTGGAGTGTTAGTTAATTGTTGGTTCATGTTTGGACTTGGATAGTTCCTCTCCTGTGATTTGCCAATCCAGAGGAGATTGATAGCAAGGGACAGAAGGTGACACTCAAGTGAAATTGACAAATTTATTCATCGCAGTGGATTTTGGTCTAATTTGCAAGCAGTATAGAATAAACTTCATATTTGTTTGAGGGAGGTGGGTTGGTTTACTTGGGTCCACATCTATTAAAGTGAGGGAGGGGGCAAGGAAAGGAGGATGGATCCTACAAATCAATTGAGATCTAGATAGGATAGGAATGAGTACATGTTGACAAAGAGGGTGATAGCTTGAGGGCAACTTATGAGGAAGGAGAGGGAGGAGTGGGGATGGATAGAGAAGAGACAATGGATGTGTATGAATTTAGAGTTTCATGTGACTTGTGCCAATATGATTGTGGTGGGCTTTGAAGTGTGAAAGAGTAGGGTGTTCTAGTTTGGAGGACCACTCACAATCAGTGGGTTGGTGGCTTCTGGTTGTAAGTCAAATGCCGAGTGGTAAAAAGTGTAGGTAGAGATATTTGCTGTATCTTGTTGAATATCTGTGGTTTAGGCTCACAAGTAAAAAGATATCAAGTACTTTGAATACTGCATAATCATAAATAAGTTCTAGCAATGCTCCAGGATGATACCAGGGATGCAAAGTTAAGGAGATGGTGAGTAGGCAGGTCTTCAGAGTGTCTGTAGTTAAAAAGGAAGCAGGAATTGCCATTTTGTTTCCTAAAGATGTTCCTTTTAAACTCCAGGACTCTGGCTGGCTTTATATAGTTCTGTCTGGGAAATTTTTTGATCAGCCAACTATGTTTTAAAATGTTTATGCTCCAATATATATAATCCTTTAAGCTTCCTTAGCTAATGTGCTGTCTACATTTGATCTTCATTTGCTTGTGCTAGGAAGCGATTGAAATCTGACTTGGATAGATCTTCATCTAGTGCTGTGGGGTTATATTGCATAGCCAGATGTCTGGCCCATTTAAATGAGAGGCTGGAACTGATAGGTGGAGTGTCCTTCATCCACATAAGCCTTATTACATGCTTCAGGGTAGAGCTCATATAATGATTTCTTAGAGAGCAGTCGCTTCTTTCCAAAAGTGGTGGAGGCTGTTATAGGCCCATTTGAAATGTCATTTGAGATGTCATTTGGGTGAACATTGGTTGAGGAAGGGGTGGTAAATACCTGTGGCTATGGAGATTCACACTGGGGTTGTATGAGGTTGAGGGATTTTGCCAGTGCTTAAGGCAGAGTGGGATGAGTTCCTCCAGAACAATAGGGCACATATCAGTGCCCCTGCCCTTTTCTGGAAAATTGCTAAGACAGTGTTAAGAGGGGATATAATTGCCTATAAAATTTAGAGAAAGAGAGTTATCAGATCACTAAGAGGTATTCTCTCCAGAATAAGGCCAACTTGTTGGTGTCCCAGGCAGTCTTAACAAACTAATTCACAAACAGGCCGACACAGAAAGCTGGCATTGAAGTTGTGCGCTATGAGCTGTGTATGTGTTTTTGTAACATGCTGATAGCACAAGACTTCAGCATCAGTATGCTGCAAAGAACGTGTATGCAAATGAGCTCTGTGCAAACCTTCTGTGTAAAGCTGAAAGGAGAGGAGCCAATGCATGCTCAAACAAGAGATGTGCTACAAGCGGTACTCACCCCATAATAACACAGGTACACTAAAAAAAAATTTTTTTAAACTGCCTCTAATGTTTCGATTGATTTTTACGTTTTTTGGTGCGCTGAATCCAAATCTGGTAACCAATTTGCTCCATCACGTACAGATGTTTTGCTACATTGGGTTAGCAGTTTGAGGTGAACGTTTCAGATTGAGTGTGATCGAGATAAAAGTTTCTTGGATGAATTCTTTATACTAATTGTTTAGTAGTTATTCAAATAAGAATAAAGAAAATTGTAACAAGGCAGCACATAAGAATAGAGTAATGTCAACAAAACACACTGTGATGGTAGCAAAATTGTCTGCACTTAAAACAGCCACATACATGTGCACAAACATAGAGCATATAAGAGCGAGGTTAGACACAAAGCAAAGCAAAGAAATGTGCAAAAAATGTTGTACAGGTATGTATGTAAGAATAGAAAACGCAAACCGCACCATTGCAATACATGAAGACAAACACCCGATGGTGTGAAAATAAAATTCTAATAAATGAGATCCGACACTGTGGTAATAACTAGCAAATTTTTATTTCAAAGTTTAGTAAAAACACGATATTTGTCAACACAGTTTAGATTTTAAAGTCATTCTTGGGTCAATCAATCTCCTGGTGGGCCCGTTTCTTCTTCCTCCGAATGCTTCTCTTGGTGCGCTGCTTGGGGTATTTTTCATCTGGGGTTTCCCGCAGCAGCAACCAGCAGAAATCAGCCATCATAGTGGTGTTCCATCTTCCTTGGTACCTTCTCTCTGCGTCCTTGATGTCCTGGTGAAACCTTTCACCTTGTTCTTCACTGTACGCCCCCAAGTTTTCGGGAAAGTAGTTCACATGGGAGTGCAAGAAATGGACTTTCAGGCTCATGTTACAGCCTTGTTCTTTGAAGGCATTGAGCATCCTGGCAACAATATCCTTATAGTTCTCATCCCGCCTGTTCCCCAAGAATTTGAGAACAACATCCTTGAAGGAATCCCAGGCTTCTTTTTCCTTCTCAGACATCGTTTCAGCGAATGCTCCATCTGAAATGAGTTTCCTTATATCAGGGCCAACAAACACTCCTTCCTTTAGCTTTGCTTCAGAAAGTCGGGGGAACTTTGAGCAAAGGTACCGAAAGCACTCACCATCTTTTGGAAGGGACTTGATGAATTGCTTAATGAGACCCAACTTAATGTGGAGAGGTGGTAATAGAATTTTATCACGAGGTACCAAGCTCTCATGAAGAACATTTTTCTCACCGGGTCTCAAATACTCCCGAATTGGCCAGTCTTTTTTCCCCCAGTGTAGGTCGCGGGCCCGGCTATCCCACAAGCAAAGGAAGCAGGGATATTTGGTGAAACCGGATTGCTGCCCTAATAGCATGGATAGAATTTTAAAGTCTCCACAAATCATCCACTTATGCTCATCATAACGAATCTTCTGAAGAATCAGGGCCAAATTCTGGTATTTTTCTTGGAGAATAACAGAGTGAGCAATAGGAACTGAAGCGAATGTGTTGCCATTATGAAGAAGAACACCTTTTATGCTGTCTTTTGATGAATCAATGAACAGCCGCCATTCAGCAGGATCATACTTGAGTTTAAACTTTTCCATCACTCCGTATATATCGTTGCAAAATACCAAATCTTCCTCTTTGCTGAAATACTTCAAAAATTGTGTCTCGCGGTTGCGGTACCAATAAAAAGTTGTTCCTGGTGACAATAGATTTTTCTGTTTAAGCCGAGAACCTAGCAGTTGGGCAGCATCTTTTGGGAGTCCTAAATCCCAGACTAAATCATTCAATTCAGCTTGAGAGAAAAGTTCAGGTTTCGGATCTGGTTCAGTTTCAAACTCGGAAGTACTGGACTCATCGGGAAAAGCCATCTGATGAGTCTCATCATGATCAGAACCGTCCACACAAATATGATCCAAAGATTTTGGTGGTTCAGGCACAGGTACTTCGTTGCTATGAGGCATAGGCCTAATTGCTGAGGGAAGGTTGTGGTAACTTATTACGTTCTTATTTTTTAAGTTGTATCCCTTCACAATGCAAGAGCAAAAATAGCAGTCACTGCTGTGGTCTCTTTGTTCACGCCACATCATAGGTATTCCGAAACGAAATGCTTGTTTTTTACCTTTCATCCATAAGCATAGATCTTCCTCACATGTCTTGCACACTTTGTGAGGAGCCCACGGTTTGTCTTGACCGCCTAACTTCAAACCGAAATAGGCGAAATATACTTTTTTAATAAATGCAGAAATGTTCCTCTGCCACTTTTTCACGGTATATTCCCCACAAATAAAACAAAAACTGTCCGGAGAGTTGACGCAACCTCTGGCTCTGTGAGCCATCACAAATACACAGCACTGCAAACTACAACTGTAGTGAACCACTTCGGAATAAAGCTGGATTACGACTGAGCAAACAAAAGGTAATAATGAACTTGCAAGAAACTGAAATTTGACAGGAACGTTCATGTATCGCAACCACCGTGTTTGAGCGAGCGAACAAGGCGAGGCGAACAGGAAAGAACATGCGCCAGCGCGAGTACTGGATTTAGCCCCCCGCCTCCCAATTGTCCTGTTAATGTATAAAATGAATACAAAACACTCTAAAATATCATGAGGGAGTGTTTCTAGTTAGTTAACCATTACAACCTCTATTTTGGGCCAAGAAAATAAACTGCAGTCGGCTAAGAAGAAATTATGTGAACATTCCTTATATGGGTAAGAAATCTAATTTTGCAAGAAAACATGACGTGATGGAACATTTTGGCTATTTTTCCTGGATTCAGCACCCCAAAATCTATAGGAATCAGTTGCAAAACTGGAGGCAGTTTTTTGGTAGTGTACCTGTGTAATCAATACTATGCCACCCAAAAACATTTTTTATGAAATCACAACAGAGACCTAAAATAAAAGATACATAATATAAATGAGTCCAAAAAACACACAAGGAAAAGAAGGAAAAAACATTTCTTCTTGAATGCCGAACTTTCACTTATATGCTGAAAATATAAACACAGAAAATTTTCACATCGAAGGTAACTGTTCATCAGTACATACCCTGAAACGGTCTTTCCCTACATGTACAAAACGTTTAAGCTACCTCAGATCAGGCATAGAGGTATTGGTCTTTTAACTCTCTCCTCAAGGCACCTCCCCCTCCAATCTCCCCTTCTCTTTCTGCCCAAAACCTAGCTGACTTTTTCTATAACAAAATCCACAAGATTACTCTCCAGTTCCCCTCTAGAACAACTTCATTTATGTCTTGATTAGACTGTAAGCTCTGAGAGTAGGGACTGTCTCTATCTGTTTGTACAGTGCTGTGTATGGCTTGTAGCACTTTATAAATGTTGAATAATAGTAGTATAGTAGTAGTGCCCTGGCTGTTTATATAATTCTCTATGCATTTCTCTGCATTGGGCACCAAACCTATTAGCATATTATTTTAATATATGCAGCTCATTTGCATATTATTTAAATACACTTTGCATTACTGTATGTGCATACTTTTCCTTTGCTGTTTACGCATTTGGTGTGATGGAACTTGTATAAGTTGCGTTATCTGCATGCAAAGGACGTTAGTCTTTCTGCATCGGACCAAAAGGGCTAGGAAATTCATTATGTATTACAAATTTCAGCTTTTCAAATATGGGGATAGGACTGGTAAGCTCCTGTCTTTCTGCCTAAGGGACTGGCAAGGTTCTCAGTATATAGTGGCAATCAGAGGTCCCAGGAAGCAATGTCAGACTTCCCCAGAGATCTTTATTAAGTACTGTCAGACACTATTTGGGGGAACAAGTGGATGGGTGGCAGACAGACCCATTATTTAGGGGAACTGGTGGATGAGCAGAAGATGAAGAGTTCCCATGTAACACAGAGGCAGATGAATCAATTTAATGCCTCTATAACAACAGATTAAATCCATCTGGAATTAAAATAGCAAAGTGTTGTAAGATATGTTCAGCAGTGACTTTTATACAATTCTGCAAGAGAAGATTTGCTTGCTAACTGATTTCTTCAATTATCTGATATTTTGGACACATTTTCAATAATGACTCAAATAGTGCTTTCATATCTGTAATCCCCAAATTGGGGAAGGGTCCACTTCCCCCAAGTCATATCGCCCAATCTCACTGCTGAAATTTGATCTCAAGTTGTTGACAAAGGAGATAGCAGGTAGGTTGGCGAAAGTATTTCTTATGTTAATCCAGGAGATGCAAGTGGATTTTGTACAAGGCTGCCACTTGGCAGGTAATTTCCCTAGGATCCTGGCCTCTATAGAATACATGTCATGGATTAAATTGAGCTCTATGCTAACTTTATATGCAGGGATAGTGTTTGACTGGGTACACTGGGAGTATTTCTTTTTGGTCCTTGAAGAATTTGGGTTAAGGGGGAGATTTCTAAAGATAACACAGCTTCTATATTCTTTGCCTTAAGCCTCAATCTGCACAAATGGCTATATGAGATTTTGAGGGTTGTCTACTAAAGTGCGTGAGCTGCTACTGCAAGGCTAATGCAGATTTATTACCCTGCAGAAGCAGCTAATGCATGACAAAAGCAGATATCGCAGGCACCTTTCTGCATTAACTGCTTTTCGCACAGTGCTTTTTTACAGTGGCTGCCAAAATTGGGTCCAGTCATGGTCCATTGTATACCCTGCAAAAGGAAGGGCACTGAGGCGAGCAAGAGCACCCTCTTTGATAGTAATAACAAATATGGCCATGATCTTGCGATGATGCCCACTATTGTGAGGCTAGAGGGCAGACCCCTGTGAAATGGCCATTTTGAAAAGCCTGATGACAGGGGCAGGAGTGGACAGGACCACTTCTATCTCCTGTTGTCACTGGACCAGCAGGAAAGAAGGTACACTTTCGGGGGGGTTGGGTGGTGGGTAGCCATGGGGGAACTGTCCAGGGAGATTGGTGCTGAAGGGGGAGGAGACTTATTTTTTTATATTCTCAGTGCTGCGGTTCTTTACCAACAATATTGTTTAAGGGGTGGGGGCCCAATCAGAGTATTAAGGAGAGGCATGGTAGTGATTGGGGCACAGAGCTAGTGAGAGTTCTGTGCACACAATCACTACTATTCTGTGTGGACAAGCAAGAATGAGTTCTCATGATGGGGTGACTTCTCTGACAGAGTCCTGTGTGGGAACACTCCCCAGCTCCTATTGGAAGCTTTTAGGAGGCTTTACTGCGCCTGTGTGCCTCCTTCCTGTTTGCCGCAGTGGCATCATCTTAGATTAGTCTTTCATTTTCCGCAGAGGTGCACGGATGTGTTCCAGTCATCCTCTATTTGGTAAAGTTTTTTTTCTTCACTATAGGGGTTTTTATGCTTTGAGTTTTTGCCTTTCGCCTGCCATCACAGTTCTCTTTTCTCTTTTAGGGGTTTTCTCCCTTGATCGTTAGTTTTTATTTATTTTTCCATGGTACCTCTGCCCCATTAGTGCCAGATATTACTTTCCAAAATCAAGCCATTTTGATTTTTCTGCAGCTATTTTCCTGGATGACATATCCCAGAAACCTGCCAGCGGATTCAAGAAGTGTACCGAGTTCTCTAGGACCATGTCCGCCATGGATGTACATACAGTTGTGATCAACATTATTGGCACCCTTGCATTTTAGGTATGTTGTGTGCAATATCTTGAGAAATAATTGAAATATTCCAACTGTCAACAGCCTTCCACCCAAGAGATCTGGGTTTGATTCCTACTGGCACTCCTTATGACCATGGACAAGTCACTTTACCCTCTATTGCCTTGGAAGAAAAGGCCTGACAATCTACCTCAAGTCATACCTTGCCAAGAAAAACCCAGGAGCTGCTGAGTCAGCATTGATGACAGACCTTAGAAAAAGTCATCATAATTTTTTAATACTATGTTTAAAGATATACAACAAAAAAAAAAGATGTCTGTGCAAATTAGACATAGTAATTTCTGAGAATAAAAAAACAAAATAAAATTTGACGGGATTAATGGCACCCTTCACTAATATTTGATTGTCCAAACCTTGGTAGTGATGACAGCCGTCAATGTTTTTTGTAGCCATCTATAAATTTCGTAATTTGTCTGCTGGTAATTTCTCCCACTCTTCAATTACGATTTGTTCCAGCTCATGAATGTTTCCAGGATTCCTTTTATCAATGGCAGATTTCAGCTCTTTCCAAAGGTTCTCGATTGGATTGAGATCAAGACTCATTACAGAACAGATAAAAACAGTCCGTTTTTTCCTTTTTAACCATTTTTTTTGTACTTTTGGATGTATATTTTGGGTCATTGTCCTGCTGGAGGACCCTTGACCTTCGACCCAGACCTAGCTTTCTGACACTAGGTAGCACATTTTGCTCCAAAATACCTTGATAGTCCTCTGACTTCATGATTCCTTTAATATGTTCTCCAGGACCAAGCAGGAAGTCAGTCCTCACATATGGGTGTCATCGACGCTGATGAAGCCCCAGCGGAGCATTTCCCCAGCTTTCCATGAAAGCCTTTGGGAATGCAGCACGCATGCGCGGTTCCCTTCCCGCCTAAAGGTGCCATCTTACCTCAGTCTCTCTTTTTCCGTGAAGCCCACTGGACGTGTGTCCTGTCATCCCAGATAAAAGTTTGATTTTTTCGGCGATTCTCGCTATTTTTTCTCCCGGTTCGATGTCGGTTCCCCTCCTGCTGGGTTCGGTACACCGGTATCGAGCCCGATTCTTCTTTTTCGTTTTTTGCCCTTCGTGGCTGGCATTCGCGCCCTTTTTTGCTTTTTCCCTGGAAGGACGGTCCTTTGACCTCGCAGGGACTCTTTTTTCCCCGATGGCTTCCAGCGGTTTTAAAAAGTGTGATCAGTGTAAGAAGTTGATGTCTCTCACCGACACACACGACTGCTGCCTTCGGTGCCTCGGTCCTGATCACGACCCTAAGACGTGTGGACCATGTGGGAAGATGTCTTCCAAGGCACTACGAAGTTGCCAGCAGCAGAAAGAAAGGCTTTTCTCGGACTCAGCCTCCGGCCGGGCCCGGACCTCGTCTGAGGCCTCGACATCTCGGGAGTCGGATCCCGAGCGCCATTGGGGCTCCTCGGACAGGGGGTCCCCCGACCGGGAACGCAAGAGGAAGAAGCGGCTCGTGAGGGCATCATCGGAGGAGGTCCCTGGCTCCTCGAGGGCCAGGTCTAAGACCCCCGACCATCGCCCCGGGCCCGTGGAACAAGAGAAGCCTGCCAAAGTTCCTCGCGTAGAGCCGGAGTCTGCTGGACATGTAAGCCCCGTAGTCCTCGAGGACTCTCCTCCCAGAGAGCCGACGTCGGGCCCAGCCCGACGTCAGGCCCACCGGGACATTGACATCGAAGTCGACCCCGGAGACCGAGCCGATACTCGAGTCCATGATGGCTCGAGGTCGACTTCGGTCGCAGTCTCCCTCGACCTCCCATTCGGGACAGAGGGCGTCGACGCTGGTGCCTCCGGGGTCGGGGCGGGTGCTCCAGGGCCCCGCGGGGTCGGACCCTGACTCCTCATTGGACGAGTCCGCCTGGGAGACGGAGGATGAGGAGTCCCCCGACACATTCAAGACTCAGTGCGTCCCGTCGGACTCACCGCAGTCTGAGCCCCGGAGTAGATCCCCTCCGGAGGATACCCAGTTCTCGGAGTTTGTCCGGGATATGGCCACCGCGTTGGCTATCCCAGCGGACCCCAAGGAAGAGCCTCGAGCCGAAGAGCTCAAGGCCCTGCAGTACGACTCTCCTCCGAAGGAGGCCTTTACTGTCCCGGTTCTTCCGATGCTGGAACGGCTCCTCTTCCGAATGTGGGAGGCACTGGCCTCGGCGCCGGTTCTGAGTAAGTGGGTCGATTCGATTTATCGACTCCGGAAGAGCCCTGGCTTTCAAAAGGCACAGCTACCACACCATTCCATGGTGGTGGAATCGGCCATGCATAGCCTGAAAAGTCAGAAGATGCACTCCGCTGTGCCCCCCCGGCAGGGAGGCCCGGAACCACGATGGTGTAAGCAGAAAGTGCTTCCAGGGCTCGATGCTTGCTTGCCGTGTCCAGTCTTACCAGCTGTACATGGGCATGTACCTGCGAGACCTGGCCAAGGAGTTGTCCGGGTTCTCCGCTGGTCTCTCCGGGGAGCCCTTGCAGAGATTCAAGTCCTTGTCCTCGGGGATTCGGGACTGCTCGAAGTTTATGTCCCGCACCGCCTACGATGGCTTCGAGGCTTAGGCCCGAGTTGCGGCACCCGGCATCGCGACTCGACACCAGGGAAGACTGCAGCAGTCATCGGACCTCGAGCCATGGGTTCAAGACAAGTTGGTCGATGTCCCTTGCCGAGGTGAGAACCTTTTTGGCAAGCCCATGGCCGAGAAGGCCGCACAGCTCGAGACTGAGCACCTTACAAGGACAAGGCTGTCCAGAAAGACCTCTGCCCCTTCTCACAAGAAGGCCTCGGGTAAGAAGCCCTTTTACCCGAGGAAGGGCACTGCCTACAAACAGTACCCTCAGTATCAGGCTGCCCAAGCTGCACCCCGGGGTCAGCAAGCCAAGGGGCAGGATAATGGGCCCTGTAGGCAGAGGACCCCCAAGCCTCCGGCCCCTGCTCCTACTCAGCAGGGTGGGGGTTTTTGACTCCTTGAGCGTAGCCTCTCAGTCCCTGCTCTCCCAACCCTGCACAGGAGGTCACCTCGCCCTCTTTGCCCACCAGTGGCCCCACATCACTGGGGACAGTTGGGTGTTGAACATAGTCCACAAGGGCTATGCACTACATTTTCACCCACTGCCTCCGCCATACTTTGCAGGGGAGCCTCCAAGGCCTCCCCTGCACACAGATCTTCTCCTCCAAGAGCTTCAAGGTCTGTTGGTGGACAGGGCGGTGGAGCCTGTGCCTCGTCACTTGCAAGGTCGGGGTTCTACTCCAGGTATTTCCTGGTGCCCAAAAGAACCGGTGGCCTTCGACCTATTCTAGACCTCAGGAACCTCAACAAGTTCCTAGAGAAAGGAAAGTTCAAGATGCTTACTCTTGGGACACTTCTGCCCTACCTCCGGCAGGGAGATTGGCTATGCTCCTTAGATCTAAAGGATGCGTACACTCACATCCTCATTCATCCAGACCACAGAAAGTACCTCAGGTTCATTGTCTGAGGAAACCATTATCAGTACAGAGTGCTGCCTTTTGGCCTCACCTCCGCTCCCAAGGTCTTTACCAAATGCCTGGCAGTGGTGGCGGCCTACCTGAGAAATCAGGGAATCTTTGTCTTCCCCTATCTGGACTACTGGCTCATCAGGTGTCAGACGTGCCAGGAGGCCCGACAAGCCACCCTCAGGACTATTGCTCTTCTTCAAAGCCTGGGGTTTGTAATAAACTTCGCAAAGTCCACTTTGCTCCCCTCCCAGAACTTGGAGTTCATAGGATCCAGACTGGACTCTCTGCTGGTGAAGGCTTTCTTGCCAGACGTCAGAGCCCAAAGACTGATAAACTTGGCAAACCAGTTTCTCAGCAGGTCACTAGTCTCCGCCAGACTCTGCCTGAGGTTGCTTGGCCACATGGCTTCAACAGTTCATGTAACCCCCAATGCAAGGCTCCATATGCGGCCTGCACAGTGGTGCCTTCGGAATCAGAGGTCACAAGCCATTGGCAGCCTCAGAGACAGGATAAGGGTGTCCAGACCATTTCTGGACTCCCTCCACTGGTGGCTGCATCCACCCAATCTGCTAAAGGGGGTGCCCTTTCAAATTCCAAAGTACACAGTAGTACTGACCACAGACGCCTCCCTGCAGGGCTGGGGAGCTCATTGTCTGAACAAGTGCACCCAGGGCCTGTGGTCTCCTTGGGAGGCTGCACAGCAGATCAATCTCCTAGAACTCAGGGCTATTCGCTTGGCTCTCATAGCTTTCTCTCCTGCCCTGGCTCATCAATCTGTCCTGATTCAGACAGACAACCAGGTAGCCATGTTTTATGTGAACAAACAAGGCGGAACTGGGTCCAGGCTCCTTTGTCGGGAGGCTCAGGACCTTTGTTTATTTGCCCTCCAGCACAACATGCTTCTCAGGGCGGTGTACCTTCCAGGCCAGGAAAACTACCTGGCCGACAGGTTGAGCAGAATTTTGCAGCCCCACGAGTGGCAGCTACATCCCTTGGTAGTTCAGAAGATCTTCCTGAAATGGGGTCTCCCTTTGATAGATCTGTTTGCCAGTCCACTGAACAATCAAATGCCAAAGTTCTGCTCCAGGCAACCGCACCCTCTGCGGATAGCAGCAGATGCTTTTCTGATTCCATGGTCTCAGGGCCTCCTGAATGCGTTTCCTCCCACGTCTCTGGTGGCCCGAACTCTGTTCAAGATTCTCCAGGACAAGGACTCTGTCCTGCTGGTGGCTCCCAGGTGGCCGAGACAGCCTTGGTTTCCACTTTTGCTTCAGCTGGCAGTGGATCCCCCACTGCCTCTAGGGTTGCAACCCGACCTTCTGTCTCAGGATCAGGGTTCCCTTCTGGACCCCAAACTCAAAGTTCTCAATTTGATGGCATGGAGGCTGCAAGGGTAGTTTTGGCTCCCTATGGCCTACCTAAGGAAGTTGAGGAGGTTGTCCTAGCCTCTAGGAAACAGTCCACAAGGAAAACCTATGCTCTCAAATGGAAGAGGTTTTCTGTGTGGTGTCAGCTACGTATAGATGATCCCTTCTCCTGTACTGTACCTGTAGTGCTTCAGTATCTGTTGCACTTATCCAATCAGGGACTTAAGTCCAATTCTGTTCGGGTCCACCTCTCAGCTCTAGCAGCTCACCACTCACTAGTGGAAGGACATTCTCCAGGACGAAGCAGGAAGTCAGTCCTCACATATGGGTGTCATCGACGCCAATGAAGCCCCAGCGGAGCATTTCCCCAGCTTTCTATGAAAGCCTTTGGGAATGCAGGCACACATGCGCAGTTCCCTTCCCATCTAAAGGTGCCATCTTACCTCAGTCTCTTTTTTTCCGTGAAGCCCATCGGACGTGTGTCCCGTTTTCCTGGTTAAAATTAGATTTTTCAGCGATTTTTTGCTCTTTTTCCACCGGTTCGACGCCGGTTCCTCTCCCGCCGGGTTCGGTACAACGGTATCGAGCCCGATTCTTCTTTTTCGGTTTTTGCCCTTCCTGGCTGGCGTTCATGCCCTTTTTTCTCTTTTTCCCTGGAAGGCCGGTCCTTTGACCTCGCGGGGACTCTTTTTTCCCCGAGGGCTTCCAGTGGTTTTAAGAAGTGTGATCGGTGTAAGAAACTAATGTCTCTCACCGACACACACGACTGCTGCCTTCGGTGCCTCGGCCCCAACCACGACCCTAAGTCATGCGGGGCCTGTGGAAAAATGTCTTCCAAGGCACTACGAAGTCGCCAGCAGCAAAAGGAAAGGCTTTTCTCAGACTCAGCCTCCGGCCGGGCCCGGACCTCATCTGAGGCCTCGACATCTCGGGATTCCGATCCCGAGCGCCGTCGAAGCTCCTCGGACAGAGGGTCCCCCGACCGGGAACGCAAGAGGAAGAAACGGCTCATGAGGGCGTCATCGGAAGAGGTGCCTGGCTCCTCGAGGGCCAGGTCTAAGACCCCTGACCGTCGTCCCGGGCCTGTGGAACCGGAGAAGCCTGCCAAAGTTCCTCGTGTGGAGCCGGAGTCTGCTGGACAAGTAAGCCCCGTAGTCCTCGTGGACTTTCCTCCCAGGGAGCCTACATCGGGCCCGGCGCCGCCGGGGCCCGAGTCAGTGGCTGCTGCGTCTCCCGAGATGAGTCTCAGGATAACAGCCTTGGAGAGCAGAATGTCTGCCTTCATGGAGCAGCAGCGGGCACTGATGGCCAGCCTGTCTGGCGCATCTGCCCCGACCACCGGGACTTCGACTTCGAAGTCGACCCCTGAGACCGAGCCGATACTCGAGTCCATTGTGGCTCGGAGTTGACCTCGGTCGCGGTCTCCCTCGACCTCCCGTTCGGGACCGAGTGCGTCGACGCCGGTGCTTCCGGCATCGGGGTGGGTGCTCCAGGGCCCCGCGGGGTCGGACCCCAACTCTTCCTCGGACGAGTCAGTCGGTGCATCCCTTCGGCCTCTCCACAGTCTGAGCCCCGGAGTAGGTTCCCTCCAGAGGACACCCGGTTCTCGGAGTTCGTCCGGGATATGGCCACTGCCTTGGCTATTCCAGCGTATCCCGAGGAAGAGCCTCGAGCTGAAGAGCTCGAGGACCTACAATATGACTCTCCTCCGAAGGAAGCCTTTACTGTCCCGGTTCCTCCGATGCTGGAACGGCTCCTCTTCCGTATATGGGAGGCACCGGCCTCGGTGCCGGTTCTTAGCAAGCGAGTCAATTACATCTATCGACTCCGGAAGAGCCCTGGTTATCAGAAGGCACAGCTACCATACCATTCCATGGTTGTGGAATCGGCCATGCATCGTCTGAAGAGTCAGAAGATGCACTCCGCGGTGCCTCCTGGCAGGGAGGCCCGAAACCTCGATGGCATCAGTAGAAAGTGTTTTCAGGGCTCGATGCTTGCTTGCCGTGTCCAGTCTTACCAGCTGTACATGGACATGTACTTGCGGGATCTGGCCAAGGAGTTGGCCGGATTCTCTGCTGGTCTCTCCGGGGAACCCTTGCAGAGATTTAAGTCGTTGTCCTCGGGGATTTGGGACTGTTCGAAGTTCATGTCCCGTGCCGTCTACGATGGCTTCGAGGCTTCGGCCCAAGTTGCGGCAGCCGGCATCGCGGCTCGATGCCAGGCATGGCTGCAGTCATCGGACCTCGAGCCATGGGTTCAGGACAAGTTGGTCGATGTCCCTTGCCGAGGTGAAAACCTTTTTGGCAAGCCCATGACCGAGAAGGCCGCTCAGCTCGAGACCGAGCACCTCACATAGGCAAGGCTGTCGAGGAAGACCTCTGCCCCTTCTCATAAAAAGAAGGGCTTTGGTAAAAAGCCCTTTTACCCGAGGAAGGGCACTGCCTACAAACAGTACCCACAGTATCAGGCTGCCCAAGCTGCCCCCAGGGTCAGCAAGCCAAGGGCCAGGGTAATGGGCCCCGTAGGCAGAGGACCCCCAAGCCTCAGGCCGCTGCTACCACTCAGCAGGGTGGGGGCTTTTGACTCCTTGAGCATAGCCTCCCCTCCACTGCTCTCCCCACCCTGCACAGGAGGTCATCTCGCCCTCTTTGCCCACCAGTGGCCCCTTATCACCGGGGACAGTTGGGTGCTGGAGATAGTCCAAAAGGGCTATGCCCTCCATTTCCACCAACTGCCACCCCGTACTTCCCAGGGGAGCCTCCAAGGCCTCCTCTGCACACAGCCCTTCTCCGTCTGGAGCTTCAAGGTCTGTTGGTGGACAGAGCGGTGGAGCCTGTGCCTTCCCACTTGCAAGGTCACGGATTCTACTCCAGGTATTTCCTGGTGCCCAAAAGAACCGGTGGCCTTCGTCCCATTCTGGACCTCAGGAATCTCAACAAGTTCCTAGTGAAAGAAAAGTTCAAGATGCTTACTCTTGGAACCCTTCTGCCCTTCCTCCAGCAGGGAGATTGGCTATGCTCCTTAGATCTAAAGGATGCGTACACTCACATCCTCATTCATCCAGACCACAGAAAGTACCTGAGGTTCATCGTGGGAGGAAACCATTATCAGTACAGAGTGCTGCCTTTCGGCCTCACCTCCGCCCCCATAGTCTTCACAAAGTGCCTAGCAGTGGTGGCGGCCTACCTGAGAAATCTGGGAATCTTTGTCTTCCCCTATCTGGACGACTGGCTCATCAGGGGTCAGACAGGTCAGGAGGCAAATCAAGCAACCCTCAGAACTATTGCTCTTCTACAATGCCTGGGGTTTGTCATAAACTTCGCAAGGTCCACTTTGCTCCCCTCCCAGAACTTGGAGTTCATAGGGGCAAGGTTGGACTCTCTCCTGGCACAGGCATTCTTGCCAGAAGACAGAGCCCAAAGGTTGATGGCCTTGGCAAATCAATTTCTCTGCAAGTCCCTGGTCTCCGCCAGACTCTGCCTGAGGCTTCTCGGACATATGGCTTTGACAGTGCATGTGACCCCCAATGCCAGGCTCCATATGAGGCCTGCACAGTGGTGTCTTCGGACTCAGTGGTCACAGGCCACAGGCAGCCTCAGCGACAGGATAAGGGTGTCCAGACCTTTTCTGCACTCCCTCAACTGGTGGCAACACCCACCCAATCTGCTGAAAGGGGTGCCTTTTCAGATTCCAGGGTACACAGTAGTGCTAACAACGGATGCCTCCCTACAAGGCTGGGGAGCTCATTGTCTGGACAAGTGCACCCAGGGCCTCTGGTCTCCCTGGGAAGCTGCACAGCAGATCAATCTCCTCAAACTCAGAGCTATTCGATTAGCACTCAAAGCTTTCTCTCCTACCCTGGCTCAACAATCTGTCCTGATTCAGACAGACAACCAAGTAGCCATGTTTTATGTGAACAAACAGGGCGGGACGGGGTCCAGGATCCTTTGTCGGGAGGCTCAGGACCTTTGTTCATTTGCCCTTAAGCACAACATGCTCCTCAAAGCTGTGTACCTTCCAGGCCAGAACAACTACCTGGCGGACAGGTTAAGCAGAATACTGCAGCCCCACGAGTGGCAGCTGCATCCTTCAGTGGTTCAGAAGATCTTCCTAAAATTGGGTCTCCCTTTGATAGATCTCTTTGTCAGTCCCATGAACAAGCAACTTCCACAGTTCTGCTCCAGGCAACCACATCCCCTGCGGATAGCAGCGGATGCTTTTCTGATATCTTGGTCTCAGGGCCTCCTCTATGCGTTTCCTCCCACGCCCTGGGTGGCCCGAACTCTCTTCAAGATTCTTCAGGATAAGGCTTCGGTCCTGCTGGTGGCTCCCATGTGGCCGAGACAGCCTTGGTTTCCTCTTCTGCTTCAACTGGCGGTGGATCCTCCACTACCTCTGGGGTTGCAACCCGACCTTCTCACACAGGACCAGGGTTCCCTTCTGCACCCCAATCTCAAAGCTCTCAAATTGATGTCCTGGAGGCTGCAAGGGTAGTTTTGGCTCCCTGGGTCTTACCTCAGGAAGTTGAGGATGTTGTCCTAGCCTCTAGGAAACAGTCCACTAGGAAAACCCATGCCCTGAAATGGAAGAGGTTTTCTGTGTGGTGTCAGCTCCGTACAGAGGATCCTTTCTCCTGTACTGTGCCAGTAGTGCTTCAGTACTTACTGCACTTATCAAATCAGGGACTTAAATCCAATTCTGTTCGGGTCCACCTCTCAGCTCTAGCAGCTCAACACTCACTGGTGGAGGGACATTCTCTGTCGGGTCACCCTTTGGTGTCCCGCTTTCTCAGGGGTTTGCTTTTGCTCAAGCCTCCAATCCGTCCCTCTGCTCCTGAGTGGGAGCTGAATGTGGTCTTGCAG
This sequence comes from Ichthyophis bannanicus, assembly GCA_033557465.1. Taxonomy (NCBI): domain Eukaryota; kingdom Metazoa; phylum Chordata; class Amphibia; order Gymnophiona; family Ichthyophiidae; genus Ichthyophis; species Ichthyophis bannanicus. The sequence continues at coordinate 934,999,050 of CM066033.1, read as the reverse complement.
CAACTGACTCGCCCACCTTTTGAGCCAATGGCTACTTGCCCACTCCGCTTCCTCTCCTGGAAGACACTCTTCTTGATAGCCCTTACTTTGGCTAGGCGAGTGAGTGAGCTTCAGGCCCTGGTCTATGACAGGCCTTACACCAGGATTTATAGGAACAGGGTAGTCCTCAGGACTCATCCAAAGTTCCTCCCAAAGGTTGTCTCCTTTTTCCACCTCAACCAGGAGGTGGTTCTTCCAACATTCTTCCCTAGGCCTCATGCAAGCAAGGCTGAAGCGGTTCTGCATACCCTGGACTGTAGGAGGGCCTTATCCTTCTACCTTGACCGTACACAGGGGCATAGAAGGGCTACTCAGCTCTTCGTATCCTTTGACCCCAATAAGTTGGGTTTGGCTGTGTCCAAGCGTACCTTGTCCATCTGGGTAGCTGACTGTATCACCTGGGCTTATAAGGTGGCTGACCTTCCCTTGCAGGGTAGGGTCACGCCCCATCGTGTCAGGGCAATGGCTGTCTCAGTGGCTCATCTCCGCTCTGTGCCCTTGGTAGACATCTGCAGGGCTGCAACTTGGTCTTCAAGCCAGACGTTTGCAGCCCATTACTGCCTGGAGAGGGAGTCCCGTAGGGACAGTGCTTTTGGCCAGGCAGTACTCCGGAATCTCTTTGAGGTTTAGGCAACTCCTGCCCTCCTGTCCTCTGTGGGGCTACCGGTGGAGGTTGTGTCCTTAAAAGCCTTTCTTTGCTGCTGAGACTAGAGGGAGTTCTCTTGTTCAGCCTGGGTTCCTCGGTAGCCCAGAGCTTGGGAGTCATCCATATGTGAGTACTGACTTCCTGCTTGGTCCTGGAGAAAGAGTAGTTACTCACCTGTAACAGGTGTTCTCCAGGAGCAGCAGGAATCAGTCCTCACAACCCTCCCTCCTCCCCTTGGAGTTGCAGTTGTACATAGTTTATTTTTCATTTTTGTGTGCTGTTCTTAGCTATGTCATTTGACTGAGGTAAGATGGCACCTTTAGGCGGGAAGGGAACCGCGCATGCATGCCTGAATTCCCAAAGGCTTTCATAGAAAGCTGGGGAAATGCTCCACTGGGGCTTCATCGGCGCCGATGACACCCATATGTGAGGACTGATTCCTGCTGCTCCTGGAGAACACCTGTTACAGGTGAGTAACTACTCTTTCTCTGTCGGTTCACCCCTTGGTCTTGCAGCAACTGACTCGCCCACCTTTTGAGCCAATGGCTACTTGCCCTCTACGCTTCCTGTCCTGGAAGACACTCTTCCTAGTGGCCCTTACCTCGGCCAGGCGAGTTAGTGAGCTTCAGGCCCTGGTCTTTGATAGGCCTTACACTCGCTTCTATGGGAACAGGGTAGTCCTTAGGACTCATCCAAAGTTCCTCCCAAAGATTGTCTCCTCCTTCCACCTTAACCAGGAGGTGGTTCTTCCAACATTCTTTTCTAGGCCTCATGCAAGCCAAACTGAAGCAGTTCTGCATACCCTGGACTGTAGGAGGGTCTTATCCTTCTACCTTGACCGTACGCAGGGACATAGAAGGGCTACTCAGCTCTTCGTATCCTTTGACCCTAATAAGTTGGGATTGGCTGTGTCCAAGCGTACCTTGTCCATCTGGGTGGCTGACTGTATCACCTGGGCTTACAGGGTGGCTGACCTTCCTTTGCAGGGTCGGGTTACGGCCCACCGTGTCAGGGCAATGGCTGCCTCAGTGGCTCATCTCCGCTCTGTGCCCTTGGTAGACATCTGCAGGGCTGCAACTGGGTCTTCAAGCCAGACCTTTGCGGCCCATTACTGTCTGGAGAGGGAGTCCCGTAGGGACAGTGCTTTTGGCCAAGCAGTACTCCGGAATCTCTTTGAGGTTTAGGCAACTCCTGCCCTCATGCCCTCTGTTGGGCTACCGGTGGAGGTTGTGTCAGTGAAAAGCCTTTCTTTGCTGCTGAGACTAGAGGGAGTTCTCTTGTTCAGCCTGGGTTCCTGGTAGCCCAGAGCTAGGGAGTCACCCATATGTGAGTACTGACTTCCTGCTTGATCCTGGAGAAAGAGTAGTTACTCACCTGTAACAGGTGTTCTCCAGGAGCAGCAGGAATCATAGAAACATAGAAACAGGGGAGCGTGAGAGGAAAGAGGTTGACTGTCTGCCCTGTGCACCGCGTTGGGAGTCTCCTCGGCAGCCCGGAGCACCCGGTCCATCTGTGCGGCGCCTGGCCCTGACGTCATCCAGGGGGGCCTTAAAAGCACGACCGCTACACGGTATGCGGTAGCGGTCGCGTTCTAAAGGGGCACGTTATTAAGGGGCTGGTAATGCTCCTTATGCGCACCTTTGGCGCTCGAGGAGCTGGGGAGCTGGTCTTTGGTCTTGTAGGATGGGTAAACGCAGGAAGCGTCATCAAAATGTGAGTACTGTGAATCCTACTAAAGTTGTCAAATTTTCCGGTCCTATGGATAGGCATTTAGTCGCCGTGGGAAATATGGAGGCTAAGGAAGTTGTTCCGTCTGATACTCAGCTCCCCAGTGACAGCTCCTCGATATCTATGGGGGTTAGTATCTCTTCCCCTTCTGTTGGTAATGGACAGATCGCCCCAGTTACCTCCTCACCAGTAAAGGAGGTATCGCTGCAGCAGTTGGATTGTTTGTCATCTTTATCCCCTTCTGGGCCCTCCACAGTTCCTGGGATTGTTCCTTTACCCCAGGTCTTGAAGGTCCCGGAGGGTTTTGCTTCAGCACACAGGGACGGTTTTTCGTCTGTACCTGTGGATTCTCAGGAAATCTCCCTTTCGGAGGTGTGGCGGGTTTTATCTAGGATTGAATCTTCACTTAGTTCAGTTGTGTCTCAATTCTCAGATTTTTCAAGGGACTCTGTGGCGAAACTTGCCCAGCATGACTCTCAGATCGCTGTATTAGATCAAAAATGCCAGAAATTGGAAGCTCAGTGTAATGTGTTACAAAATTCTTCAATGTCTTTCATAAAAGATAGTATTACTTTGCATACTCAGCAAGAGATATTAGAAAATAATTTGCGAGCTTCTAATGTGAGATGTTTAAATTTTCCTTATACCCGCTATTTGTCTCCCCAAATTCTGTTTGACAAATATTTAACGGAAATTTTAGGCTATTGTGAAGATCTGAAACCGCATGTTACAAAATTGTTTTATATTCCTCGTAAAGGGACAAATCCAGAGGAGATGTCTCCTGGAGCTGCCCCTGTTGTATCCCAGGATTCTCTGGATGTTTCTGCGTTCATTGAGTCCTCTCGGGATATAATTTCAACACGGGCTACACTTCTGGTATCATTTGCGTCTGAGGTTGAGAAGAATGCTGTGATACGACTATATTTTACGAATAAAGAGGCTGTTTTCTGTGGGGAGAAAATTAATATGTTTCCGGATGTCTCCAGGATGATGCAGCTTCGCCGTCGGGGCTTTTTATTGTTAAAGCCCCGCGTCCTAGCTATTGGTGCCATGTTTTTCCTAAAATTTCCTTGCAAATGTTTAGTCACTTTTAAGGGCACCAAGTATGTCTTCTTGGAAACATCGGCTTTGGAAACTTTTCTTTTGTCACATCCTTTACAGGTCGATAGTTAGTTCTTGGTTGAATTCTTGTCATCAGATGGAAAAAAAAAGAGTTTAAAATGATTAGGTCAGCTTCCCTTTTTTCGCAGTTTTCTTTGTGCAAGTTTTCTTTCTTTTTTATTTTTGTTTTGCTTTGTTATGCTCCTCATGACATGGACTGTAATTAGATTGCTTATTGATTTGCACTGTTTGTTTTTTGGAACGCTTGTATTTTTGAATTTGCTGAATAAAATATTTTGAAAACTAAAAAAAAAAAGAAACATAGAAACATAGAAACATGATGACAGAAAAAGACCACATGGCCTATCTAGTCTGTCCTTCCATATCAACAACTACAACAGTCCACTTTTTAGCTTTAGAGATCCTCTGTGTTGGTCCCATGCTTTTTTGAATTCAGTTACTATCCTAAGAACATAAGATATGCTATACTGGGTCAGACCGAGGTCCATCAAGTCCAGTATCCTGTTTCCAACAGTGGCCAATCTAGGTCATATGTACCTAGCAATATCCCCAAAAGACACAGGTTCCACAATGCTTGTACTGGATCAAGCATTGATTATCCTGGGTCCCTTTTTAATAGTGGTTTATGGACCTTTCCTCCAGGAACTTGTCCAAACCTTTTTTAAACCCAGCTACACTAACAGCCCTTACTACATCCTCCGGTAACAAATTCCAGAGTTTGATTACACGTTGAGTGAAATAATATTTTCTCTTATTTGTCTTAAATAGTTTACCCTGTAGCTTCATTGCATGTTCCCTAGTCTTTCTATATTCTGATAGCGTAAACAATTGATCCACGTTTACCTGCTCCACTCCATTCATTAATTTATCATCTCCTCATCTCTACCACCTCCACAGGGAGACTATTCCATGGATCCACTACTTTTTCCGTAAAGAAATATTTCCGCATATCACTCCTGAATCTATCTCCCTTCACCCTCATCCCATGTCCCCTCGTAGCAGAACTTGCTTTCAATTGAAAGAGGCTCTCTCCCTGAACATTTATGCCATGGAGGTATTTAAACATCTCAATCATATCACCTCTATCCCGCCTTTCCTCTAAGGTGTACATATTAAGATCCTTAAGTCTGTCCTCATATGCTGTATAATGAAGCCCACTAATCATTTTAGTAGCCAACCTCTGCACCGACTCCATCCTGTTCACATCCTTTTGAAGGTGCGGTCTCCAGAATTGCACACTATACTCCAAATGAGGTCGCACCAAAGACTTATACAGAGGCATTATCACCTCCTTTTTTCTGCTAGTCATTCCTCTTCGTATGCACCTAAGCATCCTTCTAGCTTTTGCCGTCGCCTTTTCTACCTGTTTAGCTACTTTAAGATCATCAGACACAACCACGCCTAGGTCCCGCTCTTCTTTAGTGGACAAAAGTACTTCACCTCCTATACTGTATTGCTCCCTTGGATTGCTGCAGCCCAAATGCATGACTCAGTCCTCACAACCCTCCCTCCTCCCCTGGGAGTTGCAGTTGTACATAGTTTATTTTACATTTTTGTGTGCTGTTCTTAGCTATGTCATTTGACTGAGGTAAGATGGCACCTTTAGGCGGGAAGGGAACCACGCATGCATGCTGCATTCCCAAAGGCTTCCATGGAAAGCTGGGGAAATGCTCCACTGGGGCTTCATCAGCATCGATGACACCCATATGTGAGGACTGATTCCTGCTGCTCCTGGAGAACACCTGTTACAGGTGAGTAACTACTCTTTCCAGACCACCAGTTCCTGAGGCAGCAATACATCCCCACAACCTTATGGAACCTCTACCATATTTAACTGTAGGAAGTTTTTTTTTTTCCATATAAGCTTCATTTCTTTGCCTGTAAATGTATCGCTAGTCTGCATTGCCAGAGAGCTCAAAGTTGGGCTCATCTGTCCACAGAACATTTTCCCAGAAGGATTGTGGTTTCTCAAGGTGGGTTTGGACAAAGATCAGGTGTGCCTTTTTATGTCTGTCTTTGAGCAGTGGGGTCCTCCTTGGTCTTCGTCCATGAAGTTCTTCTTTATTTCGTGGATAGTATATGGTGCATGTTGAAACCACCACTCCAGATTGCTCCAGGTCAGCCTTAAATTCTTTGGATGTTGTACATGGTGTTTTTCCAACAGTTCACACTAACCTTCAAAGACTTCTTATATTAATTTTCCTCTTCCCACCACATCCTGGGAGTTTCTTGACAGTTTCATGAGCAGAAAACCTCTTAATAACATTGCAAACTATAGACACAGGAATCTCAAGGTCTTTGGAGATGACCTTATACCCTTTTGAAGTTTGATGTTTGGTGATAATGACTTTTCTGTCAGTCTCAGACAGCTCTCTTGTCTTAACCATTGTGAAAATGGAACAGGGAGTTAATGTGGCCATTTTAAATATTAGAGCCATCATTCATTGGTTGATTCAAGTCATGTGAGTACTGACAATTGATCACAGGTGCATCTAATATTACTGTAATGGGAATGTGGTTCTTCTGTTCAAACTGATATGAATTGTTTATAAGAATGCCAATAATCATGTCCTGGCACTATTTCCTGCTATTTCCTTTTTTGTCTTATTTAATTGTATTATTTCATGTGTAAAGTATGTGTACATATATAGTCCAAAGCCATTTCACTGGCCATCTTTTTAGGCGATATTTGATATTAAGTGATTGAACTGCAAGGGTGCCAGTAATGTTGACCACAACTGCAACTGGTGCGTCAAGTGCCTGGGACACAATCATCAGTCCTCTTCATGTAATCTGTATTTGCAGATAACAAAAAGAGGACTCAAAGACAGCTCAAATCACTTTTTGGCTCTCACAAGTCTGATCATCAACATCAGCATCAATAGTATCAATCTCAATGGCTTCTAACACTGCATCAGATGCTGGCGGTGCATCAACATCAAGGAGTTCTTGAGCTCACTCAGAGAAGAGCACCTGTAGTGCCCTGGAGCAAAGGTCATCAATCTATCTCCACCTGAAGACTAGGAAGGATTCGGCTTTGACTTCATCAATGTCGAAGGGTGATTGAACTGAGCACAGAGTGAAGATTCTGGTGCACTGGCGGAGGAGCTATCGAGGCAGGGAATCAAGAGCAATGAGGGTCCATGAGAGCACCTCTTGAAGCTGCCCCAAATGGAGGAGAGGTCATCCTCCTGAACATCGGAAGGGCATCGACAGCCTACCGACAGCCAAGACCCGAGACCAAACTGCCAACATCCCTGTATGGATATCAGGTACATCTTGGAATTGGCAGACATGGAGAAGTGCCTTCTGAAAGTGCTTGAGGAATGCATTGCAGTACTCTTGGTGGTGCAGCATGCTGGGGCCTCAACGGCAATGGCATTCACATCGGCTATTATGCAGCCAATCCTTGACATTCACGCCTTGCCTATGGGAGATGCATCAGCAACAGGGCATCAAAGGGTCCCGACACCAGTGCCTCTCTGGCCAATAGCCCTCTCTAGTGTCTCGGGGTCTGATATGCCTCTCGAGATCTAGAAGAGCATCTACGCATCATCTCTCCCATTGGAGCTCCTGATCCCCTCAAACCAGGAGAGAGATCCAGGCAGAGACTCAGAAGTACTTTGAGTTCCTCTCTGAGTCTGAGTCCGAAGGTTGGTGACCGATGTGAAATCTGAAGGCTTGTCAGAGGACAGGCCTTTGAACTTCCATCAAACCCTTCTCTACCTCATAAGCTCTGCAAGTCCCTTCCTGAGGACATGACCTTCCAGGATTTTGTAAGGAATATGGCAAAGGCCATACCATTTTCTTTGGAGTCTGAGGATGAGCCCAGGATGGAGACCCTTCAGTACTCTTCATCCCCAATAAGGTGGTGACAGTACCTGTGCACTGCATCCTACAGAGAGTGCAGATGAGAATGTGGGAGATTCGCCTCACTGTGCCTCCAGTCAGTAGAAGGCTTGACTCCATGTACCAAGTTCAAAAGGCTCCCAGATTCAAGAAGCTTCAGCTTCCTCACCATTCCTTGGAGGTCAAATCCACCCTAAAGAGATCGAAGAGTACCAAGACTTATTCCTCAGTGCCCCTGGGGAGGGAAACTTGAACTTTGGACTCTTTAGGGAGAAGGTATTTTCAGAGCTCCATGCTAGTAGCCTGCACAGCATCTTACCAGCTCTAGATGGGCATATTCTTGAAGAACATCATGTGTGACCTCGCCAAGCTGTCTCAGTTTCTCCCTCCAGAGAAATTGGAACAGTATCGTTCCTTAGTGGCTCACAGCAAGGACTGCTTGAAGTTCATGGTCTGGGTGACATATGACATCTTCAAAACTGCATCGAGAGCTTCTGCCATAGATACTGGTGCCCGGAGACTTGCCTGGCTTCAGTCCTCAGACCTGGAACAATTGGTGCAGAACAAGCTTCCTAATGTGCCATGCTGTGGAGAGAGTCTCTTCAGAGAACAGGTTGAAGAGAAAGCTGGCTTCATAGAAAACATAACCCTTCATAGAACATAACACTTCACAATCTCTCAAGATGCACTTCTGAGCCAGCTTCCTATCGCAGGAGATACCAAGGGGGGGGGGGGGACAGAAAAATACCTATCACTCTCATAGGCGTAGGTACTTTCTTGGGTCCCAAACCTCCCAGCCCAAACAGGCTCCTCAACAACAGCAGCACCGAAAGAAGCTCCAGAAATTCCAGCCAGCTCCTCAGCCAAAACTTGGGGTGGGGTTTTGACTGGTTCCTTCGGAGCATAGCCACTCTACCAGTAGCCATAGGGGAAAATCTTCTGGTTGGAGCAAGGCTCACTTGTTTTATTTATTTATTTAACAGTTTTTATATACCGTCTTTCTGCGATTCAAGACTGTTTACATGAAACAAAACGAGACAGTATTTATTTATTTATTTATTACAAATTCTTATATATCACGCTATTTAGAATCAGTGCGGTTTACATTGTAACAACATTTTGCATTAGAACAAGATCTTCAACTGTATATTTCAACTGTTTACAAGGAACAAAAAACAAGTATTAAACGTTTTACAATAATCAACTAATTACATAGGAATGTACAGTTGCAGCGAGGTTGTATGAGTTAGTTTTAGTGGGTAAGAGAGAGGAAGAGGAATAAAGGGCTGAGGACAGAGGACTATGGAGGTAGGGAAAAATGTTCGAGGTAGGGAAAAATGTTCGAGGTTTTGCCCAACTTCAGACTCATGGGTTCTTCAGATGATCCACAGTGGTTACAAACTACACTTCTTGGATCTATCACCAAATTGCCCACTGAGGGTACATCATCTTGACCCTCTGCATCAGGAACTGCTTCAGAGAGAAATCACCACCCTCTTGTCAGATCTAGCGATCAAGCTCATGCCACCAGAGCAAAGAGGGTAGTGGTTTTATTCCATGTACTTCCTGATCCCCAGGAATACAGGGGGATATCATTCCATCGTAGACCTAAGCAATCTGAACACATACTTGGTAAGAGAAAAGTTCAGAATGATTTCTCTAGGCACCCTTTTTCCATATCTTCAAAAAGGAGATTAGCTATTCTCCCTGGATCTAAAGGATGTATATACTCACATACAGATACATCCCACTCAAAGGAAGTATCTTAGAATTGTCCTGGAGGAACAACACTTTCAGTACCGAGTATTGCCTTTTCTTCTAGCCTCAGTGCCTTGCATGTTCACAAAATGCTTGGGGGTAGTAGCTGCACCCCTCCAGACACTGAGAATGTTTGTATTCAGAAATCTGGATGATTGGCTGATCAAGAATACCACTCCGGAAGGAGTTCAAGAATCAACATGATTGACCATTCGGGTGTTGGAACTTCTAGGGTTTGTTGTAAATTACCCCAAATACCACCTTCAACCCACCCAACAATTGGAGTTCATAGGATCCCTGCTTGACATGACTCAGGTGAGAGCCTTAGCCTTTCTATCATATGACCGACTTCACAGATTGACGGCACCAGTGCAAGAAACTCAATTGAGTAGTAGGTATCAGCTCACAGGATGCTGGCTGTGGTAGACCACATGGCCTCTACAGTGCATGTCACACCCTTGGCATGCCTTCAGATGAGGCAAGCTCAGTGAGGACTCAATGGACCCAGGCCTCAGGTTGACTCAGGGGTCATCTCTATGTCACCACCCCTCTCATTCAGTCATTGCAATGGTGAATGCTCCATCACAATTTGCTCAAAGGACTTCCTTTCCAAATTGCTCCACCCCAAAATGTTTTTACGACAGACACATCCAAGCTAGGGTGGAGAGCTCATCTTGATGGGTTTCACACCAAAGGCAATTGGTCCATCCAATAAACTCTCCATCAGATCAACTTTTTGGAATTAACAGCCGTGGGAAACACTCTAAAGGCTTTCCGAGATCAACTGGCCAACCAAGTTGTTCTGATTCAGACTGACAATCAGGTCACTATGTTCTATATCAACAAGCAGGGAGGAATGGGTTTGTACCTCCTGTATTGGGAAGTAATCAGGTTATGGAAGTTTGCCATTGCATATGGAATAGACTTGAGAGCCACATACCTGCTAGGTGAACAAAACACTCTGGCAGACAGATTGAGTCAAGTCCTTCAACAACATGAGTGGACACTGGATAGGGAGGTTGTGACTCGCATCTTTTGAGAGTGGGACATCCCCTTGATAGAGTATCTTCTGCACCTCTACAAGTTGGGACCTAAGTCCAACTTCATCAGGGTCAACCTCAGTGCAGTTGGTGCTTGTCATCAAGGTGTGGAAGGGAAGTCCATCTCAGTATGAGCTTTGCCTATATGCATTGCTGACCAAAGTGTAATACTGAGAGGGGTAGCTTCGGATATAGGTTATGGTCTTGCCCCAAATTACAGGCATTTTGGACAGGGTGGCAAATCACTTGGCACAACTGATAGGTCAGGTGGTGTATTAAACTTTGTCAATTATTTTGGATAGCCTGGAGGCTTAAAGGTTAAGAGAAATAGCCGGTGGTTGTTAAGTAAGAAAGCATGTTTGGTGGGGAACAATGTATTTTGCCTATGTGGTGGGATACTGACTCCCCATCCTATTGGGGTGGAGGAACTCACTTCATGAGTTAATGATGCTAGAGAGAATAGCTTCTAGGAATTTCGTGAGAGGTAAAAGAGTTTTCCTAGAAGTTTGGGATGAGTATATTGTGACACCAGCTACCAGAGCATGCAATGAAATTTGGAATGCACTGTGACTGATGACATATGCTTTCTAGCTTTTATATGCCTTGCCAGTGATTGTTGGAAGAGGATATAGGTTTAGAGTGGGTGTGGGGTGATGAAACTATTAGCTGTGGTTTGAGTTCAATGATTGGATGAGTGGATGTGCAGTATGTGTTGTAGAGAGGGATTCTCCTGGGCATATAGTTATGAAAAGTTAAATATTTGATGATGTGCTCACAACTTCTTATGCAAAATTAAACAGAGAAACATAGAAAATGACGGCAGATAAAGACCATACGGCCTATCCAGTCTGCCCATCCATAACAGCTATTAAGTTCTACAATTCTTTCCACTCCCTCAGAGATCTTCTCTATGTGACCTGTGCTTTCTTGAATTCAGATACAATTCTCATTTCGACCACCTCTCCTGGGAGGTTTTCCACACATTCACCACCCTATCTGTAAAGAAATTGTCTTCAGATTACTCCTGAGTCTATCCCCTTTCACCTCCATTCTATGATCCCTCATTCCAGAGCTTCCTTTTAACTGGAAGAGAGCTACCATGGAAGTTTTTAAATGTCTCTATCATATCACCCCTTTACCTCCTTTCCTCCATAGTATACATATTGAAATCTTTAAGTCTATCCCCATACGCCTTATGACAAAGACCACTGCCCATTTTAGCAGCCACCTTATGGACTACCTATATCCTTTAGAAGATGCAGTCTCCAGAATTCTACACAGTACTCCAAATAAAGTCTTACTAGAGACTTATACAAAGGCACTATCACCTCCTTTTTCCTGCTGGCCATGCCTATACACCCAAACATCCTTCTGACATTTGATGCCACTTTTTCTATCTGTTTGGCCACTGTAAGAACTTCTAATATGATCAGCCTCAGGTCTCGCTCTTCTTTTGTACTTTGAAAAGCCCGCAAGCAGACCCCAGTTTGATGGGAGTCTCTGGGGTTACATAAACAACACGGTCCATAGCCCTTTCTCTTTGCAGACTACCTGGTCTCTGTTCAAGGCTTGTTTCCCCTCTCTACAGTATCTTTACAACAGAGTTACTTTCCTCTTTCCATAATAAGTAGACAGTCTTTGACTTATTTATTTATTTGATTTTATAAACTGATATTTTGAAATCAGTGCGGTTTACACAGAACAAAATGTGTTTTACATTGAACAGGCATCTAACATTGCACAATAAGCAATAAGCCTCTCACTCTACTAATACCACACCATGAGCACAACAGGTTAGATACCAGGAATCTTGCTGTGTTAGCTTTTAATGGATCCTCTTCCTGAATGGTGACAGGAATATTTCCTGGCGAACTTCCCACTTGCTTCTCGCTATTTCTCCTCTCTTGGATGTAAGGGGATGCCTTCCAGACCCATCCTGCTGCTTTTCTTTTGTCTCCAGCTCCCTATGAGCTTAAAGACCCAAATGATTAGTGTCCAGTGTTCCAGGCCAGCTCAGTAGAAAAGGGAATCCTTCCACATGGCTGCTTCCCCACTGTACCTGAGATGATACTGAGCCAGGTGTGAAAGCTAGTCAGACCCTAGGACAGCTCGCAGAAGTAAGTATCCACGTTACAATTACTTCTCCTTGTCGGAAAGAGGTGCTCTCTCTGCCATCTCAGTTCCCTGAGTATGATAGACAGGATGATCTGCTTACAGGTTCAGGAAAAAGATGCTTTGCCCTCCAATATGGGGTTATACATATTCCCCCCCAAAAAACCTCCCAGCCTCTCCTGTGGGTTGGGTTTACCAGATGCTCTCAGAGAAAATTACTATAGTGCAAGTCATGTCAATTTCAGGGCACAGACTCTCCTACCCTCCATGCTAAACATGTCCACTCCTAGGGCTAACATCAGGGTTGCGTGACACCTGGGCCACACCAATCTTAATTTTTGCTAGGAATAGAAGGAGCAGGCTTCAGAGCCAAAGGTCTATCCTTCCTGATAAAAATGTGCCTATGTTATTCTTATTTTATAAGGGCATATCACACAAAATCAAATCCCAATTTAAATGGTGATATAAAGGGACCATCAAAAATTGAGGGTTACTTATCCAAGAATGCCACCACTGTCACTCATGTTCATACAGGTGAGAGATGGCAGACTTGCTATGATGTTGTTTGTGTAGTTGTAGCAGGTAAATAACAGAATTGACCACTGGATGGCAGCAGTTCTGCATGAACATTGGTGACAGTGGCAGCATCTGTGGATGTGCACCCTGTTTCTTTTATCCTTTTGGTTTATGAGATTACTGTAAGTTGTTTTCCTAACTTTGGTGAAAATTTATTTCATTATTACAGCACCCTACATATTTTTTTATGGGACTGATCATTGAAGTGGTGAGCAAGTTAATTGCACTGTTTAGTAAGCTCCCATTTCTGATGGCCCTTAAATTACTATTTAAATTGGGATTTGATTTTGTGTAGTTATTCAATTGCTTCTGATTCTAGGTCTTTTTTTTCTTTTTGGTAATATTGTATAAAACAGATCAAAAAAAGCCACTCCATATCTCAAAAATACATCGGGCAAATATTACAAAAAGGGGATGGAAAAAAGAGCCTTAGAACAAAAGAATCATGCCCAATCCTCCTCAAAACATCAATGTCTCTAAAAGCTCCACCGATATGTAACGCAATATTTATTTGTAGACAAGAATTATACAAAATCTTCCAAATTCAAAAATACAAATACAGAATTCAAATATATATATATTTTTTTTAAAATGAAAAACGTTCTTTCAAACATTCAAAAAATCAATTGCTCAAATAAATCAATAAACTATAAATCAGATCCAATCAAAATCAGTATAGATGTCCTGCTGTCTCTCAAAGCGCTGTTGCCCAAAATGATATAATTCAAAAAAAGGTGCACTTATCTCAAGCAGTTGCCATTTGAACACACACTGGAACCCAAAACCAGCTCAGATGTACCACAGCTGAAAAGCAAAGCCAGCTCAAAAGAAATCAAATCCACTGGAAATCCACTGAAGATCCAAAGCCTCCCATAGACACCGGTTGAGCGTTTTGCCACATGCTTCGTCAGGGACTAAACTGACAAACTCAAATGCCATTTAACCATAACGGACATTACTGCAAGAGAAAACAGGAAAAAAGAGAGAAATAATGTCTTGCATGCTCTCAGTAACAGAACGCAGGACCAGAGACAACGGGTAGCTCAAATGAGGGGCAATCAACCCAAACATCCCCAAACGTCTAAAAGCATACCATATTCATCCAGTCAGGCACTGCTTAGTCCGAAATGCTCAACCGGTGTCTAAGGGAGGCGTTGGATCTTCAGTGGATTTCCAGTGGATTTGATTCCTCGCTTGTTCTGAGGTTCTTTTCTTCTTCCCTTTTTGTAATATTTGCCGATGTATTTTTGAGATATGGAGTGGCTTTTTTGGATCTATTGTAGAAAGACAACATAGGTGCCACAGAGAATACATGCAAATGTGCATCTGCTCTGAGGCAGAGTGAATGTGTGCATGTGCTCTATATGTGGATGTTCATATTTAATCAAATGTGAGGCATGTTTATTAAACCATGCTATCCATCAGTGCAGGTTTTGCCCCATGCTAAGCATGACATGCTGTTAGCATGGGGCCCTGTAGTAAAAATCCTATGCTAACTGGTTAGTTTGTGATTTGGTGAGGATTGAGCGGATTAGGGGTATAATGTGGGCATTAATGGTTCATCGTAGTTATCACAGGCATTATAGGCGCATACTAACCACATATGTTGCTGTTAGCATGGGTGCACTTAACATCATCTCAAAGGGGTGTTGATAAGTGCACCCATGTGCCAGTTACCATGGTGTTGTGTGTTACCAACATGCTAAAGGCAGATGGATGGGCACACATGCTCGCAAAAGTTAGTGTGGGCCTTTGTGCTAGTTTTGTGGATTAAACGTGTACTAAGAGTATGCCTTTTAGCAAATATGCCCTCAGTTTACAAAGCAATCTCCAGGAATGCTAATTTACAGCATAAGTATAAGAGAAGACAACATAATAACATAGTAAATGATGTCAAATAAAGACAAGTATGGCCCATCTTGTCTTCTCAGTAATATATCTACTGTTGTACCTGCATGTCCATGCAGGTTACCCCCTTCTATGACTTTGTTTAGGGTTGTACTGCCGCTCTGTCAGGTTACCCCTCTTTATGCCACTCTTTGCAGATTATCCCTCTCTGTGCCTTTCTTTAGGGTGGCACCTGCTGCTCCATGCAGATTATCCCCCTCTATGCCTCTGTTTAGGGTTATACCTGCCACTTCGTGCAGCATGTCCTCTTCTAGGCCTCTGATTGCGGTTCTACCCACCATTCAGTGAAGGTTAGCCCCCTCTATGCCTTTGTTTAGGGTTATGCACGCTACTCCGTGCAGGATATCACCCTCTAGGCCTCTGTTAGGTTGTACCCTTCACCGAGTGAAGGTTATCTCACTCTGTGCCTTTGTTTAAGGTTGTACCCACCACTCCATGCAGGGTATCCTTCTCTAGGCCTCTGTTAGGGTTTGTACCACCACTCAGTTCAGGTTATTCTCTATGCATTTGTTTAGGTTTGTACCTGCCACTCTGTAAGTTATCACCCTATAGTTTTTGAAGCGTAAAAGTCAATTAAGTTTGCTTTGATTACATTCTCTTGCTCTTTAAGGATCTTTTGTGTCTGTCCCATGCATTTTTAAATTCTGTCACTGTTTTTGCCCCCATTATAAGAACATAAGATATGCCATATTGGGTCAGGCCAAGGTCCATCAAGCCCAGTATCCTGTTTCCAACATTGACCAATCCAGTTAATAAGCACCTGTCAGGTTCCCAAAAGGTACACAGATTCCATGCTGCTTGTCCAGTGGGTAAGCAGTGGATTTCCCTGGTCCTCTTTAATAGTGGTTTGTGGACATTTCCTCCAGAAACTTGTCCAAACCTCTTTTGAATCCAGTTACACTAATACCTTTTACTACATCCTCCAGCAACAAATTCCAGAGTTTGATTACGCATTGAGTTAAAAAAATATTTTCTCCAATCATTTAAATGCACTACATTGTAGCTTCATTGCATGTCCCCTAGTCTTTCTACATTTTGAAGGAGTAAACAACCGATCTACATTTACCCATTCTACTCCATTCAGACCTCTATTATATCTCCCCTCAGCCGTCTCTTTTCCAAGCTGAAGAGCCTTAACCTTTTTAGCCTCTCTTCATAGGGGTATCCTTCCATCCTCTTTATCATTTTAGTGGCTCTTCTCTGTACCTTTTCTAATTCTACTATATCCTTTTTAAGATATGGTGACCAGAAATGAACATATTATTCAAGGTGTGGTCACACCATGGAGCAATACAGAGGCATTATAATATCCTTTGTTTTATTCTCCATTTCTTTCTTTATAATTCCCAGCATTTTATTTGCTTTCTTGGCCACATTGGGCAGAGGGTTTCAACATATTATCCACAATGCTGCCTAAATCCTTTTCCTGGGTGGTGGTTCCTAATGTGGAACCTTGCATCATGTAACAGTAGTTTGGGTTGTTCTTTCCTGGTGCATAACTTTGCATTTGTCCCCATTAACAGGCCGATGCAGAAAGCTAGCGTGGGCTTTACGAGCCCATAACGCCACGTTTAAGCACATTTTACAATCCTTAGATGATCAGACATCAGGAAAAGCCCCCAACGCCATCAAAATACTGGCGGGGGCTGTGCCTGACAAAAAAGAATCCCCAGCAGCCCCAACCCCGACAGTATTTTGATAGCATTAGAGATGATCGCGGCATTGGGAAAAGCCCCCGATGCAATCAAAGCACTATTGGGGCCATGCTCCGACAGAAAGTAATCACCTGATGGTCTAGCGGCTCTTGAACCCCCCACCCAAACTAAAAGTGAAATCACCCCTAAGCAAAAATAAAGTAAAATTTTCCTGGTGGTCTATTTTACCTTTGAACTCCCCAACCCAAAGTAAATATGAAATCACTCCCAAGTAAAAACAAATAAATAAACTATCTTGTAAAATGGCGTACCTGACCCCACAGAATGCACTATGTGGGGCCAGGCGCGTCATTTTACAAGATGGTGGAGCAGAGCAGGAGCACGTAGACAGCACTCCCACCTATTTAGTACGGAGGGACTTGGATTTAGGGGCCGCTAGATCACCAGGTAATTTTTACTTTATCTGTTTTTACTTGGGGGTGATTTTATTTTACTTAGGGTGATTTCCTCTTACTTTGGGTTAGGGGTGGGGGGTTCAAGAGCCCCTTGACCACCAGATAAATTTTACTTGGGGGTGATTTCACTTTTACTTTGAGTTTTGGGGTGGAGGATTCAAGAGCCACTAGACCTCCAGGATATTTTCTTACTGGGAGGTGGGGGGGGGGGGGGAGTACAGGGGTCACTAGACCACCAGGTAATTACTTTTTGTCAGGGCACCGGCCCCCGGCAGTGTTTTGATGGCTTTGGGGGATTTCACGATGCAGCGGGGATGATCACGGCATCGGGAAACGCCCCCAATGCCATCAGAATACTGTCGGGTGGAGGGGTGATCGGGGCCGCTGGGCCACCAGGGATTCTCTTTTGTCAAGCATCAGCCCCAACAGTATTTTGATGGCATCGGGGGCTTTCCCGATGCCGCGATCATCCCCGCTGCCATCAAAATACTGTCAAGGCTGATATGTAAATTAGCCACGCGGTGCCTGAAGAACATGTCAAACTAGCGCAGACTTCTTGTGCGCATGTGTTTGGCTTGCTCTCCCATTTAATGCTATGGTGGCTCATATGCATGCACACAGTAACCGCGGTGGGCATTTGCATACCCTAACCTTCCTGCATCGCCCATTAAAATGTGTGCGTTGCCAAGAACGTTAAAAAATCAATCCCGTGCGGGGCTAGCACTGGCTTTCTGCATCAGCCTGTAAATGTCACCTGCCATTTGGATGCTCAGTCTCCCAATTTATCAAGGTCCTCTTGCAAATTTTTATAATCCTCTTGTGCTTTAACAACTTTGAATAATCTTGTATCATCTGCGAATTTGATCACTCACTCATTATTCCCCCATTGCCTGGTTATTTATAAATATGTTAAAAAGCAGTGGGCCCAGCACAAATCCCTGCTTTTCACCTTTCTCTGTTGAGAAAATTAGCCATTTAGCCCTCACCAGTTCTCAGTCCGTAATAGTATATTGTCTCCTATCCCATAGCTTTTTAAATTCCCCAAGTGTCTCTCAATATAATCAACCAACTTACCTTTATCTATCTGTTTATTCACACCTTCAAAAATATGTAAGAGATTGGTGAGACAATACTTTCCTTGGGCTAAATCCATGTTGGCTTTCTGCCATTAAGCCATGGCTACCTACATGTTCAGTAATTTTATTTTTTATTATGGTTTCTACTGTTTTGCCTGATACTGATGTCAGACTCACTGGTCTGTAGTTTCCCAGATCACCCCGGAACCCTTTTAAAAATGGGTGTTGCATTCGGCACTCTCCAATCTTCAGGTACTACAGATGATTTTAATGATATTCACAGATTACTAATACTAGTTGAACAATTTATTTATTTTATTTTTTATTTAACCATTTTTCTATACTGCCTTATCCTTCAATCAAAGCAGTTTACATTATGTATTCACTACAAACAGGTACTGGATACATTCCCTTGTCCCCAAAGGGCTCACAATCTCATATTTCAGTTCTTTTAGCACCTTGGGATGTATACTATCCAGTTCAGGTGATTTGTTATTCTTTAGTTTATCAATTAGCTGAATTGCATCTTCCCAATTTATTGAGATTTGTTTCAATTCCTCTGATACATCATCTTTAAATATTGTTTCTGGCATGAGTTAATTTCCTACATCTTCTTCAGTAAAGACTGAAGCAAAAGCTTCATTTAGTCTCTCAACTATGGCCTATGGTGGACAAAGGTGAGTCGGTTGATATTGTGTATCTGGACTTTCAGAAAGCCTTTGACAAGGTCCCTCATCAGAGACTTTTGGCAAAACTAAAGAGTCATGGGATAGGAGGCAGTGTACTATTGTGGATCAGGAACTGGTTAAAAGATAGAAAGCAGAGGGTAGGGCTAAATGGCCAATTTTCCCAATGGAGAAAGGTGAATAGTGGTGTACCCCAGGGATCTGTGCTGGGTCCGCTGTTTTTTGACATATTTATAAATGACCTGGAAAGTGGAATAACGAGTGAGGTTATCAAATTTGCAGATGACACAAAACTATTTAAAGTTGTTAAAACCCAAGAGGATTGTGAAAAATTGCAAGAGGATCTTGATAAATTGGAAGACTGGGCATCAAAATGGCAGATGAAATTTAATGTGGACAAGTGCAAGGTTATGCACCTAGGGAAGAACAACCCAAACTATGGTTACACGATGCAAGGTTCCACATTAGGAACCACCACCCAGGAAAAAGATTTAGGCATCATTGTGGATACCATGTTAAAACCCTCAGCCCAGTGTGCAGCGGCGGCCAAGAGAGCAAATAGAATGCTAGGTATGATAAGGTATGGAAAATAAAACAAAAGATATTATAATGCCTCTATATCGTTCCATGGTGAGACCGCACCTTGAATATTGTGTGCAATTCTGGTCGCCGTATCTTAAAAAGGATATAGCGATTTTAGAAAAGGTTCAGAGAAGAGCCACCAAAATGGTAAAGGGGATGGAAGGATACTCCTATGAAGAAAGGCTAAAAAGGTTAGGGCTCTTTAACCTGGAAAAGAGACGGCTGAGGGGAGATATGATAGAAGTCTATAAATTAATGAACGGAATGGAACGGGTAAACGTAGATCGATTGTTTACGTTATCAGAATATAGAAAGACTAGGGGACATGCAATGAAGCTACAGGGTAAACTATTTAAGACTAATAAAAGAAAATATTTTTTCACTCAACGTGTAATCAAACTCTGGAATTTGTTACCGGAGGATGTAGTAAAGGCTGTTAGTGTAGCTGGGTTTAAAAAAGGTTTGGACAAGTTCCTGGAGGAAAGGTCCATAAACCATTATTAAGAAGTGACCGAAGATATCAATGCTTGACCCTGTACAAGCATTGTGGAACTTGTGTCTCTTGGGGAAACTGCTAGGTACATATGACCTAGATTGGCCACTGTTGGAAACAGAATACTGGGCTTGATGGACCTTGGTCTGACCCAGTATGGCATATCTTATGTTCTTATGTTCTTCTCCTCTCTCAGTGCACCTTTTACCCATCCATCAACTAATGGCCAAATGACTCACTCATAGGTGTTTTGCTACAACTATACTTGAAAAAGATTTTATTATGCACTTTTGCCTGCCTTATTAATGCCTTGCATTTAATTTTCCAGAACTTATGCTTTTTTCTGTTTTCATCATTTGGCTCTTTTTTCCATTTTCTGAAAGATTCTCTCTTAGCTATAATAGCCTCTCTGTTCTCACCTTTAAGTCATGCTGTCTGTCATTTGGCCTTCCTTTCACCTTTTTTAAGCATGGAATACATATGGTCTGGGCTTCTAAGATAGTATTTTTAAATAACACCCAGATCTGATGTAAACTCTTAGGGGTATGTTTACTAAACTGCAGTAATTTCACTCACGTTAGGTTCCGCGGTAAAGGTACAGATGCCCATATAAAGGCGTGGGCGGTGCATTGTTACAGCAAGCCGTATCAGCTAACGCATGTTACAAGGCGCCTTAGACTAACACGCGTTACAAGGCACCTTACAAGGTGCCTTGTAAGGTGCCCTGTAAGGTGCCTCATAAGGCACCTTATAGGGATCCTTAGGCTAAGCGCCGTATTAGGCACCCCTGGACAAGGCACCATAGAAGGCACCCTGGGCTATGGAACCATAAGTTAAGGTGACCTAACAAGGTTACGGTGCCCTAGGTTAGTGTTCCCTAAGGGCTGCAAGGTGTCTCAGGATGACATGCATAACCTGTGAGGAACAGAGACAGATGTAGCCCTAACACTAGATAGAGCACTCAGGAAAAGGCAATTAACAGGTGAGTGAAGGAGGGAGAGCTGGGAGCCACTGGACCTGCCATATCTGCGGGCATCCCATGTGGCTGCCAGTACTGATGACAAACATAATGGGGGCAACTGTACCATAGCACAGGGTGTCGGCAATGTAAAGTACTAGAAAGACAGTTGGTGGCAGACAATGGGAATACGAGTCCCCCAGTGGAGGCGGAGGTGGCAGGATAGTTAAAATGATGGGTGGACAGAGGAGTGGTGGTGCCATGCAGATCAGGCACAGGTGAGGCAAGCATGAAGAGGCACAATGCAGAAAGGGTAGCAGTGCAGGACATGGGGTGACAGCCCGCACAGGCAGACAGGACTCTACACAGCTGACAGACGCAGATAGACGGACCGAGGGAATGTTGGCAATTGTGGCGAGGGTTTTTTGGGCTGGCAGCACAAATCTGCAAAAATATGACTGTTATAGTCATGCACACTATTTGAGTAGGACAGGCATGAGAGGAGGGAACAATGAGGAATTGAACCCATGAACACTGCCGAGAATGGCATTGTATTAACCAGTAGGCTATACCTCTGTGGTGTATGTCACAGCAATGGCTGGGTACAGAAGGACTGCAGGTCACCGCACAAACTGTCTGCTCTGAGTGCTAGGATAGGGTAACCCCACCAGTACCCATGATGCAATGCACATGCTGAATAGCTGTCTACAGCTGATCACCAAATGGGGTCTGCACCTCTCCGGTACCTCAGCTTGGAAAGACGAACTGACAGTGCATGATACTGGCACAGAGTAGCTAGCTACAGACCATGCTATTGTGCAGGTTCTGTGTTCCCCCTGAGGAATAGGATGGGTGCCCAGCACTAGGTCTGCAGTACATGTGGCGATAGAGATAGACCCTGCTGTAGAGCCCCATCATTACCAGTGTGTGACAGGTGTTCCTTGCAGTGCAGCTGAAGGTACTTTGGTGTCCATCTGTATCTTGCAGTCACATGTGGCCCTCTGGGACAAGACACCACCTAGATTAGTGTGTACCCCGTGTTAGGGTCTGGCTGACATGGGCACCTGTTATCAGGGTGGAGGGGTTTCCAGACTTGCATGAGGTTTGTGTAGCAGTGCCTTTATAGCTCAAAGTGGTATGCACTACATACCTCAAAGGGCTCACATCACCCTTTTTATAGGTAAGGGACAGGTGCCCCAGCCCCCGTGAAGCAACCTCCATCCTGCTGGTATAGGACAGCCCTCCAGGATTGGTGGGCCAGAGCCATACCTGTGGCTGGGGCAGTGGCAGATCAGCAGCAATGCTGGGGTTAGGTCTGGAAAACCCCAACTGCCTCACACCACTTTCTGCCAGTCACCAGCAGACAGCACAGTCAGACTGCACCTTATAGGTGTTCCAACCATGCACAGTCTAACTGCAGATGGTCCACTAGCCAGTCCATAGTGCATGCTCACAGAGGAACTATGTGCACCAAGCAGGCATCTCAGTGATGGGGGCACTAGGATCACAAAGGTATCACTGGAGGCAGATAGTAACCCATACACATATCACACCCCAACTCAATCAATCAGCGCCCAACACTCCACAAACCGAATAAGACTAACCGAGCAGCAGAACCATTCCATCAGGGATATTGACATGTGTTGATACTGATTATAATGATTAATGAATAACCATGAATGACTATAATGTTGAATGTAATAACTGCGAAGACCCAGCCCTAAGCATTCAGTTGGGCCTAACATCGAATTTGTAAATAGTTACTCAGCTACAGCTGTGTTAGCTGAATGTGTAAATAGTTTGCCCAGTTACAAATCCAAGTTTCTGATCCTGTTCAATGTAGCACTAGGCAGCTCTCATTGTCTCTTGCAAGAATTGTTAACTGTAAACCGCACTGATACTGAAGAGCGTGGTATAAAAAAGCTTTAAATAAATAAATAGTGTGGAGCGCTATGTGGGAACCTAGACATGCCATGGTCACTGTTCAGTTAGAGTGAGTGCCCTCCCAGCATGGCATGCTGTGGCCACCCTGTCCATGCAGGCAGTGGTTGGGCACTACAGTGTCCCAGCCATTGCCCCACACCCTGTGAAGATGCATCCTGGCCAATCCGCCCTGTCTGGGCCATACCCACAACACTCCTATTGCAGCATTGTGCAAAGATAGGGGTGGTTAGCAACCCTGCCTGCCACACTGGTCCTGATCACAGTGCCAACACTGCTAAACTGTGCAGGAGGTAGTAGTAGTGCTTTGGTGATAACTGCAGCTCAATGCTGGGGCCAACAGCCTGACTCTCCATGCATCTTTGGATTGTGGAGCCTGTGTGAGTGGGTGTTTGTACCCCTGTTCGCCGCTACTTTGGGCTTTGCACATGTTGCTGTTCTATGTGCATTGTAGGATAAAATATAGGGACATGCTCTGCAGGAACTACAGCTGGGACTTGAACCTGTGACCCTCTGCTTCTGGACACACTGGCTGGGTGTCACAGGGCATGGCCTAGGTCCACTGCAGGCAGGTGCCACTGCCCCCTCCAGCATGGGCACCGCCCCCCCTGCCATGCTGACATGACCATATGCTGTCGGTGCTGGTAGTGTGCAGTCCCAGGCAAACCACTGTGTGGGTAGGTGGTCGCCTAGGGAGCGGTGTCTGGGGCAGGAGGCATACATGAGCATCCTCACATCCCCCCCATCACCGCCTACCAATAATATGTCCCTTACACTTGGGGGAGGGTTGGCTGGGGGGATGTCAGGTCAGTGCCCTGGCAACTGTTAGCTCGGGTGGACCAGGTAGATGTAGGTGGATTGTGTTTGGCCTTTGTCAGCTGCTGTCATGCTGATTTCCGGTTTCTATGTTCCTATGTGCCACTTAGGCGCCTGCCTAGTCCATCCTGTGCCCCAGCTGTCCCCGCTACATGTCCTGCCTGCAGCCCCCTATGCCCCATTTGCACCATCGTCACATAGTGGCCTTTCATACTTGGGCACTATGCTGTTGCTGAAAATGGAGCACTACTATCACGTTTCTTGGGCTCCCTGCCTATGCTGTACATTGCTGACACTGAAATGGTTTCTCTCTCCTGCAAATGTGCATCTAACGGCAGGTTTTCATTCGCGGTAGGATTCAGCCCTTCAGTTCAGCACGTTAGTGTGCAGGGAGCCTCTTCCTGCCCACTCTCCGCCCAATGACCCCTTCTCTCCGCCCTCTCTCCATCCTCTGCGGTGTTTACCGTGGCCGGGAACGTTAACGATCGTTAGGTAATGTTAACACGCGTTAACGTTACATACCGCGCATTAACGTTACCTAACGATAGTTAATGTTACCTAACACGCAGTCTGTAATGTTACTGCAGTTTAGTAAACATACCCCTTAGGAGCCAATTCAGAGAAAGATGTGCTGGGTGGAGGTAGACGAACAACACATGTACGTTCCCAACAAAGAAAGGATTCTGTGCCCAAATGCAATGATGTGCAGCAGCATACAGAAAACGGCACTGGCTGTCTATGCCGTTAAATGTGTAGTGCACATTGGACCGGGTGCTGTGTCCGCGTGCAACTCGCGTGTGCAAGTAAGGAACTATGCCACGGACATGCATTTCCGAAAATGTGTCCATCTGCACTGTCTCCCATGTGAGACAGGAAACATGATGCAGTGAGTATCCTCCTATCCGTCACAAAACCCATACAATACCTCAGAAAATGGCAACCCGCCAGGTCAACATTTTGGAGGCAGAGACCTGCCTACTCTGCAGGCTGGTGATAGAGAATGAGCATGCCCTGCTCCCCATGGCCCACAGATGACTAGCCTTAGAAGCAGCACGCAGGGGCTGGGAGTGAATCAGGACCACCCTAGCACAGTAAGTAGGTCAAAGCAGGAAAAGGGGGAGGCAGAGGAAATGCATGTGGTGGGACAACAACATAGCAAAGAGCCAGGAAGTAGCTGCAAAGTAAAAGGGCAAAAGGAGCAAGGGTCAGCTGAACCCACCACACAACCAAATGACTGTAAACACACAAAACCAGGCCCACACAGGAAACAAGCAAACAGAAACACAATGGCCAAGAGAAAAGCATGGTGGTAATGCTTTCAGAAAGGACAAAAGGGAAAGCACATATGGAAAGGAAACATGAACACAGTGAAACACACTTACTGTGTAACAGTGCAGCTACATGGCCCGATACTGTCAGCCACAATACAGCACAGTAGAAACATAGAAACATGATGGCAGTAAAAGAACACATGGCCGAACTAGGCTGCCCTCCAATAACAACTACCACAACAGTCCCCTGAGAGAGCTCTGTGTCTGCCCCATACCCTATGAAGTCTGATACTGTCCACAGCACCACCACCTCCAATAGAAAACTATCCTATGCAGCCACCACTGTGTCTGCAAAGAAATTGCCCCACATACAATACCTGAGGCTATCCCCCACCACCAACATCCAATGACACCATGCAGCAGAGCATGCTGACAATCAAAGGATGCCCCAACCTGTGCATACATGCCATGGAGTTATATAAATGTTGCAATCAAAGCACTGTCAACCTGCAGTCCCACCAACGTATATTTAAAAGATCCATAGGTCAGTCTGCAGATGGCCAAAATCTAGACCACCAACCATATTTGTAGCCACTCTCTGAAACATTCCCAACCTGTGATCATTCGCCTGAAGGGGAGAGGACCAGAAATGCATAAAAAACCACAAATGTGGATGCACTGAAGACCCACAGTGGCCTGCAAAAGTATTCATCCCCTTGGTGTCAGTCCTGTTTTGTTGCATAATGTACAATCCGGAATGAAGTTGGGGATGTTAGGTAAGAGACCTAATAGTATAGCCAAAATTGGTGATGTGAAAGGACAATACAATACCCTGCATACACAAAAAAACCAAGTAAAAACCCCTAACTAAGATTAGGTCCAACCAAATAACCACAGATGACACATAAAGAGGGCAGCAGGGTCCACCTGCATGCAAGCAGTATTATCATATGATCTGCCCCATGATGCTTGTACAAATATACCTGTAACAAAAGGCCTCGGACCCTGCAACACCACTAAGCAAGAAACAAGACGACCAAGGAGCACTCCAAACAGGTCAGAGACAAAGTTGCAGAGATGTAGAGACCAGGGCAGCGGCATAACTCAATATCCCAAAGACCAACGATGTCATGAAGCACCATGAATCCCACTAAAACAAAATATAAAGAATATGGCACTACGACAAACCCGACAAGAGAAGGCCGCCCACCGAAACCTGCAAACTAGGCAAGGAGGGCAGAAAGCAGAGATGCCACAAGGACACCGAGGAGAACACTGAAGGAGCAGCAGAGATCCACAGCAGAGAAAGGAGTATCTGTCCACAAGTTGTAATGCGACAAAACAGGACAAACACAGAGGGGATGACTACCTTTGCAATGCACCGTATACAGAGGCACTATCACCACCTGTCGTCTGTTGTACATACCTCACCCAATGCACACAGGCATCCAAGTACCATCTGCTGTTGCCTGGCCCACCTGACCAGCTCTGGTAAGAGCAGCAGACACAATCAAAGCCAGATCCCACCCCTTAAATGTGTACCATCACTACCATCATACCTATACCTATAACTACCATAAACAGCACAATAGCAGGCTTCTTTACATAAAACCATTAACCCCATGTCACTCTAAACCTCCATCATTTACATCATATCCTATAAAATGCCTTCTCCTGAATACAAGATTGGCCAGAAACAAAATCCCAACCATCTTGGATCTTACTAGAGATAAAACACCTGACATACTTTGCTTAATAGAAGCCTGGCTAACAGAAGCAGACTCGGTATTGATTAACCAGCTAGCACTCCTGATTACAAACTATATCACTGCCCAAGATCAAACAAACGTGGAGGAGGTATGGGAACTGTATGGGAACATGACAAACGTTGCCTATTTTTTATGTATGTGATTTTCAAATACAAATATTCTTTGCAGAATGTGAACAAGTGGTGACGTCATATTTAACAGCGGTGCAAACATTGAATGGTCTCAGTTGCACAACAGTTTTAATTTCACTTAAAGTTTCACATTTTTTACGATTTGAGGGTAAGTCAAATTTAGCAGTTATAATTTTGAGATACTTGGTTGTTTTACATTTTGACGCTGATCATTGTGTACGAGGCATGCCTGGTTGTGTTGCACAGGTGCACTCACATTTTATTTGATATGAGATGGGGGGAAATTTTATGTATATGTCTCATGTTCCTATATAGGAACACTGCCAGGATTATCCAAAAGTCGACTAATAATTGCCAATGTGCATTGTTTTCAGATAATTCCTTCAGTTTTGATAAACAATGGATACAAGAAGCTGCTATAGCACCAGATGTAGCAAAATTCATCAGACAGTTACAGTCCAAGATGCTATGTCAACTGTGGAACTGTTTAACTCGTCCGACAACCATCATTGTGTTGCCGCCGTCTGAGGGTGATTCTGCAGCTGACAGTGATGTCGAAGATGTTCCTGACAATTTGAACATTGATGACCCCTTTGAAACTGCTGGCAAACTGGAAGTGATAGAGGAGACAGACGAAGATGAGAGTGTTAGTAGTGAAGATGAAAGCAGCCCTCCAGCAAAAAAGTGTAAGAATCTGAAGCAGAAACAAGCAATTCTGGGAAAAAGTCAACAAAGTTCACTAAGGTAATTTCATCGCTGGTGCCAAGTCATTTACCTGGCAGTTTTCCTGTTCTGTTGTCGCTTTCTCCGTTTTCCATATGGAGCCTTATATTCAATGACAAAATGCTGACGGAAATTGTAACGCAAAGCAACCTTTACGCTAACCGAGATAAGAATGACAGTCAGTTTCAAGTCACAGTAGATGAAATTTGTCACTTTCTGGGAATCCTGCAGTTGTCTGGCTATCACGTCCTGCCACAGGAGTCAGACTACTGGAGCAGTCAGCAAGATCTAGGTGTGCCTATTGTCTGTGAGGCCATGAGCAGCAAGAGGTATCAGACTATCAAAAAATACTTTCACTTGGCTGACAATGCTGAACTCAAAGCAGGCGACAAGAAGGCTAAGGTTGCTCCACTTATTACTGCCGTCAACGCAAATTTGGTGCAGTTTGGGTTTTTCCACCATGAATTGAGTATTGACGAGTCTTTGACTCTGTACTTTGGCCACCACAGCATGAAAATGTTTATAAGAGGAAAACCAATTAGATTTGGTTTTAAGTGGTGGCGCAAGTGTGGCATCAATGGCTACCCTTACAACATTAAACTGTACACCAGACGAGAAAGTTCTATGCATTCGATGGAACCTCTGGGCTCCAGGGTCATAAACCATATGGTTGATGTTATTGAAAAGCATTCAGATGTAATTCGTCACCACCTGTTCTTCGATAATTTTTTTCAAGTTACGCACTGATCAAGTCACTCGCAGAGAGAAATGTTGCAGATACAGGAACCATTTGGGAACTGAGAACTGGCGGAGCACACAAAGAACTTCGAAGTACAAAGGACATGAAGAAGAGTGGCCAACGAGGAGACTATGATGACCGATGTGATGGGTCAGTCTATGTAGCAAAGTGGCATGACAATTCTGTTGTCTGCATTGCCAGCAACAATCTCACACATGACCCACTTCAAACCGCACTTCGCCGAGTCAAGGGTACATCAGATGCTGCTGTGTCTCAACCCTTTGTGGTGAAGCGCTATAATGAAGGAATGGGTGGAGTGGATCTCATGGACAGGCTCTTAGCAAGCTACAGGCCATCTGTGCGTGGAAAGAAATGATGGTGGCCACTATTCACAAAAGTCCTCAACGTATCTGTCATGGCTGCTTGGAAAATACCTCGTACACTGTCACCTTCATGGAAGTGACATGGATCATCTGACATTCAGACGTGACATCACCTTGTGTCTCTTGAAGGGCATTGCCATTCAGGAACATTCAATCAGATCAAATCACGTAGCCAACTTGCCAAAAGATGTCCGGCAGGCAAAGGAGTTACTTCATGAATACATCAGCTGCACGCAGGGACGCTGTCGCATGTGTTCGAAGAACACTACAGTCATGTGCAGGGTGTACAGTCATGTGCAGGGTGTACAGTCATGTGCAAGGTCCGGCTTCACTCCGATAAGGGCAAAACTTGCTTTGTGGACTACCACAAGTGACAGACATGCATACTGTAGCATTAGTCACTAGTATCTGCTTGATTTATCTGTTATTTTTGCATGCTAGTAGGATGTTCTCTTGCATGGGTTGAATGTACAATTTCTTGGCAATGTTCCTGTATAGGAACATAGATAAAAAACTACAAAGACAAACTCTGAATCTATTGATACTATACTTACGTCTTGCCGTCATTACATGTAGTAAAAAAAAGAACACTGTTAAGAAATTAATAGCGTTTTTGTGGTAGTGCCAGGAAAAAGGTTAATATTAGCCAAAAGAGATCTAAACACATTACATTTAAAAAAAAACATTGAAGATATAGATATATTGTCCACTGAAAATAAACAAATATTAATTAGTCTAATATACAGACCCCTTTCAACCTCCTCAGACAACCTTGCTTCCATACTAGAAATGGCATGCAACCCAATGACAAATAAATCACATATCATCCTCGGAGATTTTAACCTACCAACACTCCATAGCACACACTCTTCTCACTTCCTGAATGCTATGTCTGGCATTGACTTCCAGCAAGTGGTACATATCCCTACTCACAGAAAGGGTAATACTTTAGACCTCATTTTCCTTCAAAACAATATCACTCAAGACATCTACTATTCCAGTCCAATAGCCATCCCATTACCATGGACATACCATTTCCTCTTAGAATGCATATTTCCTACTTCACCCTCACTGAATATGCATAATGAAGCCCCAACATTCCTTATTAAATACAAATCCTTTGACAAAGAATCCTTCCTAAATAATTCTCTCCCACATATAGATAGTTCCCTCATAGACCTGGATGACATCATACAGAACTGGAACTCAACTATAGTTAAAGCTGCTCTAGTCCCACACACCCCCAAAAACACTAAAAAGAAATTCACTAAAAATTGGTACACAGCTGAATTAAGGAAACTACAACAAAAACTATGTTTAATAGAACACAAATGGAGAAGCACAAGATTAGAAAATGACAGTAAACAATAGATGCTTACACTAAAAACTTACAAAGATGCCATAAATAATAGGAAAAAAGAATACCGCGCTACCCTACTTACAAAATCCCTCAACAGGCTGAGGGAGCTATTTTCCATTGTGAAATCTTTAACAAGGACACCCACAATTGCTAGCAAACTACTACATAAACTTAGCCCCCGATCCATGATGATACTTCCCTGAACCTTTCTATCCCCCAACACAACAACTCCAACACCCCCTACATGATCATATCTCTCTGAACTCTCCTGCTCCCCAACCCAACTCTAACACCCCCAACCATGCTACATGGTCCAAGTTTTACCTTATTGATAAAAAGCATCTCAAGAATATAATAAGTGTCATCAACACAACCACATTACCTACTGACCCCTGCCCTGTTAGCTGGCTGAAATCAACTAAAGATGAGTTCTCCCCAATCATCCCAGAGATGGTAAACTACTCATTGCAACAAGGATACATGCCTTCTGCCTTAAAATGGGCAATAAGCCAAACAATTTTAAAATCTGCAGCTTCCAACAAAAGCCTCCCAAATTTATCTAGACCTATCTTGAGAATGCAATTCCTAGCGAAGATCATAGTAAAGGTTGTGCAGCTACAGCTGCAAGATTTCATTGATCTAAACGCACCTCTGGATGAATAACAACATAGGTTTAAACCCCATCATAGTAATGAGACCCTGATGTTATCATTTCTAGACAAACTGATGCATGGTTTGGACTCCAGTAAACAAGAATTTATCTTAATCTTTATAGACATTACCTCAGCATTCGATAGCATAGATCACAAACTACTTATAAGAAGACTAAAACAAATTGGCTTGCAGGGAACAGTAATTCAGTTGTTTAGGTCCTATCTTACCAACTGTACATAACAGGTATGGATTGACCAGACATCATCCACAATCTTCAAACAGTAACAGGGCATGCCCCAGGGCTCCTCCTTAACTGCCCTATTATTTAATCTTTATCTACAACCAATATGCAATATCTTTAAAAGCACAATATCAACTACAGTATATGCCAATGATATAATGATGTATCATATCATAGATACTTCTAACCCGGACCACTCACAGATAATCACATGCCTAGGTGATATAACAGAATGGCTCAATGCACATAACCTAAAAATAAACTTCAAGAAAACAGAAGTGCTCTATGTTTCCAGAAACCCAAGTTTAACCCTCCCCAACAAAATACAACTACAAGAAACAGAACTTGAAGTCATATACTTCAAATTATGCACTATCCAACATCTCAGACCCTTGCTAGAAGATCATGATTTCAGAACAGTCCTCCAAGCACTAATAACCCCCCACATTGATTATCCTACAGGGCCTTCCAAAGAAAACCATCCACCAACTCCAACTAGCCCAAAATCTGGCAGCACGCATCATATATAAGGCACAACGCACTGACCATATCACCCCAATTCTCCATGACCTCCACTGGTTACCAGTCTCAGCAAGAATAAAATACAAATACTTGATGACTATTTTCAGGCACCACAACAAAATAGCCTCAACCCCACTGGCCTCACTCCTCATGTCCCCCACTACATCTAGGTTATGAAGACACTGCTCCCAAAACACCTATGCCATACCCACTTACATGCACAATACTAACCAATCCACCAGCTCCAGAGCTTTCTCTTATGATGCTCTAGTACTATGGAACTCTCTTCTAGACAACTTAAGAGCAGTAAAAGACCTTCTACAATTCTGAAAAGACCTAAAGACATTATGACAACTCCTATTACACATCTCAAGTCCAAGCTAATTGAGACACTTAACATTACCTGCTCTTGAGAATGTGGATACATAAATAATGAAGCATCTGATTTTCTCCCTCTATATACAATTACTGCTACTTTCTACATTTTATTTTATTTATTTATTTGGTTTTATATACCACGCTATTTTAATTCAGTGCGGTTTACAGTAAACAACTTAATACATAGAACAGGTTTACATTGAACAAGTAACAATTAACAGAGATTACAATTAGAGTGGAACAACAGTATAATTTGTAATAGCAAGAACATGGTTTTCATGACTACCAAAGACATTAACGATTTACAGTCAACAAGGGGAGAATGGATACTGAGTTAGAAGGGGCGAAGTAGTAGTCTGCACTCAAAGAAGGCATGGAAGGGTGGGCTATGTGACGTGGTCAAAGTAAAGCTGCAAAAGATATGCTTTAGTTGCTTTTCTAAAGGCGGAGAGGTCAATGATAAACCGAATTGGAACAGGGAGGGAGTTCCAGAGTAGAGGGGCAAATAAAGTGAAGGCTCTATGCTTAACATATTGGGAGGTTTTGCTGGCCAGAAAGGGAAAGACAAGGGTATTTGCCATGTTCGTTCTCCTGCTTCTGCGGTCAGGTGTCCAATGTACGAGGTCTTCTAAGGCAGTAGCAGAAAGCTGGTGGAGGGTTTTGAATGTGATAAGGAGGGCTTTGAACTTGAGGCGACCAGCTATAGGAAGCCAGTGAAGCTGCATTAGTAGAGGTGTCACATGTTCGTGTTTGGAGACACCTTAGATCAGGGGTTCTCAACCCTGTCCTCGGGACCCACCTAGCCAGTCGGGTTTTCAGGATAACCACAATGAATATGTATGAGAGAGATTTGCATACACTGCCTCCATTATATGCAAATCTCTCCCATGCATATTCATTGTGGTTATCCTGAAAACCCGACTGGCTAGGTGGGTCCCGAGGACTGGGTTGAGAACCCCTGCCTTAGATGGTTCGTGTGGCCGTATTCATGGCCATTTGTAATAGGTGTAGTGTATGGGCAGTGGGCAGAAAGACCGTGTAGAATGATGTTAGCATAGTTGAAGTGAGGCATAATGAGAGCTTGGAAAACAGATCGGAAGTCCGTAGGTTCAAGTAGTGGTCGAAGCTGACGGAGGGAGTGGATTTTGAGATAAACAGCTTTGGTGATGTTGTTTATGTGCGATTCCATATTGAGGTGCAGGTCTAGTGTAATGCCTAGATAACGGACCTCATGTCTAGTTTTCAGTTCGGCATCCTTAACCTGTATTGTAGCTGGTGGCATAAAGGTTGAATCCTTTGAAATGAATAAGACTTCAGTCTTTTTGCAGTTCACCTTAAGGTTATACACATTTAACCAGTCTGTAACTACATTGAAGCAAGCCGTGATTTTCGTATAATTAGGGCTGCCTGTAGAGAATGGGGAGTAAAGTAGCACATTGTCAGCATAGATGTGGTAGAGTATACCAAAGGCTTGGATGATTGTGCAGATTGGATGGATATATAAATTGAAGATTGAAGAATAAGTCAGATAAGGAGGAGCCCTGTGGTACTCCTTGGGCTTGCTGGTACTTTGATGATGATTGTGTACCTAAGCGGACTTGTTGTTGATGGTCCTTTAGATAGGAGTGACACCATTCAAGTGCTAGGTTCTTGATGCCTCTTAGTTGTAGTTGGTCAAGTAGGA
The DNA here is from genome assembly GCA_033557465.1 of Ichthyophis bannanicus. NCBI lineage: Eukaryota > Metazoa > Chordata > Amphibia > Gymnophiona > Ichthyophiidae > Ichthyophis > Ichthyophis bannanicus. The sequence goes on along the minus strand of CM066033.1, from coordinate 934,965,755 downwards.
GGTTGTGAGAGACTGTGTCAAAAGCTGAAGTGATATCTAGGAAGATCAAAATGAAGCCTTGGTTTTTGTTGGTGCCTTTAACCGGGTTGTTCATAAGTGATGTAAGCAGGGTTTCAATGCCATGTTGTTGTTGATCCAGTGGAAAATAGGCATCAATGTGGTCTTGGATCTGCTGTTGGACTGTCTTCTCCAATATTTTAGCCAAGAAGGGGATACTAGCTATGGGCCGATAGGAATTGGGGTCTTGAGGGTCCAATTTCTGATTTTTTAGGAGGGGTGTGATGATGGCGGTCTTTAGTGGTGATGGAACTAGGCCTTGGGAGAAGGAGAGGTGAGCTATTTTTGATATATGAGGACTTAGTTCGGGACATGCTGATTTGATCCAATGGGAGGGGCATGGATCAGAAGGTGATGTGGTTGAGTTGAGTCCTTTGATTATGTTTTCAAATTGTTCAGGTGAGAATGGGTGGAAGGAGTCCAATGCAGGGATGTCGGTGCTATCGCTATAGGGAATGTTAGTGTATGTATTTCTAGTATTGTGGGAGAGTGCATTGGTTTTACATAGTTATTTGTAAGATAGTTCTACCAAGTTAACTGTAGTGTACATAGTTACTAAGTTCAATGTAAAGTTGTTTTGATGTTCTATGTGAACCGTCCCTGATCTCTGGAAGGGGCGGTATATAAAAACATGTTAAAGAAATAAAATAAAAAATACTGAGGTACCACACCACACACGCACGATAATGCCCTCATGGATTGCCGCAGCCCAAATGCATGCTCCACAACCATAGAACAGGACATATGAGCTGCCACTTCTGAAACATGCAAGACCCACGATGTGCACCACAGGGCAGGCAGAAAATGCAGCAGGGTCTCAGAGGAATGATGCAGGCAGCACTGTCCCTGTGGCCCCCTCAGCCCATGGCCTGGCCAGTCAGCAATGCAGGCACACAGGACAGAGGAGGCCCAGGAGACCAGGGCAAGCCCAGACAGGGGTGAGGTAACACAGGATATGTGGTAGCATGATGTGACTGGGTCCAGTGTTTGCAGGTGGTGGTATGGCAGGCAGGCAGCTGAAGTGACAGACCTGGGGGGAAAAAGAAATGTGCATATGTAAGATACCGTCCTCCTGCCTCCACAGACGTTTCCACATCCTGCGCAGGATGGAGGCCTACCGGATGCGTTACTGGGCCATAAGCTGCATGCATCCGTGGATGTTGGTGAGACTCCGGCAACAGTTGCAGCGGGAGCAAGGCGAGTGTGGAGGTATGGCATACGAATGGGGCCATGACATGCAACATGGCACAGGACTGGAGTGGTTGGGCATCGCAGGGGCAACAGCAGAGAGAGCATGGGGAGGTGCCGGACAATGGGGACAGGGTAGCTGGACACCTCCACCCACTGTAACTAACAGCCACCTCTCTGCATCCCTTATACAGCTATCCTGGTTGAGGACTCACCCCCCCCCCCCCGCAGCAGAGAAGGAAGAGGATGAAGAAGATGATGAGGGGGAGGAGGGGGAGAAGGCAGAGGAGGCAGAGGATGAAGAGGTGGAGGAGGGGGATAAGCAGCAGCTAGCAACAGCCAGTCCCCACAGCCTGGCCACTGCAGACACAGCACAGCAAAAGTCAGCCCCATAGGGGAGAGTGGGGAAGAAGTTTACACCCTCACCCTCATGGAGGAGGGGGAAATCAGGGACATGCCAACCAGGAACACCCATTGGGTGGAGGAGGGGGGAGCATGGAGGGGGGATGGGAGGGGTAGCAGTGTTGGAAGCAGGTAGAGGTGGAGGGAGGGGAAGGGAGCAGGCAGGGGGCAGAGGGAGGGGACGGGAGGGGGCAGGGGGTAGAGGGAGGGGAAGGGGAGCATGGGGGGAGGGAATGGATGGGGGAGCATAGGGCGGGGGATGGGGACCTGGATGGCTACAGCAAGCTGGAGCCAAATGGGCCACTGCACACTGCAGCAGTTGCTGAGGAGGCACAGGCTGGCAAACCACAGCATGGATTGGGCACCATGGGTGCAGTGGAACAGGCCCCTGAAGCAGTGGGGCTCCTGGAATGAATAGCAGAGCACCTTCAGGGCATCAGGGATGACCACTAGGCCCTCACCCAGGCAATGCAGCGACTCACAGAGGCGCTCCTGTCCCCACCTGGGCCAATGGGATGAGAGGCCGAAACTAGGTGGCCATTATTGGGGTGTTACCAGTACAGCAATGACTGTTTGGGTCTTTGTATGCCACTGTCAGAAATAAAGCCCAGTAACCAAGGAACACTGTGTTTGTGTGTCTATCCACATAGGGGGTCAATTTGAAGCTTGAATAGTGGGGATGGATGTCCCATTGAGACATCTATCCCCACCATTTGACCCCCTCTGCCGACCCTGACTAACCTCCCAGTACATAATGATGTTTGTACAGGGAGGCTAGCCAGGGGTGGGAAAGGGGTGAGGCATTGTAAGAGCTAGGGTGGGCAGTGGGCAATCTGTGGCCCTGGACATAGAGGGCTGATACGGATGTCAGCCCTGTACATCTGGGCCGGCAGGCTGTACAGTGAACCCATGCCACCTCTGAAGTGGAAACGTCCCCCAAGATGGTAGGGGACAGGAGGAACGGGCAGCCATAACAGTAGGTGTGGGTGCAGGTATCTCCCTGCAGTCTGACCCTGGCCTTGTAAGGCCTGAGTGGGGCTCGGGTTGTGGGGAAGTCAGGAACAGGACACCGGCTGGGGAGCTCAGCCCCTGAATGGAGGTACAGAGCCATGGCAATTGGATGCCATGGTGCCATGGGCCAATTCAGGAGCCACGACTGGGTTAGCCCATGGCAAAAGGGCAAAAGTGGTATTGTCAGACTCAAGGGTGCAGGGGGGGGGGGATATGTAGAAGCTGATAAGGATAAAGCGGAATTGCATAACAAATATTTTTGTTCTGTGTTCACAGATGAAGAACCAGGAGCAGGACCTCAGAAAACACCCACAAATAAGAACAGAAGCGAGGGACATCTTGAACAATTTTCAGAAGACTGTGTTCATGAGAAACTAGCTCAACTTAAAGTAGACAAAACGATGGGACCGGATGGGATACACCCTAGAATACTGAGGGAACTTGGGGACGTTCTAGCAACTCCACTGACTGACCTTTTCAATGCCTCGTTGGAGTCGGGAGTGGTGCCAAAGGACTGGAGAGAGGCTCATGTGGTGCCTTTACACAAATGCGGTGTGGTTGTGTAAGGATGTGGTTGAAAACTACAGGCCGGTTAGTTTAACTTCGGTGGTGAGTAAATTATTGGAAACGCTGCTGAAAGAGAAAATAGTGAGGTTTCTGGAGTCCAGCGGATTACAGGATCCAAGGCAGCATGGATTCACCAGAGGCAGGTCTTGTCAGACAAATCTGATTGATTTCTTTGACTGGGTGACCAGGGAGTTGGACCGAGGGAGAGCTCTAGATGTGGTGTATTTAGATTTCAGTAAATCCTTTGACACTGTTCCTCACAGGCGACTTATAAAGAAACTGAGCACCTTAGGGATGGACCCTAAAGTTACTGCTTGGGTTAGAAATTGGTTGGGTGGGAGGCGACAAAGAGTACAAGTAAATGGAGCTCACTCTGAGGAGAAGGATGTTACCAGTGGTGTGCCCCAGGGATCTGTCCTTGGTCCGATTCTTTTTAACATCTTTGTTAGTGATATAGCGGAAGGGCTGTCGGGTAAGGTTTGCCTCTTTGCAGATGATACCAAAATCTGCAATAGAGTAGACACCCAGGAAGGTGTAGATAACATGAGGAGGGATCTAGCTAAGCTTGAAGAATGGTCTAGAATTTGGCAGCTGGGATTTAATGTTAAAAAATGTAAGGTCATGCATTTGTGCTGCAGCAATCCAAGGGAGCAATACAGTATAGGAGGTGAAGTACTTTTATCCACTAAAGAAGAGCGGGACCTAGGCGTGGTTGTGTCTGATGATCTTAAAGTAGCTAAACAGGTAGAAAAGGTGACGGCAAAAGCTAGAAGGATGCTTGAGTGCATACGGAGAGGAATGGCTAGCAGAAAAAAGGAGGTGATAATGCGTCTGTATAAGTCTTTGGTGCGACCTCATTTGGAGTATGGTGTGCAATTCTGAAGACCGCACCTTCAAAAGGATGTGAACAGGATGGAGTCGGTTCAGAGGGTTGCTACTAAAATGATTAATGGGCTTCATTATAAAGCATATGAGGACAGACTTGAGGATCTTAATATGTACACCTTAGAGGAAAGGCGGGATAGAGGTGATATGATTGAGATGTTTAAATACCTCCGTGGCATAAATGTTCAGGGAGAGAGCCTCTTTCAATTGAAAGCAAGTTCTGCTATGAGGGGACATGGGATGACAGTGAAGGGAGATTCAGGAGTGATATGCGGAAATATTTCTTTACCGAAAGAGTAGTGGATCCATGGAATAGTCTCCCAGTGGAGGTGGTAGAGATGAGGACAGTAACTGAATTCAAAAAAGCATGGGACCAACACAGAGGATCTCTAAAGGTAAAAAGTGGACTGTTGTAGTTGTTGTTATGGAAGGACAGACTAGATAGGCCATGTGGTCTTTTTCTGTCATCATGTTTCTATGTTTCTAGCTGGGAAGAGGCCTGTATGTGCACACTGGCTGGAATCATGTCTTGGCCTGCATGTACAGATCTAGTTGCGATGCAGAACCCACGGGGTGTGATGCGCCATGTGGGAACAGAACCATGTCTGCCCCTCTGTGGACAAATGATCGAGCGCACAAGAGCCTGGACATCACAGTCAGAATGGGACCCATAGGGGGCCACAGGAGTCATGGCAGCACACAGGGCCAAATGTGTGGCTGGGAAGGGCATGTGCAGTCATGGGACACAATCCCCATGTAGGCACAGGGATTGTGGAGTAACAGCAGATGCCAGATGGCCAAGCCAGTGCAGTGGACATGCCACTGAACAGTGTATGGGAGGGGGGATGGGTGCCAGAGTGGGTGCCCCTCTTGCACACACTGGGCCTGTCTGTCTACCACTGGCTGCATTGGTTGGGTGGGCATCCCCGGTTGCCCAGCGGGCTGGTGCAGGGATACAGGGGATGCAGCAGCACCACACCAGATGTCACCATGCACTGGATGAGCTGGGGCTGCATCTGGGTGTGGCTGCAGATGACCAGGGTTGGACAGAGTGTGTAGACCGGTGTGGTGTGGAGGCAGGGGGAGCCACACTGCCAGTGTGGGTATGTGGTGGAACATGTGCCTGGCTGTGTCAGGGTGCCTGCATGGGGGGGGGGGGGGTAGGGGTGCACCCTGTGTGGGGGCACATGGGTGACTGGGTGTGGTTGGGGGGCCACACACCCAGGACCAGAAAGCATGCATTGGCAGATGTGTGGGTGGGGGATGGGGACTGCCCACGTTGATTGGAATGGCACACGGGATAACAGATCGTTGCGTGTGGACGGGCCCTGCCTGCTGATTCCCAGCCCTGCTACCCGCCCCCCATATCCTCCAGCACAGGCAGCTTACCTCACACAAAGTGCGTCTCCATGAGGGTTCTCCTTGTTGCCACAGCACATTGGTAGGAAGGAGCATGAGAAATATGGGGGGGCCACCATCTCATCCACCTTGGCTTCAGACTCACTGACTGCTGCATCAGGCATGGGCTGTCTTCGGCTCAGGTCATAGTTGTGCAGCATGCAGCACGCCAGGAATATCCTGCACACCTTGGCTGGGGCAAAGAGCAGCTCTCCACCAGACCGGTCAAGGCAACGGAAGTGGCTCTACAGCAGGCCAAATGTCCACTCAATGATGGAGCGGGCCAGATGGTGTGACCTGTTGTACCTGACCTCCTCAGCTGTACATGTGTTGACAAGGTGGGTAATGAGCCACTCCCTCAGTGGGTATCCCGTCACCTGTGGAGAGGAACTGTGGCAGGAATGTCAACATGTTGCACCATGGCCAGCTATGCAGGTGTCGGCATGCCCATGCACCACTTGCCACCCCACGAGGGCCAACTGGAGCCAGCCAGCCCTGACCCCTGTGCATCCCCAGCTGTGGCAAGGCCTCAGCCCCCAATATGTCCATGCAGTGATTGTAGCCAGCCCCCCTCGTGATCATGCAATGGCAGGGGTGCCAGTGGCCCCCAGGCCACATATGGGCAACCCACAGCTGTGGTGTGGCCCCTCTTTGGGCATGGCCTGTGTCTCTGGGGGTATGAATGCAAGTGCGTGAGACCCTTGTCCACCCACCAAGCAGCCAGCCATTGGTGATGGTACCATCCTCAAAGTCCACATGTATCCCTGACTGGGCCAGGATGTAAACATTGTGGAATGAGCCAGGGAATGTGCCATGACATCCAGGATCTCCATCCAGGCATTGCAGATGATCTGCATGTTCAAGGAGTGGTAGGCCTTCCGGTTCCTGTAAGCTGCCTCATGCAGGTGCGGTGGGCCACATGTGTGCAGTCAATGGCTCCGATGACCGATGGGAACACTGTGATCTCGCTGAATGCCAGCATTGTCTGCTGCTGCTGCTGCTGTGGGATGCATGGGAAGGAAATGTAATGTGCAGCATGTCCCACGAAGGCATCCAGGAACTGGCTGATGCTGCGTGACATCGCTGCCTGGTTCAGTCCAGCTGCCATTGCCACAACAGACTGGAATGTGCCTGTCCCCAGGAAGGCCAGGGCTGTGAGCACCTTTGCATGGACAGGCACTGTGTCCTGTCTGTGTGCCTGTGTATTTATTTATTTATAGTTTTTTCTCTACCACACTATTTACCATCAGCGCGGTTCACAGGTAACAAATAACTGTGCAATGGGGAAGATCCACCTTGCACTTACATTAAACAGGGAGTTGAACATGGAGCACAGGTAAACTATATACATAATGGAACTATATACAGGTTGATAACGGTAGGAAAAACATCAACTAAGCTCTATTCAACATCAACTAAGTGTAGCAAGCTGTGACCCCAGCTCCTGATACAGGTCATGGATTGCCTCACAGTCAAACCTGTACCGGGATTGTCACAGCTCATCGCTGATATCCAGGTACTGGGCACAGGGCGTGGAGACCCTGGCATATGGGTATTGGCAGGCACCACGTCGGCGCTCATGGTTGGAGACCACCAGAAGAGCAGCTGTAAACATTTTATTTAGCTGCATTTATATCCCGCTTTTCACCGGGTCAAAGCTCTGGACCTCTCCTGTACCATCCTCAGACACCTGGAACCTGTAGGAGGGTGAGACAGGACGATGGTCAGTCCAGACCCTGGAGGAGTACTGTAGGGATTATAAGGTTTAGGGATATGTTCCTGGTTCATAATCACTCAATGGCCTTTATAAATGTCTGCTCTAATAAAAATATGTCAACCAAACTACTATACAGTGGGCAAGGAGAAGCAGGCCAGCATAAAGCCAGCATGAAATCATATAAATATTTGCACTGCATATTACTGAGCTGGAAGGCCCAGAAATAGTCATGCAAGCATGTACACAGGAAACCATGCAAAAAGCATAAGCTGAGCCGTTAGTCCTGAAGACAGTAGACGGTTTTTGACAGTTGGTGAGTATAAGCAAGACAGAGGCCTGAGGAATGTTGAAAAAGGAATACAGAGGGGACAGAAAGGTCAATGACAGGAAACAGAAGGAGGGAGGAGAGGGGGCCTCACAGAGGGATGGATTTGGAGACTGTATGCATATACGGAAGTAATACACGGAAACAAAAAATGTATATATGTAACATGACTATTATACTCAGGGGGAGGAGGAATTCTGGTGTCTGATGACTGACAGAAATTCTCTTCCCCGCTGCCTGTATTGTTCATCAGTAATCTAATAAACAGAGATTCTGATTGCACCTGTACTGACCTTTGGATCTGGACTATACAGGAAATTAGTGATAATTAGTAATCGGTCTCTTGTGAGTAACAGGGCCTCACAGTACCACATAATGTTCCCCCCCATATCCTCTGTGGGTGGCAGGAGGGCAGGAGATACACTAAACCACTGGCCCTGCACCCTTCCCCAAAGTACATGCTACTAGGGCACCCAGTGGGTGGTCTGTACACCATGCACAGCTGCACGGGCACATATGTGCCTGTGAACATGCCCATTAGGATCGGGTGCACCCCCATATGTGCACTGCTAGGGTGTCTTATGCTCCACACATGCCATTGCATCTGGGTGTTCAGGTACTGGTGACAACACACCTACAGGCATGTGCCTGTGGGGTCTGAACATATTCAGCCCCTGTACAGTGACCATGGTACAGTTGCGTGGTCATGGAGCCACAGATGTGGGGGTAGACTAGTGCATAGCGGTGCCATGTGGTCAGGCCCTGCCACGTCTTACTGCAAGCCAATTGTCTCCTGCCCCAGACAGCCCTTTGGTGTGTGCCTGCAGAGGTCACCTGGGCTCTGCACACAGACCCATGCATGCCACTGTCACCCAAAGGGCTGCCAGCACTGCACACATGCATCAGGGGCACAGGCCCCAGCAGACATTCCATCCCAGTCACATCATTGACCCTTAGTACCTACTGTGTCAGTGGCACTATGTCAGCTCACACGACATCATTGATGTTTTGCTCACGGGGAAAGAAAGACATGTGGAGCCACACAAGTGTTTATATGTTGTGCGTCAAACATGGATGTGTGCATGCATGTACATGCACAGACGTGTTCCATATTCTGCACATTTGGACGTATATGTTGCTGTACGTCTATCTGCTATAAAATGTATAATGCTGGCATAGCCACATCCTGTGAGACACCATTTTTCCAATACTGCTTCCCTTGAAGGTACTACTATTCAAGAGCTGCTGTGTTATCTGCCATGGCTCCCAAGGTGTCCTCCAGGAAGCGTAATTTCAGCAATGGGAAGCAGACCCTCCTTACTGAGGAAGTTCTGGTCAACCTCGGGGTCCTCATGGGCACCAATGAGGCTCACATAGGTGCCTATGAGAGGCAGCACAGGTGGCTTACCATATGCTGCAAGTTGAATGCCATTTACCACAACAACTGGGACATCGAGGATGTGAAGCGCAAATGGCAGCAGGTGCAACAAAACACATGCAGGAAGACTCGTGCTATGGGCTAAGACAGTCAGGGGGTGCATCTCACCGAACTAGAACAGCAGGTCCTAGCAACTGTAGACACCGTCACATTGGACGGCATCAGGGACATGGACACCTCACAGTGCTCACCGGTCCAAGGTATTTTTCTATGCTGACACTTACCTGCTGCATGACCCCTGCCCCGGACTTGCACTCATGGTGTGGGGCCCATTGAAGCACCCACTGCCCCCTCACACATGTCCCCTCTGGTTTGGGGTGGCGCACGCATGGCCTTGTTGCACTGTCACATCTCCCTCTGCTGTCTCACCATGTGGCTCGGCGGTGGTAGCATCTCCCTGGTCTGCGTTGTGCTCTCTCCACTGCTCCTTCACCTCTGTAATGTGGTGTCCCTGGGGCCTTAGTGCAACACTGCAGCCCATGTGTGTGGGGGTGGGTTGTTGTGTGTGGAAGTCTGCTTTAGGCTGGTCATCCTTGCTTTTCTCAGCAGGTGCTGCCACAGATGCAGGACCCAGTGCTGACCCCATGCATGCCTCACTGCCGGTGAATTCTCCACTGCCACAGTTGGTGGACAGGGCTATGTCTCCACCAGAGGAGGGTGCCTCCCAGCCTGCAGCACCTGTAGATGGGGATGCAGAGCTAGCCGGTGGTGCACAGCCTGAGAGTACTAGCTCAGGGGACAATGAGGACCAGCTTGCATCATCACCCAAGCCCATCTCCAGCCCGATGACAGTGGTCACCATGGGCGGCACCATCCACGTGCCTATTGACATCTAATGCACTGTGCGGAGTGCATGCTGGCCCAACAGGAAGGCCATGGTGTCACCGGTGTTACCTTGTTGTGTCATGCGTGCATTACACATTTATCCATGCACCTGCTGGCTCTGTGTTTCCCTCTGCCTCAGGCACTGTGGACATATATATCTGTTGCCCCTGTTTCTCTGGCACGGTCTGTTCCTTCTCCTGCACCTTGTACATGTCCCTCCTATGTGCATTGTGGTCTGTTCATCTGCAACATGGGCACTCCGAAATGGTGACCACACAGATAGTGTCACCGCCATACATCTCTTTGGGCTGCAGTGGGGCTCAGGGCAGTATGTCCTGTTTTATTTTATATCATTTATTTACTTTATTTTATTCCATCTATTTCTGTTATTCCACATTTTAACAGGTATAAAGTAGACATCCATGGTTATTCCAGTACACATACACGTATGTGAATGGAATACAAGCTGGATATTTTTGCCACCAGCTACGCCCCCGCCCCACCCTGCCACTCCCCTCCCCGCCTACGTTCAGCCCTTCTCTGCCCATGTCCAGTTCTAATTTCTCAACAAACAAGGGTGTCCTACACGGAGTGATGGGTTCACCCTTAAACAAAGACATGGGGAGGGGTGACCTGCATGGAATGGCAGGTGCACCTACTCTTGCCATCTTACTGGGCAGACTAGATGAACCATACTGGTCTTTATCTGCTGTCATTTACTATGTTACTATGTAACATGCACATCTCTTTTGTACATGCAGCTAGACTCGTGTTCAGAATTCCATCTGGACGTCCCCGCTCTGTGCACGTCCCCAGCGTTCGTGCAAACGGCTTATTCGAGGTTCAGAATGACCCTATTAGCCTTTGCAGTTGTTCCTCTTAGTTTTTTTCTTAACCATTTTTCTCATTTTATTATGGTCTTCTTTTTGAAAGTTAAATATGAGTGCGGTCAGTTTCCTTGCTATACTCCCTCCATTTATTAAATCAAATGTGATCCTGCTATGATCACTATTGCCAAGCAGCTCCAAAACAGGCTGATTAGAATGAAGAACCAAAGCTTTATCCAAAAGGTTGCCAGAGCACCACATGTTTGAGGACCTTAGATAGGAAGGGGAGGTTAAAAATGGGATAAAAACTGGAACAATCAAATGGATCAAGAGATGTTTTTTCAGCAAAGGGAAAATGACAGCCATGAAGAAGGGACATAGCCACTGGAGAGACAGGCATGCAGGAGGATAGAATGAATAAGAGAGATATATCAAGCTACTGGATAAGATGGACAGGCCAGGAATTGAGAGGAGGAGTGATGAACAGAATGGAGGGTGCATTAGAGGTAGGCCATGGTGATGATGGGGAAGGACAACCAGCAAAAAGGGATAGCACAATCCAAGAAAGGAGAAAATGGAGGAGGGGGAAAGGAAGTCAGGAGAAATGGGACAGGGGAATGAGAGAGAAGTAGGGGAGGGGAGAGGTGGGAAGAGGGAGGGAAAGAGATGGGTCCTGACCTAGGAGAGGAGAAGGAGAAACAAAGGGAGTAAATTTTGTTATGAAGGAAGGCAGTGAAAATATCACATGACAGAGTGCAGGGGAGGAAAGAGGTAGGAGCATAAGAAATGACTAATCTGTCTAAGAGATAGAACAGCTAATGAGGTTGATTGCTAGCAGAAGAAATAGACTTTAAGAAAAATGACACATATCCTTGGATACCTATCATAGCATAAACTCTCCTGAAATTCAAATGGAACCAGAGAACCATGATTCTCAAAAGTCCCTATTGACCAAGACTAGTCTGTATTCCTACATAAGAACATAAGAACATAAGATATGCCATACTGGGTCAGACCAAGGTCCATCAAGCCCAGTATTCTGTTTCCAACAGTGGCCAATCGAGGTCATATGTACCTAGCAGTTTCCCCAAAAGAGACACAAGTTCCACAATGCTTGTACTGGATCAAGCATTGATATCTTCGGTCACTTCTTAATAATGGTTTATGGACCTTTCCTCCAGGAACTTGTCCAAACCTTTTTTAAACCCAGCTACACTAACAGCCTTTACTACATCCTCCGGTAACAAATTCCAGAGTTTGATTACACGTTGAGTGAAAAAATATTTTCTTTTATTAGTCTTAAATAGTTTACCCTGTAGCTTCATTGCATGTCCCCTAGTCTTTCTATATTCTGATAAGGTAAACAATCGATCTACGTTTACCCGTTCCACTCCGTTCATTAATTTATAGACTTCTATCATATCTCCCCTCAGTCGTCTCTTTTCCAGGTTAAAGAGCCCTAACCTTTTTAGCCTCTCTTCATAGGAGTATCCTTCCATCCCCTTTACCATTTTGGTGGCTCTTCTCTGTACCTTTTCTAAAATCGCTATATCCTTTTTAAGATACGGCGACCAGAATTGCACACAATATTCAAGGTGCGGTCTCACCATGGAACAATATAGAGGCATTATAATATCTTTTGTTTTATTTTCCATTCCTTTCCTTATCATACCTAGCATTCTATTTGCTCTCTTGGCCGCCGCTACACACTGGGCCGAGGGTTTTAACATGGTATCCACAATGACGCCTAAATCTTTTTCCTGGGTGGTTGTTCCTAAAGTGGAACCTTGCATCGTGTAACCATAGTTTGGGTTGTTCTTCCCTAGGTGCATAACCTTGCACTTGTCCACATTAAATTTCATCTGCCATTTTGATGCCCAGTCTTCCAATTTATCAAGATCCTCTTGCAATTTTTCACAATCCTCTTGGGTTTTAACAACTTTAAATAGTTTTGTGTCATCTGCAAATTTGATAACCTCACTCGTTATTCCACTTTCCAGGTCATTTATGAATATGTCAAAAAGCAGCGGACCCAGCACAGATCCCTGGTGTACACCACTATTCACCTTTCTCCATTGGGAAAATTGGCCATTTAGCCCTACCCTCTGCTTTCTATCTTTTAACCAGTTCCTGATCCACAATAGTACACTGCCTGCTATCCCATGACTCTTTAGTTTTGCCAAAAGTCTCTGATGAGGGACATTGTCAAAGGCTTTCTGAAAGTCCAGATACACAATATCAACCGACTCACCTTTGTCCACCTGTTTATTCACTCCTTCAAAAAAACATAACAGATTAGTAAGACAAGATCTTCCTTGTCTAAAGCCATGTTGGCTGTCTCCCATTAGGTTGTGACTATCTACATGCTGAGTAATTTTATTCTTTATGATGGTTTCTACCATTTTTCCCGGTACTGACGTCAGGCTCACCGGTCTGTAGTTTCCAAGATCACCCCTGGAACCCTTTTTAAAAATTGGTGTTACATTGGCGATCCTCCAATCTTCAGGTATTAGAGATGATTTTAATGATAGTTCACAGATTACTGATAGCAGGTCTGCAATCTCATATTTCAGTTCTTTCAACACCCTAGGATGTATACCATCCGGCCCAGGTGATTTGCTACTCTTCAGTTTATCTAATAGTTGTAAGACATCTTCCCGATGTATCGATATTTCCTTCAATTCTTCCACACCTTTAAATACCACTTCAGTCATGGGTAACATCCCTATATCTTCCTCAGTAAAGACCGAAGCAAAGAATTCATTCAGTCTCTCCGCTATCGCCTTGTCGCCTCTTAGTGCTCCTTTAACCCCTTTATCATCTAATGTACCAACTGACTCTCTCACAGGTTTTTTGCTACGAATGTACTTGAAAAGGTCTTTATTTCGCGTTTTTGCTTCCACAGCAAGCTTCTTCTCAAATTCTCTCTTTGCCTGGCTTATCAATGCCTTGCATTTGACTTGCCAGTGCTTGTGCTGTTTCCAGGTTTCGTCATTTGGCTCTTTTTTCCATTTCCTGAAAGCTGCTTTTTTGGCAACAACAGCCTCTCTGACCTCACCTTTAAACCATGCTGGCAGTTCTTTGGACTTCTGTCCACTTTTCTTAAAGCGTGGAATACAGCTGGTCTGGGCTTCCAAGATAGTATTTTTCAACAACACCCAAGCTTGATGTACGTCTTTAACCTTCACAACTGCTCCTTTTAGTTTTTTCTTAACTGTTTTCCTCATTTTATCATAGTCTCCCTTTCGAAAGTTAAAAGGTAGTACTGTGGATTTCCTTACTATCCCTCCTCCACTAATTAAATCAAAGGCGATCATGCTATGATCACTATTGCCAAGTGGCCCCAACACCCTTATCTCTTGCACTAGATCTGGTGTTCCACTAAGGACTAGGTCTAATATGGCTTCCCCTCTGGTCGGTTCATGAACCAGCTGCTCCAAGAAGCAATCATTTATTTCATCTAGGAACTTTATCTCCCTAGCATGTCCTGACGTGACACTGACCCAGTCAATACCGGGGTAATTGCAATCACCCATTATTATTACTGCGCTGTAACTTTTGTTAGCTTCCTTGATTTCTTTGAGCATTTCATCATCCATTTGGTCATTCTGGCCAGGTGCTCGATAGTACACCCCCACTGCCATCGCCTTCCCCCTTTTATATGGAATTCCAATCCATATAGATTCTACAGCAGATTTTGTTTCCTGCAAAACTTTAATCCTTTCTGAGTCAATGCCCTCTCTAACATAGAGCGCAACCCCTCCACCAATTTGATCAGCTCTGTCATTACGATATAGTTTGTACCCAGGTATCACAGTGTCCCACTGGTTGTCCTCCTTCCACCATGTCTCTGATATTCCAATCATATCTAACCTTTCATTTAGTGCTATATATTCTAACTCTCCCATCTTATTCTTTAGACTTCTAGCATTTGCATACAAGCATTTTAGAGAATGTATTTTATTCATGTTAATTTGGCTATTGTTAGACATGGGTAAATTGGGATCTTTAAGCTCTGTCTGCTCCATACTTGAGGGCATTTGGGCTACTTTACTCTTTTGTGGAACCTCTCTGCTTTTGGTAGTATCCTTCAAGGATACATTCTTCCGAACCATCCGCTCTTGGGCGACTGTCGGCTTTCCCCTAATATTCCTCTTCTGGAACTTTCTGTAAGAAGTCCCATAAGGCTAGGTGATTTTCCAGCATTTATCATGAGAGCTCAGAGAACATTCCTGCATCTCAATATCAAGTCCCTGGCCCTCACAGCTTGAATATTGAAGGAGTAATATTGCCATCCCTGAACGTACCTGACAATGTCTCTCAAATTCTTCTGCTTTCTAGGAAAGATTCTACTAGAAGGTCACACAATTTTAAATGGAAGAGGTTTTCCATCTGATATGATCAAAAGACCCTAGATCCTTTTCACATTTTTCCAAGACAGGTTTAAAAAACAACTCTGTTGGGGTACACTTGAGTGCAGTTGGCACATATCACCATTTTAGTTTGAAGACAAACCCATCTTTGTATAGCCGTTGGTTGTTCATTTCATATAGGACTTGCTTTTATGGAAACCTCTCATCAAGCCACCCACATTATCTTGGAATCTCAGTGTGGTCTTAACTCAGTTGATGAAAGCTGCTTTCGAGCCACTGGTGGCAGTAACTTCAGCTCATTAAGTGAGCTTCAACCTCTAGTAACTGATCCACCTTATATTAAGTTTTACAGTAATAAAGTGATTCAAATTTACTTCCTAAGGTAGTGATGGATTTTCACCTTAATCAGTCAGTCATCCTGCAACATTTTTCTCCAGATCTCATGTCCATAAAGGTGAAAGTGCATTGAACACACTGGACTGCCAGAGAGCCTCAGTCTTCTACAGTACTCAAAGCAGACTAAAGCTCTTAGAAAGTCCACCCAACTTTTTGTTTCCTTTGACTTGAACAAGCCAGGGGCTGCTGTCAACAAACACTTAATCCACTTGGCTAGCAGACTTCATTTAGCTTTGCT
Source organism: Ichthyophis bannanicus (assembly GCA_033557465.1). NCBI lineage: Eukaryota > Metazoa > Chordata > Amphibia > Gymnophiona > Ichthyophiidae > Ichthyophis > Ichthyophis bannanicus. The sequence goes on along the minus strand of CM066033.1, from coordinate 934,950,108 downwards.
TATGTTCAGGTAGGCTTGTGGGGGTAGCTCACATGAGATCAGCTTCCACAGGGGACATTTACAGGGCTGTGTCATGGAAGCAGGAATGAAGTCCTCACATATGGGTGACGTCACCGATGGAGCCCCGCATGGGAATGCTTCCCAGCTTCCATAAGAAGCTTTTGGGAGGCTCACTATGCATGTGTGTCTGTCTTCCCACCCGAAGGAGCCATCTTACATCAATATTCTTTTTTCTGTGGAGCCCTTCAAACGTCTGTCTGCCCCCAGAAATTAGTGTCCTCATGGTTAATGTTTGCTTTTTCACTAATCAGTTTCAGTCGAGTGTCAATTCTTGTCTTCCTGCCTGTCTCCAGGAGTGTTGGTGTCTCAGCATGCATTTCTTTTCCAGTGCTTTTTTCTTCTTAGGTTTTTTTGGAGCATGTGGTTTTCTTCTCATGCTCCCCTGGTCGGCCAGGATGTTGGAGTCCTTTGACTTGGCAGAAGCCATCTTCCCCAATATGTCTAACTGACCAGTGGGTTAAACAAATGCACCAGGTGTGCCTGCACCATCTCGGTGACAGACCACCATTGATGTATTCAGTTCCTCAGGCCTGATCATAAGCCCTCCACCTGCACATTATGTTTGCAAATGACTTGCAAAGATCTCAAGAATCAAGAGAAACAATGGGAATCACTGTTCGGGTCTTTGGAGTCGGTGGCATCGGTACCAGCATTGACATCAGTGTTGATGCCCTAGAGAGCATCCGCTGAGACCTCGGTTCAGCATGGCACCTGAGTTAATTTGGAGCCGAGGGACCGTGGTGGCCTGGACTGGAGGCTGTCCTTCGATAAAAGCCACCCCCAGAAGGATCGGTCTTCCATCCCATTGATGGGTGATGCCAAAAGTCAGGGAAAACCAATGGGCACTGGCATCACAGTCCCTCTTGGTGAGACTCTGAGGCCGAAGACTGGGAGCAGCCTTCGAAGCTGCCCCGGGTGGGAGGAAGTGCCTCCAAAGCCCCAGAGGGCCGTCAGGGGTCTCCCAAGGTGGTGACTATTGAAGAGTCCCTGATGAAAGAGCCAGCATAAGAGGCTGCAACTGCTGCCCCGCCTCCAGCCATATTGGAGACAGCGCTTTTGGCTGAGTGCATGCAAGCCCTCAAACACAGTCTAGCCATGTTCTTGGCTGTGAAGGACCTGCTGATAGAAGTGCGCCCATCCTTGAAACCCATACCCTACCCAACAGGGAAGAAGGCTCAGGCAGGCACTCAAACTTATTGTCGGTGCCCAAGGTCTCCCCACAAGTGCCTCCAGATCGGAGGGCCACCATCGAGGGCATATGGAGCCCTGGACTCCGTCCACCTAAGCACCGTAGGCATTGGGAGGAGGCCTGTTGATACTTTGACCTCCTCCTAAGGAATGGGAGACACAGGAGGAGTCCCCAGTCTCAGAGCATCACAGGGATATTCCATCTGATCCCTCGCCACCCTACAAGTGCTGCAAGTCTCCTCTTGAGGACATCTCATTTCAAGAGCTCATTCAAGACATGGCAAAGGCCTTACTCTTTACCTTCGAGGCAAAAGAGGAGCAAGGGTGGAGGAATTGGAAATCTTACAGTATCCCTCCCTTCCTTCCTAAGGAAGCCATCACGGTGCCAGTCCAACGTATCCTCTAGAGGTTACTCTTCAGGATATGGGAGAATCCCCTTACCTTGCTCCCATAAGTCACTGTTTTGACTCCATGTACTGGGTTCAAAAGATCCTTAGGTTTGAAAAGCCTCAGCTCCCCCACAACTTGATGGTTGTGTAATCTGTCATAAGAGAATTAAGACCCACTCCTCAGTCCCTCCAGGGCGGGAGGCCTATACCCTGGATAGGGTCAGAAGGAAATGTTACCAGGGGTCCATGCTAGTAGGCAGTATCCTTTCCTACCAACTATATATGGCAATCTACTTGAAAGATATTATGGAGGATCTAGCAGAGTTCTCGGCCATGCTCTCTGGAGATCAGCTAGACTGCTTCCACAGTATCATCGCCAAGGAGAAGGACTGCTTGAAATACATGAGCAGGCTGGTCTATGATGCCTTTGAGTCAGTGGCCAGGGTTGCCGCTGTGGGTATTGGGGCCTGTCGCCTGGCTTGGTGGCAGTCCTCTGACCTTGAGCAATGAGTTCAGGATAAACTTGCCGATGTCCCCTGCCGAGGTGAGAACCTCTTTGGCAAGCCCATGGAGGACAAGGCTGGTGAACTGGAGAGGGAGCAATTGACATTGAACTGCCTCTCCAGGAAGACAGCAAATCCTTCTAGGAAGAAGGCATCCAGAAAGAAATCCTTCTACCCAAAGAAGAAGCGATATTACCCCAGTTTTCCTCCCTACCAGACCTATCAAGGTCCTCAGCAAGGACAACAGAAGGGCCAGAGCCAGCGCCAGCAATGCCAGCAGAAGACTCAGAAACCCCAGCCTGCACCTCAGCCACAGCTAGGTGGGGGTTTTTGACTCCTTCCTGAGGAGAATGGCTCTCTTTCCCATCTCCCGTGCAGTTCCTCTGCAGGTGGTGGGGCAGTTGATCCATTATGCCCACAGGTGGCCAGTGGTGACAATGGACTCCTGGGTGCTAAAAATTGTTCAGGACAGGTATCAGTTGCAATTCAACCAACTTCCTCCCTCATTCCTCCCAGAGGAGTACCCTCTCAATCCTCACCACCAGAAGCTCCTCCAAAAGGAGGTTCACACTCTCCTAGCTGATCTGGCCATCAAGTGGTTCCACCATCTCAGTCAGGAAAGGGGTTCTACTCCCATTATTTCCTGGTTCCCAAGAAAATGGGCAGCTTTCAGCCTATACTGGATCTCTGGAACCTCAACCGCTTCCTGGTGAAAGAAATATTCAGGATGGTCTCCCTCGGAACGTTGTTGCCTTACCTCCAACCGGAAGACTGGCTTTGCTCCCTGGATTTCAAAGATGCCTTTACTCACATTCCCATTCACCCTCTTCATCAGCAGTATCTCCGCTTCATGCTCAGCGGGAGGCACTATCAGTATCAGGTACTACTCTTCAGCCAAGAATCCGGAGTCTTCACAAAATGCCTGGCAGTCATTGCCACCTTCCTGTGGACCCTGGGAGTCCTCGTCTTCCCCCACCTGGACGACTGGCTGATAAAGTGTATGATGCAAGATAAGGTTCGGCAGTCTGTGAATCTCACCATTCAGGTGCTGGAACATCTGAGCTTTGTGATTAACTACCCAACATCTCACCAGCAGCCCTCTCAGCACCTATTCATTGAGGTAGATACTATCCTAGCTCGAGCCTTCCTGTTCATGGATTGTGCCCAGCACTTCATCGTAGTGGCCCACGATGTCCAGTGAAGCCCAGCCACGATGGCGTGTCAGGTGACACATGGCCTCAATGGTTCATGTCATTCCTTTTGCCCGGCTGCAGATGAGGCAAGCGCAGTGGACATTGTCCATGCAGTTGTATCAAGTCTCTAGCCATTTCAAGGACAGGGTGGTGGTCACCCCACCACTCAAAGATTCCCTATCCTGGTGGCTCCAGCCACAAAACCTGCTCCAGGGACTTGCTTTTCAGCCACCTCCGCACCAGCGCATTCTGACCACAGATGCCTCCAAGCTGAGCTGGCGAGCACTTCTTGATGGCCTGCATACACAGGGCTACTGGATGGCTCAAGAAAGTCTCCACCAGATCAACTTCTTGGAACTACGAGCCATTGCAAATGCACTTTGAGTTTTTTGGGAGCAGTTGGCCACTCAGATTGTCCTCCTTCAAATGGAAAACCAAGTTGCGATGTTCTACATCAGCAGACAGGGAGGCATGGGCTCATACCTCCTCTTTTGAGAAGAGGTACATCTCTGGTAGTTCGCCATCTCCCAGGGCATTGTCCTTAGAGCCATGTATCTGCCCGGGGAGCTCAATGTCCTGGCAGACTGCTTCATGAGGGTTCTGTGGCTGCATGAGTGGAACCTCAGCAGGGCAGTGGCCAGTCACATCTTCTAGATGTGGGGCATGCCAAGCATAGACCTCTTTGTGACAATGGACAATGCCTAAGTGCTGCAGTTCTGCTCCAGAGTGCTGAGCCTCCGATGCCTTTCTGCTGGACTGTAGTGAAGGTCTGCTTTATGCCTATCCACCTATTCCACTGGTGGCCAAAACCCTGTTCAAGTTTCAAGCAGACAAAGGCACCATGATTTTCATCGCACTGCACTGGCCCAGGCAACCCTGGTTTCCTCTCCTGCTCAGCCTATCTTGGAGGCCGCCCCTAAGACTCGGTTGTGACCTGGATCTGGTTTCTCAGAATGGCAGGACTCTTCTTCACCCCAATGTCCATTCCCTAGCCCTTAATGGCATGGATGCTGAGTGGGTAGTTCTCACAGAGCTTCACCTACCTGTGGAGGTGGATAATGTGCTCCTCACTTTGCACAAGGACTTGACCCATCATGTGTACTCCTTTAAATAGCTTTGGTTTTCCATCTGGTGTGCAGGAAAGGAGCTAGGCCCTTTGTCCTGCTCTTTGGAGGTATTGCTGACTTACTGTATCTCCTTCACCTCTCCAAATCTAATCTCAAATCCAACTCGGTGAGAGTACAAGCATGGTGGTGGCATACCACTGTGACTCTGAGGGTAAACCCATCTCCGCTCATCCTCAGGGCCACTGGATAGCTCAAGAAAGTCTCTACCAGATCAACTTCTTGGAATTTCGAGCCATTGTGAATGCACTTCGAGAATTTCGGGAGCAGTTGGCCAATCAGATTGTCCTCCTTCAAACAGACAACCAAGTTGCGATGTTCTACATCAATAGACAGGGAGGCATGGGCTCATACCTCCTCTGTTGGGAAGTGGTAAGTCTCTGGATGTTTGCCATCTCCCAGAGCATGGTCATCAGAGGCATGTACCTGCCTGGGGAGCTCAATGTCCTGGCGGACTGCCTCATCAGGGTATTGTGGCCACATAAGTGGACCCTCAGCAGGGCAGTGGCCAGTCACATCTTCTCGCACCAGCTCTTCTGGCTGTCCAGGCTACCTTAGAGTCATCTTGATTTTGATGTCTCTGCTAGACACTGACTCTTGGAACCCTAACAGTGACTTTGCGGCTGTTTCTCTCTGTTTATTTTTTCTGGTTGTCCCATTGGTTTTTTTTTACAGGTTTTTCAGTAGTCTCTAGCTGGGGAGTTCCATATGTGAGGACTTCATTCCTGCATGATCCCAGAGAAAGCATTGTTATTCACCTATAGAAGGTGTTCTCCGGGAACAGCAGGAATGAAGTCCTCACAACCAGGGCCAGCCCATCTATTAGATAGGCTAGGTGGCTGCCTAGGGTGGCAGACCTCACTGGGTGGCGCAGCAGGCCATGTGCTTCGGCACACATGGCCTGCCGCTCCCCTATGCTGCACCACCCTCCCCCACGTGCAGAGCCGAGCCAAACCGCCACTTCCCCATTGCCACTGATTCCAGCATCGGGCGGCTAGGCTTAGCGGCAGGCCAAGTGCTTTGGCACACATGGTCTGCAGCTTCTGACCACCCAAAGTTGTGTTGGAGGTGGGTCAGAAGTATCAGGCCATGTGTGCCAAAGCACATGGCCTGCCGCTGTCACTGATCAGACCCTGCCGCCAGAATTAGCAGCAGCAAGGGGGGGTAGGCGGTGGTGGCAGCAAGGGTCAGCATGGGGGGAGGGCGGCACATGAGGGGGGTGGCACGGCCAGGGCTTCTGCCTGGGGCAGCAGAAACCCTTGAGTTGGCCCTGCTCACAACCTTCCCTCCCCCCTGTGGACTTTTTTATTTGATTAGACTATGTCATCCTGCTCTTTAGGGCAGGAAGACAGACTCGTATGTGTGATGAGCCTCCCAAAAGCTTCCTATGGAAGCCAGGGAATGTTCCTGTGCAGGGCTCTGTCGGTGACATCACCCATATATGAGGACTTATTCCTGCTGTTCCTGGAGAACACCTGCTACAGGTGAGTAACTACGCTATTTATTTATTTATTAAACACGTTTATACCGCGTTTTCCCATGGTTCAAGTGCGGTTTACATAGAACAGCGGTATGAATGGTACAACGGGAATGGGTACCTATTCACATTACATAGAATGTATATGAACTTTTTACATGGAACATAGTGAACTATTTACATTATGATATGGAAAAACAACCCATCGTACTGATAACAATGCAACTATATACAGTGAGAAGAGTTTAGTTGATGTATTACTTGTGATGTGATGCTATACATTCACATCACAAAGAAACTCCTGAAGCAAAAGTAGGCTTGGTCAGCCTGCTCTCCAGAATCTCTTTGATAATTTAGACACCAATTCCATACCCCCCCAGCTTATGTTTTTTTGCAGGATGCCCTTTAAATAAACAAACAAAACAAAGGGAGTGAACCCCTCGCAGCAAGTATAAGAGAACACAAAACAGCGAGTGGTAATGCTGGTCACAAAACAGCGAGTGGTAATATATGTAAAGGCTGGCTACCATAGAAAACAATGTGTGGTGACTGCCTGTTGCAGCATTATCCATTTTAATTATATCCCCTTTTTCCTGTTAAAGGTACTCTGTGGCTTAGAATTCATATAAATAAAGACTCAGTATCCAGCTTGTCCACAGAGAAAATTAAGTTACTTATCTATGACAGGAGTTCTTCTTGGACAGTATGATATGAGTCCTTACAAATCTACTTACATCTTCAAGGAGTTGTATTCTACATTCTTCTACACCAATAGATTGAGGTGGTCCTGTGTGATAGCAGCAGGTGGGAAGTGATAAGAATGCACAGTGGAGTGCTTTCAAAAGCTTTGGAAATTATCTACAGCTGGGGAGCTGCTTTAGCACTGGGTTCCATTGGTGATTTCACCCATACATGAAGACTCATATCCTGCTGTCTATGAAGAACTCCTGCTACAGGTAAGTAACTTAGGGACTTGTTTACAAAGCCGCGGTAGCGGTTTCTGATCGTTATCGGAGCCACGGCCCCATTGAAATCAATTGGAAATCAATGGGGCCGCGGCTCCGATAACGATCGGAAACCGCTACCGCAGCTTTGTGAACAAGCCCCTTCGTTTTACTGCATATTATAAATCATATTGGGAGCTTTCAGCTGGAAGTCAAGACAAGACATAAATTACAACAAATAAGTAAATTCACGTTTTTAATGAGCTCTGAGAGAACTAGACCACGTTAGCACCATCTACATGTATATGTGTTGTATACTGACATCTATCAAGAATACCCTTATAGGTAAGCAACTTTGCTTAAAGTATGGAGAAGGCCACTTTCAAAATTGCTATGGGCCTTCTGCAGGGAAAAGTGCACATGCTGGCAATGGTTCAAGTAGTTTTCCCTGTGGGGAAAGGAGGCAGAGCTGGAAGAGGGGCTGCATACTTTGTGAGAAATGAGATTCCCATGGCACTCCTACAAGTGGCCCTACAAGATAAGCAGGGAGACTCAAAATTACCATCCAAAAGTATATTAGAGGTTAGTCAATCTGAGGCACATAGTTTTCGAATAGGCCAATTTACTCAGGTAAATCACTATTTACCCAGGTAGATGGCTTTGAAAATAAGAGGATTGTAATGTGATGTAATGGGAATAGGGACAATGACGGAGACAGAAAGAAGAAAATGGAGGTGAGAAGGATGTAATAAGGTAACTGGGGTGACAAGTACAGAATGAACTGCAAGTATGCTTCTATAACATTTATTCTAAAGCAGGGGTTCTCAACCTCAGTCCTTGGGACAATGGAGGCAAATCATGCAAATCTATTTCATGCATATTCATTGTGGTTATCCTTAAAACCTAACTGGCAAGGTGTGTCCTATGGACTGGATTGAGAATCACTGTTCTTAAGGGAAAGGATATAGTTCCTCACCCAAATGTAATCATCAGAAAAGCCCATTAATGTCATCTGTATTTCAGTACTATGTTCATCTCTTGCCTACCTTACTTCAATAAATCAATAACTTCTAGTATATAACTGAGAAAGCAATTCCTAAAAGGTTATATCAAGTTCAATACTGAACCCATTGAGAGAAACCATATCTACAATGAGTATCCAAAATGCTTTTCCCACATATGGCCTGTCCTTCAACAATATTCTTGGCTCACTTCTTTTAGTACTGACACAGGATGTTGTAGAGAAACAAATTAAATACACTTCTTTATGTGATGCAACTGGCATACTTTAATTGAGCAGAAACAGTAACTGGTATTTGATGCTGTCTGAAGAAGACCGAGGATCCATCCATGGAAATATCTGAAGAACTTTCCTCAGAACATGGAACGAGCCAATAAACATCATATAACCAAGGCGGCTTGTAATTTTCACAGCTGTAAAATAAACAAACTCTGGTTACAAAAGCAAAAATGGGAGCAGACATGATATAGTGAAGTGGCATGGGTTTGCACACGAGTGATATTGGACATATCGCTGAAGTCACTGGAGGACAGACATGGCAGCTCAAGATTCATAGATGCTTGTCACCCTACTTTTCTATCAGAGACATTATAAAAAAAATTATGGTCTGTTAAACTAACAGATTTGTTTGTATGTTACTGGAGGTCATTGGATTAGTGCTCATAGTATCATTTATGGAAGAGGAAGGCCCATATGTGAGATGCATAAGCATCTGATATACAGTATGCTTTATGCTATATATTTCACAGAACTGATTGTATACCCTAAGAAAGATTCTGGCGGGATGAATGGCAGAAATAGGGTTCAACAGTGAGTATGCTATTTTGTGCAAAGATGCCGTATGCTCAATTTCTTTGTCATCATCATCTATAGTTTTAATTTTAATGTGGTGCATTAGGAAAGTAATTCTTTTCTACAAGGAAAATACATACCCTGATGCCTAATAATCAGTAAGGGGATAACTGTATAACAGGGCGCTTGGGTTCAGTGAGCAGAAAGACATCTCTTTAGGAGCTATTTTATGAAGACACATAAGCATCATGGGCATGATATTCAGTGACGGTGGCCATATGCATATCCAGTGGTGGCGGTGGCCTGGAATGTCTGGGTCACCGCACAGCCCGGAAGCTAACCGGACAGTGGTGATATTGAGCCACTGCCCAATTAGCTCCTGCGGATAAAGATAGGCCAGCCTATGCCATGCCTATCTTTACCCATGGGTTGCTAACTGGGCAGTGGCTCAATATCGCCGTTGCCCAGTTAGTGACGTGTGCTGCCTCTGCTCAGCCCCGGAACGCCCACGACACTCCCCAATGTTAACTGCATAGCATCGGGGCGTGTAGCGACAGAACCCACAGATATCCAGTGCCACTAACCAGCATTTATAGGCTTTGCAGTTTTGCAAACCATGTAAATGCCTTTGAGTACCCCCTCCCCTTATCTTTATAAAATACTAGTGCAAATACAGCAGCAATACCACGTACAGTCCAGGCATGGACAGTGCGCCTGCTTGAAAGCAGATGTAAATGTTAGTGCATATTTTATGCTCATACACATGTACTCGTAGATGTGTCCTAATTTTCTAAGAGCCCATTTACATGCAGATAAACACTACTGTACTACTTGAAAATAGTTTGTGAAATTACCCTCTAATGGACTTTCATCACTTACTTTGTTTTAGTATCAGTTCGTAACATATGTAAGTGATAAATCACAAATGCCTATTACCTGCATCCAATCCAGATCTTATCACCTTTGCTAATCAGAGGCTTTGTCATCTTTCCCACATTCATGGATTCATATTATTAGGATCAGCAATTGCAATTTAATAAATCCCACCATACCAGGATTAAAGATAATATTCTCTTTAAAGTGCATCAAACTCTGCTACCAAAGATGTAAATGAAAAGGTGAAGAAAAAGAGGGAGGTGGAATAAGTCCCCCTGGACGTTGGGGGATGCAGGAGCCAGGGCCCCCAATACAGGTGAGGGGTGCAAGGGATTCCTTGCAGCCTGACCCTGGCCATGGAAGGCCTGATCAGGAGTCAGGCTGCGGAAAACAAAGGATTCACTGTTGTCACGGTGCCATGGCAACATGACGCCATAGAACCGCAGCTCCATGCAGGAGCCAGGCTGGGCTAGCTGGGCAATGGATTGGACATTTGAGATGCCTGAATTGGGGCACATCCCAGACATCCAATCCCTATGCTATGATTCTGCTTCCATGTGCACGTCTAGCCCCCATGAGAATAGAATCAGGTGCACCTCTGGGTCGCCAAATTTCTGGACGTCCGGATGGCCCGGACATGCACCTTCTGGATGGGCCTCTATCTGGATACATTTTGCAGATAAAGTGGGACTGAAAAAGGCAGTCCTAACTTTATCGACAAAGGCCTATCCAGATACTGTCTAGAGAGGGCCACCACTGACTGCAAAAAGAAAAACATTCAGTGGCAGCCACTGTCTGGATACTGCCGCTGAATATCCGGAATAATTTGCTTATGGCCGTTGGTGTTAAAGAAATTGATAACTGCTGTTGGCTGAATAGCGGCCTAATAGTAACATAGTAAATGAGATAAAGACTGGCACGATCCATCCAGTCTGCCCAGTGGGTTTGCTTGGTCAGAACCTGTGATGCAAAGCAGATTACTTACCCCATTGCTTTCCTTTGGGGGGGGGGGGGTGTTTGTATCTGCAATGCAGTATAGGTTGCTTTAATTTTCAATAATCTTCAAACATATTACACTTAAGTCTCCAGCCTGCAATGCTGTCCTTTCTATAAACAGTCCAGGACCCCCCGCCGTACAGCCAAGAAGCCCATTCACAGGCACAACTAGTTCTGCTGCACCACACGTCATGTTCATCTTTTTTTGCAACTAGTCCAGTCCAGTTGAGGATCCCCTGGCTAGATGCATTCTGAGAAGATTTTGGGGCCTATATATCAAAAAGGTCTAGAGTGCATTGTTACTCAATAAATGCTTATTTTATTAGGATATATTCACTAACAATCTGCATTAATGTGCAGCTACGCCCGTTAAAGCTCATTAATGCTGTTTGATATATAAAACCCTGGATGAGCCAAGACTGTTCTAATTCTAATTGGGTCAGAGCCAGCTTTAAAATCTTTAAAGAGCTGGCTATCATGGATACACATACCCATGTTCAAACTTTTATCTGGATGGCCAACAGGAGGCTATCTGGAAAAGGGTTTTGACCGATTCAGCAGTTCTATCTGGATATTTTTACATACTGCTCCAGCATTATCTGGTTAGTGTAGGGGCAGTCTGTGGACCGGCACTTATCCAGATAATTAAGGCCACATGAAAAGCAAGCCTAAGTTGCTATCCAGATAAATGCTGGCTGAACATTGTGCTAACTGGGTGACACTTCTCCAGATAGTGCAGCTCAGTTCATATATTCAGTGACCATTCCTTCCAGATACTGCCACGGAATATCCTGCTGAAATGTAAGCACCACGACTGACCGCCGTAGTGTTTGGATATCAATGTTTTTGAAAACTGTGTCACAGATTTTTGGAAGTAGATTATCCTGGGCTAGCTGAACAACCTATCTGACACTAGATGGCAATGTTAAAATATGAAATGGTAACCTCAGCTCCTTTATTCAAGAGTCTATAGTCTGGATCTCCGCATTTTTAAGCAGATCAGAATTGTCATGTTTACACTTCAGAGTTGTCATCGGTGGGACAGGATCCCTGATGCATCATCAGAAAAGTAAGAGTTTATTCTCCTGTGGTCTCAGAATCCAGAATTCATTATTCAAATATGGACTAATGGATTCAAATATTAGCTCTTAAATTGGTCTCACACTGCCCAAAATCAGCATACTTTCCACAATAACCCCGATAACTGTGGATGAGATATATTGCGCACATCAGCCTCATTCTTAAACCCAGCTGGGAGTTCTTTATATATCTGAAAGTTTACAAAAACAAAGACCGAGATTTTCATATCCCTTATTATTTATTATATAAACTTTGCTCATTAGAGAACAATAGTATAGGCCAGTGTCTTCTGCTAGATAAATATATTTTTAGGCAACAACACACTCCAGAATGTACAGTACAGAGATCTGTATATACTGTAAGGCACAAGTCTAAAGATGCCTTCAGCACCCAGTAACTTCACTGATATCAATAAATGCACAGATTATATTTAGGGCTTCTGACTTTAGGTTTTAACTCATAAACACCTATAAAACACTCCCGACAAAAAATGTTTTATGCAGTTATTTGTTGGATAAACGCCAGAAAAATTCCACTTCCCCAAAACTTTCCCTCCAGACACTGAAACAATAGTGAAGAGCTTCCAAAGAGTCCTAATCCTACTGGCACCTAAAACACAAGCAGACCCCCCTTAGACCCCGATTCCCCCTCGACCAAAACCACTGTTCCCTCTAAGCTGTGCGCATGTGCGCGTGCACACACCTCGCCGAGCGAGCGCACATACTTTACAACAGAGCGCACAAAAATTACGGCTCTGATTCTGATAGAAAACAACACAGACATCTTAAAATTTAAAAGTTATGATTGTAATTACTAGAAATTTCCCACTTCATTTAGTAATCGTCTATTTTCATTTAATTTGATTAAAATCAATGTGGTGTACATACTGTATTTTGATGTGTAGTCAAATTTTAAAGTATATAACTCTGAGTGTCACTGTGGCGCACAAAAATTTAACCTTCCTTCAAAAGCTGCACACAGCTGATATTTTATGCGCACACAGCCTACAGAAAATTAGAGGGAACATTGACCAAAACATAAAAAGAAGCCTCTTCTAAACTCTGATCTTCCTTCCACCCAGCTTGACCATAGGTGTCCTTTCAACAGATGCTTCCAACATCAGGTGGAGAAATCACCTAGATTCTCACCTCACCTCACCCAGGATATGTGGTCAAAGTCTGAAAGACTTTTTCACATCATCTATTTGAAGCTTCAAGCAATATGTTATGCCCCTTGAGTCTTCATCCATTGTCACCAAGCCATGCCAGACCTAATTCAAATGCACGACTATGCTGCCATGTTTAATGGGAACAAAAAGGGAGGCAAAGGATCCCTTTGCTTATGCCAAGAATCAGCAAAGACTTTGCCATAGTCCAGTGGTTTCAAAACCTCTTCTGTGGGTTCCCTGGCCATTAAGGTTTTCAGGATATCCACAATGAATATGCATGAGACAGACCTGCATATCAAGGAGGCAGTGAATGCAAATCTCTCTCATGAATATTCGTAGTGGATATCCTGAAAATCCGACTGGCTGCAGAGACCCCAGGATAGATTTGGGAACCACCTCTGTAGTTTAACAAATCCAAATATAGGCAGCTAATCTCCTCAGCATTCAAAATCAAATAGCTGATGGGCTCTGCCAAATTCTTCGACCACACGAATAGTCCCTGGATCAGACAACTTTGGAAAACATCTTTCAAGTTTGGGAGCCTCCTTAAATAGATCTCTTTGCCAACAAGGTAAATGCAAAGCTGCCATTCTATTGTTCAATATTCCAACTAGCAGATCTGCGGAACTGCCCTGGCAATCTCTTGGACTTGGCCTCTATTCCACTCCATCAAAGACCCTGCACGAGTTTCAACAGAAATTGGGCACCATGATTCTTACAGCATGAAACTGGCCCCATAGAACTGCTTCCCTCTGCTATAAGGGCTCATAGTTCCACCCCTTTGTAGACAACCATTGCTTCCATCGTTAAAAAAATTCAAAATGAGGGATGCCTTCTCCACCCTAATCTCAGATCACTAGCCCTCATAGCATGGAAACTGAGCAGCACTTATTCTCTACTCAAAGGTGCCTATTCAGGATATATTAGTTGCTGCAAGAAAAACACCCGTTGAAACACTCATGCTTTTAAGTGGAAAAGATTTTCCATATAGCATTTCTAAATTGTCAAGACCCTATTCACTCTCCAACTAATGCCATCTTATTCTATCTATATAATTTCTGTTATCTACTGCAGGACTCCAGAAATCCTCCATCAGAGCTCCAGATGCCCTCCTCAACACTCTCATGGGCTATCATGCTCCAGTCGATAAGCTTCCAGCTGCCAAATGTCGTATCATTTTAGGTTTATGAAAGAGCTTCTCCATGTCAGACCACTACTTCAGAAACCTCCTGTGCCACAGAAACTCAATACATCCTGACATAATTTATGAAGTTATAATTTGAGTCAATGGACTCTGCTTCTCTCAAGCATATCACCTTGAAAGTATTTTTATTAGTAGCAGTTACTTTTGCTAGAATAATAAGCAAGCTCCAAGCCCTGGTGGAACTACAAACCATATACTCAATTCGAAGAAGGTTTAGCAGGGTGGCATAAAAACATAAGAACATAAAAAATACCATACTGGGTCAGACTAAGGTCCATCAAGCCCAGTATCCTGTTTCCAACAGTGGCCAGTCCAGGTCCCAAAAAAAGTATACAGGTTTCACAAAGTTTGTCCTGGGGCAAGCAGTGGATTTCCCCAGTCTTCTTTAATAATGGTCTATGGACCTGTCTTCCAGTAACTTGTCCAAACATTTTAAACCCATCTACACTTTTACTACATCCTTAAGTAACGAATTCCAGAGTTTGGTTACATGTTGAGTGAAAAAATATTTTCTTTTATTAGTCTCAAATGGGTTACATTGTATATTGCGTGTCCCCTAGTCTTTCTACTTTTTGATGGCATAAACAACCAATTTACATTTACTCATTCCATTCCATTAACTTATAGACCTCTATCATATTTCCCCTCAACCATCTCTTTTCCAAGTTGAAAAGCCCTAACCTTTTAAGCCTTTCTTCAAAGGGGTATCCTTCCATCCCCTTTACCATTTTGGTGATTTATCTCTGTACCTTTTCTAATTTCACTATATCCTTTTTAAGATATGGCGACCAGAAATGCACACAATATTCAAGGTATGGTCGCACCATAGAATGATACAGAGGCATTGTAATAGCCTTGGTTTTATTCTCCATTCCTTTTCTTATGATTCCTAGCATTCTATTTGCTTTCTTGGCTGCCACTGCATACTGGGCAGAGGGTTTCAACATATTATCCATGATGACACCTAAATCTTTTTCCTGGGTGGCGGTTCCTAATGTGGAACCTTTCATCATGTAACCTTAATTTGGGTTGTTCTTTCCTAGTGCATAACTTTGCACTTCTCCACAATAAATTCCATCTGCCATTTGAACGTCCAGTCTTTCAATTTATCAATGTCCTGTTGCAATTTTTCACAACCTATTGCGTTTTAACAATTTTGAATAATTTTGTGTCATCTGCAAATTTGATCACCACACTCGTTATTCCCATTTCCAGGTCATTTATGAATATGTGAAAAAGCAGCGGGCCCAGCACAGATCCCTGGGGTACTCTAATGTCCATCTTTCTCCACTGAGAAAATTGGCCATTTAGCCCTACTCTCTGTTTTCTATCTTTTAAGCAGTTTCTGATCCACTGCCTCCAATCCCATGGCTTTAATTTCGCCAAGAGTCTCTCATGAGGGACTGGGTCAAAAGCTTTCTGAAAATTCAGGTACACTATATCAACCAACTCACCTTGGTCTACCTGTTTATTCACACTTTCAAAACAATATAACAGATTAGTAAGACACAACTTTTTTTGGCTAAATCAATGTTGGCTTTCTCTCATTAAATCATGACTATCTACATGTTCAGTAATTTTATTTGTTATAATTGTTTCTACCATTTTGTCCAGTACCAATGTCAGGCTCACTGGTCAGTAGTTTCCTGGATCACCCCTGCAATCCTTTTTAAAAATTGGCATTGCATTGGCCATTCTCCATTCTTCAGGTACTACAGATGATTTTGATGATAGTTCACAGATTACTAATAGTAGGTCTGTAATCTCATCTTTCAGTTCTTTCAACACCCTCAGAGGTATACCATCCAGTCCAGGTGATTTCCTACTCTTCAGTTCATCAAATACTTGTAATACATCTTCCCAGTTTATTGATAATTCTTTCAATTCTTCTGATATATCACCTTTAAATACCATTTCAAGTATGGGTAACTTCCTTACATCTTCTTCAGTAAAGACTGAAGCAAAGAATTCATTCAATATCTCTCCGTTATGGCCATGTTCTCCCTTAGCTCCCCTTTTACCCCTCTATCATCCTATGGCCCAACTGACTCTCTCACAGATTTTGAATGTACTTGAAAAGTTTATATTATGCATTTTTGCTTCTACGGTAGGCTTTTTTTTTCAAATTCTCTCTTTGCCTGCCTTTTCAATCCCTTGCATCTAACTTGCCAGTTCTTATGTTGTTTCCCATTTTTGTCATTTGGCTCCTTTTTCCATTTCCTCAAAGATGCTTTTTTTTGTCTACAACAGCCTCTCTGACCTTGCCTTTAAAACATGCTGGGAGTATTTTGGCCTTCCTTCCACGTTTCTTAAAACATGTAATACATTTAGTCTGGGCTTCCAAGAAAGTATTTTTAAACAACGCCCATGCTTGATGTAAATCTTTAACCATTGCAGCTGTTACTTTTATTTTTTTTCTTAACTATTTTTCTCATTTTCATGTGTTGATAGGAGGTAAACAAATTTTTAAGACTGTTATTGTGGGGTTTAGTTTAGTTTTTTCATGTATTTTTGTTTGAGTTTTGGTTTTAATGTTTTGTATTTTTGTAATGAATTTTGTTGTTGTTGTTAGGTGCTGTTGAGTCGATGGGGCATTATCAATGGTGTGCTGCAGGGACTGTTCCTCAGTCTGGTTCTTTTCAACATTTTTGTAATTAGCATTGCTGGAGAACTACTGAGAATTATTTGCCTTTTTGTGAATGCTAACAAAATGAGCAATGGTGAAAACATGAGAAATTATCTAGTGAAGCATGAGAATTTGTCTAGATTTTGGCAGCTAAGATTTAATGATAAAAATGTACCATCATGCTTTTGGATTGCAAAAGTCCAAGGGAGTGGTACATTAATGGCCCAATCCAGGAAGGCAAATAGCAGGGCTGTATGTCCCGGCGAGACATCCAGCCCCACTATCTGCCTTCACCATATGCTGCCTCCTGGCCCCCCTGTATGCACAGAGCTACTGTGTGTGCTGCAGGGGATGGGGTGGCATGGAGGTGGAGAGCAGGTGGAGCGGGGGCAGTCCTTTCACCAGGACATACAGCACCGATTCCGGTCACTGTCCTGTATGTCCAGGGAGCACCGGAAGGATGTCCAGCTTATTCCACCTCAGAGGTGGAATCAGTGCTGGTTGTCCTATCAGATCCGATGGCCAGCACTCCGGCAACAGCGGCGGCAAGTCCAGTGAGTTCCTGCTGTCTCATCCAGGCCTTGGCTGCCCCCATTGGGGTTGGGCAGCGGGGAACCTTGGGTCCCAATGGCGGTGGGCAGGTTGTGCCATAGGGAGGACATCCCCATGGCAATGCAGGGGCATGCCAGGCCATCTCCCAGTGCCCAATCCTGCACCTTTGGGAACGTGTTGCTCCCATGGTGCAGATTCGAGCGCTGATAGGCCCGCCTGCTCGGGGCCATCCAGACAGCCTGGATGTGCCCCTTCAGGGATCGGGCTCTATAAGGGATGAAGTTCTTCTTTGCACAAAACAAGAGCAGGATCTAGGGGTGATCATAAGAGATGATGTTAAGGTGGCCAAACTGGTAGAAAAGGTAATGGCAAAATCCAAAAGGATGCTTGATTAGAAAGAAGAATGACCAGTAGGAAAAAATGGATGATATTGCCTCTGTGCAAGTCTCTGGAAACCCCATTTGAAGTATGGCATGCAATTCTGGAGACCCCCCTCCCTTCAAAAAGCATAAAACTGGATGGAGTTAAAGTGCAGCTATGAAAATGGTTGATAGTTTTCATCATAAAGCATATGGGGCAGATTAAAGATACCCCTGTTATCCATGTTTGGACCCCTGTTCGATGTAAAACCAAACAGTTTGTTGTCATGGTCGTTATGTTATAATGTAAACCGCGCTGATACCAAATAGTGCGGTATATAAGAAATTGTAATAAATAAATCTAAACATGTATACTCTGGAAGAAAGGCAAGAAAGGGAGATACGATACAGATGTGTGGAGGATAATTTAATAACTGCTATCTCTTCTTTCATCCGACTTACAAAGTTGCCCTGACCACTCAGAATTCCGGAAGAGGTGTGATGCAATTCCCAAAGGCTTTCTCTGAAAGCTGGAGATTTGCTCCACACGAGGGCTCTGTCGGCGCCGATGTCATCCACATGTGAGGACTGATTCCTGCTGTCCCCGGAGAATATCTGTTACAGGTGAGTAACTATGCTTTATAAACTACTAGGGTATATGGCAGAGAAAGTGCCTTAAATGTAGGCACAATCACTTACATCGGCTAGCAAGCTGGTCTAAATGATTGTGCATGCTTTGCTACTTATATGCATAGATTAAGGTCTTTTATAATCTGTGAGGGGGATTTTCAAAGTGATTAACTCAGCAGACCTGCAACAGCATTAATCGCTGCAAGTAGGATACTCAGTGGTACTAACACGGTTAGTGCCGCTGAATATCCCTGAGTGCTGACACTAATGCCCTGATGCCAGCTGGCTAGCATCGGGGAATTCCAGGGCTGGAGCGGAGGCGGCACCTGGAGATAACCAGCTAGCAGCGATATTCAGCTGCTAGCTGGTTATCCCACTGTGGCCAAACTTAGGCACCTGAAAAGCTCACCTAACGTTTGCTGCCATAGCTAACCAGGCAGTGGCTGAACATCACTTGTGCCAGGTTAGCTGCAGCACTATCTGGCCAATCCAGATAGTCAATGCTGGTGGCTGAATACAGCCCCTGCACTGAATATTTGGGTTTAAAGTTCAGTGGAGATAGCAAGCACTAGCTGCTGTTGCTAAATGTTCCCCCTTATGTCCATACATGAAACTCTGCTCGCACTCTGACCAGACTGCATCCCTGGCTATTCCTACCGGCAAAGTGCATATTTTTATCTTATGTAATGGATTTGATCTTCTTGGATTTCAGCAAAACTGTTGATACTGTTCCTCGTAGCAGGCTTATGAATTAACGTAGCAGCTTGGGGATAGGTCCCAAGGTGGTGGACTGGATCAGAAATTAATTGACTGACAGACAACAGAGAGAGGTATCAAAGAATTCACTGAGAAGAAAGAACAGGGAGTAATGGTGTGCCTGGGACTGGCCCTGTTCAATATCTTTGTGAGTGATATTGCCAAAGGATTAAAAAGAAAAGTTTGCCTTTTTGTGGACAGCACAATGATTTGCAACAGAGTGGAGACCTTGGAGGGAAACAGATGATATGAGTGAACAACCAAGAAGAATTCTAAGAATGGTCTAATGCTTAGCAGTTAAGATTGAACGTGAAGAGGTGCACAGTGATGCACTTGGCATGCAGAAATCTAAAGGAGCAGCATGAGATAGAGAGCAAGAGGCTGATGTGCACTGACCAGGAGAGGGACCTCAGGGTGATAGCGTCTGAGGATCACAAAGTGGGGAAACAATGTGACAAGGCAGTGACCAAAACCAGAAGGCTGCATACAGAGAGGAATAACCAGTAGAAGGAAGGGGTATTAATTTTCATGTACAAGTCAGTGGACAGACCTCACTTGCAGTTCTGGAGACTATGGACCCGATACTGGGATGCGGGTTGCAGGGCTGCACGTTTCGGCGGCCTGATTTCCCCTCTGGCTTTCCCCATACATCCTGAGCATCAGGATGGGGAGAGCCAGTGGAGGGTGGGAGGGGGTGGGATCTGGGCAGAGTGGGGCCGGGCCAGCCTGGCAGGAAGTACAGGGCTGATTCAGGTCACGGCCCTGTTCATCCTGCTGGGTCAAAGGAGACATGCTGCTTATTCTACCTCAAAGGTGGAATAAGCAGCACTGACCCGGCAATTGGGCCCAGGTGCAGGCGGGTGCCCACCACTTGAACCAGGCCCCGGCAGGCCATTCGTGGGTTGGGCAGCGGGGATGAGGGGGGCTGAAGCCGCAGCAGTCTGGAGTGCCTGAGGGGAGGATGTCCCCGCAGATGGCAGGGACATGCCAAGCCATCCACTAGCCTGAGTCTGTGCACCACAGGAATTTTTTGTTCCTGTGGTCCAGAATTGGGTCCAAATGGGCCCGTTTCCTTTGAGGATGTACAGATGGCCCGGATGTCTCCCTCTGAGAATTGGGCTCCACACTTCACAAAAAATATAAAAACACCTGAAACAGTTCAGATAAAGATGGCCAAAATGATATGGGGCCTGTGTCAGAAAGCATATCAGAAGGGACTAAATATGTATACCTTAGAAGAGAGAAGAAACAGGTTGGATATGATACAGACATTTAAATATTTAATGGGCAAACAGATGAGGAAGCTGTAGAACAAGAGGGCATGAAATGAAGCTGAAAGGAGGTAAACTTAAATGCAACATCAAGAAATATTTTTTCACAGAAAGGGTGGTAAATGCCTGGAATGCCCTCACAATGGAGGTGTTGGGGGCAAAAACAGTGACAAGGATTCAAAAAGGCATGGGACAGACATAGAGAATCCCTATATAACGACAGAACAGAATCCACCACATGCAGAGCCACCATAGCATCCTAGAAGGGCATAAAGAGGGCATAGATTACGGAGACCCCAGCCTTTCACCAGGAAAAGCACCCCATCCTCCTCAGACTTGCTTTCTTGTGAAAATAATTTTCTACCAAGTCTTTCAACCAATCCCTATAGGAGAAAAGGTTGGGCTCCCAGAGGAATGGATCAGCACAAGGCAAAGTGGAGGCTGTGGCCCCTTCAACTGCCCGAGATAGAGACCTGAGCCTCGGATCTCCATGAAGTGTCCATGAAGTGTGCCAACCAGCTAACAAATGCTGAAAAACTCCCGTGAGCTGTTTCAGGAATAGCAGCGCAAACTAGTTGAAAAGAAGATCCCTGGGGGCCCAAAGAGCCCTCACAGGCCAAAAGGATTGCGGCTAGGGCTACCCCACCTTGCCCCATCTCTGTCAAGATGAAGTAGCCAACTCCAATGGACACAGTGCCACCAGCAGGGGAAAAAAAGTGGAAGTGTGGCAGGGGTCACAGAAACAGCATCGGGGCTGCCACATGGGGGTCTCAAAATTAACAAAAAAAAAAGGTGTTCCGGGCATCCCAGAAACAATTGGGACATAAAGTAACAACCTCAGAAAAAAAACACAGGAGATTGCAGCCTACATCAGGCTGTGAGACTGAACACTGCAGCAGCAAACTAAAAAAGACCGTGAAAAAAATGTGCTGAAAAAAGTAGGGCCATGGTGAAAAGGGAATCCCAGCATCTGGGGAAATCCAATGATAGAAGCTCGAGCAGGCCTGGGAGGCCCAGTTGCTGAAGAGCAAGAGACTATTTTTTCAATACATGGCTGCTTTATTAAAAGTAGTAAAAGAGCCAAATACCTCCCTTTGAAATCAATGGGAAAATACAAAACAGTAGGAAAAAGAGGAAACCCTTCAAATCATGCAAATGGAGGACAGCAAGAGGGAATGAGGGCCTTGGCCCGACTTATAACCCCCTCAGGGGCTCTGTAGGGTCTCCTGCTCCTCTCTGTCCCTCCAAGTGCTGGACACTGGGCAACCTGTTAGTTCCATGAAACAGGACTGTGTACCCGAGTGCCGAGCAACATTGCGCCTACAGATCTCAGTCCCACAGGCCATTGCGTTAGCCAGTCAGTCTCATGGGCCATTGAGTTGGCCAAAAAAGACAGTCTGTCTGCATTGCTGCACCCACCCAAACACATTGCCACCTGTTGCAGGCAGACAAATACTAGCTTCTCTAAGTGCTGAATAAGTGAATATACCAGGGACAGTGGAACACCTCTTTGGCTGGCAGAGCCAAGCTCCACCCCCAAACTTCACCCCAGGGGTAGCGGAATGCTGTATGCATTGGGGGAGAGCCAAACTCCACCCCTAGGCCTGGAAAACCACCTGAGGCTGCGATCGCAGGCCTTCCTCTCCTGTCTGCCCTTGGGGATCTGATCTCTCATGGGCCAATAGGAAGGGAAGGCCGGCGATCTCAGCACTCTTCTGCCTGCAGGGCATAGGATCCCTGGGGGCAGCCTGCTGCCTGCCAGGTTGCAACCTTCCTCTACTTCTGCCTCAGGAGATCGGATCCCCATGGGCAGAAATAGGGAAAGGCCACAATTGCAGCAGCAAAGTCTTGGTGGGGCCAGGGCCCATGTGGCCCACACCTTTGCGATGCCTATGCTCCACCTTCAAGCTCACATTGCTGATTTTAATGTCATTCATTCTCCCATACATTCTTTAAACATGCCACTAGCCACTACCACATTCTGTCCTAATCTCCAGTGCTGTTAACAGTGTATGTGTTCTCTTCCTAAAATAATGCATTTCAATTAATTTAGGGCCCGATATTCAGCAGTGGCGGCTAGCACAGCGTTTAGCCATCACCGCTGAAGAGTTAACCTGGATATTCAATGCGGGGGCCATATCTGGCCATTGGCATTGGATATCACAGCCGCGCACAGCGCAGAAGCTAACTGGACAGCGGCGGTATTCGGTCTCTGCTCCGTCAGCTTTGGTGGCAAAGGTTAGGACAGCTTTTGCTGTGCTTAACTTCCACCACTGAGAGTAACTGGGCAGAGGCTGAATATCGCCGCTGCCCGGTTATCCCCAGGTACCGCCCCCAGAACACCCCCGACATGCCCCGATGCTAAGCAGTTAGCATCGGGATGTGTTAGTGTTGGTGAATATCCTTCTTAGGGGTATTTACATCGTTTATAGCTCTGTAAACCATGCAACTGCCTTGCAATATTGGGCCCTTAGTTTTTTTGTTCTGTTTTGAAATGAACCATTCAGTAATTACTTTCAAAACATGGGGGGGGGGGGGGAGATACTGATGCTAGCTGTGGGGGGAAGGGATGGAGGAGAGGAATTTCTGGCTAAGGAAGGGGGATAAGAATACTAGTTTTGGCTAGGGGGGAATGGAGGGGTACTGGTGGTGGCCATGGTGGGGATGGGAATAATAATCATAGCGGTGGATGGAGGGCAAAGAGGGTCATACAAAAGTAAGACAGAAAGGTAATGTCGATGCTGGGTAAGGCTAGGGGTTCTGAGAAGGGCTCTGTGCGTCAGGTCCTTTCTCTAGCTCTATTTAAATCCAGGCATAAAAACCCACCTCTTTGAAGCCACTTTTGGATCCTCTCTTGTCTACTTCTTATGTGTATCTTACCTTACTCTAGTTCCGTTTCACTATGGGCCCGATTTTGTAAGGCGATTAGCGGGGCTGTACATCCTGGTGGGACGTGCCACCCCGCTAGCTGTCCTGTCTGAATTCTGACAGCCCCTCTCCTCACCCGCATAGAGCAGCTGTACAAGAGGAGCAGGATGGGGGCGACACGGGGGCACAGCATGGGCAGGCCAGGAACTTGGATGTATAGGGACGATTCAGGAAGAGAGAAACAGGAATGCTGGTAGAGTGTCTTGAGGACCGCAAGAGAGGAAGATGGTGGGATAGGAAGAGGGAGAGACTGGGCAGGAGTAGCCAGCTATGGAGGACAGGGGCTGTAAGATTGGTGCAGTTGCTTAGGGCAGTGCCATATTAAATAGATTCATTTTATTCAGTAATTACCTTGCTTTCAAGCGTGGAACTCTCCATGGAGGGGCAGTGAGAGCAGGGACGCAGGTCCAGCCAGGGTAGCAGTGGCAGCGTCTGTCCTGCTGCTGAGGAGCCACTTCTGCTACACAGAAAAAGGAACAAATCTCAGCGGCTCCTGCGGGAAGAGGGAGCAAGAATGCCTTGCCGCGATCTCTCCCACAGAGGGCAGGGTGGAGTTATGGCAGCAGTGACAACCAGGGGTAGCCCAATGGTGATGTGGGGCCATGTACGGAGACTCATTTGCATAAATATTTACATATCATTGGGCCTCATTTGCATCAGTTAGATTTTCTTTATTTTAAAATTTATATGCTGCCTATCTAAAGTCCTAGGTGAATTCTAAACATATATACAAAATTTATTAAAACAGACGTTACAATAAAATAAACATAATCATCATGAATCAAAATGAACTTAAAACCACTTTCACACACCCGTAAAAAAGCAAACAAAAGCAGTATATAAAACGTGTTAAATAAATAAACAAACCATTATAAATATCTGCATACCAGATTTATTTGGTCAGTATTATGACAAAATTATTGATGAGGAGGGAAGATATAAAATAAGAAAAACTAATCCTGTTACCCAGGAATTCAAGATTATAGTGCCCGGGCTCAATTGGACTGTGGTAGCCGAAAAGCGCAGAAATAAGCAACACTAAAAATATTGGGCTACTAAACAAAATTAAACTGACACATTCCCTTAAAATTTAGATTTCCATGAATCTGAACTAACAAACTATTTTAAATTTCAGATTAGCAACATCAAAAACACAAAACTGCAAATCTCAAAGACAATCCGTATTGCACTGCCAACCACCAACACCCTACACAGGGCTACACACCAAGAACCCAAGTGCAGGATCCATAGAGCAAATCTACCATTATATAACAGCACTAACATCCAAAACATACAAGGAGCAAACCCAGAAAAGAGCACCATAAATACTGCAGTGGAACTTGGAACATCCATACACTTACCAGAGAAAACTGAACATGCCATATTCCCACACAGAAACTACTTACTAACAGAAAACCTGACCTCAATCACACATTTAGAACATAGATAGAACAAGTGACCACAAACTAAAAATGTAAACATGTTGACAAAAAATTAACCTGAAATCCCAAGAAGCCACACTCTGCATGTAGCGCAATACCAGAGAAATAGAAAGATGCGTGAAGGCCAATTCAGATCAGGGGATGTCCAGGTTGTCTGGACATCCAAAAATCGGACATGCCCCAAAGACACCTGATTCTGCAACCTGTGATAAGGAAGCTTATCATAGCTCAGAAAGGAGCTATAGAAAAGGTGAAGTGACTCTGAACAAGCAACCTGTCAGTTCTGGTAGAAATAAGAAAACAGAATTTTCCCATAAAAGACTACCAGTCCCAGAATGCACCAGGTTTCCAACAGCCATTAGAGGAGCTGAAGTGGGGAAACATGTGTTCAATCAGGAGGGCTATGAGGTAATCCCTAAGCACTCATCTCAAAGGGCAGGGCCTGATTCAGCACAGCTGCGCTGTGCTAAGGTGGAGCACTCATCAAAGCAGAATAAAGGTAGAGTTTATTCTACAGAGAATTATCCTCATCCTCAGTTTCATCTGGGAGATCCTGAGCTTGGATATCCTCATCCTCAGGATTAGCTTGGAGATCCTCATCTTGGACAGCTTCATCATCTGGAGGATCATCAGAAGCAGAAGCCAGAGCGGACGGACAGAGAGCGCAAGAAACCCTTTGGAAGAAAGAAGAGAAAAGCATTTGGGAGGTCTAAAGGAGTCCAGAGCAGTACGTATACTGGGAGACATTCAAAAGGCCAGCATACACCATTGGACTGGGGAAAGCCAGAGGAATGGTGCTGCAGAGCTAGGAATCTCCAGACGGTATCTGTGAGGGAGACGGCTGCACGTGGAAGGGACCCTAGGACCCGTGCCAGAAGGTATGTGAAGAGAGATCCAGTGTCCAGGGATCTGGATTGGAAGGCTGGACATAAAAACTGGACTACATACTGGCCAGGCTATTTAGAGAGGAACTCTAACAGCAATGGAAGCTCAGGTATGAACACTGATCTATGCCCTAGCTATAACCTTGAAAGACAGCAGGGAAACAAGTATTCTCCTGAAAGTGCTCCATTGAGAAATTCCTCTGTGCCAATCCATGATATTGAACCGATGATTGTTGAGGAAGGGGGAGCGGTCTTAGATACAGGCTGTGAATATATGGATTGCTCTCTGTCTAAACTCCTTTGGTAATTTACTGTTACAAAGTACAACGACCATCACAAAGAAATACAAACTTGTTCTTCAATCTACTCAGAAAAGCTCCTGAGTAGGATTTTTGAGCCATGCAGTAGAAAGCAAGCCAGCTAAGGGGTTTCAGCTGGATAACTGCTAGCAATTGAGCCTTACCTAATTGCTTGTGAGCTCTGAGGGAATCACTTCTGAATCTATGTGTGAAGATATAAGAAGTTAACCTGAAAAGAACAGTTTTTCTTTGTGGGTTTTGCTTGTTGTTTGAAACACTGCTAAGAAAATATTAGCTAAAGCCTACAGAAAAGACCAGTTTGTTACCAACCAGGTCTTTATTCTTTTGATTTGATTGCCTGACAAGTTCAACTGTTGTTTTCCTGATTTTGTTTTTCTAAGTTTAACACTGAAAGCAAGTATCCTGTTTTATGTGCTACCAAGCATATCTGTGTTGGGAGAAATAACCCCATAAATAAATATCTTATTGGCTTTACACTCAAGCACAACTAATTATTGTGAGCAGCTGTGTCTGGTGTGAATGGACTGCATTTCCCACAACCCCTTGCAAATCATATTGATATATGCACTTGCCAAGACTGTGAACATTCTCACCCAGGCAGCCGTCTGACAAACCGCGTGAGCTTTACGTTCCCACAGTTGCAGAATTGGGGTTCTTGGATGGGCCGGATGGGCCCCGATTCTGCTGTGGGAGATGTCCTTCGCCCTGCATGGACAGCCCTCCCCTATGCTCATGCTGGAGCGCCGATGCCATGGCGTCTGGTCGCCATGGCACTGGAACACCCAGCAGGAGTCCCGATTCTCCGCACTTCTGAAAAAAATGCATTTCCCTGTCACCTGACCCCGGTAGGGACCTGCCAGGGCTGGAATCGGGCAGAGTGGAACCTCCTACTGCTGCTCACCTCATTGTGGGGGTCCACTGGTGCCAATCGCAGTCTTCAGGGGGACTTATTCCATCTCCAAGGTGGAATAAGTCCCCCGTCCATCTTGGCCTACCCAGACATACAGGGCCGTGACATGAATAGGCCCTGTATGTCTAGGGCCGTGGGCCCACCTCTGTTCCGCCCACTCTCCTCCTCCAGCATGCCCCATCCAGCTCCCCCCACATAAACCCTCTATATGTGTTAGAAGGGCTGGCTCCAGAATCACATCCAGGGTCTGTTCAAGGATTGGACGTCCAACCCCTCTATTTGTGGGTCAATGACCCCCACACTGTATAATGGAAACACATGTAAATTATAAAAACTATATATTCCAATCTTTAAACTGAAAATAAAATATTTTTTCTACCTTTGTCATCTGGCCATTTTATTTTTCTAATCTGCTTTCCTGCATTTTCTCTTAATGCTTTCCAGGGTCTGAAATCCATTTGCTACATCTCTCCTCTACATCCTCCTCTTACAATGATTTTTTTTTT
Organism: Ichthyophis bannanicus; assembly: GCA_033557465.1. Classification (NCBI taxonomy): domain Eukaryota; kingdom Metazoa; phylum Chordata; class Amphibia; order Gymnophiona; family Ichthyophiidae; genus Ichthyophis; species Ichthyophis bannanicus. Next base: position 934,922,909 of record CM066033.1, on the reverse strand, counting down.
CTTTTCAGCTTTCTTCCATGTATTTTTTTAAATCACTTTATGGATTAAAATTTCTCTCCTTCTTCTTACCATCTTGTCATCTAATCTACTACTTTTCGACCTTAACCCCAAATCTCCTATTTCCCATCTTCTTATTCCCCGGTCTATCACTAATTCTCTCCTTTCTCTCTTCCTTGCTGTGTCTAGCATCTCTCTCTTCCCTCATTCTCCACTGTCCAGATCACACCATTCAATATCAGTCCTTCTCTCTGTCCCCTATCTAGCATGTCCACCTCTCTTTCACACCATATCAAAAATCTCTCTTCTATCTCTCCCTGTCTAGCATTCCTGTCCTTCTTCCTATTTCCTCCTATGTCTAGCATCTCCACTCCATCTCCCTTGTTTCTTGTCAAATCCAGTTTCCCCCTCTGTAGCTCTTTACCCCCTCCCCTATGACTAGCATCTCCACTCCATCCCAGTGTCCAGCATCTGCCCTCCCTCTCATGTCTCCCAATGTTCAGCAGATCACTCGTGTGTGTGTGTCTCTCTCTTTCATTGCCCCCCCTGCAGCCATCACCCATGTGTATGTGTGTCTCTCTCTCTCATTACCCCCCTCCCACCCACCCCGCAGCCATTACGTGTGTCTCTCTCTTTCATTGCCAGGGCCGGTCTGTCCATTGTGTGGGAATGTTGCCGACACATGGCTCCGCACCCCATGTTATTTGCTGGTGTATATTGGAGAGGGTCTATCCATAGACATGGGTACCGTGGCACCAACTCCATCTCTACCTCACCACAAAGGCCACCCACCCACTCGTACACACACAGAGAATCCTACTACTGTACTGCACCCATACAACATACATACTCCTCACTCTGCTGCATTCACACACTTGACACGCAAACACACACATAGCCCCGCCACTCTGTTGAACTCATACACACACCAGAGACATACACATACATGTACCTCTGTCATTCTGCTATGATCACACATATTAGACATACACACATGTACCTCTGCCCTCTGCTGCATTCACACACACATGTCCCCATGCCACTCTGCTGCACTATGTTTACACTCCCCACCCACCCACTCAGCAAAATGATCCGACTTCTAATGCTTCCAGCATTCACTTTCCAACTTATTTGTGCTTGTTTCACCTATTCATTCTTTGTGCGTGCATTGTTTGTGTGCTAGAAGTTTTTTTAAGTACACACATCAATTGTATGTGCATTAATGCATGGGTATATGTGCGTATAAGCGATTTACATGTACTTCACATTTTTAGGTGCTTAAACAAAATGAATGCATGCTCATTAATGTACACCTCTACAACAGAGGAATAATTGAGATGAGGGAGAGAAAATCGATTATTACTCTTATTATCATTGTTTGTACCTGTTATACGCAGTGTTTTAGGCACACATAATAGGCAGCCCCTGCTTCTTGAAGCTTATAGGCAGTGGTGGGATCCAGCCGGTTTGGCCCAGTTCGTGTGAACAGGTTCTTGTCATGGGTTGCGTTCAGTGAACCAGGCCGAAAATGGCATCCAGATGCTGGTGCTGCACTGGTGGGACTCCTCCCGCCCGCCTGTGGTTTGATGGCATCGGGTGACCACAGCAGCACGGGACGCTCCCAATGCCGTCAAACCACTTGTGGTTGGGGGGGGGGATCGGGCTGCTGGGTCACCAGGGAGCTGCTGCCCTGTGGTGACTGCCAGCGGCCCAAGCGTGCGGCACCGGCAACGCAAATGCGTTCTGTGTTGCCGCCCACTCAGTCTTGTCAGTGGCAGGATCGATCCGAACCAGTTTCTGTTCAGATCGGATCCTGCCACTGCTTACAGGCTAGAAGAAACAAAGAGAAAATGCATGGGGGAGGAGGGAATAACTGCATGGCCAGATGCAAGGGATGAGGAACCTGAGAGGCTATATGAGGGAACAGCCCAAGGGCAAGGCAGAGAGGCCATATGCAGAAACAATTCAGTTCAGTTTATAAAGCAGCCTCAAAGAGGCTTGATCAGATAAAAAAAAAAGTTCTTTAGAGGCCGATTCAAGGGATTTTAAGGATTTATATCCATTTTCAAAAGGTGTATGTGTAAAGTTATTTATACATATAACTTTACATCTTATTTTCCAAAAGGCTGGTAGCCTCTGTGGATCCTACCACTCTTGACTTCTCAGCTCTTGAATGTTGCCTAGAAGCTATTCCAGCTGCTCGGGACAGTGAGCTGTATTGATTTATCATTTATGTTCATGGTCTAATGAGAATTTGCATTACGCAGTTCTCTTTTCATGTTCTACAGTAAAATAACAGGCGCTCGGGGACAGTGTCATTCCATCATGAAAGGATAATGGACAACTCTTTCATGGCACATAACAACTATGACGACTTCATTTATATCATATATAATTTCACAAAGGTGTGGAATTCACAAGCCGCCGCTACATTTTATAAACATACACAGGCTAAGGATCTCTTCCTTACTCTATTTACACATATATACATAATCACATTTCTACTTGTATAATAAAAAATTAAGTGCTTAAAATGATTTGTGCTGGAAGCCATATTCCACTTCACTAGGAACATAATTTCCCTCGATCTTTATTGTGTATTCATTCCTTAGTCTTAAGATACAAAAAGAATGAAGTCATGGGTAATTATGAACTGTAATACCATCATGAACAAGAACTATTGCTTAAAGGGAACTCAATTGTTGATCAAAATGACAATCCATTACAATACAAAAAAAAAAAAAGAGCAGAGGCTGATGTGATTTACTGAGTTCTATATTCAGGAAGAATTTGCCCATACGGAGGTACATTTTCAGGCATAACTACAAAGCATTTCTAGAAAGCACAAACCCCAATATTCAAACTGAGGGGCCTATTTACTAAGGTGTGCTCAATGCTTCTTAAAAACATAGTAACACACATCATTGGTAACACGCAGAAGAATTTGAGACAACTCACAGAAACTAATGCACTTGCCATGCTGGTGCCCACACCTCTGAGCCAATGACAACAATGGGGCATCTAATCCTGAAAGACTCCTCCACTGCAGAGCTAAGTCCCACCAACATATATACCTCCCCCTCCTATTCTGGTTATCAAGCCCCTTCTCTAGCCAGAAACCCACTCCCATCAGCCTTTCAAAAAGGTTCTCCTGCCCCTGGCATGCAGCTCCCAAATTCCCAAGGGCAGATTCAGACAGGATCAGGACCCAACTGCTTCAGCCCCACCAAAATCCAAAATGGCCTTAGCGGTGCAGGAGCAATTTGTTATCACTTGTGTCCTAGGGAAAACAGGACAATTCTTCCATAAGAAGGGAAGCAGCATGGTGGACCAGCTAGGATGGGACTTTATGAAATTGGGAGTGGAGTTTTATAGCTGAGGCTGGGCTACCAGGGAAGATTTGTTGTAGCAATCTCTATGGGAGGGTGGTTTTTAGGCTCTAGAGCAGTGGTTCTCAACCTTTTTTGTACCGTGACCCCTTTTACCATTGGTCAACTTGTGGTGACCCCCAAAGATAAAATCAAATGCGTCTCTCTTCCTTTACCGTTAACGCATTGTCGCTGTAATCATTTGTTGAATTGTTAATATATTATAGGCCTTTGCAAAATGTTTTTATTTATAAAATTTACTTATTCAAACCACAATAATTAATCACAATAACAAGTAATAATATTTGATTTCAAAATTATGATGATTTTGAAGTCAAATCACTAATATGAAATAAAATTATTTTTTCTACCTTTGCTGTCTGACCAATTTATTCTCTGATCATGCTGGTCCCGATCTGAGGCTTCTGCTTTCCTGTCTTCTCTTAGCTCTCTTTCTGTGGTCTATGGTCCATCTGCCATTTCTTATCTCTTCTTTCGTTTTCTTCACTTCTTTCCATCAGCCTATTTCGAGTCCCAGTAACCATCCCCAGTATCAGCCCCTTTCCAGTCCTCCCTCCAGTACCTTCCAATGTCAACTTGCATTCCCATGACCGCCACAGGTGTCCATTCCCTTCCAGTCCCCCTCCTTCCCCACTGACCAGTCCCTTCTAGTACAAATACCTTGGCAGCCCCTCTGAGATCCACTCCCTTCCAGTTCCATTCTCCCATCCCCTCGTATCAGCCCATTTGTAGCCTTAGCCCCCAGTTTTCTTCCAGGGCCAGCAGCTCTATCCTCCCCTCCCCACAATCAGCCCATTCCCAGTCGAAGCCCCACAATCAGCTCGCTTCCAGTGTTAGTCCCTCCCTCAACCCCATTACCAGTGCTAGGCTGCCCTAATCAGCCCATTACCAGTCCTACCCCCCCCCATCAGCCCATTACCAGTCCTAGCCTCCCCGATCAGCTCATTTCCAATGCTAACCCCCCATCAGTCCATTACCAGTCCTACTCCCTATCAGCACATTACCAATCCAACCCCCCCTTGATCAGTCCATTCCCAATCCTAGCCTTCCCTAATCAACCCATTACCAGTCCTAGTCCCCCCATCTGCCCATTATAATCCTAACCCGCACTGTCTCTCCCCTCTGTCCAGCATTTATCCCCCGTCTGTCCAGTATGTCCCCCTGTCTCTTCCCTTTGTCCATGTCAGCCCCCCTCCCTCCCTCCATGTCAGCCCCCCCTCTGTCCATGTCAGCCCTCCTCCCTCCCCCCCTCCATGTCAGCCACCCTGTCCATGTCAGCCCCCTCCCTTCCTCCCTCTATGTCAGTCCCCCCTCTGTCCATGTCAGCCCTCCCTCCCTCCATGTCAGCCCCCATCTGTCCATGTCAACCCCCCTCCCTCCATCCATCCATCCATGTCAGCCCCCCTCCCTCCCTCCATGTCAGCCCCCCCTCTGTCCATGTCAGCACTCCTCCCTCCCCCCTCCATGTCAGCCCCCTGTCCATGTCAGTCCCCCTCCCTCCCTCCCTCCCTCCATGTCAGCCCCCTCTCTCCATGTCAGCCCCCCTGTCCATGTCAGCCCCCTCCTTCCATACATCCATACATCCTTCCATCCATATCAGCCCCACTCCGTCCATGTCAGCCCCCTCCCTCCATGCATCTATATCAGCCCCCCTCCCTACATGTCATCCCCCTCTGTCCATGTCAGCTCCCCCACCCTCCCCCTCCCTCCATGTCAGCCCCCTCCCTCCCTCCCTGTCAGCCCCCCCCTCCTCTATGTCAGCCCCATTGCAGGTTCCCTGCTCCCCTCTCCCCATGTCTGCCTCCTTCTTCTGCAGCCGCGGCTCCCTGTCTCTTAGGGAACCGCGGCCATGCCTGTAAAACCGTTGCGGAGTCTTTCTGTCTCTAAACGGGCTCCGTGCAGCATTGCCCCGCCTCCAAAGGAAGTGGTAAACAACTTCCTTTGGAGGCAGGACAATGCTGCACGGAGCCCGTCGAGACTGGACGGCTCCATAATGTTTTCACTGGCTCAGCCATGGTTCCCTAAGAGACAGGAAGCCGTGGCTGCAATAGAAGGGAAGCGGTGAGTTTGCCACTTCCAAGAGGCGGACTCAGCAGCGGCAGCAACTTGTGTGCTTTTTTATTTTTTTTTAATGGCGGAGTGAGGAGACCCCTGCTAAATCTTGTGGTGACCCCCGTGGGGGTCGCGACCCACAGGTTGAGAATCGCTGCTCTAGAGGGATGCAAGAGGAGTTGGAATCTGTAATGAGTCTGAGGGTCATTGAGGGGTAGCTGCTGCCTCTTTAAAGATTACAATCTGGGGATGGTCATGGATCAGTGTGGTTCTCCCTCTCCTAGGTGAAATGGTGGGAGGCGGCATAGTGCAATACAGTACAAGGCGACATGGTGGGACTGCCTAGGGCGGCAAAAGCCCTTGGGCCGGTCCTGGATGCTACTGTTTCTAGGCAAGATTCAAGAGCTGAGAAGTCAAGAGTGGTAGGATCCACAGAGGCTACCAGCCTGTTGGAAAATAAGATGCAAAGTTATATGTATAAATAAATTTACACGTACACCTTTTGAAAATGGATATAAATCCTTAACATCCCTTGAATCAGCCCTTGAAGAACTTTTTTTAACTGATCAAATTTATAAGTGCAATGAACTTGCATGCATTTCTTTAGGCAGCTGAGAATCCATTTAAGAAGCATATGGCTGACTTAAGTACGTGTAATGCCTTATTTCTACCATGTAGGGGCAAAATAAAATTGTTGAAAACTTAACCCATGCCATATACTCTTTTTGTTTTTTAAACATTTTTGAACCTGCATTTTCCTCCTGCTTCTTGGAACGGACTTCTGCTGAGGCTTTGATAACATCAGCCTTCATTAACAGCTACATTTTGACTTTTTCCTGCTTCCTGATCTATCACAGCAATAGTATTTGGCCAGGGCCACGGATCATGGTTCCATCAGAACCACTGAGAAATAAGGACTCTCCTCCAGGATTTGTCCACTACCACTGCAGCCTCCACAACCCTTGCCAAAGAATCAGAAATGAACTGAAGTCTCTTGCATGGTGGTGTACAGCTGTCCTTCCCTGTAGATTTTGGCTTTCTTTGAATTCCATATTTATAGGGACTTTGTTTGGGGTTTAAAGCAGCTTTCAGCCAAATTTTATCACCTATAGTAGCTGCTCCTTAAAAATCGTGATTGTGATTACAATCAAGACCAAAGCCCCAGGCTAAGTACAGATCTTTACTGCTTTGAAAGAAGAAGTGTTGAATTTTCAATTTGGGCAGAGACTACAGACTTTCAGCTCCATATGGTTCATAGACACCTGGAGCTAATTGATTCCCATAATCCCATGTTGTTCCAGAGGATCATGGGTACAGCATGTGGCTCCAAATGTCTAAGAGCCACGAAAACCTGCCAGGAGTAAGAATGAGAAATGGGGCCTGTGGCCAGGGCCGGTCCTAGAGTTGGTCCAAAGTGTTGGATCTTTAGGCGAACCTCAAGCTTTACACCCCCTGTGGCTGTCAAAGCTATTATTTAGCTTTCAATCGCCTGCTTTTGCTGCTCTCCAGAGGTTGCTGCACTAGGCGACCACCTAGTTTGCCTAGTGGTTTGGCCGACCCTGCCTGTGGCTGATGGGAAAAAAAATGGGTGTTCCGGAAAGGAAGGGGTGAGAGTGAGCAATAGGAGCCGCAGATGGAAGGGAGGGGCAGCAGTGCCACCAGAAACACACACTGTCAGTGCCCTCCCCCACCTCATGTCAGAATGCTTTGCAAACAGGAACTATAAATAAGCCATTAAAAAGCCCTATCCATTTGGTGCTAATTAGGTATTCATGCTTTTAATATACAGTATACCAGAGCTGATTCAAAGACAAATGTTATTATTTATCCTCTCAACTGATGGTATCATCCGGCAGCGCCTAATGTGAGGAGCTTCTATCTTTTAGAAGCCTTTAGTACCTCAGCGGCATATGTGCCATACTTTGTATACTGCATCATCACACGGATTCTTCTCCATTTCCTGTTTTTCCATGAAGATGTTGAGATATACTTCCCATCGCAGTCTCTTTGGTGAAATTTATTGTTCCTTTTGCCAGTCTTTTGCACATTATCCATGTTGCGTATGAGAGCTTCTGTTCTCTTTCATTCTCGTACATTTTTCAGTCATTTTGAAGTTTTCTTCTTTTTTCCATATTTTGCCTTTGACACTGTTAAAATCACACTGAGGTCCCATGACACAGTGGGAGACTTAATGGGATGCTTCACATGAAGCAAATCCCACATGAATCTTACAACTAAAGTTTGGTTAGAAATACGCCTCCCTTATGTATGATGGTGATATGAAATATGCAGAAGGTATACAAGCATTTTTTTTATGGGGAACAGAGAAAGGAATCCAGAGTCTTGTCCTTAAACCAGATACCAAATGTCTTCCACCTGCAATCTTATGATCTGTTACTGCATTACCTTCTAGAAATCAGACATACTTGGGACACCAATTCAGAGACACTGTAAGCATGAATTAGTATTGCTCTAAACATCCAAGAGTCTGAGGAACTGTAAATTAGAATACAGTAACATTCCCTGGTTCTGCACAAGTTGGGAAAATGTCCAACCCGACCAGTTTACTGATGGATTAATCTCAAAGACTCAGAAACCAAATCTGTCACAGTCAAGAAGGAACTGTGAGAATCACAGTTCTCTAGTTTCTTCTGAGTTTATTCACACCTTTTTGCTACTACAGGCATCAACAGTTACCCATATAGAAGTCCTTTTTCACCAGTGCTAGTCTGTATTTTGACCTCCTTCTGAAGCATAAAGCTAGTATCTTCGTGTTCTGAGCAGCTACAAAAAGATCTCTCTTGGGGGGTTTCCATAGAAAGAAGTTGCTGCTTACCATATTCCTGATCCAGGGACCACTCATGAGTGTCGAGGAAATGCTGCCTGTTGGCCAGAACATTTTCAGTCTTTTTTAGATAAGTGGTATTTAGAATGATCCTGATTGAGATGACCCAGTACCACAATGTGACAGCTTACCAACACAGGAGAGAACTCTGTTTTTTCTCGCTTACATATAAAAGAACATAAGAAGTGTCATACTGGATTACACTAAAGGTCCATGAAGCTCAGCATAAAGATGGAGAGTTCCAGAAGTAGAGGGAACCATGGTTGTTGAGGCCAATAAGAAATGATTAGGAAAATCATACATCTATCTTTTCTAATTTAAGGAGGGTTGTGGCAATAAGAGGTATTAGAGGATATGCATAAAGAACACCCTCCCTCCAAGTGTGGAGGAAAGCATCCAAGGTTAGTTTGCTGTGTGGCCCTACCCTGGAGCAGAACTGAGGCACCGTAGCATTCTTAGGAGTGGAAAAGAGATATATTGAGGGGGTGCCCCACTCTCAAAAGATCTGGAGCATCATTTTCTTATCCAAGGTCCATTCATGAGGTTGAAGGACTTGGCTCAGCATGTCTGCCAGGGCATTTTGTTTGTTGGGCAGATACATGGCTCTTTTAACTCCATCCTGTAAGAGATGGCAAAGTTCCACAATCTGACCATTTTTCAACACAGGAGGTACAACCCCGTTCCTCCCTGCTTATGGATGTAATACATCACAACCTGATTGTTGGTCTTGAATAGGATAATTTTATTTGATGGCTGATCCCTGAAAGCCCTAAGTGTATTTGCTATTGCTCTTAATTCTAAGAAGTTGATCTGATGGAGACTTCTTTGGAAGGATCAATTTCCCTGAATGTGGAAATTAGCGAGGTGAGCTCCCCATCCCAATTTGGATGCATCTGTTGTGAGAAGCTTCTGATGAGGAGGAACTTGGAAGGGTAGACCTTTGGCCAAATAGTGTTGAAGAATCCAACAGGTGAGAGATTGCATGAGTGAATGAGTGACAAATAGAGCACTGCTTAGCTTTCTGGTGGCCTGAGTTCACTGAGTGCCCATATGTAGACATTCCACGGGTGTTACATAAACAGTTAAGGTCATGTGGCCTAGCTGTCTCAACATGGTATGAGGTGATGTCTGCTGACTCATTTGAACTTCCTGTACTATACTATTACTATCGACCTGGATAAATCTGTCATGTGGAGGAAGGCCTTCACTTGAGTCGTATCCAGCAGAGCTCCAAAAAACTCCAATTGTGGGGAGGGTGGAGATGGGATTTGGGGTAATTAATTATGAACCCTAGCAGTTCCAGCACCCAAATGGTGACATTCAGAGATTCCAGAGTGCCTTCTGGAGTGGTGCTCTTGAACTACTAGAGCCTGAAGCTCACTCACTCTGTGCACTGAAGTGATTGTCACCAGAAATAAGACCTTCCAGGTAAAAAAAAAAAAGTGCACTAGTGGGAAAAACGTGCCTGCACAGGACCGTTGCTACTCCACTGAAGCATTTTGTGAATACCTGAGGTGCTGATGTGAGGCCAAAAGGCAGTATGTAGTACTGGAAGTGCCATTCTCCCCAGCGCCTTACTCAGGCCTGTGCCAGCAATGCAGCAGCACAGAGTGCAAAAGAAATAGGGGCGCATTTAGGGTTGCCAACTGCCAGCCTTGGCTCCCCCTCACCCACACTGCCTGCCTGGCCTGTCTTTGCCCTACTCTTGCCCTTCTTTTCCTGTTCTCTTGGTGGTGATGGCTGTAGCAGACCTCCAACTAAAGAAAAATACAGGTCTTTGCAACTCCACGCTTGCATGACTGATCTGGTCCTCCCTCCTCTGATGAGAGCGTACATAAGAGGGAGGGAGGGATCAGACCAGCCATGCAAGTGCAGAGTCAGAAAGATCCACGTGTTTTTTTTTAAATTGGAGATCTGCTGCTGCCACCACCACCACCATGGGAACAGGAAAAGTGGTGGCAGGCTGGGTAGGGGAGGGGGGGAGCTGGCTGGATATGAGGAGGTGGGGTAAAATGGAGAGATGTTGGACATGGGGTGATAGGGTACCAGATTTGCAAATCCATGTATGGCTTGGTACAGCCCTGGTTCTTCCACAATGAATATGAAATATTTCCTGTGACTAGGATGTATCTGGATGTGGGTATATACATCTGCGAGATCCCTTTTGTAGAAAGAGAAGTAGGGTGCTTAGAGAAATCATTCTGAACTTTATAGAAACATAGAAATATGATGACAGAAAAAGACCACATGGCCTATCTAGTCTGTCCTTCCATAACAACAACTACAACAGTCCCCTTTTTACCTTTAGAGATCCTCTGTGTTTGTCCCATGCTTTTTTGAATTCAGTTACGGTCCTCATCTCTACCACCTCCACTGGGAGACTATTCCATGGATCCACTACTCTTTCCGTAAAGAAATATTTCCGCATATCACTCCTGAATCTATCCCCCTTCACCCTCATCCCATGTCCCCTCGTAGCAGAACTTGCTTTCAATTGAAAGAGGCTCTCCCCCTGAACATTTATGCCACAGAGGTATTTAAACATCTCAATCATATCACTTCTATCCCGCCTTTCCTCTAAGGTGTACATATTAAGATCCTTCAGTCTGTCCTCATATGCTTTATAATAAAGACCACTGATCATTTTACTAGCCACCCTCTGCACCGACTTCATCCTGTTCACATCCTTTTGAAGGTGCGGTCTCCAGAATTGCACACTATACTCCAAATGAGGTCGCACCAAAGACTTATACAGAGGCATTATCACCTCCTTTTTTCTGCTAGCCATTCCTCTCCGTATGCACCCAAGCATCCTTCTAGCTTTTGCCGTCGCCTTTTCTACCTGTTTAGCTACTTTAAGATCATCAGACACAACCACACCTAGGTCCCGCTCTTCTTTAGTGGACAAAAGTACTTCACCCCCTATACTATATTGCTCCCTTCGATTGCTGCATTAAATCCCAGCTGCCAAATTCTAGACCATTCTTCAAGTTTAGCTAGATCCCCCCTCATGTTATCTACACCTTCCTGGGTGTCTACTCTATTGCAGATTTTGGTATCATCCACAAAGAGACAAACCTTACCTGAAAGCCCTTCCACTTTATCACTAACAAAGATGTTAAAAAGAATCGGACCAAGGACAGATCCCTGGGGCACACCACTGATAACATCCTTCTCCTCACAGTGAGCTCCATTTACTTGTAATCTTTGTCGTCTCCCACCCAACCAATTTCTAACCCAAGCAGTAACTTTAGGGTCCATCCCTAGGGTGCTCAGTTTGTTTATAAGTCGCCTGTGAGGAACAGTGTCAAAGGCTTTACTGAAATCTAAATACACCACATCTAGGGCTCTCCCTCGGTCCAACTCCCTGGTCACCCAGTCAAAGAACTCAATCAGATTTGTCTGACAAGACCTGCCTCTGGTGAATCCATGCTGCCTCGGATCCTGTAATCCACTGGACTCCAGAAACCTCACTATTTTCTCTTTCAGCAGCGTTTCCAATAATTTACTCACCACCGGAGTTAAACTAACCGGCCTGTAGTTTTCAACCACATCCTTACTTCTGCTTTTGTGTAAAGGCACCACATGAGCCTCTCTCCAGTCCTTTGGCACCACTCCAGACTCCAACGATGCATTGAAAAGGTCAGTCAGTGGAGCTGCTAGAACGTCCCCAAGTTCCCTTAGTATTCTTGGGTGTATCCCATCCGTTCCCATTGCTTTGTCTACTTTAAGTTGAGATAGTTTCTCACGAACACAGTCTTTTGAAAATTGTTCAAGATGTCCTTTGCTTCTGTTCCTATTTGTGGGTGTTTTCTGAGGTCCTGCTCCTGGTTCTTCATCTGTGAACACAGAACAAAAATATTTGTTAAGCAATTCCGCTTTATCCTTAACAGCTTCTACATATTCCTCCCCTGCACCCTTGAGTCGGACAATACCACTTTTGCCCTTCCTCTTCTCACTAATATATCTGAAAAATGTCTTATCCCCCCATTTTATTGCATTGGCTATTTCCTCCTCCTTTTGAATCTTTGCCTTCTTGACTACTTTGCTAGCTTCTCTAAGTTTTTCCAAATACAGATGCCTATCTTCCTCTCTCTGTGATCTCTTGTATTTCATGAAGGCCTCCCTCTTTTTCTTCACTTTATCAGCTACTTCTTTTGAAAACCATAGCGGTCCCCTTTTCCTTTTACCTTTATTTACCATTTTAACAAAAAGGTTGGTTGCCCTTAAAATATCCCCTTTCAGTTTTTCCCACTGTTTTTCTACATCCCTCAGCTATTCCCATCCCACTAACGACTCCCTGAGGTATTGGCCCATCTTCGCAAAGTTAGTCTTCCTAAAGTCTAAGATCCTCTCCTTTGAATGGATTCTAACAGCCCTAGTCCTAATACTGAACCACACCATCTGGTGATCACTGGATGCAAAATGATCTCCCACTACAACATCAGAAACACTTTCACCACTGGTAAGCACCAAGTCCAGTATGGCCCCTTCACGTGTGGGGTCTATTACCAATTGCCTGAATAGTTCTCCCTGTAGAGAATCCAGGATCTCCTTACTTCTAGATGATACTGCAGCAGGAATGTGCCAATCAACATCTGGCATATTGAAATCTCCTATCAGTAGCACTTCCCCTTTCTTAGCAATTCTGCGCATGTCTTCAATTAACTCTCTTTTCTTTGACCAAATATTTGTTCAGATCTCTCAAGTCTAGGATGGGACAGTTACCCCTCTTTTTTGGTGACCAGGAAGGACCTTGAGTAAAATCCTTGCTCTACCTTCCCTAGTGGAATTGGCTTGATCACAGATTCAGTCTGAAGGGTGGAAATTGCCTGAAGAAGTAATTCCTGATGCTGAGGGTTTAGGAACCCTTGGAGGGCAATTTGGAGGGAGTACGAATTTGCAGCATTTTGGATAATTTGTAAAACTGAAGAGTCTGAGGTTACAAGGGACCAAATCAGAGAAAAGAGAGTAAGCCTCCAAGGCTACAGGTAGAATGGCTATACTCTGCAGGAACCAGTTAAAACCTCACCCCTGGTTTTGGTTAGGGTGTGGACTGGGTCTTCTGAGACTTCTTTTGCTTAGGTTGAGTGTGAAGAGTCGGCTTGGGATGGGTGTAGTGGAAGGCAGGGAAATACCTATGCCTTTGAGAGTAATAGGATTTTTTCCATCTGACACCATGATACCTCCTGTGATAGGAAGCTGGCTCTGACATGTGCCTATAGAATGTTTGAAGCATGTTAGATTGCTTCTCAATGAGGTTAACAGCTTTTTCAACTTTAACTCCAAAAAGATTATCTCCTTGGCACAGTACGCTGACGAACATATCTTGCACAGATTGTTGTAAGTCTGAAACCCAGAGCCATGAGTTTCTAGGCACTAATACTGATGGCAGAAGCTTTGGAGACTATATTAAAATATCAAAGGTCACTCGGACCATGTATTTCAAGCAGTCTTTGCTAGAGCTCACTAGGGAATGATAGTGTTTGAGTTTCTCTGGAGGAAGAAATCTGGACATATCATCTAGGCTGCACATGATGTCCCATAAGAAGATGCCCATGTAAAGCTAGTAAGAGGCCATGTGGGAAGCGAGCATAACATACTGATAAATCTTCCTTCCAAAAGAATCAAAAGTCTGAGTCTCACTCCCTGGGAGTGGTGAGGAGTGTGATTTACAGCTTCTGGACTTTATGAGGGTGGATTTGATGACCAGAGAGTGATGCAGAAGCTGGAGCTTCTCTAATCCGGGAGCTTTTCGAACTCTCTACATGGAGTCTATCATTCTATTAACTGGAAGCACAGAGAGTGGGGTCTACATCCTCATCTGCAACCTCTGAAGGAGGAAGAACCCTAATTATCATCAGTTAACAGCAGGCATCACCAAAGCGACAAAATGGCTAAAATTACATAATCTGAATATAGGTTTTTAATAAAACCAAAGTCCTATTCATTATAAGAAACTTAAACTTCACCTCCCCCCAAGAAGATACATATCCAAGATATAGTTGTTGTTGTTAAGTGCCGTCGAGTCGGAGTCGACTCATGGAGACCCTCTGGATAGCTATCCTAAATTGTGTTCGGTCTTCAGTCAGGCGGCTTATTGTTGACAGACTGGTACCCGTAGCTGCTGTTATTGTATCGATCCATCTCATTGCTGGCCTTCCTCTTTTGCATTGACCTTCTATCTTGCCAAGCATGATGTCTTTCTCTAATGATCTCTCTCTCCGCATGATGTGTCCAAAGTATGAAAGTCGAAGTCTTGTCATCTGAGCTTCTAAAGAAAGCTTAAGTTTGATCTCCACTAGTACAGACTGGTTTGTTCTTCGGGCAGTCCATGGTATACACAGTATTCGCCGCCAGCACCATAATTCAAAGGCATCAATTTTCTTCCTGTCTATCTTTTTCACTGTCCAGCTTTCACATCCATATGATGTTATTGAAAATACCATGGCTTGAACAAGTCGAATCTTTGTATGGAGTGAGACATCTCTGCTCTTGAGAATCTTATCTAGGTCTTTCATAGCTATTCTGCCAAGAGCAATGCGTCGTCTGATTTCTTGACTGCTTGTTGCTTCTTTATTGATAGTTGATCCAAGTAGGTTAAAGTTATTCACGATTTCAATTTCTTCTCCTTCGACGATAAACCTGTTGATTATGCCAATTGTCATGATCTTTGTCTTCTCTACATTAAGGTGCAGGCCCATTTTGAGACTATGTTCTTTGATTGTGAGAAGAAAATGTTTCAGATCATCTTCACTTTCCGCCAGTAATTTTTTATTTATTTATTTAATTATTTATTTATTTACATTCTCTTATATACTGCGCTATTCTGCACCAGTGCGGTTTACATTGAACAAACTGAAATTACATTGAACAGGGCATTATAACTTGGAGATAACTATTTTACAGGGAACATGGGCTATGGAGGGTTAAGTGGCTTGCCCAAGACCACAAGGAGCACCTGTGGGACTAGAAACCCCAGTCCTTCTGGCCCAAGGTTGCTGTCCTCTAGTGGGATCTGAACCCCCGACCTTCCGGCCTGAAGTACCTTGCCCCAACCACTAGGCCACTCCTCCACTCCTAATGTGTAATGTGGTATCATCAGCATAGCGAAGGTTGTTGATGAGTCTTCCACCAATCTTCACACCTCTGTTGTCTTCATACAATCCTGCTTCTCTGATGATTTGTTCTGCATATAAATTAAACAGGTAGGGGGAAAGTATGCAGCCTTGTCTTACACCTTTGCTTATTTTAAACCATTCTGTTTCTCCTTGTTCCGTTCGAACTGTTGCTTCTTGATCAATGTACAGATTGTGCAAGAGAACGATCAGGTGTTGTGGTATACCCATGCTTCTTAATGTGGCCCAGAGTTTCTCATGGTTTACACAGTCAAAAGCTTTGCTATAGTCGATAAAGCACAAATAGATATCCTTTTGGTATTCTTTAGTCTTTTCAAGGATCCATCTCACATTCGCAACGATGTCTCTCGTTCCTCGCCCTTTTCTGAACCCTGCTTGCACTTCAGGTAGTTCTTGTTCCAGGTATGATTGTAGTCTCTTTTGAATAATCTTCAGTAGAATCTTGCTGGCATGTGGGATCAGAGCGATTGTGCGATAATTTCCACAGTCAGTTGGATCACCTTTCTTTAGTATTGGTATAAACACAGATCTTTTCCAGTCAGTTGGCCATGATGCTGTCTTCCATATTTCTTGGCAGAGCCTTGTAAGTACGGTAACAGCTGCATCAGATTGCTGTAATACTTCTATGGGAATGCAATCAATGCCTGGTGCTTTGTTCTTTGATAAGGCTTTCAATGCTGCTTCAACTTCTTCTTTCATCACCAATGGTTCCAGATCATAAGGTACAGGTTGAAACGGCTGTTGGTCCACTTGATCTTTATCATATAAAACCTCTGTATATTCCTTCCATCTTTTCTTGATCATCTCAGCACCATTCAACATAGAACCTTGAGCATCTTGTAACATTCCAGTTCGAGGCTGGAACTTTTTCTTTAACTCTAACTCTCGTAGCTTTAGGAAAGCTGATCTTGTTCTTCCTCTAATAGTTTCTGCTTCTATTTCCTTGCATGCATCATTGTAGTACTTTTCCTTGTCCTGTCTTGCTGCACGTTGGAAATCTCTGTTGAGTTCTGTGATTGTCTTTCTTTCTCCTCTGGCTTTAGCTTCTCTGTGTTTCTGGGCAATTTTCAGAGTTTCTTCCGTCATCCATTTTGGCCGTTTTTTCTTTTTTACCTTTTGTAGAGACTTCTCGCTTTCTTCCAACACAACCTTCTTGATGTCATTCCATAACTCTTTTGGAACTCTATTATTTGTATCTAAAGCAGCAAATCGATTTTGCAGGCAGTCTCTAAATTCCAGTGGTATATTCTCAAGGTCATATTTTGCTGCATTCATGAGTGGTTTGCTCTTTCTCAGCTTTAGCTTGAGTTTGCATACTAGTAGTTGATGATCTGTACCACAGTCAGCTCCAGGTTTTGTCTTTGTTGATGTTATAGAGCTTTTCCATCGTTGACTTCCACAGATGTAGTCAATTTGATTTTTATACAATCCATTGGGTGAAGTCCATGTGTACAGTTGCCGCTTGTGTTGCTGGAAGAAGGTGTTCGAGATGAATAGATCGTTGGTCTTGCAGAATTCTATCAGTCTTTCTCCAGCTTCATTTCTGTTGCCAAGTCCATATTTTCTAACTACTTTGTCTTCTTCTTTGTTGCCAACCTTTGCGTTCCAATCACCCATGACTATCAGGATATCCTGTTTGCATGTTCTGTCAATTTCAGTTTGTACTTGTTCATAGAACTCTTCAATTTCATTCTCTTCTGCAGCTGTTGTTGGGGCATATACTTGAATTATAGTTGTGTTGATAGGCATTCCTCGAAGACGAATAGAGATTAAGCGTTCGCTGACTGCATTGTATTTCATTACAGTTCTTGCAAGTTTCTTCTTTATTATAAATGCAACACCATTTCTTCTTTGTCTTTCATTTCCAGCATAGTAGACCATGTGATCATCTGATGCAAAGTGCCCGATGCCAGTCCATTTCAGTTCGCTGACACCCAACAGATCAAGTTGTACACGTTCCATTTCATTCTTGACCACCTCCAACTTCCCTTGGTTCATGCTTCGTACGTTCCATGTTCCATTGTGTAAGACATCTTTACAGCTTCTGACTCTCATTTCATGCGCAGCTACATCAGCAGTCAGACGTCTCGAGGGCTTTGATCCAACCACATCATAAATGCTGGCTTTACTCTGAAATGTCTTCAGCTCTTCCCCAGTAGCTAGTTGAGTGCCTTCCAACCTGGGGGTCTCATCTTCCAGCACTTCAGCACAATTTGTTTTGTTGTAACTATCCATTGGGTTTTCATGGCAAGATACAGAAGTAGATTGCCGGTCCTTTCTTCCGCGCAGTTTAAGTTTGGTGTTGTTGCCGTTGTCACATAAATGTGATCCTCCGCCGTCAACACTATCCCATTCTGCTGCTGCTCAGATGGGTGGTTTGTCTTGGTCTGGCATCTCAGCTGAGACCTGTCCATCTTGGGAGACCCTGCCAGTAGTTAAACTACTGATAGTTTAGCTCTCAGCATCACTGATGCACACAAGCCCTCACAGCACAACAAGCTGCAAACCAAGTGAGGGCCAAGATATAGAGCTAGATGTAAAGACCCATATAAAACAAATTATCAAAACCATTTTCTATAAATTACGTGCGCTGCAACATCTTAGACGATATCTTGATAATTCAGATTTTCGATTAGTACTACAAGCTATGATTCTTCCACATTTTGATTTCTCAAATGGTAGTCTACCAGGTCTACCAAAACAGAGCATTAATCACCTACAATTGACCCAAAATGTAGCTGCCCGTATTGTATACAGGACAAGCGCCACAGAACGCATCACATCAATACTATATGAACTACACTGGTGATCTATAATGAGCCGTATTGAATACAAAATCCTTGTGACTACTTTTAAACTTATGAGGGAAATTGCACCATCTTTCTTATCCACCATAATTAACAGCACACCCAACATTAGATCCAGAAGAAGCTGTAGCAGTAACACTCTAGCAGTTCCCACAAACTATCATAACACAAATCGGAACACAAGCAACAGAGAGTTTACTTACTTCTCATCTATACTCTGGAATGCACTACCAGATAATCTGAGGAACATTATGGATCTTAAAGATTTCCGCAAGGAGATTAAAACTTATCTATTTAAAGAGTATCTTGGCAATGCAACAGAGTCACACAAAATATACCTTACATAATAATGAATATCCTATAATATACTAACTGACCTTCTCTAATATATCCCTCATATATTCCAACATATCCAAATTCAAGATATCTTACTAGTGCACTTCATAAATGCTCATATCCCCATTGTAAATAAGTTGATTCTATAATATGTTGGTTGTAAAAGAAGTTTATTGTATATTATAAGAAATTTACTGTAATTACCACTTCAATACCAATACCAATTCAATACCTTACCAACGAACCCAAGGAATACCACACGGTTCTGCACTCTCAGCCATGCTATTCAACAACATCTACCTGTAACCACTGTGCTTCATAATAAGGTCACACAAAATCAATTTTCACATATATGCAGATGACATTAGGCTTTATGGACCCATAACCACCTCAGACCCAACAAACCCCCAATTAATAAGCTGCTTTGAAGATGTTTCCAGATGGCTCCAAGCGAACTACCTTGCAATAAACCTCAAGAAAACAGAAGTCTTATTTGTCACAAAAGACCACACATTCACCCCACAAATGCATCTTACCTTCTGACCGATCCAAATAAGGGTTTCAACATCAAATAAAGTATCTAGGAATCATCCTAGATCAGTCATTGTTATTTAAGCACCAAATAGCAAGAACCTCAAAGACAATATTTTTCAAAGCCAAAATGATTCAGCATCTTAGACCACTCCTGGAAGACAAGGACTTCAGATGTGTAATGCAGGTGATGACACTCCCTCACCATGGACTCCCAACTACCACGCTCAACCCGCTTTGAACAGCGTTCAGCACTATAGCCAGGACCATCCAAAGAGTTAGACAATTTGATCACATCACTCCAGTTCTGAAGAACTTACACATTCTTCCAGTAGAAGCGCAGATCAAGTACAAAACCCTAGTACTGATCCACCGGGCGTTTCATCTCCAGCAACCATCACACCTCCACACCTTGCTGGAAAAACTGAACTCAGGAAAACCACACAGCAGGTTACAAACAACATGCTTATTGTGCCCCATAGTAGGACCAAATTTAATCAGCAAACCTGCAACCGCACCATTGAACTTTATGCACCTACATTATGAAATTCTCTGTCAGCTAAACTCCGATGCAACAAAGAACTATCTACATTCAGAAAACAGCTCAAGACCCACCTATTCAGAGAACACCTCGGCACTGAACAGGACAACAACCAATGATATTCCTCCCAAGATGAGTACTGAAACCACAATGAAGCAATCCATAAACATATAAGAACTGCTAAGACAACAAGACTGCACATATGTAAATATCCCCCTCCCCCGGTACCTGGTCATGTCCTTCAAAGTATGACTGCCCCCCTCCTTTTATTGATTGTAAACTCCCCTGTTTGATATTGTTTTATTGTAAACCGCTTTGACCCAGTGAAAAGTGGTATATAAATGCAGCTAAATAAAATAATTATTTATTTAAAAGCTTTTCTATACCACGCTATTTAAAATCAGTGTGGTTTACAAGGAACATTTCTTTGTACAAAACAGGGGGACCTACTTTGCACTTACACTGAACAGGTGTAGCATCTTGGATTTAGAACTGGGGGTAACTATATACAAACTAAGCAATTAGTCACTGCACTGTTAACGCGACATGCTTGCTCTGAAACTATGTACAGATTTTTCGGTGCACTATATATAAACTGAGCAATTTGTCACTGCCTGTTAACGCGGCTTGCTTGCTCCGTAACTATGTACAGATTTGTCAGTGAGCTATGTACAGGATTGTCAGTTATTTAATCTAAATCGTTGGGCTGCTGGGAGTGTTTTGCTTCACCCGGCCCAGGGTGTGCTGGTACAGACTTTAAGGTGGGTGGGGGTATGGTGGGTAGAATTGTGTCGTTGGGGTGTGAGTAGTGTTGAACAAATAGATGGTGCTTTAGTGCCTTCCTGAATTGGGTGAGGTCAGTGATCGCTCGGATAGCGGTTGGTAGGTCATTCCAGTGGGTAGGTGCATAGAGTGCAAAGGCTCTGTTCTTTGTTGCCTGAGCATCTTGTTATTTCCTTGGGGACTACTAGTGTGTTGGTGGCGAAGGTCCTCCTGGATCTGTTTGGAGGGATAGGGTGGAGGAGGTCCATCATGGAGGTGTAGGATAATTTGTTGATGGCCTTGAAGGTCATTAGTACTACTTTGTAGGTGAGCCGGCAGTTGATTGGCAGCCAGTGTAGGTCTTTTAGGATTGGGGTTATGTGCTCTCTTCCGGATGCCCCATGTAGGAAACAGGCAGCAGCATTCATTGCCAACTGTACTGGGTTCAGTGTGCTCTTGGGGAGTCCGTGCAGGATAGCATTGGCATAATTGAAGTGGGGAGTTACCAGTGCTTGGAAAATTGTTCTGAAGTCCTCTGGCTGTAGCAAGGGTCAGAGGTGCCGAATCATCCGCATCTTATGGTAGATTGCTTTGATGGTGTTATTTATGTGTGTTTTCAAGTCGAGGTGCCGGTCGAGAGTGATGCCCAGGTATCGGATGGTGGGTTTGCTTAGGAGCTCGGTGTCTCTCACCTTTATTGCTGAGGGGGGGGGGGGGGCAAAGGCTTTATTTTTTGTGATGAATAGTACATCAGTCTTGTTGCAGTTGATCTTAAGATTCTGTGAGTGGAGCCAGTCAGTGACAGCATCAAAGCAATTAATTAAATTCGAGAAGTCTGGATGGTCAGTGTTGAATGGGGTGAACAGCAGTACATCATCCGCATATATCAGACAGGATATATTGAAGGAGCAGATGATTGCACATAAGGACTGCATGTATATATTGAACAGGAGGGCGGAGAGTGAGGATCCTTGTGGGACTCCTTGTTTTTGTTGGAAAGGCTCCGAGGACTTGGGGCCTAGTCGTACCTGCTGCCATCTGTCTGCCAGGTATGACTTGCACCAGTTCAAGGCTGAGCCCTGGACTCCCTTCTCGTGGAGGCGCGTCAGGAGCTGTACATGGTTGACGGAGTCAAATGCAGCGGCTATGTCCAAGAATATAAGTGCGTATCCACTTCTGATGTTGTCAATCCCTTTTATTAGGGTATTGATTAATGTGGAGAGTAGCATCACCACGCCATGAGATTCTCTGAAGCCGTGCTGGCATGGGTCTAGAGGGGTGGTGGTCTCAATGTAGTGCTGGATTTGACGTTGGACAACCTTCTCGATTATCTTTGCTAGCAGGGGGATGCTTGAGATGGGTCGATAGGATTCCACCTTCTGGGGGGTTCAGTTTGTTGTTTTTTAGAAGGGGCCGGATGGACATCTGCTTGAGGCTTGATGGGAAGGTGCCCACTGAGAAGGACCGATCCATGATCTCGGCTAGACTTGGGCTGAATTCCTCTCACAGTGATTTTATCCAGAAAGCCGGACAGGGGTCTTTTGGGGCAGTGGTGGTGTTAAAAATAAATAAATAAAATAAATAGTGTAATACTGAGTTCTAACACTATGTAAGTTATAAATAAGAGTTTAATGTAATTTTTTGTTGGTTAATTGTAAACCGCACTTGATTACTGGAAGGGGTGGTATAGAAACATTTATAAATAAATAATGCAGTGCACAGGCACTGTTACTGCTTCCTTGGGGGCTGTGGAGTATTGGAGGATTTCCAGTTCTTCTGCCCTGGGTTCACTCCTCTGTCTCCAACAAAACTGGTAAGGCCTTAGCCATATCCCTCACAAAATCATGGAAAGTCATATCCTCAGAAGAGGATTTACACCTCTCATGAGGTAAAGAAGGATCAGAGGTAGGCTCTGGAGACCTACCCTCTGACAGGATTTCAGACTCCTAATCTATGATCCAGCCTTCTGAGTCCAACTCAGAGAGAAAATCAAAGTATTTCTGAGTCTGTCTGGTTGACTCTCCTTCCATGGGGATTCGGAGCTCCTTCAGGAGCATCAATGTACCAATGATTTTCTTGGCATCAGGGATGCATTGGTCCCTGATGCACTGTAGAGTGATATCAGCTGGTCAGGAATCAGTGTTGGGGCCCTTCAGTGCCCTGATGTCAATGTCTCTATTATAGGCAGACTGTGTCTGTCGAGAATATGCTGAATGCCTGGTAACATCATGGGTCTAGTCATCAAGGCTTTAACCCATTCCATAGCAAAGAGCATTGGGATTCTCTCCTTGAGAGTCTTCAGAAGGTTCATCTCCCAACTTGCCATCTTCAAAAGCACAGAGGGCAAAGTAGAATCAGCCAATGTTCCCGGAAACTGACCAGGGTATCGGCTGGCTGTTCTCAGCTATCAGAAAGCCCCTACGAATGTACCATGGTTGAGCCTCCCTCTTTTCAGGGCAGTTTGGAGGGTTGCTCCTGCGAACCCTCAATGCTCTTGGCATTATGCCTCAGAGAGCTCCAGTGTCCAGTGTCGAGCTCCAGTGTCGCCCAATATGCGATGTCCTTACACTTTGATGGTGATGAAGACATAGCTGAATCTTTCCTTGTCCTTGGGGGAATATTGATGGACGACTGATGTTCAGGAGGTGCTCAGTTCTGAGTGGGCTTAAGAACTCCTCGATATCGATGCAACCAGGGAAGCCATCGAAACTGATGCTGCTGAAGCCAATGGATTGGACTTAGAAGTGCCAAAAATTATTTTACACTGCTTCTCATGACCCTGAAGCCCTTGTGTTGTCATCTGGAAAAACAAATTACAAGAAGAGGGCTTATGGTCAGGTCCCAAGCACTGGAAGCACCATTTGTGAGTGTCCATTTCCTTGAGTACCTGGCACACATTTTAAACACACTAGCAAGTTTTTGGAACATGTCATCTAGAAAAATAGTTGCAGCAAAATCATACTAGCTAAATTTTAAGAAAAATAACCCAGCCGGAACTCCAAGCCTGTAAGAGGGGTTAGGCATTGTGAAAAATAAAGGAAACTTAAAATCCCTCGAAAAATCTGAGTTAAGGTAAATACATGGTTCGTAAGGATGCATCCTTGAAGAATACTAGCAAAAGAGGGATTTTATGGCATCCTAATAGAGAGGTTTCAATAAAAATTAAAGTAACCCAGATACCTTTAAGTACAGAGAAAACACAGCTGAAAGATGAGGGGAGATATGATAGAAGTCTATAAATTAATGAACGGAGTGGAACGGGTAAACGTAGATCGACTGTTTACGTTATCAGAATATAGAAAGACCAGGGGACATGCAATGAAGCTACAGGGTAAACTATTTAAGACTAATAAAAGAAAATATTTTTTCACTCAACGTGTAATCAAACTCTGGAATTTGTTACCGGAGGATGTAGTAAAGGCTGTTAGTGTAGCTGGGTTTAAAAAAGGTTTGGACAAGTTCCTGGAGGAAAGGTCCATAAACCATTATTAAGAAGGGACCCAGGATATCAATGCTTGACCCAGTACAAGCATTGTGGAACCTGTGTCTTTTGGGGAAACTGCTAGGTACATATGACCTAGATTGGTCACTGCTGGAAACAGGATACTGGGCTTGATGGACCTTGGTCTGACCCAGTATGGCATATCTTATGTTCTTATTTCAAATTACCCCTGTCAACTGATAACCAAATTGTTAATATGAACAAAATAGAACCTCTAAAATTCCTGTATGCAAATGCTAAAAGTCTAAAAAATAAGATAGGAGGAGGTGCTCAGTTTGTTTCCTGCTTGTTCTTTTGGACTGCCTAATTGGTTCCCGGTGCCTGCTGGGGCTGTTCTGATTGGGGCAGCTCTGCTAGAGGGCTATATCTAGCTGCTCTCATCGTGGTACGCCGAGGTGCTCAGTTTGTTTCCTGCTTATTCTTTTGGACTGCCTAATTGGTTCCTGGTCCCTCCTGGGGCTGTTCTGATTGGGGCAGCTCTGCTAGAGGGCTATATCTAGCTGCTCTCATCGTGGGACGCGATAGCAGGCGCATTCCCGTTGGTGCGTGCCCGAAGGAGCGTGACCAAAGGGGTGGGGTCTCGCCCCTTTGGCGCCCCTTCGGTGCACTTCGGCATGAGGGGGATTCCCTGTAATGGGGAAAAGGAGGAAACGCTACTCACAACCCGTCCAATCTAAGGTGCCAAAGGTGGTTGGACCGATGGATGCCCACGTTTCCGTGGGTGAGTCAGTGCCCGCTGCCTTAAGATTGGGAGCTGAAGCGGTGGACATATCAACTGTGAGTACTCCTTCCTCTCATGCTACTACCCGTGATCTGGGGTTCACTCCCCCCAGACAAGAGACTGAACAGTTACCCATCTCAAATCCTTCCATGTCGGTTGCTGGGAAAGGTGATAATGAAATGGTTTTGCTTCCTGTTTCCTTTTTGAGAGTGGATTCCCTTTCAGAGGAGTTATCCACCCCCTTCCATCGGTGATAACGTTTGGGCCGGTCAGAGAAGCCCAAGCTCCACCTTTAGATTTATCCTTAAAAGATATTTGGGTAGTGGTTTCTCATATGGAGTCAGTATTGGGGGCTTCTCTACAGAAAATTTCAGATTTTTCTAAGGCTACGGTTCAAAAACTCTTGGATCATGATAAGCGGTTGATATCTATTGAGAAGAGGATTGAATTACAGGAGGCAGATGTTGACTCTCACCCTGCTGGGGTCTGGAATCCCACACACACAATACCTGGATTCTTTATATCCCTTATACCATTCAACAGGAAGAAAAGACACGACACAATTAATTAATTAATTAATCAATCTCTATTGAGCTCTATAGGGAAGAGACGCATGGAGTCTAATTTGACATATCCATCTCACCTCTTCAAAGATGGTCCGATAGGGCTCTGGCTTTTATTGGGAGATATCAGCTGATTCAGTTAATCTTTAATTACATCTGGTACTTTCCAAATTCCACGTGTACATTATTTTTGCTAACATAGACAACATTATTAATAAAAAGCAGAAGTTATGTCTCATGACTATATTCACTAAATTCAATAGGTGTCGCTGTGATTTCATTTTATTTCAGTAGAAGCTAATTAGTTACTTATTGTATTTTGCTGATGTTCTATTAGTTAAGCAAACTATATCCGTTATATTTACTAATTGAATTACAGCCAGTTTCACAAGAGCAGCACAACCTGACCTAGTAACTGTTTTAGCCTATCCGCTTGCAGGATGAGCAACTTCACCCTCTGTTCTATTTAATTAAGGAACTTCAATCTGACCTAATATCTATTGTTACACAAACTTTATTTGCTAATGCCACAAGTTCCAGTTGCTAAATTCAATGTCCTAGCAAGAAGCAGAAAGGTAATTTAAAGAGATAGTTTTAAATGTACTTCAGACCTGTATTTTCTAAGCTTACAGTGAACTGGATTCTTATAATCCTGTTTCATGTATGTTTTCATGTATAGCTGATTTTGGTTCTATTCCAATTGATATTATTGATCCCGATCTGCTATCTGTTTCTGAATCTGATAGCTCCAAGTCTGCATATCCTGGATAAGTCATAGGTGTATAAATTTGTTTGTCTGCAGCTGTTTCTTCCACCTCACTGATTATATCCAATTTGCTTTTGGGGCCTAGTAGAGTCAGTCCTCGTCTACAACAGATAATTTATCTCGTAAGGAAGTCTTGGCTACTTTTGTTCAGGACTTCGGTTCTCTTCATCGTCAAGATGAGAAGTTTGAGAATTCTTTGCGATCTAAAAATCTTTGTTTATTGAATTTTCCACGGACACATTATTTGTCTCCATTATTATTGTTTCAAAAATATCTTAAAGAAATATTGCTGATTACTGATTTTAGTTCAATTGCTGTGTCTAAAATATATTATGTTTCCTTGAGAAGAGTAGTTAGGGAATCGGGCGGAGAGGGTGAGGAGGTGGCTCCATTTGAACATGTTATTTCTTCTACTTTAGATATATCTGCTTTTTTGGAATCAACTTGTGATGACATTTCCTCAAGGGCCACTTTATTAGTTACTTTAGCATTAGAGACGGATAAGGATAGAATTATGCGGGCTTATTTTGCAAAGAAATCTGAAAAGTTTTATGGACAGAGTATTCAGATGTTCCCTGACGTCTCCAAGGCCACACAAGTGCGGCGCAAGGCTTTTTTAGAAATGCGCCCACGAGTGTTGGCTCTTGGAGCTGTTTTTCATCTTAAATTTCCTTGTAAATGTCTTATAATTTTTCAGGGTAAAAGATATGTTTTTCTTGAGGCTGATCATTTGTTGGAGTTTTTAAGAGATAAGATGTAGGGATGCAGTCTCAGCTGGAGTAATGTTAAATTGCCGGTAACTGATTGGGTGTTATTTTTCTTATTGCTACTGGCACCTCCTTGAAGTAGTCTAACAACTTAAGTTCCTTTTAGATGATATGTGTCATCTGTTTTGTGTTGATATGGTATGTTTTCTTTTTTCTTGTAATGCAATTAAATAATCTTATAAAAAAAATAAGATAGAAGAGTTAGAATATATAGCACTAAATGAAAGTTTAGATATAATTAGTATCTCAAAGACCTGCTGGAAGAAGGGCAACCAATGAGACAACGTGATACCTGGGCACAAAATAAATCTCAATGACAGAGTAGATCAAATTGGTGGAGGGGTTGCACTCTATGGGGATGGGGGTGTACTACCATCTGCCTGGCCAGAATGAATAGATGGATGATTAAATACTAAAAGAAATCAGAACATTAACAAAAGTTACAGCACAGTAATAATGTATGATTTCAATTATCCCGGTATCGACTGGGTCAATTTCACAGTAGGACATGTTAGGGAGATAATTTCTAGATTAAATAAATGATTGCTTCTTGGAGCAGCTGGATCATGAACCAACAAAAGGGGAAGATATTTTGGACCAGGTCCTTAGTGGAACACAGGATTTGGTGCAAGAGATAACGGCGTTGGGGCCACTTGGTAATAGTGATCATAGCATGATCACATTTGATTTACTAAATGAGGGAGGACAGCAAGGAAATCCACAGTATTAGCTTTTAACTTTCCAAAGGGAGACAATGATAAAAGAAGGAAAATAGTTAAGATAAAACTAAAAGGAGCAGCTACAAAGGTTAAAGATTTACATCAAGAATGGGCATTGTTTAAAAATACTAACTTGGAAGCCCAGACTAGATGTATTCCTTACTTTATGAAAGGCGGAATGAAGGCAAAAAAACTGCCAGCATGTTTTAAAGGTCAGGTCAGAGAGGCTGTTTTAGCTAAAAAACATCTTTCGGGAAATGGAAAAGGGAGCCAAATGACGAAAATGGCAAACAACATAAGCACTGGCTAGTTAGATGCAAGGCATTGATAAGGCAGGCAAAGAGAAAATTTGAAAAGAAGCTTGCCATGGAAGCAAAAATGCACAATAAAACCTTTTTCAAGTACATTCTTATCAAAAAACCTGTGAGAGAGTCAGTTGGACCATTGGATGATAGAGGGGTAAAAGGGGCACTGATGAAAATGTGATAGCAGAAAAAGACCATATGGCCTATCTTGTCTGCCCTTCCAGATCAACTACTATAATCCCTTTTTTCCTTTAGAGATCATCTATGTTTGTCCCATGCTTTCTTGAATTCAGATACTTTCCTCGTCTCTACTACCTCCACTGGGAGATTATTCCACACATCTATCATCTTTTCCATAATATTATTCCTGAGTTTATCCCCTTTCATCCTTATCCTATGTCCCCTCACTGCAGAGCTTACTTTTAATTGAAAGAGGCTCTCCTCCTGTGCATTTAAATGTCTCTATCATACCCACTATATCCTGCCTTTCCTTTAAAGTATATATATTGAGATCTTTAAGTCCGTCCCCATATGGTTTAGAATGAAGACCACTGAACATTTTGGTAGACATCCTCTGCACTGAATTCATCCCATTTAAATCCTTTTGAAGGTTGTCACGCCCCAGCCCTCTGCCTAAGGCTTAGAGGGGTAGGGTTGCCATTAACTTCTCTTATAAAAGGTTGAATAAACTATTTTTCTCCAGTGAAGCATGCTGGGAGTTGTAGTTTTGGCCTTCTAAGATGAAGTGTAGTCATGAAACCGAAAGTAAAGGCAAATGACAAAATTTACTCCCCAAACGCAAACAAAGTCCATGTAGACTGTAACAGGATACTTCTCCATTCATTCGCTTAAGGTTATTTACAACTTAGGCTGGATGAGCTTCACAGTCATTAATTATATGCAGCTGCTTATCAATATAACGGATAAAGAAAACACAGCTTCTTCATTCAACAAAGTAAAAATATCTTCTTTTTACCTTTGTCTTCATTAAGCATTCAAATGTACATGCAACAGGTATCTTTCCCTTAAAAAGAGCAAGTTCCTACCTTCAGTTCAGGCTAGGTTTCATTACTCTACTTTTCAGGAGACTTTATCTTTTCAGCTATTCTTTAGCAAAGGGACTCAATGCTAACAGCTTGACATAGAGTACAGTCCATGAGTATTTCTGGAGGTAATAAATCCTGCTCAATAGGCTCAACCTGCATTTCCTCTGGCTTCGGTAATGCAGTGCCCTGCTCTGAGCTTTTAACGTATGTCTCAGGGTCTATTCTCTCTGAGGATCCCTGTGTCTCTCTTGAGCACAGCTCCACCCGGTAAGGATAATTGTACCTGAAGCTGTGGTCACTTCTCCCTGGCTGTGTTCACCAGTCTCCCTCCAGCTTCTGGGAAACAGTCCCTGGTTCACGTCCCTGAGTTCCTTCCTGGAGCTCTGCCATGGCTCCCTGTTCCAGGCTTGGCTCCTTTGACTCCTGTGCTGAGTCCTGGGCTCCCACCTCTGAACTCTCTGAACCATCTGATCAGGAACTGGAGTTTGGAGCCTTCTCTGCTATCTCCTTCCGTGCTCTCTCCCTCTGGTCTCTCTCTTCCCGTGCTCTCCTCCTCCTGGCTCTCCTCCTCCTGGCTCTCCTCCTCCGGGCTCTCCCCCTCCAGGTTCTCCTCTCTTTCTCTCTAGCCAAGGTTTATATCCCTGCTTCCCGGGCAGTGTCTCTCCCTCTCTGGACAGGTGCTTGCAATTATCTTCCAAGCCTGCAACTATGTCAGCAGAGCTTGGGTGTGGCAGCCTAGGTTTGGTTTCTCTCTGCTTGCTTTCTTTATGCAAAGGCTGAAACCTGTGCACTGCAGGGATGTCACTTTTCTTAAAAGCAAAATCATTAGTTTCTCATATTTCTATAGGCTCACTACAAGCTTCCTTATCACAAGGTGTAGTCTCCAGAATTGCACACAATACTCCAAAAGAGGGCTCACCAAAGATTTATACAGAGGCACTATCACCTCCTTTTTTCTGCTGGCTATTCCTCTCCATATGCACCCAAGCATCCTTCTGCCTTCACCATCACCTTTTCTACCTGTTTAGCAACTTTAAGATCATCAGAAAAAAATCATGCCCTGGTCCTACTCTTCTTTTGTAGACAGAAGTACTTCACCCCTTATACTGTACTGCTCCCTTGGAGTTTTGCAGCTCAAATGCATGACCCTGCATTTTTTAGCATTAAAAATCTCAGCTGCCAAATTCTCAACCATTCTTCAGGCCTCAGCTGCCAAATTCTCAACCATTCTTCAGGCTTAGCTAGATCCATTCTCATATTATCTACTCCTTCTTGGGTGTTTGTTCTATTGCAGATTTTGATATCATCCGCAAAGAGGCAAACCTTACCAGACAGCCCATCCACAATAACACTAACAAAAATGTTAAGGGACAACAAGACCATAAAGGAGAGAATGAATGAATTCTTTGCTTTAGTCTTTATTGACGATGATGCAGGGAAGCAACCCATGTCTGAAATGATATTTAAAGGTGATGATTCAGAAGAATTGAAACAAATATTGATAAACCAAGAAACTATATTACAACTATTTGAGAAACGAAAGAGCAGCAGATCACCTGGACCGGATGGTATAGATCCCAGGGTGATGAAAGAACTGAAATATGAGACTGCAGACTTACTATTAGTAATCTGTGAAATATCATTAAAATCATCTGTAGTACCTGAAGATTGGAGAATGGTCAATGCAACGCCAATTTTTAAAATGAGTTCCAGGGGTGATCTGGGAAGCTACAGACCGGTGAGCATGACGTAAGTACCAGGAAAAATGGTAGAAACCATTATAAAGAATAAAGGGCACAATTTTTGAAAGGCATTTACATGGTTTACAGCCCAGTAAACCATGTAAATGCCTTAAATCAACAGTACTTACAAGATTAGTGCCATTGAATATCCCCTTCTAATTCCCCTATGCGCCTCAATGCTATCCAGTTAGCATCGGGGCATGTTGGGGGTATTCTGGGTGGAGCGGAGGCAGCGACAATTGATAATTGAACAGCAGCAATATTGTATGCTGCCCGGTTAGTGATCTGCACCGAAAAGATAAGCAAGGGAAACCCTCACCTTTCTTTAAGGCGCAGGAGCTAACTGGGCAGCATGCAATATCACTGCTGCCTGTTTAGCTTCAGTAGCTTCCAGTGTATGTGGCGATCTCTGGATATTTAATGACGTCGCCGCAGCATTGAATATCCAGGTTAGAGGTTGATGGGAAGGGCAAAGCCCTGCAAAAATGAGCCTAACTCAATATCGAGCCCAAATTCCCGAATATGTAGATAGCTATGATTTAAAGGGAGAAAGAAAAGATTGTAAGACAAGACCTTCCTAGGCTAAATCAATTTGTTATATTTCTTGAAGATGTGAATAAAGAGGTAGATAAAGGTGAGCCAGTTGATACAGTGTATCTGGATTTTCAGAAAGCCTTTGACAAGCTCTCCATAAGAGACTCTTGGCAAAATTAAAAAGTCATGGGTTAGAGGGCAGTGTACTATTGTGGATCAGGAACTGGTTAAAAGATAGAAAGCAGAGAGTCTGGCTGAATGCCCAATTTTCTCAATGGAGAAAGGTGAATAGTGAACTGTGCTGGGCCAGCTGCTTTTTAACATATTCATAAATAAACTGGAAATGGGAATATCGAGTGAGGTAATCAAATTTGCAGATGACACAAAAATATTCAAAGTAAAAAGTAAAGGGGGTAAATTGAAAGGCAATGTCAGGAAATACTTTTTCACTCAAAGGGTGGTGGATGCTTGGAATGCCCTCCCGATGGAAGTGGTCGGGGCAAATACAGTGACAGAATTCAAAATGGCATGGGACAGACACAGTGGATCCCTTTACAGCAACAGGATAAAATCAAAATAAACTTAATTATCTAATTTCTCAACAAATAGGGGTGTCCTACACGGAGCGGTGGGTTCACCCCTAAACAAAGACACAGGGAGGGGTGGCCTGCACGGAGCGGCAGGTTCACCTACTCTTGCCATCTTACTGGTCAGACTAGATGGATCATACTGGTCTTTATCTGCCGTCATTTACTATGTTACTATGTTATGTTACAAGAGGATTGTGAAAAATGCAAGAGGACCTTGATTAATTAGAAGACTGGATGCCCAAATGGCAGATAGAATTTAATGTGGACACATGCAAAGTTATGCACTATTTAAGAACAACCCCCAAATTACAATTACACAATGAAAGGTTCCACATTAGGCACCACCACCCAGTAAAAGGATCTAGGCATCATGGTTTGCGGATCGCTAACCGGGTAGCGGTGTAATATTGCCGCTACCCAGATAGTGTCAGTCTCCACCTCTGCTCCACCCCAGAATGCCCCCAATAGGCCCCAATGCTAACCACAGAGCATCAAAGTATGTAGCTGATATTCAAGGGGATATTCAACAGCACTAACCATGTAGTTGCCATTGAATATCACAATTTATGTATTTATTTAGCAGATTTTATATATCGCATTTCCGAAGGTCAAGGCAGTTTACATGGAACTGAACTCAACATTACATAGAACTTGGATACATGGAACAACTCTAAACATAACATAGAACATCATAACTTAATTTAGAATAGATATGTACATGTATCACTAACCTGTTGTGGGGCAGGGAGGGAGGGAGATAAAGAGCTGGAGGGGGAGGCAAGGGTAAGGGATTGTGGACAGGGAAAGGTCAAGTGGCATGAGATGCCAGGCAGTAAGTAGGAGATTTTGGAGCATCTGAAAGGGGGGGGGTGGTGATAGGAGACCTAGGTCAAGTTATATCTGCAAACTGTTTAAACATGAAGGTTATTAAGGACATGCGGAAGGTTGTGAGGTCAGGAGAGATGCGAAGGTCCTGTGGAAGTGAGTTCCAGATGCTGGGTGCATACATGGAAAAGGCACGTGTACATGTTGATTGAGTTCTTGTGGTTAACTCTTGGGAAAGGGCAAGCATGTTTTTTGCAGTTTCTTCTGAAACAATTTCCAGCAGTCTTTGCAGGAGGTTCTGAAGATACTGCGAGCCAGAGCAGTGGAGCAGTTTGTAGGTGATAACAAGGGACTTATATGTGATTCTAGATAGAAAAAGTAGCCAATGTAGATCTTTCAGTATTGGGGTAATATAGCTAGATCTGGGTGCGCTTGAGAGTATCCGAGCAGCGGCATGTAAAGTAAGTTGAAGAGGGTTAAAGAGACTTTGGGTAGTCCTTGCAGGATGGCATTGCAAAAATCAAAGTGGGGGATATTAAGGCTTGAAAAACTGTCCTGAGATCGTGTGGTTTGAGGAGCAGTCAAAGGTGCTGAGTGATTTCTGATTTTATTGTAGATGGCTTGCATTACTTTTCTAATATGCGGTTGGAGTGAGAGACGGTGGTCAAGAGTAACACCTAGATAGTATACTTCAGTTTTCATAAATAGGTTAGTGTTGTTGACTGTGAGTGTTGATGGTGGGGAGAAGGCCTGATCTCTGGTTATGAAGAGAACTTCAGTTTTTTGTAGTTGATTTATTTTATTTATTTATTTAAATTGCTTATATACCGCGCTTTTCAACATCAGTGCGGTTTACAAAGAACATGAGGTATTTTACGGTGGGGGTTAACAAAGTGTTACATATAACAGGTAGCTCATCTTGGGTAATAGTATTAACTATTTACATTTGTAATTACAGTATTACTATTTACATTCGTAATAACAGAATGATATTCACACTTATATACAAATACGTGAGGAGGGGATGCGTGAGGTCGGGCTATGTTGCGAGTGGTGGGGTTGGTGTACATTCCTCCGGGTAGCATTTGAGGAAGAGATAGTGTTTCAATTCTCTCCTGAATTTAGTTAGATCCGGGATTGCTCGGATGGTAAGGTTGTGATCCAACAGCCAATGGGCAATGGCAATAAAGCAGGTGGTAATAGAAGTGAAGGTTGTTTGTACTGTGGAGAACGGTGCATAGATCATAATGTCATCTGTGTAAAGATGGTAGAAGACATTATGGTTTTGGATGATGTCACATATTGACCGTATATATATGTTGAAGCAGAGCCCTGGGGGACTCCTTGTTTTTGAGTATAAAGTGGAGGTGTGTTGGGACCAAAATATACATGTTGTAGATGACCTGTCAGGAATGAATGGAACCAGTTGAGTGCAGTCCCTTGTATACCAATGTTATGAAGTCATTGTAGGAGGACATCATGGCATACTGTGTCGAAAGCAGCCGCTATGTCTAGAAATAACAGGACAAAGCCATGCTTAGAGTTTTAAGTGCCCTTTATGAGTTTGTTGATGAGGGAGATCAGGAGTGTTTCTACCCCATGGTTGAGTTGGAACCCATACTGATGATGTTCAGAGGTGCTGAGGTATCGATGTGTTCTTGAAGTTGATGAAGGACTGTTTTTTCCAGTATTTTTGTTACAAAATGTAAGCTTGAGATTGGTCAGTAGGAGTTAGGATCACTAGGTTCCAATTTGGGGTTCTTTAAGATTGGGTGATGGAAGCAGATTTAGGGCATTTAAACAGTTTACCGGGCCCTATGTGTCTAAAGAGACTGGCGTTAATAGTTCTTATCCTCTGATGAAGCCTTGGAGTCAATTTTTTTCAGCTCCATACGCAAGCACTCAGAGCTTGATTCTTGGAAGGAGCTGACAGATCCTTTGACAACTCGTGGTCTCTAGTGAATGATGCAATGCCTTGGTCCTTATACTTCAAATACTGTCTTTGATGTTGGTCCATGTATACAGACTCTTTATTCAGTTCTTCAAGATGAGATGATAGTTGGACTTTATGGATTTCAATGATCCTTGATAACATTCTAGAGCAGTACTGCAATGGCACACATCATGATCACCATACACCAATAATGCTTTGAATTGTTATACTAGTTTTTGTATTCTAATGTTAATGGGCTACTTGTATTGCTTCCTCTTCCTTGTAACGTTATCTTGTTCCATGTAATGTCATGTTATTGTTACCTGTAAAGCATTTGATCATTGGAAATGCAGTATATAAATTTTTCAAATAAATAAATAAATCATCTTCTGCCTTCAGTCTAGGTAAAACTTGAAGTTGATCTTCTACTTTGTCACAATCACAAAAACTAATGCAAATTCAAAAGAAGATATTTTCTTTCAAAAGGTCAATGGAAATGTCTTGCAGAAGATAGAGAAAATGTGTCTTTGACAGGAGTAGCTAAAAAACAAGAAAGCTTAGAAGACACCAAGAGGTGCATTTTAGAAAAGATATCCAAGTGCAATCTAGGATGTCTAAGCCAGAATGTCTGAAAAAAAAGCAGGCACATCCAGGTTCAGATACGATTTCACAAACGTGGATATGCCCGATATGGACGTCTGGAAGGGCATCTACATAAATAGCCCCAGAATAGTATTTCAGCATCCACATGTTTAGGAATAGCCTAATGGTTAGAGTAGTGGGCTAGGAACAGGGAGGCCAGGTTTCAAATCCCACTGCTATCTTCTCCATACCCTTTGGATGTTTTTTCAGCCAAAACAAGCAAGCATGTTCCTGATGCTTATTCATATCTGGAGCAGACTCTGGATATCCAGGATGTTTCTGAGATCAGGCAGTGATGAGCAGGTTCCTGGGAACACCACTTCCACCATGCCCCCATTCAGACTTGGATGTCCTCCTGCTGGGATATAGTCTAAAAGAAGCACACACTCTCACAAATATCAGAAGGATGTGTAAGGAATGAGGTGGAAAAAACCCATAGAAGACCATCAAGATAAATGGAATCTTTACCGGAGCATATAGTGGTCCAGAATGGAGGAGTAGCCTAGTGGTTAGAGCAACTGTCTAGTACCCGGAAGATTAAGGACTCAATTCCCCCTGGCACTCCTTATAACCTTGGGCAAGTCACTCCACCCTTCATTGTCTTGGAAGAAAAGGCCTGGCAATCTACTTCTGGTTATACATTGCCAAGAAAACCCAGAGGCAGCTGGGACACTAGGAGCCAGCAACGACTTGATGGCACTAAAAAAAAACCAAAAGTGGTTCTACCCATTATACTCTCCAATAACAATTCCATCTATCTTAATGGTCTTCTACGGGGGTTTTTCACCTTGCTCCTTACATGTTCTCACGTTGGGATATCCACAGACCCGGCTTCTAAAATGGTTCTGAAGATGTCTCTGTGCTTTGGACATCTCTATGCCTGTTTTCAGACATCCAAAGCACATCATCTGCCAAAGCAAATGAGTGCATTTCTTCTGCAAGAAACAATGAACAGTGCATATCTTCACGTTGCCGCCATCAGAATGACAGCACCCATGTGTGTGACTATGGAACTACTTGTGTTCAGTGAAAAGCTATAATACATTTTAAAAGACTAGGTTCTGCTGATACTACTTCCAGAATCCTTGTTTATGTCGTCTTTGGATTGTCTTGATGTTTACATTTGTTTAACTGATGTTTCCCTATCACTTACGCTCTATATAACAATTTTCATGCAAGAACATCCCTTCACCCTCAAGGATAAAATCAAAACATTACCATTTCTTCCTTGCCAAACACATTCTGTAAGTACTCCAGGAGGTTTTCATCCTTTCTGCAACAAGAAAAACAGGAGAGATAATGAGAGATCCACTGAGGTTGACCTTATCTTCCAGGAATGTAGTAAAGAAGAACACTTATCTACAAGAACATATGGCATCACAAGTTAAGGAAGACAGGAACTATTTATTACAGATTACAAAATGGTAGTAAGAAATCAAATACTAAACCAGAAGAAGTTCACAGCGACAAAGATAAATGAAATTTGTCAGACAAAAACCTTGACCCCCCAGTATAAGTACAAATTATTTTATAAATAGGAGGAGCATTACCTTTGTTCTAAATTAGGTATCTTTAAATTGTAAGCTGTCTAGGGCATTTTGTGTTCAAATAGCTTTATTAATTTTCATATAACCAGCACAGTGAACCAGCAGTAATAACAATGGACATCACACATATCCAGTACATTGTAAATTATTAATTTATTTATCTGTTGTATTTTTTTATACTACCTTATCTGGGAATCAAGGCGGTTTACAGGGAACAAAATTTCAACAGGTTTTACATACAACTTCTAAATCCTTAATAGCATTGAATGGTATAATTACAAATGGTAACTATAGTCTATAGTTTACAGCGTAATCGCAAATCAGAACATATTTACAAATTGAACCATGGGTATTTAATGTGGGGGATGGGGGAGGAGAGCAAGGGGGGTGTAGGAGGGTGGTACTTTGTGGCGTATGTGTCCATATGTTTTGCTGTTGCATAGGGACATGCCATTTAGTTATTGAAGTGTTCTTTGAAAAGTAATGTCTTGAGATCTTTGTGAAATGTTGTTAGTTCATGTGTTTCTCTGAGGTCGCTAGGGGTGCATTCCATAGGTTTGGTGCGTAAGTGGAGAAGACACGGTTGCGAGTATTCTGGTTCATGCACGTTATTTCTGCTGGCAGGTCGAGGAGGTTCTTGTAGCATTTTCTCTTTTTTCTGTTGGTATGTGGATGAGGGACTTTAGGTATGGTGATGATCGGTCATGTAAAGTTTTGAATATGCTCATAACTGCTTTATATTTAATCTGGCTCATATAGATCCAGTATCTTACAGCGACGTAGGCAGCTATGCAGACACTCCTTACATTTTGCAGCAACTCTCTCATACTGAGAATACAAAGTTTTACATCACTGATTAACTGTCAAGACAGCAGGATTCTTCCAATTATTAACTATCAGTTTCAATGCAATGATAATAATCATTTAGTCCAATAACTAAAACTCCCCACTGGACAAGGCCGCTTCCACCCCAATCGATTTCCAAGTAACATTCTTACATGTAAGAGGTTCTTGCAAGTGTTAAATCTGAGTGATCTTTACTTTTGCATTTCAGCAGAATAATAAATCATACAGGACAAAGACCCAATACCTATCCTACATGACCAGCATCTATTATCCACTCCTGAACCAAATTTGGAAATCCATATGGGAGTACAGAAAGTTTTATGAAGCAGAAAATACATTGAATAGGTAATGGATGCAATGTATACAACCATATTTCACTCCTTGGAGTCTAAGGGGGTTATTTCATGCTACGAATACTGGGGATAGATGGCCCGACAGGATGTCCATCTCTGCTATTCATGCCGGCTCCTGCCCCTGACTAACTTCCCTGCCGGTTGTGTGGCGAAGTTAGATGGGGGCAGTGGAATGGGCGGCACGGGGGTGGTCACTGATGCTGGACGTACAGGACCGAATCTAATGTCGGCCCTGTATGTCCAGGGCCAGCAAAATGTCCGGGGAAGTTATTCCACCTCAGAGGTGGAACAGCTTCCCTGGACGTGATTTTTTTTTGCACAGCCTGGGGCACGGATGGGGGGGGGCCAGGGTTTATTCCCTGCAGCCCGACCCTGGCCTTAGGAGGCCAGATCGGGGGTCGGGCTGCAGGGAATAAACCCCTTTTTCAGGCGACTGGCATTGCGGCTTTTAAATGGAGCCACGGTGCCATGGCAACATAACACCATGGTGCCACAGCTCCATTTAAAAGCCCTGACTGAATTAGCTGGATACAGTCCGAACAGAATCGCAGTCCCAGCCTGCACGTGCAGGACTGTTCACGATTCTGATCCCGCGGGGCTAGACGTGCCCTGTGTGAATAGAATCACGATCCCCTCTGTACATCCGGTTCAGACCAGACGTACAGAGGTGACCTAATGTCCAGGACAGAATCAGGCCCTAAAGGGCCATTCAGGAACCACTATTCCAGGGAGCAACTCTAAGGAAACAGACTTCACTACCTGCTCTTCTAGATGCACCTATTTTTGTCCTCCAATTGTTCTTCCTTGAATCAATGCCTTCCTTGCCGATAGCTAGAAAGATCCGAAAAACTTGCATATTCATTGTGGGAATCCTGAAAACCTGACTGGCCTAGGGTTCCCCGAGGACTGGGTTGAAAACCCCTGCCCTAGAGGCTTGTGGAAGGATATATTTTCTTTATTAAAGGACAAACATTGTTATATTACAAGTTTTGCTTTCTATAAAGATGTTGACAACAAAAGATATGGGCAGTACTCAAATGAATATTGAGCTTCTATCGTTTCCCTCAATCCCTCCCCTTTAATCTGTTCCAAACTCTGCTGCACAGCTAATTTACTGCCAATGTCACTATGCTCGTGTAACCCCTCTTCTCAAGTCACTTCATTGGTTTCCTATCCATTTCTGCATAGAGCTCAAACTTCTACTGACCTACAAATGAATTCATTCTGCATCTCCTCATTACCTTTCCTCACTTATTGCTCCCTACAAACCTCAGCACTTCTGCTCATCAAGCAAATCACTTTTATCTATGCCCTTCTCTTCTACTGCCAAGTCCAGACTGAGGCAAATACCACAAAATCCACATCAGGCCTGCAGACACGTTTAAATCGAAATGGGCACGATTCCATGCCAATTCCGCATCCATGGGTATAGACGTGCCTGCACTTATGGAATTGGCTCATATACGTGTCTGGTGTGATACAGCCAACATGCTGTTCAGCCGGCCCGTGCATGTATTCAGAATAAGAGCCATGCACAGGTGCAGGCACAGGCCATAAAATGAATCAGAAAAACCCATCCCCGCTAGTATCACGGGACATGGATAGGAGTTGAAATAGTTTTGGATGTCCCTGTGCTCACTGTATTCTGTAAAACTGCACATTTCCGACCGTGCCTGTCTCTGTGATATACCTGTGGATGCCTCCAGTGACCGTGCCTCCTCAGTTAAAATGTGCATCTCCTAAGCTGTTGTTCTCACTGATATTATTTTGCTTAGGCAAACTAGACAAATACTAATGATAAATAAATGCTGATGCAAACGAGTCTTTTTCATGTCCAGAAAAGTGCTAAGTAATCTAGGTGCACTCTAATATATTGTAAGAGAAAGTAATTAACGTTTGTCAAGACATACCTTGCATAAAAAAGCACTTGGCAGTATAAAAATGCTTCAGTTATTCTTGCATTGCTCATCTCTAAAAATACTCTTTAAAATGCTAAGTATGGACCCTTACCAAGTTCATAAAAACCTAAACTAACTTTGCAATTTCCGAAAGGATGCATAATATTGCTGAGCTACAAAAGTATGCTCTTTTAATGACTATGGCCTTCTGGCTATGGCATCTGTTTCCCCACATATCTGGGTACTGGCATTTCCCACAGCAGCTCCCTACATGTGGCTATACCTATCCCATACAATGCCCACTCTCTGGCTTATTTGGTCTGTATACATCTGCTATCTGTGGGGCAACCCTGTCTACCTTCCCACACTCTGTTTTGTGGAAATGCTCCCCTGATCAGGCCTGTGTGGGCTTGGGAGGGGGGATCTCTGTGCCATTATAACAGACAGCCAGCCTCCAGATATATCACCACTCTCACAACTTGCTTAAACCCTAGACTAGGTAAGGATGTAGGCCTCATGGCACATTCTGGGGAACATTGGCACAACATCAGTCATGTCTCCCAGTGCCTGGCACAGCTGATGTATGGCTGCCCCATCACAGTGGCACCTGGTAACATAGCGGTCATTTGTAAGGTCCAGGTACTGGCCAGGCATTCATGTCCTCTCTGAATTGCAGATCAGCACACCAGATCCATCCATGCAACCCTCAAACCACACACACAAACTCTCACTTGCATGGATGAACTGTAGAACACAGCAGAAAGTTTTCTAAGTACAGGCCTTATTCCACGTCTCTGGCAGGAATAATGGGCACGTCTGTGGGAAAGTCAGAAAACATACACAGGCCTTTCCTGAATACATTTTGCACATCTCTGTGGCAAACCACGCCCCCATTCCACCCCTCCCAGGCATGTTCTGCCATCTCCGTGCGAGATAAATGTGTGCAGGCGCCATGTACCGGAATACATGAGTGGACATATTCGGCACATAAAAGGCTCCAGCGCACATACAAACCTTTATTCAGGTTCTTGAATGACCCCCACACTGTGTTCCTTCCACCTTGCTGCACAAAATGCCTGGAATAGATGACCTGAGTAAGTATGTCAGGCTCCATCTCTGGTCCTATTGGAATACAGGCTAAAACTCATCTCCTCAAGGCTGCCTTTGGATCCTAATCCCCTTATTCTCTTACCGTCACCCATATGTATTTTTAATTTGTTCCCTAAGAATTCCCTATTCCCCGATTCCGTTTGAGTGTCTTAGCAGATTGTAAGGGACTATCTTATGTGTATATGAACAGCGCTATGTATACCTAGTAGCTTTAGTAGTAGTAGTAATTACCAAGACCCATTGCATTACTCTATATTTACAAGTAGCTCAATGCAGTTCACTAAGGCCAGAATAAATCAAAGGCACTACAAATCAAAGAAATTCTAATATGATTAAGATGATTATATATCCCCATGCATGAAACATTTACTTCTGCTTTTCTCAGGGAACTCAGCTGGGAATCAGAATTATATCTCCATTCATGCAAAGGGATAAAACCAGGACTGGCTCAGTTATATGGTCTCCTCATGATCTTAAGGAGGCCAAATGGCTAAAAAAGCCAGAAGGATGTTTGCTTGCACAGGAAGAGGAATGACTAGCAGGAATGGGGAGGTGATAGTGCTTTTATATAAGTCTCTAGTGAGACATTGTTTGGAGTATTGTGTACAATTCTGGAAAATGCACCTTCGAAAAAGATTTAAACAGGATTGAGTCAGTGCAGAGGGTGATTACTAAAATGGTCCATGATCTTCATCATAAAGCCTATGAATACAGACTTAAAGACTGGAGGAAAGGCAAGAGAAGGGAGATATGATAGAGATGTTTAAATATCTCAGTGGCACAAATGCACAGGAAGAAAGCTTCTTTAAATTAAAACCAAGTTATGGAATGTGGGAGCATAGGATAAAAGTGAAAAGAGATAGGCTCAGAAGTAATCTAAGGAAATAGTTCTTTACAGAAAAGAAGGTGGATGCATGGAAGAGCCTTCTAGCAGAGGTTGTGGAGACAAGAACTGTATCTGAGTTCAAGAAGCATAGCACAAACACAGAGGATCTCTAAGAGAGAGGAAGGGATTGTAGAACTTAGTAGTTGATATAGATGGGCAGACTGAGGGGAGTAGTTACTAAAGTGTGTTATTTGAATAATGCACATTTTTTGCCTTCTACCTCACGGTGCTGTTAAGTGCCATTGAGTTGGTATCGACTCATGACAACCCTCTGGATAGTTGACCTAACTGTGTTCGTTCTTCAGTCAGGCAGTTCATTGTTGACAGAGTGGCATCCATAGCTTCTGTTTTTGTATAGATCCATCTCATAGAAGGTCAATGCAAAAGAGGAAGGCCAGAAATCTTGCCAAGCATGATGTCTTTCTCTAATGATCTCTCTCTTCGCATGATGTGTCCAAGGTATGAAAGCCAAAGTCTTGTCATCTGAGCTTCTAAAGAAAGCTTAGGTTTGATCTCCTCTAGTACCGACTGGTTTGTTCTTCGGGCAGTCCATGGTATACAAAGTATTCTTCGCCAGCACCATAATTGAAAGACATTGATTTTCTTCCTGTCTATCTTTTTCACTGTCCAACTTTCACATCCATATGATGTTATTAAAAATACCATGGCTTGGACAAGTCAAATCTTTGTACGGAGAGAGACATCTCTGCTCTTGAGAATCTTGTCTAGGTACTTCATAGCCATTCTGCCGAGAGCAATGCATGGTCAGACATCTTGACTGCTTGTCCTTTCTTTATTTATTGTTAATCTAAGTAGGTTAAAGTTTTCAACTATTTCAATTTCTTCTCCATCAATGATGAACTTAATGAAAGGGCAAAAATTTGCATTATTTTCCCATAAAGCACACACTTGTACTGAACTGTGTGATGAGTAATGAGATGCAAAGCATGCAAATGCATGCAAAACAACTCACTGTTATTCAAATCAAGTAGCACAGCTTGAAGGGGATTCCAGGAGTCATTTTGAACCTGGTGCCAACCTGGACAGGAGCTAGTGAGGGTCGCTCACATCCATGATGAAATAGACCACATGGATTAAGGTAGACCAGGCAGGACCTTAGGGGGTGGTAGGGGTTGAGATTGAGTTTAGGGGGATCTTAAGGTGGGTGGGATGGTGTCTTTCAGGGGCTCAGAGCCATGCATGAGGAGTGGGGTGAGAATCCCCAAACCACAAGATGCATTTTATACATGTTCCATTTAAGAAAGTGACCGGGTGCACTGGGCAACTTGCATTGGGCTACAAGCTGCATTTTTCCTTTACCGGAGTCACTACCCTGTGGTACTTAGTTCCCACAGGTTAATGAGTCCTGCAGTAAACTAAGCTACAGTAAAATCCAAGGGGGCATTGTCAAAGCAATTTAGGCAGTTTGCAGATCTGCAAACCAACTCAAAGGTGTTCTTCAGATATTCAGCAGCACTAATATGGTTAGTGCCACTGAACATCCCTGAGTGCCAGCACTGAACATCCCGATGCTAGCTGGATAGCACTGATATGTTCCAGAGGCGGATCAGAAGT
Source organism: Ichthyophis bannanicus (assembly GCA_033557465.1). Lineage (NCBI taxonomy): Eukaryota > Metazoa > Chordata > Amphibia > Gymnophiona > Ichthyophiidae > Ichthyophis > Ichthyophis bannanicus. The sequence goes on along the minus strand of CM066033.1, from coordinate 934,879,640 downwards.
GGTACCCAGTGATAATCAGCTTGTGGCGATATTCAGCCATTAGCCAGTTATCCCCAAGCAGCGAAAGTCAGGCACCTGAAAGGCTTGCCTAACGTTTGCTGCTGAAGTTAACCAAGCAGTGGATGAATACTGCTGCTGCCTGGTTAGCTTTGGCGCTATCCGGCCAACAATGCTGGTGACCGAATATGGCCCTGGCATTGACTATCTGGATTTAGAGTTCAGCGGCGCTGGTTAGCTGATTTATCAATCCTAGCTGCTGCCGCTGAATATCTCCCCCTCCCCAAGATTTTACCACAGCTTAGTAACTTGCTCCCTGAAGAGTCCATATAGTCTTTATCTGCCATCATTTTCTATGGTTCATACATAGTAACATAGTATATGACAGCAGATAAAGACCAGTATGGCCCATCTAGTCCGCTGAGTAAGATGGCTACAGTAGTTGTACTCACTACTCCATGCAGGTCACCACCCTCTATGTCTTTGTTTAGGGTTGTACCTGCCACTCTGTGGTTAGAGCAACAGCCTAGTACCCCAGTGATCAGGGTTTGATTCCCGCTGGGGCTCCTTGTGAATTTGGTCAAGTCATGTTACCCTCCACTGCCTCGGAAGAAAAGGCCTGACAATCTACTTCCTGTCATACCTTGCCAAGAAAACCCAGGGGCTGCTGGGTTTCCAGGAATCAGCATTTATTTGACAGCACTTAAAAAAAAAAAGAGTGTATGTGTATTTGCTGATGCGTAGTGCCAGAAGAGCCATTTTATAAATGTGGGGAAAAAATCAATGGATGCACCTCAGCAACTTACATATGTTTGTTAGTATTTTGCAAACCGGAAGAACACAGCAATGAGTAATACACATTTATCCGTGGACAAAACCATTAACGGATAAATGTTGTATTACTCATTTATTTATTATTTATCTTTGGTTACATGTGTTTTAATTCAATATATTTTATATGTAATATTACATTGCATATTTATGTGTATGTTTATTTTTTAAAGATGCGTACCCCCTGAAGAAGGTGTGTTGCCGAAACGCGTTGGGGTTATTTTAATTGAATAAACAAGCACCTGTGACCTCACTCGTCCTTTGCTTGCTGTGTTCTTTCAGTTTATCTTTGCAAGGGTCCAGCTCCCTCTGTGTTCCAGTATTTTGCAAACCTACACATATGAATGCTGCCAATTAACTACAGAGGCCACTATGTTTAATGAATGCTGCCAATTAACTACAGAGGCCACTATGTTTAATTCATTTAAGTTTGGAGGGGGAAATAAACTATGGGGGAACTAAGGAGGCTATTTGAATTAAAGAAAGCATGGGACAAATACAGAGGATCTCTGAGAGAGAGGAAGGGATTGTAGAAATGAATAGGTCTTTTTTTAACTTTATATTTATTGATTTTAAATGCAGCAAAATAATATGCTTACAGAAATGAGCCAAAGAAAAACAAGTGCAGAGCACTAACAAAGAAACAGTCAAAAATTAAAGGCTCGCTAGTTCACAATTTACCGGGGAACGTGAGAAACATTTCACAGATATTCTACATAAATTTTCAAGAAAAACAGACAGCAGGGAGCAGGCTCACCCTAACCCTATAGTCATGAGAGCGTTGATCCCATATCTAAGGGAGGGGAAGGAATAACTATGGTCCTAGCAGAAATAAATGCAGTTAAGTGCGTTGGATCAAAATACATACATCTCTTGCCCTGAAAAATGACTAAACATTTACAAGGGTAATGTAGTTGAAAGCTAGCCCCCAGCAGTAAAACCTGGGGTCGGAGCAATAAGAAGTGCTTCCTATGGCACTGGATATTTCTGGTGACATCTGGAAATATTCATATCTTACAATTCAAAAACAAAACATCTCTATATTTAAAGAACATTTTTAGCAGCCAGTCTTGATCAGCATCCATGGCCAATTGCACCATCAAAGTTGTTTTCTGCATCCCTTCTCCACAGAACGCTCAAGTATATCCGTGATGTTCAGAAGATCCATACCAGAAGCCACAGAATATAATATACACTAGCTATAGGTGGCACAGACTGCTTGGGAACCTTGAGAACTTCAATCAGATACTTTTTGAAATCTCATAGAGGGAAGTAGTAGCAGATTTAGGAAAGTTCAAAAGATGAAGATTCCTTCGATCAGCATTCTCCCGAGTTTTCCATTTTTAACTGCGTTGCTAAATTGTCCTTCACAAGAGCCGCATTCTGCAATTCCAAAGCCTTAGTTTTTTGCTCCATGCCCCAGATCTTGCCTCCAAAGATTCAAAATTTGAGCGACAATGCATAAAGTCTGCAGAAAACTGCATTATATGTTGCCCCTAACTAAGACAGCAAATTGACCGAAGCTTGGAGACCTTGAATGACTTCCCAAACAATAAAGTAATTTCTACCAGTCACGTAGCAGATGCCCCAGTGAGGGTAGAAGGATCCAACAGATCCAAAGAAGCACTCATGAGGAAATGCCCTCAGAGCTCTCCTCTCCTCCCAAACACTATCCTGAGGGATCGTAGGAAGCTGGGTTCATGGTCATAGATCCACCGCCCAGTTTGTTCACTGCACTCCCGGCACCTTCCGGGGTCACGGTGTCAGAGCTGATGCCTCCAAAGCCATGCACCACAGCCAGCATAGAACTCACTGTCGACATCCCAGCTAACATCCTCCCTCTGGGAGATAACGATATAGCCACTGAGGAGCCTGCGGAGATCTCCGATGCAACCACCAGCTCCAGCAAGGTACGTCCAGAGGTAACTGGCAAGGGAGTCGCTGACCAAAGGAGGAGGTGATAGGAGGCTGGGTCGGCATTGATGTTCCACCGGGTCCCAAGCCAGTAGCTTTGGCTGGGGCTATCCGGGTTTTTGTCTTTCTCTTGCCCATATTCAGAGCAGCAATCCTCCATCATGCCTGCATGCTGCCACCATCTTGTCACTAGAAATGAATAATTCTTATAGATGGGCAGATTTGATAGGACCTAAGGGGCCTGATATTCGAAAGGCATTTACATGGTTTACAGCCCAGTAAGCTAAATAAACATCTTAAATAGGGATATTCAACGGCATCTACACAGTTAGTGCCGTTGAATATCCCTGTCTATGTCCCTTATGCGCCCCGATATTATCCATAGCATAGGGGCATGTTGGGGGTGTTCCAGGGCAGAAATTGCCACTAACTGGCTAGCCTAATCTAAAAAATAAACCTCCAGAGATCAAATGACTACCATTAAAGCTAGCTATTGTGTAAAGTCATTGATGATTGTACCGATGGATGCCCTTAATATCTCAACCCATACATCTTATATCACAGCTATATTTTTTGTTGGGATCGACCTGCCCAAGTGGGAGAGATGGAAACTCTCCCCTCACTGCCGGAAGAACCCTTTTTATCAAGTGAATAAATTCACACAATCTCGTGAAAATAGTGTAACCACACTTATCTTGGATGCAGGCAATGTTCATCCTCCGTGAATATCGGGTTTAAATGTACACGACATGCATGTTTCGGGTCCACCAAGAGCCCTGTTTGAAGTGTTCCCCTTCAGCAGTCGAAATCAATCGCCTCAAAAAACGCCGAACCCAACAGTTCTTATACGTAGATATAATGGCCGCTGATTGGACCATGAATTTGCATCATATGACTGGGGACATAAATAAACATGCCCAATCATAACCAAAAGTAGGACAAAGTCAATTTAGAGGGATCATTTGAAAAAATGTCCCCTCAAACTATAACAAATAGCATGAATGTAGATGAAAAAATCTTCTTGTTGGAAATTACAACAGACTCCACCACTCCTGTTCTAAATAAAGACCCGATGGGATAACGGAATGAAGCTGGAAAATCCAACGTTGTCCATGCCATTGTAGTAGGTGTTCACGATCGCCCCCTCGAGGATTGGCAGGTACCCAATCAATGATTCTCCACCTAAAATCGCTGAAAGAATGGTTCTTCAAAATGCAGTGCTCAACCACCGGTGCCGAAAGGATTTTTTTCCTAATTCTAGAGGCATGCTCACCTAGTCGGACTTTGACTGGACGAACAGCTTACTTAGATATCACAGCCATCATCCCTTCTCTTTAAGGAGAGGCCTCCCTTTAGGCCAATTTTTATGTCTAAGAAGAATTTGTTCTACTCTAGATGATTATAAATCACAAGCGCGAGTACTACGACTTCGCCTTTTCAAACGGGGCTATCCTCGGAAGGTAGTGAGGAGAGCATATATTAGGGCCCTGCATTAGACTGTATGTCCCCTGATGACAGGGCAATATAAATGAATGTAACTCACCTTCAGCTACTATTGAAAAGGCATATGCTAAATTTGTAACCCCCACCTATGGCTGGTTAAGGTCTAGCCAGAATGTGATAAAATTAACTTGTCCTATACATCAGGTTAGGAGGTTCTGAATTGAGAGCATGCTCTAGCCACTAGCCTACCACTACTTCAAACATTTTCATGATATCTTTATTGGTCTGCAGATTTTACTGCAAATAAGCATCTTTCAAGAAATGTCAGAAGGAGCCAAATGACAAAAACTGGAAACAACATAAGCACTGGCAAGTTAGATACAAGGCATTGATAAGGCCGGCAAAGAAAGGCTTTGAAAAAATTCTTGCTGTGGAAGCAAAAATGCATAATAAAAATGTTTTCAAGTACATTTGCAGCAAAAAAACCTGTGAGAGAGTCAGTTGGACCATTAGATGATAGAGGGGTAAAAGAGGCACTAAGAGGGGACAAGGCCATAGCAGAGAGACTGAATGAATTATATGCTTCAGTCTTTACTGAAGAAGATGAAGGGAAGTTACCCATGACTGAAATGGTATTTAAAGGTGATGCATCAGAAGAATTGAAAGAAATATCAATAAACCGGGAAGATGTATTACAACTATTTGATAAACTAAAGAGTAGCATATCACCTGGAATGGATGGTATATATCTGAGTGTTGAAAGAACTAATATACGAGATTGCAGACCTACTATTAGCAGTCTGTGAACTATCATTAAAATCATCTGTAATACCTGAAGATTGGTGAATGGCCAATGTAATGCCCATTTTTAGAAAAGGTTCCAGGGATGATCCAGGAAACTACAGACTGGTGGGCCTGACGTCAATACTAAGCAAAATGGTAGAAACCATTATAAAGAACAAAATTACTGAACATGTAGATAGTCATGGTTTAGTGGGACAAAGTCAACCTGGCTTTAGCCAAGGAAAGTCTTGTCTTACTAATCTGTTATATTTTTTTGAAGGTAGACAAAAGTGAGCCAATCAATATAGTTTATCTGGATTTTCAGAAAGCCTTTGACAAAGTCCCTCATGAGAGACTCTTGGCAAAATTAAAAAATCATGGGATAGGTTAAAAGATAGAAGAGGGTAGGACTAAATGGCAAATTTTCCCAATGGAGAAAGGTGAATAGTGGAGTAACCAAGGGATCTGTGCTGGGTCCCCTGCTTTTTTTTAACATATTTGTAAATGACCTGGAAATGGGAATAACTTAAGTGAGATAATTAGATATGCAGATAACACAAAATTATTCAAAGTTGTTAAAACCCAAGAGGATTGTGAAGAATTGCAAGAGGACCTTGATAAATTGGAAGACTGGACATTCAAATGGCAGATGAAATTTAATGTGGAGAAGTGCAAAGTTATGCACCTAGGAAAGAACAACATGCCTCTGTATCATTCCATGGTGTGACCGCACCTTGAATATTGTGTGCAATTCTGGTCGCCGTATCTTAAAAAGGATATAGCAGAATTAGCAAAGATACAGAGAAGAGCCACCAAAATGATAAAAGAAATGGAAGGATATCCCTTTGAGGAGAGGCTAAAAAGGTTAGGACTCTTCAACCTGGAAAAGAGACGGCTGAAGGGAGATATGATAGAGGTCTATAAATTAATGAATGGAGTGGAATGGGTAAACATAGATCAATTGTTTACGCCATCAAAATATAGAAAGACTCGTGGACATGCAATGAAGCTACAGGTTAACCTATTTAAGACTAATAAAAGAAAATATTTTTTCATTCAATGCGTAATCAAACTCTGGAATTCGTTACCGGAGGATGTATTAAAAGCTCTTCGTGTAGCCGGGTTTAAAAAAGGTTTGGACAAATTCCTGGAGGAAAGGTCCATAAACCATTATTAAAGAGGACCCGGGAAATCCACTGCTTGCCCCAATACAAGCATTATGGAATCTGTGTCTTTTTGGGAAACTGCCAGATACTTGTGACCTGGATTGGCCACTGTTGGAAACAGGATACTGGGCTTAATGGAACTTGGTCTAACCCAGTATGGCGTTTCTTATGTTCTTATGACTTGCAACTATATACCAGGCTCTACAAGGGGCTAATTTTGCCATAAGATATCAAGGCTATCAAGGCACATATTTTGCACCCCTATTATAAAAGCAATATATGCACTTATCTGCCACTATAAAGTTACCTCAGGAAAGCAGGTAGATATACTGACACCTGCTCTGAGGCAGGTGTAATTGTGCGCATACGTCTGCCAGTAAGAACAGTTGCATGTGTGTGTATTTGGTAGATTCGTGCCAATCCCGCCCTGCTCTGCCTATTTTTTGCCCCTTGAACACGTATACATATGTCACAGAAAAACTAATACTTTGGTGGTAACTTTATAAAGCATTATCCAGCTGTAAAGAATGATTTACAGATGGAAACTAGCTATTATAAATTGTGCCCAATAAGAGTACAGGCACTTTTACATGACCTGTGTGAGGCAGTCCCGGGAGCCTTGTTTGGGGAGAACTGGGGGCAGAGCTTCAGTGTATGCACATACTTTATAAAATATATCGGAATGCACATAGGAACTGATTTTATAAGGAGCTGCATAAAGACAGGTACCATTCACATGGGTAAGTCACCTATTCGCTTATGCAAGTATTGTAGGTGGTCACTGTTTTTTGTTCATTTATTCTGTAAGTGTGCATGTAAGTCTGATCGTGCATATGTTTAGTGTGGGTGCATTTAATGATCGTGCATACATTTAGAGACAAAGTTTGGAAGGAGCGCAAATTGACACGTGCAAGTTATAAAATACTGTAACTTATCACATTCACACCTGTCATAGAATGGGCGTAAGTGCTCATGTCTAGTTTGCACGGATGTTTACCCCAATTATGCCCCTATTTTGTAAAATAAAGTACATGTGTACTTCACTTTATAAAATAGGCCTCAAATCCATGCATGCTAACATGCATTAACTTCATAGAGCACACACCACATTTAAAAGAGCATTTGTTAGCTACTGAAGGGATTGCAGAAGCTTATTTTATATAGATGCATAAATGTCTGCATTTCCTTTGCAAAATAACAAAATTAAAAAATCCTCCATTAAAAAATATCTTCAGTAAATCTAGGTCCAATATTCCGCATTGGTGGCTAGCGCTGCTAAAGCGCTAGCCACCAGTGCTGAACTTAAAACAATGCCGGGGCCATATCCAGGCTGCTCAGATTGCTGAAAAGCTAACTGGGCAGTGGTGATATTCAGCCGCTGCCCAGTAATCTTCTGTGGCAAAAGTTAGGCCAGGGTTTCCTGCGCCTGACTTTAGTGCATATTGCTAAGTGGGCAATGGTGCAATATCGCTGTTGCTTGGTTAACAATGGGTGCTGCCCCGGAACACTCCCGGCATGCCCCAGTGTTAACCGGTTAGCATCGGGGTGTGTAGCAGCGGCACCTGAGGATATTCAGTGGCACTAATCATGTTAGTGCCACTGAATATCCCAAAGTGTGCCATTTACACTGTTTGCTGGTCTGCCAATCGTGTAAATGCCTTTGAATATCCCCCCCATAAATTTCAAAAAATATAGGGGATGAAAAATGAGCACAGAGAACTGTGTCAACTTCAGGGGATATGCGCATCCATCCCATTACCACTGGTGCGCAGCATAGTGCAATTCAGCATGCGGGTGCACTTAATGCCACCCAATGCACTACTCGCAGTGCACCATTACACCCATATTTCCAATTTCTTTGGAGGTGGAAACAGTCCCCTGTGAAGTCGGCCCAAAGAGAAGAGCCGGCCAGGGGGTTCCCTGCAGCCCAATCGTGGCTCGATCGGGGACAGGCTGCAGGGAAAATGCACTTTGCAGCTGAGAGGACGATCGGGGCCTCTGCATGGTGTCCCAGTGCCATGGCGATGGGACGTCACAGCACCAGGCTCCATGCAGGGGCCCTGGGTGGATTAGATGAGGAGTTGCCGGGATGTCCAGGCCATCTGGATTGGGAAACGGCCAGGCCATTCAAGCCCTCTGCACCTGATTCTGCTCCTCCGGGAACTCCCGCGGGTGCAGAATCAGGTGCAGATCCAGGCCATCCAGATATTGGATGTCCAGATGGCCCGGACACACCCTAAACGGAATTGGCCTCTATGAGCTCATATTATTGATGGTCCCTTAATATAAAGCTATATTTACTGAAAATTATACTTATTGAAGATTTTTTTAAACAGGATTTTTAAATGTAGTCATACCACTGGTTCTCTATATTGGATCTATTAAGAGATCTATTAAGAGGCTTTATTTAAGTACTACTACTACTAAGCATTTATAAAGCGCTACCTGGCACACGCAGCGCTGTACAATGAAAACATACAAGAGACAATCCCTGCTCAAAAGAGCTTACAATCTAAAAAAAGACAAAGCAAGAAAAGGAGAATAATAAGAACAGCAAAATCAAGAGCCAAAGGCACAGGCGAAAAGATGAGCTTTTAACTTAAGTTTGAAGAGGGACAAAGAAGATGCCTGGCGTAAAGACAAAGGAAGTTTATTCCAAGCGTAAGGTGCAGCAAGGTGAAACGAGCGGAATCTAGAAGCAACTGGGTAGAAGAACGGAGTTCACGAGGGAGGAAGTAGGGAGAAATGAGAGAAGAAAGGTACTGAGGAGAGACAGAGTGAATGCAATTATAGGTCAGAAGTTATTTAACAGCAAACCTAAACAGCAGTAAGTACGGCCATCATGCGCTACCTGTCGTGGGCATGCCCCGCAAGTTTGACAGTCAGCACACGATCAAGCACCAAAATGCATACAGTGCTTAACATGGGTGCACCTAATAACACCCACAGAGGTATCACGATCTGCACTTGCACTAACTGCAACATTAACGCAAAGCAGGCAGAAATTTGTCATAGTAACATAGTAAATGACGGCAGATAAAGACCAGCATGGTCCATCTAGTGTGCCCAGCACGATGGATGGCAAGCGTAGGTGCACCTGCCACTTCGTGCAGGCCACCCCTCCCCACGTTCCTATTTAGGGGTGAACCAACCATTCCACGCAGGACACCCCTATTTGTTGAGAAATTAGATGGTTCAGTTTACTTTGATTTTATCCTGTTGCTGTACAGGGATCCACTGTGTCTGTCCCATGCCATTTTGAATTCCGTCACCGTGTTTGCCCCCACCACTTCCATCGGGAGGGCATTCCAAGCATCCACCACCCTTTCTGTGAAAAAGTATTTCCTGACATTGCCTTTCAATTTCCCACCTTGCACTAGTGCAATGTGCTCTCCGCATCCACACTTCACCCCTAACCTGCCCACTGTCCTCCCTAGTGTGCGTTAGCCACTTAATGGTCATTTCAGCAGCTAGTAAAAGACACGCACACACATTAGCATCCTCAGCTGCTGGTGGCCACACACTAAAACATGCATTAAGTGGTTAACAGACTTTAGTAATAGGCCCCCAAGTTTTGTAGCAAGCCTTTATAAACTACAGATAAATGTTCACAACCCTATATGTGAGTAAAAAGTACTCACATGGAAAGTGTGCACTTGCTTTATACACAGTCTATGTGTGATCATTTCCAGGGGTATGGTTTAGGCAGAGCAGAGGTGGGACGGCAATGCATGCATATATTTTATAAAATACTCACGCATGCATGTGGGATACATACACAGATTTAACTCTTTTAGAGCAGGTGTAAAGTTTATGTTAGCATTTGTATGCTCTTGGAGCTGGAGATGGGAGCCTATTTTATAAAAGGCATCTAGGTACCTATGTTGCCTTTATAATCTAGAAATAAACAGATCTTTCTGAATTTTCTTACAGGCAATCTGTTAAAAAATGTTCCCAATATGATTACATTGGTACCACCTCCATTGTTTGCTAGATTCGGGATCAAAAATTGTTTTATTATTTTCATTTCAGTTTATCAAGAAAACCAATATGCTGGATCATGACTTCGGGCTACATTTTCAAAACAAGCTCAATATGTACATGCAAATAGTCATTTGTGCACCTAACTGAGAATGTTTGGATTATATTTGTCACGCTACATAAATGATTTTATGAAAACAGAGCTTTACATTCATATTCCTTTTTGTACCATATTTTTTCAGGGATCTTTCTAGGCCACATTTCTTTGGTAAACGAAATATAGTGCATACAAACAATAACAGTACTTTAGAAGTGAGTGTCAAATATAATCTCCATAAGTATTTTAGAATTTGCTTATGCTCCAATGATTATTTTAATAGGCATCACAGTCATAGAAACATTGAAACATGACGGCAGAAAAAGAACACATGGCCGCTCTAGTCTGTCCTTCCATATCAACTACAATAGTCCCCTTTTTACCTTTAGAGATCCTCTGTGTTTGCCTCATGCCTTTTTTGAATTCAGATACTGTCCTGAAGTCCACCACCTCCAATGGAAGACTATTCCACACATATAGTACTCTTGCCATAAAGAAATCTTTCTGTATATTACTCCTGAGTATATCCCCTTTCAATCCATCTTATGTCCCCTCGTAGCAGAGCTCGCCTTCATTTGAAAGAGACCCTCCTGTATATTTATGCCATGGAGGTATTTAAAGTCTCTATCATATCGCCCCTTTCCTGCCTTTCCTCTAAAGTATACTTATTAAGATCTTTAAGTCTGTCCTCATATGCTTCATAATGAAGACCACTAGCCATTTTAGTAGCCATCCTCTGCATTGACTCCAACCTACCTATATCCTTCTGAAAGTACGGTCTCCAGAATTGCACACAATACTCCAAATGAGATCACAACAAAGACTTACAAAGACATTATCACCTCCTTTTTTTCTGCTGGCCATTCCTATACACTCAGGCATCCTTCACAGTCACCTTTTCTACCTGTTTAGCTACTTTAAGATTGTCAGACACCATTATGCCCAGGTCCTGCTATTTTTTTGTGGACAGAAGTACCTTACCCCCTATACTGTATATAGCTCCTTTGGATTTCTGCAGCCTAAAAATGCCTGACTCTGTATCTTTTAGCATTAAATTTCAGCTGACGTATTCTAGACCATTCTTCAAGTTTAGCTAGATCCCTTCTCATGTTGTCAACTCCTTCCTGTGTGTCTATTCTATGCAGATTTTGGTATCGTCTGCAAGCAAGCAATCCTTAACCAACAGTCCTTCTGCAATATCACTAACAAAGATGTTAAACAAAATCGGAACAAGGACAGATCCCTGTGGCACACCACTGGAACCTCCTACTCAGAGTGAGCTTTTGTTGCCTCCCACTCAACCAATTTCTAACCCAATCAGTGACTTTAGGGTCCATCCCTAAGGTTCTCAGTTTGTTTATACAGTACGGTGTCAAAGGCTTTACTGAAATCTAAATACACCACATCTAGGGCTCTCCCTCAGTCCAACTCATTGGGCATCTAGTCAAAGAAATCTATCAGATTTGTCTGACAAGACCTGCCTCTGGTGAATCCATGTTGCCTCAGATTCTGCAAGTCATTGGACTCCAGAAACTTCACTATTCTCTCCTTTAGTAGCCTTTCCAATAATTTACTGCCACAGAGTAGACTAACTGGCCTGTAGTTCTCAATGTCATCCTTACGTCCACTTTTGTGTAAAGGGACCACATGTGCCTCTCCCCATTCCTCAGGCACCACTCCTGACTCCAAAGAGGCATTGAAAAGGTCAGACAGTGGATGCATCAGCAGCCAGGGCCAGACCTGTGCAGGCCCTTCTGGAATCACACAGTAATGTGAATTGCCAAAGGACCACCTAGGCCATGTCACTACTATGCCCCCTGAGACATGGATGTGATCTTGCTGGGAACATCTATATACCCGGCTTTCTGATATGGCTCCAGTTCCTGTTTTCAGAGGTCTAAATCATAAATAGAGCTTCTAAAATGACCCCCTTAATGTGTAGGTGTTCCCAAGAGAGAAATATAGGTGGAATGGGACAGGCCCGGCACTTACACACATATTTTCTAAAATATGCACATGTGCACCTAGTCTTATTGACACATGCACATAAACAATTACATCTGCTTCAGAGCAGGTGCAAATTTGTGTGGCTACTTTCCCTGGGGTAATTTTACAAAAGACAATAGGCACATACATGTTGCCTTTATAAAATAGGCATAACGTATACACCTATGTGCCTTTTCTACTTAGGCCACAAAAACACAACCAGATTATTAACTTATCATGAAATAAATGGAGGACTTCAGATAATAGTGAGCTTACACAGGCCTAAAAAGACCCTCTAGTATACCGGCCTCGTAGGGCCACAACTAGAATGCTCTGGACCATCATAAGTCCACAAAATAATATTTGTGATACTTCTACAAAACCAAATATAAATATACCCAAATACACCCGACACAATATTGTGTTTTGATAAGAAAAAGAACTTATCTGCATCAGGGGAAAGCCCAAAAATGAAATCCTTGGAGCCAAATTCTAGCCGGCTGAATGCTTCTATCCCAACCCTATCTGAACCTCTAAAAAACTTATCACAGCATTGGAATAGTCACACGGTCAGAACAACCATCGATAGCCTGATTAAGACCCCATGGATCAATAGGGTTCAATGGAAACATCCAGCTGTGTTCACGAATGTCCAATTGTTTCAATCTAATTGTTTCAAAATAATCACAAATATTTTATGAACCTATGATGATCCAGAGCATACTAGTTGTGGCCCTACGAGGTCAGTATACTAGAGGGTCTTTTTAGACTTGTGTCTAAAACACTTTGCAGATATATCTTGACCTAGGCCGCCTATCACCCCCCCTCCCCCCTCAGATGCTCCCAACTCTCCTACTTACTGCCTGGCATCTCATGCCACTTGACCTTTCCCTGTACACAATTTATAAAATAGGCCCCTACATGGCCTTCACACATAAGCAGCCTATTAGAAGTTTACCCTCTAATGTTGAGCATGTATTCTATTTCACTTTAGTTTAAAGTTTTTTATGATATGCATCATTTAATTGTAACTTTTCTTCTGTAATTTTATATTTTATTGATTGTAAACCACTTTGATAAATTTTGAAAAGCAGTCTAGAAAGTACCCAGAAACAAACAAATAAATATCTATTTCTGCAGGCACGGGGGAAGATGTTCCAAAATGGAACATGTTGTTTTCCTCCCCCAGCCTACCCCTGAGAAATGTCTCTTTTTAAGCTGGCTAATAGTCACTGTTCTCACTAAGCAGCTTCCTTTCAACGAAAGAGGGCCAGATGTTCCTTCTGGTGGAGGTCCTCCACTAATATTCCTTCTAGTGGGAGATTGTGCTTCAATATCACACTTCAAGCCACGATGGTCTGGACCTGCCTCTCCCTTGTGACTTGAAATAGTGATATCGAAGCACCAACTCCCACCAGCAGGAAAGCCAGTGAAGGATGTGGACCAACCTCTCCCTCCTGAGTTGAAACCGCAATATTGACGAAGCATCTCTCACTCTTTAGCAGAAATGTTGCTAAAAGTACGTTACAATGGAGACTTGCACATACTTTTAGCCAAGCAGTATATGACAATTTGTAGCCAAGTCCTTTTACCTGGCTAAATGACTTAATAAATTGTGCTCTTCAAGGATGCTCTCTGTATCCTATTCCTAATATTTGTTTTTTATCGCTATCACCACAACATCATGCTGCCAGTCATGTCTGAATGTAATAACAAGAGTATGTCAGAGTCCACCAAGAGCTACAATTGCCCATTAAAAGCCATCAAAACTAGATGGTATAAGTGAAGGGTAGGGCCACACTGGTTCAGATACTCACAGATTGCTTGGAGCATGATATCTCTCCTCTTCCTTCACAGGCAGTATGAAGTACGGCACTTTATGGATGGTACCAGTTTTATCAAGATAATGGTCGCGGTGTTTCTGAGCCAGCTAGAGCACAAATGAGTTGGACATTTAAAGCACCAGCTCAAGAGAGCATTTGTTTCAATAATTACATCAGCAGATAGAAGAAGCAAAAACATAGAAACCCTTTGCCTATATTTATCGCCTAAAATGCAATACATAAATAAATAAATCTCATCTACAAGACAAAAAAGGCTTTAACATTTTTGAAATAGTTCTAAATTGTCCCCACTTAATGATACTTGTGTAACCCTTATTCCTTCTTATATAGGATGTGGTTTTCTTTCAGCTTTACCCAGTATCCTGAAGCTGGTCCAGCAAGCAACTATGAATTTGACAATTTGAGGAATCACTTTCCAGATCCTAGTCCAATTATGATAGCTAAAACAAAGACAGATAGCATTTGAGAGAAAGCCAAGGGGTTGCATGTGGGAATTAGGAGGCAACTGCATCTAGATAGCAGTGATTTCTGAAGTCAGCAGGACCTGTGCTCAATTGCTGGGAGACCACCAGTTCTGTGCTTCCCCTCACTTCCTCCCACCCACAGCCTACGCAACTGAGTTGTCTTGTAAATTTGTTGACCGCTACACATCCACTGGCTCCTCAGACAGGCGAGATAGAAAGGACCCAGGAGCCAGTGGGGCTTTAGTACCTGTGCAGAGCTGGGAACTGCAAGTCACTTACCTAAGGTATGACTATAACCAGTTCTGCCCAGATCCATTAAGGAGGACAAAGATAATTACCTTAGTCCCTGTGACTCACTGGAAGCCCCAGAGAACGATGAATACATAAATGTAGAACCTGCCAGTTTTCTACACCACCTGATCGATTCATCCATTAAAGAACCCATAAAACATCTGAGTAGCGGTTACTTTAATATGTTAAAAGTTGTTCACGTATACATTAAATTCTTTTTGCTTATGCAAAGATGGATGAGCAGGAGGGACGAGGAAGAGTAGGCAGTTGTAACCCCAGTTGCTCCTAGCTGAACTGTTCTATATTAGTAGAATACCCTATCCAGGTATTGGGCCAAGCAAGTAACTCTTCCCCTCTCCTGATAAAGAACCCATTCCTGGAAGGGCTTAATTTCAAGCAAGTAATTTTGTGACTTTTACTACACGTTCTCTGCTTGAGAGTTCTTTAAAAAAGGGGGCTGTTTTTGCTAAATAGCATTTTTATATATTACTGCTTAAGTTACGGATATCTTTTTTGTAGCTGTACGCAGAAAGGTCTTTTCTATTTAAGGAAAGCCTTTTTTTGGCTGCTGGGTTTTTTTCTTTTCTCTAGTTTTAACTCTTTAGAATGTCAAAGAACAGGCAAAACAGCTGATATTCTGAAACCACTGCACTGCTGAGATCCCTTCCTTCCCACCCAGCTCCCACCCACCCCAGCATTGATTCTTCCTATGCTGACTGAATTTCGCCTATTATGGAACTAGATTAGGTAGTTTTATTTTTGGATAGGTAAATTATATACTGTAGTTAAGGAAATAGGTCAAATGTAGGTTATCTGTGGAAATAGAATGATAAAAGTATATTTCAGGGATCTCTGATAAGTAGAATCTTAATTCATCCTTGAGGAAATTCCAGAAAGGGAATACATTACATGATACTACACACTCTAGATAAATAAACACATTTTGTAGTTTGACTAAACACACACAGGCTCATTCCATCCCAGACGTACATGACAAGCCTGACCAGTTCAGTTAGGGCTTTTAAATGGAGCGGTGGCACCATGGTGTCCGGTTGCCATGGCACCGTGATTTCATTTAAAAGCCGCGATGCTGGCCGAAGGAACAAACAGCTTATTCCCTGCAGCCCGACCCCTGATTTGGCCTCGCAGGACCAGGGTCGGGCTGAGGGGAATGCTTTCTGCCTTCTGCTGCCCTTTCCCGGCCCCGGACCCGCCGATCCCCGATGTCCAGGGAAGTTATTCCACCTCAGAGGTGGAATAACTTCCCCGTTCAAGTCGCCAGCCCCAGCCATACAGGGCCAACATTAGAATTGGCCCTATATGTCTGGGGCCGGCGATTGCCCACTGCCTGCCCTAATGCCACCCCTGATCCTCCCCTTTCCTGCCCCCATCTAGCTTCCCTGTACAACTGGGGGGGGGGGGGAGCTAGACACAGGTGGGAGAGTGCACGAATAGTGGGGATGGATGTCCCGTTGGGATATCCATCCCCGCTATTCGTGGCACAGAATTGGGCCCATGGTGAATGTAAACAGAGGTATTGGCTTTCACGTAAAAATGGTTCATTTTTACTAATAGGACAGATGAGGACAGAATACTGATAGATATTTTTCTAATTTTTCACAACAGGTACCATAGGTCCAAAAGCAGAAGTATGGCTGGGAAACTGTGTTGACAAAGCTGTCACCACCACTACCACTTCTGTATCTGTCCAGTTGGACAGCCAGATCCAGTGCATGGAATCGGGTCAGTGTGTAAAATGCCTGCAGGTTGAATCCCTTGGGAAACAAGTTGAAGAAGAGAGGGGAGGTGGTAAGGCTAAGTGGCATCTGTGACAATGAGAGGTTCATTGATGCTTCTAGAGGCATCTAAGATCTCCATCAGAAGGGACAGAACACTGCACAAAAAGATGACAGCTCAACACAGATCACCAGAGCCTGCAAAAACTGACACCCCAACTCTACCTTCTCTCGAACTGTGGAACCGGTGTGCAACTCTGGAAGTGGAAGAGGTAACAACATCCCAGGAACAGGAGACACCAGATCTGAAAAACCGCAAAGCAACCACTAGGAATCAAAGGGTCATGGTGGTTGGACACTCACCTCTGAGGGGTACACAGAGTTATCCATCTGCTATCCAGAGATGATGTTCCAGGTGTCAAGATCTGAGATGTTACAGAGAGTTTGCTGAAACTCTTCAAGCTTACCGACTATTATCAGATGCTGCTCATCCATGTTGGCACAAATTATACTGCCATATTCCCACCTGAGTGTATCAAAACTGACTTTGTGGAATTGGGAGAGAAGGTGAAACAGTTAGGTGCATAGATGGTTTTCTTCTCAATCCTCCCAGTGGAGGGTCAGCACAGAGGCTGCTCACAACCTAGAGATGAATGCATGCTGAGTGAATGGTGCCATTGAAAGCGGAGAGTAAAACTAAAAGCTTCACAGCCCATCAAGTTCCCCAGTTGTCATTCATAAGCTTTGAAGTGCACTACTGGTTTTTATTCATTTTCAAATGCATTTACAATTTCAAAAAAAACTCTCAATGGCACTTATCTGACATCATAGGCTTGACAGTCCATCTACGGTGTGCGCACGCCATCGGAGCTAGGAGATGCTGTGTGTCAGTTAAGTGCCGTTGAGAGTTTTTTTGACATTTTAAATGCATTTGAAAATTTATAAAAACCAACAGTGCACTTCAAAGCCTATGAATGACAACTGGGGAAATTGACGAGCTGTGAAGCTTTTAGTTATACTCCCCACCTTGTATTCCCGTCTGCGGCTTCATTATTTTTGTTATGCCTACCTCCTGTGTGGCAATGAATTCTTTCAGTTGTTAATCAGGGTACATTTGTTTTTCCTCCTCCCTTGTTAGGTTATTGCTGTATAGAGTAAGGGAGGTATGAGTATAGTTCAATAGTACTGAACAGTAACGGCAGGGTTTATGCGGTTTGCAAGTCCTTTTAAATATCAGGTCCTATATTTCTAAAGTTACCCAACGAAGCACAGTTTCAGAGTGAGTCCCATTCTATTCTCAGTTCAGGTATTAGGAGAGGACTTTCACTTGGTTAGCAAAACGATGCCAAGAATGATAGGCATACTGCTACATGCTGATATATAGGATATTTTTAATTGATTCCTGACCCAGATTTCTGTATATCAATACAGCATTGGCTAGGGGCATGGAAAGAAATACAAGAGGTTTCTCTTGTGAAAATACGTGACTAACCTCCAATGCTTAGGATTCTAATGAGAATCCTGATGCACTCTGTGGTCAAAGCAGGCCGTTATGACTTTTGGCTCTTAGAACAGGGGAGGCCTAGTAGTGAATCAGTAGATGCAAATAAAGATCACGAAGTTGCTAGCACTACAGGGTGGATATCATGGCCATCTCATCAGCCTGAGATACAGAAATCAAACTGCAAGCAGGTCAAATTCAAGGCCAGAGGCTTGACTATGAAATCCCAATCTCAATGGAAGGAAGCAGAAAAAAAAAGAATCCCGGTTAAAGAAAGAAAAATCTGTACTTCTGCTACCCTGAAGTTCTAAACTAAAATTTTATGGGTGAAAAGATGGTTACTGCCTGCACTTACTATACAGTAAAAATTCAAAGAAACTCTTTTATAGGAGCGTGCATTCAGGGGCGCATATTTGGTTCGCTTTTACATATGTACCAGTGCATGCACACAAAAATGACTAGCCCAAACAAACACAATAAAAAGTCCAAAGATCAGGAAAATGTTTTTTGAAATAAGCGCAAACCAAACTTTGGCTCTGTGTACCCCTATCTTCTTATTCTACTGGAGGGCTAAGGTTCTGGGAGTTTTATTAGATTCCCAGGATTCCCATTCAAATTATCCATGCAGAGCAAGATCCCATTTATTACAAAGAGGGTATTTTTCAAATTGCCTTTAAAAAATAACTCTGATCTTTTTTTTTATGGAGGGCTTGGTGACACCTGTTCTGAAATAGAACTCTTAGCCTTGGTCCTGAATTATGGCAGCATCTGTGATTTTTGTTCAGGCTGTACAAAAATCATCATACGAATCTTAAAAAAAAAACTGCAATGACTTCCAATTGCTTGTTGGTAAAGTTCTAAATATTTAAGCTTGTTTGAGGTAATAAGGGTAAACAATCCAGATCTATGTAATTTACTGTTTTTATATCTATCAACCTGAACGTTGTGCCCTTCTAGCCAATTTGTTTGTGCATTCCTTCCCCAAAGATATTACAGTTTATGCAATCCCAACAGATCTTTTCATATACTGTACGATTCCAAATCTTTTTAATGCATTACCATTAGCCTCTGGATTAGAGTCTAATTTGTTGCTCTTTAGAAAGCAGGCTAAGGCCTGGTTGTTCATCCAGGCCTTTTCTTGTGCTAAATGAGCTCTGATTTGCTCTGTTAATTTTGCTGCCATGACACTATTCAATAAGGGGCCTAGTTAATAAACTGCAGTAAAATATCTGACTGCTGCACCGTTTTACTGCAAGAAAATTGCCACGGTATTCACTAAAATGCAATAGCCTAGTTAGTACCATGCAGTTCAGCAAATACACTGCAATTTATCTTGGCATTGCCATAGCTGGGAACTTTGAAGGTTCTCTACTGCAAGCAAGTGCCTTGGTAGCCTCCTGTTATGGGCCACCATGTTTTGGAAAGCCTGACATTATGTTCAAAAGTCGCCCCTCCCCCCCCAACATTCTAGCCATAAAAAGAAAAAAATCCGAAAAGATACCAATAGCTCCCAACCCTCAAACTTGGAAGCTCCATGGCTTGATTAAAAATTGAACTTCTCTTTCAATCCCCTCAATCCCTAGACCTCCTCAGACTTAACTGAAACTTCCTGGGTCTAATGGATGGGAGCATTAAAGCAATCCTCATTTGTTCCTGCCTTGTCAGCACCATTTACCAAAGTGGTGCTGACTGGCCCTATATACTACTTTTCGCTACTAGAGAAGGCTTTCTGGAAAAACAGAGCTGGCAGAGCAGAAGCCAAGTGAAGATCGCTCCTACCCCACTAAACCCAGGGAGTTTCAAGTAAACATGGGATATCTAGGGCTCAAAAGTGATGACAAGTTTGAAATAGAGGATGGGGCTTCAGAGCTGAGGCAGACACTTTTGGGACTTTTACAATTTTTTTGCCTTTTTGCAACCTGGGTGAGTTTGTGGGAGGAGGGAAAGTCCCATGGACCACCAATGACTTTTCAACCAGTGGGGGATGAAGAAACCTTTGAGCACCAGGCTGGGTTTATTGAGTACCACTCTGAGAGCATTGGTATGTACGTTACTGTGCCATTTGCTTCTGGGGCAAAATTAATTGCACCTTCTGAGGTGTATTTAACTTTCCCAGATTCACACAGCTTTCAAAGATTACCACAAGCTATGTTATTCCATTTGCACAATAATGAACTGCTGTGCCTATATTTACAAGCTAAGCAGTTCATTACCATAATAGTTTTGTCCCTAATTTACAATGTGGGGAAACAAATCACAGAAATTTACATGAATCACAAATTTTATATCATAATCTACTTTTTGCTGTGCTAGAACTATTCACCATATATAAATGCACTATTAGCACAGC
The DNA here is from genome assembly GCA_033557465.1 of Ichthyophis bannanicus. Classification (NCBI taxonomy): domain Eukaryota; kingdom Metazoa; phylum Chordata; class Amphibia; order Gymnophiona; family Ichthyophiidae; genus Ichthyophis; species Ichthyophis bannanicus. The sequence goes on along the minus strand of CM066033.1, from coordinate 934,859,256 downwards.
TTAATAATGGTTGACAAAGTGTTGCTTTTGTGTTTTAAATCTTTTGCATTCCTCCAAGCTTGTATGCCATTTCAGATTTCCTTAATTCCCTATTTTTTAAATTTAATTTCTCTTTGTATTGATTTGTGATGACTAGTGATGTCTTCATGTTCCTTTTCTTTTCACTGCTGTGAGTAAACACTGATTTTGGGACACACTTTATAAATAAAACTAAATAAATATCTATAAAGCATAGCATAAAAAGGCAGCTGAAAAGCGACTTCGGGGCAATGGCTAATAAAACAGTGGGCTGCCATCTTAATACAATTACACTTCTGACCCCAGACTTTGACAGCTTACTCACCTTATTAAAGTTATTCAGCTCATCCATCCGGTCAAAATCCACATTGTACCTGCACCAGTTTGGAGCATGCAGCCATCTGTCCCATCCTCGTGACCTGTTACCTATAACAAGGTCAGGGTTATTTGAATAAAGGGTAGGAAACTGGCCCCCTTTGCAATATGGGCTTTGACTGGAATTCAGAGCAGCAGAGCGAAAATCTTGAAAGTATTTCACGCTGGTGTTCCCCAAAGTATTGCCATAAGTAAATAATCTGTTGGGGATGTATCCACGGTACCTACAGAATACAAAAAAAGAAACATACATTGAACTTTATAGTTATTTTCACCTCACCATTATACCGTATTAGTTTTCTATTTACCTCAATCGATCAGAAATACCCTGGTGACTCATTCAACCAGAATGAACATTGGATCTAGCATTTACCAAGCCCGGTGAAATGAATCACTAATCAGATAACTCAACAGCAAATATATTAGAGATGCCCAGAGCTTTTTTTTCTGCCTGTATCTGATGGCAACAATTACTAGTACCTCTTTTACTGTTTCAGTTCCTGGGAGGAGAGGAACTGGATTTGAAAGCAGAGTAAGCTTTCTCTACTCCAGTCTCACCCACTTCCCTCCTAGACTCAGCAGGTTGCTGCCTGGGTAAGGCTGGATGGAGCAGGAAGAAGAGGATTGTTCTCTGTAGAGCACTAGCCCTGTATGCTGTGACCAGAGATTGTAGTCTCTGATGATTAATCTTCAGTAGAATCTTGCTGGCATGTAGGATCAGAGCGATTGTTTGATAATTTGGATCGCCTTTCTTTAGTATTGGCATAAACACAGATCTTTTCCAGTCAGTTGACCATGATGTTGTCTTTCAAATTTCCTGGCATATAAATACAGCTAAATAAATACATTTTAGCCAAGATGGCAGATGCATGCTGGTCAATTCTCTGGTGGTTCCAGATACTACTTTTTTTTTTTTTACCTGGGTTAGGCAATGCCGCGTAAATGGAAGACCAAGATCTGGGGCATGCCCAAGAGCACAATTGCGACTAAGGGACCCCTCAAGCCCTTTGTGAGGCCTGCTCATGCAGAGAGTACTCCAAAGTGTTTTAGCTTGCTTGGGTCAGCGAGAACGGAAGGAGGCTCTCCGAGTCCCTCTGAGCTTCTTGGTACATTGAGCTCGGAAATACGGACAGCTCCAGTTCAGTCCCCTCCTTGCAGCATGAGGTTATCAGATGCCAAATCCATTGGAAATGTGGAAGTAGCAGTGAGCATGCTGGTTGTGGAGGGGAGTCTTGCAGCATAGGTTGGTGTGGCTGCGCATTCAGTCTCAGCTGGAGCATGGGGGAGCATCGGGTCTGATGCCTTGGGTTCCTCACTATCAGTGGGTACAGAAGGAGGTCCTCAGGTTGTGTTGTTGCCTTTTGCTAGGGTGGAGATGGTTAAGCCCTTACTTGTGCGCCCAGCTGCAGTTACTTTGGACACTCTCTGGAAATGTTTACAGACACTGGAATGTTCATTTTCTTCTCAATTTGCAACTCTTCAGAACACTTTCTCAGGTGTTGTTCAGATAGTGGACCAGCAGAAACAAGAGGTGACAGTATTGAACTCCAAGGTGGCCCAGTTAAAAAGTAAAGTTGAGGACATTGTTGTATTTTCAGGTACTGTAACTAAAGATCTTTTAAGTATACATGGAAAATTGGAGGGGTTGGAAAATGCTGTAAAGAAAAGGAACTTGCGCTTGCTTAATTTTCGTCGGATTCCTTCTGTCTCGCCAAAGGAAATATTTAACTCCTATGCCACTTCTATTTTGAAGATACCACTTGAATCAGTTCCCCCTTTGGCAAGAATTTATTACTAACGCAAAGAGCATGGAGTTTCTTCACCTGCAAGTTCTCCTCCCTTGGATTCTTTGGATTTAACTGGGTTCCTGGAGACATCTGACTCAGAGTTTGTTCCGAGATCTACTGTTTGCTTACAGTCGCACTTGAGCCTGGCTACTGAAATTATATTTTAAGGCTAGGTATGAGCCCTTTAAGGGGGCAGTTATTAGAATGTTCCCCAACAATGTTCACCCAAAAGCGCAAGCAATAGTTTATTTTGTTGCATCCTAGGGTGTTGCAATTAGGGGGGATTTTCTTTCTGCAATATCCATGCAAATGTTTAATTAACTATCATGCTGTTAATTATACTTTTTTTGGCCTTGCAAATTTAACTCAGTTTTTAGGGGGTAAGAAAGAGGTTCCATTCCATTGATCTCCCTGTTTCCCCCTCTTCTTAGAGATCGTGATTTGTCCCTAAATATAGTATGCATCAGTTAGAGTGCCTTATTTCCTACTGATTATCCTGTGATTGTGTTTTGGCTCTCTCCAATTATTGTGGGCTAGTGAATGATTTTTGTGTGTAAAAAACATCTTTCTTTTTGTAGTATTGGATGGCTTAGCCTTCCTTTCTTTGCCTTATATTGTATTCTTTTCTGTAGCAAGTGTTTGATCCTTGTGTAAATTTAAAATCGCATAAATAAAAAAATAAAATAAATAAATTTTAGACTGAAAGTCACAATGGACCTTTTTTGATGACTAGAAGGGCCAGGGTGTCTGTGGAGTGGCGGAAGGGGGTCCCCTTCCCCCATTCAGAAAAGTAGCTCCTCCAAAGCTCTCTGGCAATAGTTTGAAGACCACAGCTGGGAGGTTCACCCTCTCCCCCATGATGTAGCATCATTCCCTCCTCTCATTCCCTCTCCCTCCATCCATGGAACCTGCATCTTTCCCTCTTTTTTCCCTCCATTCCTGTGGTCTACATCCAGTCTTTCAACCTGCCTCCCGCTTGCAGTCCAGCATCTCTCCCTCTTCCTCCCTCCCTCTCTTTGCAGTCCTTCCACTTGCCTTTCAATCCAGGAAGGCTCAGTAGTGGCAACGATTTGCAAATGCCATCTCTTGAGGGCTGGAAGCTTCTTCTCTGCCAAACCTCACTCCTTTCATAAAACAGGAATTTGAGTCAGAGGGAGTGGGACGTGACTGAGGAGAGGTTTTTGGCACATTGTTGATGCTGCTGGCAACTTTCCTGTTTAGAAAGACAAGTGGGAAGGTCATGGGGGGAGGAAGGGGAGAAATGCTGGCAACAGTGAATGGTGGGGGCTGAGAGAATCGGCCATGATGCCGGGAGTAGTTTCCAGTTTGGCCTTGCCTACAGTAGGGGAGGACTGGGCAAAACAGGTCCACAAGCTTGGGAATGCTTGCTGTAGTGTGTTTAGAGGTAGAGAGCAGGCAGAGTTGTGATGTATATGCATAAATAAAAATACACACATTTCTGTATACTTTACATGCAAATATTTACACCTGCTCCTGTGCAGTTGTAAAATATTCACAGCCTTATTTTAGGAATGAATTATGCTGTTTTTCTGAAGCAATTTTATAAAGACACATAAGGGCATCTTTACTAAATGTTAATGCATATTAACAGGGGCGGCCCAAGGGGGGTGCGGGGCCATGTGCGGAGACTCGGTGCGGGGCCTCATTTGCATAAGTGGCCTTATTTGCATACATATTTGCATAATGTTACCAAACACTAACTTTTAGTAAACATGTCTCTTAATGAGTGTATGGATAAAGAAAGACTAAAAGATTTCTACATTACTATAATCCAGTGCCAACCGCCAGGCACATTAGGAACTACTACAAACGCTGCCCATTTAGAACCCATAGCAAACCCGCTGTATCCTGACAGCATTACCAGGACTCACAAAGCACCAGACCCTACCTATCAAAAGGAAACACTGCAAATATTAAACCAGTACATTTCAGAGAATACTGGGGAAAGAGAACAAGTGGCAATGTCAAATAGGAATTACATAAACAGAATACCTCAGCTCAGTTACACATGCAGAACATAGACCATCACCAAACAAGGAATCGCAATTTAGAAATAGGAAGGCAATAATTAAACTGGGAACCCCAAAAGCCAAACTTGGAATGTACAACAACACTGTAGAAATAAAAACTATAAATCAATTTCCTCTTGTACCAAACAAAGCGCAGACGTTAATGATGCACATTTCCCAGAGCTTTCATATTCCAGTTAATAAATTCAAAATAAAGAGATATTTCTACCTTTTGTGCATTTTTTTTCAGTTGCAATTGCTCCAGCCACTTTCTTCTGGTTTCTTCATGTTTTCTGCTAACTCTCCATCGTCTGCTGTCCATTTGTCCTTTCTTCTCTCTTCTAGTTTTCTTTCCATCCTCTCTCTCTACATCTGCTTTAACATACTAATCTTTCTCCTTTTGCTCTTTCCTCATTCTTCTTTCATCCACACAAATTTTACCCCTCCATCCTCAATCCCCACTTACTCTCCCAATACCCGGCCAATTGTAGATTTTTCATCCCTCCCACACAAAATATTTTTCCCCTCTCCATTTTACTCTCCCAGCCCCATCCCATTCTAATCCTCCCCAACATCAGCTCCCTTCTAGTTCCAGTCTCACCCAGCATCCATTTCCTTCTAGTCCCTGCATCAGCCCATTTCCAGTCCTAGCCCCCCATCAACCCATTTCCAGTCCTAGCTCCCCCATCCATTTTCAGTCTGAGTCCCTTCATCAGCTCATTTCCAATCCTAGCCCCCCATCAGCCCATTTCTAGTCATTTCCTAGCCCCACCATCAGCCCATGTCAAATCCTAGCTCCCCTCCACTCAGCCCAATTCCAGTCCAAGCCCCCCCATGAGCCTACTTCCAGTTCTAGCCCCTCCATGAGTCCATTTCAATTCAAGCCCCCACCACAGCCCATTTCCAATCTTAGCTCCCCCCCAACAGCCCATTTCCAGTCCTATCCTAGCTGCTCCATCAGCCCATTTTCAGTCCTAGCTCCCTTCCCTCACAGCCCATTTCCATTCCAAGCTCCCTCCCCATCAGCTATTTGCAGTTCAAGCCTCCCCGTCCACTCAGTCCATTTCCAGTCATAGCAATCCCCCAACCCATTACCAGTCCTAGCCCCCCATCAACCCATTTTCAGTTTAAGCCCCCCCTATAACCCATTACCAGTCCTAACCCCCCCATCTGCCCACTTCCAGTCTTAACCCCATCAGCCCATTTCCAGTCAGCCCCCATAGCCCATTGCCAGTCCTACCCCCCCCCATCAGCCCACAGCCCATTACCAGTCCTAACCACATCAGCCCACCTCAAGTCCTAACCCCTCCCCATCAGCCCATTTCCTGTCCGAGCGCCCCCATAGCCCATTAGCAGTCCTAACCCCCCCATAGCCCATTGGCAATCCTAACCCCCCATCACCCTATTTCCAGACAGCCCCCATCAGCCCACAGCCCATTACCAGTCATAACCACCCCCCCAGCCCATTTCCAGTCCTAACACCCCATCACCCCATTTCCAGACACCCTCCATCAACCCCCAGCCCATTTCCATTCCTAACCCCCCCCAGCCCATTTCCAGACAGCCTCCATCAGCCCCAGCCCATTACCAGTCTCAACCCCCCCAGCCCATTTCCAGTCCTACCCCCCCAGACCATTTCCAGTCCTAACCCCCCTCACCCCATTTCCAGACAGCCTCCATCAGCCCCCAGCCCATTACCAGTCTTAACCCACCCCCCAGCCCATTTCCAGTCCTACCCCCCCCAGACCATTTCCAGTCAGCCTCCATCAGCCCCAGCCCATTAGCAGTCTTAACCCCCCCAGCCCATTTCCAGTCCTAACACCCCCCCCAGCCCATTTCCAGTCCTAACCCCCCCCCCCAGCCCATTTCCAGCCAGCCTCCATCAGCCCCCCAGCCCATTACCAGTCTTAACCCCCCCTCCCCTCCCCTTCCCTTCCCTTCCCTTCCCTTCTGGCAAATTTTAAAAAAAAAACCTGGCTCTAGCTGCTGCCGCGTCCGTCGCAGCAGCGGCAGAATGGAGTGTCCCGCGGGGCCCCCTCGCCTCGTTGAGCCCTCTGCAAGGGCTTTCAGATTCGCGAAGGGAGAGTGCTCCCTCGCGTCTCTGTAAAGCCCGCAGGGGCTAATGGGAAATTTCCCATCAGCCCCTCGCGTCTAAAGGGGCAGATGGGAAATTTCCCATTAGCCCCTGCGGGCTTTACAGAGACGCGAGGGAGCACTCTCCCTTCGCGAATTTGAAAGCCCTTGCAGAGGGCTCAACGAGGAGAAGGGGCCCCGCGGGACACTCCATTCTGCCGCTGCTGCGACGGACGCGGCAGCGGCAGCAGCCAGAGACAGGTTTTTTTTTTTAATGTAATTTAAAAAAAAAAAGCAGAATGTTTTTTGCGCGGGGCCCCCTGAAACGCGGGGCCCTATGCAAAAAACATTCTTGCTCAATGGACGGGCCGGCCCTGCATATTAAGTGCTGGCAGAAGGAGCCTATGCATACTGTGCATCGTTGCCTCTTGCTTCCTCATGCTGCCATTGCCTCAAAGAGCAAAACAAAACACCTCATTTCTGATGCTAAATGTGGCCACAGCTTGCATTTTAGGCTGTCACTGTCTGAAGAGGAAACTGCAGCATGTGACAGTGTGGTGGAACCAAAGGTTTCAGTCCACCCTTCTTAGAAGATCCAGGGCTGTTTCCACAAATAAGCAGTAAATACTCACTTGGTTTGCAACTTGTCATACTGTGAGGGCTTGTGTGCCTCAGTGATGCTGACAGCTAAGCTATCGGTAGCGTAACTACTGGCAGGGTCTCCCAAGATGGACAGCTCTCAGATGAGGTGCTAAACTAAAAGACAAACCACCCATCTGAGCAGCAGCAGAATGGGACGGTGTTGGCAGCAAAGGGTCACATTTCTGTGACATCGCAAGAACACTAGAATTACTTGTGCAGAAGAAAGGCCTGGCAATCTACTTCTGTATCTAGCCACGAAAACGCAGTGGATAGTCACAACAAAACAAATTGCATTGTAGTGATGGAATATGAGATCCCCACGTCAGAAGGCACTCAAATGGCTATTGGGGGATGAGCTGAAGACATTTCAGAGTAAAGCAATCTAGCATTATGATGTGGTTAGATCAAAGATCTCAGGATGTCTGACTGATGATGTAGCTGCACATCAAATGAGAGAAACTGCAAAGATGTCTTATATACTGGAATGCGAAACATACAAAGCATGAACCAAGGGAAGTTGGAGGTGGTCAAGAATGAAATGGAGAGTGTACAACTCGATCTGTTGGTGTCAGCAAACTGAAACAGACTGACAATGGACACATTGCATATGATGATCACATGGTATACTATGCCGGAAATGGAAGACAAAGAAGAAATGGGGTTGCATTTATAATCAAGAAGAAACTTCCAAGAGCTGTAATGAAATATAGTGCAATCACTGAATGCTTAATTTCTATTCTTCCATGAGGAATGCCCATCAACACAACTATAATTCAGGTATACGCCCCAAGAACAGCTGCAGAAGAGGAAGAAGTTGATGAGTTCTATGAACAAGTACAAGCTGAAATTGGCAGAACATGCAAGCAGGATATCCTGATAGCCATGGGTGACTGGAATGCAAAAGTTGGCAACAAAGAAGAAGGCTAAGTGGTTGGAAAATATGGACTTGGCAACAAAAATGAAGCTTAAAAAGACTGATAAAATTCTGCAAGACCAACAATCTATTCAACTCAAACACCTTCTTCCAGCAACACAAGCGCCGACTGTACACATGGATTGTACAAAATTCTAATGACTACACATCTGTGGAAGGCAACAAAGGAAAAGCTCTATAACATCAACAAAAACAAAATCTGAAGCTGAAGCTGACTGTGGTACAGATCACCAACTACTAGCATGCAAACTCAAGCTAAAGCTGAAAAAAGAGTAAGCAACTCATGAATGTAGCAAAATATGACCTTGTGAAATACCACCAGAATTTAAAGACTGACAACAAAATTGATTTGCTGCTTTAGCTACAAATGACAGAGCTCCAGAAGAGTTATCGGATGACATCAAGAAGGTTGTGCTGGAAGAAAGTGTGACGTCTCTACAAAAGGTGAAAAAGCAAAAATGGATGACTGAAAAAAACTCTGAAAATTGCCCAGAAACACAGAGAAGCTAAAGCCAGAGGAGAAAGAAAGGCAATCACAGAACTTAAAGATTTCCAATGTGCAGCAAGACAAGACAAGAAGTGCTACAGTGATACATGCAAGAGAAAAGAAATAGAAACTATTAGCGGAAGAACAAGATTGGTTTTCCTACAGCTATGAGAGTTAAAGAAAAAATTCCAGCCTTGAATTGGAATGGTACAAGATGCTCAAGGATCCATGCTGAATGATGCTGAGAAGATCAAGAAAAGGTGGAAAGAATATACAGGGTCATTATACCATAAAGATCAAGTGGATCAACAGCCATTTCAACCTGTACCATATGATCAGGAAACATTGGTGATGAAAGAAGCCGAAGCAGCATTGAAAGCCCTATCAAAGAACAAAGCACTGGGCATTGATGGTATTCCCATTGAAGTATTACAGCAATTGGATTCAGCTGTTACCATACTTACAAGGCTCTGCCAGGAAATTTGGAAGACAACATCATGTCCAACTGACTAGAAAAGATCTGTGTTTATACCAATACTGAAGAAAGGTGATCCAACTGACTATGGAAATTATCGCACAATTGCTCTGATCCCACATGCCAGCAAGATTCTGCTCAAGATCATTCAGCAGAGTCTACAACCATACCTGGAACGAGAATTGCATGAAGTGCAAGCAGGGTTCAGAAAAGGGTGAGACATCATCGCAGATGTGAGATGGATCCTTCAAAAGACAAAAGAATACCAACAGGATATCTATATGTGTTGTAGTGGCTACAGCAAGGCTTTTCACTGTGTAAACCATGTGAAACTCTGTGCACATTAAGAAGCATGGGTATACCAGAACACCTGATAGTTCTCTTGCACAACCTTTACACTGATCAAGAAGCAACAGTTCAGACAGAATAAGGAGAAAAAGAATGGTTTAAAATAAGCAAATGGATATAACAAGGCTGCACACTTTCCCCCTATCTGTTTAATTTATATGCAGAACAAATCATCAGAGAAGCAGAACTGTATGAAGACAACCGAAGTGTGAAGATTGGTAAAATACTCATCAACAATTTTTGTTATGCTGATGATACCACATTACTGGCTGAAAGCGAAAACAATCTGAAACATTTGCTTCTCAAGATCAAGGAACGCAGTCTTAAAATGGGCCCCATCTTAATGTAAAGAAGACAAAGATCCTGACAACTGGCAAAATCAGCAAGTTCATCATTGATGGAGAAGAAATTGCAATACTTGACGACTTTCACCTACTTGGAACAACAATCAATAAAGAAACAAGCAGTTAAGAAATACGATGACGCATTGCTCTTGGCAGAATGGCTGTGAAGGAACTAGACAAGATTCTCAAGAGCAGAGATGTCTCTCTCCATACAAAGATTTGGTTTGTCCAAGCCATGGTATTTTTCAATAACGTCATATGGATGTGAAAGTTGGGCAGTGAAAAAGATACACAGGAAGAAAATCAATGCCTTTGAATTATTATACTGGCAATGAATACTGTGTATACCATAGACTGACCAAAGTATAAGCCAGTCAGTACTAGAGGAGATCAAACCTAAGCTTTCTTTAGAAGCTCATATGGCAAGACTTTGACTTTCATACTTTGGACACATCATGCGGAGAGAGAGATCATTAGAGAAAGACATCATGCTTGGCAAGGTAGGTCAACGCAAAAGAGAAAGGCCAACAATGAGATGTATTGATACAATAACAGCAGCTATGGGTGCCACTATCAACAATGAGCCGCCTGACTGAAGACCAACACTGTTTAGGACAACTATCCAGAGGGTTGCCATAAGTTGACACCGACTAAATGTTCCAAAGCAAGTGAAAGTGTTGACGTTTCCAAAATATCCAGTGAACAGAAGAAGCTTTTATCATAAATCTATTACTGGCTCAATGGTGGAAAAGTGGAGAGAGACAATAGTTCATGTATTCAAACAGCCAGTATGCTGCTTATTGCTTATGCTGAACGCTATTCCAATTTGACACCACCACATCTGCATTAGGTTTCACTTACAAAAAAGACTTGAAAAACCTGGCTAGAATACTGGCACATCATAAGACACCACATCACTACAGAGCATTTGGGAGCTAGAAACAAGACTGAGGTTAAAGGCAACCACAGACGAAAGCAACAAACTGAAGACTGATTCTGAGACCCATCACTGGAGAAGTGTTTGAAAAAAGGTAATTTCAATTGTCAAAATATTTGCTATTCAGAACCCTGCTCTGCATGGGAAATCAGATCAGCTGTTTGTTCCAAACAATGATGTTAACTCTCTTAAAACTGTGGAGCTGATGGGAGCATTTGATTCACTATTTAAGGAACATCTAAAAGAGCAGCCGCCAAAGAAACCCATATTGCCTATATTGCAAAATATAATTCAAAATGAGATCATTCAGTTACTGGCCACATAAATCTAAAAGTAGATTTTGGATACCTGAAGTCCACAAAATATTATGCCATCATTCTGGACTGTACCCTGACATCAGCCATTCTGAACAAATTACTTTAAGAGTGTGTGTTATCAGAGTAAAAGAGCCTTTAAAAACTAAAACTTCTGCAGTAAATGTCAGAATATTTCCTGGAATTCATGGACCTAAATAACAGTGAAGGAGCTGGGATGACAGATGTGTTGCTTGAAAAGTTTAAGGAAATGGACATTAATGCTGCAGATATGAGAGGACAGGATTATGATAACAGAGACAAAATGAAAGGAAAAAACAGTGGCATACAGGCTTGGGTGTGGGGTCTAAATCCACTAGCATTTTTGTCCCTCGTAATTTGTATTCATTGAACTTGGCAATGAGTGATACTTCCTCTGCTTGTGTTGATGCTTTTGCTCTTTAAAACAATTCAGAATACCTATGTATTTTTCTTTGCACCCATTTACTGATGGCAAATTTTAAAGCAACATTTGAGAGCATCTCATCTGACATTGAAACTATTAAGTGCCACAAGATAGGAAAGTTATATAGAGGTGGTAAGGGCTCACTGCAAATAGACTGGGAAAGTAGATAATGCCAGAACAGCAGTTATGGAAGATAATGCTTCGATGAGAACCACTTGGGTCAAAAAAAATTGCAAAAGGAACAGGAATCACAAACAATATCTGCAATTTCAAATTTCTGTGTGGTTCAGTGCTGTGCCATGATATTCTATGTGAAATAAATCTTAACAAGCAAGACTCTCCACAAGGATTGACATTTCTGAAGCATTAACATAACTGGAATCTGCAAAATCATTCCTCCAAAATTATTATTTTGATGAACAATTTGAAAATGTCCTGAAAAAGGCTCATAAGCTGGTAGAGGAACTTCATGTTGATGCCATTTTCCCAGGTGAGCCAGTAAGGCCTTGCTGTTAAAGGACACACTTTGATTATGAGACCTAAGATGCTTCTATCACAGACTATAAACAACAAATCAGGTAAAAATGTTTTTTCAAAATTCTTGTTGCTACAATTGAGTCAGATAGGGGGTCATTTTGGAAACCTCATTCTTGCATTGCATTCCAAAAATGGGCATAGAGACGTCTCCAGAGCCATTTTAGAAGCCAGCTCTGGGGATGTCCCCAGCGTGAGGACATCAAAGTCTGAATGTGGGAATGGAGGATGCATGTCCAGGGGATTCTCAGGAACCTGGACGTTCCCACCTGATCTCAGAAACATCATGGACATCCGGCATAGCGTCTAAGATTAGGCCTGCTGCAGGCACGAGCAAGCATTCGAAAAGTCCTTATTTCGGCTGAAAAACATCCAAAGTTTGTAGAGATAGTAGCACTTTATCATCCCCAGTACTTAGCACAACATCAACAAGCACAGCAGTGGGATTTGAACCCTGGCTACCCTGTTCCTAGTCCACTAACCATTAGGTATCCAGATTCTGAATCACAGTTCTGGGGATGTCTCAGTAGATGCCCCCACAGACATCCATATCGTCCATGTCCACGTTTGTGAAACCATGTTTGCACCTGGACATGCCTGCCTTTTTTCAGACATTCTGGCTTATATGTCCCAGATTACATTTGGATGTCTGTAGTATGCTGCAAGCAGGCAGGACACAAACCCCCCACGGAGCCAGGCAGAGGGTTAAAGGAAAAATACTTTATTTACAGGGAGTTCACAGCACTAATAGAGAAACAGTTCCCCAAAGCTCCTTCACTCTGGGGTTCACAGTTTTAGCAGAGAAACAGTTCTCCCCTCTTCCAGAGTTCTTCACTCTGGGTTCACAGTAGTAGCATGAAACAATTCTCCCCTCCCCCAAAGTTCCTTCACTCTGGGTTTCACAGCATTAGCAGAGAAATAGTTCTCCCCTTCCTCAGTTCCTTCATTCTGGGTTTCACAGCATTTTGCAGAGAAAGCGGAGTTACTTACCTGTAACATGAGTTCTCCAGGGACAGCAGGATAAGTCAGCCACAAGTGGGTGACGTCATCCGACGGAGCCGTAGACGGAAGTACTCTCACTAGCCCAGAAGGCTTTAGCTTTCTGGGCTTGGCTACTAGCCCCACCTCCCGATCCGCCCCTAGCTGGTCAGATTTCCCAAGCCGAGGCAAGAGGAGCTAAGAGGCGGATAGCAGATAGTAAGGATAGGCAAATCCCCGCCGGGGAGGAGGGAGGGAAAGTGTGGCTGACTTATCCTGCTGTCCCTGGAGAACTCATGTTACAGGTAAGTAACTCCGCTTTCTCCCAGGACAAGCAGGATGAGTCAGCCACAAGTGGGGTCTCCCCAGCTATTTGTGTAGCAGCGGGGATAGCCTCTTGGCACTTTTGGACCCAGTGAAGGAGGACACAAAGGGCCGTAGGGTGCAAACAGTGTTTATAATAGGTGAATGCAATCGAAGGTTGCCCAGAAGGGAACCGAAAATCACACAAGGAACGATCATTTCAACACAAGTACTTTGCAACGATTAAGCATAGGTGTGCAAAAACACGTGCACGAAGAGTGCACCAACAGTGTGCAAACAAGATTAATCAAGATTAAGCATAGTTGTGCAAAACAGTGCTCAAAGGTGATAACAGTGCGCAGTGTAATAACAGTGCAAGCAATACGGACAATAAGGTACTAGTCCAAGGCTCAGTTAGGCGAGGCCTTCAAGAGGGGGGTGCAGACAGCACGGCTAGGCCGAAGGCCGCGCCCCCGTGGTCTGCCCTGTCAAGGCAGTAGTGTTTCTGGAAGGTCTGGACAGAGGACCAGGTGGCCGCTTTGCAGATGTCGGGCACTGGGATGTCGCGCAGGTTGGCAATGGAGGCGGCCAACACTCTCAGATGATGCGCCCGGACTCCTGCGGTGGGGCTCATACCCGCAAGGGAGAGACAGAAGGATATGCAAGCGGTTATCCACTTGGACAATGTGCGCCTGGACACGGGAACGCCAGGCCTGTTCGGGTCGTAAGAGACGAAAAGCTGTGACCCTTTGCGTAGTGGTGCAGTCCTGTTGAGGTAACAGCGGAGGGCCCTTACGCAGTCGAGCGTGCGTAGGCGATGCTGATCAGGGTCAGAAAGGGGACCTGGCAGGAAGCTGGGCAGCTCGATGGTCTGGTTAATGTGGAATGCAGTGGCCACCTTAGGCACAAACTTGGGGTGCGTCCTAAGGCAAGCGTGGTCGTGGTGAAGGATGGTGTAAGGCTCGTAGTCCACGAGAGCGTGAAGCTCGCTGATCCTCCTGGCTGACGTAATAGCGATGAGGAACAGAGTTTTCCATGAGGCGAACTTCATGTGCGATGATTGAAGGGGTTCGAAGGGTTCCCGTGTGAGTTGGTTAAGGACAATGTTCAGATCCCAGGAGGGTACGGGTTCCCTGATCGGGGGATGTAGGTTGGCCAAGCCCCTCATGAAGCTCGAAACCAGAGGTAGAGCTGCCACCGATGCGTCGCCAATGCATAGGTGAAACGCTGCGATGGCGGATAGATGTACCTTGATGGATTGTGTCTTCAGGCCCAGCGCGGTGAGGGAAGCGAGGTATTGAAGAAGCTTTGGGACCGGGCACGTAAAGGGGTCAAGCTGATGCGCCGCACACCATACACTGAAACGGCGCCACTTGAGGTTGTAGGATTTTCTAGTGGAAGGGCGCCGTGCTGCCAGGATGATGTCCTGAACCTCTGAGGGTAGATTGAAAGGAGCAAGGGCTATCCTTTCAGCTTCCACGCCGTCAGTGACAGCATCCGCAGGTTGGGATGGAGCATTGTGCCATTGTCTTGTGAGAGGAGGTCCGATCGCTGGGGGAGGCAAAGGGGAGGCTCCAGCGCAAGGCGATGCAGGTATGGGAACCATATCTGTCTGGGCCAGTATGGGACCACAAGGATGACCAGGGCATGGTCTCTGATGATGCGTTGAACAGTCCGTGCAATGAGCGGAGTCAGAGGGAATGCACAGGCCAGGTGCCATTGGTCCCACGTCACATCGAAGGCATCCGCCGCTAGTCTTTGCGGGGATGGTCTCTTTGAGCAGAAGAGGCAGCATTTGGTGTTCTCTTGTGAGGCAAAGAGGTCGATCTGTGGAAGGCCCCACTCCTTGAAGAGAGATGCTGATACCTCCGAGTGGAGGGTCCACTCGTGAGGGCTTAGTTGCCTGCTTAGGCGATCTGCTAGAGTGTTTTCCGCTCCGGGCAGGTAGCAGGCTTGGAGGTTGCATTGGAGCGATAGGGCCAGGCGCCAGGTCAGGAGGGCTTCTTTGCACAGAGACAGAGAGCCTGTGCCTCCCTGTTTGTTTATGTAGAACATGGTTACTTGATTGTCGGTTAGGACCTTGACCACTTTGCCCCGGACTCTGTCTCGGAAGGCGTGGAGGGCTAAACGGACAGCTCTGAGCTTGAGGACGTTGATATGAAGGTTCTTCTCTAGGGTGGCCCAAGAGCCTTGAGTGCGAGCTCCCGCGCAGTGGGCTCCCCACCCGAGTGCTGAGGTGTCCGTAGTCATGGTGATTTGTGGGGGTGTTGCCTGTAGAAGCTTGCCCTTGGATAGATTGGAGGGGTCCGTCCACCAGCGCAGTGCTTTGTCTGTCCTGGAGTCTTTGGGAATCTGAGCGGACAGGGGATGAGAGTGTTGGCACCAGCGACTGAGGAGGTGCCACTGGAGGACCCGCATCCGTAGCCTTGCGAAGGGGAGGACGTGGGTGGTGGCCGCCATATGGCCCAGAAGGTGCAGGATCGCACGAGCAGATGAGTGCGAGGAGTTGAGGACCTTTCGCGCTAGCGCGATGATGGTGCTTATCCTGTTCCATGGCAGGAAGGCTCTTGTCTGAGTGGTGTCTATATGCGCACCGATGAACTCCAGCCTCTGCGTGGGGGAGAAGTGGGACTTCTGGTGGTTGATCAGGAAGCCCAACTCGGAAAGGAGTGAGGTGGCTTTCTTGACTGCTATGTGCAGTTGGCAGCGTGAGGGGGCCGAGAACAGCCAATCGTCCAGGTAGGGGAAGACGCAAACCCCCTGCCTGCGGAGATGGGCAGCAGCCACCGCAACACATTTCGTGAACACTCTGGGAGCAGGGGACAGTCCGAAGGGTAACACTCTGTATTGGTAGTGATTCCCTGCTACTCTGAACCTCAGGAACTTTCTGTGTTGAAGGTGCATGAGGATGTGAGTGTAGGCATCCTGGAGGTCCAGGTCGGCCAGCCAGAGGTTGTATTAAAGTAAGAATGGTGGACAGGGAGTGCATCCTGAACCTCTCCCTGGCGATGCATTTGTTGAGCTTTCTCAGATCGAGGATGGGGCATACGCCTCCAGACGTTTTGGGAACAAGGAAGTATCTGGAGTAAAAGCCTTTGTTGATCTCGTTGCCGGGAACTGGCTCGATCGCTCTGGATGCGAGCAAAGCTTTGATTTCCGCATCCATAGCGTTTGTGTGTTGTGGTTGTGGAATACACTCTGGAGGGGGACGCAGAGGTGGAGCAGCCTTGAAGTTTATGCGGGAGCCGTGTTTGATGATAGAGAGCACCCACTGGTCTGTCGTGATATTTTCCCAGCGGGGTAGGAATGCAGATAGGCGGCCCCCGGTCGGTAGCTGGGATGGAGGTGAGTCAAAAACTCGGATTGTTCTTTGCGGGCGCGGAGGGGGTTTTCTTAGATGCGCGTTCCCGCTGTCGTGGTTTCTGCCTATACGGTGCTGGGTAGTACTGTTGTTTGTAACGGGGCTGCTGCCATCTGTGGTAAGAGTTGTACCACTTGTTCCCAGAAGGTCCATGGGAAGAGGCCTTGCGGCAGGGTTTAGTGCACTCGGACCCTTCTTCCAGCATCTGGAGAGTGGTACAGCGCTCGCGCATATCGTTTACTGTCTCTTTGACTTTGTCACCAAAAAGCGAGTCGCCGGTGCATGGTGCGTCGGCGAGTTTTTCATGGGAGTCAGACTGTAGACCTGAGGCTCTGAGCCAGGCTAGCCGCCTGGCGGAGATGGCGATTCCAGCCACTTTGGAGGATGTCTCGAAGGCGTCGTGCACTGAACGACCCTGGTGCTTGGTGCATTCCTCGAGATCTGTTATGGCAGAAGAGAGGGATGCAGGGAGATCTGCGCCCTTGGAGGCGGCTTTTATGTTGGCCACTAGTGCGTCTTGGTAGATGGCGATTTGAAATAAGTGAGCGGAGATTCTTGCATTCAACATGGAGCCTTGGTAGATCCGCTTTGCGATGTCGTCTAAAAGTTTGTTTTCTTTACCAGGTGGCGCGTTGGCATTAGCGTGTGCGGACTTACTCCGCTTAAGGGCGGATTCCACCACAATGGACTGGTGGGGGAGATGCTGTTTGTCGAACCCTGGTATGGGTTGGACCACGTACCTTGAGTCCATTCTCCAAGGGCAAGGGTGATTGGACGCCGGCGTTACCCATGTTTTTAGGAGGTTATCCTGGAGGAGCTGGTGCACTGGTAAGGCAGGTGCAGCCTTGGGAACGTCCACGAACTTGAGTGCTCCCTGGACTTCATCACTTCGGTCAGCGCCTTGGTGTGAGGAAATCGATAGGGCTGTTAGGACCTTCTTTATGAACTTTGGATAGGTTAGGTCCTCTGGTGGATCTTGAGGCCCTGGGTTGCTGTCCTGGTCCACTAAGGAAGTGGAGTGTGACTGAGAGGAGTCGACTCTGCAGTCTGTGCCATGGGTAGGGGCCTGCGCAGGGTTGTCCGTTGGAGGCAAGCGTGGTTGTGCATGAATAACGACCTGTGCGGCCTGATGCTGGCTGGTAGAATCCCTGTCATTAGCACGTGTTGCACAAGAGCCTTCCTGAGGCACCGAAGGCAGTGTGTGCTGAGAGACCATGCCTGAAATTGTAGAAGTCCATTGCTTCAACATATCATTGAGAAGTACCAGCATGTCAGGGGTTCCTGAGATTGGGGGATCCGAGGTGGTATGTGCATTGTCTGAAGGCAAATGTGCGGTCTGACCTTGGCATGACTCATGTGCTGGTGAATCAGAGAGGTAGAGGGCCGATTCATCTGCGCCACTGAGTGCTGAGCTATTGCCATGTGATTCGTGGCTGTGGTGAGAGGTCCCCGAGTAGGTAGAGCTGTTTCTGCCGCCCTCGTTCGCGTACCTGTATCCTTAGTGCTGAGGTGATGCTGTGGTACGGCCTTGTCTGCGCCGTTTACTGGACCAGTGGTGCATTCTCGCGCTGTGCTTCCGTGCTGCAGCTCTGTTGCGCCGATGCGATCTGTGTCTGCTCCGTGAGCGGCTCCGATCACGAGTGGAGCGTCTGCGCTTTCTGTAGCGCCTCCCTGAGCGGCTCCTGCGCCTGCTGCTGCGCCGGTGGTCCGATGAAGAGCTGTCATAGCTAGAACTGCTGCTACTCTCCGGATCTGCATAGCCGGGTATGCGCCGATGGAGACTGGTAGCAGGGAAGCCGGAAGTCGTCATAGAGCGTGACGGGAGTTCTGGATGTGAAGGAGGAGCTGCTGCCGGCAAAATGGAGGTCTCCAGAGGCACGCACGTGGCTGGGAGAACATCAGCATCACGGTGGGGGATGGAGGCCGTGAGAGGCGCGTCCCCGGCTGGAGCGACAGCGGCATCGTAGAGCTGAGGGGCCGGTAAGGTCACAGCGGCATCGTGGAGTACCTGGTGAGCCGGTAGTGTTACCGTAGTCGCCGGGGACAGGAAGTCTCGTAAGGCATGCCGCCGATATTTCATGGCCCTTGGAGACATGCGGCCGCAGGCGGAGCAATCTTGGATGGCATGATCCTTCCCCAGGCATCGTAGGCATAGGTGATGTGAATCGGAATTTGCCATTTCCTAGAACAGGCGGTGCACTTCTTAAATCCTGTTTTTTTCATGATGAGAGTGAGAGTAAAATAATAAAACGTCTTACTTGGCAAGGCGGAAGACGAAGACTGACCAGCTAGGGGCGGATCGGGAGGTGGGGCTAGTAGCCAAGCCCAGAAGGCTAAAGCCTTCTGGGCTAGTGAGAGTACTTCCGTCTACGGCTCCGTCGGATGACGTCACCCACTTGTGGCTGACTCATCCTGCTTGCCCTGGGAGAAACAGTTCTCCCAAATTTCTTCACTTTGGGTTTGCAGCAGTAGCAGAGAGACAGTTCTCCCTTCCCCCAAAGTTCCTGCACTCTGGGTTTCACAGCATTACTACTCCAAGCCTGCTGACCAATGCATAAACTCCTCAGCTCCTACCTTCCCCGTAGTTACTCCTTAGAAGTAGGTGGTCACTCTGGAACACTTCGAGCTCTTCTCCCCCTCTCTGTCTCTTCCCTCCCAGTTAAAAGGGCCACACCCTTCCAGGTATATTGGCTTCTGGTGCTTAAAGGGGCATGTCTTTAGTCTGGCTGGAGGTATATCAGTATGGGGGATGGGGAGCTTCTTATACACCGCATCACAACGTCCCTTCTAAAATTCCCCCCCACATGAATAGCTCAGAGAAAATTCAAAGATATTTGCGATACTGTACAGCATTCCAAAACTCCAAGAAAATGCACCTGAAGTCCTTCAACAAAAGTGTGATGCTCTTGCCAACAGTGAACTGTGCGACCTTGATATTATTGACTTGTATGACAAACTGAGGATGTTTTTCCAGGCAAATACTGGTGATCCCAGTGCCATAGAATATTGCACTTATTCCTTGGTGAATGTACCCCTTTTGGATGCCTGTGGGGAGAGGTTCTTTTTGCTTAAGAATTAGTCTAGTAGAGTGAGACACAGACATACTAGCACTCTATGTCAGAATAGGGAAAACCGCTCTTTATTATCAGTGTGGTTTACAGATAACAATTTGACTCTAGGGCGGTAACAGAGCTGCCCTGAGTTTACATATAACAGGGAAGATAACGTGGAGTTGAACTGGGGGAACTATGTACATTCAAGCAGTGATAGATGGGGGTAGGTGCAATAATGCACATCTGTAAACTGGATCTAGTACAATTGATTGTTTATAATGCCTTCGGGTATATATTCCCATATTTCTGTAAATGCATATTCTAGAGCTACAGAGTTAGTAGTATTACTGACATGGCTTAATATCTAAGGCTTTACTAGATAAATATTATAGATAAATACACTAAATATATGATAAAGACATGCAGTTAAATCATCTGCTTATCTTTATGCGGCAGCTGGGCTGCTGAATACTGCTCCCAAAGATTTCAGTTTTCTCCAGAACCAAAATGTCTAGTAGAACTTTATGTGCTAATAAATGCAGGGAAACCATCCAGTCAGTTCTCAGTAACCAGTAATTCTAACCAGTTATCTTTAGCTGATTTTCAGCTGCACATGACTGAATAGATTTATGCCTACTATTTATACAATTAGATATACTCCATGGAATTATGTGACAAAAATGTCAAAATTGATTTTGAATGAATGCCAATCACGTCTACCTGCTACTGCTGTACCTGCCAGCCTTCCGTATGGCACTGGGCCATTTTTCCCTCTTCGGGTCTGCTGCCG
This sequence comes from Ichthyophis bannanicus, assembly GCA_033557465.1. Lineage (NCBI taxonomy): Eukaryota > Metazoa > Chordata > Amphibia > Gymnophiona > Ichthyophiidae > Ichthyophis > Ichthyophis bannanicus. The sequence continues at coordinate 934,839,028 of CM066033.1, read as the reverse complement.
CTACTCAAATTATGCATACTTATGAGATTGCATACTTATTATGTGGAAAAGTATGCACATGCATAATCAGATATTTCCTTAGGGTGTAACTGGAATTGTCCAGTTAAATGCACCTTGTTGGTGCTAAAAATCCAAACTGACCAGCTAAATTGTAGGGCCAGCCCGCAAATGACTCCAGAGATTTCTCTCTGTGCTATCTGCAAATTTATGTGCACAAGTTTAACCAGTCAGTGGGGAAAGGTTTCATAGACTTTTAATCAGTTAATATCAAAAGTTAGCCAATAAACCTATTGATATCCCCACACTATTTTAACAAGTCTGGCTAAAGGTTGCTTAAAAACAGAAAAAGGTTTATTCTGAAGCTGTCATATTAATTTTTTTTATAAATGATGGCATGGTAAAAAGACTCTCTATATAGAGAGAAGGGTAAGAAAGGCAATTGACAATTGAATCTTGCATTGTTTTATCTTTTTAGTTTTTAACAAGAGTATCTCCAGGGACAAGCAGGAAGTCAGTCCTCACATATGGGTGACATCGGCACTGACAGAGCCCTCATGGAAGCATCCTCCCAGCTTTCAAAGAAAGCCTTTGGGAGATGCTACCACGTATGCGTGGTTCCCTTCCCGCCCAAAGGTGCCATCTTGCTCAGTCTCCTTTTTTCTGCGGAGCTCTTCAGACGTTTGTCTGACTTGTTCCCGGAAAAAGTTGATTTTTTTTCTGAGTTTCATACTCGCCTCCGATATCGCACCGGTACTCTTCCTGCCACCCAACCTTGCTGTCTTGGTGTTGAATTCAGGTCTCTTTTTGTAGTTTTCATTTTTCCTAATCTCTGGCGTCTTTGTGCCTTTTTTCCCAACTGGGAGCCCGGCCTCACAGGGGTACTTTTTCCCCCATGGATACCAGTGGCTTTAAGAAGTGTGATCGGTATTCAGAAATGATGTTTATTTATTTATTTACGTTCTCTTCTATACCGCGCTATTCAAATCAGTGCGGTTTACATATAACAGAACCATATACAAGGCAGTCGGCTGCATTGTATTTACAATGAACAGGAACTATAAATTGGACATAACTGGGTTAACTATCTACAAAGTATATACACTAGTAACAGTCTGCACCTCTTAATATATCCTTAACAGACACACATGACTGCTGCCTTTGCTGCCTCGGGCCCAACCACAACCCAACAGCATGAGGTCTTTGCAAGAGGATATCCAGCAAGGCCCTCAAGAGTCGCCAGCAGCAGCACAATAAGTTTTTTCCCCGAGTCCCCGGTGCCTCCGAAGGCCAAGGCCTCGTCTAAATAAATTACAAAAAGACAGAGGCACTCTTCATCACTAGGGACACAACATTTAACCCAGTGCAATCAATCAAAATACAACAAAAACATATAACAGTGAGAAAAGAAGTTAAATACCTGGGAGTCATAATAGATCAAAACTTAACCATGCAACCACACATAGCAAAAACAACTGCAAATGCCTACTACAAGATGAAGACAATAAGAAGACTAAAACCATTTCTAGACCATGATCACTTCCGGAACATCTGCCAAGCAATAATCACTCCAATGTTCGACTATTGCAATTCATTATATCAAGGTCTCCCAAAGCAAACTACACTACCATTCCAACTGGTGCAGAATACTGCAGCCCGCCTAATCATGACCACATCACACCAATACTTAATAAATTACACTGGCTTCCAATCCAATCCCGTATTAGATACAAATCAACCTTAATCATATTCAAGATCATTCACCAACTATCAGCATACACCTTACAAGACACTATAACAAGAGACACAAGTACCTGGCCTAGAAGGAATAACAAAAAGAATATGATTACCACACCCCTTGGATACCAAAAGACTTTAGAAAACACCAATTGAAAGAGCACTATCATTCTATGTTCCATCACTTTGGAACTCTCTCCCGGATGACTTGAGGGCAACATCAGACATCAAAGACTTTCGAAACAAATTAAAAACTCACCTCTTCTCAACTTACTACGGAGTTATAACCTAACCACATAAACAACTACATGATCCAAGTTACTGACTGTTGACCCAAAGCAATGGACTAATAAACATAAAATATGATGCTTAAAATTGTAAATAGTTGTCATATCCTCATGACCATATATATACATAGTTCTCAGACTACCTTGCCCCTAGATAAGATACAATTGTTCCTTGTTCTTTGTAGACTATAATACAATACTATTTGCTGTTCAACTGTTCTTTGTAGATTGTAATAATACTGGTTGCTGTTCAACTGTTCTATGTAAAATGTTTGCTACAATGTAAACTGCTCTGATTGAAGGACAAAGTGGTATAGAAAATGTTTAAATAAATAAATAAAAAATAAAGCCTCGACACCTCGGGCGGATCCTTCCAAGTCCGAGCCCCACCGTGAGTCTTCAGAAAGGGGGTCTCCCTCGAGGGCACCCAGGAAGAAGAAGAAACCCTTGAAAGTGGCATCCTTGGACGGTTCCAACTGGCCGGGTGTCCCCCCCCCCCCCCCGGGCCAGGTCCCGCAGTCTGAAATGCTCGTTTGAGGCATCGGAGAAGCAGCAGCCTGCAAAGGTTCCCCAGAAGGATTCGACCTCAGACTGGCCTCGGTCCCCAGACACTATCCTCATCGAGGATTCACCTTCGTGGGAGCCAGCGCCGGGCCCGAGTCCCTCGGTGCCCGCGCTTAAGGCTGCAGAGCTTTCTGGCCTGGAGTCCAGAATGGTGACCCTGGAGCACAGTTTGTCTGCCTTCATGGACCAGCAGTGGGTTCTGTTGTCCGGTACGACTGGTTCATCTGCCCTGACCACCAGGCCCTCAACATCGAAGCTGTCCCCAGAGGCCGAGCCAATCCTTGAGGTCCTTCAGCCTCAAGTCAATCCTCGGCTGAGATCTCGATTCTATTCCCGCTCAATGGGACTGTGATCATCCTCGGCAAGTGTGCCTGGCACCGGCCGTGGAGCATCGAGAGCCCCGAGACCCGTGGAACACCCCTTCTGTGAGTCCTCGACGGACTTCTCTGAATGGGAAACGGAGGATGAGGAATCCCCCGATACCTATTGCCACCACGATGTCCCCTCAGACTCTCCAGTCTCGGAGCCTTGGCGACAGTCCCCAACGGAGGATATGGGCTTCCTTGATTTTGTTAAGGATATGTCTAAGGCCCTGGTGTTCCCTATGGAGTCGGAGGAGGACCCTCGGGTGGATGAGCTGTAAATCCTCCAGTACGAGGCTCCTCCGAGGGAATCGCTCATGGTGCCCATCCCTCCCATCATGGAATGGCTGATGCTCCATATGTGGGAGACACTGGTGTCAGTGCCGGTAGTGAGCAAGTGGCTTGACTCGATGTATCGAGTCCCCCACAGCCCAGGCTTACAGAAATCACAGCTGCCACATAACTCCATGGTGGTGGAGTCAGCCATGCGTCAGCTGAAAAGCCAGAAGATGCACTCCTCGGTGTCCCTCGGTGGGGAGGCCTGCACCTTGGACGTCCTCGGCAGGAAGTGTTACCAGGGCTTGATGCTCATCAGCCACATCCTGGTCTAGAAGCTGTACATGTGTATGTAGCTGAGAGATCTGGCGAAGGAACTCACCGGGTTCTCAGCTGGTCTCTCCGAGGAAGCCCTGCAGTGGTTCAAGAACCTGGCCAAAGCCGTCCGTGAGTGCTCCAAGTTCATGTCTCGGGGCAGTCTATGACGGGATCGAGTCGGCGGCTCGAGTAGTGGCGGCAGGTATCAGTGCACGACACCAAGCTTGGCTACAGTCATCTGACCTTCAGCAGTGGGTTCAGGACAAATTAGTCATGTCCCATGCCAAGGAGAGAACCTCTTTGGCAAACCCATGACTGACAAGGCTGCCGAGCTGGAGACAGAGTTCAGGACGAGGACCAGACTTTCAAAAAAGACCACTGCTCCTCCCCGATGGAAGGGCTCGGGTAAAAAGTCCTTCTACCCAAGGAAAGGAACTGCTTACAGAAACTACCCACTTTTTCAGGCCTCCCCAGCTCCCCAACAGGGTCAGCAGGCCAAGGGACATGGGCATGGCCCTCGTAAGCAGAAGGCTCCAAAACCCCAGGCACCAGCCCTGGCCAAGCCAGGGGAGACTTTCTGACTCCTTGAGCATAGCCTCTCTATCTCAAGACCAGCAGCCCACAGGGGGACATCTGACCCACTATGCCCAGAGGCACTTCGGGTGGTCAGGGAGGTTACCTCCTCTACCTGTCTCAGACACCTCCCCTTTATTTTCCAGAAGAGGCCATCAGGTCTCCCCTACACCGGGACCTTCTACTGAAGGAGTTGGCAGGTCTTTTCAAGGACAAAACAGTAGAACCAGTGCCCCACCATCTCAAGGGCAAGGGGTTCTACTCCAGGTACTTCCTCATGCCAAAAAGAATAGGCATGAGGAAGTACCTGGAGTAGAACCTGCTCAACCTCAACAAATTCCTGGTGAGGGAGAATTTCAAGATGCTGTCCCTTGGAACATTGCTGCCCTACCTCCTCAGACTTGAAGGATGCCTATACGCACATCCTCGTTCACCCCAACCACAGGCAGAACCTGCGGTTCATAGATGGGGGGCAGGAACTATCAGTAAAGGGTGCTCCATTTAGGCTTGGCTTCTACCCCAAGTACCTTCATAAAATGCCTAGCAGTCGCCTCCAGAGGGTCTCTGTCTTCCCATACCTGCACAACTGGCTCATAAAGAGAGTCACAACTTCAGAGGTGCAGCAGGCCACGGCACACACCATCAAGTTTCTGCAGCACTTGGGCTTTGTCTTAAACTACCCCAAGTCTCACCTCCTCCCACCACAATGTCTGGAGTTCATCGAGGCAAAACTGGCCACTCTCCAGTCAAAGGCCTTCTTGCCCAGGGACCGAGCCGACTGCCTCAGGACTCTGAGACAGGATAGAGAAAAGCAGTGGAGGGCAAATACCATGGCCAGGACACTTAGGATAAAACCAGGATCTACAATAAAGTTTTCCTGGTTTTATCCTAAGTGTTCAGGCCGTGGTATTTGCATTCTGCTGCTTTTCTCTTCCTTGTTTTATGCGGAAGGCATCCCTCTCCAGTTCTCCTCTGGGACAGGATATACAGCACCATCCCTCCATGCCTGCTCTGCTCCTTCTGCGCCTTCTCGGGCACATGACATAGGTAGCCCAAATGCCCTCGAGTACAGAGCAGACAGAGCTTAAAGATTCCAAATTACCCCTGCCTTCCAATAGCCAGATTAATATGAATAAAATACAGTCTCTAAAATGCTTGTATGCAAATGCTAGAAGTCTAAAAAATAAGATGGGAGAATATACAGCACTAAATGAGAAGTTAGATATGATTGGTATCTCAGAGATATGGTGTAAGGAGGACAACCAGTGGGACACTATGATACCTGGATATAAACGATATCGTAATGATAGAGCTGATCAAATTGGTAGAGGGGTTGCGCTCTATGTTAGAGAGGGCATTGAGTCACAAAGGATTAAAGTTCTACAGGAAACAAAATCTGCTGTAGAATATCTATGGATTGAAATTGCATGTAAAAAGAAGAAGGTGATGGCAGTGGGGGTGTACTATCGAGCGCCAGGCCAGAATGAACAAATGGATGATGAAATGCTCAAAGAAATCAGGGAAGCTAACAAACGTTACAGAACAGTAATAATAATGGGTGATTTCAATTACCCCGGTATTGACTGGGTCAGTGTCACGGCAGGACATGCTAGGGAGATAAAGTTTCTATATGAAATAAATGACTGCTTCTTGGAACAGCTGGTTCATGAACCAACCAGAGGGGAAGCCTTTTTGTACTTAGTCCTTAGTGCAACACCAGATCTGGTGCAAGAGTTAAGGGTGTTTGGGCCACTTGGCAATAGTGATCATAGCATGATCGCGTTTGATTTAATTAATGGTAATTAATGGTAAAAAAATCTGCATTACTATCTTTTAACTTTCGAAAGGGAGACTATGATAAAATGAGGAAAATAGTTAACAAAAAACTAAAAGGAGCAGTTGCAAAGGTTAAAAGACTTACATCAAGCTTGGGTGTTGTTTAATACTACTAACTTGGAAGCCCAGACCAGCTGTATTCCATGCTTTAAGAAAAGTGGAAGGAAGTCCAAAAAACTGCCAGCATGGTTTAAAGGTGAGGTCAGAGAGGCTGTTGTTGCCAAAAAAGCATCTTTCAGGAAATGGAAAAAAGAGCCAAATGACAAAAACTGCAAACAGCACAAACACTGGCAAGTTAAATGCAAGGCATTGATAAGGTAGGCAAAGAAAGAATTTGAGAAGAAGCTTGCTGTGGAAGCAAAAACACATAAAGACTTTTTCAAGTACATTTGTAGCAAAAAAAACCTGTCAGAGAGTCAGTTGGACCATTAGATGATAGAGGGGTAAAAGGGGCACTAAGAGGGGACAAGGCCATAGCGGAGAGACTGAATAAATTCTTTGTTTCGGTCTTTACTGAGGAAGATGTAGGAATGTTACCCATGACTGAAATGGTATTTAAAGGAGATGCTGCGGAAGAATTGAAAGAAATATCGATACACCGGGAAGACGTATTACAACTATTTGATAAACTGAAGAGTAGCAAATCACCTGGACTGGATGAAAGAACAAAATTACTGAACATGTAGATAGTCATGGCTTAATGGAAGACAGTCAACATGGCTTTAGACATGTTTTTTTGAAGGTGTGAATAAACAGGTAGACAAAGGTGAGTCAGTTGATATAGTGTATCTGGACTTTCAGAAAGCCTCTGACAAGGTCCTTCATCAGAGACTTTTGGCAAAGCTAAAACGTAATGGGATAGGAGGCAGTGTACTATTGTGGATCAGGAATTGGTTAAAAGATAGAAAGCAGAGGGTAGGGCTAAATGGCCAATTTTCCCAATGGAGAAAGGTCAATAGTGGAGTACCCCAGGGACCTGTGCTGGGTCCGCTGCTTTTTGACTTATTCATAAATGATTTGGAATAACGAGTGAGGTTATCAAATTTGCAGATGACACAAAACTATTTAAAGTTGTTAAAACCCAAGAGGATTGTGGAAAATTGCAAGAGGATCTTGATAAATTGGAAGACTGGGCATCCAAATGGCAGATGAAAATTAATGTGGACAAGTGCAAAGTTATGCACCTAGGAAAAAAACCCCCAAACTATTTTTACACAATGAAAAGGTTCCACATTAGGAACCACAACTCAGGAAAAAGATTTAGGCGTCATCATGGATAACATGTTAAAACCCTCCGCCCAGTGTGCAGCGGCGGCCAAGAGAGCAAATAGAATGCTAGGTATCATAAGGAAAGGAATGGAAAATAAAACAAAGAATATTATAATGTCTCTGTATCATACCATTGTGCAACCGCACCTTGAATATTGTGTGCAATTGTGGTCGCTGTATCTTAAAGAGGATATAGCGTTATTAGAAAAAGGTAGAGAAAAGAGCCACCAAAATGGTAAAGGGGATGGAAGGATACCCCTATGAAGAGAGGCTAAAAAGGTTAGGGCTCTTCAACCTGGAAAAGAGAGGGCTGAGGGGAGATATGATAGAGGTCTATAAATTAATGAATGGAGTGGAATGGGTAAACGTAGATTGATTGTTTACATCATCAGAATATAGAAAGACTAGGGGATATGCAATAAAGCTACAGGGTAACCTATTAAAATATTTCTCTTTTTAGTTTTATTCACTCAACTTGTAATCAAACTCTGGAATTTATTACCGGAGGATGTAGTAAAAGCTGTTAGTGTAGCTGGGTTTAAAAAAGGTTTGGACAAGTTCCTGAAGGAAAGGGCCATAAACCATTATTAAAAGAGACCCAGGATATCACTTCTTGACCCAATACAAGCATTGTGGAACCTGTGTCTTTTGGGAAACTGCTGGGTACTTATGACCTAGATTGGCCACTGTTGGAAAAAGGATAGTGGGCTTGATGGACTTTGGTCTGACCCAGTATGGCATATCTTATTTTCTTATGAAATGGTCTGGGGAGGAGGGAGGTTGGGGGTAGAAGGAGAGAGGAGGGAAGGGGGGCAGCACAGGGGAAAATACTGTGTTATTGCATGCCTTATTGGTGGCAAAGCATGGCCTCTCTGTGTCACTGCAGGAACTATACCATCATGAGGTCCTCATGGGTCTGGGTGAGGCAGAGGTCCTGCTGCATCTTCCTGTCATCTGTCAGGAGATGCAGCAGGGCTTTGGTGCTATCACCTGGGCCAAGAACCTCATGACAGGGCACCTGGAGGGCATAAAGGTAGAGATGCATGCTCTGTCAGAGACTGTACAGCAGTTGCTGTCATATGTGTCTGCCTTTATTCCCTCAGCACACGGGGGGGGGGGGGGCTCTAGTTAGGGGGAGATTATTTGTACATATATTCACACTGCTTTTATAAATAAAAATTGCATATTTTGGGGGATAGAAATGTCTTTGTGTGAGATTTTTTATATTCCATACTCACAACACTACAGGGCCTGGGAAAGTGGCAGGAGTACATTGAGGGCCAGATAACACACAGGAGGCACATCTATTTAGAGACCATACACTGTGAATCATTTTGGGGATCTCCACTGTGGCTGCCGACCAGGAACCAGAGACACCAGGTAACATCAACATCACATGCCAGAACCCCCCTTGAGAGTCCAAGTGACTTTCCCACAGTAAAGGCCTACCACTCCCCATGCTGACATGACCATATGCTGCCGGTGCTGGTAGTGTGCAGTCCCAGGCCATCCACTGTGTGGGTAGGCAGTCACCTAGGGAGCGGGGTCTGGGGTGGGGAGGCATACATGGACATCCTCACATCCCCCCATCACCGCCTACCAATATTAACTCCCTTCCACATGGGGGAGGGATGGCTGGGTGGATGTCAGGTCAATGCCCTGGCAATTATTGGCTAGGGTGGACCAGGTAGATGTAGATGGATTGTGTTTGGTCTTGGTCAGCTGCTGTCTTGCTGATTTCTTCTTTCTATGTTCCTATGTGCCACCTAGGCGACAGCCTAGTCCACCGTGTGCCCCAGCTGCCCCCACTACATGTCCCACCTGCAGCCCCCTATAACCCATTTGCACCATCGCCATAGTGGCCTTTCATACTTGGGCACTATGCTGTTGCTGCAAATGGATCGCTACTATCACTTTTCTTGGGCTCCCTGCCTATGTTGTACATTGCTGACGCTGAAATAATTTCACCCTCCTGCAAATGTGCATCTAAGGACAGGTTTTCAGTCCCTGTAATGTTCAGCCCTTAATTTCCCCACGTTAGTGTAGCACAGCGGTTCTCAACCTGTGGGTCACGACCCCCACGGGGGTCACCACAGGATTTAGCGGGGGTCGCCTCGTCTCCGCCAAGTTAAAAAAAAAAATTTAAATGCGCACAAGTTGCTGCCGCTGCCGAGTCTGCTTCTTGGCAGCGGCAAACTCACCGCCTCCATGCAGCATTGTCCCGCCTCCAAAGGAAGTTCTTTACCACTTCCTTTGGAGGTGGGACAGTGATGCACGGAGCCCGTCGAGAGGCAGGAAGGCTCCGCAACAGTTTTACAGGCACAGCCGCGGTTCCGTAAGAGGTAGGGAGCCGCGGCTGCATTAAAAGGGAGGGAGACATGGGGAGAGAGGATAAGGAGGCAGGGAACCTGCAACATGGCTGACATGGACAGGGGGGGGGAGGGGGCTGATATGGATGGATGGAGGGATGGATGGATGGATGGAGGGATGGAGGGAGGAGGGCTGACATGGACAGAGGGAGGGAGGGGGCTGACATGGAGGGAGGGATGGAGGGGGCTGATATGGATGGATGGAGAGAGGGGGCTGACATGGACAGAGGGGGGCTGACATGGAGGGATGGATGGAGGGGGGCTGGCATGGACAAAGGGGAGAGATAGGGGGACATACTGGACAGACAGGGGATAAATGCTGGACAGAGGCGAGAGACGGTGCGGGTTAGGATTATAATGGGCTGATGGGGGAGCTAGCACTGGTAATGGGCAGATGGGAGGGGTTAGGACTGGTAATGGGTTGATTAGGGAAGGCTAGGACTGGGAATGGACTGATCAAGGGGTGTTAGGACTGGGAATGGACTGGTGGGGGGCTAGTATTGGAAATGAGCTGATTGGTGAGGATAGGACTGGAAATGGGCTGATGGGGGGATAGGACTGGTAATGGGCTGATGGGGGGGGAAGGACTGGTAATGGGATGATAAGGGGAGTCAAGCACTGGTAATGGGGTTGAGGGGGGGGGACTAGCACTGGAAATGAGCTGATTAGGGGAGGCTAGGACTGGAAATGGGCTGATGGGGTGGGGTAGGACTGGTAATGGACTGATGGGAGGCTAGCATTGGAAATGAGCTGATGGGGGGGGGCTATAACTGGAAATGAGCTGATTAGTGGAGGCTAGGACTGGTAATGAGCTGATGGGGGGGTAGGACTGGTATTGGGCTGATTAGGGGAGGCTAGCACTGGTAATGAGGTTTGAGGGGGGATTATCACTAGAAGTGAGCTGATTGGGGGGGCTTTGACTGGGAATGGGCTGATTGTGGGGTGGGGAGGATAGAGCTGCTGGCCCTGGAAGAAAACTGGGGGCTAAGGCTACAAATGGGCTGATACGAGGGGATGGGAGAATGGAACTGGGAGTGGATCTGAGAGGGGCTGCCATGGTATTTGTACTAGAAGGGACTGGCCCGTGGGGAAGGAGGGGGACTGGAAGGGAATGGACACCAGTGGCAGTCATGGGAATGCAAGTTGACAGTGGAAGGTACTGGGAGTGAGGACTGGAAAGGGGCTGATACTGGGGAGGGTTACTGGGACTGGAAATAGGCTGATGGAAAGAAGTGAAGAAAATGAAAGAAGAGATAAGAAATGGCAGATGGACCATATAGACCACAGAAAGAGAGCTAAGAGAAGACAGGAAAGCAGAAGCCTCAGATCGGGATCAGAGAATAAATTGGTCAGACAACAAAGGTAGAAAAAATAATTTTATTTCATATTAGTGATTTGACTACAAAATCATCATAATTTTGAAATTAAATATTGTTACTTGTTATTGTGGTTTAAATAAGTAAATTTTATAAATAAAAACATATTGCAAAGGCCTATAATATATTAATAATTCAACAAATGATTACAGCGACAATGCATTAATGATAAAGGAAGAGAGACGAATTTGATTTTATCATTGGGGGTCACCACAAGTTGACCAATGGTAAAAGGGATCACAGTACAAAAAAGGTTGAGAACCACTGGTGTAGCAGGAGCCTCTCCCTGCCCACTGACCCCTTCTCTTCGCCCTCTCTCTACCCTCTGCGGGACTTACCGCGGCCGGTGACATTAACGCGCGTTAGGTAACATAAATGTGCGTTAACGTAGCCGCCTCTACATTACCACAGTTTAGTAAACATACCCCTAAGATTAATTTGTATATTGGTATAAATTTATGTATTGATTGTATTTAGAAAATTCATGAAAACCGACCACTCCATTAAAATAATTCAAAGGCATCCTCTTCCATTCATGTGCAAAAATTGACTTCTCAAATTGTGGGACATAGATGCACAGGGACATTGCATATAGATGTTGTGACCATCGCATGTTGACATCTCCTGCATATTGACAAGAGCACCATACATGTCACTAGAATAAAATGCAATTCTTTCTAATTACCAACCAACTCGCTTGGTGTCCTCTAACAGCCCCTGATACACATAGTAGAACATAGCTTCCCATAAGAACAGAGGAGCTGCTGGCTGTGGTTCCCACAAAGCCAAAAGGTCCATACAGGGATGCAATGGCAAGAGGAATAACTGTGGGGATATATGCAGTGTCCCCCCCCTCCAAGAACTGTAAAACTCAACCCTCTTCTTGAGATACTAGCAGTCAATGAGGATGTACAAGCAACCAATTTTGGAAATGGATCTGCAGGCGTCTATCCTATATGAATATCTCCAGGAATGGGCCATTTTGGATGTAGGGACATTTAAATCCTGTAGCTCCTAGGCCCACCCACTTGCAGTACAATGTGTGCCTTTGAGTCAATACTGACTTCTGGTGATCCAGCAACTCCTGGGTTTTCTTGGCAGTGTGACCGGAAGTAGTTTGCCAGGCCTTTCTTCTGCGGCAATGGAGGGTGAAGCGACCTGACCAAGGCCACAAAAAGTGCTAGTGAGAATAGAACCCTGGTCTCTTGGTTGCCGAGCCAGTGCTCTAACCACCAGGCTACTCCAGTCCCACCCACTTACATGACCTTAAAGGCAAAGCTGCACATCGGAAAACCCAGTTTTAGAATGCCTTCATGGAGTGTTTGCTAGTAATCAAGAGCTGTCGCCCCTAAAGCCAGAAAATTCTCCCACAAAAATAACTTTTGTCCAGGGGAGGTGGAGATGCTGATCAATGAGGTTCTAGCAAAACATCATTTTTTGTTTGGTCCTGTGAGTGCACAGATTATTGCTCACTACAAGCAGCATCTATGGCACAGCATATGTATAAAGGTCAATGCCATATGTTCACAGAAACAGGGACCACTGAGGACATGAAGCACAAGTGGAGAGACATGAGATGCTGGGCAAAGCGCAAGGCAAGGGCAACAGCTGCAGACAGGAAGCCACCAGCCCTCACTGAATTGGAGCAACATGTTCTGGCCATGATGGATGGGGAGGTCTTGAGAGGGGTCGGTGATCTCGACAATTCCAGGACGCCCCATTCCCAAAGTGGGTGCTGCACATCTGAAAGACACATACCTGTCAGAATTGCTTGCATGCATATGCAGTGATATATATGCACTGGTAGTAACTCTCTCCCCTGTGCACAGCCACTTTACATATTGGTCTATAGCAGTGACAGTGTTTCACATTGGTCCCTGCACTCTCTCACACATATCACAGCTCTACCTGCTACATAGCATGTTCTGCTGTGTCCTGCAATACAGGGGAAACCAGCTCCTTGTAAAACATGAAATAGCCTGGACAGTCACAGTGGATCTGGAAGCATGTAGGCATGGGGCTAGATGGTGGGGGCATTACAGTGCCTGGAGCCATGTCTGGGTAGAGCAGGCTAGATGACATTGCAGTAGTTGGCATGCACAGGGTTAGCAGGTGAAATCTTCCTTTCCCCTCCCGCTCCCTCCAAACTTTATAGGCTATGTCGCTCACACATCTGTGGCACTTTCTCACAAACCCTGGCTGTAGTCCTTTACCTGTCCCTAACCTTCCTCTGCACTCAGGGATTGTTGAAATGGCAAGACAGCTGTACTATGACAGTACTTGCATAGATGGCATAGGGAGATGACAGGATAGGTGCATTACTGTCAGTCACTATTTAAAGTGTATCTATCATTACTGTCAGTCACTATTTAAAGTGTATCTATCCCTTGCTCAATACCTGCAGGTACTGAGGATACCAGTAATGCTGAAGATGGCACCAGGGCTGAAGACAACCATCTTGGCATCAGGGTCATCCCAGAAACACAGACAGCCATTGCAGCAGAGTTCATGGTCACCTAAGAGACATCAGAGAAATAGCCATCCAGAGATGAAATGGAGGCAAGCAAATCCAGAGGCGGCGAGGTGAGAAACCTGGAGAAGAAGATGGAGGAAGAGGAACACATGAGTGATGATGCCATGCAACTACCACCACCTTCCCCATTCCACAATAGAAACCCACCTGCTGAGGAGTCACAGTCTGTGCTGGGGGAGGGTAGACATGCCACCAGCCAGTAGAGCCAACAATTAATGCGCTGTAGGGAAAGGTTGTTGCAGCAGAATGCCGAGTTTTTCCAGATACAGTGGGGGGCAGCTCAACATCATGAGGTAGTCCCTTGAGGTGCAAAGGGAACATACAGAGGAAATGTGAGGAGTCCACCAGGACCTGAGACGTTGAGCCAAAAGAGGTCCTAATGTGACAGCCAGTGACCAGGAATGCTAGGGCTGTGGTTATCTTCAGGTGCATGGGAATGGGCTGGCCACTCTGTGTGACCAAGTAGAGGAGGGGATCCTGCTGCAGATGGCACTAGTTTATAGCCACCTTATCAAATCTGAACCAGGTCAGACACTAGTCACCTGTGAGGTCCAGATATTGGAGCCTGGCCTGGTACACCCTCTGCTGGTGGAGCTCTCGTCTCTCCCTCCTTTGCTCCTGATAGGCCATCTCCTGCATTCCAGGCATCCACCTCCATTTCCATGAAAAAGTATTTCCTGATGTTCCTTTTAAGTTTACCTCTTTGCAGCTTCATTTTATGTCCTCTTGTTCTACAGCTTCCACAACTCTGAAAAAGATTTGTTCATTCATTAAGGAGCATGTTCACTAAAATGTGGCAGTGCGCTGCATGATTAAGCCCTAAAACGTAGAGCAGGGTTGGCATCAGGCCCACACTAAGATATGGAGGCATGTTTGGCATGTCCTCATGTAATTAATGTGGTTCCATGCCAACTCCCTGCTAAGCAGTTTGCAGCAATTAACATGGGTGCACTTAACGCCACACACTATGGTGGCAGTAAGTGAACTCATGCTAAGTGCAACTTTGCCAGTTAGGATGCATTGAAATGTCCATACTGAATGCAATGTGTAAGCTCTGCCTCTGAACTGCCCAGTCTGCACCAACCCACACTAAGCAGTTAGTGTGGGATTTTTAGCCGCATTTTTGGCACATGGTAATGGTTACTGCAGCACACTTGGCACACTTGGAGTGGAGGAGTGGCCTAGTGGTTGGGGTAAGGTACTTCAGGCCAGAAGGTCAGGGGTTCAAATCCCACTAGAGGACAGCAACCTTGGGCCGGAAGGACTGGGGATTCTAGTCCCACAGGTGCTCCTTGTGGTCTTGGGCAAGCCACTTAACCCTCCATAGCCCATGTTCCCTGTAAAATAGTTATCTCCAAGTTATAATGCCCTGTTCAATGTAATGCTAAACCCCACGCTAACCATTACTGCACTTTAGTACACATGCCCCTAAATATTTAAACATCTGTAACTTATCTCCCCTGTTCCTCCTCTCCTCTAGAGTATACATATTTAGGTTTTCAGGTCTCTTCTCATATGTCTTCTGGCGCAGGCTCCATACCATTTTAGCTGCCTTCCTCTGAACAGTTTTAAGTCTTTTTATATCGTTTTCAAGGTACAGTCTCCAAAAACTGAACACAATACTCCAAGTGAGGCCTCACCAACGACTTGTACAGGGGCATTAATATCCTATTAATATCCTATTAATGCCTATGCAAACTATTAAATCACCAAACAGCAAAATAATCTGGGAAAATGGCCCTGGGTAATAAAGTAAATTGGCGAACGTTTACATTCCATTATATTTGTTGCAATCCTAAAATGCTGTTCTGTTGGACATTCCCTCCAATAATGAGCACAGGCTGATCGCTACAAGGAATCATATGGCAAGAGGTATGGCTCTATGGCTCCTCAGTTGTGGAAAAAAATGCCAAAAGATCTAAGGAGCTATCTATCTCACATTATGCAAAGTATTTAAAACTGGTTATTTAATCAATGGTTGGAACAAATGAATTTGAAATAAATATCTGGCAGCCATTAGCTATTCATATTAGTTATTAATGCTGCTTTGAATTAAGAAAATGAATCTGAAATAATTATATAATAGGCAGAATTTCTACAGTACATTAGATATAAGAACCTCATGTACGTCCTAAGGATACAGTTATATTAGATAAATTTGTTATTTTTATTGCATAATTGTTTGAAATGTTTGAATGTAAACCGCCTCAGACTCCTATGGAGACAGAAGTGGGTTATAAATGCCCGATTACATTAAATTAAATGTGGTTAGAGCAGGGAGACTTAAATGCAAAGCAGTCTTTGTTAATATAACAAGACCTGTTCTCAATGTACTGCACTACCAGAAGAACCGTAGTTGTGACCCAGTAATTGCATGACACAGCATACAAAATAATTATGATGAAAAGCTGTAAATCCAGTCCACTCGTGCTTTATACTTTTAACTGAATGTTAATTAATGTACTTTCTGAAGAGACTTGTATTGCTGTTTTTAAACTAAATGATCTAGCAAAAGGTTAAGTTGTGAAAGTAATTTAAGGCCCAGAATATATCTTTTGATACCAATGCTAGTGAAATTCTCTTTTTAGTTATGTTTTAACATTAATGTGAGGGAGACCATGTTGTCCCAGTCCCTTACTAATAGGATTTATATCCTCACAGGCTCATATCTATCAGGTCGGCAAGGAGGTAGGTGTGTGTTAAAGCCCATACACTCTCCAGCTGCTGCACCCTTTCTCCTTAAACAGTCCATAATCCAAAGTCAGGATCCCTAGAGCTGCAGGAGACACCATGAGGAGTCATCAGATTGAAATTCTAGGAAAACTCCTATTGGAGAGGGAACCTATCCTTAGGGGTATGTTTACTAAACCGTCTTAATGTGCGCTCTGCCACATTATCGCGCGATAAGGTACATTATCGCGCAATTATGGCGCTTTATCGGGCGCAGAGATACCTTAGCGTGCGATAACGCACGCAGCGGCGCAAATGAGCGGTGAGGGTGGAGAAAGGCTCCCGGAGGGCGGAGTAAGGCTCCCCAGGGGCGGAGAGAGAGGGTCAATGGGCAGAGAGTGGGAGGGGAGAGGCTCCCTGCACATTAACGCTGTGAAATTCGAGGCTGAAAACTAACACCAGTGAAACCCTGGCGTTAAGAGCTGATTTAAAGGGAAAAGAAACCATTTCCGTCAGCAATGTACAGCAAAACCAGGGAAATCTACAAAAAGTGATAAGTGTGATACATGTGCACGGAACAAAAGGGCAAATAAACAGTGAAAATAACCAGCAGAAAATGTAATAAAAACATAACCACGCTGGCCAGTAGTGATTTTAACGGGAAACATCAAAAAACACTCCCGAGAAAGCTACAAAAAAAAGATATGAAATTCTGGAAGGGTCTATGCTCCGTCCCCTTACAAGGTGAATGAGCCCACAGTGAAATTGCGCTGAGCAGGGTTCTCCCTCTCCATTGGGCAGATTTCCTATGGCATGCACATGTTCTGCAACAGCAGGGCGGGCATGTCGGAACGGGCAACTGGACAGATGCTTGAAAAGGGGATACAGAGGGCTACAGGCGGCACATGCTATGGTGCAACTGGGCCACAGTGCGGACTAGGGTGATGCCTAGGTGGCCCATAGGAATGCTGAAACAGTAGTGCAGCCAGACAACAACTGATGAGGGCCCAACATGGGCACGAGTGTGCTTCCCACAGTGTCACAGGGGATAGTACCCAGCAGTTACCCCCAAGGGCACAGAACATTGGCAGGCGGTGCTGGGGGGAAGCGTGGACGCCTATGCAGGCACCCCTACCCCAGAACCCGCACCATAGGCAGCCGCCTACCCGCACACTGGATGGCCTGAGACTGCGCTCCACCAGCACCACCAGCAGAAGGGTACTTCAGCAGGGTGGCAGAGGGGTACTGTTGGTGGAGGGGGCAGTGGCAGCTGCCCAGAGCAGACCGTGGCCTAGCACTGTGTAGGTAGGTGCCATGCACTGCAACAGACAGGCCCTGTCTGACAAACAGTCATAGTATCCCCAGGGAATGCACTGTCTCTGTGGCAACACGGTGGTGCAGTGCACACAGCCAGTGTGTTCAGGAGCAGAAGGTCACAGGTTCAAGTCCCAGCTGTGGTTCAAGCCAACCCAGCCTCCATATTTTACCCACTACTAAAACGTTCTAATACAGACAGAACCTTTATTGCAGATGACGTAAACATGCCCAAAACACATACATTTTACCCTATAGAGCACAGACACCATAAATATGCGCAATACCTAGAGCAGTCTCTCCCAAATGCAGTCCTAGAGGGCCAAACACCATTCAGGTTCCATGCTGCCTCTAATAAATATGGCTGTGCTGCATTTCTATGCACCGCCCCCATGGTATGCAGATGTATCTCATGCATATTCATTAGGGACAGCATGAAAACCCGAACAGTGTTTGGCCCTCCAGGACTGGAGTTGGGAACCTCTGCCCTAGAGCAGCGGCCAACAGGGGCAGACACACCCGCACCCACAGGCTCCATTATCCGAAGCCTTCTGGAGAGGCAGGATGTTGGGCCCTGCGTGCATCTCCCAATAGTAGTAACTTGCATACCTTAGCAATGCCACCCTAAACCTACCACCAGCAGAAGGGTGGCAGTATTTCATCCCCACGGTTGTCTTATGGTGAGCCATGCTGAATTCAAGGGGGTGGCTGTCTTCACCCCCCTGCAGTCCAAACCCACATTACTAGCATTGGACTTAGTAAACAATGCCACAAAATGACCTTAACTTTGATTTGCTTTCCATTACGGACACCCTGTGGATGGGTCCTAACAAGGGCAATGCTTTCCTGCTAGTCACTTCAGCCTTCGATGTGGTTTAAATCTCTAAAGCATTTAGGTTCTGCAAAGGCTATTGCATGGTTTGAATCTTTTTTGTCGGACCAGTACCAAGAAATATGAACTGGCCATGACTATTCAAACCGGAAATTGTTTTGTGCAGCATCGCCCAGGGTTCTGCTCAGTCACCAGTGTTGTTCAGCATCTGTTTCCATCCTCCTGTTAAACGTCTTACTAACTTTGTTATTGTGCATCACTGCTATGCAGACGGTGTATCACTGCTGTTCCCTTAGAGCAGATTAAACGCAGAAACCACTTTGGTTTCAAAAGATTCTCAAGGACAGGAGAGATTGGCAGGAGTCTAATAAATTAGTTTTTTAATTTAGCAAAGACAGAGTTTCTGTGGATTACGTGATCTCTGAATTCCAATGTCCCTTCATACACTGTGACTGATGACACCAGTTTTCCATTATTTTTTTTAGATAAAAGCGCTTTTGTTAATTCGGCATTGCCTAGGGCTCCTCAGATCAAAGGCAGTGTTTAGAATCTTTAAGATTTTGAAGGGGGTTGGGTTTCACACCTACTTTAAACATGTTCTTCCACAATATACCCCCTCTCACACTTTAAAATCCTCTAACAGGGTTCTGCTGTCAGTTCTGTCTCTTAAACTGGCTCATTTGATTGATACTCATACGATGTCTTTTTCTGTTGCTGGCCCTGTTCAGTGGAATGGCTGACATTTAGAATTCCGACAACTTGATTCCCATTGCATTTTGGAAAAAGCTGAAAGCATACTGTTTCTGTCGCGCACATTTGCCGACACAAAGGATTTGATCCATTTTTGAATTGTTTAGGTTATAGGATTGTTTTTATTGATTTTGGTCAATCTAGATTTTTATGTAATGCTATTGTTTATATTATGTTTATATTTTGAGTTTTTGGTTCCTGTTTTCTGTAGTTTGCCATTTTACACTGTAACCCACTAGCAGGTAGATAATTTAGAATTGGTGAGAGACAGATAAATAAAATGATGGCGATGATGATAATGCTTGCAGATGTGAATAGTATGATTTTTTTTCCCAGCATGGTGCATAAATCTTAATCCTACAGACCCTGAAGCTATTCTTTTTCTCCAATGAAGAACCCTAAGTACTACAGAAAGCTAGCCAATACCCTTCAGCACCCGAATGTCTCTCTTCATAGTAGCTGAAAAAGCAAGGGACTTTTAAGAACAGTTAAGCATTATGCATACACATTTTATAGCAGGCATGCAGAGTTTATAGGGACAGAGTGGAAGAATCCACATTTGAACAGGGTATAAAGAAGCATTTTCTTTTTACCTTTTTTTAAGATTGGGTGGCAATAATGAGAGTCAAGCAGGCCTCTGAGGAACAGACAGCAACATCAAATTGTCGTCGAAGTCTCCAGGAGCATTGTCCACGTGCTCAGCATGCATATAAAAATATGGGATTCGCTGGGCACTCCATTCTCATCACAGGAGCTCTAATTATAAATAGCACACAGTTCTGACCGGAATTACACATTTCCACTGAAGTGACACATTGCTTAATTTGAACTAGTAATTTAATAAGGTTAAGTGAGTCTGTAGACTTCACTAAATATTTACCTTTTTTACACTGTCCTATAGTGACGCAGATTACACCGATGCACTGTAGTTATGACAACTGCACATCTCATTGTGGTTATTATAACAACTTCACATATCTGTAAGACAAAAGGATATCTAGCTGGTGAGAGGAATATAACTGGCTCGTTAAAGGAGGTGCTCTAGAGTACTTACCTGTAAATTGTGAAATTATCCCATTGTTAGTTCTGGGCGAGCTCTGTAAGAAGAAGAATTGACTCTAAAACACCAACTCTAGCTTTTCTCAGGGAAGTTGCTTTTGTGGCACTTCATGTTGTCCGCTGACAAGCGTAAATCGATACCTACCTGATACTGCCTTGCAGCTGCTGGGAAAGAAGGGTTCCCATGTAAATACATTTTCACCACACGATCAGAAGGTGAGCTTTATCTCACACAGCACAATTGTAAAATGTGGAATGGGCACAATAGCGAGAAGCAGGAACTGTATTGTGTTTACCTGCATAATTTATTGAGATTAGCAATTTATACACTCCAATCTCATGTTGCTACCTCCGAGATATCCTTTATTTGTGCTGGCACTATTCTTTGGTGCATCTCCCCCCCCCCCCCACCCCCTCCAAGTGACGAGCAGCAAACTATAGGTCATTAGCCCTAATAATGTTATTCCTTAGCCTACCCAGTCTGATAAGTGGAATCACAAGTGCCCTCACTCCTGTGTGTACAGTTAAAAGAGTTAGGGATGGTTTGCAATAGTTTGGAAATAGTGTACATTTCATGGAGGACATCATCTTTCCGTTAAAATAAAATTCTCTAATTCCTCCACAGAACAGTATTCACTTAAGAGGAACTGAAATGTTATCTGGGTCTCATAATTCTGATCTAAGTTAGGCCTGATTATAGTGTCTTTAAACTCACTTGTAGGTGCCTTTTTCTTTATTACAAAAAAAAGAAAGTTGTGCCTCAATGAATTCACTCAAGACTCCCTTTGCTGTAAAAAAAAAGGGGCCTTGTTTCCAATTTACAAAAATATAACTCATCTTGGGGAGAGACATGACTTAAATGCTAATTTTCCAAGTACCTAACTTGCCATAGCATTCCTGAATGAACTAGCCAGCCATAGTACAGTTAATTAGTTTGACAGAAATCCAGCTAAAAGTTCTGGTTGTTTTATTGTACAGTTTTTCTTCTTCATGCTTAGCAGAGTTTTTTCACAAGTGAAAAACAATTAAAAATTGTTCATGCCTGGATGATGGCCTGCACATGTAATTTCAGACGGATTTGACTATCTCCCCACCGTTGACTTGATTTTATTGTTTTCCAATCATGAGAGAAAACATGGTGGTTTTGCCATTGATATTTTAGATATAGGGCCTGTGCAATCAGCACATACCCTCACTGTACAGCTACAAGAAACAAATTTAACTGAATAAAGCATGTGCTAGTGTTAAGAACTTGGGCTTTGATGTGATGCAAAATCTTGACTTGTAGTTTTACACAATATCAGCAGCTATGTTAACATAGTAAATGGCGGCAGATAAAGACCAGCATGGTCCATCTGGTCTGCCAGTAAGGTGGCTGGAATTGTACCTGCCACTCTGTGCAGCATATCCTCCTCTATGCCTTTGTTTAGGGTTGTGCCTATTGCTCTGTGCAGGTTACCCACCTCTATTTTTAAGCTATTTAAGTTTGCTTTAATAACATCTTCTTGCCATTTAAGGATTCTCTGTGTCTCTCCCATGCCTTTTTGAATTCCATTATTGTTGCTTCCACCATCTTCATCGGGAGCAAATTCCAGGCATCCTTCTAAGAAAAAGTATTCCTGACCTTGCTTTTAAGTTTAAATCCATGCAGTTTCATTTCATATCCTCTAGTTCTACAGATTCCCTGTCTTTGAAAAAGTCATGTTTTTTCATTAATTCCCTTTAAGTATTTTAAGCATCTGTGTAATTATCTTCCCTCGTCTCCTCTAGTGTATTCATATTAAGGTCTTCAAGTCTCTTCTCACGCGCCTTCTGGCACAAGCCTCATGTGATTTTGCTCACCTTCCTTTGAACCGTCTCAAGTCTTTATATATTGCTTGCGAAGTGCGTGGCTTCTGTGATAAGAGTATTTGCAGCAGCCTCTGAGATCTAAGATTTGAGAGTTCTGTTTCTGTCTGCTCTCCGTCTACTGAATGCCTGGGCTGCAAGCCTGACTTGAAGATCCGCAGTTCACCTGTTGTGGACACATAAGATTCACAGATGCTATGGAGATCGGTTTGCTTGTCTGGTGTCAGTGAGTCATTCCCACTATGGCTACTGTGTTAATCCAGACGGATACACAGAAATTAAGATCGCCAAACAAGATGTAGGTGTAATATTTTTATTGAACTAATTTAACATGTTACTAAATTTTCAGAGTTACACTTATCCCTTCATTGAATTATTTATTTAGCTTTGCTCTGATTAAGGGAATATAATCTCAAATGCCGTCAAAATCCAGAAAATTAGTCCAGTACAAAAGGTTATCACCATTTGCTGACCTTTATTTCTACAGTTATTGAACAATCCAGATGCATTATTAAAAACGGGATATTGAGGATGAACAAAGTCACCCACATATCCCTATAGTGCTATCTTAGGGACATACGGTATTGTATTGTACAATGAAGGCTGCAAAGAACAGCTTGTTATAATAAGACTTTCTCTTGCCTTTAGTTTGGAAGTAAAGCCGTCACTCTGGAAATATCAAACTCAGGTTACTGGGAATTTGCAGCAAGAAAACTCATTAGTTGGGTTTTTAGAAGGCACAGCAGGTAGACCAAGCTAGCAGATTTGCAAAGTACACAATTAGCAGAAAATGATGGTGCCTTCTCCCAGTGCAATCAATCAGACATTGAATGATCCACTTAGAGAAACCTGGCCACATTTATTTATTTTGATTTTAAATTATGCTTTTCTTGTGGTCTCACAGCAGACAACAGTGAAACAGGATATATAATACTTATCCTAAATAGATTACATAAAAACATCTGGTCCCCGGAGTTACCTGTAGAGAATGCAAGACAGACCTAGCTATGTGAATGCCTATTTCAGCTAGCACTTCTAGTTATTACAGAGCTTGCAGCCTGACAGACAAACTCAGCTGTTTGATTGATTCTACCATCACAGCTTAATCCAAATAGCTACCATTACTAGGAAGTAGCTATCATTACTAGCCCGCCTGGCCTGCCAGACAGACCTGGCTATGTAATTACCTGTGTTTCTGCTATATGACATCTAGTTATTACAGAACTTGCAGCCCAGCAGGCAAGCCCTACTGCCAGTCCCTTCTACTATCAAAGCCGGCCAGAAATAGCTGGCCATGTGGTTTCCTTTCTTTCCACTAGACCTTGTAACATTTGCCGTTCATTCTGGAAGAAGTGGCACTCACTACATCAGGGAAATGGGAACTCCGAATTCTTAGACAGACCCTGATAGGTAGCGCTTTCTGCTCTCTCTGCTTGTAACAACAAAGGATCCTATGTGGCACATTTACTAAAGTCTGCTAAGCAGGTAACGCATATTTTAGCAGGCGGTAAAAGCCTATGGGGAAAAGTAATGTGCGGGCAGGACAGCAACCATAAGCACATAAAATATGCCATACTAGCTCAAACCAAAGGTCCACTGAACCCAGGATCCTGCTTCTAACAGTAGCCAATCTGGGTCACAAGTACCTGTTAGGTTCCCAAAAGGTAGAAAGACTCCATGTTGCTTATCCCAGGGGTAAGCAGGAGATTTCCCCAGTCAAATTTAATAATGGTTTATGGACTTTTCAAGGAACTTGTCCGAACCTCTTTTAAATTCAGCTATACTTTTACTACATCCTCTGGCAACAATTTCCAGAGTTTGATTACGCATTGAGTGAGAAAATACGTTCTTGGATTAGTCTTAAGTGCGGTACATTATAGCTTCGTTGCGTGTCCCCTTTGTTCTTTACAATGGTTTCTACCATTTTGCACGGCACTAATGTCAGGCTCACCGGTCTGTAGTTTCCCAGATCACCCTTGGAACCCTTTTTAAAAATCTGCATTATATTGGCCAAACCGGCGTTATGCTAAAAAGCATGTTGATTGTTCATCGCGTGAAGATGCAGGGAATGGGTAGAGGGTGGGCGGAATGTGGCCACGGAGAGATCACTGCAGTTAGTGCAGGGTTACATATTGCACGCTGTCAATGTGTCAATCAGCACGAGTCACCTGGTGATACATTTATAGGTGGCGCTAGGTGATGCAACCACATTAACTGCACTGCACCCTAGAGTCTGCATCCATGTAGTAACTGCTGAAAGCATGCTGGCGATGCCCCAGACAGTTACTACGGAGGCTTTGCATTTAATGCATTCTAGTTTTCATGCTAAATACACGTTAAGTGCAAAACCCTAATGGGATTTAGTAAAAGGACCTCCTATGTGTTTATCCCATGCCCCTTAAACTATAGGCATCGGAAAGGGAAATGCCACACGGGCCTTGGCCCCACCAAAACGTCCCTGGTGCGGTTGTGACCTTCCCCTACTTCTGTCTATGGGGATCCGATCTCCCGCGAGCAGAAGTAGGGAAGGCTGTGACCCCCAGGCTGTCCACAGGGATCACATCAGAAGAGTGCTGCGATTGCCAGCCTTCCCCTCCTGTCTGCCTGTAGGAGATCAGATCCCCATGGGCAGAAAGGAGGGGAAAGACGGCAATCGCAGCCTCATGTGGTTTGGCAGGCCTAGGAGCAGAGCCTGGCCCCTCCAAAGCAAATGGCATTCTGCCACCGCCCCCCCCCCCCTTCAACTAGTTACTGTTTTAGCCACCATCATCTACCACACTTTCATCATCCTCAGTATGAAAACATATTGCCTGGTGTTACCTCTCAGCCTATCTGTTCAGAGCCTCAGATCATCACTCCTGAAATTTACTCTTGCCATCTTCAATTTAGATTCTTCGAAGACCAATACTTAAGCCAGCATCCCCTTGTGTCTAACTACCAAGTTTTGTAATAATCCCCAGAGCCACCAAGCTTAGTGTGGCTGTTGTAAAAAAGCCAGCCTTCTCTCGTTAACTGCAGTTTAGATTTTAACCATGATAAATCTATGCAGGTCACCTCGCCTTCTTGTATGCCCAATGCTATTGTACCACTGCTATTTAGGGTTGTAATTACCATTTCAGTACCTTCTTCAATGTTCACTACTGTTATGGTTTATTACCTGCTGATGTGTGCAGGTTGCCCAGTACTTGTTTTATGTGCGTTGGTTTGAATATTAGTATTGAGGGATTGGTGGGTTTTATGATGAGGTTTAATGATGGGGTTTATATTACACTACTGGTGCCATTTTGAGATATTGGAGCCGAGGCAGAAGTGGAGGAGGATCATTCCTGCCCGATTCACCACTAAGATCACCAGGGAACCTCTGGGTAAGACCCAGTGAGCTTGGGAGGAAGGTTCAGAATAGCAGCCTGTTGGGAGGGGGCCAATTGGGGGTGCAGAATCTTGGAGGGTGGCCTTATGTGTTGGGTTGCTGTCTGGAATGGGGTGGTTCTGAAGAAGGGGGTGCACAAGAGGGTTCAGATCAGGGCACTGATCGTGAGGGAGAGGGGGAGTTGCGGGGCCTCTGATCAGGGGGAGGGTGTGTGCAAGACTGGGGGGGCTGGAATGCTGCAGCTGCTTGTTCCTTCCTTTGGTTTTGGTTGCCAGGCCCACCTTCCTGCAGGCAATGTCAGTGAATGCGGGCCATTTGGTAAGTGTCTGTCCTGTATGTTATATGCAGGGCAGATGATGAACATGCCCCCTGAATTTACTACCCAGGCTTTGCACTAGCCATGTGTTAATTTTTACTCAAATGCACAGTAAGTGCAAAAACTTATTACATTTTAGTATAAGGACCCCCTTGTTTTTTAAATATATTGTTCTAGAGCAGGGCCGGTCTGTCTGTTACGCAACCTAGGCAATTGCCTTGAAAGGCACAATTGTAGGGGTGGCAAATGCAGCAGAAAGCAGCCAACCTAGCTGCTGCAGAACCACTCCCCCGCCCCATCCCCTGCTTAGCAATCTGCTGTTCAGCGATCTCCCACTGAACCATCGCTCTCCCCTTCAATCTATTCACAATTCTGCTGCACATCTTGTGTGTGTTAATACTGGCGGAATGCATGTAACCTCTTTTCTCATGTCACTTCATTGACTCCCTAGTCATTTCTGTATGCAGTTTAAACTTCTCTTACAAGTGCATTAGAAACAGAAAAATGACGACAGAAAAAGACCACATGGCCTATCTAGTCTGTCCTTCCATATCAACAACTACAACAGTCCCCTTTTTTCCTTTAGAGATCCTCTGTTTGTCACATGTTTTTTTGACTTCAGATACTGTCTTCATCTCCACCACCTCCACTGGGAGAACCACCACTCTTTCCGTAAAGAAATATTTCCGCATATCAATCCTGAATCTGTCCCCTTTCACCCTCATCCCATGTTCCCTAATAGCAGAACTTGCTTTCAATTGAAAGAGGCTCTCCCCCTGTGCATTTATGCCATGGAGGTATTTAAATATCTCAATCATATCACCTCTATTCTGCCTTTCCTCTAAGCTGTACCTAGTAGCCACCCTTTGTACTGACTCCATCCTGTTTATATCTTTTTCAAACAATACTCCAAATGAGGTCTCACCAAAGACTTATACAGAGGCACTATCACCTCCTTTTTTCTGCTGGCCATTCCTCTCACTATGCACCCAAGCATCCTTCTAGCTTTTGCCATCACCTTTTCTACCTGTTTAGCTACTTTAAGATCATCAGACACAACCACACCGAGTTCCCGCTCTTCTTTAGTGGACAAAAGTACTTCACCCCCTATACCATATTGCTCCCTTGGATTGCTGCAGCCCAAATGCATGACCTTGCATTTTTTAACATTAAATCCCACCTGCCAAATTCTAGACCATTCTTCAAGCTTAGCTAGATCCCAAATCATGTTATCTACACCTTCTTGGGTGTCTACTCTATTGCAGATTTTGGTATCATCCGCAAAGAGGCAAACCTTACCCGACAGCCCTTCCGCTATATCACTAACAAAGATGTTAAAAAGAATCAGACCAAGGACAGATCCCTGGGGCACATCACTGATAACATCCTTCTCCTCAGAGTGAGCTCCATTTACCTGTACTCTTTGTCGCCTCCCACCCAACCAATTTCTAAACCAAGCAGTAACTTTGGGGTCCATCCCTAGGGTGCTCAGTTTGTTTATGTCAAAGGCTTTACTGAAATCTAAATACACCACATCTAGGGCTCTTCCTCAGCTGCTAGAACGTCCCCAAGTTCCCTCAGTATTCTAGGGTGTATCCCATTCACTATATAGATCCTCAAGGTCTGCCTAAGGCACCAACACTATGAACCAAGTCTGGGGCTGGCTTTGCTCTTATCTGTGCCCTTCTCTTCCACCGCCAACTACAGACTCTGTTCCATCCATCTTTTCAGACTGTGCTCCTGGAATAAATTTCCTGAGTCATTGTGCCAGGCTCCTTCTCTGGCCCCAAACTAAATGGCCATAAAGCTTACCTTAACTCCTTCTTCTCCTATTCACCCCCATATTATTTCTAACAATTTCCTGAGATATGTGATACTTCCTCATTTCTTATTTGTCCTGTTTATTATAACTCGATAGTCCTGATCCACAGAGTTTATATTATATGCATGCGTCCAGCATTGTGTACTCCTAGTAACACTAAAGAAATGCTGAACAGTGGTAGCATTAATGATGGCAGATAGAAAAGAAATCGTCTGGAAGGCAATATTATAAGCCGAAAGCTCAATATTAATTTACAAAAGTTAATAGTGTGGCACACAGACAAATGTTTGTCTAGGGAAAGAGAACTGGATTTAGTTCATGCCTTTTCTCAGGAGTACAAAATGAGTTACATTCAGGTACTTTCCTGTGCAATGCAGAAACACTATGCTAGAACGCAGTGCTTAAAGCTCTAGCGCAGGGTTTCATAGCGCAACTTTAATGCTGACTCCTTGCTCTGGGATGCAATATGCAAATTACCCAGTGCACAAAAAGTCAGCATTAAACTGGGAGAGCAAGCCAAACACATGTGTACAAACGTCAGTGCAAGTTTGACATACTATCCCGGAGAAACAGGGTCATCTGAGGTGAAATTTGACACCACATCAGATGACCTAAGCATCAGGGAAAGACCCCGATGCCATTGGCACATTGTCAAGTGGGCCAGGGCCAGTCCCCGAACCCGAACCCCTCCACCCTCTCCCAGTAGCTCTAATCTGAGGCAGGAGCATTGCCTACATGCTCCTGCCCCTGCACCACCATCTTAAAAAATGGAGGTGCCTGGCCCTGCGCAATGCATCCTGGGATACATGGGGGACAGGGGTTCAGACTATCATATAAGGCAAAAATGGCAGAGTGACCCTCCCATGTTGCATCCTGGGATACACAAGCTATCCCAGAATGCAACAGGAGGATCACTGCCATATAAGGCATGTATTTTGCCTTATATGGAAATCTGACCGCACTTGGTGCAACCCTGGATGCACTGCCTGGGGCCAGGCGCTGCCATTTTTCAAGACTCATCAACAACCTTCGCTATGCTGATGATACCACATTACTGGCTGAAAGTGAAGATGATCTGAAACATTTGCTTCTCACAATGGGCCTGCACCTTAATGTAAAGAAGACAAAGATCATGACAACTGGCATAATCAACAGGTTCATCGTTGAAGGAGAAGAAATTGAAATTGTGAACAACTTTAACCTACTTGGATCAACTATCAATAAAGAAGCAACAAGCAGTCAAGAAATCAGACGACGCATTGCTCTTGGCAGAATGACTATGAAAGACCTAGATAAGATTCTCAAGAGCAGAGATGTCTCTCTCCATACAAAGATTCGACTTGTTCAAGCCATGGTATTTTCAATAACATCATATGGATGTAAAGGCTGGACAGTGAAAAAGATAGACAGGAAGAAAACTGATGCCTTTGAATTATGGTGCTGGCGGCGAATACTGTGTATACCATGGACTGCCCGAAGAACAAACCAGTCGGTACTAGAGGAGATCAAACCTAAGCTTTCTTTAGAAGCTCAGATGACAAGACTTCGACTTTCATACTTTGGACACATCATGCAAAGAGAGAGATCATTAGAGAAAGACATTATGCTTGGCGAGATACTAGGTCAACGCAAAAGAGGAAGGCCAGCAATGAGATGGATCGATACAATAACAGCAGCTACGGGTACCAGTCTGTCAACAATGAGCCGCCTGACTGAGGACCGAACACAATTTAGGATAGCTATCCAGAGGGTCACCATGAGTCGACTCC
Organism: Ichthyophis bannanicus; assembly: GCA_033557465.1. Classification (NCBI taxonomy): domain Eukaryota; kingdom Metazoa; phylum Chordata; class Amphibia; order Gymnophiona; family Ichthyophiidae; genus Ichthyophis; species Ichthyophis bannanicus. The sequence goes on along the minus strand of CM066033.1, from coordinate 934,809,781 downwards.
GACTCGACGGCACTTAACAACAACAAGTGCAGGAACGACAGTGTTTGGGCAATGCTCTCGCCCCAGATTAAAGGTACTGGGAGGGGATTGGAAGGGTTCAGGGGCCACTAGCGATTTGTTTTGTTTGGAGGGCGTTTGGGGCTGCAGGGCCACCATGGATTTTTTTTGTTTGTGTGGGGTGGGAGAAAATAGGGGCTTCTGGACAACCAGGGATTTTTTTTTATTGTGTGGAAGGGATTGGTGCAGCAGAGTCACTGGGGATTTTTTTATTGGGTGGGTGGGGGATTGGGGCCACCAGGGCTTTTGTTTCAGTGGGGGGTTGGTGTCAGGGGGGCACCAGGCCCTCAACAGTGTGCAGATGGCATAGAGGGCTTTCCTCGATGCCTGGATCATCTGAGGTGAATCTTTATGCCTGCCCGAAGCCGTTGTGAAGATCCAGCGTTAAAAAAAAACCTGTAAAAAACTGTGCTAAGTTTCAGTGCAGTTTTTTTACATCGGTGCATGCCAAATGCGCTACAATTTAGCGTGGTTGTTTTTTATTTATTTATTTTTTGTGTGTTTTTCCAGCGCTAGCTTGCTTTCTGCATCACAGAAAAGCAGTGCTAAGCTTTTTTGCATCGGCCCTTAAGTCTGTGTTTGGGACTTGCCCAAGATCACAAGAAGGATTCAAACCCTGGCTTCCCTGCCTCTTGTCCACTTCTGTAAGCATTAGGCTACTCTTCCGCTCCTTAAGCTAGAGCACCCACTAACCCCAAGCACCGGTCCTGGAGAAGCAGATCTACTTTTTAGAATGTGTCGGGTACTTGTAACCCCATCTAGTTACCGTCTCCGACATGATGCTGGGCTCTATGGTTTGACTCCTCGATACTTCCGTATGTTCTTATTTCAAACCTCCCTCATCAGAGTCTGTCTATATTTCCCACTCCTTTCCTCCGCCTTCCAATGCAAAGTACATGCTTTGCACCTCTTCCACCCCTCCCCCTTCCAACACCCCTGCACCTTTCCCCTCTGTCTGTGCTCTCCTTACCCGGGCATTAAAGCAGGCGGGATGTAGGTGGTATTGTATTGAGTGACCAGGGTGCCAGCTCCTCTAGTAGCCATAGTTCAGCTCAGATCACCGGGCAGCTCCAGCCGCGATTCTCCCGCACTTACGGTACAGCTGGGCGGCTCGCGCCTCTCCCCGTGCACAAAGGTAACAAAACGTCGCCAGGCAACAATAACAATCCCCGCCCAGGTCTACCTTTAGCGCTGGCACGTGCTGTGCTTGCTCCCTTCTCCTTTGCTCCACTGTAGGAGGAGGCGGAGCTGGCGCGTGGGCGGGAGACACATAGCTTTTGTCTCACGTGCTGGGGCTTTTCCTGGGTTGCATTGAGCCGGCAGCTGAGCTGTAGTGTTAACGGAAGAGAGGTGGCTGTGCTTTTATAAGTTTTAACTCCTGGGAGCTGCTAGATTTTTGTAGGCTATTTATTGTGTGGAAATATCTGACCTGAAACCTGGGGGCAACAGAACATTTTTGATTATGGGTTGGGAAGGGGGCAGTAACCTTTAGCATGAACCCCACTTCCGAAGCCTCCTAGTTTTTTAAATTATAACTTTTAAAATGTTGACAAATAACACATGCGCAAAAATGCAGAAAATCGTAAGGAATTGGATTTAGCTCAGCGCCTTTCTGAGTTGAAGGCGAGTTATATTGAGATATGGGAGGCATTTTCGTGTCCCTGGAGGGCTTGCCATAGATTCTAACAGCTTGATGCAGCAAACCGCGCTGTGCTCTAGCACGCTTTTTGGGAACAGGCTACTCGTATTCACAGAAGAAAGCCCTGAAGAAGGACCAGGGAAATTTTTGTAATATTGTATACTGAGAACTGTACAGTATTTTCCTTTGTTGATTGTATTATACCGCTTTTTCTGTAAACCGCTAAGCTATGCTCCTAATCTGAAGTATATCAAGCTTGATAAACTTAAATATAAACATAGAGCATCATTTTCAGAAGGAAAGTGGACATACTGGTGAAGAAGAAAAATACCAGAATGGCAAAATAGAGGGTTAGGAATGAGAATGTTGCTTATTACAGGAACAAGTAGTGGCAGTGGTGTTCCTAACCTCCTTGGCTTCTGGGGCTGACGCCCCCATGTGGCAGGCACTGCCCCTCCCCCCAGTGGCACACTGTTCTGTGGTGTGATGCACCCCCCCCCCTTCATTTCCCCTGCCGTGCCCACTCCTCCAAGGTACCTTAAAGCAAGGTAGCTTGCCACACTGCCTCCAAGGCAGGCCCATTGCCTCTTCTGGCCAAAGTCTTGTGATCGTGCTGCATTAGACATGTCAGCCCTGTGGGGGTTGTACCCCCCTCACGGCCGGCACCCGGGGCAGACTGCACCCACCGCCCCACCCTTGGTGCACCACTGAGTAGTGGATTTCCCCAGTGCACTTTAATAATAGTTTATGGACTTTTCCTCCAGGAACGTGCCCAAACCTCTTTTAAAGCCAACTACACTAACGGCTTTTACTACATCCTGAGGCAATGAATTCCAGAGTTTGATTACGCATTGAGTGAAAAATTATTATCTTCAAGTAATCTTAAATATGTTACATATTGTAGTTTCATTACCTGTCCCCTAGTTTTTCTACTTCTGAGAGGAGTAAACAACCCTTGTTCCATTCCGTTCATTATTTTATTGACCTCTATCATATCTCCCCTCAGCCATCTTTTTTACATGCTGAAGAGCCCTAACCTTTTCCTCAGTTTTATCCGTCCATCGCCTTTATCATATTTGTCGCTCTTCTCTGTACCTTCTCAAATTCCACTATATTCTTTTTAAGATGTAGTGACCAGAGTTGCACACAATATTCAAGGTGCAGTTGCACCATGGAATGATACAGAGGCATTATAATATCCTTGTTTTTATTCTCCATTCCTTTTCTTATGATTCCTAGCATTCTATTTGTTTCTTGGCTGCCACTGCACGCTGGACAGAGGGTTTCAACATATTATCTCCAGGAACAAGCAGGAATGAGTCTTCACATATGGTATCATCGGTACCGACGGAGCCTGCGTGGGAACGCTCCCCAGCGTCCAGTAAGAAAGCTTTTGGGAGCATCCCACAGCGCCTGCGCGCTGCCTTCCTGCCTTTCCTAACCACCTCTCTCCAGTTCTTCTTTTCCGCGGAGCCAGCAGGTCGTGTTCCTGTCACCGCTGAAGAAGTTCTTTATTTTTCTTTATTTCTTTGGTCGCGCATCTGCCTTCTTCGACGTCGGACCGGTACCGCCGGTCTTTTCTTCTTTCTTCTTTAAAAAAACAAAACAAAAAAAACTACCATTTTCCACTTTTGTGCAATTTTTCCTTTTGGGCCTTAGGCCTAGAAGAATTTTCCTCATGGAAAAGCCCGCTTCCGGGTTTAAAAAGTGCACGAAGTGCAGCGGTACTCTTTCTATCACCGACACCCATGACTGGTGTCTAAAATGTTTGGGTCCTGACCACTCCATCACCGATTGTGAGTCCTGTTCCATGATGTCTAAAAGAGGTCGACAGAATCGAGCGGCAAAGCTCAGTACCCCGTTTCCCTCTGATGCAGCTTCGGTGGCATTGACATCTTCCAGGGCTTCTTCTTCCTCCCATGGATCTCAGGTAACCAAACATAAGTCCAGCCGGTCCTCGAAGGGTAGATCTCCCTCTAAGTATCGAGATGCCTCCGGGCTTGCTATCGAGGATCCTGCACTGGCAAAATTACCGCGGCGGGAAGCTCCGGCTTCCAAAGCTTCATCTATGGGGTCACAGGTTGACATCAATGGCGTGGCCTCGACTGATCACCTGTTGCCAAGTTCTGGGGTACCGGTGGTTTCCACTGGTACCGACATCCAGACATTGGTTGCGTCGATGGATCAGAATATTCTGACCATGCAGCGTGCCATCACGGCATTCATACAAGCTGCGATGCCTCCAGTACCGCAACAAACTCCGTTGCCGGTACCGATTGCATCGACATCAGCTTCGGTGTCGAATGCAGCGGTACCCTGTCCTGTGATGCCCATCGGTACCGATCACTCCCGATGTCGATACCACTCGGTACGCGTATCGGGCTCTGCAAGAGCATCCAGACAGGCGATACTTCGATTCCTCCGAAGACTCTGATGAATCAGAGGCTTCTTTCGGTACTCCTTCCTCAGGAGCCCTCTTCTCCAAAAAGAAGGATGTCTCCTCCAGAAGACTTGTCTTTTCAAGACTTCATTAGGGAAGTGGCCAAGGGCCTCTCTATTTCAGTGGCCCCTGAACCAGAGCCTAGAGCCAAGAAATTAGATATTTTACAATATCCTAAGGCTCCTAAAGAGGCAGCTACTTTACCAATTCATGAGATCCTTTATGATCACATCTTGGGCATATGGGAGACACCTCTTACTACTTCCCCTCATTCTCACAGGTTGGACACCATGTACCGTGTTCCTCCTTGTCCTGGCTTTCAAAAGACTCAGCTTCCTCACCACTCTATTGTGGTGGAGTCTGCTATGAAAAAGATAAAGAGTGCAAAAAGACACTCATCTAATCCTCCAGGAAGAGAATGCAGAACCTTGGATGCTTTTGGCAGGAGACTTTTCCAAGCCAATATGCTTACTGCCAGAATCAACACGTATAGTCTCTATATGGGGATGTTTCTAAAGGAAGTTACAGATCATCTGCTGACTTTATCTCCTTTTATCTCAGAAGATAAAAGGGAGGAGTTTCTCACCTGGCTTAAACATGCCCAGGATGTTTCCAAATTTTTCCACCCGTGCAGCCTTTGACTCTTTTGAGTGTGCCAGCAGAGCCTCGGCTATTGCCATAGGTGCACGCAGACATGCTTGGTTACAAGCTTCTGATTTGGAACCCTGGGTCCAGCATGGATTAGGAAATCTTCCTTGTACAGGTGAAATCTTTTTGGCAAGGATTGGCAAGCAAAGGCCACTCAGATGGATGCTGAAAATTCTGCCTTAGATAGACTTTCAAAGTCTACTTCTGCTCCTGCTAGAAAAAGGTTATTCAAAAAGGCTTTCTTTCCCAAAAAAAGGAAATATTATCCTGGTTATAGTCACCAGGCATCTTCTGCAGGTCGTTTTGCTGCAAAGCGTCAGCAACAACCTAAACAAGCCAAGCCTAAGGCTGCAAGGACTGCTACAGCCCAACAGCCTCAGCCTCCTCAGGGCCTTTGACTTACAACTGGAGAACTTAGCCTTTCTGGCTCTAGAAGAACCAGAGCCTCTCACCATTCCAGGAAGGTTAGCTTACTTTGCTCCCAGATGGGAACAAATCACAGCAGAGCAATGGACCCTCTCCATCATAAGGGAGGGGTACAAGCTTCATTTCTTAAACCTTCCTCCTCACACCATGGTGAGACAGTTCAATTCTCCAACATCTCTCCTCGACCTTCTGGGTCAGGAGATTGCTACCCTTTTTGCCCAAAGGGCAATAGAAGAAGTACCCCTTCATCAACAGGGTTCAGGGTTCTACTCCCCCTATTTTTTATCCCAAAGAAAATAGGGGGCTACAGACCCATATTAGATCTCAGAGAATTGAATAAGTTTCTATGCAAGGAGAAATTCAAGATGATTTCTCTCGGTGCTCTCCTTCCCTACCTTCAGAGTTAGGATTGGCTTTGTTCTCTAGATCTCAAGGATGCGTACACCCATGTCCTCATCCATCCAACACACAGATTCCTTCGGTTCCTTTATCAGGGAAAGCACTACCAATACAGAGTGCTTCCTTTCAGTCTAGCCTCTGCTCCCAGAGTGTTCACAAAATGCATGGCAGTAGTAGCTGCATTTCTGTGCACTCTAGGAATATTTGTATTCCCATATCTGGACGACTGGCTCATCCGAGCTCCATCCTAGTCAGAGGCCCAGGCTTCCCTAGCCTGCGCAAGGCATGTTCTTCAGTATCTGGGACTTGTAATAAACATCCCAAAATCACAACTCACCCCTACTCAGTCATTGGAGTTCATAGGGGCCTTGCTGGATACCACAACTGCAAGGGCCTCTCTTCCCCAGTCCCGTTGCCTACGCTTGGTGCAGTTAGCCTCTCAAATTCAGTTAAAGTCCCATTTAACTGCTCGAGAGATGTTACAACTGTTAGGCCACATGGCATCCACCGTGCATGTGGTTCCTTACGCTTGCCTTCACATGAGGGCAGCTCAGTGGACTCTGTCCACCCAATGGACCCAGGCATCAGGTTGCCTGTCAGACAAAATAGCAACCTCCAGTCGCCTCTTTTGGTCCCTCCAATGGTGGAAGTCCACTCAAAATCTGTTGCTGGGGTCCCCCTTTCAACAGTTGCTACCCCAAGCAACCCTTACAACAGATGCCTCCCCAAAGGGTTGGGGAGCTCATCTACAAGATCTTTCCACCCAAGGCATCTGGTCTCCACAGGAGACATCTCTACATATCAACCTCTTAGAGCTCAGAGCGATTCTTCTAGCTCTCAGAGTCTTCCACACCCTGCTCAGCTACAAGACAGTCCTCATCCATACGGACAACCAAGTAGCCATGTTCTACGTGAACAAGCAGGGTGGGACTGGCTCTCTGTCACTTTGCAACGAAGCTTTGAGATTGCGGGCCTTCGCCAGAGAGCATCAAATTCATCTCATGGCAGTGTATCTTCCAGGGGTTCAAAACTCTTGGGCAGACAGACTCAGTCGAGTTCTGCTTCCACACGAATGGTCTCTCCATGGGGACCAGATAGCCAGGATCTTTCGAATTTGGGGAACCCCGGACATAGACCTGTTTGCAAGTCCATGGAATGCCAAACTTCCCCGGTTCTGTTCCAGGATTCCGTGTCAGGGAGTTCAGGTCAGGGATGCCTTCCTCCTCCACTGGGGGCAAGACTTCCTCTATGCCTTTCCACCCATTCCCCTAATTTCCAAGACACTGTTCAAGCTTCAGAGAGACAAGGGGTCTATGATCCTCATAGCTCCACGTTGGCCACGCCAAGTGTGGTACCCTCTACTTCTTCATCTCTCTCAAGCTCCCTCCCTGGACTTGGGATCTGCTCCAGACCTCCTGTCCCAGGAGGAGGGAACGTTGTGGCACCCAAATCCCCAGTCTCTTCATCTCGGAGCATGGTTGCTGAAGGCCTAGACCTTCAAGATTTGCATCTTTCTCAGCAGGTGAAGGATATCCTTCATGCTTCCAGAAAGCCTTCCACTAGACGTTCCTATGCTTTTAAATGGAAAACGTTTACCATTTGGTGTGCAGAGAAGGGTCTTAACCCTCTTGCAATACCCCTGAATTCTTTACTAGAGTATTTGCTGCATTTATCCCATGCAGGCCTTAAAACGAATTCAGTAAGAGTCCATTTGAGTGCTATTGCAGCATCCCTTAAGCCTCTCAATGGACATCCTATTTCCTCCCATCCTCTTATTGCAAGATTCATGAGAGGCCTTCTTTTAACTAAACCTCCCATTAGACCACCTCCAGTGGCATGGGATTTGAATTTGGCTCTTGGCCAGCTTATGAAGCCACCCTTTGAACCCTTAGCCACTACCTCCTTGAAATTCCTTTCCTGGAAGGTTATTTTTCTCATTGCAGTCACCTCAGCTCACCGTATCAGTGAGCTGCAAGCCTTGGTGGCTAATCCTCCTTATTCAAGGTTTCCATCATGACAAGGTAGTCCTCAGGACTAATCCACACTTTATGCCTAAAGTGGTCTCACCTTTTCATCTGAACCAGGAGGTGTATTTACCTGTCTTTTTTCCAGGACCTCATGCATCAAGTGCAGAGAGGAATCTTCATACCCTGGATTGTAAGAGAGCACTTGCTTTTTACTTACAAAGGACACAGCAACATAGAAAGTCCTCTCAACTATTTGTTGCTTTTGATCCCTCTCATTTAGGACTTCCAGTCTCTAAGAGAACTCTGTCTAATTGGATTGCTCAGTGTATTTCCTTCGCCTACCAGAGTAAGAACCTTTCTCTGGAGGGCCATGCACAGCTCACAATGTGAGGGCCATGGCAGCCTCTATGGCTCATCTCAACTCTGTGTCCATCAACCAAATCTGTCGAGTGGCCACCTGGGCCTCGGTTCATACCTTTACAGCCCATTACTGCTTGGACAAGGACTCCCGCTGGGATGCCTTGTTTGGTCAGGCTGTTCTCAAACACCTGTTCTATACCTAATGTGGTGTAGAAGGTCCCTCAGATCCCTTAGAGAGTGATAAAATGCAGGATTCAGCTTCAGTTAAGGAAAGTAAACAAGTGCACATGGTTCCTGGTTTCCAGGGAAACCACAGACAAAGCAGATTAGAGGAGAGGAAAACACGCCCCTGCTGCAGTTCAGCTCAGCAATCACGAGCTAAGGCTGGACACCTGTTGGAAGGAGTGGTCAGGTTAAACCCAGAAAACCAGAGATTTAAGAGAAGCTCATTAGGAAGGGAGCAGGCAGATCTGGAAGCACATGGGGAAGCAGAGTTGGAAGGCCAGCTGAGAGCACAGCCATGAGGAAAGCAGTCACAAGAAACAGAGGATTTGCTTGGGAGTGAAGAGACAGAGGAATTCATGGTAACAGAGGATTCTCTGACCTTTAACTCAGAAGGGGAAGTCAGCACAGGAGACGAGCAGAGAGTCCGTGCAAAGGAGCAAGGTACAAACAGCCCAGGTTTGTTGCCGTGGGTAAAAGGCAGCCATAAGGGGAATGTACCAAGAAGGCAGACGTGTGTGCACGTAGAGACTCCAAGGCTTACAGCTGTAGCTGATCCTGGAAAGCAGAAGGAATCTCTCATAAGGAAGCCAAGAGGTAGGCTGAGTGACTGGTATAAAAGTAAGGCTGTTTTTAAGAAGTGCTCTGCTATTAACCCAGAAGAGTGGGGCTTTCCATGTGGTGAACACTGTGGCAATTACAAGCCGTGTGTAGCAGAACGCTACGGGGAAAAGTCTATTGCTGAAGGAACAGGTGTGTGCTTGGAAACACCTTGTAAGCAATTGCAGACATTTCCAACTGAGAGTCGGTATGAACCGATGGAAACTGAGCCATCTGTAGAATATCTGCCTATTGAGTCAATGGACTGTACAATGTCTGTGTCCGAGAAGATAAAACCTGTACAATAAGTTTAAGCTATGCAGAGAGAGAGAGAGCTGCCGGTAGCAGCCAAAGGAAACAGCACCAAAGGTTTTGGAACAGAAGTGCTCTTTATGTTGGATTATAGTGATGCTGATATAAGAAGCTGTTTGAGTTACATTCTTATATTATTTCATGCCAGAAGTTGTATGGCTTTGTTCTTTATTTTCCATTTGTAAAACCGTTTGGGAAGGGGAATTAAAATCCTGTTATTTGCCTGAACACTCGAGCTCCACAACTCGCCTTATTTCAAAATAGTGAAAAACTTCAACTCCCAGAAGGCAGTGCTTTCCCCAAGCACCATTTTACTAACTGAATAAGGAATCAGGCTGCTTATTTCCACTAGCTCAGGCTGTGGAGTAATAGCAACATTACACTAATCAACTCCTACCCACCATCCCTGGTTGGATGCCCAAGATCCATGGGGGGAGGTAGAGCCCTTCTCAGGGACTCACAACCTTGGAGATCTCCCTGGCATCTCTAGCTGGGGAGTCCCCATATGTGAAGACTCATTCCTGCTTGTTCCTGGAGATAGCACAGTTACTTACCTGTAACAGGTGATCTCTGAGAACAGCAGGAATAAGTCTTTACAACCCACCCACCTCCCCTAGGAGTTGTATCTCTCTATCTATCTTTCCTTTCCTCTCTCTCTCTCTTTGTCTCAGCTTTAAAACTCGAACTGGAGAGAGGCGGTTAGGAAAGGCGGGAAGGCAGCGCGCAGGCGCTGTGGGATGCTCCCAAAAGCTTTCTTACTGGACACTGGGGAGCGTTCCCATGCAGGCTCCGTCGGTACCGACGATACCATATGTGAAGACTTATTCCTGCTGTTCCCAGAGATCACCTGTTACAGGTAAGTAACTGTGCTATCCAGGAGGATGCCTAGATCCTTTTCCTGGGTGGTGATTCCAAATATGGAACCTTGTATCGTGTAAGTGTACTTTGGGTTGTTCTTCCCTAAGTGTATAATTTTGCATTTGTCCTCTTTAAATTTAATTTGCCATTTGGATGCCCAGTCTCCCAATTTCTCAAGATCGTCTTTTTCTCAGTCCTCTTGTATTTTAATAATTTGATTAATTTTGTGTCATCTGCAAATTTGATTACCTCATTTGTTATTCCCATTTCCAGGTCATTTATGAATATGTTAAAAAGAAGTGGGCCCAGGACAGGTCCCTGGGGTACTCCACTATTCACCTCTCTTCATTGAGAAAATTGGCCATATAGCCCTACTTTCTGTTTTCTATCTTTTAAACAATTCCTAATCCACAGTAGGATATTCTCTCCTATCCCATCGTTTTTTAATTTCCTCAAGAGCCTCTCATGAGGGACCTTGTCAAAGCCTTTCTGAAAATCCACACTTTATCAACTGGGTCACCTTTATCTACCTGTTTTCATACCTTCAAAAGAATATAGCAAATTTATTAGACAAGACTTTCGTTGGCTAAATCCATGTTGTCTTTCTGCCATTAAATTATGATTATATGTTCAGAAATCTTGTTCTTTATAATGATTTCTACCATTTTGCCTGGCATCGATATCAGACTCACTGGTCTATGTTTTCCTGGATCTCTTCTGGAACTCTTTTTAAAAATTGGCATTATGTTGGCTACTCTTTAATCTTCAGGTACTACAGATGATTTTAGTGATAGTTCACAGATTATAGTAGGTCTGCAACCTCATTTTTGAGTTCTTTCAGCACCCTGGGATCTATACCATCCAGTCCAGATGATTTGCTACTCTTTAGTTTATCAAATAGTTGCATCACATCCTCGAGATTTATCAAAATTTTCTTCAGTTCCTCTGATACATCACCTTTTAAATATTTATTTATTTATTTATATTTCTTATATACCGCGCTATTATAATCAGTGTGGTTTACAGTTGAAACAAAAACATACTACAATGTAACAGGTCACATTGAGTTTACATAGAACAAGGGTAGTAAAACATGGAAGAAACCGGGGGAACTATATACAAATTATACAAAATATGAATAATCATATGAAGGACATATAAGGGTCTTTGAATAGAGGCATATGCTCATGGGTCAGTGAGAGGGGGTAGGGGAAAGTTGATTAGCCATTATCTGCGGGAGGCTGATCTATGGGGCGGGCTGGGTAGGAAGGCAAGGTGGTGACGGTGTGCTTTACGGGATTGGAATCAGAGTAATGCTGTAGGAACAGGTGGTGCTTGAGGGCTTTTCTGAATAATGCTAGATTCAAGATGGCCCGGATTTCAGCAGGGAGGGTATTCCAGGCAATAGGTGCGAAAATGGAGAAGGCTCTACTGGCTGTTGACTTTGTACATTTTATCAGCAGCATAGGGACTTCAAGTGTGTTCATCAACATAGATCTCCTGACTCTGTTGTCTGGTGTGCTGTGGAGAAGTTTACTGATGGGCATGGAGGGCTGGTTCTTGAGGGCTTTGAATGTCAAGACTAGGGTCTTGTAGTGGATTCTGGCCTGCAGCGGTAGCCAATGTAGGTTCTTCAGGACTGGCATTATATGGTCTGACCTTGAAAGTCCTACCAGTACCCTCGCGGCTGAGTTCATGGCAAGTCGGAGCGGGTTTAGAGTCGACTGTGGAAGTCCATGTAGGATGACGTTAGCGAAATCAAGATGTGGGATAACCTAAGACTGGGAAGATTGATCGGTAGTCAGAGAAGTCAAGTAGTGGGCGGAGATGACGAAGTGTTCGGATCTTATGATAAATTGCTTTTGTGGTGTTTGTGACATGCGCTGACATGTCTAGCCGCTGGTCAAGAGTAATGCCTAGATATCAAATTGTGTGTTTTGTCTTCAGTTCAATATTGTTGACTTGAAGTGAGGGAGGTGGCGTGAACTTCTGATTTCTCATGATGAATAGAACATCCGTTTTACTGTGGTTAATTCGTAGATTTTGAGAGAGGAGCCAATCTGCTACCGCTTCAAAGCATCCTAGAATTGGAGAGAAGTCAGGTTGATCGATCCTAAAAGGTGTGTAAATTAGGATGTCGTCTGCATAGTCAAGGCATTGAACATTGAAGGAGCGGATTAAAGAACAGATGGGCTGCATGTAGATGTTAAACATCAATGCAGATAGGGATGAACCCTGAGGTACACCTTGCTTTAGAGGAAATGGCTCTGATGTCATGGAGCCAGTTCTGACTTGTTGCCATCTGTTGCACAAATAAGATTTACACCAGGCTAGTGCTGAGCCTTGTATCCCTTTTTCTTTGAGGCAAAGTAAAAGTGTCTCATGGTTCACAGAATCAAAAGCAGCTGCTATGTCCAAGAAGATGAGGACAAATCCTTGGTGGATGTTGTCAAGTCCTGTGATCAGGGTGTTGAAGAGGGTTGTGAGGATGGTGTCAACACCGTGTGCTTCTCTAAAGCCGTGTTGGGATGAGTCCAGTGGTGCTTCAGTGTCGACGTGGTGTTGGATTTGTCGCTGGACTACCTTCTCAATGATTTTGGCTAGCAGAGGGATGCTCGAAATTGGTCTGTAGTACTCAACTTTAGATGGATCGAGTCTGCTATTTTTTAACAGAGGGCGAATTGAAGTGTATTTTAAGCTTTGGGGGAAGGACCCTGTTGAGAGGGATTGGTTCAAGATTCTGCATATGGTTGGACTGAGGTCGTGGCGCAACTCTTTAATCCAACTTGCAGGGCGAGGATTGTTGGGAGCAGTGGTGAGGTTAATAGAAGAAATAGTATCTACGATCTCTTCATTGGATATCTTGGGGAAATTCAGCAGATTGGTTGGGAGGACACGTGGGGTGGAGAAAGGTAGGATGGTTGCATTCATATTGGTCTGGATCATCTTCGATTGTAGGTAGTTGGAATAGTCTTGCGGCTGGGGCATGGGTGGTTGGGCTAGAGCTGGATTGCCTGTTATGGACTTTACGATATTGAATAGGTCATGTGGTTTGTTCAATGATCGCTTTAGCAGTTCTGAGTGGTACTGTTTCCTTTTTTCCATGGTTTTTACTCGGTGCATTTGTAGGTGAGCGGAGTAAGCACAGAGTGCCTCGGAGGACCGGGTGTGGCGCCACTGTCTCTCAAGCTTGTGTAGGTGGAGGAGCGATGCTCGAAGATCCTGGGAGTACCATGGTGCATGTTCCCGTTTTGCTAAGTTCTTGTTAGTGGATGAGATGCAGGCAGCAGCTCTGAGGGCGACATCCCAGTTGGATACCAGTTCGTCTGGGTCAAGGGATTCATTGGCAAGGAGAGGTAGGATCTTCTTGAGAGCTTTATCCTTGACGAGGGGTCGAAAGCATGTTGTACTAATTCTAGGAGGGGCACATGCTTTATTGTTAAAATTGCTGGGGTAGTTGGTGGGAATATTGAATAGGAGTAGATGATGGTCAGACCAGGGTACAGGTGTATTGGAAAGCAGCAAGTTCTGGGTTGAGTTGACAGCAGTCTGAGGGGCGAAGATCGGGTCCAGTTTACCACCCTTGCTATGAGTGGGGGAGTGGATGAGTTGCATATATCCCAGCTCGTTCATTGCAATAAGGAAGGCTGATGAATGCGTATCTTGTAGGGAGGGCAGGTTGAAATCTCCCATCAGCCAATTTAGGGAGCGTGGGTTATAGGGGTTACAGGCTAGGTCGATTATTGACGGTAGGTCATCTGGAGATTATGATGGTGCTTGGTATAGTAGGTTAATTGAACAGTGCTCATTCAAAATGGAGATTATGTCAAGGAAGGTTGAGCTAGTGGAATTGCTCAGTGTAAATTGGAGTTCGGATCTGGCAATGATGAGTGTGCCGCCACCCTTCTGGTGGGTCCTATGGCAGGCAAAGATAGAGTATCCAGGTGGTGACATCTGGTTGATTAGGACATTATCACAGTCAGATAACCATGACTCAGTTATCATTAGGATATTGAGGTCGTGGAGGGTTATCAGGTCGTTGGTTACAGGCCATTTCAAGCGTATTGATCTAGCATTTATCAGTGCGCATTTGAGTAAGCGTTGATTGTTGTATTTCTCAGGTTGGTTCCTCTTAAAGCACTGTAGAGGGATGTGTAGAAGGTGTGGGTGGAGGGTATTAGCTTTTGTTGAGGTGTGGCGGGGGTTTTCGGACGATCTTCTACCATTGTTGTGGAGAATTGGGATGTGCTTGATGCAAGTGTTAAATGCGTGTGAAAGGTTGGGGGCCCAGGAGGTAAGGAGGAAGAGGGTTAAGGACAGGATTGGATACATTTTGAGGTGTTCTGTGTGAGGCAAACTGCTCAAGGAGCAGGGGTGATAGTTTAAGCACAGGAGTAAAGACAAAATAACACAGTAATGCAGATTTGGGTAGAAGTTGTAAGGAATATACAGTGTATCAGCAATGTATACGAAATGTATCAGCACTGTGGCAATTAAGACAGGTCTGAGACGAAGGTTGCGGAGTTTAGTAACAGTGTTTCACAACTTTACAGATAGGTGAAAGGCATATCTAAGACATAGGCAAGGCAATTTAGGTCACAGAGACTCACGATAGCAAATTAGCGTTCAGTAAATAGAGTCTCGGATGGAGTGTCCTCTTTAGAGAGTGGTTTACCTCTTGGTCAGTAGCATCTTCATTTTGATCAGTGGAGATATATAGCAGAAGAGCCGATGGAGAATTCTTCCGGATATGTTGTGGTCAGGTAGGCTGGGTTTGCTGGGTATGTTTATCTCAGGCTTCAGAGGGTTCCACCGCCTAAGGGCCACGCCAAAGGGCCCTCTGGCGAGGCCCGCAGGCGCGGGCCCACCTTACGGCGGCTGCTTTTATTTCTGCCGCTCCTCCTCCTCCCACAGCCCCAATTGGGCTGGAGGCTCTTGAGCGGGAAGGTTGGCTGGCCCGCTCAGGTGTGCTCTACCCCGATCGGGGGAGCACGAAGATGGCGGTGGCTTTGTGGCTGTTCCTGCCCGACAGCGGCTGCTTTTATTTCTGCCGCTCCTCCTCCCACAGCCCCGATTGGGCTGGAGGCTCCTTAGCAGGAAGGTTGGCTGGCATATAATTTCTGGCATGGATAACTTCCCTACATCTTATTCTGTAAAGACCAAAGCAAAGAATTCATTCATTCTCTCTGCTATGGCTTTATTTCCCTTAGTGCCCTTTTGACCCCTCTGTCATCTAATGGTCCAGCTGACTCTCACTGGAATTTTGCTATGAATGTTCCTAAAACAATTTTATTATGATTTTCTTCTTTTAAAGCAAGCTTCATTTTAAATTCTCTTTTTGCTTCATTTATTATTGTCTTGCATCTAACCTGTAAGTGCATGTGTTTCTGTTTTCATCATTTGGCTCCTTTTTCCATTTTCTGAAAGATATTTTTTTGGCTATAACAACCTCTCTGACCTCAACTTTAAACCATGCCTGCAGTAGCTTGACCTTCTTTTCACCCTTCTTAAAGCGTGGGATATAGCTGGTCTGGGCTTCCAATATAGTATTTTTAAACAACACCCATGTTTGATGTCAACCTTTAGCCTTTGTAGCTGCTTTTTTATTTTTTTTAACCATTTTTCTCATTTTATCAGTGTTTTCCTTTTGAAAGTTAAATGCTAGCACCATGGAGTTCCTTGCCATTCTCCCTCCATTCATTTAATCAAATGTGATCATGTTATGATCACTATTGCTAGGTGGCCCCAATACCATTATCTTTCTCATCATCTTGCCAATTCCCGAGCCAGCTGCTTCATGAAGTAGTCATTTATTTCATCTAGAAACTTTATCTCCCTAGCATGTCCTTGTGTGACATTGACCCAGTCGATATTGGGATATTTGAAATCACCCATTATTACTGTGTTGTAACTTTTGTTTGCTTCCCTGATTTCTTTTAGCATTTCATCATCTATCTGTTCATTTTGGCCCGGTGGTCGCCAGTATCTATTGCCATCCCCTTTTTATATGGAATTTCTATCTATAGAGATTCTCCAGTGTATTTTGCTTCCTCCAAAACCTTTATCCTGTTTAACTTGAAGCCCTCTCTTACACAGAGCGCAACTCCTCTACCAATTTGTTCTACCCTATCATTGTAATATAATTTGCACCCAGGTATCACAGTGTCCCATTAGTTGTCCTCTTTCCACCAGGTCTCTGAGATGCCAATTATATCTAACTTTAAATTCTAACTCTCCCATCTTATTTTTTAGACTTCTAGCATTTGCATACAGGCATTTCAGAGGTTGTATTTTGTTCTTGTGTGGAGGAGTAGCCTAGTGGTTAGAGCATCAGCTTCATACCCAGGAGATCAGGATTCAGTTCCCACTGGCACTCCTTGTGACATTGGGTAAGTCACTTTATCCTCCATTGCCTCAGAAAAAAAAATCTGATAATCTACTTCTGGTCACCCTTTCCCAAGAAGACCCTGGGGCTGCTGGGTCAACAGGAGTCAGCATTGACTTGACATTTAAAGAAAAATTGTTCACATTAACAATCTATCAGTGCATAGGGGTCATTTGGGATCTTTCAAGTCTGTCTGCTCTTTAAGTAAAGGTATCTGGGTTGCTTTTGTCATTACTGGAACCTCTCTATCGGGATGCCCTAACTTTTCTGTTTTGCTGGTATCTTCAAATATATATAATTCTGAACCATGCTTTCTATTTCCCCTATTATCTAGTTTAAAAGCTGCTCTTCTCCTTTCTAAAGGGAAATGCCAGCAGCCTGGTTCCACTACTGTCCATTCCTGTCCATTCCTGTCAAGGCATACACAAAATTAATGCATTTGGAGAAACTGCCCCCACGAGAATGTTCATAAAGTACTTGCAGGGCTGAAAGTGGATAAAGCATATATATAGCTGGTGGAAATGCTCAGTCCTAGATTTAACGTTATTTTCGACTACTTACTCCCCTGTTTGATCAATTAAAGTATAGTAAAGGCATCCTTGATGTTGTAAAACAGGTGCACAGAGAAATGTGCATTTACAATGTGGGAATTTATACAATGACCCTTTGCAAGTGTAAATGTCCCTTTAACTTGCACACCCCCACACCTAGCTTGCTCCTCTCCCCTCCTGGCACGTCTTCTTAGAGATGTTGCTGGACAGGGATAATGAGAGTCATGCATATTGCCATAAAGCTGGTAAAATATTCAGAGAGAGCTCCATAAAGAGAATTGACTCTGCTTTTCTAAGATGCATAGGACCTCTGAATTGCTATTTTAGTATAGAATGTCATTTTTATTTTGCAAAGCTAGTGTATAATTTTCTGCCTGGAATGTTTTATAACCAGAATTTGACTGAAAAATGTTGTACAGTTCAGTAGGTGAAGTGTGCTATGTGTGATCTAGTAACATTTTATGTCATATAGGGTTAGAATGATAGGAACCCTTGGATAAATCAGAGCCCACAATACATTATCTATTCTTAATTGTTTTATTCTTTGTGAATTTAATGCTTATGAGAAATGTCAGACTGACAGAAGTAGAAAGCAAGGTCTACTATGAGAGTAATTTTGTAACAGGTTGTGTAAGTGTGGAAGCTGAGGGGGTGCTCTGTCCTCAAGATACCAGTGTGCCTTTATAAAATACCAGGGGCAAACTGAAGCTGCGGACATTTACGTCTGCTCATAGGCAGGCATAAATGTTAGCACAGAAAGTACACACATGCGTGTGTTCAACGGCTGTGTCCAACCCAAGTAAAATGGCTGGTTGTCGTCGTTTTAACTTAGGACGCCAGCAATGAATATCCGGGACTATCTGTCCTCCAGCATTGAATGTCTATGGTCTGCCCAGACCAGCACTTTAGGTAACCGGGCGGCAGCGATATTGAACCATTGCCCAGTTAGCTAAAACAGGCTAAAGTTAGACCAGCCTTTTATGTGCCTAATATTAGCCAGTTTAAGTTAACCGGCCAATGATTGAATATTGCCACTATCCAGTTAACTGGAGCAACGCCCCCGGAATGCGTATGAGGGGATTTTCAGTGATACAAAAGGCTATGTGCTGCTGAATATGCCAGTCACTGGTATATACGTGGTTAGCAGGTCTGCTAACCACGTTAATCCTTTTGAATATGTCCTTCATTGTGTGCAAATTGCAATGCCATCTGTATTCTGGCGCAAACTCTGCCTCAAAACCTGCTTGCGTATGGGTCATGAAAAAGAATGCACCTTCTTGGCACTGCTCAGACTTTGCGTTGTAACTCCTGGGGTAATTATATAAACGTCTTTTTACAGACAATAAATCCTTTGTTATTGCTAAATACATTTGAGTTGAAGTTGGTTCATGGAGGTCCTCTGGATAGTTTTCCTAAACTGTGTTTGGTCTTCACTCAGGCACCTAAATGTTGATAGAGTGGCAGCCATAGCTGCTGTTATTGTATCGATCCATCTCATTGCTGGACTTCCTCTTTTGCATTGACCTTCAACCTTGCCAAGCATGATGCCTTTCTCTAATGATCTTTCTCTTTGCATGATGTGTCCTAGGCATGAAAGTCGAAGTCTTGTTATTTGAGCATGATATGCATAGTATTCTTCACCAACATCATTTCTATTTCTCCATCAAAGATGAAATGATGATTTTTGCCAGTGATCAGGAAATCTGTCGTCTTCATGTTAGGATGCAGACCCTTTTTAAGACTGTGTTCCTTGATCTAGGTTCCTTGATCTTGATAAGCAGATGTTTCAGATCATCTTCACTTTCAGCCAGTAAAATGGGTATCATCAGCATAGTGAAAGTTGTTAATGATTGTTCTACCAGTCTTCACACCTCAGTTGTCTTCCTACAATCCTGCTTCTCTGATTTGTTCTTCATGCAAATTGAAGAGCTATAAGGAAAGTATGCAGCCTTGTTGTACATCTTTGCTTTAATATCACCCCTATTTGTCAAGAACAGGTAGAGTGTGAAGGGCAGCTGTGTAAACCTCCCCATATTGCTCTGCCATTATTCCTCTGTGGGTGAGAAGGAGGCTAATAATTCAGTCCTCATGGGCTCTTTACTAAGGCTGCCAGTAATCAACGCCGGTTAGCAGTATTCGTTACCTATGCCGGAACGCCTCTTCACTGGAAAATGAATGGAGGCACACCAACTTGTTTGGCATTACTGACTTGCACAGGTTTGAACTGGTGACTTCAAAGATGAAACATTCTGTAACCTTGCACCAATTACCTTGAGCTGTTCAAGCCTCTATGGCACCTTCTCTTTAATTACATGTTCTGATCTACTTAACGTTTACTATAGCTAACAAGAAGCAGACACATTTGTTGTATTTTTTCTCAGTTTACTGAAATAGCAAAGAAATTGTTTTCCTCTTCTAATGCAGTGAAATTCCATATGCTGCTTTTTCATAAAGAATTTGCATTTCATTTTTCGTATGTCTTCAATGGCTGTACATGGTAAAAAAAAATAATACAAAGACATGTACTACCGCACTGATTCTAAAGAGCGCAGTATAGAAAAGACATTAAATAAATAAAATGTAATAAGTTTATGAAAAAAAAAACAAGACAGAAAGATTAAGGCCCTGATATTCAGTATCGCTGGCTAGCGCTGCTAAAGCGGCTAGCTGCCAGCGCTTAGTTTTAAACCGGTATACTCAATGCCGAGGCCATATCTGGGCTCTAGCACTGAACATCTGGCTGCCCAGACTGCTGCAAAGCTAACCGCGAAGTGGTGATATTCATTTGCTGCTGGTTAGTACCCCGATGCTCATTGATTAGTATTGGGGCATATAGCAGCGGCATCTGTGGATTTTTTCAGCAGCCATGTCTTTCTGGGGACTTGGTTGAAACAGCCATGGAAAGTGTGTGTCAGGAGGGTAGAAGGGGATATGTCAGCTGGTGAGTGAACATACAGTGGGTAGTGGCTGATGGTGTACGCTAGGAGTATATGCATGTGTCTGTGTGCATCAGTGGTATGATGTCTATATTTCCATGGGCAGAGTTTAGTTGCTTAAGTGTGGGATGTAATGTCATAGGGTGGGGGGGGGGGGGAATGTGTGTTGTCATGGGTGTTTCTGTGTGTTAGACGTGTGTGCTTGTTCACAGTGTGTGTTGGAGCTATGTACATGTGTCTGGCATGGGTGTGTATGTTAGAGGCTGTGCATGGGTAAGTGTGTGCATGTTGGCAGTGTGTCTTAGCGGCTATGTATGTGTGTATGAATGTGTGTCATGGGATGTGTCAGTTGGTATGTGTATTTGGAGTGTAGACATATTGGCAGTGTGTACTGGGGAACTGTTTGTGTCTGGGTATATAGTCTTGCTGCCTTGTACTTTTCCCTGTCCCCTTGCGTTCATTCTCTCTTCCTCCCACCATATTGCACTATTTGCCTTTCCTACCCTTGGGCACTGTCCCTCCTCCTCTGCCACCCACTGGCGCACTCTGCCTCCTCTCCTTTCCCTGCCACCCCTTTACTCCCTCCCTTCCCCTCTTCTTTCTTCTACATTCCAGACACTTTCCATACCCTCTTTCACTCTACGCAGTGCCTCATATCCCCGGCCACTCTTCCCTCTGCACTAGCTCCCTTCCCTTCCCTCCTCCCTAACCCTACCCTTTCCCTTTTGCTCCACCCCATACCTCTCCCCTCCCCAGGTCACCTTTTTGTGAAAGCCATATTGATGCCTATTTTCAGCCTCTGTTATAAAGACGCATAAGTGTCTATGCATCTTTATAATAGACAAGCACAAATCCAGCAGAAATAGCAGCTAGATTGAAGCCCTGGGTATGTATGCTTGCAGGCATAAATCTTCACCATAAAGTAAGTGTGCACATTTTCGTCGCATGTCGCTAATCGGGCACGGGCTCAATATTGCCGCTGCCCAGTCCAATGATCGGCAAGAGTGGCTAACCCGGACATTCAATCCCTGAGATGTGTGCTGTGTATTACCCCTCTTCTTTCTATCTATGCCCCATTCTTCCTGTCTTGATTTTGTGACATATCCCAAAGACTTAAATCAAACCGCTTCTGATCGCTGGAAGTAGCGGTATACAAGTGTTTGCTAAATAAATTGCTAAATAAAATAAATATGATCCTGGCTTTGAATATTGGGCCCATTCTTCTTTTCTAGCTTAGTACATGACAGCACGGTTCATGTTTGGTGGTAGGTTTTAGGGTTGGGATATATTCTTTGAAAGGGTAAATTTTATAATAGGCTGCCTAAGTTGAGAGGGCAAGCAGGTGCCTATTTGTAGACTATTTTATGAAGACACATAAGCATCTATGTGTCTTTATAAAATACTAGAGGTAAACAACTACTATTACTTACAGTATTTCTATAATGCTACTAGTCAGCATTGGCTCCACAACACACACACACAATAAATTATGCAGCACTGTATATAAATACAATCTATTCAAGACAGACAAACAGGAGAAATAATAGATTAGGGAGTCTCATTTATTATGAAAAATGATTAAAAGCAATGTGGAAGTTAACCAGGAGAATAAGGGGGTTGGGATTAAAAGCAGCTTTAAAATGGTGCACTTTTAGTCTGGATTGGAATAAGATCAGCAGAAATCCTGGCTAGGGAGGGAAATATACACGGATAAAGTACTTTGTGAATGTATATACACAATATTCTTCACCAGCACCATAATTCAAAGGCATGGATTTTCTTCCTGTCTATCTTTTTGCCTGTCCAGCTTTCGCATCCATATGACGTTATTGAAAATACCATGGCTTGGGCAAGTGGAATCTCTGTGAGGAGAAGAGACATCTCTGCTCTTGAGAATCTTTACTAGGTCCTTCATAACTATTCTCCCAAGAGCAATGTGTTATTAGATTTCTAGACTACTTGTCATTTCTTTATTGAGCCAAGCAGGTTAAAGTTGCCCACTGTTTCTATTTCTTCTCCATCAACGAAGAACTTATTCATTTTGCAAGTTGTCAAGATCTTCATCTTCACATGTACTAGGACCTATCTACGAAAATGCATGTTAATGACATTAGCATGCAGTGATGTGGTAGTGCACTTTAGTAACTTTATCTTAAAGTTTGTATCTGAGGCAATGAAGTGTGAAAATGTCACAAGATGCACTAGTGGGGGAAAAAAGGATTTCAACTTTGAAGAGCAAGTTTTACAACAGGGTGCCTACTAAAATTCTCAGAAAGTGCCTACTTTATCAATATAGATATAAAAAGCCCTTCTTGCAATTCAAAACACTGTAAATAGAAACAGATCTCACTATATATTTATCTATTCATTTTTACTATTTCATTCATCCATTCATATAATATAATAATTTTTGGAGCATTATTACAGGGGATTCCAGAGGATCAGTGCCTTCTATATTCCTTATATTTTAATTATCAGTCCCAGTTCATTCACAGATTTTCTTTAGAAATAAATCTTATCTCCAGGAACAAGCAGGAATGTAGTCTTCACATATGGGTATCGTCAGTACCGACAGAGCCTGCACAGGAACGCTCCCCAGCATCCAATAGGAACACTTTTGGGAGCATCCCTCAGCACATGCACGCTGCCTTCCCACCTTTCCAACTGTCCCTCTTCAGTTCTTGTTTTCCGCGGAGCCGACAGGATCCATACCCTGTCACCGCAGAAAATTCCGTCTTTAAAATTGTTTTCTTGTGGTCGCGTTTGCACACGGCGCTTACCGTACCGCACGCCGGTTCTTTTCTTTTCTTTTTTAAAAACCCCCCAAAACCTTATACTTTAAGCTGTTTCTCTTCAGAAACTTTTCTTTGTTGGTGCTAGGCACCATTTTGGGCACTAAGCCCCATATTCCTAAAACATGGAAAAACCAACTAGTGGTTTTAAAAAATGTACTAAGTGTGGCGGTACTATTTCTGTCAAGGACACCCATGATTGGTGTCTTAAATGTTTAGGGCCTGAATATTCTCCATCTGAATGTCTCTCCTGTATGGGGATGACTAAAAGAGGAAGACAGAACCGGGCTGCAAAGCTCGGTACCCTCTTTTCTTCGGATGCCAGATCCATTGCATCAACATCTTCAAGGGCCTCCTCTTCCTCCCATGGATCTCAGGTAACTAAACATAAAAGCCGGTCCTCAAAGGGTAGCTCTCCTACTAAGCATCGAGAGGCCATTGGCATTGCCCTTGAGGGAACCACAACCGGCAAAGCACCCCCGGTGGGAGGCTTCGGCTTCCAAAGCATCAATGGGGCTCCAGGATGTTCTCAAGGCCCCAATCTCGCAAGAACTACTTGTGCCATGCTCAGGGGTTCCGGCCGTTTTCACCGGTACTGATACCCAGGCATCGGCAGCGTCGATAGACCAGAGGTTCCTCGCTATCAAACGCAGCATCGCAGCTCTTCTCTCAGCTGCGGTAAAGTTGGTCCAACGGGCACCGGTATCGACACCGATGCCAGTACCTACACTGGTACAGACACGGGTGATGGTACCGACGGTAACGGCCCCGGTGGGAATTTTTCTCACGCCATCTTTGCTGGAATCGACAGATCGGTACCGGATCAACTCGGTACCGACTTTGATCGATACCAGGACCGTGCTTTGCATGAGCATCATGGTCAGGAATACTTTGAATCCTCCGATTCCGAAGACTCTGACAATTCTGCTGGTACTAGAGAGTTTCTCCCAGATAATCCCTCTTCTCCCCAACGCAGAATGTCACCTCCCGAGGACATGTCTTTTCAGGATTTTTATTTGTGATATGGCCAAGGGCCTTTCAATCATGGTGGCTGCTAAAGAGGAACCCCAGAGCAAAGGAATTGGAAATTCCTCCACTATCCTAAAGCTCCAAAGGAGGCAGCCACTCTGCCCATCCATGAAATTCTGCATAACTTGATGCTCAGGGATGTGGAGACACCTCTGACTACATCTCCTCACTCTAGGAGACTTGATACTATGTATCGAGTTCCAC
Source organism: Ichthyophis bannanicus (assembly GCA_033557465.1). Classification (NCBI taxonomy): domain Eukaryota; kingdom Metazoa; phylum Chordata; class Amphibia; order Gymnophiona; family Ichthyophiidae; genus Ichthyophis; species Ichthyophis bannanicus. The sequence goes on along the minus strand of CM066033.1, from coordinate 934,785,956 downwards.
CATGTCCTGAATTTCAAAAGATTCAGCTGCCACACCATTCAATGGTGGTGGAGTCAGCTGTGCGTAGGATGAAAAGTGCAAAGAGGCATGCATCCAATCCTCCAGGTCGTGAATGCAGGACTCTGGACGCTTTTGGGCGCCAAACTTTTCAGGCTTCCATGCTTTCAGCTAGGATCAGTTCATATATAATGTATATGGGAATGTTCCTCAAGGAAGTTACAGGAAAGTTGGAGCTTATGAGGCCCATTTCTCCCAGATGACAAGAGGACAAGACTGTCTTGCTCTAGTTAAGCATGCTCAAGATGTTTCCAAGTTTGTAAATCGTGCAGCCTTTTGACTGCTTTTGAATGCATCAGCAGAACCTCTGCTATTGCCATTGGTGCACAACGGATTGCCTGGCTTCAGGCATCAAACTTGGAGACTTGGGTACAGAACAAGTTGGGCAACATTCCTTGCACGGGGAGAGAATCTCTTCGGCAAGGACTGGCAGGAAAAGGCTAATGAGTTAGATGCTGACAATACCACTCTTGATAGATTGTCGAAATCTACAGCCACTCCAGCCAAAAAAGTCCTATAAAAAAAAACCTTCTTTCAGCAAAAAGAGGAAATTGTATCCTTCCTATACCCAGCCAGAGTCAATCTCAGGGTCAAGTTGCCCAAAAGGGACAAACTAGACAACAACAAAAGAAGCCAAAAGGCCCCAGAGCCCAACCAGCTCTGCAGGTTCAGCCAGCCCCCACAAGGGCTTTAACTCCTTCCTAGAGAGCTTAGCCTTCCTGCCTCTGAGGGGTCCCCAACCCCCCAATATCCCAGGCAGGTTATGCCAATTTGCCAACAGATGGCATCAGATAACAGCAGAAGATTGGACTTTGTCCATTGTAGGAGAAGGATACAAGCTTCATTTTCACAGCATGCCCCCTCCTACAATTCTAAAACAATTCAATTCTCAAACCTCTGTAAACAATCTGTTAGATCACAAGGTCTCAACACTTCTTGCCCAAGGGGCAATAGAGGAAGTACTCATTCTTCAATGGGGTGCAGGGTTCTACTCCCTCTATTTTCTTATTCCAAAGAAAACAGGAGGACACAGACCCATTTTAGACCTCAGAGAATTGAACAAATACCTATTTCGAGAGAAGTTCAAAATGATTTCTCTAGGAACTCTTCTGCCATACCTTCAAAGCCAGGATTAGCTTTGCTCTCTAGACTTAAAGGATGCATACACTCACATTCTCATCCATCCAGATCACAGGAAATTCTTACAATTCCTTGTCAGGGGAAAACATTTCCAGTACAGGGTTCTTCCCTTTGGTCTAGCTTCAGCACCAAGGGTATTCACGAAATGCATGGCAGTAGTAGCTGCATTTCTACAAACCCTGGGGACATTCGTCTTCCCTTACTTAGACGACTGGTTCATTCGAGCCCCTACAGTTAAAGAGGCAAGCCCGGCACTGTCTCGCACAATGCGAATCCTCCAATACTTGGGGTTGGTAATAAACTTCCCAAAATCCCAACTGGTTCCTTCCCAATGCCTGGAATTCATAGCAGCCTGTCTAGATACCAGACAGGCAAGGGCTTTCCTTCCACAGGCCCGGTGTCTTCGCATAATGCAAATAGCTTCTCAAGCAGCAGGGAAATCCTCCCTAACTGCTTGAGAGCTACTACAGTTGCTGGGACATATGGCATCCACGGTTCATGTAGTCCCGTATGCTCGCCTCCACATGGGAGCAGCTCAGTGGATCCTTTCCACACAGGCCACAGGTCATTTATTGGACAAAATAATAAACTCTCAACGACTAATTTTGTCCCTCCAATGGTGGCAATCCCTAGAAAATCTGACAATGGGGTCTCCGTTTCATCAACCCCTTTTTCAGGCCACCCTAACAACAGATGCATCAACCAAGGTGGGACAGGCTCTCTGTCATTATGCAACAAAGCTTTATGACTGTGGGCCCTCGCCAGAGAGTATTAAATTCACCTTCTAGTGGTATATCTTCCAGGCATTCAAAACCTTTGGGCAGACAAACTGTCGAGTACTGTTGCCTCACAAGTGGTCCCTCCACCTAGACCAGGTGCAAAGAGATTTCATCTCTGGGGCATTCCAGACATAGACCTCTTTGCAAGTCCACTGAATGCCAAACTTCCCCAGTTCTGTTCCAGATTCCAGCTCACAGTTTGTCAGACAAGGGATACCTTCCTCCTTCACTGGGGTCAGGGCTTCCTTTATGCCTTCCCACCCATGCCCCTCATCCCCAAAACCCTCTTCAAACTTCAGAGAGCCAGGGGTCGCATGATTCTCATAGTGCCACGATGGCCATGCCAAGCATGGTATCCCCTGCTTCTACATCTCTTTCAAGCTGCACCTCTGGAGTTAGGGCATGCTCCAGATCTCCTTTCCCAAGAGAACGAGATGGTATGGCACCCGAATCCCCAGGTCCCTGCATCTCACGGCCTGGTTGCTGAAGGCTTAGACCTCCAGGTTTTCAACCTGTCCCAACAGGTAAAGGATATCCTTCAGGCTTCTAGGAAACTGTCCACAAGAAGATATTATGCCTTCAAAGTGGAAATGTTTTACTATATGGTGCTCCAAGAAGGGATTAAACCTCCTTAGCATACCCTTAGAATCGGTACTAGAGTATCTCCCTCACTTATCAAATTCTGGTCTAAAGACCAATTCGGTAAGTCCATCTTAGTGCAAGTGCAGCTTCTTATAAGCCTCGGAATGGACAACCAATTTTCTCTCATCCACTCATATCCAAATTTATGAGAGATCTTCTATTAACCAAACTCCCATTAAGCCACCACCGGTGGCATGGGATCTAAATCTAGTTCTCGGGCAGCTCATGAAGCCACCTTTTGAGCCTTTAGCCACCACAACCCTTACGATTTTGACCTGGAAGGTCATCTTCCTAATTGCAATCACCTCTGCACATCACATTGGTGAACTGCAAGCTTTAGTGGCTAATCCTCCTTATACTAGGTTTCACCATGATAAGGTGTCCTTAGAGCTCATCCACACTTTATGCCAAAGGTGGTTTCGCCTTTTCATTTAAAATCAATCAATTTATCTTCCTGTATTTTTTCTGAGGCCTCACGCCTCTAATGCAGAAAGAAACCTTCATACTTTGGATTGTAAAAGAGCCTTAGCCTTTTACCTACAGAGAACACAGCAACATAGAAAGTCCTCACAACTTTTTATATCTTTTGACCTTAGTCATTTGGGACAAACCGGTCTCCAAATAACTTTATCTAAATGGATTGCCCAATGCATATCCTTTATTTATGAGAGTAAGGGTCTTCCTCTTCAGGACCATGTTACAGCTCATAACGTGAGAGCCATGGCAACTTCCATGGCTAATCTCCACCTCTGTGTCTATCGATGACATTTGTTGAGCAGCCACCTGGGCTTCGGTACACACCTTCACAGCCACTACTGCCTGGATAAAGCCTCCCCGTCGGGATGCCTTCTTTGGCCAAGCTGTTCTTCAAATCTCTTTCAGAACCTAATTCAACTCCTACCCACCAACCCTGGTGGAATGCCAGAGATCCATGGGAGAAAGGATTCCCACCTTTCCAGGGTGACACCTTCCTGGGGCTATCTTCAGCTAGGGAGTCCCCATATGTGAAGACTACATTCCTGATTTTGTTCCTGGAGATAGCGTAGTTGCTCACCTGTAATAGGTGATCTCCGGGAACAGCAGGAATTTAGTCTTCACAACCCATCCACCTCCCCTAGGAGTTGTCTCTCTGTCCTCTTTGTCTCTCCTCTATCCTTTTCACTCAGCTACAAACTTACTGAAGAGGGACAGTTGGAAAGGCGGGAAGGCAAGTGCGCATGTGCTGAGGGATACTCCCAAAAGCATTCCTATTGGATGCTGGGGAGTGTTCCCGCGCAGGCTCCGCCGGTACCTACGATACCCCGTATGTGAAGACTAAATTCCTGCTGTTCCCGGAGATCAACCTGTTACTACGCTTTCTTTCAAATCGATATATTCAATTACTTATCTTACAGTCTCTTCTTGTATCAAATATTCTGATATGAATTCATTTTTTCAAATTATTCATTCTGAATCATAGGAAAAGACCAGTTCTAATTTCTTCATTTGCATGCTCTATAGAGATAACAGACATGGCATTGGCATTCTATTTCTGTAATATCATGCCCCCTATCTACAACTAATCACCATTCAGTTTTTTCTGTGTAATTGATAGTTTAAAAGGTCAGTTCATAATAATCCTCATTCAGTTTAGGAATTCAATCCACGTGGATGCACTGATTGCAATTTAAGGATCCATTGTTGCTCTTGAAAATGTAAATATTGCTTATGGTTTCTGTCTCACCATCTGCTCTAACAGAATCACTGACATGCAGGTTGAAATCCTGACATGCATGTTATTTTTCTTGAACGTGACCTAAGTGGAGCTGATATTCTGCTAAAATGTTCATTTAACCTTAATTTAAGAAGAAAACCTTAATTTGTCATTCTCCCAACATAAATTAATTAAATCTATTCATATAGATCGCAAATGAGGAATTGCATGTAGTATCAGGATAAGCTTTGGATTTTATGCTTATATTTGGATGTGTCCAGCATTCGCTTTCTATAATACAGGCACACCATTTGCAGTGACCACAATGGAAAATGATAAGCATGCTCAAAGGATAAGATACCAATTTCCTCTATATTTCTACCCCTCCTATATGCTACATTCAGGTGCGTCCCTCAAGTATCTCATGCCTAGATAAAATGTGCCCATGTTTGTTCTAGTACTGCCCCCTGCCTCAAAAAACCCCTCCTATATTAAGTTTAAAACTCTCCTCAAAAACTCATCTTTTCCACACATTGCGTATGACCTGCCCACTACCTGAACTTGATTATGACCTGTATCCTATGTTCCGTTCCTGCTGTTCTCTCCTCCTTCCTTCCTCTCCCTCTCCTCTGATGTGAATGTTTTATTCTTTTCCAGTCAGGAATTGGCATTCCCTTTCTTCCTATGATTTTTACTTGTTTTTAAATTGTACACTGTCCTGCTGCATTGAGTGAAGGACGTTCTACCAAGCCCAAATTAAAATAAAGATAAACTTTCAACATATACTTGGGGGGTCTTTTACTAAAGTGTGCTAAGCAGTTAGCTCCGGTTACAGTACCCGCTAACCCAGCGCTGTGATCCGTGATAACTGTCCACGTGGGCCAGCATAGTTAGCACGGCCCATTTCAGCGCTAACTGTGTTTCACACATTGGGGTGGTAAGCGGGCAGGTTAGAGGCAGAGGTGTATGGGTGAATGCCTTGCAGTTGGCCTTGGCTGTGCAAGGTGTACCATTAGGGCAGGGTACACTGTATTAATTGCCAGGGACATGCTTTCCATGCCTCCAACAGGTAACATGATGGTCTTGCACCTAATGTGCTATGGATTTAGCAGTATGGCCTGCATTAGGTTCAATACCATAGCACTCTTTAGTAAAAGGGCCCCTTAGATCCTGTAGAAGTGTGAAAAATGAAGAACTAGACAGGTTAGAGAAAAGAAATTGAGATCAAGGAAAGTCAGTATAGAACTTTCCAGTCATCTGCTTAAATATTTAGAGCATTCAAATCACATTTGATGATATTCTATTGAACCATACTATCCTCTTAATTGTTTTTCTTGGTCCAACTTCAGAGCAGAGATAAACTACAGCCACACCAATACTACCAAGCAATTTAAATAAAATAACCCAACTTGACCAAGTTTCGGCACTCAGGCCTTCATCAGGAGTCTAAACATAAAGGGCCCAACTCTGGGTTGTCCATCCCTGCTATTTGTGCCTTCTCTGCCCAGGTCTCACTTCCCTGCTGATTGTGTGGGGAAGGAGCAGCTCGAGGGTGGAGTCTGGGCGGTCGCCGGCTCTGGGCGTACAGGGCCGATTCTAATGAATCGGTAATATGTGCGGGGAAGATATTCCACCTCGGAGGTGGAATAACTTCCCTGGATGTGGTCTTTCTTATGGCCTGGGACATGGATAGGGCGGGGGGGGGGGGAGGGGGCTAGGGGACATTCCCTGCAGCCCGACCCTGGCCTTAGGAGGCCAGATCGGGAGTCAGGCTGAGGGGAATAAGCATTTGTAACTGGCGGCCAGGATCGTGGCTCTTAAATGGAGCTGCAGTGCCATGGCACTGTGACGCCATTTAAAAGCCCTGAGTTAGTCGGGCAGGCCATGTATGTGCAGGCTGAACTGAATCCACAGTCTTGGCCTGCACGTACATGACTGATCGCAATTCTGATTCCGTGGAGCTAGATGTGGCCCCACAGTATCAGAATCACGATCCCCTCTGTACATTCAGCACACAACAGACATACAGAGGGGATTTATGTCCGGGACAGAATAAGCATGAAAACAAATAGATATATGGCAGTATATACAAAAGGAAAATATACAAGAAGGTATGAGTAAAGTAAATTAGAATCAATTACCAGTACCTTTTTTATAATTTTTCTTATGTATTTCTTTTGGTTGTCCCATATTGTTCCTAAATGGGATTTTTTTAATATACGCATATGCTATTTGTTTTATGTTTTTAGACCCCTGATGAAGGCCATGAGTGCTGAAACCTGGCCAAATTGGGTTATTTAATACATTGGTTGGTTGAAGAAGTATTGGTATGGCTGTGGTTTCTCTGCTCTCTGAAGTTGGACTGTGTTCCACTCTGCTGAGAATACCATTTCTCTCTTTCCCTTTTTCGTCTTTCTTTCTTGACCAAATTGTAAGTTCCAAGGCATAGGGACTGTTCATTGTAGAGGGTAATTTTATAATATGATGCCTATTTAAGAAGTTCAAAAAGGCACCTATTTTAAGATCATTTTATAAAGGTAACATAGTTGCCTATGTGCCTTTATAAGATAGGCACCCGAAACCAGCCCCAGCAGTACACAAATGTACACCTACTCTAGAAAGCTTAAACAGGCACCCGAGGGTAGGATCCAAGATGGCTGCGTGACCTGTTGGCTTGCAGAAGTGTTTTCTTGCGATGCCGTAAAGGAAGGGTAAACTACGGGGGAAGCCTCCCTAGCTACAGGAGACCCCTTCCATTTCCTCCCTTGCTCAGGGTCCTATGGACCTCTTTCTTCGGCATCTGGAGGGCCACTAAGAAGCTGGCGTTTACCCGGTTTTGTCAATGCCAGGGCAGGGAAGCCCACATCTTCATCGGAGTGTGAGCTCATGCTGGAACTGCAGTTTGTCTGTTAGTTTTCTCAGCCTGAGCACACCTGGGACAGTTGGCCTGGCTGCAGGACTATCAGAAGCCCTGGTGGGAGGAAGTGTGACTGGATTGTCCCAGGCATATGGATTACAGCCGGTGTATTCACATTCGGCTCTAGGAGTGGGGCAAGGAGTGGGGAAAATGGCAAACGACTCGTGGATTGCTACCTCAATGCCTAAGAATGTAAGCTCTTCCCCAGGTGAAGAAGGGCAACCGGAACATTGGGCTATTCCCTCCTTTGTTTTAGAGCATCCAGAGAATTTCACTTTGGAGTGCTGTCTTCAAAATGGGTGAGTTTATGACACTACAATCAAACAAAATTTTACATCAAGTGCAAGGTAATGCCGGGGTTATACAGAAAAATGTAGGAGATATTACTGACTCGAAGATATCGGTGGAGGGCTTTTAAGGCTAATTACAAACAAAATGAGGATTGTTTAAATGTAATGGCTAAAGATTTAATCGGAAACAAATTTAAGACTGAGATGTTGGAAGATCAGATTGAGCTACAAATATCTGTTTATTGAACATTCCTAGATTGCCTATGGTTTCTGTGAAGGACATGTTTAAAAATTATTTGTGTGAGGTACTTGGGGTCCCGGTTGAGTCCCATCCCCCCCTTACCAGAATTTATTATTTACCAACTGGGAAAAAATCTTTGGCGGAAGGGGTGAGGATATCTAAAGGAGAGAATCAGCAGTTGAATATTTTGAATATCTCAGAGATGCTGGAAACATCCGTTATGGAATCAGTAGTACTTGCTAATAACAGTCCTATCTTGTACATAGTTAAAGCTATTACAACCTAATAGCTTTAAACCATGTTCTATGTAAACCATGTTAAACCATGTTCTATGTAAGAAATGTTGTTCCTTTGTAAACTGCCCCTAATCTTGGGAAGGAGTGGTATAAAAATAACAATAAATAATAATAATAAATAATAACCTTGGCACTATCTTCTGATCAGGAGTGGCTGCTTAAGTTATATTTCAAGAAGCGGTCTGTGTTATTTAAAGGACTGATAGTGCATATTTTTCTGGATTTAAACCAGGATACACAAAAAAAAGGAGGAGGGAACTTTTGGTCTTGAAGCCTGGGGTGATTCAATTGGGGGTATTTTCTTTATTAAATTTCCTTGTTGATATACACAAATGTGATATGTTATTTTTACAATGTAATATAATGCTTGTATTACATTCATTTACCGTTCTGTAATGATTTTCTGATGTAATAACTATCTGACTCCCTTACTGTATGTCTGCATCCTGGGAAGGGAAAGTCTACGTGGCTAGTAATACTGTACATAGCCTGAAACAGGTGCAGAGGTACAAAGCTGATTCATCTTACTGTACAGTATGTCTGCATCCTGGGAAGGGAAAGTCTACGTGGCTAGTAATATGTAGCCTGTCACAGGTGCAGGGGTACAGAGAAGTGGAGTGAGATAAGTATTAACCAATGAATTAATGATATGTAATGATTTTCTGACTTTCTTTACTGTATGTCTGCATTCTGGGAAGAGAGATTACGTGGCTAATAACACGTAGCCTAATACATGTGTATAATTATTAGCCAATGAATTATGGACATGCTGAAAGAAGGCGAGTACATAGTCTGCTATAAAAGAACTGTGAAGCAAGAGGATGTATGTGAATGCTTAGTCAAGCATTTCACCCTTTCCTTGCAAGAAAAGTCATTAAAAATAATTCTGCATCACTGAGGAGTCTGTTATTGTGTAAAAAGTTATGTTTTCTTACAGATTGGGGGCTCGCCCGGGATTGTGTCATCGCTGGAGGAGACCACCGCTGCTGAGGATGGGGAGATGTGTCCCGTTGAGTTTAACAGCCTCATGTATCAGCGACGGGGGGCTCCAACAGTGTACTGACAGCAGAATCCCGAGACCATGAAGGAAAACTCATTACAGACTCAGTGAAGCAGACTAGGTATTAGACAGAGATAGAGACAAATGCGTCAACCAAGTAATTCTGTGCACAGACCAAGGTAAGAAACAAGACTGTAAAGTATTGCCTTGGTGGTTAGGTATCGAGACAGACTGTTGTGTGTATGAGATGTGTTCTAGACACGAAGTGAGTGCGGAGTCTCAATCCACGGTTCTGACACATCCGCGAGGAGTGCGGCCGGAGAGAGATGAATTGAAAAGCACATTGGTGAAACAGGTCTCGATGGGTGTCAGGAATTCTAAAGGAAACTTGAGTAAGGATGGGGTCAGGGATAAGGACCCCGGGGACATTCCTCCAGACAGTCAATTAGGGAGGATGTTGAAATATTGGAAGGATAATAAGTACTCGGGATCGGGATAAAGATAAAACTAAGATTTTTAAGAATTGATGTGTTACATAGAAAAGAGAAAGCATAAAGCTAGCTGCAGTCTTCTGGCTGACATTTGGCACAGATGAAGAGTGGTTATGTCAAATCCTTAACTTATATGTAAGCAGTGAAAAGATTAATTCAGCAAGTGTTTGCTACTGCCAAAAAGGAACAGCAGTGGTGCATGAAAACGGTCATTAAGCAGGGAATTCTTTTGAAGCCAGAGAAACATAGATTAGCAGATGAGACTGCTAAAGGAGCTGCCTTAGAGATAGACTTAACCCCTATATACAGTTTAACCCCAGAAATAAGGAGTCAGGCAGCAAATCCTCTATCTTAAAAAGGATATAGCATTATTAGAAAAGGTAAAGAGAAGAGCCACCAAAATGGTAAAGGGGATGGAAGGATACTCCTATGAAGAGAAGCTAAAAAGGTTAGGGCTCTTCAACCTGGAAAAGAGACGGCTGAGGGGAGATATGATAGAAGTAGTATTTTTAGTAGACACAGGAGCTGCCTGAACATCCTTAAAGACTGGGAGCTTGTTTGATAAAACTACAGTCTGTAGCTTTTTTTTTTTTTTATGACCCCTCCAAGTCTGCTGCCTTTATAAATACTTGTTTGTCAGCTGTCATGTGGAGGCCTATTCCAAGCAGGCCGTCCAGCCCCTGTATGTCCAGGCAGAATCGGGCCATGCAGAGCTAGACCCGATTCTGATCCCATGGCCCCGCAGGATCAGAATCAGGTCTAGCTCCTGGACATGCAGGCTGGAGCCCAATTCTGCCCAGTTATACATCCCGGCAACTACCCGTCTAGTGCAGTCAGACTCCTGAATGGAGCCATAGAGCCCACCATGGCACCTTGGCTCCATTCAGGAGTCGTGAATGCCGGCTGCCACAGATTACTTCCTTTCCCCACACCCTCGATATGGCCTCCCATGGCCAGGGTCCAGCTGTGGGGATCACCCTCCACCCCTGCTTCACCTGTCCCTGCCGGCCACTGAAGTAATGCTGCATCCAGGGGGACTTGTTCCTAGATGAAATAAATGACTGCTTCTTGGAGCAGCTGGTTCATGAACCGACCAGAGGGGAAGCCATATTAGACCTAGTCCTTAGTGGAACACAAGAACTAGTGCCAGAGATAAGGGTGTTGGGGCCAATGTTCCCTCTAACTTTCTGTAGGCTGTGTGCGCATAAAATATCAGCTGGGCAGCTTTTGAAGGAAGGTTACATTTTTGTGCGCCACATAACGACACTCAGAGTTATATACTTTAAAATTTGACTACACGTCAGAATACAGTATGTACACCACATTGATTGCACTAGAAAATATTGTAGAACTTGTGAAAACCATAAATACACAACAACTTTAAAATTTTAAGATGTCTGTGTTGTTTTCTATCAGAATCAGAACCATAATTTTTGTGCGCTCTGTTCTAAAGTATGTGCGCTCACTCTGCGAGGTGTGTGCGCGCGCACACGTGCACAGCTTAGAGGGAACAGTGGTTGGGGCCACTTGGCAATAGTGGTCATAGCATGATCGCCTTTGATTTAATTAGTGAAGGAGGGATAGTAAGGAAATCCACAGTACTACCTTTTAACTTTTGAAAGGGAGACTATGAAAAAATGAGGAAAATAGTTAAGAAAAAAATGAAAAGGAGCAGTTGTAAAGTTTAAAAACTTACATCAAGCTTGGGTGGTGTTGAAAAATACTATCAAGTAAGCCCAGACCAGCTGTATTCCACGCTTTAAGAAAAGTGGAAGGAAGTCCAAAAAACTGCCAGCATGGTTTAAAGGTGAGGTCAGAGAGGCTGTTGCCAAAAAAGCATCTTTCAGGAAATGGAAAAAAGAGCCAAACAACAAAACCTGGAAACAACACACGCACTGGCAAGTCAAATGCAAGGCATTGATAAGGCAGGCAAAGGGAGAATTTGAGAAGAAGCTTGCTGCGGAAGCAAAAACACGAAATAAAGACTTTTTCAAGTACATTCGTAGCAAAAAAACTGTGAGAGAGTCAGTTGGTCCTTTAGATGATAGAGGGGTTAAAGGGGCACTAAGAGGCGACAAGGCGATAGCGGAGAGACTGAATGAATTCTTTGCTTCGGTCTTTACTGAGGAAGATGTAGGGATGTTACCCATGACTGAAGTGGTATTTAAAGGTGCGGAAGAATTGAAGGAAATATTGATACATCGGGAAGATGTATTACAACTATTAGATAAACTGAAGAGTAGCAAACCACCTGGGCTGGATGATATACATCCAAGGGTGTTGAAACTGAAATATGAGATTGCAGACCTGCTATTAGTAATATGTGAACTATCATTAAAATCATCTCTAATACCTGAAGATTGGAGGATCGATAATGTAACACCAATTTTTAAAAAGGGTTCCAGGGGTGATCCGGGAAACTACAGACTGGTGAGCCTGACTTCAGTACTGGGAAAAATGGTAGAAGCCATCATAAAGAATAAAATTACTCAGCATGTAGACAGTCATGGCCCAATGGGAGACAGCCAACATGGCTTTAGACCAGTAGTTCTCAACCCAGTCCTCTGGGACCCCCAGGCCAGTCAGGTTTTCAGGGTAGCCACAATGAATATGCATAAGATAGATCTGCATGCACTGCTTCCACTGTATGCAAATCTATCTCATGCATATTCACTGCGGATATCCTGAAAACCTGACTGGTCTGGGGGTCCCAGAGGACTGGGTTGAGAACCACTGCTTTAGACAAAGAAGATCTTGTTTTACTAATCTGTTATGTTTTTTTGAAGGTGTGAATCAACAGGTGGACTTTCAGAAAGCCTTTGACAAGGTCCCTCATCAGAGACTTTTGGCAAAACTAAAGAGTTATGTGATAGGAGGCAGTGTACTACTGTGGATCAGGAACTGGTTAAAAGATAGAAAGCAGAGGGTAGGGCTAAATGGCCAATTTTCCCAATAGAGAAAGGTGAATAGTGGTTTACCCCAGGGATCTGTGCTGGGACCGCTGCTTTTTGACATATTCATAAATGACCTGGAAAGTGGAATAATGAGTGAGGTTATCAGATTTGCAGATGACACAAAACTATTTAAAGTTGTTAAAACCCAAGAGGATTGTGATAATTTGAAAGACTGGGCATCAAAATGGCAGATGAAATTTAATGTGGACAAGTGCAAAGTTATGCACCTAGGGAAGAACAACCCAAACTATGGTTACACGATGCAAGGTTCCACATTGTGGATAACATGTTAAAACCCTTGGCCAAGAGATCAAATAGAATGCTAGGTATCATAAGGAAAGGAATGGAAAATAAAACAAAAGATATTATAATGCCTCTATATCGTTCCATGGTGAGACCGTACCTTGAATATTGTGTGCAATTCTGGTCGCCGTATCTTAAAAAGGATATAGCATTATTAGAAAAGGTTCAGAGAAGAGCCACCAAAATGGTAAAGGGGATGGAAGGACACTCCTATGAAGAAAGGCTAAAAAGGTTAGGGCTCTTTAACCTGGAAAAGAGACGGCTGAGGGGAGATATGATAGAAGTCTATAAATTAATGAACGGAGTGGAACGGGTAAAAGTAGATTGATTGTTTACGTTATCAGAATATAGAAAGACTAGGGGACATGCAATGAAGCTACACGGTAAACTATTTAAGACTAATAAAAGGAAATATTTTTTCACACAACATGTAATCAAACTCTGGAATTTGTTACCGGAGGATGTAGTAAAGCAGGGGTCTCAAACTCAAATTGCTTTGAGGGCCAAATGAGGACTTGTAAAGTAACCCGGGGGTCGCATAAGACGCGGGGCCTCATTTGCATAAGGGGCCTCATTTGCATAAATATTTGCATAATGTTACCATACACTAACTTTTAGTAAACATGCCTCTTTAATGAGTATGGATAAAGAAAGACTAAAAGATTTAGAAACAAGAAGACAATAATTAAACTGGGAACCCCAAAAGCCAAACTTGGAATGTACAACACTGTAGAAATAAAACTATAAATTAATTTCCTCTTGTACTAAACAAAGCGCAAACATTAATGATGCACATTTCCCAGAGCTGACATATTCCAGTTAATAAATTCAAAATAAAGAGATATTTTTCTACCTTTTGTGCATTTTTTTCAGTTGCAATTGTTCCAGCCACTTTCTTCTGGTTTCTTCATGTCTTCTGCTAACTCTCCATCGTCTGCTGTCCATTTGCCCTTTCTTCTCTCCTAGTTTTTTTTTCCATTCTCTCTCTACATCTGCTTTAACATACTAATCTTTCTCCTTTTTCTCTTTCCTCATTCCTATTTCATCCACTCAAATTTTACCCCTCCATCCTCAATCCCCACTTACTCTCCCAATACCTGGCCAATTGTAGATTTGTCTTCTCTCCCAGACAAAATATTTTTCCCCTCTCCATTTCACTTTCCCAGCTCCATCCCATTCTAATCCTCCCCCAACATCAGCTCCCTTCTAGTTCCAGCCCCACCCAGCATCCGCTCCCTTCTAGTCCCCCCATTAGTCCATTTCCAGTCCTATCCTAGCCTCACCATCAGCCCATTTCCAATCCTAGTCCCCCATCAGCCCATTTCCAATCCTAGCTCCCTCCCCTCACAGCCCATTTCCATTCCAAGCCCCCCTCCCCATCAGCCATTTGCAGTTCAAGCCCCCCTTCCACTCAGCCCTTTTCCAGTCCTAGCAACCCCCCCCCAGCCCATTACCAGTCCTAGACCCCCCATAGCCCATTACCAGTCCTAACCTCCCCATAGCGCACTTCCAGTTTTACCCCCATCACCCCATTTTCAGTCTTACCCCCCCCCATAGCCCATTACCAGTCATAACCCCCCTGCCAATAGCCCAGATCCAGACCTAACCCCCATTACCCATTTCAGTCAGCCCCTCCATAGCTCATTACCAGTCCTAACTCCCCCCCGCAGCCCACCGCCAGTCCTTCCTAACCCCCACCTTCCCATTTCCATTCCTTTCCCCCACCATAGCCCATTACCAGTCATAACCCCCCTGCCAATAGCCCATCTCCAGTCATAACCCCCCCCTGCCAATAGCCCATCTCCAGTCATTCCCCCCCTGCCAATAGCCCATTTCCAGTCCTACACCCCCCCCTGCCAATAGCCCATTTCCAGTCCTACACCCCCCCACCCCCCTGCCAATATCCCATTTCCTGTAATACCCCCCCCTGCCAATAGCCCATTTCCAGTCCTACACCCCCCCTGCCAATAGCCCATTTCCAGTCCTACACCCCCCCCTGCCAATAGCCCATTTCCAGTCCTACACCCCCCCCTGCCAATAGCCCATTTCCAGTCCTACACCCCCCCCCCCTGCCAAAACCCCAATTCCAGTCCTACACCCCCCCCCCCCCCGGTAAATTAAAAAAAAACCTGGCTTCTGCTGCTCAAGCAGCAAAATCAGCTGTCCTGCGGCCCCTTCCCCTGTGCCCGGAGATCCGAGTCTGCTCTATCAGCGGCGTGCTTTTCAAGCCGCGAGGAGAGTATTCCCCTCTCGCGCGGCTTGAAAAACCGCACGAGAGGGGAATACTCTTTTCGCGGCTTGAAAAGCACGCCGCTGATAGAGCAGACTCGGATCTCCGGGCACAGGGGAAGGGGCCGCAGGACAGCTGATTTTGCTGCTTGAGCAGCAGAAGTCAGTTTTTTTTAAAATTTGACAATTGATTCTGCCGCTGCCACGGCGGCAACGGCAGAAGCCAGGGTTTTGGGGTTTTTTTGTTTTCCTCCGTCGCGGGCCGCACAAAGTTGTCTCGCGGGCCGCATGCGGCCCGCGGGCCGCGTGTTTGAGACCCCTGTAGTAAAGGCTGTTAGTGTAGCTGGGTTTAAAAAAGGTTTGGACAAGTTCCTGGAGGAAAGGTCCATAAACCATCATTATTAAGAAGGGACCGAGGATATCAATGCTTGACCCAGTACAAGCATTGTGGAACCTGTGTCTTTTGGGGAAACTGCTAGGTACGCATGACCTAGATTGGCCACTGTTGGAAACAGGATACTGGGCTTGATGGACCTTGGTCTGACCCAGTATGGCATATCTTATGTTCTTATTTCTGAGGCCCAGGACATACAGGGCTGACCTCTGAATTGGCCCTGTACTTCTGGGGTCGTGGCTCACCCATGCCCTGCCCTTGCTCTGCCTTCGGAACACCCCCTCCCGCCCCTGTCTAGGTTTTCCCATACAAACCCGCTGTTCGTACAGGAAGACTTTTGCCAGGACCGGCAGGGGGGGCGAATAGTGGGGATGGATATCCCAATGAGACATCCATCCCCGCTATTCACAGAATGGAATGACTCCCTTAGGCTATTTTTGATAATAAAACGCAGTGAATATAGTTAGTTTGGTACCCAGACGGGTGTATCACTATTGCCTCTCATGTATTTGTTAAATAATTATTTGCTAATTGGATCCTCTCAATGTGAAGGACTAGAGAGATGTGGTGGTTTTTTTTCTGTTAGCATTAGACTAATTTACTAATTAGTTAATTGCCTTGCCCATTTCTATTTCCATTCAAGTTGTATTGCTTGGAATTTATTTGAAAATTGGCATAAATAAAAAACTAAAACATAAATAGGCACCTGTGCTCTAAACATGTGGCTATGTATTTTATAACATACAGGGATCATCTTAAAATCCCTATTTGTGAGATAGACATCTGAAAATGGTCACAAAGACATGTAAATCAAGTAGACTGCCCCAGAGCCATTTTAGAAAGTCATTTGGGAACAAAATAACCCTCCTTCCGGATTCATCAAGGCCCCCCCTCCCCCCTTATTATTGGCCACAATAAAACGTACTGTAACATGGACCTCTTTGGACTAAGTCACAGAGTTTGAAGGGAAAGGCAGTTGTGCGGGGAGTTGGGAGTAACTCGGGGGGGGGGGGGGGGGAGGTTAGAGACCTCTGCTGGGAGCCTCATTTGTGTTGTGCTTCAGGCAGGGAAAGTTATCTGGTACTAGAGATTTCGGGGCATGTTTACTAAAAGTGCACTGGTAGCATGCGTTTGTGTTGGAATGGCTGCATACACAATCAAAGTCGAGCAAAACGGAAAGATGGGGAGGGGAAGAGGGAAGAAGGGAGGGGAGGGAAGAAAGGAGAAGGGGGGAACGGAAGTAAAACAGGACAATGACCTTCAAATAAATAATTTAAAACAAATAAAAGATGCATACCAGTGCCCAATAGTAACATAGTAAATGACGGCAGATAAAGACCAGCATGGTCCATCTAGTCTGCTCAGCACAATGGCAAGAGTAGGTGCACCTGCCGCTCCGTGCAGGCCACTCCTCCCCATGTCCCTGTTTTAGGGGTGAACCCACCACTCCATGCAGGACACCCCTATTTGTTGAGAAATTAGATGAAAATCTATATAAAAAGCAATCATAAAATGATGATTATAAAACAAAAGTGTAAAATGTGTGGAGCAAAAAAGGGGGAAGTGTCCATATAAGAGGTAAATGACATTTGAAAGAACATATAACTATGTTGTTGGTATGGCTGCATGGTCAATCAAAGTGAAACATTAGCAGGAGAGCAGGTGGTGTGGGTGAGGGGATGGGGAGGGGAAGGGAAGAAGAGGGAAAGGGGAGAGGAGAGGAGGGAGGGGAAGGGAGAGTGGAGGGGGGAGGGGAGGAAGGGAGGGGAGGGGAAAAGGGAAGGAGGTGGAGGTGGAGGGAAGGAAGGGGGTAAAAACAAGGGATAAGAGACCAAAAATGTATAAAAAAATAAAACAGGACAATGGACACCAAGTGGGTGGCTGAATTCCCTAGACCAGAACCTGCAGTTTGAAGGCATGTACAGTTTGAGTCATATTGCCTATCCTGACATCACAATAAAGAAGGATCAGCAGGGTTTCACGACTGACCTTCATCGCAGAAAAACAGATAGGAACTCATTATTAAGGTTTGACAGCTTTCACAACAGCTCTCTGAAATAGAACCTTCCTGTAAGTCAGTTTTTGAGAATACGGAGACTCTGCACATCAGAACAAGATTTTGAATGTAATGCTACAAAAATGGGTGGAAGATTTGAAGATTGTGGTTATCCCAGTGAGTGTATTCATAGAGACTATAACCGTGCTGGGTCCACTGACAGAGCATCTCTTCTCGGCTCTGAGAAACCCACATAGGACAGGTTTGTATATGCTATTATATTTTACAGTTTATCTAGAGAAATTGCTAGTATCTTAAAGCAAGAGTGACGGCTTTTGGCCACAACCACAGCCTTTGCTTCCAGACAATTGACTATTGCCTACAAATGTAATCACAATTTAGCTAACATCCTTGTTCCATCAGCTTTGTCTAAAACCCAAGTTAACTTGCAAGGTAAAAGGACATTTTAAATGTGGAAGGTGCTCAGTGTGCTCTAATGTTTTAGTCACCAAAAATTTTTTCAAGCACCCAGCGTTACAAAAAAAAAAAATATTTTTAGACATCACTTTTCAAACTGCAACACTGAAAATGTTGTATAACTCATCCTTTTTCCATGCAACTTGTTATATGTAGGCGAAACTAGGAGGCCAGTTAAAATACGCATTATTGACACAAAAGTTGCTTGTAGAGACGTGTACCTGAGAAGCGGTTAGTGGCACATTGGGAAGAGAAGAGCCACAACACCACTGACCTGAAGTCCCTCATGCTCAGAGCTGTAGAACGTCATTGGAGAGGCAGTGATATTGATAGAACTCTACTCAAACTGAGCAATTCTACATCTATGAACTACAGACCCTGGAACCCAATGGTCTTTACCAGGAAGTCAGTTTAGCAGTATTTCTCTAAGATCCCTTTCCCCCTTTTTTACTTCATTTCACTTATTTTTAGACTCCCTCATCTGATCTGCAACTGGCCTCTCCTGTGTGTTTGTTTTGTTGTCTTGTGCCGGACCTCCCTTGGTTTTTACTCCCTGTTTTTATTTTTAATTTTATACTCTTCTTTATTACCTTTTGGGGACACTACTTTTCTTCCCCACACTCTGTCATTGCCGTGCCCTCAGGTTTTTTCCTTTCCTTTTTCCCCCTTCCTTTCACTTCCCCCCCTCTCCCTCTCCCTCCACCTCCCCCTTCCCCCCTCTCCCTCCATCTCCCCTTCCCCCCCCTTTTTCCCTCCCCTTCCTCACCCCCTCTTCCCCTTCCTCCCCCACTCTGTTTTTATCTTCATATGTTTTTATACTTTTATGTTTTGTTTTAAATGTCGGTGGCCTTTCACATGTACACTCCCCTTTATTTGCTTTACATGTTTTACACTTTTGTTTGATTATTTATTGTTTTATTACTGCTTTTATTCTGATCATTTTTATTGCTTTTTACATATATTCTTTATTGGGTGCTTATGTGCATTATTAATTTTTTCATTTGGTGTCCATTGTCCCATTTTATTTTTTTCATATCATTTTTTTATATATTTTTGGTCTCTTATCCCTTGTTTTTACCCCCTTCTTCCTTCCTTCCCTCCACCTCCCCCTCTCCCTCCCCTTCCCTTCCCTTCTCTCCCTTTCCTTCCTCTCCCCTTCCCCTCCTCTTCCCTCCCTCTTTCCCTCTCCCCCTTCCCCCCTTCCCCCCACCCCAACCACCCCCTTTCCTCCTGCTCTCCGCTAATGTTTCACTTTGACCATACAGCCATATCAACAGCATGTTTATATGTTCTTTCAAATGTCATTTACCTCTTCCCCTTTTTGCTCCACACATTTTAAACTTTTGTTTTATGGTCATCATTTTATTCCTAGTTTTATTTTGATCATTTTATGATTGCTTTATATATATATTTTATCGTGGGCACTGGTGTGCATCTCTTATTTGTTTTAAATTCTTTTATTTGAAGGTCATTGTCGTGTTTTACTTCTGTTTTCCCCCCTTCTCCTCCTTTCCCTTCCCTTCCCTCCCCTCCCCCTTCCCTGTCCTTCTGTTTTGCTTGACTTTGATTGTCCATGCAGTCATTCCAACACAAACACATGCTACCAGCGCACTTTTAGTAAACATGCCCCCAAATCTCTAGTACCAGATACCTTTCCCTGCCTGAAGCACAACACAAATGAGGCTCCCAGCAGAGGTCTCTAATCTCCCCCTCCCCTGAGTTACTCCCAACTCCCTGTATAAGTACCTTTCCCTTCAGACTCTGCGACTTAGTCCAAAGAGGTCCATGTTCCAGTAGGTTTTATTGTGGCCAATAATAAGGGGGGCCTTGATGAATCCGGAGGAGGGTTACTTTGTTCCCACATGACTTTCTAAAATGGCTTTGGGGCCGTCTACCTGATTTACCTGTCTGTGTGACCATTTTCAGATGTCCAACTCATGAATAGGGATTCTAAAATTACCTTTTCCCTTCCTCCATCCTTCCGTTTTGCTTGACTCTGGTTGTCCATGCAGCCATTCCAACAGCATGCTTAGATGTTTAGTTACTCTTCTCTGATCTGGTTGGCAGCATATACTACTTAGATTTCAGTATCTATGTTCAGCAGTACAATGAGCCCCTCTATACAAGGACCTTTGGTTCTCCAAAACGTCCTTTCTGGGCCATATTCATTTGTAGGTTCTCCCGCAATTTAAATAAGCATGCATGTGGTTACCTGTATCCATATCACCATTTATAATGCTTTGATTTTCACATTATTAGGTGCCTTCTGTGGCACGTATACAAATTATTGAACCTTCACCTTTCTGGCGTAAAACGGTAGCAAGTTTAAGAGAGCTACCTGTCCATCGCATAAGCTTTCTAAAATGCTGGCTGATTGCACACACATCGTGATGTGGTGTTCTGCTTCTTTGGAAAGGAAAGTTATTGCCTACATGCTGTATCATTTACTTTCCACATATAATTGCTTGTTACTAGCTATTTAAAGCACAGTAATTATTTGTTTGTGATTATTCCTCCATTATAGTTTATAGCGATACAGTTAATTTGCATGCTCTTGCTTCTTTCGGCTCCTGTTTCTGAAGTACATAAAGACTTCTTCACTTATTACAAAAGCCTTTTCCATCTGCTCTCTCTGGCTCTGACCCCCTGCTTGTCCCTTGAGAAAACATACCATTGTGGTCACATTTACTCTTTTCCCTGCTCCCCCTCCCACTATTGGGTTTATTACCCTTCCTGTTCTCTATGAATATGGGTATTGATGCCATCAAGTCAGTGTTGACTCATAGCGACCCAGCTACCTCTGGGTTTTCTTGGCAATGTATCACTGGAAGTAGATTGCCAGCCTTTTCTTCCAAGGCAATGAAGGGTAAAGTGACTTGCCTAAGGTCACAAGGAGTGCCAGTGGGAATCAAACCCTTAATCTTCTGGGTACTAGGCAGTTGCTCTAACCACAAGGCTACTCCTCCACTCCAATGCACTGTTAACTGAACTTATTTTGTTTGATTCATTACAACCCCATTGCTTTAAAGTTTACTGATGTCTTTGTAAAGACTATACCACCACAGTGTGCCATTTGTGAGTATTCACTCCATAAATGTGTGATAAGGCACAACTTAAAGTCCTCCTCATCTCTCTTTTTTAATGTTCCTCCTTCTTAATATCCCTGTTTGAGTCTCCACATATGACGTTTGGATTTTGTTGTTACCAGGCATTGTACTTTGTTATAAGCCTTACATTTTTAATTTGATTATTGCTGATGGTTATTTTTATTATGTTTTTATCTTTAGTTTTATTAAGTTACTTTTATATTACTGTTTCAGTTTTTATTTATTTCATATGATTTTGCCTACTGTTTTAAATTGTGCTGTTTATATTTATTTATTATATTCATATGTATTTATTTTGAGGATACATACTCCCTGAAGAAAGCAGTTGCCAAAATGTGTAAGGGTTGTATAGAATAAAGTACCTATGGCCTCCATGCGCTACTCGCTCTTTGTGTGTGTGTGTGGGGGGGGGGGGTTACCCTCACGGGGGAATAAAACTCCAACAGACAAAGGCAAACTTATTAGTATAGAACTATTAAAACCAGGTAAATATATAAATAATTAAATAAATATTATCTTAAACATTGACCATTGAAGAAATGTACAAATAAATAACCAGGGTATCCCGGATGCCCTTCTCCTCACAACCGTAGGCAACACCTCTCAGAATTCCCACTAGTTTCACTACTATATATCACCCCCCTTTTCCCTTATCAAAACACGCTCGCACAATAACTTTGGAACAACCATTGGTCACAGCTTTATTAACCAGATTAAAACTCCAGCCCACAACCCGGGCCAACAAAACATTTATAAATACCAAACATGACCCCCTTCCCCCACCCCATTCCGGATGATGCCCCCCTCACCAGCCATATTATTAGCAAGGTGGTGCATCGTCCTCCCCCTGCCACTACCGCCCGCCTTGCCATGTTAGTAGCAAAGGCCGGCTCCACTCGCCTAACACCGGGCAGAGACCCCCAACCAAGATGTCTCGCACCACCCTGGGGAGTACTTTGCTCCCCTCAATGCACCCTCAGCCATATATTCCCTGCTGTCTCGGCGAGTGCTAGCTTGATACCCTGCCACCGGCACAAGGTAGCTCACCTAACCTTGTGCCGGTCCCCCCCCCAAAGAAAGCTGTGACCAACATAACCCTTCCAACACCTCCTGCCAATCATTCAGCAACAAATCATGTCCCACCGGAGAGAGGTGTAAGCCCACACACTTCACATCCGCCCACGGGTGTTGCACCTGCAGCCCGCCAGTCTGATGGATCCACCGCCCGATCTGTCTATTGACCTTAACCAGGCCTCGAGACCACCGACGCTGACACTGGCACGAAGTGTGTGGGATAATGTCTGACCATACGATCACGACCCCGGGCAACAGTTTCCGTAGCAATCCGATGTCTCGCTGCACCAGCCGAATGAGCTGCCTGCAGGACCAGATGTATAGGTCATTGCCACCCAGATGAATCAGCTGCCACCAGCGCATGCCGCGCTCGCCCATCACAACAGCCAAATGCCGGAGCTCGCCAGTCCCAAATGCACTCCAAGAGGGCACGACATGGCCCTGCGCTCCGCCCAGTAGACGAACGAGTGGCCAATGATCCATCACTCCCCAGAATACGCTCCATCTGCAACAAGACAAAGCTGACTGCCACCCACTGGAGACTCTTCAAAATGTTAATGTCCCCCCACCTTTCCACCCTCGCCCCCCCCCACTTCAACAGACCACCCACCAACTTGAACGGCTGATTTCATGCATACTATGGGCAAACATCCCACATAGTCCCCAAACCCAAGCTCACATCAAAACTCTTCCGGGTGAAGATATCCAACCTAGGCGCCCGAGCGCCACCTGCCAATCTTCTGAATCACCTCCCCCTCAAGCCCTGCAGCTGCAGCGCTAGTAGCAGCCCCAATCCAAAAAGAATGTGACACGCATCGCTTCTCACTGCAGCCAAGATGCCGCAACAGCAAACAAAGCACCGCAGTAAACTGGAACTGCGTTACGGGCTTACTGTCCTCATGCAAAAATAAGTAGCCCAATGCCTTTAGTCTACGGTGCAAATAAAGATGCAAATTATGCACTGGACAGGAGGGTAAAGGGAAAATTGCATGACGTGCCCTGACAGTAACATTGAGACGTAAGCAAGCTAGCATGAAAACTCTCATCAAAGCAACAACTCGAGGGCATTTGGGCGAGTGCCGATTAATAATCTCCACCACCATTGTCTCTCCAACAGATGACCCTCCTATTCCTCAAACGCTCCGGCCACACCCACGAAGCGACTACAATGAGAAACAACTCCAGAAATGGTATGTTACGAGTCAACCTGGAAACTCGCCATTCCGACGGCCAGGCCTCCACGCACCAAGCCCCTTGACAATATACACCAAATCCAGAACTACTTGCAGCATCAGAAAACAACTGCAAATATGCATTCAACACTTCTGGCAACTGCACTACTGTGCAACTGTTGAAATCAGATAAGAACAAGTCCCAGACTTCCCGCATTCCAGCAGATACATGAATATGATGATAAGGACGTAGCACCCCCACCATAGCCAGAGACAGCCGCCATGCAAAAAATGTGCCCCCTTGGAATAACCCGAAAAGCAAAGTTAAGATGCCCCCCCAACGACTGCAAGTCCTTAAGCTTGCTCTTGGAGGATGACCCCACCGCCGCAAACAAAGCTTTTAGCCGTTCGACTTTTCTGCTGGCAAACACACTAACATTTCCACCGAATCTATCTCAACCCCCAGAAGAGAGAGGCGTGTCACCGGCCCCACCATCTTTTCCACTGCTAATGGGATACCAAATTTGCTGGCCATCCTTTGAAAGGCTGCCAGCAAGGTAGAACGAGTCTCACCTGGCTGGGGCCCACAAACAAACTCTTCCACGTAATGGACAATGGTGGAAAACTCCGTCCGCTGTCCCAAGACCCAGTGTAAAAAGGAACTAAAGGCCTCAAAATAAGCACACGATATAGCACAACCCATTGGCATACACTTATCAAAATAAAACTGAGAACCACACTGGAAACCCAGTAATGGAAATGCCGACGGGTGGACCGGCAATAGTCGAAAAGCGGATTCAATATCTACCTTTGCCATCAGCGCCCCCCACCCCACACTGACGCACCAAAATCAACTGCCATGTCAAGCGACGCATAACATACTGTGCAAAACTCATGAGGAATATGATCATTAACTGAATGACAAATTTATGTATTAACCTAAATCGCCACGGCTCCTTTTTAGGGACCACTCCCAATGGAGAAACAATTTCCTCTTTATCAAATATCTCACTTACAGCCCTGATCCCCAGCCACTCTCGTATAGTTCATCCCCAAAAATGTAAATCACCAAACAGGAGCCTTTCCTATTGAACTTCTTATGTATATAGTTTATCTTTGTTCTCCAAGTTACATTCCCTGTTCAATGTAATGACCAGACATATGTATATTGTCGGATGTTTTGTTCTATGTAAACCGCGCTGATTGCAAATAGTGCAGTATATAAGAATTGTAAATAAATAAATAAATAAAAAATAAAAGGCGAAAATGGGGTTTACCAAAAGGACCAGCTATTCTGCCCAACGCACACTCCGCCTCAATCTTCCTATGGACTACTTCAACCAAAATCCTTACTGAACTGGAATTTTTGGCCACCGTATCTGCCACCACACCTTAAAACGGAATACGAAAACCCTCCAAGAAACCTAACAATATCACCCTCCAAGCCCTACCTTGCTGACTCCCCCCCCCCCCCCCCAAAATGAAGCAACCAGGGACGCAAAGCTTCAACCTTGATGGGAGTAGGAGCCAAAACCTGACTCAACTCCTCACCCCCCACTGGAGCTCCTGCCACCCCCTTTCGACTACACTTTGTGGCTGCGTGCCCACCCCTGCAAAGAGAACAGGCATGTCTAAACTTGCAGTCCAGGAAAGGACAGGAGGACTTGTTGAAGCACCAACACAGGTCTCCCCCTCCTGGCCCTCCTTTAGATGGCACGGTGAGGGTCCACCATTGCTACTTGCGATGCTGCCCGGGACACACTTCCCACCGCACCCCCAGTCCCCCTCTTGGAGGACATCTGTGTAAGCCACAAATTGATGTCCTTTGTCCCCCATGACAACTGAGTATTTTCTTCCATCATGTCCCAAAACTCCTCATCATAGTTTAGCCATGCCCAACCCTCATGAGCCTGAGACGCTGCCAATATAGCATCAGCATATGCCAGCAACGCTCCATATTGGCCTGGATCATAATGCCCCCACACACTCAGTAATCTTAAAAAGGCCCGTGTCCAATTAAGGGTATTGCGAGAAACCTTCTGCACCTTACCCTCATTTTCTTTATGCTTCCTCCTGCTGTCACCCGAATGTTTCCTCCCCTCTAAAAGGCGAAAGATATCTATATACCAACGTCTTCTGATCCAGTGCCTCAACTTCCGTGGTACACCCTCCCAAAGCTCAGAACAACGGACCAATGTAGGAGTTCATCCCTCCCCCTTCCCAACAGTTGCCACTGTAGAGCCTACAGAGGAAGTTCCTGACGAAGTTGATGATGATGAAGACGAATCACGGCGACAACGGCGCCCATGCCTATGCTTCGTCTTAGCCTTACGGCCCACTGCAACCCCAGCCCCAGAAAAAGGAACCCCACTGCCTAGGCCACTCTCTCCTCCTGCACACTCACCAGCCTCCAGAGTGCATGACGCTCACTCACTCGTGGCCTGCGATTCGTTAACTGGAATGGATTGCCCTGGCATCTGTAAAGTCGAGGCCGCTCCGCTAGCCCGACCAAGGTCAGACATACCGACCCTTGCGCCAGAACTCCCCTGAACCTGCATAGGAATAGAAGGACAAACACCAGCAGCAGCAGCCCCAGATATGCTAGCCCCCTATTCTCCCCACCTCCCCATCTCCCTGCTGAAGAACCCATACCCCCAGCATCCCACCCAGCCCTGCCCCTCACAGGTGAAGCCCCTGCACCACTAAACCCCGCTCCTGGCCAGTCTCCCCACACATAACCCCATGGCACCATTCCACCATACTGTCCTACTCCGAGAGACCAATGCCCAGGTACCCCAGTAAAGAACGGATGCTGAAAACACCCGCTAGGATGCCACAGGGTATAGCTCCCAGGAAAGAGCATAGGAAATGAGACCCCTGACATATCGAACCCATCCCTGCCAGAGTTCCACATGGATCTCCCCTCCCTCTCCCTTCATATCTCAACTCACCAGCCCCCCGCGACTGCACCGAAGCACCCCTCCCATCGTGCACAGACACACCTGAAACCACTTCTCCCCTTTGACCTGGGCCACCCTCCTCCAATACTAGGGCCTCTACTGCAGAACCCCTTGCCACACCAACTATCCTTGCACCCCGCCCTGGCCTCCTGGTTCAGGACCTCCTCCCCCCTCCCCCATGGCACACAACCTCTGCCACACCACTAACTTGCCACA
Organism: Ichthyophis bannanicus; assembly: GCA_033557465.1. NCBI lineage: Eukaryota > Metazoa > Chordata > Amphibia > Gymnophiona > Ichthyophiidae > Ichthyophis > Ichthyophis bannanicus. The sequence continues at coordinate 934,759,528 of CM066033.1, read as the reverse complement.
CTTCGGACGACGCTGCCTCTGAGCCTCCAGGCAATACCACACCCCACACCCTGCCTCTTTTCACCCTATACCGCGAACCGAGCCCCCCGCCGCCCCCCTTTCCCCCTGCCCCTTCAGTGTCTGCACCATGACCCACAGACCAGCGTGCACACTGCTTGACTGGCAGAATTACCAAATTACCCCAACCACTGGTAATGCACATTAAACAGTGACCCTGCTCACCTGTATTCTCCAGAAGCAAGGGAAGGTTAAGTGACTTGCTCAAGACCACAAGGAGCGCTAGAGGGAAATGAACCCTGGATGCTTGGTTCTCCACCAGTGCTCTTACCATTAGGCTACTTCTCCACCCTTTCTTTTCCATTTTTTTTAAGGAACCCTCACCCTCACTCACAGTCCCAGCACACAGCAAGATTTCTTCCCAAGCTACCTGAAGTCAAACCTGCCTCCTAAACTACCCCCCCCCCCCTTTTGCTGGATGCAGCACAACCCCCGACACTGTACCGACCTTCTGTCAAACAAAAACCCCCTTTTGTCTGCCGCCGGATCGCTGCCTCTTCCAACTTGCGCCTTCAAATGGCCCTACATGCTTCGACCCCGCCAGAGCAAGTAGGGAAGGAAGACCGCGCTCAACAGTCTCCTTCCTGCTCTGCCTGCCCCGCCTCCACCTACATCTACCAATGAAATCACCCCACGCACCTGACGTGGGGTGATTTCAAACGTTGCCCAGATGCTCGCTCTCGCCTCCCCCCCTGCCCCCCCCCCCGCACAAGACACGAGGCACAGGACCGGGCCCCGAGAACCCGGTTACACTCGGCCTCGGGACCCGGCCTTGTGGCCTCAGTCATATACATAACATACTTAGATATAAAAACATATTACCAAGTCAAGAGAGTTAAAAAAGCCATCATAAAAAGGACAGAGATGTCAAAAAGGATCAAAAGCAAAATTAAAAACAAATGGATGCATTAAAAACAACATTGTTGAAAATAAGAATAAATATAAAAATAAAAATCTGAGGACTAAAGGATACAAGTATAAAACATTGAACTAGAACTGACATATATTTGGATAAACACATGAAAGAGTGGATCTAAAGCTGATTATGTATCACATTCATTGGAAACATCATGGAAGGGTGAGAGGACTACTGAATGATAAGGACATTCAAGGGATAAAAAGAAAATGTCACTCACTGTGATGTATTAAGACTGGATCCATTTGGGTAATATGGCTCAAAAGAGCTTAAAAGGCAATACTGTGTAATATATTCAAGAAATTAAACAAATACTGTCAGGTAAAAACAGACAAAAATAAATAACACAGATATCATAAGGGCAAAAAGATGTAAAAACTTTTTTATAATAAAGTCCAAGGGAGAAAAAACATGAACTATTAAAGTGCTATTAGTCGCGCTGCATTTACAAATGAACTTAAATAAGACACACTGGTTATTACCGAAGACCATAAGTCCCTTCAGTATTATCATAGGACTCCAATTGCCAACATTACTTGACAACTTCTAAATAGTCTAACCCTGCACTCCCCCTCCCCAAATGCAGCACTACCCCAAGATCCTGAACCCCCTAATGAATTTAGTAAGACCCTCCTGAGATATCTACCAAAACCCTAATGACACCAGTATATAAAGTTATTCCACAATACTATACCCTTACCCATATATTCAACTGTTATGTGTATAACTCTCCAAGTTAATTTTAACCCTATTCACTGTAAAGTTTTGCTGTTGTAATATAAACTGCCTCGAATAGAAGATGAGGTGGTATAAAAAAACCTATTAAATAAATAAAATGCTAAAAAAACCTTTAATATAGGTGCGCAGTTGGAACCAACATGAAAATGTAAATCTAAAGTAAACAATAGAATTTTAAAAAGGTGGGTGGGAGTGATATAAATGTAGTCCCAGGCCTGATTCAATTTACAAAATTTAGTTCATAAAATTTGAATGTTTTGCTTGTGTACTTTTTACTTTTTGTCCCTCTTAATTTATTGACTCTTTCTTAATCATATTACATTAATTTACAGCCTGTTTTCCAATACTTAGTAAGTAAATTCTATTCTTTGAGTCTTGCATTTACATTATCAATCATTTTGGATTGAAGCCTTTATTTAGGCAGCTTTACCATGGATCAATTACTGTAAGCCCAATTTTATATAGGGCATCTAGGTTGCAAAAGGGGTTGAGATGTTGAAGATTTGAAAGGTATTTTACAATAGGTATAGATTATAAACTACCTTAAACTACACATTTAGATGTGTTGGGTATCCACAAACATTTTCATCTGCTCACAAGCATGTGTAAGTGATTGTACTTAAATTCAAGATGTGTTCTTTGCCCCGTATGCTACTATTTTATAAAGAAAGCCGGCATCTACTTGTCTTTATTAAGTAGCACCTACACAGGCTTAATTTCTATTCATCTACCAGGAATTCCCAAGTATTGCCCCAACAACAGCTGCAGAAGAGGAAGAAGTTGATGAGTTCTATGAACAAGTACAAACTTAAATTGACAGAACATGCAAACAAAATATCCTGATAGTCATGGGTGACTGGAACACAAAAGATGGCAACAAAGAGGAAGGCAAAGTGGTTGAAAAAATATGGACAACAACAGAAATGAAGCTGGAGAAAGACTGATAGAATTCTGCAAGACCAAGAATCTAATCAACTCAAATACCTTCTTCTAGGTACACAAATGGTGACTGTACACATGGACTTCACCTAATGGATTGTACAAAAATCAAATTGACTACATCTGTGGAAGTCGACGATGGAAAAGTTCAATAAATATCAACAAAGACAAGACCTGGAGCTGACTGTGGTATAGATCACCAACTACTAGTATGCAAACTCAAGCTAAAGCTGAAAAAGAGCAAGCCACTCATAAATGTAGCAAAATATGACCTTGAATATACCACTGGAATTTAAAGACTGCCTGCAAAATGAATTTGCTGTTTTAGATACAAATAACAGAGCTAAAAAAGAGTTATAGAATGACATGCTGGAAGAAAGTGAGACGTCTCTTTATTTTTTAGTGCCATCAAGTCGGTGCTGACACCTGAAGACCCAGTTGCCTCTGGGTTTTCTTGGCAATGTATCACTGGAAGTAGATTGCCAGGCCTTTTCTTCTGAGGCAGTGGACAGTAAAGTGACTTGCCCAAGGTCATATGGAGTGTCACTGGAAACTGAACCCTTAATCTTCTGAATAGTAGGCAGTTGCTCTAACCACTAGCCTACTCATCCACAAGTATCTATAAAAGGTGAAAAAGCAAAACAGCCAAATTGGATGACTGAAATGCAGAGAAGCTAAAGCCAGAGGAGAAAGAGGCAGTCCCAGAATTCAAGAGATTTCCAATGTGCAGCAAGACAAGACAAAGAGAAGTACTACAATGATGCATGCAAGGAAACAGAATTAGAAACTATTAGAGGAAAAACAAGATTGGCTTTCCTAAAGCTGCGAGAGTTAAAGAAGAAATTCCAGCCTTGAATTGGAATGCTACAAAATGCTCAAGGATCCATGTTGAATGATGCTGAGAAGATCAAGAAAAGGTGGAAAGAATATACAGAGTCATTATACCATAAAAATCAAGTGGACCAACAACTGTTTCAACCTGTACCTTATGATCAGGAACCATTGGTGATGAAAGAAGAAGCAGCATTGAAAGCCTTATCAAAGAACAAAGCACCGGGCATTGATGGCATTCCCACTGAAGTATTAGAGCAATCAGATACAGCTGTTACTATACTTGCAAGGCTCTGCTAAGAAAATTGAAAGACAGCATCATGACCAACTGACTGGAAAAGATCTGTGTTTATACCAATACTGAAGAAAAGTGATCCGACTGACTGTGGAAATCATCTCACTATTGCTCTGATACCACATGCCAGCAAGATTCTACTCAAGATCATTCAGCAGAGACTACAACCATACCTGGAATGAGAACTGCGTGACGTGCAAGCAGAGTTCAAAAAGGGCGAGGGATGAGAGACATCATCTTGGATGTGAAACGGATCCTTGAAAAGACAAAAGAATACCAACAGGATAGCTACATGTGTTTTATTGACTACAGCAAGGCTTTTGACTGTGTAAATCATGAGAAACTCTGGGTCACATTAAGAAGCATGGGTATACTAGAACATCTGATAGTTCTCTTGCATAACCTTTACATCGATCAAGAAGCAACGGTTCGAATGGAACTAGAACAAACAGAATTGGTTTAAAATCAGCAAAAGTATAGGACAAGACTGCATACTTTTCCCCTACATGTTTAATTTATATGCAGAACAAATCATCAGAGAAGCAGGACTATATGAAGACAACTGAGGTGTGGAGATTGGTGGAAGACTCATCAACAACCTTCGCTAAGCTGATAATACCACATTACTGGCTGAAAGTGAAGACAATCTGAAACATTTGCTTCTCAAGATCAAGAAACCTAGTCTTAAAATGGGCCTCCACCTTAACGTAAAGAAGACAAAGATCCTGACAACTGGCAAAATCAAAAAGTTCATCATTGATAGAGAAGAAATTGAAATAGTTGACAACTTTAACCTACTTGGACCAACAATAAAAGAAAGGACAAGCAATCAAGAAATCTGATGATGCATTGCTCTTGGCAGAATGGCTATGATGACCTAGACAATATAAGAAATGCCATACTGGGTCAAACCAAGGTCCATCAAGCCCAGTATCCTGTTTTCAACAGTGACTAATCCAGGTCACACTTACCTGGCATTTTCCCAAAAGCCACACAGGTTCCAAAATGCTTGTCCTGTGGCAAACAGTGGATTTCTTGGGTCCTCTTTAATAAGGGTTTTGGATCTTTCCTCCAGGAACTTGTCCAAACCTTTTTTAAACTCGCCTACACTAGCAGTTTTTACTACATCCTACAGTAACAAATTCCAGAGTTTGATTACACGTTGAGTTAAAAACATATTTTCTCTTATTAATCTTAAGTGGGTCATGTTGGATCTTCATTGTGTATCCCCTGGTCTTTCCACTTTTTGATGGTGTAAACAACCAATCTACGTTTACCCGTTCCATTCCATTCTTTAATTTATAGACCTCTATCATATCTCCCCTCAGCCATCTCTTTTCCAGGTTGAAGAGCTCTAACCTTTTTAGTCTCTCTTCGTAGGAGTATCCTTCCATCTCCTTTATCATTTTGGTGGCTCTTCTCTGCACCTTTTTTACCTGTTCATGAGATTCTGTATGATCTCATGTTGAGGATGTGGGAGACACCTCTCACCACCTCTCCTCATTCTCGCAGGTTAGACACCATGTATCGTGTCCCTCCTTGTCCTGGCTTCCACAAGACTCAGCTTCCTCACCACTCTATTGTGGTAGAGTCTGCCATGAAGAAGATAAAGAGTGCAAAAAGACACTCATCTAATCCTGCAGGGCGTGAATGCAGGACCCTGGATGCTTTTGGCCGAAGGGTTTTCCAAGCTGCTATGCTAGCTGCTAGGATCAATTCCTATAGTCTCTATATAGGAATGTTTCTAAAAGAAGTCACAGATCATCTGCAGACTTTAACCCCTTTTATTTCAGAGGATAAAAGACCGGAGTTTCTCACTTGGCTCAAACATGCCCAAGATGTCTCCAAATTTTCCAACCGTGCAGCCTTTGACTCTTTTGAGTGTGTAAGCAGAGAGCTTCGGCTATTGCCATAGGGGCACGCAGAATTGCTTGGCTACAAGCTTCTGATTTGGAGCTCTGGGTCCAAGATCAATTGGGAAATCTCCCTTGTACAGGTGAAAACCTTTTTGGTAAGGATTGGCAAGCAAAGGCCACTCAGATGGATGCTGAAAACTCTGCTTTGGATCGACTTTCAAAGTCTACCTCCGCTCCTGTTAAGAAAAGATTGTTTAAAAAGACATCGTTTTCCAAAAAGGGAAGATACTATCCTGCTTATGGTCAGCAGACATCTTCTGCAGGTCATTTTGGGAGCAAATCACAGCAGAGCAATGGACACACTCCATCATAAGGGAAGGGTACAAGCTTCATTTCTTAAGCCTTCCCCCTCACACCATGGTGAAACAGTTCAATTCTCCAACATCTCTCCTCAACCTTCTAGGTCAGGAGATTGCCATCCTTCTTGCCCAAGGGGCAATAGAAGAAGTACCTCTTCTTCAACAAGGCACAGGGTTCTACTCCCCTTATTTTCTTATTCCAAAGAAAACAGGGGCTACAGACCCATCTTAGATCTCAGAGAATTGAACAAATTTCTATTCAAGGAGAAATTCAAGATGATTTCTCTCGGTGCTCTGCTTCCATACCTTCAGAGTCAGGACTGGCTTTGTTCTCTAGATCTCAAGGATGCGTACACCCATGTCCTCATCCATCCAACTCACAGAAGGTTCCTTCGGTTCCTTTTTCAAGGAAAGCACTACCAGTACAGGGTGCTTCCTTTTGGTCTGGCCTCTGCACCAAGAGTGTTCACGAAATGCATGGCAGTAGTAGCTGCATTTCTACGCACTCTAGGAATATTCGTCTTCCCATATCTGGACGACTGGCTCATTTGAGCTCCATCTCAAGCAGAGGCCAAGACTTGTCTAACCTGCACAATGCATGTCCTTCAGTATTTGGGACTAGTAATAAACATCCCAAAATCCAGTCTCACCCCTACTCAGTCCCTCGAGTTTATAGGGGCTTTGTTGGATACCACAACTGCAAGGGCCTATCTTCCTCAGGCCCGTTGCCTACGCTTGGTGCAGTTAGCCTCCTCCCAAATACAGTTAAAGCCCCTTTTAACTGCTCGAGAAATGTTACAACTCTTAGGCCACATGGCATCCACTGTGCATGTGGTTCCATATGCTCGCCTTCACATGAGGGCAGCTCAATGGACTTTGTCCACCCAATGGACTCAGGCATCAGGTTGCCTGTCAGACAAAATAGCAAACTCCAGTTGCCTTTTTTGGTCTCTCCAGTGGTGGAAGTCCTCTCAAAACCTGTTGCTGGGGTCCCCTTTTCAACAGTCACTTCCCCAAGCAACCCTTACAACAGATGCCTCTCCAATGGGTTGGGGAGCTCATCTGCAAGATCTCTCCACCCAGGTCATCTGGTCTCCACCCAGGTCATCTGGTCTCCACAGGAGACTTCACTACACATAAATCTCTTGGAACTCAGAGCAATTTTCCTAGCTCCCAGAGTTTTCCATTCCCTGCTCAGCTACAGGACAGTCCTCATCCACATGGACAATCAAGTAGCCATGTTCCATGTAAACAAGCAGGGAGGGACTGGCTCTCTGTCGCTTTGCAACGAAGCTTTGCGACTGTGGGCCTTCGCCAGAGAGCATCAGATTCATCTTATGGCAGTATATCTTCCAGGCGTTCAAAACTCTTGGGCAGACAGACTCAGTCGAGTTCTTCTTCCACACGAATGGTCCCTCCACAGGGACCAGGTAGCCAGGATTTTTCAAATTTGGGGAACCACGGACATAGACCTATTTGCAAGTCCGTGGAATGCCAAACTTCCCCGGTTCTGTTCCAGGATTCCGTGTCAGGGAGTTCAGGCCAAGGATGCCTTCCTCCTTCACTGGGGTCAATACTTCCTTTATGCCTTTCCACCCATTTCCCTAAATCCCAAACACTGTTCAAGCTTCAGAGAGACCGAGGTTCTATGATCCTCATAGCACCACATTGGCCACACCAAGTGTGGTACCCTCTACTTCTGCATCTCTCTCAAGCTCCATCCCTGGAGTTGGGCTCTGCTCCAGATCTTCTCTCCCAGGAAGACGGAACGTTGTGGCACCCAAACCCCCAGTCTCTCCATCTCAGGGCCTGGTTGCTGAAGGCCTAGACCTTCAAGTTTTCCATCTCTCTCAGCAAGTCAGAGATATTATTCATGCTTCTAGAAAGCCTTCCACTAGACATTCCTGGAGTGGAGGAGTAGCCTAGTGGTTAGAACACTGGCTTGGTAACCAAGCAACCAGGGTTCAATTCCCACTAGCACTCCTTGTGGCCTTAGGCAAGCCACTTAACCCTCCATTACCTTGGAAGAAAGGCCTGGCAATCTACTACCAGTGACACTGCCAAGAAAACCCAGGAGCTTCTGGGTCGCCAGGAGTCAGCACTGACTCAAAGGCACACATTGCATTGCAGACGTTCCTATGCTTTCAAATGGAAAAGATTTACCAGTTGGTGTTCAGAGAAGGGTCTTAACCCTCTTGCAATACCTTTGAATTCTTTACTAGAGTATCTTCTGCATCTTTCCCATGCAGGCCTCAAAACGAATTCGGTAAGAGTCCATTTGAGTGCTATTGCAGCGTCCCTCAAGCCTCTCAATGGACAGCCTGTTTCCTCTCATCCTCTTATAGCAAGATTCATGAGAGGCCTTCTTTTAACTAAACCTCCCATTAGACCACCTCCAGTGGCATGGGACTTAAATCTGGTTCTTGGCCAGCTTATGAAGCCACCCTTTGAACCTTTAGCCACCACCTCCTTTAAATTTCTTTCTTGGAAGGTTATCTTTCTCATTGCAGTCACCTCAGTACGTCGCATCAGTGAGTTGCAAGCCTTGGTGGCTAATCCTCCTTATACAAGGTTCCATCATGATAAGGTAGTCCTCAGGACCAATCCACACTTTATGCCCAAAGTGGTCTCTCGCCTTTTCATCTGAACCAGGCGGTATACTTACCTGTCCTTTTTCCAGGACCTCATGCATCAAGTGCAGAGAGGAATCTTCATACTTTGGATTGTAAAAGAGCTCTCGCCTTTTACTTACAAAGAACACAGCAACATAGAAAGTCTTCTCAACTCTTTGTTGCTTTTGATCCTTCCCATTTAGGACTTCCAGTTTCTAAGAGAACACTGTCCAACTGGATTGCTCAGTGTATTTCTTTCGCCTACCAGAGTAGGAACCTTTCTCTGGAAGGCCATGTCACAGCTCACAATGTGAGGGCCATGGCAGCCTCAATGGCTCACCTAAACTCTGTGTCCATCGACCAAAATGGCCTCGGCTCATACCTTCACAGCCCATTACTTTTTGGACAAGGACTCCTGCCGGGATGCCTCATTTGGTCAGGCTGTTCTCAAACACCTGTTCCATTCCTAATCAACTCCTACCCACCTACCCTGGTTGGATGCCATAGATCCATGGGGGGAGGTGCAGCCCTTTTCAGGGACACACAACTCTGGGGTCTCTCCCTGGCATCTGCAGCTAGGGAGTCCCCATATGTAAAGACTCATTCCTGCTTGTTCCTGGAGATACAACAGTTACTTACCTGTAACAGGTGATCTCTGGGAACAGCAGGAATAAGTCTTCACATCCCACCCACCTCTCCTAGGAGTTGTATCTCTCTATCTTTCCTTCCCTCTCTCTCTCTCTCTCTTTGTCTCTGCTTTAAAACTCGAACTGGAGAGAGGCGGTTGGGAAAGGCGGGAAGGCAGCATGCAGGCGCTGTGGGATGCTCCCAAAAGCTTTCTTATTGGACGCTGGGGAGCGTTCCCGTGCAGGCTCCGTCGGTACCGACGATACCCATATGTGAAGACTTATTCCTGCTGTTCCCAGAGATCACCTGTTACAGGTAAGTAACTGTGCTTTCCCGTGACGCCACCATATCTTTGCTGAAAGATTGTTTTATTTATATCATGATTCTGTTCAACATACCAACTTTTTACCCCTGATGAAGGCTCTATCGAAACACGGCTGTGTTGGGTGACTGGTATTTCCCTATTTCTAACATAACTTTGATCCAGGGTGGGTGCAACATGGTAAGCATGGTGGGGGGGGGGCACCAAAGCTGGAGGGCACCAGACTGGCCCTATCACCACTGTAGACATGGGGAGAAGGGTAGAGAGGAGGGCTGCTGATTTATGGGTTGCAGGGCGACATTAGAAACCCTAGTTCCATCCCTGTTGTGATCAACATTGCAAGGTGCATTATTTTTCTCCCTGGAAGCATCCAACCACTAATGTGTGGCTCATGTTCCCATGGGCATCTTAAAGGAACCAGTGCTAGATGAAGTGGTAAGCTTGGAACCTCCTCCCCTTCTGACCCCAACAAAGACCTCCCCGCCCCCCCCAAAGATACCCAATACCCCCTTTTCACAGCCCCCCCTCCCCCGAAAAACATCCCCAGATCCCTCTCACATCTGCCATACTCCTGAAAAACATCCCTGGACCCCTGTCAGAGCCTCTCCACCACCTGGAAGACATCCCTGCTCCCCCCCCCCCCCCCCATTTGGCAGCTTGACTTCTAGAAGTAGTACCACAAGACTACCACTAGGGATCAAGCAGTGCTGTTTTGAAATGGGAATTGCTCCAGCCCCAGTTGCTAGACACCAGGGAAACCCCAGTGGTTCTTGGGGGAGGGGAGTCTAAGGGTGCCTTCAGGGTGTGGTGGTGGGGATAGTGAAAAGAGTCCTGGGGGTGGAGGATGTCTTCAGGTAGGAGTGGAGAGTCTTTGCTAGAGGAGAAAGGTATCCACATGACACTTCATCTACCACTAACCCTTTCAAGATATCCCTGGGAACATTGAGCCACATGTTAGTGGCCCATTGCTCCCAAAGAGAAAACATAATGAGCTCAATTCAGTGATGTGTGTCCCTAGGCAGTCTAGATGTCCTGATATCCAGATGGCCTGGGAGTGCACCTGATTTTGCTACTGTGGGGGCTAGACGGTCCCGCAGAAGCAGAATCGCGGCATAAGGCTGGGAAATCCAGGACGTGCTCCAATTCAGGCATTCCAGATATCCTGGCACTTACCTGGCTAGTTCAGCCAGGCTCCTGCATGGAGCCATGGTGTCATGTTACCATGGCAGTGTTTACCGGAAATGGACTTCTGAACTGGACTTCCATCCCTGCTAAACGCAAATGGGAATCTACCCCAATACCAACTCAACGCTGCTATTATTTTTCTATGAATAACACAGTTTGCAAAGTTTATCAAAAGCTGCGTTATTTTATTTGCATAATTATGAAGTGCTTTGCATGCATTTGCATGATTAGCATCTCATTGTTATGTTGCTTGCATTGCGAAAAATAATGTTAGTGCTAAAAATCATGCATTATCCGCTTAACGCACTTTAGTAACTACTCTCCTAATTGACTGTATACAATAAAACCTTTGAATCAATCCATATAAAGTTGATTTATATGTGAAAATATTTACATGCACTAATTTTTTAATCAGACTGAAAAATGTGTATAAATCAGTCAAAAAAAACCCCTGAGAATGATCTGAACATGGAAAACTTTTTTTTTCTGTGCATAACCCCGGTACTTTCTGCTTCTTTATTTCCAAGGTTTCATCTATTATTTATTTAGAAATGCATCCACCTAATTACAGAAGTAGTCCAAGTAAGGAACAGCAAAAAAAACCTAGCAAAATGAACAAAGATAAGATAATGCATTAACATTCAGCTGCATTTTTATACAAACAGTAGATCAAAATATAAAAATATAGTTTAGCTTTTGACATGTGCGGTGATCCCCGGATATTCGATGACAGGGCCGCTGCTGCCCGGTTATCGCTTGTCACTGCCTCCACTCCTCCCCATATGCCCCTGACACGCCCCAATGCTAACTGCATAGCATCAGGGCACGTAGGGGAATTAGAAGGTGATATTCAATAGCACTAACCATTTACTGGGCTGTAAACTGTGTAAATGCCTTTCGAATATCAGGCCCTAAGAAGCTAAGGTTCAACTCCCATTAGCACTCTTTGTGGCCTTGAACAAGTCACTTAACCCTCCATTGCCTCAAATGAAAGGCCCGGCAATCTACTTCTGTTCTCACTGCCAAGAAAACCCAGGAGGTGCTGGGTCAACATTGACAAAGTCACACATTGCGTTTTAGGTCAGTGTGGAGCTGTATACCCCGATCTAATAAGGAAATCTTATTTTACTGTATACCATACCATACCATGTCTGCTATATTACTATAAAAATACAAAAAATGAATTAAACACATCAAGCATATGCTGGAGAGTCCAAGAACTAAGCAAAAACACTTTTTGCCTTATCCAGTGCTTACTAATCTGAGTATCAGTGGCAAAACCAGGCCACTGCGCAGAGTCACACACTTTAGACAGAGATTCTGCAAAGAAGTGTTCGTATTTGCATTTCAACACTCAGATATTTACCTAATTCCCCAAAGAATATTAATTCCTGGTACAGGTTTCAATGCAGTTTCATAGACTGGACCAAGTGAAACTGAAAAAAATAGTCCAATCTGCTTATTGGTCATCTAATTTAAGCCTTTAAGCCAGGGGTGGGCAATTCTGGTCCTGGAGGGCCACAGACCAGTCAGGTTTTCATGATGTCCCTAATGAATATTCATGAGATCTATTTGCATCCACTGCCTTCCATTGTATGGAAATAGGTCCAAGAATATTAGGGACATCATGAAACCCTGACTGGTCTGCGTCCCTCCAGGACCGGAATTGCCCACCCCTGCTTTAAGCGATCCCGAAAGGACCATCTTGTCCAGGACCTGAACAACCCTAAAGCCACCACTGGTCAGTCAGTTTATCCTATAATGTACCATAATATTTTTTCAATCAAATGTTTTCTAACCTTTTTATTTCTTGCTCTTAAATTCTTATTTTCAATCTTTATTCTTTGTTTCTGATCCCATATCACTCTTTCATTTTGTTTTCTTTATGCTTTAATTTATGCAGATTTTTATTTCCCATTTTTCTCCATGTTCTCTCCCCTTCATTTGTACACTTTCTTCTTTTCTCACCCATTCTATTTGGTCACTATCTTCCAGGAATTCCATCCTCCTTCTCCTGCTCTGCTCATTCTCACTCCTGAATTCTTTTATCGTTTCTTTTTCTTTTAAACGTTTGTTTTTCCTTGTCCCACTTCATGGCATTTACCTGCTTCCCTTCTCACCTACCCCCCCTCTCTCATATGTACATCCCTCTACTTCACACACACCTCTCTTCCTATTAACATAGAAACATGACCATACAGCCTATCCAGTCTACCTTTTCATATAGCTTCTACAGTCCTTTTTGTTCCTTTAGAGATCTTCTATGTTTGGCCCATGCTTTCTTAAATTCAGAGACTGTCCTCGTCTCTACTACCTCCACTGGGAGTCTATTCCACGCATCTACTACTTTTTCTGTAAAGAAATATTTCTGCATATTACTCCTGAGTCTATCCCCTTTCACCTTCATTCTATGCCCCCTCATTGCAGAGCTCTCCTTCAGTTGAAAGAGGTTCTCCCCCTGTGTGTTTATGCCATGGAGGTATTTAAACGTCTCTATTCTATCGCCTCTGTCCCGCCTTTCCTCAAAAGTATACATATTGAGATCTTTAAGTCTATCCCCAGATGCCTTACAATGAAGCCCACTGATCATTTTGGTAGCTACCCTCTGCCCATCCTGTTTATATCTTTTTGAAGGTGTGGTCAGGGCTGGCCCCAGAATTGGTTCAAGGTGTTGGTGCCCTTGGCATTTCTTAAGCCTTATGTCACATGGCGATCAGAATCTATTGTTCAGCTTTGAATGCCTTGATCTTTGCTGCCCCCCTCCCTTTGAATCTGATGCCCTAGGTTACTGCCTAGTTTGTTTGGTGGTTGGGCCAGCGCTGGGTGTGCTCTCCAGAATTACACACAATAGTCCAAATGAGGTCTCAGCAAAGATTTAAATATTGGCTCTATCACCTCCTTTTTCCTGTTGGCCATTCCTCTCCCTATGCACCCAAACATTCTTCTGACTTTTGCCGTCGTCCTTTCTACCTGTTTAGCCACCTTAAGATCATCAGAAACAATCACATCCAGGGGGGCGGAGCCTGGTATCTGGTCAAGATGGACATGTAAGAGTGGTGTTCCGGAGGGCAAAAGACAAGAATCCTGATATCTCCAGGAACAAGCAGGAATGTAGTATTCACATATGGGTATCGTCAGTACCAATGGAGCCTGCGCGGGAACGCTCCCCAGCATCCAATAGGAAAGCTTTTGGGAGCATCCCACAGCGCCTGCATGCTGCCTTCCCACCTTTCCAACTCTCCCTCTTCAGTTCTTCGTTTTCCGTGGAGCCGACAGGACGCATACCCTGTCACCGCAGAAAATCTATTCTTATTCTTTTGTTTTTTTGTGGTCGTATCTGCCTTCATTCGACGCCTACCAGTACCGCCGGTTCTCTTTTCTTCTTTTTAAAAAAAAAATCCTATCTTTCTGAAAGATTTCTTTCTTCAGGGGCCTTTCTTCTCTCAGTGCTAGGCGCCATTATGGGCACTAGGCCCACTTTTCTCAAACATGGAGAAACCTGCTAGTGGTTTCAAGAAATGTTCTAAGTGTGGCAGTACGAGTCCATATCTGTCACCAACACCCAGGACTGGTGTCTTAAATGTTTAGATCCTGACCATTCTCCATTGGAGTGTCTCTCCTGCAGTAAGATGACCAAGAGGGGCCTGCAGAATAGAGCTGCAAAACTCAGTACCCTTTTTGCCGCAGATATGATGTCAGTTGCATCAACGTCTTCCAGGGCTTCATCTTCCTCCCATGGATCTCAGGTAACTAAACCTAAGTCTTTTAAGACTGGCCGGTCCTCAAAGGGTAGATCTCCTTCCAGGTATCGAGATGCCACTGACGTTGCCTTCGAGGAAAGTTCACCGGCAAAACAGCCCCATCAGGAGGCTTTGGCTTCCAAAGCATTAACGGGGCTCCAGAATGTTCTAGAGGCTTCCACCTCTGCAGAACTACTGGTGCCATGTTCTGGGGTCGTGGCCGCTTCCACCGGTACCGACACTCAATCATCAGCAGGGGTGATGGATCAGAGAATCCTCGCTATCGAACGCAGTCTAGTGGCTCTCTTAGCAGCTTCGGTACCGCTAAGACTGCTACAGACGGTTCCACAGGTATCGGTACCGACATCAATGCCGGTACCGACTGCACCTGTCTCGGCCAGTATGCTTCCCCCCATGCCAAGCCTTGAGTCTATCTCAGGTATTGAAAGACCGGTACCAAGAGACCTCGATACCGACTTCGAATGGTACTGGTACCGTGCGTTGCAGGAACACCCGGCACAGAGATACTTCGAATCTTCCGATTCCGATGACTCTGACGGTACTAGAGCAATGCTTCCGGAGGATCCATCTCCTTTTCCTCAGCATAGAATGTCTCCTCCAGAAGACATGTCCTTCCAGGATTTCATACGTGATATAGCTCGAGATCTTGCAATCACAGTGACTCCGGAAGAGGAACCCAGAGCAGAAGAATTAGAAATTCTTCAATGCCCTAAGGCTCCTAAAGAGGCAGCTACTCTGCCCATTCATAGGATCTTGCATGATCTTATGCTAAGAATGTGGGAAACTCCTTTAATGGTGTCTCCACACTCTCGACGACTTGATACCATGTACCGAGTTCCAAGCTGTCCTGGTTTTCAAAAGACTCAGTTACCACACCATTCAATGGTAGTGGAATCAGCAATGCGTAGGATTAAGAGTGCTAAAACACATTCTTCCAATCCTCCAGGCCGTGAATCGAGGACACTCGATGCCTTTGGGCGTCGATGCTTCCAATCCTCCATGTTGTCAGCCAGGATCAGCTCTTACATTCTCTATATGGGAATGTTCCTCAAGGAGGTTGCAGGAGACTTGGAGCTCATGAGCCCTCTTCTTCCTGAGGACAAAAGAGGGGAATTTCTAACTCTGGTCAAACATGCCCAGGATGTTTCAAAGTTTGTAAACTGTGCAACCTTTGATTGCTTTGAATGCATTAGCAGAACCTCTGCTATCTCCATCGGTGCACGTCGTATTGCCTGGCACCAGGCATTAGACTTAGAAATATGGGTGCAAGATAAACTGGGAAACATTCCTTCCACAGGAGAAAATCTCTTTGGCAAGACAAGGCTAATCAGATTGAATCTGAAAATACCACATTGAACAGACTATCAAAGTCTACAACCAACCCAGCAAAGAAAGTCAGTCAAGAAACCCTTTTTCAACAAGAAAAAGAGGTTTTACCCATCTTACACCCACCAGGGTCACTGTCCAGTTCATATTCCCCAAAAGGGGCAACAACAGACCAGACAGCAGAGGAAGCCACAAGTTCCAAGAGCTCAGCCAGCTCAGCAGACCCAGCCTCCTCAGGGGATTTGACTCCTTCCTAGAGAACTTATTTATTTATTTATTTATTTATTTATTTATTTAGTAAACATTTGTATACCGCTGCTTCCTACGATCAGCAGCGGTTTACTTTACAGAATCATAATGTATCGTACAATACATTGATTTTTAGGATACAGATTTCGATTGGGCGATGATTTGCATAAAACAGGAAATAGCAATTAGGTACACTATACATTGGATTGAGGCTCTCAAATCTAAATATACATTTGATTGTAGTTGCGTCTTTCTGACCCTGCAAAGTCCAGAACCCTCCACCATCCCAGGCAGGTTATGCCATTTTGCCAAAAGATGGCAACACAACATCAGAAAACTGGACTCTGTCCATTGTACGAGAGGGGTACAAACTTCATTTTCACAGCATGCCCCCTCCTACAGTCATAAAGCAGTTCAATTCTCAAGTCCCTGCCACCAATCTCTTGGGCCAAGAGGTTGCATCACTTCTTGCTCAGGGAGCAATAGAAGAAGTACCCATACCCCAACAGGGTACGGGGTTCTACTCCCCCTATTTTCTCATCCCAAAGAAAACAGGAGGACACAGACCCATACTGGACCTCAGAGAATTAAACAAATATCTGTTCTGAGAAAAGTTCAAGATGATCTCCCTCGGAACACTCCTGCCATACCTTCAGAGTCAGGATTGGCTATGTTCTATAGATCTAAAGGATGCATATACGCATATTCTCATCCATTCAGGTCACAGGAAATTCCTTCGATTCCTTTTCCAGGGAAGACACTTCCAATACAAGGTTCTTCCCTTTGGTCTGGCTTCTGCCCCAAGAGTCTTCATGAAATGCATGGCAGTGATTTTATTTATTTATTTTATTTAACAATCATTTATATACCGCATCTTCCATAGATCAGTTGCGGTTCACAATGAACAGCAATTAACAAAGCAGAGTTTGTTTTACATGTAACATCATATAACCAAAAGCAATAATATAAGTAAACAACAAATGTTAAAACTGAACAGCACGGAACAGTGCAAACTATATACATTATATACAGATACACATTATGTAGGGCTTAAGCATTGTGCAAAGTACAGTTTCAGCTATAAAGAATTGTATGTTTAGGTCGTTGGGATATATTAGACAAAAAAACAGTGATAGCAGCATTCCTGAGAACTCTAGGAATATTTGTCTTCCCCTACTTAGACGACTGGCTCATTCGAGCATCGACAGCTCCAGAAGCCAACTTCACTCTTTCTCGCATGATGTGAATCCTTTGCTATTTGGGATTAGTCATAAACCTCCCAAAATCTCATCTCACCCCTTCTCAGTCCCTGGAATTCATAGGGGCTCGTCTAGATACAAGACAGTCAAGGGCTTTCCTACCACAGCCCCGCTGTCTTCATATCCTCTTGTCTTGGCATCCCAAGCAGCTGTGAAAGCCTTCCTCACTGCTCGGGAAATGCTTCTGCTTCTGGGGCATATGGCATCCACTGTCCATGTGGTTCCCTATGCTCGCCTTCACATGCGAGAAGCCCAGTGGACCCTATTCTCTCAGTGGACACAGGCCTCGGGTTGCCTATCGGACAAAATCAGAAACTCCACATGTCTCATTTCGTCCCTTCAATGGTGGCAATCACTGGGAAACCTTCACATAGGCTTTCCTTTCCAGCAGCCTCTATTCCAAGCCGCCCTAACAGATGCGTCCAAGTTGGGTCGTGGGGCTCACTTGCATGATCTCTCGACTCAGGGTCTTTGGACCCCACAGGAGGCTTGTCTTCACATAAACCTCCAAGAACTCAGAGCCATTTTCCATGCTATTCGAGTATTCCAAGCCCAGCTCAGCTACAAAACAGTCCGGGTCCAGACCGACAATCAGGTAGCCATGTTCTATATGAACAAGCAGAGCGGAATGGGCTCTCTCATTATGCAATGAAGCTTTGCGACTGTGGGCCCTCGCCAGAGAGCATCAAATCCACCTCCTAGTGGTATATCTTCCGGGCATTCAAAATCTTTGGGCAGACAAACTCAGTCGAATACTGCTGCCACACGAATGGTCTCTTCACTCAGACCAGCTTACTCGAGTATTTTGAATCTGGGGAACCCAAAGATATAGACCTCTTTGCAAGTCAACAGAATGCCAAACTTCCCCAATTCTGTTCCAGAATTCCGGCTCAAAACTGTCAGGCAAGGGATGCTTTCCTCCTTCACTGGGGTCAGGACTTCCTCTATGCCTTCCCACCCATTCCCCTCATTCCCAAAACGTTGTTCAAGCTTCAGAGAGACAGAGGTCGTATGATATTCATAGCTCCACGTTGGCCACGGAAAATGTGGTATCCTCTGCTTCTACGTCTCTCTCAAGCCACGCCTCTGGAGTTGGGATATGCTCCAGATCTTCTTTCCCAGGAGGACGGGAAGCTATTGCACTCGAATCCCCAGTCCCTGCATCTCAGGGCCTGGTTGCTGAAAGCCTAGAACTTCTGGATATCAACCTTTCTCAACAGGTAAAGGATATCCTTGTGGCTTCCAGAAAACCCTCCACAAGGTGATCCTACGCCTTCAAGTGGAAAAGGTTCTCTGTATGGTGTTCTCAAAGGGGACTTAACCCCCTTTCGGTGCCTGAGGAATCGCTACTGGAGTATCTCCTCCATTTATCAAATTCTGGTCTTAAAACCAATTCAGTAAGGGTCCATCTTAGTGCCATTGCAGCTTCTTGCAAGCCTCTAGATGGACAACCTATTTCTTCTCATCCACTCGTAGCAAGATTTATGAGAGGTCTACTCTTAACAAAATCTCCCATTAAGCCACTGCCGGTGGCATGGGATCTGAATCTTGTTCTCGGGCAGCTTATGAAACCGCCCTTTGAGCCTTTAGTCACTACAGCTCTAAAGTTTCTTTCCTGGAAGGTCATGGTTTATGGTTTATTTATTTGATAAAAACCGCCTTTCTGTAATAATCAAGGCGGTGTACAATAATAAAATTACATTAAAACTTGGCCGAGGCCGAGTCATCTTCCTAATTGCCCTCACTTCTGCAAGTTACAGGCCTTAGTGGCAGATCCTCCTTATACAAGATTTCACCATGATAAGGTAGTTCTTAGGACTCATCCTCACTTTATGCCAAAGGTGATTTTTGCCTTTTCATTTGAACCAAGCAGTTTACCTTCCTGTATTCTTTCCTAGGCCTCATGCCTCTAATGCAGAAAGGATCCTTCATACTTTAGATTGTAAGAGAGCCTTGGCTTTTTACTTTCAAAGAACTAAGCAGCACAGAAAATCTTCTCAGCTCTTTGTTGCTTTTGATTCTAGTCATTTGGGACTTCCAGTTTCCAAAAGAACTCTCTCTAGGTGGACTGCAAATTGCATATCCTTTGCTTATGAGAGTAAGGGACTTTCTCTCAAAGGCCATGTCACAGCTCACAATGTGAGAGCAATGGCAGCCTCTATGGCTAATCTTTGTTCTGTGTCCATTAACGACATTTGTAGAGCAGCCACTTAGGCTTCATTACACACCTTTACAGCCCACTACTGCTTAGACAAGGACTCCCGTCAGGATGCCTTGTTTGGCCAGGTTGTTCTCCAGCATCTCTTTCAGACTTAGTACAACTCCTACCTGCCATCCCGGGTTTGGATGCCAGAGATCCATGGGAGGAAGCATGGGTTTGCAGCTTCCTGGGGTCATCCCCCTGGCATCTCTCAGCTGGGGAGTCCCCATATGTGAAGACTACATTCCTGCTTGTTCCTGGAGATAGCGTAGTTACTCACCTGTAACAGGTAATCTCCAGGAACAGCAGGAATTAAGTCTTCACAACCCACCCACCTCCCCTAGGAGTTGTCTCCTTCTCTCGATTTCTCTCCTTTTGTCTCAGCTATAAAGTCAACTGAAGAGGGAGAGTTGGAAAGGCGGGAAGGCAGCACGCAGGCGCTGTGGGATGCTCCCAAAAGCTTTCCTATTGGACACTGGGGAGCGTTCCTGCGCAGACTCCGTTGGTACCAACGATACCCATATGTGAAGACTTAATTCCTGCTGTTCCCGGAGATCACCTTTAACTACGCTTTCTGCAATATTTGATCAAATAGTTCCTAGCTACTTGGTTACCATTCGATCCCGGATATGTCGGGCTCCATGCAGATGCGGCTGGATTTCCAAGTATCTCAAAATGCTAGTGCAAAGAGAACCAAGATGTAACCTCTCTCACCTCACAAGATGGCGGTCACTCGAGATAGTCCTGAGACTTCACAGGAGATCTTGGCTGAGATTCGGGCAGTCAAAGAATTGGTCAAAGCTAATGGAGAATCGTTAAGTGCAATGCAGGAAGATATCAATGCTTTGAGATGTTCGTTGGAGTCAAACACGGCTCGATTGGAGAAGGTAGAGAAAGTGGTGGTGTCACATGGGGATAGGCTCAAGGCCATTGAGAAGCAGGCCAAGTTGATATGCTCACTGCAGAGAAAGGTGGAAGATGGCAATAATCACTCTCGGTGAAACGACATAAGGATATTAGGAGTTCCTGAGGGAGCAGAGGGTCATGACTTGATATCCTTTCTGCAGGCCATGATTCCAGATGTGTTAAAGTTGCATTTCACTATGCTGTTTGAGATTGAGCCCACAGAGTGCCTACTCAGCCCATGGCCACGAGCAAGCGTCCACACTCAATCATCTTGAAAGTTTTGCATTTTCAGCAAGTAATGGGAGCAGCTAAAGCACTTACAGCTTTGGAATATCAGGGACATAAACTTCTGTTCTTTCCAGACTTTGTGAAGGCGACGGTGGATCAAAGAAGGAGTCTTTTGGTGTTGCGTCTACGCTTGATTCAACTGAAGGCCTGTTTTGGACTGCTATATCCTGCCCGCATGAAAGTCATGCTGCATAACCAGATCAAGACTTTTGATAATCCTGGAGATCTATGTGCATTTCTGGAGGATAAGGAGTTCAGTGGTGAAGGTTATATTGCATCTTCTATTTGCTACAGTTTTATGGTGCTTGTTATCATGGGCATTCAACTGGCCTTAGGTCGTGTGAAGGCAACTTATCCACGCAGAAGTGACATTTAAGCATGTAACACTGCTATTTACTGGGACATTTTACTCTGTCTCGTTTGAAGGACATTATCTTTACTTTTAATAAGGGAGGTGGGCAAGATGCGATATTCTGAGTATTGCAGGAATGTGGAGGTGTTGGGTCATTGAGCCCTCCATGTCCTAGTGGGCTCACCCATTAAGTTTCATGTGTTATATAGCCCCCTGGTTTTAGGTGGCTTTGTGAAATGTTTTATTTTTTTTAGAGTTGGGTGTTTTATTGCATCTGATCAAATGACGGGGCATCTTTTCATTTTTTGGGCTATAGGTGCAGCCTCACTTTAAAGGTGCTTAAGAAGTTGTTCTATAATATAAAACTAAATGCTACACATTGATCTCTTTCTGCAACATATGACTGTTAATTTGGAGCTATTTTGTCAGTACACTCTCCTTCAAGACTGGGTACCTGAATGTTAAGGGCATTAATAATTTTTACCAAGAGGAATGTTCTCTTCTGTATGGTAAGATAGAAAATGCTGACATTTCACTGCTGCAAGAGACATACTTAAATGTAATGGAGCTGTTGAAATTCGATATACAGGCCCTAATTTTAGGATTTTCAGCTGCCCATCATAAGAGTAAGGGGTTGGCCATCTTAGTATGGAAAGTTGTATCCCCAAGGGTTTTAAATCTGTGTGTTGATTTTCCTAGCTTCCAAGGGAATTGTTCTAGATTTAGTGAGTCTGCTATCCATGTGGCTCACAGCTAGGTTCTTGCTGTAACCTCAATCACCCTTTTGACTTAAAGAGCTCTAATTATATACAGTAACATGGCTGTCGGTCTGTTTCTTGGTGGGGTCATTTGAAGATGTAAGTATGTCTATCACTCCTAAAGTGAATTATATAATAGGAATACTACCAGTTTTCCTTACAAGTAAAGTATATGGTTAAATTGATAGCACTCTTGTTCAGCTTTCATGGAGAAATAACCGCCTAATTTGCTCGTTGGAAGTTTGGGTTTTAATAAGAGGAAGGGGGGAGGAGCTTCCCTGATTGTCTGGCTTAATACTATGGCTTTTGCCAAAGCAAGGCTCACGATGGGTGGAGGGGGCTGTAGGCATATGTTTAATATGCAGCTGAGAATAAGTGTTAGTCTCATCAAGGAGATGTCAGCAACTTGAGATAGGTGTTGTAGGCCTGTCCTAACATTCAGTTTCACTGGGCTTCATTATAGAATCGTAGTGGGTGCTGCTGGGACTCAGGGCCACTCCCTCCTGATTTGGGGTCATTTTTTCAGTCAGCAATTGGTGTCTTGTCCTTACAAAGGGACTGTCAATTTGTATTAGCTCCATGCTGGGAGTGGTCCTATTTCTGTTATTTCTAACTGGAAACATACTGTACTACTGAGCTTGGTAGATGCGCATGGTGGGACACTTGTGCCTATGTTCTCTGTAGTGGAGTACTGGCTCTTCTATAGCCCTTGCAGGCTTGCAGATGCTCTGTTTCTTTCTTTCAGATGGCCCCTGATGATCACATGAGAATGGGAGGGGCGGGGCTGTGTTTAGCCTTTGAATATCTTGTATCATAGAGAAGAATTGTGTACTTTAATTTGCTGTAATTTGGTTTTCTCTTTTGTTTGTATTTTGTTGGAAAATATAAATAAAAAAGAAATTAAAAAAAAAAGAAACAATCACGCCCAGGTCCCACTCTTCTTTCATGGACAAAAGTACCTCACCCCCTATTCTGTACCGCTCCCTTGGATTTATGCAGCCCAAATGCATGACCCTGCATTTTTTTTAGTGTTAAATCTCAGCTGCCAAATTCTTGACTATTCAAGTTTTGCTCAGTCCCTCCTCATGTTATCTACTCCTTCCTGAGTGTCTACTCTATTACAGATTTTGGTATCATCCGCAAAGAAGCAAACCTTGCCCGACGGCCTGTCTGTAGTATCGCTAGCAAAAATGTTTAAAAAGAATTGGAGCAAGGCCACAGTCCTCCATCAGCTGTCATACATGTAGCCCTTCTCCTTTTCTCTCCTCTCTTTTCTTCTATTGCTGACCTCTGTTCTCCATCACTTTCTTCTTCATCCGTCTCTTCCCTTCTCCACCTCTCTAGTGTCTCTCTTCCCTGGCTTCATTGTTTCTCTCCTCTGCCCTTCACCCCCCATTCGTTTCCTCCATTTCTTTCTCCTCCTTCCTTTTCCTCTCTGATTGTTTTTTCTCTTCATGTTCCTCATGATCTATGAACTGCAGCAGCAACCCAGAAGCAGGACCTCTGAACATGTGCAGGACCGCCTCTTCCCATCAATCCAGTGGCATAGCCTGGACTGATTTTTTGGTGGGGCCTGTGATTAACAAGGATGGGCACAAGACAGGGCAAATGTTGACATTGTCTCCATTTCTCATCTAATTTGACTGGTCTGCTGCTTCTAACTGGATGGGCCTGATGTCAAAGTAGAGGGATCATGGTCCATCCAGGCCCTGCCCTTGGCTACATTACTACCTCAGTCCTCCTCTTTCTGTGGGGAAAGTCAACACTGCACATGTTCAGCGACCCCATGGCCCATGCCACTGCCTTTACATTGGTACTGTCATGCAGGCAGGGCTGCTCTCCTTAGCACAGAAGGGTTGTCACATGAAACAAATGCTTTTAAAATCTATGTGCAGAGTTCCCACCCCCTGAGCTCTGACCATCAGTGGATGGAGAAAGAACCATGTTTTTCCCTTTAGACCCCCTGTTGTACAGGGCCAGACCAGCTGCCCCTTTTGTCTATAGGCAGGTGCTGTAGGCTTACGGTGTGGAGGAAAAAGGCCTGCAATCTTTTTCCAGACACAACTTGCCAAGAAAATACTGGGTCGCCAGGAGTTGGCATCAACTTGATAGCATGCAACAGCAACAACAGAAGTAACCCTACAGGTGACCGCCTCCACTATCCTGACAATAAGAATGATTTTCAGGGCTCCTTTTGCTTTCCTAAGTTGTGGTTAGTTATTTGAATAATGGTGGATAATTTTGCCACTCGCCTCAACTCCACTCCCAGACCAGCCAACGCTGTCCAGATAGTGCCAGATTGATCTGTGATGACCTTTAGTTGCATTATCTGGGAAATCAGTGGTTGGCCGGGGTTAGCACCATCCAGATAGTGCCAGGGTGATCTGTGATGATTTTTAGCGGCATTGTCTGGAACATCAGTGGTTGGTCTGGGTCAGCATGATTTATCCGGTTAGTTCTAAATATAAAGTCCTATGTTTATCTAGTGCTTCCTTTTATGCGTCTATCCACTGTGACAATTTTACAAGTGCCCACTTCAGTGTATAAAATGTCCTTGTGAGGTTCCAACGCAGCCTAGACTCGCTCAGCCTGTTTGAAATATACCCCGACTATGCAAATTAGAATTCAACTGCTTTACTTCATGTTTGCTAAAAGAAGTTCTGGATAGGCTTCATGTCTAGCATCTAAATTCAGTGTACAGTTTCCTTTTGGTCATATTATCTTCCACCACGATTAAAATGCACATTTTTTGTGAGCGCATGAGTGGAGATGATGTCCTGAAAGGCGAGACGCGTTCTTAAAGTTGGGCGCAACATGTTCTCCCATGTCTTCGGGGCAATGCTGAGTGCTGACACCCGAGAAGTCACCGAGCGGCAGGTCCGTCCCCCTGTGTCCGAGCAGCGGCAGAGGGAAAGAGGAGCCCACGAGCAGCTGACAGAAGGGACTGAGAGCTGCTGAATAATTTGCAAGTGTCTTGTCAGCACCCCCAGAGAACTAGCCCGGCGTGGGAGGAGAATTCCTTTGCTAGGGCTAGCACCCTCGGATGCTCCCCGGGCAGCAAGCAAGGCGAGGAAGGAGGAACGTGGAACGGATTGCGCTGGGCAGCGAGCAGCAGCAGCCTTCCCTGCTCCTGAGCCGAGCCGCGCCGCAGGCATGGCTCTCCTGGTCCATCTGAAGACAGTCACCGATCTACGAGGCAGAGGCGACAGGATAGCCAAAGTGGCTTTCAGAGGTAGGTCTGATGTCTGTACGTGCTTCACCAAAGTTCCCCGCGGAGCGACCGGGGGGAAGGACTGAATGAAAGAACTCCAGGATGCCGCAGAAAGCAGTAGCGATATTACCCGCGTTGCGAATCGTTCCCACTATTGCATTTTATCAACGCTGCTTACAGATTTTGCTGATGGGCTACAATTGGCATCCAGCTGTGAAGGCTCTCTGCTGGAGCGCGATGCAGCCTTGCTCGATTTTACTGCATTTCTTGCCTTGACATGAATGCAAACGTGCCAAGTGAGTCTTGGGTGTACGCTGTCCTTCTACATGTATGCACGCTTAATTTCTCCTTAGCACGTTTCCTGCACACTCCACTGTCAGGGTCCATACACATGACACAACCTCAGACTGTCTTCTCTGGCTATGACTTGCAAACCATAAGGGCACTGGCTCGGAGAATTTTTCCCAGCTTTGCATTAAGTGTGCCCACACACTAGTACTACGATTTCCCCGGTTGGTGGTACTGGAGGAGCGGGGAAGTTACCTAATAAATATCTCTTGTATTAAGGAAGATGCCACTGCTGGTCCCTTAATGTTTTGTTTTCAGAGGAGGGAGATGCATGGATTTTTGCCGCTATTTGAAAGTTTTCGTTTATGTTCATGAAACAAAGCTGCTGTTGCACCCAGCTGAAATCTCAAGCGTTTGTTAAGATGAAGTGTTGGCTGCTTTGCTCGAGCTGGTGCCCTGAATCTTTTATGTCTCTGTTCGGTGCTATGCTTTGTAGGTTATTCTTTCTCAGTGACAGTTGCATCTCCACACAGTATTTTCTGGCGTTTATAATTGGCTGGGCACTGGCCCTTCACCATGCAAAAATATAAGGCTGTTAGTGTAGCTGGGTTTAAAAAAAGGTTTGGACAAGTTCCTGGAGGAAAGGTCCATAAACCATTATTAAGAAGTGACCGAAGATATCAATGCTTGACCCAGTACAAGCATTGTGGAACTTGTGTCTCTTGGGGAAACTGCTAGGTACATATGACCTAGTTTGGCCACTGTTGGAAACAGAATACTGGGCTTGATGGACCTTGGTCTGACCCAGTATGGCATATCTTATGTTCTTATATGTTCTTATGTTTGCTCTAAGGTTCTGTGTCACACCAGACTACTTTCCCCATTATCATAGTCTCATGTTGTGGCTAGATAGCCACTTTAGGGGTGACACAGAACACTTGCCTTCCTTATAGACACCAAGTTTTGATGGTATCCACCGTACCCACTTAGTTGGGGACTGATAGAAGGGGAAGGATGAATGAAGATCTTTGTGTTTAAAGGGATATCTTCAAAGCAGTGAACTCCTAGCGCTTCATGCTATGCAGAAGTTATATCTAATGCAATAAAAAGGATATAGCGATTTTAGAAAAGGTTCAGAGAAGAGCCACCAAAATGGTAAAGGGAATGGAAGGATACTCCTATGAAGAAAGGCTAAAAAGGTTAGGGCTCTTTAA
Source organism: Ichthyophis bannanicus (assembly GCA_033557465.1). Taxonomy (NCBI): domain Eukaryota; kingdom Metazoa; phylum Chordata; class Amphibia; order Gymnophiona; family Ichthyophiidae; genus Ichthyophis; species Ichthyophis bannanicus. The sequence goes on along the minus strand of CM066033.1, from coordinate 934,732,979 downwards.
CCTGGAAAAGAGACGGCTGAGGGGAGATATGATAGAAGTCTATAAAATAATGAACGGAGTGGAACGGGTAAACGTAGATCGATTGTTTACATTATCAGAATATAGAAAGACTAGGGGACATGCAATGAAGCTACAGGGTAAACTATTTAAGACTAATAAAAGAAAATATTTTTTCACTCAACGTGTAATCAAACTCTGGAGTTTGTTACCGGAGGATGTAGTAAAGGCTCTTAGTGTAGCTGGGTTTAAAAAAGGTTTGGACAAGTTCCTGGAGGAAAGGTCCATAAACCATTATTAAGAAGTGACCGAAGATATCAATGCTTGACCCAGTACAAGCATTGTGGAACTTGTGTCTCTTGGGGATACTGCTAGGTACATATGACCTAGATTGGCCACTGTTGGAAACAGAATACTGGGCTTGATGGACCCTGGTCTGACCCAGTATGGCATATCTTATGTTCTTAAGTTATACTTTAAGGGCTAGATTTACTAAAGTGTGTTAACCTGCACTTAGGAAGGAGGGGGGGGGGGGAGGGGGAGATTAATGTGCATTGTTATCAAATACTTCCTATTCAAATAAATAGGTGGTTAATAAGCATGTTAATGGGTGTTAGCCTATAGTACATCTAGCATTTAATTGGCTAATTCCATAATTTGTTTTGATAATGTCTTGTCATTTAGTGTGTGTGTTGTCTTGCACCATCAGGAGAAATTTTAGGACCTGGTATCACAATATTTGCAGAGTCCCTAATTTCCCAATCCAGTTCAGCTTTATTCCCACATAGTGAGGCTGGTGCCATCTTCACTGCTTTTTCTTAAACCAATGCAAAAAGACAATTTTGGCACCTCCTTTATTTAAATTTCTTTGTGCAAGTCATATAAATATCACTTTCATGTTCTTGGCCTTGGTGCTGAATTCTCTGTTGTCCTCATACAGTGTGTTCTCCTTGTTGAATATATTAGCCCAGGCTGTACTTAGACGGCATGTATACATTGCTGTACCACAACAACAGATCAAAGAAATGCATAGTCTCCAATAAAACACCACTAAAGATAGCATAGCAATTAAAATAAAATCAAACTAGAATACAATAACAGCATACACACAAGATTAGCTGGAGCCTCCGAAGAAAAACCCTGAAACACCAGTCAGATCCTTCCGGGCACCTTTCTTCACTTTGCTCATGTTTGAAAACTATTTGTGGAGACATTTTGATAAACAGTTTAACAAACTTTAATGACAAGTGTTATTTTACCACTTTGCTCTGTATTATTCTAAAAGGCATGCTTTTAATTTTGGGGACCCTGGCTCTGCTGTGCCCTTCTGATCTCTCCTCTTGCCTGGCAGGTATATGTGTGTGTGTGTGCATTTCTTTCTATGTGGATGCTACATGTTTACATGCATTTGTGTTTTGGTACAAGTAGGAACCTATATATTGCTGCGTTAACTGTGTAACATGGCTATTAGTGTGCAGTAATGGTCCTGCGTGTTAACTATTAGCATGCACTAATTGCCACGTTAAACAGCTAACATGTACACCACCATTTTTGGGGCAAGGAATGGGAAATGGCTGCACCTTGCTGTTAATGTGGCAGAAATTGTTATTTTTCATGTTTATTGTTATGTTTTTATTTATATGTAAACCACCCCAGGCTATTTGTGAATAGATGAATAAATAACACAGAGAAGTTAACGCCACCTCAAGAGGTATAGCTAACCGCATTGCGTGTTATCTACCATGAAGTTAACATGAGGTATTGAAGGTTATTCTGTGTTCACTGCATGGCAGCCCTCCCGAAAATGAGGAGATTTTGCAGTTTCTGTACATTAATTTTAGCGATTATCACACAGTAATAGCACAATTTTAGTACAGTTTTATAAATTGGGGCTGTGAATTTGGAGGTATTTTATTTCTCACAATCTTCAACACCAGACTAATAGAGTTTTCTTTCCTGAAAACATGCACATTTGCACAGACGTGTGGATCCAAAGCAAAATAAAAATATTCCTGTCAGGATGACCTTGTATCCTCTGACATGCATTGAAAATTTGGTGGAGACAGAATTCTAAATACAAGAAGGCCATATTTACACGTGCATCCAGAAACATCTCATAGCCTTCTTCCTTCTAGATTTGAACATAGACTGAAAATGTATTGCAACCTCTGTAATAGAGAGTGCAGAAGCTAGTATCCAAACTATTGGAAAATTGTGGAGAATAATGCAAGAACCTGTAGGTTTTTTCAAGGAGCCTCTTCCTACTTTCCTTGTTGAAAGCTATCAAAAGAGTCTAAATAATATCAATGCAACCTACCCTCACAGCAGTTCTGAACCAGTACTTGGCAGTCGTCCCCTGCCCCTCCCCCCAATACCCTGCTACATAAGTCGTTTTTATTGTTTCTGCGCTGACTTTATTCCTGCTAGATTTTGAGCTTCCACAGCAATCCTGTAAAGATGTATAATTGGACATCACACCTTTAACTGTTAAGCGTTGCTTTGTATGAATGTGCATGTCTGCTCTCCCTGCAGGCAAAATAATGTGTTGGTGTGATGGCTCTTTGAGTTTGTTTGGCTGCCAGGCTCTCTTGTTTTGCTTTCACTGTGACTGTCACCCCTCTGAAGCTGTTGCCCTAGGCAACTGCCTAGTTTTGCCCAATGGTTGAGCCGGCCCTGTGCACTAGCAGATTCATTTGTACGATTACACCTGCTAAGGAAATCTTAAAATGGTACATAGGCAAATATACAGGGACTATTCTATGTGCCTTTCTTGGCTAGATGCCCATTTATAAGATTCCCCCCCCCCCCCCCACGCGTGCAGATTAATGTTGAAGTCATCAATTACTATTTGTTTTTTGTCTGTGGTCACAGTTTCTTTTAGCAAATTGGACTTCATACTGTGACTTGCATTGGGGAATCTGTATAGCATGAAAATATTTCTTTCTTCGTAGTCAAACTGTTTCAGCTTCATCTTGTGTCGGCGATGTCTGTTGGGTTTTGACTATTGTTACCATGTTTTGGATGGATGTCTTCGGCATGCTTGTGAATGCTGCTATTCCATAGGGTGTTTTGGGCAATCTTGTCTTTTTATTTATTGAAAATCTTTTATTGTTATTTCTGCATGTAGGTATGTGTAAAGGGTGCAGCTGCTATGTGAGTGTCTGTGTGAGGGTTTGCTGGGATTTGACTCGGAAAGTGTGAGCGGAGGTTCATTGTCACGTATGTTTTGCCATTAATCTTTGTCAGCTGATTCAGTAAAGAACATTAGGAAAACCATGTTGGGTCAGACCAAGGTCCACCAAGCCCAGCACCCTGTCTCTGACCGAGGCCAATCCAAGCCACTAGCAGTTACTCCAATGGTAGGTTATACTTTATATAAAATTGTGGTAACTAAGATATAATAAAATGAAGCACCTCAGTTGTTCAATACCTGATGAAAAAAACAGATTTCTCAAGGCACTTGGACTGAAGGTAGCTGTCATTTAGTTATGCTTCTTTTGGAAAATATTCCATGAGAGAGGAACCATTCGGGGGGAGGGGGAACCTGCTGAGGGGCTTCTATGAATCTGATGTCTTTTAAGAGAGGAAGATTCCAGAAGGACCTCATTAGCCAATTTCAACAACTTCCTGGGAACATGTCTTCATGTTGCAGAGTATTCTTTTAAATAATAAGGAACATTACCTACTAGGGCTCTGAGGGCTAACACAAGCACTTGAAACTGGGCTTGATAATAGATCAAGGCTTTTTTGAAGGGGTACTCAGTGAAAATGAGTACCGGTACCTTTTTCATTGCCTGCTAAACTTAGCAAGCTAAACTTCATGTATTAATGAAAGAGCCCTGTATGAGTTTCCTATTAGCAAGCAGTCATGCTGCAGTGTTTTGTATTGACTGCAGTTTAAACATTTTAGAAGAAGTCCATTAAACACAGTGGCAATTAGATTTTTGAAAGATACCAGGTCATGCCCAGTTCGGGGGGGGGGGGGGGGGGGGGGACCACCTTCTTCACTAGCTGCAGTGGGAAAAAGAAAGCAAGTTGGAACGTGCACACTCTAAGCATTGCATAAAGGCATACTATGCTGTTGCAGTGCATAATTGGGATGTGGGTCTGTACGATTGGATATTAGGGGGGGGTCATTAAGACATGCAGAAGAGTTGAATGAGTTAGTGAATGGCTGGGTGGTGGACATGGGTGAGTGAGTGGATAGGGCATTGATCAGTGGCAGGAGGCTCGGCAAGTATATGGGGAGAGATCAGGGGTGAGTGTGAGTAGATGGGGAAGGGGCTAACCAGGAGCAGGGTTACAGGAACAGGGGATGATAAGTGGCAGGGGGCTGAGTGTGTGAGAGATTGAAGATATAAATGGTGGGGAGGACAAATGCCTGAATGAGTGGTAAAGCAGTTTTGAGTAGCACAGAGGCAGCGAGCGTGAGATAGAGAGAGAGAATGAGAGTCAGGCGCATAGCCATAGGGGGGCCTCGGTGGACCAAGGCCCCTCCACTTTCAAGTCAGGCCCATCCAGTCAGCGGCAGCAGCACAGGCCAACAGAAGGAGAATGGGAAGTGGTGTCAACTTTCACACTGCCAAAGACCCACCCATGTTAACCTGGTCCCCACTATCAGTCCTGGATAGAGCTATATGAATGGCAGGTGATCTGAGTGAGTGAGTTAAGGTTGTCGGCGTGAGTGCAGGCTGCAGATCTGATATTATTAGAGACGTTGTTTGAGGCAACTCTCTTTTCTCCTTCCTTCATTCTCTTCTGTCCCTTATCTTTTTTCACCTTCCCCTAAAGCTCCACCGCAGTTCAGCATTACCTCCGCTGGCTCTTTAATCATAGTTGCAGTAGCTGCTGCTGTCTCAGTTCGTGGCCACCCTGTTGCTTCCAGATACCTTGATGAGCTAGCAGCTATAATCAGAAATGGAACCATCCCCTAAATATTTAAAGGTACCGCCACATTAGCAGAAGGAATTGACCTAACATTAGGGTCCCTTGACCAGCCTGTCAGAAAAGTAGTATTTTCTCTGGTCCGATTGGAATAGCTCAAGCATTTGTTCAACCCACATTTGAAAATAAAATCCTGAGGGTTTTTGCTCCCTCCTGCCTTGGCTCTCAGGATTTACATGAATTTTGGGAAGTGAGATATTACTCAGAAATAACAAGGCACAATTTTCAGAAGCAAAAATGTGCCATGTGAGTTCTGTTTGGTGGTGGGGGTAGGAATATTTATCAGCACGATCATGCACTTTTCCCCTTCTCAGTGAAAATAGTAGTGCCTAGACCCTTCCTATACCCCCTTTAAGCTGTGCTCAGCTATAAGCAGCGTCAGGGCATGGGCTTATGGTAAGCAGACAGACCAGGCTCCACAGCTGAACAGGTTGATTCATTCCTAGTTTTGCCTCATTGCATTCATGGATTTGTAATTCCAATTTTCTCATTAATTTCCCTAAGAAAATTAGAACTAAATACCTATGCATGCAATGGGCTGGAATCCAAACTGGATCAGCCTGTCTTGTTGTCCTGGGGTCAGGTGGCAGTCCAGGGGTGGCGTGTAGACATATGCATGCATTTATGCTCAGATTGCTTTCCTACGTCTTGATAAACCAGCTCGGACTCCATCAGTACCAACTCAGACATCTCCTGTCTATTCAAAATACAGCCGTCCATCTTCTTGCGCAAGCAAGGAAGTTTGACCATGTCACCCAATTATTCATTCAATACCACTGGCTCCCCATTCATTCTCAGATGCTATTTAAGGCTATAACTCTTACTCACAAGGCTATTCGCAATGCTGCACCAGATTATCTTTCTACTTTGATTACATTATATGCCCCAGCAAGGTTCCTTCACTCCCTTCATGGCTTTTGTCTTCATTTCCTTTCCCCAGCAGTCATCAAATATGAGTCTATGCAAAAAAAACTGCCTTTTCGACCGCTGCTCCGGCCCTCTGGAATAGTTTGACTGCTACTCTCCATACAGAATTAAATTTTAAGGCCTTCAAGAAGGTCCTTAAAACTTTCCATTTTGAATCCGCATTTGATTTACAGCCTACTCACCCCTGACGTTGCTTGCGTCACCTTGGGCCAGCAGCCATTTGTCTCCAACCTATCTCCGGCTTCTTTTTGCCTATACCCATCTCTTTTGTCTGTCTAGTCCTCTGCTGTCCTATCTGGCATTCTTTCCTGCTTTCCCTATATTTTAATGTATTGTAAACCGCATAGATTTGCGGTATATCAAATAAACGGAACCATAACCATAACCGTATTTCATTTGTTTCATTCAGTTTCCTATCACAAGCTCATTAGCCTCATGTGTTTTCTTAAAGTCAGTGGGGGAAGTGTTCCATCCATGTTTTATGAAATTCACTGGCAGCATCGTCAACTGAAGCAACAGCACCCCAAGGCATCATCATTTTTCACAGCCATTGATGGGGCTTATCCCAGAGCTTGGATTCTGAGACAGATGAAGGGTGTTGAAGCTCATCCCCTCCACTTTCTGAAGGAGGGATTTCAAAACTCATAGAGCCCCGTATACAAGTCCCCTTCTGTATCTATCTATGATTCTCTCCCCAGCTAGAAATGCACCCCATATGATACGTGAACCTAGCACCTCTCTCCACCCAGCCACATGCAGGAACTCACTCTGCTGAGCGTCCTGAATGCCCAGTGATGATGATAGCCCCCCTTCCGTGCTTGTACCCTGTATAGCTGCACCACTCACTCACAAAGCCCTGTCCTCACTCCATATATTTCCTCAAGATCCTTGAGATTCTCACAGGATAACTTCCTGGCCAGCCCTCCCATTGTGTGCATAATCTGGTGTTCACATCCAAATGATCCTTCGCTTACTGAAATCTCTCCTTCTGGAGCAAACCCCCAGAAGATCCCAGGCTGCTATCCTCTTATTTATTACAGTTTTTTATATACCGCGCTATTTACAATCAGCACGGTTTACAGACAACCAAAGACCAGAACAACAGGCTGCTCGGTTCTACATAAAACAGGAAGATAAACCTGGATAAACTCTTATGTGAAGTTTTTAAGGCAGGACTGAAGGATTGGTTCTTTTCCCAGGCTGCCATTTTGTCAGGATCCCCCCTGGACTGGCTGGTCAGATGGCCATTTCCCTCTGGGCTTGTTTGTGTCCTTTCTCCAGTGCCCTCTTATGACATACCCCTGCCGCTGAACTTCTGTGTCGTATTCAGTGCCACTGCTGTAATTCTCTGTGTATTTTATGTCTTGACTGTTCTGATGCACGCTTCCTGTCCTCAGTTCTATTTCTTTTGTCCTGCTGTACTGATGTGGTGCTGTATTGTTGTAATGCTGTGCTTGATTTTATTGTTGCCTCTACACTACCTTGACAGTGGCTTTGAAAGGCAGTTAATCAATCAATCAAACAAAAAAAAGTTTCAGTCACATTCATTTCTCCACTTTAAATTTGCGATTGAAGGCTGAATTCCGTTTCATTCGGTGCTTGAAACGGAAAATAGTAGCTATGGGAACAGTTACCCATGACCTGCTATTAATCGGACCCGCCTTTACCCACCTCTCCATTTCCTCTCTGTATGTGCCTGGGATCGTAAGGGTTTCGCTCATTCTAAGTTTAGCAGCGAGGGGGAGGAAGACTTCCATCAGCATGTTCCAGTATACATGAGACTGCCTGAAATTGCCATGCATGTTCTATTGACCTACCTGCAGGAAATGTGCGCCTGTTTCTTATACTGTCATGTGAACAAGGAAATGCTTCATTGTTCTCCTACATTTTACTTCACTTCATTACACTTTCCTCTTTCCCTCTCCTCTCTTCCTTCCTATCTGCAGCTTCTCTCACCTCCTTTTCCTCCTCCATTTGCAAAAATCCTGACTTTCTCTGTGTACCTTCTTCTGCTGCCTCCCTAAATCCATCCGATCTTCTGTCCTTCCTTCCCAGTATCCAGGGCTGGCTTAAGAGATAATCCAGTGAGGCATTGGCTCAGGATACAAAAGTTTAAGGGGGCCAAATGTCTGTCTCACTGGCCCACGTTATGCAATAGCAGGATCTTGTTACATTTTCCTCCCACCACTCTGCCCTTCTACAGTCCGTGCTGTGGCCGGCACCACAGCAGTTTTGAAATGCAAGGATAGGCACCTTCTGTATTCTCAAAAGCAGCAAAAAGTGCCTGTTCTCATGTTTCAGCCCTGCCGTGGTGCTGGCAGCAGAACGCGCTGTAGAAGAGCAGAGTGGTGGGAGGAAAAGGAACAGGCTCTCGCTGCTGTGTCCAGGATTGATCAGATTGGAGGAGGGCTGGGATTAAGGATGGCTGAGGTTGAGGCTGAGGCTAGCAGAGGAAGGGGGCTGATGCTGATGCTGGGGCTGGAACTGGAACAGGGTTGATCTTAGTGCACAGACTGAAAGGGAGCTGACGCTGGAAGGGAAATGGGGCTAGGGTTATGGTTTGGAGAAGGGGCTAACACTGCTATGTGCTAAAGAAGTGAGAAAGGGGAGGAGAACAGATACTCTAGGGGTAGAAGCAAGGGCATATGCATTGGGAAGGAGGAGGGGTAGAGGGATAGATGCTGAGGTAAGGAAGAGGAAAGTCAGGATCAATGAATACTGGAGAAGGAAATAGTTGTGGGATGATGGGAAAGGAGAGAATGAGGTGTGCGGAGAATGTAGGGCAATGGTGAAATAACTTAAATTAATCATTATGTATATTGAATTTCACTATGATATAGTATTATAACATACTGTTTTGTTTTGTATTTATATTGTAATGTATCGTTTTTGTTTTCCCATACCCTCAATATGTAAGCCTTTGTTGTCTTGTCAACCACTTTGATTGAAGGATAAGGTGGTATACAAAACTGGTTAAATAAATAAATGGATGCTGGTGAATGGGGGAGAAAAAGGCAGGAGAGCACATACAGATGACACGGGCATGTGGTATAGCAAGGACCTAGACTTAGGTGGAGACTCTGTGATTAGTGGAGGAGACCATAAAGATAGAGTCTAAGATTCACTAAGTATTTTGAGTGTAAATGGGCACTTAGGACTTGGATATGATTTTGAGTGAGGACACACGTATTAGGTAGGATGGAAACGTTTGGACTAAGAACTTGAGAAGGATTTGGAGGATAACAGGCTAGGTGATTAGGTGAGGGGTAAGAAGAGGGCTGAGACTGGTTGCAGAAAGGTGGGGAGGAGAAATGATTTGATGAACTTAGAGGATTTGTGAAAGGGTTGGGAAGCAATTAAAAGGGCAGAAGGCAATGGAGAGGGTTAGAGACAAAGGATGGAGATAGGTCTTTGATGGACCTGCATTCACAGAAGCCACCAGCTCTTGGGAAGAGAAGGAACCTAAACAATCATCTTACACTGGTGGCACCAAATCCAAGTATGGTTCCAACACAGCATGGGAGAACCGTCTGCTTCATATACAGATTAAGGTAGCATGGGGCAACACTGTAGAAAAAAGAGAAGAGTTTCCACACAGCAAAAACTGAAGGGAAGCACAGCATATAATGTCCTAGCATTGGCTGGTGAATTGCTGTGCATCTCTTAGGGAGACAGAATATGCTTGTAGTTTCCTCCTCAAAATCTTGCTGAGTACCTTCACGTGGTGACCCCATTGTTCAAAATTTATAGTAAGTCTCAGCAAGGTGACACTACAATTGAAATTTGGTAGGAAATATATATTGGCCACATGTTGCCCAGGATGAAAAGGTGCCTACCTGTAGCCTATGCACCAGGACTAACAATGGTGGTTGCGATAGTGCAGACACTGTAGATGTAAATTACATCTTTGCCATGGTTAAAGGCCATGGTGAGCGTGTTTATGGACCTGATGTGGCAGGAGATATACCACAGAAATTAATGAAAAGGTTAAGAGGATTAACTGCAGTTAAGTGGACTTCTGCAAATAAAGAGGAGATAATGTACTGCTACTTTTAAGCTACAAATTCTATATTTAAATCAAGAGGATATACAAAGAGAATCCACCACAAATTGGAAGAAAGAGGAATATTGCCACAAGAAAAACTGTAGAAACCAATGGATGCAAAATGATAACATCTTGAATCTACTAAGGGCTTCCATAGAAAAAGAAATATAGAGAGGAGGAGGAGACCTAGATGATAGTACCAGAAGAAAGGAAAACACAGAAAAAGAAAAAAAAAAGTTCAAGTAGAGGTGGAGCTTAAAGATATGTAACTACAGGAGATTGAGATGAACATAGCACTGGTCAACAAATCAACTGAAGAGGAAGAAGGAAGGGAGGAAAAAGACCCAGAGGTGGAGGATTTCAAGATCAAACTTCTAGTTCATGTGGAAAAAGATGAATATGCTGACTTTCAGGCAAGGGAAAGATTATCCAAGTGAAATTTTACACCTAAGGTTAAAAGTATAATAATTAAGATGAACAAGGCCATATCCTGTATAAAGGGGCTATTTATTGACATCACTGAAATAAATCAAATGTAATATTGTGAAACTAAAATTATTACTGCAAAGATACTATCAACTAAAATGCAGGGCCAGAAGAAAAAGAGAACAATAACAGTTCCTCCTTGGAAAAAGCACATCGAAGGAAAAATAAAATCATTGCCGGCGGAGGTGTCCCTGATAGACAGGAATCTAAAAGGATTAAGGTCATCAAAGATATTGAGAAAGATCCAAGACATCAATCTGAAACATGCACAATAATTGAAAGTAGCAGCAGAAGCACAAAAACTGCGAAGATATGAAGAAATCAGAAAAGAAAGATATCAAAATAAAGTATTTAGAGAGAACCCAAAGCAGTTCTACAGAGAATTGGGAAAGAGTATTAATATGGTAAAAACACCACCAGCCAAAGCTGAAACAGAAACCTTCTGGAGAAACCTATATGTGGCCCCCTTACAGCACAATCAGGAAGCGGAATGGTTACCCTGCATTAAGGAACATTTAGAAAAACCAAACATGAAACCTATGGACTGGCCTCTAATAAGAATAAAAGAACTGGAAAGCAGGTTAAAATGAGCCCCAAACTGGAAGAGCTCTGACCTAGATGTAGCAACCAACCTTTGTCTCAAACAGTTAACATAACTCAACCAAGACCTGGCAAACTGCAAAAAACAATTGATCAAGCACAGGAAGAACATTTCTTCTTCCAAAGGGGGACCCAAGTAACATTCCCATAAATTACAGACCAATAACTTGTTTATCTACACTCTAAACTTGTTTATTTATTTAGCAATGCTTATATACTGCTTTTCACCAGGTCAAAGCGGTGTACATTCAGGTTTGGTATATATTTCCCTTCTCCCCGAAGGGCTCACAAACTATGTCTTTGTATCTAAGGCAACAGAGGGTTAAGTAGATTGCCCAAGGCCACAAGGAGTGGCTTTGGGATAGAAACCCCAATCCCTCCAGTGGGATTTGAACCCCCAACCACTAGGCTACTCCTACACTCTAGCAGCTATTCACTGCAATAGATGCAGACAGACTATAGGATCATATTGAATCCAATAACATCATGGCAATAGAGCAAAGGGCAATAAGAGGAGCATATGGAACCAAGGATCTCCCCGCTCCCTCCCCCTTCCTCATCATCCATTACCCCTTCTCCCCTACAATATGTAACTATCCCCCCTCTCTGCACCCTTCAACACACAACACCTATTACAATCCCAACACATAACACCCTATCCCCCATAAACAACCCTTCACCTCAGTATTTCTCAACTGCACCCTCATCAACGCACGCTCAGCGAAAAACAAACCCATCCCCTTAAGAAATCTCCCATTCACCTACAACCTGGACATCCTCTGCATCACAGAGACATGGCTCATAAAAATGGACACAATCTTCCGAGATGAAATTTGGCCCCTAAACTACAGCCTCTTACATTCCCCACACACTCACAGAAAAGGAGGCAGCATCCTCATCCTAGCCAAATCTGACCTAAACCTCACCAAGAAAGCTGCTGAATCCACCACAACCATGGATTCACTCACCATCTCAAACAAACAACTCACCATCTGCCTTGCCTACTGCTTCCCATCAGCACCAACCAATGACCTCTATGACCTGATCCATACCACCTTTGAAAATAACACAAAACACAAGGACCTCATCCTTTTAGGAGACCTCAAACTCCAGTCAGCCCCACCCAGACAACCTTCGTGGAAGCAATAACAGCAATGGACTTCTCACACATAGTGAACTCCTCCACTCATTGCAAAGGCAACATCCTCAACTTCATCTTCATCAGCAACAACCCTACCCACATGGACTCTCCCCCTCCAATCCAAACCCTTCCAGTACCCTGGACAAACTACAAGGTAGTAATCTTCCAGCTGCACCTCAACACCCTCCATAAACCTACTACACCCCCTAAACTGCAGAATAATCAATTCAGACAATTCCACAAAGATTCCTTTCTTTCTCACATCTCCCCAATCCTCAACACAGAACCACAAGACCTAGGCTCTGCTATCAACATCTGGAATCAACTCATCAGTGAAGCAGCCTCATCCTCAACCTTGACCCATCCTCATAACCCTGCCCACAAACGGACCCTATGGTAGACCCCCGACCTCCGAAAGCTCAAATCCCAAATAAGGAAACAGGAACATAGATGGAGAAATCATAGCTACCCGCAGATCAAACCTACTATATGACCCTTCTAAGAAAGTACAACCAAGCTACAAACCACTCAAAGCAAAGCTACCTTGACTACTGCAGCACCATCTTCCAGGGCCTACCCAAACAAACCATATTACCACTCCAGATTGCTCAGAAACACCGTAGCACACACCATTACTGAAGTGTCCAGATGCATCCATATCACTCCCACCCTCAAATCCCTCCATTGGATGCCCATTGCCCCCAGAATCAAATACAAAGTCCTCACCATGATCCACAAAGCTCGCAGGAACCACTCCGCTGAACATATCAGGACCTTACTCAGCGCCCCAACACCACCAGACCGAGAAGGTAATGCATGGAAATATGCTGAGCCTCCCTCAGCTAACACATAAAAGCAGTCAATGTGCTCACTTCAGAGCATTCACACTGTACGGCCCTACTCTCTGGAGCTCCCTACTCTCCATTCTGCATGGCACATAGTCACCCCTTGTCTTCAGAAAGGCTTTGAAAACCCATCTCTTCCAAGAATACTATGGCTTGGACCCTCCAGAGCACCCCCCACCCCCACAGCACCAAGCCGCCCTCCCACAGCACCATCGGAGCGATCTGAAAGATTTACCCCAGCGCCTTCTCTGAATTCAAACCCACCTGACTCACCACCGACTATCTCCAAACCTTATCTCCCCACCGAACCTGCTGCACATATTCTCCCCTCACATCATCCTGCCAATACATTGCTATGTTATGTGTTTGGTGCATATACCAACATGTTCCCTGTAACTGTACTGCCTTTGTCATTAGTATTGACCTATCACATGTTATATGCCCATGTTATATCCCCTTGTTTATTTGTACCGACCTGTTGTCTGTAAACTCTACTACCTCTGTCGCTTGTATTGACCCATTTCTCCTGAAACCATTTTGACTGGTAAAAAAATGGTATAACAAAACCAGTTAAATAAATAAATAATACCACACAAAACTAATTCAAAGATCACTCAACTGCCCAAGAGAACTGTTCACTCTTGTAAAAGAACTTATGACACTACCCACCAACAACACAACTAACAGTCCCATCACTCCTCAACAACTAGCAGACTACTTCTCAACCTGCCATCCCCAACCTGCAGCTCAACCAGATTCACCCCCCACAATGTACCAGACCAATGCACTCATGGACCACCTTTGAAAATATCTCTGCTGAAAACATCCAAAACATAATCTCATCACTCAACACCACCACCTCCCCCCTTGATCCTTGTCCAGTCAGCTGAATTAAAGCCACCAAACCTGATCTCACTCCATTCCTAGCAAAACTCACTCAATGCTCTCTGCTATATGTCTACCTACCAACCTGCCTAAAAACCTCCTCAATTCACCCTCTCCTGAAAAAACTTTACTTCAACCTGTCTGACCCCTCTTCTTACAGATCCATGGCAAGCCTACCTTTCAATAATCAAGAAAATAGTCCAAATCTAACTACAAGAATACCTCGACACCCATTCTCCACTCAACCTTCAGCAGCATGGCTTCTAACCTCAGCACAGAGTGTAAACCCTCCTAACCTTGCTTCTGAACAACCTCATAAAGGGAACTCAGAACATTCACCAAGGATTTATCCTCATACTCCTCAACATTTCTGCCACCTTCGACACCATCAACCACAACACCGTCCTACAGCACCTCCAATCAATCGTAATACAGGGCACAGTATTAAGATGGTTCCAAGATTACCTCCACAACAGAAACCAGCAGATAAGAATTGGACTGCTATCATCAACACCATACATTCAAACTCAAGGTGTCCCCCAGGGATCTGCTCTCTCAGCTCTCTTCTTCAATATCTACTTGCAACCACTCTGCAACATCATCCAAAAACATCAACTACCACATCTACGCAGATGACCTTATGCTCTACACACCACTCAACCTCAACAAGCCATCCTACTTTAAACTCTAGCAATGTTTCTCAGACATCTCACAATGGCTATCTACAAATCATTTGTCTATAAACTTCAAGAAATGGAAGCCCTACTTGCCTCCAAGAATGATTCCTTCACCCCAACTCCTCTATCATCCTCAACAACACAGAAATCCAAATCAAACCAGAAGTAAAGTACCAGGGAATCATTCTCGACAACCACGTCACTCTAAAGATTCAAATAACGAACACAGCAAGATCAATCTACTACAAAATCTGCACCTTACAACATCTCCACCCTCTCCTCACCCCATCAGATTTCTGCTCAGCCCTTCAAGCTCTCACAATACCCCATACTGACTACTGCAATTCAATATACCACGGACTCCCAAAGTCAACATCCTCTAAAAACAGCAGCTCAGACCATCACAGGAACATCCAAACATGAACATGTCCCCCCCATCCTCAAACACCTCCACTGGCACCTACTGCAAAGCAGAATACAAAATCCTTCTAATGATTCACAAAGCTCTGAACCACCAATTATCTACCTACCTTCTTTCCCTCGTCATACCACAGCAATAGAACAGACCATGGAGATCCTCCACCATGAGCACTCTGACCACCCCCCAAGCTATAACCAATAGCGCTTAAAGGGCTTGTGCCAGATCCTTTGAACTTTATGCCCTCTCAATCTGGAACTCCCTCCTTTTCCACATAAGAAACACTACTGACCTCCTAAACTTTCGCAAACTCCACAAGCTCCAACTCTACAGTCTCAATTTCGGTCCCATCCCTTCCTAAACCCCTCTCTCCAATAACAAAACAACATTTCGGTATAGCATCAAGGACCAAACTCTATGAGAATATGTACATAGTTTGTCAACCATGTACATAGCTAATTTTAACCAAGCATTCCCCATTCCTCTATTTATTTTACAAAGTTGTCTGTTCCAATGTAAATGTTGTTTGAATTATTGAGCTTCTATGTAAACCACTTTGATCTCTGTGAAAAGCGGTATATAAATATAGCCAATAAATAAATAAATAAATATTGAATAAGGCCATCATGGCCAGCATTAAGAAAAGCAGAAATCTTAGTATAGCATGAACTGATTATAAGAAAGCTTTTGACAGTGTCCCATGCTCTTGGATAATAAATTGCCTTCAAATGTATAAAATAAATCTGATTTGATAGAGTACATTAAGTTCACCATGACATGTGGCAAACCATACTCTTTTTGAAGTATGAAGATGGTCAGGATGAGGTTGAGAACTACAGGCCAGTTAGTCTGACCTCCATGGAGAGTAAATTAATGGAAACACTGCTAAAACAGAGGACAGTGAGGTTTATGGAGACCAGTGCATTGCAGGATCTGAGGTAGCATTGGTTTACCAGAGGCAGCATTTGTCAGACAAATCTGATTGATTTCTTTGACTGGGTGATCAGAGAGGTGGACTGAGGGAGAGCCGTAGATATGGTGTACTTAGATTTCAGTAAAGCCTTTAACACCATTTTGCACAGGTGGCTAATAAATAAATTGAACCCTAAAGTGATTGAATGGGTTAGAAATTGGTTGAGTGGAAGGCGACAAAGTGTACAGGTAAATAGAGCTCACTCTGAAGAGAAGGATGTTACCAGTGGTGTGCTGCAGGGATCTGTCCTTGGTCTGATTCTTTTTAACATCTTTGTTAGTGATATAGCGGAAGGGCTGTTGGGTAAGGTTTGCCTCTTTGCAGATGATACCAAAATCTGTAATAGAGTGGACACCCAGGAAGGAGTAGATAATACGAGGAGGGAGTCTAGCTAAGCTTGAAGAATGGTCAAAAATTTGGCAGCTGAGATTTAATGCTAAAAACTGCAGGGTCATGCATTAGGGCTGCAAAAGTCCAAGAGAGCGGTACATTGTAGAGGGTGAAGTACTTCTGTCTATGAAAGACGAGCGGGACCTAGGTGTGATTGTTTCTGATGATCTTAAAGTGGCTAAGCAGGTAGAAAAGGCGATGGTAAAGCCAGAAGGATGCTTGGGTGCATAGGGAGAGGAATGGTCAACAGAATAAAAGAAGTGATAGTGCCTCTGTGTAAGTCTCTGGTGCAACCTTATTTGGAGTATTGTGTGCAATTCTAGAGACCACACCTTCAAAAGGATATAAACAGGATGGAGTCGGTGCAGAGGATGGCTACTAAAATGGTTAGTGGTCTTCATTATAAAGCATATTGGGACATATTTAAAGATCTTAATATGTATATGTTAGAGAAGAAGTGGGACAGAGGAAATATGATAGAGACATTTAAATACCTCCGTGGCATAAATGCACAAGAGGAGATCTTCATTCGATTGAAAACAAGCTCTGTAACAAGGGGACATAGGATGAGGTGAAAGGGAATAGACTCAGGAGTAATTTTGTGGAAATATTTCATTATGCAACGAGTGGTAGATGCATGGAATAATCTCCCAGTGGAGGTAGTAGAGATGAGGCCAGTATGGTTCTGATTCTGTCCCGCACGTCAATACTCTTTGTACGTCCAGGCTGAGCCGGACGTACAAAGGGGATCGTGATTCTGATCCCATGGGGCACGTCTAGCCCCGTGGGATCAGAATTGCGAACAGCATTGTACGTGCAGACTGGGACTGCGATTCAGTTACCACATGCCTGAGTGTCAGAAATGTCACTGAACATGGATGTCCCCCTTCAGGAAAATGCTGGCTGGGATGCCAAAGAAGCCATTTCTGCAGTCGTCCAATTTGGGAACATCCACATTTTTCAAATCGGGCCAAAACTTAAAAGTCTCTATCATTTTCTCTGACATTTTATCCTGGATATCCCAGATTGCATCTGGACATTTTGTCTAAAATCCCTCTTCATGTAACTTGGGTTCAAAAAGTGAGAAAGAAAAAAGTAATCTGCCAATAATCCTTTCTGATTAAGACGAGAAAACTGTACCATAGTTCATTTATTGTATTGTTTTGTATTCACAAAAGAAAATTCTGGAGAATGACCGCATAAGATTGACAAATATACAAATGGGAATGGAGTAGATACCGCACCATTCACAGAAGATGATGTTTTTGAACAGCTTGCAAAACTGAAAGTGGACAAGACCATGGGACCGGATGCGATACATCCCAGGATACTTGTTTTGTTCTGTTTTGTGTTTTTTTGTGTTTATTTTTTTTATTTAACAAGCAGAGATAAACACAATCAACATGAAAGAACAAATAATAACCTAAATTTCAGCAAAGCTTTTGATACTGTTCCTCATAGGTGGCTTATCAATAAACTGAGTAGCCTGGGGATAGGTCCAAAGCAGTGGTGGGATTCAGCCAGTTCGCACAAATACATTCCTAATATTTCCTGAGTTCACTGAACCAGTCACTATAGGCCATTTCGCACTGTGTGGCTAATTTGTATTTTGCATTTTGATGGCATCGGGAGCGATCGCAGCATTGCAAAAAGCCCCCAATGCCATTAAAATACTGTCGGGGGCCAGTGCCCCAACAGATAGTGAATCCTTAGTGGCCTAGTGGTCTGGAACCCCCCACCTCCCTTAAAAAGAAAATAGACATAGTGGCCTAGAGGCCCCCAGAAACCTCCCACTCCCATCCTGACTAAAAAACAAATGGACCCGGTGGCCTAGAGTCCCCCTGATCTTCCCACCCCCTCCCAACCAAAAAGCAAATAGGCCTAGTGGACCCCACACCACCTTCCCCCCATTACCTTTCAAAATGAGCGGGAGTGCTGCCTATGCACCTCTGCTGTCGGCTCACCATCTTGAAAAATGGCAGCGCCTGGCCCTGCACCGAGCATCCCAGGGCGCCTTGTGTGGGGTCAGGCAGTGCAATTTTTCAAGATGGTTGACCATGAATGGCAGCGCATAGGCAGTGCTCCCGCTCATTTTTGAAAGGTACTGGGGGGGGGATATTCAGAGGCCTCTCGGCCACCCGGTATATTTGTTTTTTCTTGGGGGTGGGCGGGGGGTGGGGGTTTTAAGGGGACCTCTAGATCACCAGGTCTATTTTCTTTTTAAGGGAGGTGGGATGTTCTGGAATGCTAGGCCACCAGTGATTCATTATTTGTCGGGACACTGGCCCCTGACAGTATTTTGATGGCATCAGGGGCTTTTCCTGATACTGCGATTGCTCCCGATGCTGTTAAAATACTGTCGGGTGTAAGCGAACCAATTCTGAAAAATTTTGAATCCCACTACTGGTCTCAAAGTGGTGAACTGGATCAGAAATCGGATGACTGACAGATGACAGAAGGTGGTGGTAAATGGAATTCACTCAGAAGAAAGGAAGGTGCATAATGGCATGTCTCAGGGATTGGTCTGGTGACCAATACTGCTTAATGTATTTGTGAAGGACTGAATGGAGAAGTCTGTGTTTTTGCAGATGACATGGAAATTTGTAACAGAGTGGACACTTCTGAGGGAGTGGACAACATGAGGAAAGATCTGAAAACACTGGAAGAATTGTCTAATGCTTGGCAGTTAAGATTTAATGCGAAGAAATGCAGAGTCATGCACTTGGGATGCAGAAATCCTAAGGAATCATATGCGATAAAGGAAGAGAGGTTGATTGTGCACAGACCAGGAGAGGCACCTCGGAAGTGCTAGCGTCTAAGGATCTCAAGTGGCGAAACAATGCGACAAAGCAGTAGCCAAAGCCAGAAGGATGCTTGGGCTGCATACAGAGAGGAATAACCAGTGGAAAGGAGGAGGTATTAATGCCTCTGTACAAGTCATTGGTGAGGCCTCACTTGGAGTATTGTGTTCAGTTTTGGAGACCATATCTCACAAGGATATAAAAAGTCTGGAAATGATTCAGAGAAAGGCGACCAAAATGGATTTGGAGCCTGTGCCAGAAGATATGTGAAAAGAGACTTGAAGACCTAAATTTATTTAGACAATTTTGTACACCACCTTATCCTTCAATCAAAGTGGTCACAACACAATTGGGAGATACATTTAACATGAGGGGTTATGAGACACATACACTAATACTTACAGGGAACTTGGGCAATGGAGGGTTAAGTGGCTTGTCCAAGACCACAAGGAGCACCTGTGGGATTAAAAGCCCTAGTCCTTCTGGCCCAAGGTTACTGTCCTCTAGTGGGATTTGAACCCCTGACCTTCTGGCCTGAAGCAACTTGCCCCAACCACTAGGCCACTCCTCCCTCCCATATGTATACCCTAGAGGAACAGGGGAGATATGATACAGACTTTTAAATACTTAAAGAGTATCAGTGAACAAACAAACCTTTTTCAAAGAAGGAGAAGCTGTAAAACTAGAAGGCATAAAACGAAGCTGCAAGGTGATAAACTTAAAAACAACAACAGGAAATACTTTTTCACTGAAAGGGTGGTGGATGCTTGGAATGCCCTCCCGATGGTATTCAAAATGGTATGGGACAGACACAGTAGATCCCTTTATAGCAAAATGATGAAATCAAAGCAAACTTAATTATCTTTTATACTTCAATACATAGATGAAGGCTGACCTGCACGGAGCCCCAGGTATGACCCTAAACACAGGCATATAGAGGAGTGACCTGTATGGAGCTGCAGTTAAACCGCTCTAGCCACCTTACTGGGCAGACTAGATGGACAATGCTGGTCTTTATCAGTTTAAAGGGAGTTTTTTTAGGATTGCTGATGTACAGAGTGTAAGTGAAGTGCTTGAATATGGTGTCCCCATGATGGTCAACTTGATGTGTTCTGAGATCCATTTCTCCTTTGAATAATCTACATGTGAATAAGTTTGAACCCATTGGATGTTTCTGGAATGAAGTTTTGTGGGGGGTTTTATGCTGACATTGGTCTTTATCTGCCATCATATTCTAAGTTACTATGTTTTGTTACTGCAGATTGTTAAAGTTGTTTATCAGTGACACTTGAGTTTAAGTAACCCCTTGGTTCAGAACTGAGTTTTTGACCTGGACCTGTATTTGAGAAGGCTGTGTGAGAATGTCAAGCCCCTAGTGCCATCCTAACTATTGCCACTCCCTTCTCAAGAGTGAACCCAAGACCTTTAGATCCAGTAGCTCTGAGAAATTCTGGGTGTGCGCTCCTAGGATTGGTGTACTCCTTTTTCTGCCAAGAACTTTATGAAGCATCTGTCTGGATCACACGGAAAGGCAGTTGCATCTCTGTTTTTCTTTTTCCTCAGCAAGTGCCTTTTGCTTGTGAAATATCATGCAACTTGAAAAATATAAAATAAAAAAACAAATCCTTTTCTCCTCTTTTGTGCTTCACTGTGCTTCTGCCCCTTCCTCCCTGGAGTCTTTATCCTTCACCTCGCTCCCTCTGCCACCATTGTTCTCTCCAGCCTCATCGTTGTGTCTGTGTTTGTCCCTTTTTCATCAGAGTTGGCGGCTGCTTTCTATGTGCTCCACATGGTCAAGGTCTCCTCCTCCACCTTCTAGTCTCAGTGGCTCAGGAGTACCTTTGCTTCTGGGACCCATTGTGGTCCTCCTTCTCCCCAGTCCTGTATTCTTCCAGATTAGCTCCTTTTATTTTGGGCCCTGTAAGTTCCTCGTCTTCCTCCTTGGTTCTTCATGGAACTGACATTGGATCTTCCTTCTGCCCTACAGGGTGACTTCAGTCTCTTGCTCCTACTTGGGGCTAGAATTGTTTTTTCTTTCTTCTGCAGTGCTAATGTTCTTAAAAAAAGTGCAAGGCTGGGACTAGTAGGGGATTATATCTTCCACTTCACAACTGCAATGGGGAAAAGAAAGCAAATTCCAAAACGTTCCAAGTTGACCACTTGGCATGACCTAGCCCAAAATTACCAATGGGTAAGCTTCTGCTTCAGGAACAACCTGATGCCTTCCGAGACTATTTTGTGAGCTACCGGAACTCTGTTCTGCTTCATTCTAGCTCATTTCAAGCTGTGGTTTGTTTCTGTGCTATTTATTTAAAAGAATGCAATATAAAACAGCTACACAAAGAGAACTAAAAAGGCCTCTGTGATCCCTAATCCATAGGCTATCAATGCTCTAGCACTGATAATCGCTTCTATTAAAAACATAAAAAAAATGGTAAAGAAAACATTTCCATTAGAGTTACATTGTTTCAGGATATTTTTGTTTTTGCCTTAATGTTAGAGATGAAATTTAGGTGCCGTTGCATGTTGATGTGGAGTGCTTAACTAGCAACATTGCAGTGCTTTTTCAAGGCATGTGTGGATATTTAATCCTTCAAGTGGAAAGGCACAGGGAGTTTATTTTTATTTAGCTGTATTTATATCCTGCTTTTCACTGGGTCAAAGCAGTCAATTGGGGGATACATTTAACATGAGGGGATATGAGACACATATGCTAATACTTACAGGGAACATGGGCAATGGAGGGTTAAGTGGCTTGCCCAAGACCACAAGGAGTGCCTATAGGACTAGAAATCCCAGTCCCTCTGGCCTGAGATTGCTGTCCCCAGGTGGGACTTGAACCCCTGGCCCTCAGTACCTTGTCCTAACCACTAGACCACTCCTCCCTCAATGTTTTGATGGCCTTTGTAAGGGATTCTAAACTACAATAGTACATAGTTAAGGAATGTATTTTACAGTAGATGTTTTTAGGCAATTTGCCCTTACCATTTTCTTCCCTGCCTGGATCCACAGCAGGATTAAGGATTAGGCAAATTAAACACTTGCCTAGGGCTCTCATGTTTATTGTGTGTGTGGGGGGGGGGGGGGGGTGGGCTCAGATATGCTAATTCAGCAACTCACAGGGTAGAGTTTTCCCTGGTAACTAAGCTGCTGGCTGAAGTAAGTGTGTGTGAATGTGTGTTGGGGGACCAGGGCCACTACTACCTGCAGAGGTCCATCTATTCTTCCCACCCCTCTGTATTATCCTGGCTAGATGTTTCCCGAGGACTGCTTTGAGAACCCCTGATATAATTTAAATCAAGACAACCGGGTCGCAATTCAGAAAGAATTATCCACTGCTATCCAGCTATCTCCCTTAGCCACCGGTCTGCAGTTGGCAGGAAGAGTTGGCAAGCAGCACTTCTTACTCACTGTTTCCTCTTTATGGTTTCTTCTGCATTTGTAAGAGTTTTCAGAAACATTTATATTATGATGGGGGGGGGGGGGGATGAGCTTTTTTGCCTAGAGCTCAGCAAAGGGTTCATGCTGCCCTACCTGGGTCCGGATGTTGCTGTATTGTGTCGCTGCCTTGGAAGCAGCCCACTATAACTGACTGTCAGGAGCTGACCATGTGACCTGATTAAATGTCAGCATCTGCAGGCCTAGTGCAAGGGTATTATGCATTGTAGGCAAACCTGCAACTTTGCACTCCCCCCCCCCCCAATTTATTGTCAAGTGTCTAACTCTCCCCCCCCTGAGATTTTGATAATTAAACTCAGTCATGATTACCTTATTATCACCCTTCCCAGAATAATCCTACACCAAAAGAGCAGCATCCTTTGTTTTGCATATATTTACATAATGAGAACAATGTCCAAAAGCCATTTATCCAGATAAAGGGGCCATTTGAAAACTGCCACCCTCTCTATGGCTAAAAGTATACACTGATGGTTTTTTTTTTAGTTTGTGATGCTTTGCCTTGAAATCAGCTACACTTTGCTGCCCCCCCAGAAGATACCATCCTAGGGCACTGCCTAGATCACCTAGTGGTTAAGCCAGCCCTGATCATCAAGTATTATTTCAGGTTTTCTCATTCCTATAGCAATGCGCTCTACTGCTTATCATTCTGCAAAGTGTGCTGGCAGAGGAGCAAGCCGATTAGGACTGAATCCCGATAATAGTGTGTACAGGTGGCAGCAGTATTAGTGAATGGATGAGACAACTGGGGGTATTTTGGGATGGCTTTGTGGAAATATGTACTGTAAAGAACCCTGGCAATAGAATGTAATGAGTCTATATTTTACAGTCATTGCTCAGATCAGTCAAATACCAAATGTTCCCCAGTTTTCCATCAGGCAGCAGCGGCATCCAAGATCGCTGCTTAAAACATTACAAACAGAGTGCTTTTTGTAGAATAATGAGGAAGAAAGATAAATCTAAATGACTTGCAACCTTTGCGGTAGCTCTTTTAGATATGAATCAATGGCTTACAGCAGAGATCTCAGCTTGTGGGTACATGGATTATGAGCTAGCATTCAGTCAACTAGGAATCAAATATAGATTCTAGCTTGCCATGATTTTAAACCTGGAGTTTAATTGTCTCCATGTTGACATCTGGTAGAATGGTCAGTATCGATCATAACCTTCAACATGCTCTGGTGAGTATTCGGCTGCCATGGTCTGCATCTTTTAAAATGCCAGCCATGGTGGTCTAATATAATCTGGATATTCCGCACTGGTATCCACATGGTGGGCTGGCGCTGAATATCAGGACAGAGCGGCGAGTGCTACTACTATCTGTATAATGACAATATTCAGGCCACTCTCTGGATTAAGGCAGGAAAGGATTGTTGCTGACCTAACTTTATCTGGAAAGTTGTTTGGATAGCAGTCTGAATATCGCCGTTCTCCAGATAACTCGCTGCTCAGCCTGCACACCGTCCTGGCATTACCCAGATAGTAGGGGTACGTAGGCCAGACATTTTCATATTGTTTAATTTCCTTTATTGTTTATGGGATTTTTTATCTTATTTGGGACTTTATTTTTTTTTTCATTTCAGGGGCATTGTTGTGCAATAATGGACACTGTTCATCAATAGTGCACCTACTGATAAATAATGCATATTTTTGCACAATGCTGTGCGTTATTCATGACATGAGAAAAAACCTGAAATTTAGCATTTCTTCCTTTTGGGTTAAAAATGACATGAACAATATGGGAAATGTTGACATTTCTCATGTCATTTCAAACGAATGCACAGCCCTACCAGATAATGCCAAGGTGGTCTATAAGAATGTTTGTTCAGTGTTGCTCTCCAGATAGTGTCGCTGAATATCCATGCAGAGCAGTGGCTAAGGGAGATAGCTGGATAATGGCGGATAATTCTCTCTGAATTCTGACCCGGTTGTCTTCATTTCAATTATATCAGGGGTTCTCAACCAGTCCTCGGGAAACACCTAGCTAGTCAGTCATTAAGACGTCTCTCTCTAGAATGCTTGGTTGAAGTGTTGGAGATTGTGAAAAATTTGCGGAAATCTTTTCCTTTAAGAATACTTGAGGCTTTCCTGTTTCCAAGAATGATGTGGAGAATGGTTTAGGTTTGCAGCATACCCTATATTTTTGCCAGGTCTGTGAGTGTTCTCTTAATAGAATAGAGCAGAGGTAGTCGCTGCATGCAGGGCCAATGCAACCATCAGCAAACTAGGCGACCACCTGGGGCAGCAGCTTCTTGGTCCAGCAAAGAGCAAGGCATTCAAAACTAAACAATAGATGCTGACAGCTGGGGTGGGCGTAAAGCTTAAGGTTTGCCTTGAACCAATTCTGGGGCCGTCTCTGGCTCCATGTTCCAATGAGTACCTTGCGACAGTCTGTGCAGGGTGAGAGAGACGGCGACCATGGTCTGTGGCAGCTGTCTCTTCTTGCATCCAGGTCAAGTACACTCATCTGTTCAGAAGGCAAAATAACTGAAGATTTTTAAGGAGGAAAAAGGACAGTTTCTGAAAGGCTGTTTCAGCCATTCACTGATTTTTATTTTAGGCTTTTATACTTGCATTTGAATAAAAATAAATCTATTCATGCCTGAGATTAAGTAAAGTCTTGCAAGTTGCATGAAACTGGGTTATCTCTGGTGTACTTGTCACTCAATGCTTTACATTGCCAGTGTGTGGAAGATTACAGCTTAAACCTTTGCTGTACCCCGTACCCTGGCCAGTCAGCAGGGCCTGCACATGATTGGTCAGAAGACTGCCATGTTCTCTTTCTCTAAGTGGGTCATCTAATACATTCAATCTCTACAGACTTTTGCGGTTTGTCAATAAAGTTTTATTAGAAAAACACAAATTAGCAGCTGATGTTTGGCTCTCTCTCTCATACCTCCCACCCCTCATATGCAAGTATATCACGCAAAGTTCGCTCCTAGTTTTCCCCAAATTGAGTGGAGGTATTGCCAGAAGCAGGGTTAGGACCAGGGGGAGGGTAGATTTATAAAAAAGAGGCCTGTGTCAAAGTTGGAAATGGGCACCCAGGTGCCTTTATGAAATACACACCCAGAACTAGCACCCGTAGGACAAAAATCCATATACTCTCTCTAAAGGGTGTAAATGTGGGTGTGTACCCTATGCGTGCGCCTTGTAATGTATGTATGGATAGCATATGTTGGGGGGTGTGGGGAAGAGAAGGAGGTACAAAATAAGTGATGTATGCGTGTGAGTGTAGGTAAGAAAATCATATGCAGGGCTGGCCCTACCATCTGGCAAGGTAGACAGCTGCTTAGGACGGCAGCTTCTGGGGGGCAGCAAAGAACAGGACATTCAAAGCTAAACATAGATTCTGAGAGCGGAGGAGGGTGTGTGTGTGTAATGCTTAAGGTCAGCCTAGGGCACCAACACCTTGAACCAACTCTGGGGTCAGCCCTGGTCAATTGTATTAGAATTTCTAACAAGCTGAACTCCAGTGATGTGTAAAATCTTATGGGGGGGGGGGGGAGGAGAATTGGAGAGAGAACTAAATATCACTGTCGGTTTTCCCATGGTCTCCTATTAGACTTGCATTTTTAAAAACAAAAATATTTTATTGGCAACCAACAAAAGCCTGCAGAAAGATTTGACTGCAAAGAACAATGCACTAAATTTTTATCTGCATCATGGATAGGTGATTTTCAACAACAAATTTACCCGCAGAAGTAGTTTTTGAAAATTGCCTTCCCCATTCCATCCTGTAGAGAGGCAAGACTTAGGTGCCCTTTTATTAAAGCTCGCTAAGTGGTCAACGTGCATTTTAGTGGGTGGTAAGAGCCCGCTGTAACAGCTAAAGTGTGGGCATGACAGTGACTGGGCCCTGGAAGTCATGTTAGTTGCCCGTTGCATGAAGGGACGGTGAATGGGCAGGGTATGGGTGGGATATGGGGGTGTGGGGAGCACATTGCAGTTAGTGCAGGGGGTACATGTCACGTGCTGTCAATGTGATAATTAGCGCGGATGCACCTAGCGATAATTCTATGAGTGGTGATAAGTGACCTGCGTTAATTGTGCTGTTAATTGGGTGGGTGTCCGTGCGGTAACTGCTAGGTAACACAGTAACATAGTAACATAGTAAGTGACGGCAGCAGATAAAGACCAGCATGGTCCATCCAGTCTGCCCAGCAATACGGCAAGAGTAGGTGCACCTGTCACTCTGTGCAGGCCACCCCTCCCCATGTTTTTGTTTAGGGGTGGACCCACCACTCCATGTAGGACACCCCTATTTGTTGAGAAGTTAGATGGTTCAGTTTATTTTGTTTTTATCCTGTTGCTGTAAAGGGATCCGCTGTGCTTGTCCCATGCTGTTTTGAATTCCGTCACCGTGTTTGCCCCCACCACTTCCATCAGGAGGGCATGCCAAGCATCCACCATCTTTCAGTGGAAAACTATTTCCTGACATTGCCTTTCAAGTTTCCATCTTGCAGCTTCATGTTATGCCCTCTAGTTTTGCAGCTTCCCTGTCCTTGGAAGAGGTTTGTTTGTTCATTGTTCCTCTTTAAGTATTTAAAGGTCTGAACAGGGCCGGATTTAGCTATACGCCATGTACGCCATGGCGTAGGGCCCACAGCTGCAAAGGGCCCACAAAAATTGAAGTAGTTAGGCTTTTTTTTTTTAATAAAATAAAAAAAAACCTGCTGGCTGCCGCCGCGGGGCCCCCTCTGTAAGCTCGGTCCCTCCCTCCGTGCCTCCGTGTCTCCCTCCGTGCAGGCTGTTAGAGACGCGAAGGCAGACTGTCTCCTTCTGCCTTCCCGTCTCTGTTAAGCCCGCAGGGCTGATGGGAAATTTCCCATCAGCCCCTGCGGGCTTAACAGAGACGCGAAGGAGACAGTCCTGCCTTCGCGTCTCTAACAGCCTGCACGGAGGGAGACACGGAGGCACGGAGGGAGGGACCGAGCTTACAGAGGGGGCCCCCGCGGGTCAGTCCATGCTGCCGCGGCAGCAGAGGGGGCCCCGTGGCGGCAGCCAGCAGGTTTTTTTTTTAAAAATAAATTTTACTTTAGGCCGGGGAGGGGGAGGGGGAGGGGGTAGGACTGGTAATTGGGGGGGCTGGGACTGGGGCTGGAAATGGGTTTGGGACTGGGACGGGGAATGGAAATGGGCTGGGACTGGGACTGGAAATGGGTTGGGGGTATTAAGGCTGGAGGTGGGCTGATGAGGAGGACTGGTAATGGGCTGTAGGCTGTTGGGGGGGTTTAGAACTGGTAATGGGCTTTGGGGGGTTAAGACTGGTAATGGGCTGTGGCTGATGGGGCTGTCTGGTAATGGGCTATGGGGGGGGCTAGGACTGGAAATGGGCTGGGGGGGGTTTAAGACTGGAGGTGGGCTGATGGGGTTAGGACTGGTAATGGGCTGTTGGGGGGGGGGTTTAGAACTGGTAATGGGTTTTGGGGGGCTTAGACTGGTAATGGGCTGTGGGCTGATGGGGGCTGTCTGGTAATGGGCTATGGGGGGGGCAAGTACTGGAAATGGGCTGGGGGGGATAAGACTGGAGGGGGGCTGCGGGGGTTAGGACTGGTAATGGGCTGTTGGGGGGGTTTAGAACTGGTAATGGGTTTTGGGGGGGTTTAGACTGGTAATGGGCTGTGGGCTGATGGGGGCAGTCTGGTAAAGGGAGAGGGGGGGGAGAGCACACTAAATGGGCTGGGGGGTTATGACTGTAGGTGGGCTGAGGGGGTTAGGACTGATAATGGGCTGTTGGGGGGGTTTAGAAACTGGTAATGGGCTTTGGGGGGGTTAAGACTGGTAATGGGCTGTGGGCTGATGGGGGCTGTCTGGTAATGGGCTATGGGGGGGGTTAGGACTGGAAATGGGCTGGGGGGGGTTAAGACTGGAGGTGGGCTGCTGGGGTTAGGACTGGTAATGGGCTGTGGGCTGATTGGGGGGGGTAGGACTGGCAATGGGCTATGGGGGGCTGACTGGAAATGGGTTTGATGGGGTTAGGACTGGAAGTGGGCTGATGGGGGGTTAGGACTGGTAATGGGTTATAGGGGGGGCTTAAACTGAAAATGGGGTGATGGGGGGTTAAGGACTGAAAATGGGGTGATGGGGGGTTAAGGACTGTAAGTGGGGTGATGGGGGGGCTAGGACTGGTATTGGGTTGGGGGGGTTGCTAGGACTGGAAATGGGCTGATGGATGGCTAGGACTGGAAATGGGCTGATGCAGGGACTAGAAGGGAATGGATGCTGGGTGAGGCTGGAACTAGAAGGGAGCTGATGTTGGGGGAGGATTAGAATGGGATGGGGCTGGAAGAGTAAAATGGAGAAGGGAAAAATATTTTGTGTGGGAGGGATAAAAAATCTACAATTGGCCGGGTATTGGGAGAGTAAGTGGGGATTGAGGATGAAAGGGTAAAATTTGAGTGGATGAAATAGGAATGAGGAAAGAGCAAAAGGAGAAAGATTAGTATGTTAAAGCAGATGTAGAGAGAGAATGGAAAAAATCTAGAAGAGAGAAGAAAGGACAAATGGACAGCAGACGATGGAGAGTTAGCAGAAGACACGAAGAAACCAGAAGAAAGTGGCTGGAGCAATTGCAGCTGAAAAAAATGCACAAAAGGTAGAAAAATATCTCTTTATTTTGAATTTATTAATTGGAATATGTCAGCTCTGGTAAATGTGCATCATAACATCTGCGCTTTGTTTAGTACAAGAGCAAATTATGTATATTTTTATTTCTATAGTGTTGTACATTCCAAGTTTGGCTTTTGGGATTCCCAGTTTAATTATTGTCTTCCTGTTTCTAAATTGTGATTACTTGTTTGGTGATGGTCTATGTTCTGCATGTGTAACTGAGCTGAGGTGTTCTGTTTATATAATTCTATTTGACATTGCCACTTGTTCTCTTTCCCCAGTAGGTCATGTATTGTTGTTCTCTGAAATGTATTGGTTTAATATTTGCAGTGTTGCCTTTTGATTGGTAGAGTATGGTGCTTTGTGAGTCCTGGTAGTGCTGTTAGGATACGGCGGGTTTACTATGGGCAGTGTTTGTAGTAGTTCCTAATGTGTCTGGCAGTTGGCACTGGATTATAGTAATGTAGAAATCTTTTAGTCTTTCTTTATCCATACACTCATTAAGAGGCACGTTTACTAAAAGTTAGTATATGGTAACATTATGCAAATATTTATGCAATGAGGCCCCTTATGCAAATGAGTCCGCACCCCCCTTGGGCCGCCCCTGCTGGGGGCCCACAATTTTTGTTGGCGTAGGGCCTCACTCAAGGTAAATCCGGCCCTGGGTCTGAATCATATCTCCCCTATCCCTCCTCTCCTCCAAAGTGTACATATTTAGGTCTTCAAGTCTCTTCTCATAAGGTTTCTTACGCAGGCTCCAAATCATTTTGGTCGCCTTCCTCTGAACAGTTTCCAGTCTTTTTATATCCTTTGCAAGATACGGTCTCTAAAACTGAACACAGTATTCCAGGTGAGCCCTCACCAGCGACCTGTACAGTGGCATAAAGTACCTCTTCCTTTCTGCTGGTAATCCCTCTTTGTATGCAGCCCAACATCCTCCTGGCTTTTGCCACTGCCTTGTCGCACTGCTGCTCATGCCCCTGACAATTACCATGTCAGCTTTGTACTTAACGTATGTTAGTATTTGCACTAAGCACGCATTAAGTGCAAAACCCTAATAGGCTTTAATAAAAGGGCCCCTTAGTATGACTAGAACAATTCTCTATCTTAGGAGCTCTGGGATGAATCAACTTTGTTGGCATTCAGGAAAAAATGAACAACCTCCTTGTTTTTAGAAGCATTTGAATCAGGAGATTAACAATATCTTTTTTCTTTTTTAAAGAGTACCTGGTTTTAAGTTATGCATTGTTGATTTTTGTACATTATATTGAAAAATGCTGTTTTATATATACATCTTGTAATCCATCTAAATTAGGTGTTCATTCATCTGGATTGGCAGAATATCCATTTCTGTAAATAAATATCTAGTATTAGCACTCTGATTTGGCAGAAGGGTTGATCACCAATAGCAAATGATAATTCATCAATCTAGGCAGATATAAAATTGTAAGTGAGAATTGTCTATCCTGATGTGAGTAGAAGAGAGCTTAAACAGGGGATTCCCGTATAGTTTGTAGGGGGGAGGCCAATGTAAACTAATGACTAAAGTGCATTTCAAAACCACTTTGCAAGGCCCACATGTTAAACTACTGGGGCATTTCATTATCCCAAAACCAAGAATTAAAGTTATGACAAACTAACACTGGTAAGATCAATGAGGATTTCTCTAAAGGATATACGATCCATGATGAGTGGGTTAGTGTGGGCAACAGAGTACTTTGCCATGCTGCCTGGGGGTACCTCAGGTGCTCTGAAGGCTAGAATGATGCCAACTAATCTGAGATAGAGGTCTCCAAGCTACAGGTCACTGAGAAAACCACATTTAGCCTGCTGTAATTAGCTTTTTTTTTTCTGGCTCACTGGAATTGGATAGGAATAATAGTGGCAGTATTCACCATAGTTTCAAATGAAAAAAGGAGCTTTATTTTGAACATCTGACTTGAGGAATATACTGCCAGGTCTTTCTTCCTCAGAGGTGACTCAGGGGCATGTTTCTGAAATGCCTCACTAGTGGGGGAGGTAATGGCCTTTTGGTTGGGGCAAGTTACCTAAGGCTGGAAGGCAGGGAATCAATCCCACTAGAGGACAGCAACCTTGGGCCAGAAGGACTGGGGTTTCTTGTTCCTTGTGTCCTTGGGCAAGCCACTTAACCCTCTGTTGCTTAGGTACAAAAACAGATTGTGAGCTCTTCAGGGACAAGGAAAAATATATGTACAGTACCTGAATGTACACAGTTTTGACTGGTAGAAAAACAGTATATAAGCCTAGTTAAAATAAATAAATCTAAAAGAGCCCTATAGAAATCTAAATTATAGAGTTCTTATTTATATACAGTAGCTGATATCCTTTGAAAATTCAACAGAAGATTTTTTTATCTGGCAATCACAATACTATCTCACCAGTCCAACACCCAGTGGTATAAGATCTAAACAGGGGCTCACAAGCAAAATTTTGCTGTAGGGCCCCAATCGAAGAGGGAGGGGGCTGGCTTCTTTTCCTTCCTTCTCTCCGTCTCCCCCACAGCACAGCAAACAACTTACTTTAAATGAAGTTTGCTGCATGTTTCCTGTCCCTGTATGTAAATAATACTTTACTTGCCTGACAGATATTACTTCCCACTGCCAGGACAAAGTCTTGCGATTACAGCCTCATGATTTGGAAGTTAGCAACCGAGAAGGGTGCAGAGAAGAGTGACTTGTTTGTAAGAAAGGGAGTAGGGAGAATAAAAGCTCTTTATATAAATCATATATAAATGGGCCTCTAATTACTCTACAAGTTTTAGTTTTCACTCTGTATGGACAATTTTGCAATTTACAGGCAGGAAACCAGAGATTGAAAACATTTGTACTGGATTCCTTTTAAATATAGGCTAATCAAATCAAATCAAATCTGTGATTCCTATGTATTCTTATAATCATATCTGTGATTCTGATTTCCATGGGGGATTTGTATGTGAAGAATAACTTCTGGCCATATTAAGTTAACCCAGTTCTAACAAGCAAAGACAACTAAACTAAATCAAGAAGAGTGGTACCTGAGGGTGATTGTATTAGATCAACTTAATGTGGCCAAACTGGCAGAAACGGAGATAGCAAAAGCCAGAAGGATGTTTGGGGGCATAGAGAGAGGAATGGCCAACAGGAAAAAGGAGTTAATAGTGCTTTTGTATAAGTCTTTAAGGAGACCTCAGTTGGAGTACTGTTACAATTCTGGAGACAACACTTCAAAAAGATATAAACAGAATGGAGCTGGTTCAGAGGTGGCTACTAAAATGGTCAGTGGTCTTTATTGTAAGGCATATGGGGTTAGGCTTTGGAGGAAAGGTGGGTGAGGGGTAATATGATAGAGACATTTAAATACCTTCATGGAATAAATGCCTTTCTTTCCCTCAAAGATCCTTTGCACTTGTCCAATGCTTTCTTGAATTTAGATACAGTTCTCGTCTCCACTACCTCCACTGGGAGACTGTTCCACGTATCCACCACCCTTTCTCTTATGAAATATTTCCTCCGATTACTCCTGTCCCCTTTCACCTTCATCCAGAGCTTCCTTTCCACTGGAAGAGGGCCAATTCCTGTGCATGTATAACCACCCGCTGGACCGACTCCATCCTGTTCATATCTTTTTGAAGATGTAGTCTATAGAATTCCACCTGTTTGGCCACTTTAAGATGATCTAATATGATCACCCCTAGGTTTCGCTGTTCTTTCTTGCACTGAATTACTTCACCCCCACACAGTACTACTCCCATGGGCTTTTGCAGCCTAAATGCATGACCTTGCAGTTTATAGTATTACATTTTAGCTGCCAAATTCTTGGCGATTCTTCAAGCTTTGCTAGATCCCTCCTCATGTTTTTCACATCTTCAGGGTGTCTATCCCATTGCAGATTTTGATATTATCTGCTAAGAAGCATCCCTTTCCCAACAGACCTTCCACAATATTGTTTACAAAAATGTTAAAAAGAACAGGACCAAGAATGGATCCCTGTGGTACACCACTGGCAACATCTCTATCTTTAGAGTGAGCTCCATTTTACTACTACTCTCTGCCCCCTCTCACTCTACTAGTTTCTTACCTAGTCAGTGACTTTAGGATCCATCCCAAGGGCACTCAGTTTATTTATAAATCACTGCTCGAAAAATGGTCGAGAATTTGGCAACTAAGATTGAATGCTAAAAATGCAATGTCATGTATTTGGGCTGCAAAAACTCAAGGGAGCCACATAGTATAGAGAGTGAAGGACTTCCGTGTATGAAAGAAGAGCAGGACCTCAGGGTGATCGTATCAGATGACCTTAAAGTGGCCAAGCAGGTGGAAAAGATGACGGCAAAAACCAGAAGGATGCTTGGGTGCGTAGGAAGAGGAAAGACCAGTAGGAAAAAGGAGGTAATAGTGCTTTTGTATAAGTCTCAAATGTGACCTTATTTGGAGTACTGTGTACAATTCTGGAGATCGTGCCTTCAAAAGGATATAAACAGGATGGAGTCTGTCCAGAGGGTGTTTGCTAAATTGGTCAGTGGGCTTTGCTATAAGGCATATAGGAATAGGCTTAAAGACCTCCTATGTCTATGAATCAGCAGCAAGACCTATTTCTACAACTGCACTTCAGATATACAGCCAAGATCAGGATCAGAACACAGATTCTTGATATGCTGATTAATTTAGCATAAAAGTCCAAAGAAAACCCAGCGTACAGTAAACCACAAGTAAACCTTTTTTGTTGGAATGGCCAGCACAGTATACAGGATTGTACCTGCTACCACAGTGGCCCGTCCTTTTTAATCAATTATAATACAAATTTAAAACAGCTCTCATTGAAAAATGGCTGTACTTAGCTGTGCAGAAAAAATTCAGGCTGGACGAACGTTGTTTACAGCGATAAATCGATGTTTGCCTCAGCAGGTCAGAAAGGTAACGACGTGTCACGTTTCGGGGGTATACACATCAACCCCCTGCTTCAGGTCGTTACCTTTCTGACCTGCTGAGGCAAACATCGATTTATCGCTGTAAACAACGTTCGTCCAGCCTGAATTTTTTCTGCACAGCTAAGTACAGCCATTTTTCAATGAGAGCTGTTTTAAATTTGTATTATAATTGATTAAAAAGGACGGGCCACTGTGGTAGCAGGTACAATCCTGTATACTGTGCTGGCCATTCCAACAAAAAAAGTTTACTTGTGGTTTACTGTACGCTGGGTTTTCTTTGGACTTTTGTGGTTGCCTGACCCAGTTTCGAAGCATTTATAATTCACTTTGGTGCCTTGATTAATTTAGCATGGCACCCTGGCCGAAATCCTCAGATTGTGATTGCCAGCCTCAGCCATCAGTACACTATTACACAACAGGACATAAACCAACACTATCTGAAATCTCTCACCTTTTATCTCTGTTTACAAGGTAATACTTTAAATGTGTTACAATTGTTATAATCCCACCAATTTATTTTATTTATTTATTTAAAGTTTTTCTATACCGTCCCTTCCAGAGATCAGGGGCAGTTTACATTTAAATAAAGCAGATACATGGAACAGTTATTACAAACCATAATGGTATAATTATGTACAGATACATAAGAATAAGAAAATGTGAATTTAATATTAATGGTAGAAATGTAAGCGCACAGATGAGACTATACTGTCCTTAGAAACCGTAGTTGCCGAGGACCTAGCTGAACCTCAGCAAACACAGGAAAGCACTAGGTCTAAATGGACAGTCACATCAACACAAAAGCACCCGGGAAAATATAAACATGACAGAAATGAGTATGGCAAGGGATTTGATGAAACACACAATAAGACTGAACGGATATGTTTAGCATTAAAAACACTGCAAATGCAGAAAGACTGAGCCAGTAAGCTAGAAGCCAACCCAGATCCAGCTATACATATTATCAGCTCCTGTCAAAATAGTTCCTTGCTTTTTTAAGAAAGATCAAGGCAGAGGAGAACGTGCAGGACTGAGACTGTCAGAAAACCATTGATCAAGAACATGACAACGTTGTGGATTCAAGATGTTGGCGCCCAGAGGCAGAACCAGAGAGTAGTAGGGAGGGGAGATTTCACCCCCGAGATCATAAATCATGATCCTAAAGCAAGCAAAATCAAGCTCTTGCTTAGCCCAGGCATTTGGTGCCTTCCAAATCTGATGCCCTGGGCAGTTGTCTATGTTATCTATGCCTAAATCTGGGCCTACAACAGAAACAGAGTTTTCAGCTGAGCACTTGCAGGAATCTGTGTCGCAGTATTCTACGTCTTCCAGTTGCCCAGCAAAAGGTGCAATGCCAGTGCATTTGAACCTACATACAGCAAGTGCAGCTATCACCCAAATGCATGCTGAAGCAGGAGGTGCATTGGCCTATGCCTCTCACACTTACAGTCATGAAACTAGAAGCAGCTAGGACTGAAGAAGAGGAAGCAGAGGACTGCCGCTGGCGCAGCTGCTACCACTGTTCCCATCATGGCTGCTACCGCCGCTGCACAAAGGAAAACCAAGTTCAAAGTAAATCCAGAAACACTACAGGAAAAGGAAGTAACTGCAGCAGAGGCCCAGGTCACAATCTAAGAAGAAGCTGCAGGGCAAGAAGAACCAACTTACTGACGTTGTCTCAGAGGAAAACTGCCCTGCCCAGGACACCAGTTACTCTCCCTATGTAGTGATGACAGGGTAAGAGGTGCTGGAAAAGTGCTGCCTACTCATGAAGCTGGTTCAGTGAACATGCCAGGCATGGTGGCCAGCCTTGTCACATAAATGGATGCATTACAGCTAACCCGTGATCTAAGACACAGGAACAGAGCAACACACTGCATCATGATCACTCTTAAAAGCCTTAAGTGAACTGGGTTCCAGACATGACTGCAAGGTTGCCGCCAGCAATGCCACCTGATGCTCCCCGTTCCCACAGCCCAGATGTGTTCCATCAGCCTTACCCTAGCACACTAAGCAGTAGACACCGCAATAGATCTTCCAATGCCTATCGCAGGCACATCATTCTATGCAAATCGAAGGCTCAAGCAGCATACACTTTCTGAGGGCTGATGCAAGATCATTTGGTGCCTTAGGCAGCTACTGTTCTTCCCATACCCACCCCTGCTCTCACTTTTACCTTTACCACTGCTACCCCGCTCTATCTCTTCAGAAACACAGTGTGGAGAGAAACTTCCGAACTCCTGTGTGCTGCAAGTGCAGCCAGTCCCACTGTCACGCTAACAGAAAGTTTGCATGGGAGGAAGCGGGACGAGCTACACGTTCAGAGTGCAGCACGCAGCAGTTCAGAAACTTCCCTCCGCGCTGCACTTCTATCCTTTTCTTACTGTCATTGTGCCACTGCCAGTTTTGGGGAGATGTAGCTGCAGTAGTAATGGTAGGGGCAGGAGATTGGAGTCTGTCTCGGGGCACTTTCTGCTGCAGTCACCCTCCAGTGTGGTGCTCTAAACAATATCCTAGTTTACCTAAAGGTACCACCGGCCCTGCTCTTTGGCAAATACTTGGTTCATCTTCAATACCAGGCTCAACAAGTTTGAGGACCATCCTAAAAATTACAGCGTGTGAAAGTCTACATTCAAGAATATTATCAGAAAACTGGGCATTACTGCAGGTAGAATGATAGGGAAACAGACTGTTGAAGAAGCCAGACTGGTACATCAAAAATGCTTCAGCGAGAATGAGGATGGTATGGGAAAGGCTAGAGAAGTGCTATGGCAGCCCAAAAGTGATCATGAACATGCTCTTCAAGACACCTGAAAATGTTCCTAAAATTCAAATTTATTTTATCATCAAGCCAATACAAGGTGGGTTACAAAATACAGTATATAGAAAGTTAAAATGACCATAACGATCATAAAAACAATAAAATTCACAAGGTAAAGTATTATCAAAATAAAAATCAAGAACACACAAATGCTTACTGCCTTTCACTGTTCTGGTTGCTGAATATCTGAATCACCTGAAATCTTCACATCAGTCTTTTCTGGAGACCTGCATAAATTGCTCTTAATAATCTCAGTGAGACAGTGTGACTGACTGCATAATGTTTAAATCAGAAGATCTGAAGGATCTGATTTACTAGACATAACAATTATATACCTTCTTGCACATACTGCCTGAACCTGCTTTTCCAGAGAAAGCTGAATCTCAAATAACCCCCGAGCTCTTCATTCGACCAATTCATTCTACAGTCCCTCGGGCAAGGGAGCTGAACCCCCTCAAGTGATCTGAGTCTTGGATATATCTAATTTTACATGATATGTATGCATTCAAGTACTCATTGCCTTTATTGCTTGGGGCATTCATGTTCTGACCAATAAAAAGCTGGATGCAGGAAAGTGGACATAGTGGTCAAGGAGAAAAACACCAGAACGGCATTGATAATAGAGGTGTCAGTTCCAAGTGATTATTCTGTGAGTCATGTGGAGACAAAGAAGATCCACAAATACCAAAATTTCAGTCAGAGACGAAGAAATATATCCCATCATGTTGTGTGCCACAGGCTTAAGTAAGAGGAATTTGCAAGTCTATCTTGAGAGGTTGCCTATGTGTGGTACCATCTTATGAATTCCAGAAGGAAGCTGTCATTGGCACAACGCAAGTACTACAGCAAGAATTAGCAGCAAATGTGAGAGACTGAAATCCTTACTCCACATGCCTTGGCTTAGGCATAAGGTTTATCACCATCATGGTATGCACAAAACCAACTCATTTGGAGACATTGCCTCCGGGACAGGCCCTTGAGAGAGAAATCCCAGGACTGCTCTCTCAAGGAAATCAAACACAGATCATCACAAGTTATGAGAACTTGAGAATTTCCTGCTGAAACTAGAAGCATCCAAAGCTGATCCATGTTTAACAGGTCTATACACCTAGCTGCCATAAGTGATGGCAGATAAAGGCCAACATGGTCCATCTAGTCTGCCCTATAAAGTGGCTAGAGCTGTACTCGCCTCTCCATGCAGATTACACCCCTCTATGCCTTTGTTTAATAAATGGATTACACAGGCTGTCGAAGGTCTCAGACTGGCACAAGCAGCAAGTTCACTAAAGGACAAAGAGATAAACCTCAATGATTAGTACTGCAGGCAAAGCCATGGTCCCGAAGCAGAGTGAGGTAACGATACCTAAATGAGCAGTGCTTGCGTATTGCTTTTATTTTTTCCCATTATAAGGCATCTTTCCCAAGCTGATCTTTCGTCCCTGTTATACGAAGTGGTTCCGTCTCTGGAAAACAATCCAGATGCAGGCTTATACTTATCTGTGTGCCTTGCTGATCTTCCTGAAACCCATGGTGAATGCAGGCAGGAAATGTGTCCAGGGGTGATTTGGGAAACTACAGACCAGTGAAACTAATGTCAATACCAGGAAAAATGGTAGAAATTATTATAAAGAACAAAATTACTGAACTTATAGAAAGTCACGGTTTAATGGGACAAAGCCAACATGAAAACGGGGAGGGGGGGGGGTTGCTGGACACCAGAGTGGTGCAGCAATATTGCAGTTTCAGTTGCAAAGGACAGACACGTTCTTCAGGGTTCCCAGTGAAACCTGCCCCTTCCCAACTGAAGTCATGGGTACTCTTGCACCACTCCCAGTGGTAGGAATACAGGTGGAGACTCGGTCCATTCATTTCTGCCTGAAATGCATCATCCCGCCCACTGTCAGGTCACCGAGTTCCCACTGACGTTTCCAGTGATTTTTTCAGAGGACATGGGGAATTTCTGAAATCCTGGACTTCTGAAGAAACATTGAGCTGATCTGC
Source organism: Ichthyophis bannanicus (assembly GCA_033557465.1). Taxonomy (NCBI): domain Eukaryota; kingdom Metazoa; phylum Chordata; class Amphibia; order Gymnophiona; family Ichthyophiidae; genus Ichthyophis; species Ichthyophis bannanicus. The sequence goes on along the minus strand of CM066033.1, from coordinate 934,694,033 downwards.
AGTTTCCATCCTGCTCATCCACCCTTTGAGGACCAAGTTACTATAACCACAGGATATCAACTGCAGCAAGTCTGTTGAGGCAACTGGCAGTTTGCAACCAAGATGCCATTGGGATATCAAGCAGACATCAGCTTCAGTGCAACAGAAGGGCTTACATTTATATTTATGGTGCTTACAGTCTTAATAGAGCCCATGGCCATTCCAAGCGAATATTCCCGCAATCACATTTTCCACGATTTTCTCACATGATTTAGTTTTTTGCCCATCTATGAGGTACAGAGAATGAGGAATAGTTAGTGATACTTTTTTATATTATTGTTAGAGACATTTTTGAACCTTCCCATGATATCCATTCTTTAAGGATACGATGAGTTATGATGCAAATAAAAGGGTATCTTATGCTATAACTGTGCATATTAATAGTCCAGAATTTTAGGTACTTTTCTAATTATCTGTCCAGAAATGGAGAGGACAGTTTTCCTAACAGTTTCCAAAAGTAAAAGGTGTTTTTTACACAGGTTAAAAGGTGTTTTACACAGGTAAAACCGCTGTCCGAATATTGACCACTCTGTGCACATTTACCCACGTTCCTGAGATGGGATTATGTCAGGGGAGAAAACTGCCCTCTCAATGGCTAACATGAGAACAGTGGCATACAAGGGCAGGGTAGTGGGTGCACCTCCACTGGCCGACATGGTGGAGTCAGCGTGGCAAACTTAAAGCCGTGGGTGGCTTGCTGCACAGGCTCTGCTCCAGGCCCGGTGCCTCTCCTCTCCTGGCTGAAGGCTTGCAAATCATGAGGCTACAGCCCAGGAGAGAAGAGACAGCATGGCAAGCCACCCACGGCTTTAAGTTTGCCATGCTGACTCCCCCATGTGGGCCCAGTGGTGGGGGGGGGGTGCCAGCCGCAAGGGTAAGATGTGTCTGTCCTGGGTGCCGAGGGGCCTTGGACTGCCACTGCATGAAAAGATATGAGAATGAGGTGTCCAAATCTGAAGCCTTAGTGATGTTTACACTTTCGTATCACAGGCGTGAAGCGGGGATTCAATGTTTGGTTCTGGATTGAGCTCAGAAGGAACCATGTGTTTGTGTAATGGGTAAAAATGTCTCTGTGGCAGAGTCCTGATTACATATGGAAAAGGACCTGTAATTACAATAGTTGTATTTAGCTCATGCCTTTCTGCTAGTAGCTCAAGATGACTTACAAGTTCATGGGGTGCAATAATCTAATGTTGTATCTGAGGTAATGGAGGAGTCACTGATTGGCCTAAGGTGCAACAGTCGGATTTGAACACTGGTTTTCTGTAAAGCACCAGAAACCACTGCTCTAGCCTTTAGGCTTTTCCTCCACTCCAGTATATAAGGTAATACAGATTATGCTAGATCAGTGGTTCCCAAACCTGCGGATTAGGACCCCAATGAGGTCCCATCACGAGTGGATAGGATCACAGAAACATGGCCATTTCCCCTTCTCTCTGGACTTTCACTGTGATCTTCTACTACTACTATTACTATTTATCATTTGCATAGCACTACAAGGCGTACGCAACGCTGTACAGAGACATGTAAGAGATGGTCCCTGCCCCGAAGACATTACAGACAACACAACAGCTGAGGACAAGGATACATCTAGGGGAATGGTAAACAGGAGACTAGGGAGATCAGGATCCAAAAGCAGTCCCTCAAAAGAGTCAGTTTTTAGCCTGGATTTCAACAGGGTCTTAGATGGAACCTGAACGCACTGAACTCGGGTAGTTTGTCCCAGGCATAAGGTGCAGTAAGGTAAAAGGATCGATGTCTGGAGTTGGCAGTGGAAGAGGAGGGCAACCGATAGAAGGGATCTGCCAGAAGAGCGGAGTTCTCGAGGAGGGATGTAGGAAGAGATAAGAGAGGAAAGATAATGCAACAGCCAAATGAAGGCACTTATAGGTTAGTTGTAGATGTTTGAACTGGATGCAGAGATGGATAGAGAGCCAATGAAGCGACTTGAGCAGAGGAGTGACATGAGCATAGCGACCACTGATGGAAGATTAGCCGTGCAGCTGAGTTTTGAAAAGATTGAATTGTGGAGATATGATTCTGAGTTAAACCTGAGAAGAGGAGTTTGCATTAGTCTAGATGTGAGGTGACTAGAGAATGGCTTAGGGGCAGTAGTCTAGATGGGAGGTGACTAGCGAATGGATAAGGGGCAGTTGTCTAGATGGGAGGTGACTAGAGAATGGATAAGGGGCAGTAGTCCTAGATGGGAGGTGACTAGAGAATGTCTAAGGGGCAGAAGTCTAGATGGGAGGTGACTAGAGAATGAACAAGGGGCAGTAGTCCAGATGGGAGGTGACTAGAGAATGAATAAGGGGCAGTAGTCTAGATGGGAGGTGACTAGAGAATGGATAAGGGCAGTAGTCTAGATGGGAGGTGGACTAGAGAATGGACAAGGGGCAGTAGTCTAGATGGGAGGTGACTAGAGAATGAACAAGGGGCAGTAGTCTAGATGGGAGGTGACTAGAGAATGTAAAAGGGGCAGTAGTCTAGATGGGAGGTTACAAGAGAATGAAACAAGGGGCAGTAGTCTAGATGGGAGGTGACTAGAGAATGGATAAGGGGCAGTAGTCTAGATGGGAGGTGACTAGAGAATGAACAAGGGGCAGTAAGTCTAGATGGGAGGTGACTAGAGAATGGACAAGGGGCAGTAGTCTAGATGGGAGGTGACTAGAGAATGGATAAGGGGCAGTAGTCTAGATGGGAGGTGACTAGAGAGTAGTAGCAGTCACCAGTCAGCATGTTTCCTGTGAGCTAGTGAACATTCATAGGCCCTTGTTCCCCCTGTTAGGATGGGAACCCATGCTGAGTACTGGGGTCTGTAAGCACACACTGCACACTGAACACAAGGGACCCTGCGCTGACTGTTGCTGCTGCTGCCTTCCTGCTTTAGATCAGTGGAGGGAAGGAGGCTGGAGACCTGCTGTTTTGATTTCATCATCATCTAAGGTCATATGAATTTTCAGTTGTTAAAATGGAGTCATATAGGATAAAAGTTTGTAAAGCACTGACTTAGATGCATTGCCATTCTAAAAATTAAAATGCATAAATGGACTACAAGGCAAATTACAGAAAAACATTTATGTACTGGAAATGTAATAACTTATTGTAGCAAGGTAGAAACATTCACTCCTCTTCTTCCTTGGTCCCTTTGATGATGGTATAATCACGAGACCGGTTGTGAATTGACTTGTGGCAGGCCTGGGTGGGACTCTGCCTCCCTCTGAAGTAGTTCCTGGTGAAAGGGAAGAAAAGGAGCAGGGTCCTCCCCTTTGATGTGCAAATCTGCATCTCCAGGAACAAGCAGGAATGATGAGTCTTCACATATGGGTACGTCGGTACCGACGGAGTCTGCGCGGGAACGCTTCCCAGCGTCCAATCAGAACGCTTTTGGAAGCATCCCAACATGCCTGCATGCTGCCTTCCCGCCTTTCCCAACTGCCTCTCCTCAGTTTTCGTTTTTCCGCGGAGCCGGCAGGACGTCCTCCTGTCACCGCAGAAAATTCTTCTTTTATTTTTTGGTTTTCTTGTGGTCGCGGCTGCCTTCCCCGATGCCACCGGTACCGCCGGTGTTTCTCTTCTTTTTTCTTGAAAAGTTTTTCCTTTTTAAGGAATACTTTTTCCTTGTTAGTGCCTCATGGTTTTTTAGGCTTGCTAGGCCTACTCACTTTCCTTCATGGAACCGCCAGCCACTATTCCCAAGAAATGCACAAACTGTGGCGGTACAAAATTAATTTTAGACACTCCATAATTGGTGTCTAACCTGTTTGGGTCCTGACCATTTTCCTCCGGATTGTCCCTCCTGCAATAGTATTGTGGGAAGAAGTCTTCAGCTTCGGGTTTTCCCTCGATATGCGGTCCCCATCCAACTTTAGGGCACCGACCACTTCTTCTTCTTCTACACGGGATCAGGTAACCCAAAAACAGTCTTTTAAGACTAGCCAGTCCTCGAGTGGTAAATCTCATGCACAGCATAGAGATGCCTCTGGCCTTGCCCTCGAGAACACACTGGCTTTAAAACCCCAGTGGGAGTCTTCGGCCTCCAAAGCCTGTGTGGGGGTTTCAGGTTGTTCCTGAGGTTCACCCCTCACAGAACATACCTGAGCCATGCTCGGTGGTGGCATCCCGCTTCGAGCGGTACCGAGGTACCGACCCCGGCATCGGCAATGTGTTGGATGAAACATTCCTCACCAAGGATCGTAGTCTGGCGTCTTCGGTACCTACGGGCTGTTTGGATACACTGCAGACTGACCTTCCAGTATTGGTATCGATTCCGGTACCGATACTAGTACCGACGTCGGTAACCCTCCAGATGTGCATCGATAGACTCGCTTCCTTCGATGCTGAGTCTGGAATCAATCTCCAGACTGGAGGACTGGGTACTGACTCACCTTGGTACCGACACCAGACGGTTAGCGAAGGCACGGTTCCGATGATCCATGTCCCAGCACTCTCGGTTTTCTGATATACCGTTAGAGTTGTCACCGGCTGGCCTTCATCCACCGGTATCGGATACGGTGCCGGAGTCTATACCAGTATCCACATTACCATTGCTGTCGGTGCCTTCCATGCTTCTCTCATCAGGCTCGCTTCCCTCGATATTGAGTTTGAAATCGATCCCTAGCATGGATGATGTGCTACCGACTGTTTGCTGGTCCCGACCTCCTGCGGTACCGACCATCCTCTAAGGATTCAATACTCCAACCATTCAGGATCTTATATTCCTATAAAGTTGGATAGATCCCTCGGTGCCAATGCTAGTTCTTCAGCAGATCTAGCCTGTCCAAAAGAAATTTCCCTCTGGGGATTTTTCTTTTCAAGCTTTTCTCCTGGATATGGCAAAATCACTTGCCATTTCTATACCTGGACAGGATCCTACACAAGGGAATACAGAATCCCTGTATATTCCTGGGAGAGCAAAGGAGAACATCATGCTTCCTTTGCATCATTCCTTGCAGGATCTCCTTCTAACGAATGTGGGAAGCTCCTTTAACGGTACCCCCACCTTCTAGGGCAACTGATCTTCTATATCAGGTGCCCAGGTTTTCAGAGGACTCAACTTCCTCATCATTCCATTGTTGTAGAATCAGCAATAAGGTGGGTGAAGAGTACTAAAAAAGCACTCTTTCTTATCTGCCAGGTCGTGAGTCTAAGACTTTAGATGTCTTTGGACGCCAAACCTTCCAGGCATCCATGCTTTCAGCAAGAATTCTCTCATATATTTTTTATATGGGTTTATCTCTTGAAGAAGTCACAAAGAAATTACTGGTTTTGACTTCTTTTCTTCAAGAGCCCCAAAGTGCAGACTATTCCTCACTGGTTAGTCATGCTCAAAATATCTCTAGGTTCCTTACTCGTGCTTCCCTAGACTCCTTTGAGTCTGTTAGCAGAATTTCTGCTATAGCTATAGGGGGGACGACGACTTAAAAGCCTGGCTCCAGGCTTCAGACTTGGACAAATGGGCCACAAGAAAGACTGGGAAATACTCCTTGCACTGGAGAAAATCTCTTTAACAAGGAGTCTTTACTCCAAGTTGCTCAATTAACCACTGACATTCCTGTTTCCAGAGGCTGTTCTAACGACTTCCTCTTTCCCAGTTGGTAGGAAATGTCCTACCAAACTTTCTTCCCCTAGGGGGAAAAGGTTTTATCCATCTTCTGCCCATCATACAGATGTTCCCAAACAGGGGAAACATCGCCCTGGTCTGAAGAAACCACAACCTCAACAGGGTCAGCAAACCCAGCAGTCGCAGGGTTTCAAATAGATCATATTTTCCCCTTTTGGTTGGTGGTTAAAGTAGCAGTCTGCTTATTTTCACTTGAAGTATCTGCACTAATTTTATCCTAAACCTTTTCTAGATATCTCTTTATGAGACATCTTTTCTTTTACTCTAAGAGTCTTTATGATGATCATGCCCATACTTAACAGGTTTCTCTTCCTCTTTGAGGAAAAGAGAAGTGACAACTATCAATAAGACAGTTTTTCCCTGTACTGGCATGTATCATCTTACTTTTCAGAGACTTTCTGCATAGTCAGTCTTTTTCAACTCTGTCTTACCTCCCTCTTACTACAACATTCGGTTCGTAAGAGTGGCTCTTTTATACTGGTAAGCCCCTATGGTCCTCTACATATTCCACAGGGGGATTCTCCCTTCCAGAGTTGTCTCCCCCTTTATTACCTTGGGGCAGCTCATCAGACAATAGGAAGTCCTACCATGTCTGTTGTTTCTTTTCCCAATCTAAAAAAGAAGGAGAAAATAAATTTTCTTCCGCTGCCCTAGTAGTTGCTGCAGATACAGCAATTCCTAGTGGTTAAGCCACTGGTTCTGTTCACCACACAACCAGGGTTTCCCCCTCCACTAGCAATCTTTCTAGCCTCAGTGCTAAACCCCAAACAGGTTATTAGCCTTGTTTGGAAACCCTATCATCACAGACTGGTTGGTTAACTTCTATTCTCTGCCCTTGTCCTTGGCGGAATAGTCAAGTTGCCCACTGGCTTAAAAACAATCAGTTTTTTTCTTCTAACCAACCTGCAGTATGCTCTCTGCATCTCTACAGAGTAGCTTTGCACTATGGGCCCTTGCTAGAGAACATTAGTATTCTGCCTAGCAGATGACCCTAGATGGTTAGGAGGGGTTCCCCCAGTCATGTTCTCATGGCTGGTAGGTGTTCCCTACCCTTACCATCTCATCTAAGATCTCTTTTGAGACATAAGACACAGGCCTTTCATCACGTGAAAACCTAAAGAATGGCCAATTCCATGCCTTGGCCCATATCTCTTTTGGACTCTCGCCAGAGATACTTTTCTTTCAGTGGCAGCTCAAGGACGCCTGATACCCATCTTGCCCTTTTAGGCAGGTCACTATGGTATCTTATTCCACTGGCGCCCTCCATCCAATCACCATACTGCAGTTCTGGAGAGATCTGGACTTGCTGCCTGCAGACTGAAGTTATCCTCTGCATTTTTCACGTAGGCCATCCTGGTTATTCAGGAGCTCTAATTCTTAAGGGAATCTAGACTCCTTCTTGTCAGGGAAACCATTCTTCTGACTCTGTCAGTCATAACCAGGGAAAGAAGATTCTCTATGCATCTATTCAAGCAGGTATCACCCTTCTTGCTATTAGATGAATCTTTCTCTCTCCCCATATTCCTAGGGGGATCTAGTTCTTTAGGCATCTCTCCATCCACGGTACCTGGAGACATGTGTCTATATGCCTACATATTCATATATATATATACATATATATATCTGTGTATCTTCTGCCCATACTCTCTCTCTATATGCATATATACCTTATATGTGTATATATTTTGGAATGTATATATATATATATATATATATATATATATATGTCTCCATATCTATCTATCTATATCTATATCTATATATATATCTAGTGAGATATATCTTTTAGGTAGATATGTATCCACATACTTATCTATCTGTCTGTTTAGGTTCAGATATCCATACATTCCTATATGATCCTGACAGACGGGCACTACCCCTATCAATGCTGTGCCAGCATACTTGGGGTTCTACACATATAATCACTCCTGTGGTAATTAACAAACATTTTCCTTACCATAACCTTTCAGGGTTAGGTACCTGTGAAGCTCTTCATGTACCTTTTTCTTTCCTAATTGACCCCATTTAGGAAAGACATTGCGGAACTTCAGTTAATCTAAAGCTTAGCGCTTCCTAAGTCTGTCCTTACTTCCTTATCAGATACAGGGGTCTCCATACCCTTTCTCTCCTACATAAACTAATTCCATTGCCAGTCCAGGAGGGTCAGACTCATTTTTCTTTTGGTCCTAGGATTGTACTACTCTTGGACCAAAACAGCTTAGGTTTTGTCTAATAGTACCTTCTGCATCTCCGCTGAAGCCTTACCTCTTATACTACCCCAGTTCCCCTGGGGCTATTCTCACCCTGAAGGGTTCTGACCTCCACTTGTTTTTTCTACTTTATTACCTCTACTTCCCAGTGAGGTACTCCTTGAGGTTTTTCACTGGCTCTTCTAGCAGATCCATATGAACCTCAGTAGACTTTTGCAATGCCAACAAGGGAGGCCCATATTACAATATCTTACTACTAAATACCCTCTATACAGGGTCTTCCTCTATAGAAGTCCTGTTCTAGTCCAGCTGTTCCACAGCACCTTTTCTGTATTCAACTCCTACCCTCCATCCCCAGGATGCCTGAGGTTCTGGGGAGTAGCATGGCTCTTTCTAGATTCGCAACATGCTAGGACTCCCTCTGGGCATCTCAGCTTGGGAGTCCCCATATGTGAAGACTCATTCCTGCTTGTTCCTGGAGATAGCACAGTTACTTACCTGTAACAGGTGATCTCTGGGAACAGCAGGAATAAGTCTTCACAACCCACCCACCTTCCCTAGGAGTTGCATTTCTCTATCTCTATCTCTATCTTTCCTTTCCTTGCTCTCTCTCTCTCTTTGCCTCAGCTTTAAAACTTAACTGAGGAGAGGCAGTTGGGAAAGGTGGGAAGGCAGCACGCAGGCATGTTGGGATGCTTCCAAAAGCGTTCTGATTGGACGCTGGGAAGCGTTCCCGCGCAGACTCCGTCGGTACCGTACCGACGTACCCATATGTGAAGACTTATTCCTGCTGTTCCCAGAGATCACCGGTTACAGGTAAGTAACTGTGCTTTCCCAGAATTCAAGACAATAGTCATTTTACCAATTAGGGGATCTGCATTTGTTTGAAACAATATCATATTTAAAGTGAAATATGTATGCATTATTAGTATTTGGTTCCTATCTTTCCAGTTGTCATTCAAGGAGAGTTACAATCAGGTACTGCAGGTATTTCCCTGTCCCCAGAGAACTTAAAATCTAAGTTAGTACCTGAGGCACTGGAGGGCTAAGTGATTTGCCCAAGGCATGTTAATGGGATCTGAACCCTGGTCTTGCTGGTCTTTGTACCCTAACTACTAGGCTACTACTCCACTTGAAATAGGAGAAAACCTAACATTTTGTTTTTTTTCTCATGTTATCAATAGTACACGCTATTAATAAAGTGTGTTATTGAGAAACCTGAAACAAACACTTTTTAAAGCAAAACAAATGGCAAAACTGAGGATGCAAGAAGCAAAACCGAACAAAAATGTTTACCTGCACACCATTTGATGGAATTTACTGCCTAGAGAATGTTGGAGCAACTTGACCTACTCTGTTTCATGCTAAAATGAAAGCTTTTGAAATCTAAAGTTTCAAGGTTTATCCCTTCCCTACCATTGTATATGTACTTCTCAATTTGTTTATGCTTTGAATTGGCAGTGGAGTGTGTTAGAAGTGCAGATATGAATCATATCGCTAAAAGCTGCGTCTTGGATGCAGATCATTGGGAATTATGCGCAATATAAGATGTTACTTGCTTGATGAAGTGTAATATGTCCTATATCTTCCCTTCTCCAGTGATTGTAAAATATCTTAGTGCATAGAGTTTGTCATATATATATATATATTATATTATATTATCCTTCTTATTGTAAGCCAAGTTGATGTTTTTGCCTTTAAAGGTGGTGTATTTTATTTATTTATTTATTTAGCAAGCATTTGTAGCCCGCTCCTTCCAGCGATCAGAAGCGGGTAGGATTACTATTGTGAAACTGCCGAATCAAGGCAGGTACAAATTTTGTTTACATACAGATTGTCAGAAAAAGCACATCATACAGAGTTAACACTTCTTAGCTATGGGGGAGTTCATTTACATATATAATAAATACATATATACAGGATAATCTTCTTGGACACAGTGGTCAGGGGCTGCTCCATCTGTGGGTTCAGTTCAGGTTGAAATGTGATTGGAAAATGTGCGTTTTGAGTTTCTTTCTGAAGTCTAGAAGGTCATTGCTAGCTCGTAGTTCTGGTGGGAGTTGGTTCCACAGTGTTGGCGCCGCATATGAGAAAGCCCTGTGGCTGGTGTTAGCTTTGGCAGATCTTATATCTGTTGGAGTGTGAAGGATGTTGGAATTGTGGGTTCTTCTGTTTCGGGTAGGAGGTTGCAATCTTACTAGGTTGTTGAGGAAGGAAGGTGCTAAGTTGTGGATGAGTTTGAAGGTGGTTGTTAGTATTTTGTATTTTGTGCGAGCTGTTATGGGTAGCCAGTGTAATTGAATTAGTACTGGTGTGATGTGGTCACTTAGATTTTTCTTCATTATGACCCTGGCAGCTACATTTTGTGCCATTTGTAATATGTTTAGGGTTTTTTTAGGTAAACCTTGTAGGATGGCGTTGCAGTAGTCAAAATGTGGCATGATGAGTGCTTGGTCCACTGTTCTGAAGTCTTGGGGATCAATAATATTACGAATGGGTTGGAGAACTATAAGCTTGTGGAAAACTGATATGTTGGTCTTTCGGTGGTGTTTTTACATGTTTAGGTCACAGTCAAATGTGACTGCTTGATACTTTATTTCTTTTTTGTTTGGTAAGTGTTGTTACATAGTGTTATTGATGTGGGAGGGTCAAAATTCGGTTCTTTGGAGATATACATTACTTCGGTTTTTTTTTTGTGATTAATTGACATACTACTTTGTTGTAACCAGTCTTGCATATCTCCGATACATGTCTCCAGTGGGTTGTAGTCTGGGTTTTTTAGTGTCTAGTTGTGTGTATAGCATGATATCATCGGCATAGATGTGGTAATTAATTTCGTGCCGTGAGAAAATTTTGCATAGTGGCTGCATATATTTGTTAAACAGAAGTGCTGAGAGAGCAGAGCCTTGGGGGATTCCCTGTGTTTGTGAGAAAGATTCTGCTTTTTCTCCGTTGAATTGAACCTGTTGTGTTCGATTTGAGATGTAGGATGAGAACCATTTTAGTGGGGTTCCTGTTATTCCTATTGATTTTATCCTATTTATGAGGGTCCCATGATTAACTGTATCAAAGGCAGCTGAGATGTCAATGAATACAAGAATGTACATTTTCTTTTTGTTTTCAAGGCCCTTTAGGAGGTTGTTAAGTAGAACTAGTAACAGGGTTTCAACTCCATGATGTTGCCTGAAGCCATATTGCTGGTCATCAAGAGGAGCACTGTCAGTCAGATGGTCTTGGAGTTGTAGAAGGACCGTTTTTTCTATGATCTTTGCCAGGAATGAGATACTTGATATGGGACGGTAGGAGGCTGGGTCTTCTCCGTTGAGTGTAGTGTTTTTTAGGATCGGTCTAATGACTGATTTCTTTAGTTCTGAGGGCATGATTCCTTGTTGTAGGGATAGGTTAACTATGTGTGCTATGTGAGGTGCTATGTCTTGTTTCACTGCCTTGATCCAGGATGCAGGACAGGGATCTAGTGGGGAGGTGGTGCTTTTCAGGCTTGTGACAATGGCTGTGATTTGCTTGGTTCCTATTTTGTGGAAGTGCTCCCATAACTGGCTTTGCGTTTTGTTGTTCTCACTTCTGATTTGTGGTGTTGGTGGGGGGGGGGGTGGAGGACCAGGGGCCGTCAGTTTGGTCGCGTAGTGGTTTGCCAGTGTTTGGACCTTGATGGATTTGTTGAGGTTGGCATTTTGGTCGGCTTTGGTTAGTGATTTGACTAGTTCAAATAACTCTCGTGGGCGATTGATTGCCTTGTTTAGGATGTTGGTGTGTGATGTAATTTTTTTGCATTGTTCACGTCGTCTTTGTATTTTGCGAGATGGCCATGTATTTAGTTTTGAGATCGGAGGATTTGGTTTTGTCTCCATTTTCTCTCTCTATTTTACGGAGCTCCCTTTTTTGATTTTATTAGAGTTCCTGTGTACCAGGGTTCCGAGTTGATCTTATGTGGGTTTGATGTGTGTTTCAGAGTTGGGTTAGATGTATTTTGGATGTGTGGTGTTCCATCTGTTAGTTAGTTCGTCTAGGTCTGTGGAATCTAGGTTTATGTGGGATGCAATGGTGCTTATGAGGTGTTCCTCGTTGAGTTTGCTGAATTTCCTAATGGGGTTGGTCATTCTCATCTCCTTTGAGTTTTTGGGTTGGCACTGTAGTTTAAGTTTACAGTTGATTTGGTGGTGGTCTGACCATGGTACTTGAGTTATGTTTATTATAGGTGGTTCATTGCTTTGTTGTGGATTTCTGGGTATGAAAATCATATCTAGGATGTTTCCTCTATCGTGTGTGGGGTTGCTTATTATTTGTTGGAAACCCAATTGGTCGATGGCTTCATAGAAGGAGTCCGTGTGGGACGGAGGAATTGATGCTAGGTTCAAATCTCCGAGGATGATCTGGAATTTTTTGCTTTGTGTGGATGTGATGGTTTCTAGTGCTGTGGCTAGTGTTTCGTGCTGTGGTGAGGGAGGTCGATAGATTAGGCAGATGGATAATGCCATGCTCTCGACTTTAAGTAGGTCAAGATCTGGATTTGTGACCGTAGATGTGGTTGTGAGTTGAAGGCTGGTTTTGGCTGCTATAAGGACTCCGCCTCCTCTTCTGTTGATGCGTGGGCAGTTGTATAGTTTGGTATCCGGGCTTCTGTATTTGGTTCATTGTTGCAGAGTCTGAGTCAGTGAGCCATGTTTCTGTTATGCATAGGATATCTGGTTGTTCGTCAGTTAGAATGTTGTGGATAATATGTGTTTTATTCCTTATTGACCTAGCATTAATAAGGATAATGTTACATGTGTGATGTTCTTGGTGTGTGGTTCGTGTGAGTTGTATTTGAGATCCAATAGTGTTCTTTGCTTTGGTTTTAGGGTGTTTTTGAGATTTGTTCCCTTTGATATGGGTGTGTCGTTGGGGTAATTTTCTTGGTGTTTGTGTGGTGGTGATAGGATTTAAGTTGTATTGATGCAGGATGGGTAATGGAGGGGGGGGGGTGGAGAAGGTAGATTGGTGTATATAGTAGAGGAATGCAGTATTGTGAGTGTGGGATGGTTCTATATGAAGATGTTAGTATACACATGCACAAAATCAGGAAGGTGTGAGCAGGCTCCATTTTATGTCTGCCAGAAATACTTGGATTTTGGATTCGAGTGGCGCAGTGTGGGGTGAAGTCAAGGCAGCTGGCCTAGAGATGAGTTAGTGTAGGCCGGCAAGATAGTTGTTGGGTACCAACAGTCTAGCAGTGATAGATGGGTTGGGGTACAGCGTTTCTTATTACTTTAACAAAATAGGGATACAGTCCTATCGTTACCTATCATTCAGTATAAACAGATACAGTATTGTGCGATACAGTCTTAAGGTTATTGCAAGAAGGTTATTGGGTTACTGCATTGAAATGTAACAACTTGCGGTTAGAGATACTTTGTTTCATTTAGCTCTAAATAAACAGTAGTAGCCTTTAGAGTTGGTAGGGGTTTACAATGTAACAGCTGGCTTGAGGAGAACAGGGCTTGTGACAGTGGGGAGTTTTACACATTATATATACAGAGGTATGTTGGCTCCTACTTGGGGGGGGGGGTTAGGCCAGGGTTGCACAGTGGTCTTTTGCATCAGGAGGTAGATAAGTCCAGTAATTGTTTACCTGGGTGATATCGTTGTAGTTGAAAGCTCTTGATGTCGAATTTTGGTCCAGCTATGGGAATCTCGTGGAGCATGGTGGTCGGGACCGGCGAGCTCAGACCCGGCCTGGGGAGCTCAAGCCGTCAGTCATTTGATTGTTGCACTTTCGTTTTCTGTCCGTTATCGGAGTTTTGGTCATGTGAGTCAGGCTTCTTGATACTTGCAGCCTTGTTTGCGGTTGAGTGGATGATGTTTCAACTGCGCCTAATCTCCACCGCCTAAGGGCCACCGCCAAAGGGCCCTCTGGCGAGGCCCTCAGGCGCGGGCCCGCAAGGCGCGGGCGCGCCCTGTAGGGACGCCGCTTTTATGCGGTTCTGCCTGCGTGCGTGTGAGCCTCCCACTGCCCGGATTGGGCAGGAGTGTGTGGAGGGAGGGCTCCCACTGCCCGGATTGGGCAGGAGTGTGTGGAGGGAGGGCTCCCACTGCCCGGATAGGGCAGGAGTGTGTGGAGGGAAGGCTCCCACTGCCCGGATAGGGCAGGAGTGTGTGGAGGGAGGGCTCCCACTGCCCGGATAGAGCAGGAGTGTGTGGGGGAAAGGCTCCCACTGCCCGGATAGGGCAGGAGTGTGTGGGGAAAAGGCTCCCACTGCCCGGATAGGGCAGGAGCTTCACCAGGGCGGTTGGAGGGCTAGCGATGCTCAGCGGCTCCCACGAAGTAGGGACGCCGCTTTTATGCGGTTCTGCCTGCGTGCGTGTGAGCCTCCCACTGCCCGGATTGGGCAGGAGTGTGTGGAGGGAGGGCTCCCACTGCCCGGATTGGGCAGGAGTGTGTGGAGGGAGGGCTCCCACTGCCCGGATAGGGCAGGAGTGTGTGGAGGGAAGGCTCACACTGCCCGGATAGGGCAGGAGTGTGTGGAGGGAGGGCTCCCACTGCCCGGATAGGGCAGGAGTGTGTGGGGGAAAGGCTCCCACTGCCCGGATAGGGCAGGAGCTTCACCAGGGCGGTTGGAGGGCTAGCGATGCTCAGCGGCTCCCACGAAGTAGGGACGCCGCTTTTATGCGGTTCTGCCTGCGTGCGTGTGAGCCTCCCACTGCCCGGATTGGGCAGGAGTGTGTGGAGGGAGGGCTCCCACTGCCCGGATTGGGCAGGAGTGTGTGGAGGGAGGGCTCCCACTGCCCGGATAGGGCAGGAGTGTGTGGAGGGAAGGCTCCCACTGCCCGGATAGGGCAGGAGTGTGTGGAGGGAGGGCTCCCACTGCCCGGATAGGGCAGGAGTGTGTGGGGGAAAGGCTCCCACTGCCCGGATAGGGCAGGAGCTTCACCAGGGCGGTTGGAGGGCTAGCGATGCTCAGCGGCTCCCACGAAGTAGGGACGCCGCTTTTATGCGGTTCTGCCTGCGTGCGTGTGAGCCTCCCACTGCCCGGATTGGGCAGGAGTGTGTGGAGGGAGGGCTCCCACTGCCCGGATTGGGCAGGAGTGTGTGGAGGGAGGGCTCCCACTGCCCGGATAGGGCAGGAGTGTGTGGAGGGAAGGCTCCCACTGCCCGGATAGGGCAGGAGTGTGTGGAGGGAGGGCTCCCACTGCCCGGATAGGGCAGGAGTGTGTGGGGGAAAGGCTCCCACTGCCCGGATAGGGCAGGAGCTTCACCAGGGCGGTTGGAGGGCTAGCGATGCTCAGCGGCTCCCACGAAGTAGGGACGCCGCTTTTATGCGGTTCTGCCTGCGTGCGTGTGAGCCTCCCACTGCCCGGATTGGGCAGGAGTGTGTGGAGGGGGGGCTCCCACTGCCCGGATTGGGCAGGAGTGTGTGGAGGGAGGGCTCCCACTGCCCGGATTGGGCAGGAGTGTGTGGAGGGAGGGCTCCCACTGCCCGGATTGGGCAGGAGTGTGTGGAGGGAAGGCTCCCACTGCCCAGATAGGGCAGCAGTGTGTGGAGGGTGGGCTCCCACTGCCCGGATAGGGCAGGAGTGTGTGGGGGAAATTAAATTAATAATCCTAAATCTACTACCACCTATGGGTATTGTGCACTATGGAAGTTTTGAGGAGACAGCAGTATCCTGTATGGAGACATATGGACGTGAATTAAGAAGGCCAAAAAATCTGTGTGTCCTCCATGCAGGGCTGTGAGAAGCCTTGAAGGTTGCAGTTCTGCATTAGCTGTTCACTTACAGTCAAATTTAGCAGTCAGGTATCAGACATTTAAACAATTGAACTGTATATATACTGTATCTCTAAAGGTTTCATCAACCATTACAAATCCACAGTGCAATTTTGGTATTAGAAGAAATAATGAGATCATACTAGCCCAAACACTGCTATCGTTATCCCTGAGAGCGCCAAGCTTTGGGGTGGAGGGGGGCAATCTGTGGCTAAAAGCAGGACCAGGATATCCAGTTCCTTTCAATTACAGAAATGAATGGTGGGTAGTGTGCATACTTCCAAGGAAGCCAGGGTCTTCATCTTCAGGTTTTCATCTTAATGATCCCTCTACCTTATTTCTCACAACTTAGATTTTTTCCTTTTTTTAAACTGATTTATCAATGTAGTAAATTGATTCTACCAGAACTGAAGTATAGTTCCCCCCCCCCCTGTTTCTTTCTGTCTCTGTGTGTTCTTTTTGTCTTCTTCAGGAAGCGTATCCTAGGGCAGTGGTTTCCAACTTGTGGTCCGTGGATCCCTAGGGGGTGGGGGGGAGAGGGCTCTGTGATACCATTACAGGGGTCTGCAAGACATAGAAAAGGGAATAAAGAAAGACTGGTAGGGACTGCAAGTGGAGAAGAGAGAAACTGATAAGGAGAGAGACTAGGCAGAACTGGCTGGGAAGGGGGAGAGAAATAGACTGAAACCTGTAGGGACTGGTTGAGGGAAGAGAGAGAGATACTGGTAGAGACAGAAATGGGAAGAAACACAAACAGGGCTAGTGGGAACAGGTTTGGCATTGAGGGGCAGGGGTTCAGAAAGTGGTGGGGATGAACTAGGGGTCCCTGAAGTTTTTCGAAGTTCATTAGAGGTCCACAGAAACAAAAAGAGCGAGAAACTTTGGCCTAGGGACGAGGGATAGCAGGGTTCAAATCCTGTCTCTGCCACTGATGCTGTAACTTAAGGCAAGTCATTTTACCCACTATTACCTCAGGAACTGATTTAGGGCTAGATTTACTAATGTGATGAAATAAAGTTTAAATACGTCCTTTTGACAATAATGGCCCTTGTGTTAAAATTGCATTAGCATATTATAATCTATTAAAATGCCAATGTACCTTAGTAAATCTAGGGCCAAATTTTCATTTGGGTGGTGCTATGTGCTGTGCCAGTACATAGCCCGTCTGCCGTCCGTCTAACCAGGATTTTCAATGCTGGGGTCATATGCGTCCCCAACATTAAAAATCCAGTTCGCGCCACACACCCCGAAGCCGCAGGAGCTAGCCAAGTAGCACTAATTTTCTATGCTACCTGCTTAGCCCCTGTGCCTGAAAGAAAAACCTCGCCCATCTTTAAGGTGCAGATGACTAAGCGGGTAGCATTGAAAATATCCGTTACCCAGCTAGCTCTTTCCTCTGCCCCCCACTCCTCCCTGGAACGCGCCCAAAATGCCCTGATACTAACCGCATAGCATCTGGGCGCATTAGGGACTTATCCGGGATTGTTGAAAGGCGCTACCCGTGTAGGTGTCTTTCAAAAATCCCAAATAAGGCATTTACATGGGGTAACTAGGGCAGCTGCCCATGTAAATGCCTTCGAAAATGTCACCCCTAATCTTTAGACCAGGGGGTTCTCAACCCAGTCCTCAGGACAAGCTAGCCAGTCAGGTTTACAGGATAACCACAATGAATATGCATGAGTGTAATTTTCATGCACTGCCTCCATTGTACGCAAGACTCTATCATGCATATTAATTGGGCTATCCTGAAAACCTGCCTGCCTAGGTGAGTCCTGAAAACTGGGTCAAGAACCCCTGCCTTAGACTGTAAATCTTCAAGGTAAAGACCTACAAGCTGGAACCTGAATTCGCAACTTGCCTTGGGCTTGGATTTGGAAAGGCAAGTAATAAAATCCAAACTCTTGCTCAATAGTTGGTAGGTATTTTAGCTCTATTTTCCACAACCTACTCATCTTAAGTAACACTACTGCGACTGTCACCTAAGGATTTTGAGTTTTCAATGAATTGAAGCACCACCTCTTCCTCCTGCACTACCCGGTAGACAATGCGATAATAGCCCCATCCATGTATACCACGCAAAACACCCATGGCTAAGACCGATGAGGTGAAACCTACCTTGTTGCATGATTGTAAATAGTTACCCCAAGTTATCCAAGTTTTTAATTCCTGCTCATTGTAAACACAGAGTACCCAAGGAAATGTGTAGAAACATAGAAACATAGAAACATGATGACAGAAAAAGACCACAAGGCCCATCTAGTCTGTCCTTCCATAACAACAACTACAACAGTCCACTTTTTACCTTTAGAGATCCTCTGTGTTGGTCCCATGCTTTTTTGAATTCAGTTACTGTCCTCATCTCTACCACCTCCACTGGGAGACTATTCCACTGATCCACTACTCTTTCCATAAAGAAATATTTCCGCATATCACTCCTGAATCTATCTCCCTTCACCCTCATCCCATGTCCCCTCGTCGCAGAACTTGCTTTCAATTGAAAGAGGCTCTCTCCCTGAACATTTATGCCACGGAGGTATTTAAACATCTCAATCATATCACCTCTATCCCGCCTTTCCTCTAAGGTGTACATATTAAGAACATAGTTTCTATGTTCATTGTAAACCGCACTGATGTTGAATAGCACGGTATAAAAGAGACTGTAAATAAATAAAATAAATAAATAAATAACGCTAACTGAGTTTTCCAATTGCAGCCCATAGCTAGCCCAGGTTGAGAAATGAGCACAATGCTCTGGTTTTATGCCAATGTGCAATTGGGAACATAAGAACATAAGAGATGCCTTAGTGGGTCAGATCAAGGTCCGTCAAGCCCAGTATCTTGTTTCTAATAGCAGACAAACCAGGTCACAAGTATCTGTCAGGTTTCCCAAAAGGTATACAGATTCCAAGTTGCTTATCTCGGGGTAAGCAGTGAATTTCCCTGGTTCTCTTTAATAATAGTTTATGGACTTGAGTGAAAAAATATTTTCTCTTATTAGTCTTAAATAGGTTACCCTGTAGCTTCATTTGCATGTTCCCTAGTCTTTCTATATTTTGCTGGTGTAAACAATCAATCTACGTTTATCCGTTCCACTCCATTCATTAATTTATAGACCTCTATCATATCTCCCCTCAGCTGTCTCTTCCAGGTTGAAGAGCCCTAACCTTTTTAGCCTCTCTTCATAGGGGTATCCTTCTATCCTCTTTACCATTTTGGTGGCTCTTCTCTGTATCTTTTCTAATAGCGCTATTTATTTATTTTATTTATTTATTTATCTATTTCTTCTATACCGCCCCTTCCAGAGATCAAGGGCGGTTTACATGGAACAAGTTAACAATTTTGTATACTTCAGTATGCATTTACATTGAACAGAAAAATTCTAACTTTTTACAAATAATAAATGCGATAAACTGTCCAAACTATTTACATTGGTTATTTACAGATGGTTATATACAATGTGTTACAGAATATTCATTGGTCATGCGTAAGTGGTGGAATTTATTTCCATTTTTTTATCATAAGTTTTTTGTGTGTGTGTGGGAGGTCTGTGTGGGGTTAGCTAATTGTGATTTTGGGAGTTTTGAGTTTGTGTGACTGTGGATGCTGTGGGACAGGACTTGGGGGGTAGGGGATTTCGAACTGTTCGGAGAATAGGTAGGTTTTGAGTTCTTTCCTAAATTGGGAGAGGATTTTTATGATACGGAGGTCTATTGGGAGATCATTCCAGAGCATGGGGGCAGTGAACGTGAAGGCTCTGGTGCTTGTGGATTTTTTAGTCTTCGTGAATGTTTTTGGCATATCAAGTGAGTGGGCTGCGTTTTGTCTGCGAGCTCTTGATTCGGATGGGGCGTGTAGTAGTGTGGATAGGTGTGAGGGGGCAATGTCGTTTAGGAGCTTGAAAGTTGTTAGGAGAATTTTATATCTGATTCAGCTGTTTATAGGGAGCCAATGTAGTTCTAGCAGTATAGGGGTCACATGGTCTGTTAGGCGAGCTTTAGTAATTACTTTTGCACAGATGTTC
This sequence comes from Ichthyophis bannanicus, assembly GCA_033557465.1. Lineage (NCBI taxonomy): Eukaryota > Metazoa > Chordata > Amphibia > Gymnophiona > Ichthyophiidae > Ichthyophis > Ichthyophis bannanicus. The sequence goes on along the minus strand of CM066033.1, from coordinate 934,674,377 downwards.
TGGGCTCTTTGTAATAGGTATGTGTTTTTTTGTGGTAGGCCAATTAGGAGACTGTTGCAATAGTCAAAATGGGGGGTGATGAGTGTATTAACAACCGATCTAAAGTCATGTGTGTCAAGGAGTGGCCTTAGGTGTTGTATGGTTTTGAGTTTGTAGAATATGGTTTTTACTGTCTGCTTTATGTGCGGTAGCTATATCCTTTCTAAGATACATTACCAGAATTGCACACAATATTCAAGGTGCTGGAACGATACAGAGGCATTATAATATCCTTTGTTTAATTCTCCATTCCTTTCCTTATGATACCTAGCATTCTATTTGCTCTCTTGACCGCAGCTGCACACTGGGCGGAGGGTTTCAACATGTTATCCACGATGATGCCTAAATCTTTTTCCGGGGTGGTGGTTCCTAATGTGGAACCTTACATCATATACCATAGTTTGGGTTGTTCTTTCCTAGGTGCATAACTTTGCACTTGTCCACATTAAATTTCATCTGCCATTTGGATGCCCAGTCTTCCAATTTATCAACGTCCACTTGCAATTTTTCACAATCCTCATGAGTTTTAACAACTTTGAATAATTTTGTGTCATCTTCACTCGTTATTCCCATTTCCAAGTCATTTACAAATATGTTAAAAAGCAGCGGACCCAGCACAGATCCCTGGGGTACTTCACTATTTACCTTTCTCCATTCAGAAAATTGGCTATTTAGCCCTATCTTCTGCTTTCTAACTTTTAACCAGTTCCTGATCCTCCTATCCCATGACTTTTTAATTTTGCCAAAAATCTCTCATGAGGGACCTAATCAAAGTCTTTCTGAAAATCCAGATATATTATGTCTACTTGTTTATTCACACCTTCAAAAAACATAACAGATTAGTAAAACAAGACCTTCCTTGGCTAAAGCCATGTTGGCTGTCTCCCATTAAGCCATGACTATTTACATGTTGAGTAATTTTGTTCTTTATAATGGTTTCTACCATTTTTCCTGGTACTGATGTCAGACTCACCGGTCTGTAGTTTCTCGGATCACCCCTGGAACCCTTTTTAAAAATTGGCTTTATATTGGCCATCCTCCAATCTTCAGGTATTACAGATGATTTTAATGATGGTTCACAGATTACTAATAGTAGGTCTGCAATCTCATATTTCAATTCTTTCAACCCTTGGATATATACCATACTTGCATTTATACCATTCGGTTCAGGTGATTTGTACTGTTCAGTTTATCAAATAGTTGTAATGCATCTTCCCAGTGTATCAATATTTCTTTCAATTCTTCTGCGGTATCACCTTTAAATGCCATTTCAGTCACAGGTAATATCCTTATATCTTACTCAGTAAAGACCGAAGCGAAGAATTAATTTATTTTCTCTGTTATGGCCTTTTCCCCTCTTAGTGTCCCTTTTATCCCTCTATCTTCTAATGGTCCAACTGACTCTCTCACAGTTTTTTTGCTATGAATGTACTTGAAAAAGTCTTTATTACACATTTTTGCTTCCACAGCAAGCTTCTTCTCAAATTCTCTTTGCCTGTCTTATCAATGTCTTGCATCTAACTTGCCAGTACTTATGTTGTTTCCAGTTATCATCATTTGGCTCCTTTTTCCATTTCCTGAAAGATGCTTTTTTTGGCAGCAACAGCCTCTCTGACCTCACTTTTAAACCATCCTGGCAATTTTACAGACTTCCTTCCACTTTTCTTAAAGCGTGGAATACAGCTGGTCTGGGTTTCAAGGATAGTATTTTTAAACAACACCCATGCTTGATGTAAATTTTTAACCTTCACAACTGTTCCTTTTAGTTTTTTCTTAACTACATATTTTCCTCATTTTATCATAGTCTCCCTTTTGAAAGTTAAAAGGTAGCACTGTGGATTTCCTTACCGTCCTTCCTCCATTTATTAAATCAAAAGCAATCATGCTATGATCACTATTGCCAAGTGGCCCCAACAGAAGCATTATAATAATCCTTTATTTAATTCTCCATTCCTTTCCGTATGATTTCTAGCATTCTATTTGCTTTCCTGGCTGCCGCGTAATACTGGACAGAGGGTTTCAATGTATTATTTATGATGACCCCTAAATCCTTTTCCTGGGTGGCGGTTCCTAATGTGGAACCTTGCATCGTGTAACCATAGTTTGGGTTGTTCTTCTCTAAATGCATAACTTTGCACTTGTCCACATTAAATTTCATCTGCCATTTGGACGTCCAGTCTTCCAATTTATGAAGGTCCTCTTGCAATTTTTCACAATCCTCTTGTGTTTTAACAACTTTGAATAATTTTGTGTCATCTGCAAATTTGATCACCTCACTTACTATTCCCATTTCCAGGTCATTTATGAATATGTTAAAAAGCAGCGAGCCCAGCACAGATCCTTGAGGTACTCCACTATTCACCTTTCTCCATTGGGAAAACTGGCCATATAGTCGACTGAGCAGTGCTTGGGTGGTGCCGAGGGCCCTTTAAAACTGTACTACCATGAGCTGGTGATGATTGAAAACTTTCCATGTAATACAGTCATAATATTGCAAGGACACTTGTTAACAAGGCTATGGCAAGCAGATGAGGTGTCCTAGGTAAGCCACATCCCTTGTGCTCCCCCGTGCCCTTCCCAGCCCCCATTGCCGCCCCTCTCTAGGGCTTGCAGAAGTGAAAATGGACTGAAATAGCCATGCAGTGCTTAACTTGTTTTGACTTCTGCCCCTGCCAAGGCCAAATGCCAACTTCTTGCTTGCAGACAGGGGGCAGAAGTCAGGAGTCAAAACAGACTTACAGTGCCAGAGGCTTAAGCTAAGTGCTGCGGAGCTGTTTGAGACCATTGCCGCTGCTGCAAGTCCCAGAGAGGGGCAGCGACGGGCCACCCCTGGACCATTTGCATTCTAGGCAGCCACCTAGTTTGCCTTATGGTCACACCAGCCCTGCTTGTCAAAGGGTTTCGCAGAAGTGGAAGAGCTCTACTCCCACTCATCAGCTGTCTGAAAGTTGCCCCCCCCCCGAGTGCCTGTATAGGTAAGGGGAAGAAAACTGCATGTGTTAATTGTATTTTTAAATCTTTGTGTGTGCTTTTCCAGCAAAAATCTACCTGAAGAAAAGCAGGTGCAAGTGGCCATGCGTTGCTTCTTCTGGTGGAAGAGTACACATACTTTCCCTATGAAAATTGGTGTAAAGCATATTGTTAAAAAGCATGTGTGGTCTTTGTCCCAGTACAGAGAGGTTGAAATGTGACCCTTGTAGACCTAAATATGTATACGCTAGAGGAGAGGAGGGACAGGGGAGACATGATACAGACCTATAAATACTTAAAGAGTATTAATGAACTAAAAACCTTTTTCAAAGACGGGGAAGGTTTAAAACTAGAGGGCATAACATGAAGCTGCATAGGGGTAAACTGAAAGGCAATGTCAGGAAATAAGTTTTCATTGAAAGGCTGGTGGATGCTTGGAATGCCCTCCCGATGGAAGTGGTGGGGACAAATACAGTGACAGAATTCAAAATGGCATGGGACAAACACTGTGGATCCCTTTATAGCAACAGGATAAAATCAAAATAAGCATAACTATCTCATATATCTCAACAAATAGGGGTGAACTGCACGGAGTGATGGGTACACCCCTAAACAAATTGGCATGGGGAGGGGTGACCTGCATGGAGTGGCAGGTGCACCTACTCTTGCCACCTTGCTGGGCAGACTAGATGGGCTATGCTGGTCTTTATCTGCCCTCATATCCTATGTTACTCTGTTACTATGTATTAATGTAGTTCTGAAGGACGTCACTACACAGCTGTCTTGTCTTGTAGTGTGATAGCTGAAACCCTAGATAAAGATGCAGTATAAGAAACTTAATAACCGTGTTCATGAATATTATATTTCACACTTAGCTTCAAAGGAAAAGCACTATACTCTTTCTTTCCCTTGCTTCCAGCCAGATGAGAGGATCCCATGACTGGTGGCTGGGTACAAAAGAGAAAAACAAACTCCTTTACCAACTAAAAGGCATGGAAACGAAAAACTGGGTATTGTTTTGTGCTGTGCTGCCCCTTATCTGTGCATAAATTGAGGATTTCATTTTTCAGGGCCGTCAGCCTGTCCTCCTTCAACAGCAGTTTGAAATCTCCTTAAAAAGCTGATGGATCTTTACAGAATTGTGCATAATATAGGCAAATGCAATGTGTGCCTTTGAGTCAGTCCTGACTCCTGGCGACCCAGAAGCTCCTGGGTTTTCTTGACAGTGTCACTGGAAGTAGATTGCCAGGCCTTTCTTCCGTGGCAATGGAGGGTTAAGTGACTTGCCCAAGGCCACAAGGAGTGCTAGTGGGATTTGAACCCTGGTTGCTAGGATATTCAGATAAATCAAGCAAACAAATTGGGCTGTACAGAAAGTATTGGCTTTTTAAAACTATAGGCAACTTTTATCCACCTGTCAATTGTCAGGGCAATGTACAGATACTCCCAATATATCGCAGACATCTGCGATACAACCACAATTTGCTAGTACTGGATCGGAAAGCTGTTTATGAACCGAGTGTAGTCCAGAAAGCTCTGAGTTAAATCCAATCCAATTCCCTAATATACCCGACAATTAAATAAATCAATGAACGTACTTATAAATTAGGCAGTATGGTGGTTTACTAATGCACGCTCTGCACGCCCAACAGAAATAAAAAAATAAAATAAAATCTTATATAATTTTGGCTCAGACTACCACTCCAGGTCATTTATTATTCTCTGCCATAACCTCAAATGTAAAGTTTGCTTCTGTGTGCAAAAAGATTCTATAATTTTCAATCATTTAAAAGTCAGCTTGGTTTTTTTTCTGAATTTATTTTATTTATTTATTTATCTGGAAACTTTTATATACCGCCCCTTCCCAAGATCAGGAGTGGTTTACATGGAACAAAGGAAACATACATAGAACATTATGCAAAATTGCAACTATTTACAAAAAAAAAAAACAGTATAAGCATAGAAACTTTACAACTTACAACATAACTTTGCACAATTTACAACTTGCATCATAACTTTAGGGTTCAGGATTGGACATAGTTAAATATTTTTGTGTAAGATGAAACAATGCTTGTCAGCAATACTTGTATGGGATAGGTAATTAGGTAGGCTTGTCAGATCATGCTGGGGGGGGGGGGGGCTAGATCCAAGCAATGATTTAAGTTATAATAATGCTGAGTGAATAAATATGTTTTTAGTTCCTTTCGGAATGTTTGGAGGTCTTTTATCTCCCTTAGCTGGGCTGGGAGATTATTCCATTGAATAGGTGCTACATAGGAAAAAGCGCTGTTGCTTGTTATTTGTTTTGTCCTTCTTATTGAATCCGGTACTTGAATGGTACTGAGGTTCCTTCTTCTTCTCACTCTGTTTTCAGGGGGGATCAATGTAGATAGATATGATGGAGCAATCTTGTTAATTAACTTAAAGGTAGTTAGTATGGTTTTATATTGGATCCTGCTGGCAATGGGAAGCCAATGAAGAGCGTATAGGATGGGAGAAATGTGGTCAGATAGCCTGGCCTTTGAAATTATTCGTGCGATAATGTTTTGGTTCTTCTTTGTTATGCCTTGGAGTATCCCGTTGCAATAATCCAGGTGGGGTGTTATTAGAGCTTGGGTAATGGTTCTGAAATCATCCTTTTCTATAAGTGGTCTTAGTTGTTGGATGGTCCTAAGCTTGAAGAATATTGTTCTGGCTATTTGATTAATGTGGGAAGTGAAGCTAAGAGACCTGTCAAGGGTGACTCCTAAATATTTTATCTCATGCTTCACTGGGAGGGTGAAGTTCGGGAGCTTGATGTCTGATGGAGGGGTGAAGTTGGGGTTTCTTGAAGTAAATAGTACTTCAGTCTTTTTGAAATCAATGTGCATATTCTTTGAGCAGAGCCATAGTTCCGCTTCAGAGAGGCAGGCTGCTAGGTTGTAATAATTGGGGTCAGATATGTTAATTGGGGAGAACAACATGATATCGTCCGCTTAAATGTGATAGTTTATATTATGTCTTTTGTATATGGTGCATATCTGTTGAAGGTATAGGTTAAAAAGGAGGGCAGAGAGTGCAGAGCCTTGTGGAATTCCCTGTTCTTGTGGAAAAGGTGGCGATGCAACTTGATCGATTTGCATATATTGTGTACGGTCAGATATATATGATTTAAACCAATCAAGAGCTACTTGCTTTATATCTAATTGACTGAGTCTAGAAATGAGGATGCTATGATTTACACTGTCAAAAGCAGCAGATATGTCAATTCAGCTTAACTTCATAACCAGGAGGTCCCTTTCCTGGTTAAGGGAAATGCTGTGATCTTGCCCATCTCGGGAAGGGATGTAACCATGGTAGAACAAGGCTGCTGGTGCTAACCCTTAAAAAGGAAAGAGCAGCTTTTAATCTAGATGACGAGGGAAAGCTGACAGTCGCTCAGTAAGTTAGGGCATCCTGACAGAGACGGCGCAATAAAGGCCAAAGCAGCTGTTTCTGTCGTAAGCACGACAAAAACACCGTAAAAAATTGTTCATGTTTTTTTCTATAGTCCTGTGTTATTTTTACTAACAGTCTTTATGATTTTGACCAATGGCACCGCATAATTTGTCTGTCTTATAGTTCTCCCTTAACTTGTGCTTTTACACGCATTTTGCATAAGTAATAGCACTTACTGGGTAGGGTCTGTCTGTCCGTGTGCAACATACAGATGCATAAAGTTTTATCTGAGAACTTTGAGGACCACAGAATGAAAAACGAGCCAGTGGGGGACTCAGGGGAACAATTAAAAAGCCATGGCTGGTCAGGGGGCAGGTCCAGCCACCCAATGGAGGAAGTTGCTGGTGAGAAGAGCAATTAAGGAGCTGTGGGTGGCAAAAGGAAGAAGGGTGCAGCACGAGGGGATATTAAGAAGTTGCAGGTGGTTGCAGAAGTCTAGTTGAGTGTGATCATGGCCATAGTTGCAGTTCACAAAGATGCAGCATTGCAACAGGGACCCAACCCTGCCAGCACAATGAAAGAAGCCTCACTAAGCAAAGTATAGGAAGACAAGAGCCAAGGGAAAGATAAACGGTGGAGTGTGGAGGGGGAGGGGTGCAGAGGGTAGGGGGAGTGGGTGATGGAAGGAAGGGAGAGAGTGGGAGAAGGGAGGGAAAAAGTACAATAATGGAGAGGAGAAGTTGAAGAGGAAGGAGGAACAGGGAGTGCATATAGGATAGCAAAGGGACTATAAGGGAGAAATAAGCTTACACACCCTCTGACATATATAAATCCACCCCAACAGACCACCATCACATGCACACACGCACACACACGTATATATATACATATACACATGAAAATCCCCTACACCCACTCACCAACCTCCAACAGACACACACTCCACACCCCTACCAAGTAGAGGTGACCTACTGGCCACTGTTGGAGACAGGTTATTGGACTGGATGGACCTTGGTCTGACTCAGCATAGCATATCTTATGTTCTTATGACATCATCATACTGTACATACTGACATCGTCACAGATCAACCACTAAACTCTCATATTGAAAATAAATACACACACACACACACACATGTACATCACATACACACTGGTTGCTAGCTACACCCCATACTTACTATCCCCACCAACCCACACAACCTCCGCTACCCTATTGATGATATAGGACCTGATATTCATCTGGGCAGGCTATGTATCGCTATGGCACATAGCCCTGCCCGCTGACCCTTAACACCAGATATTCAATGCTGCAGCAATGGCATTGAATATCTGGCATCACCCCACATGCCCCGGAGCCACCGGCAATATTGCACCGCTACCCCGTTAGCATCCACGGCTAAAACTAGGTGAGCCAAAGGCTGGTCTACTTTTAGCCATGGATCACTAATCAGGTAGTGGTGCAAGAGACAGGAAATGCTCCCAACCCTCAGCGCGCCGGCGGGCTCAACTTTAACAGAGCCGTGGGAAAGAAGGGAAACACTCTTCTTTCTCGCGACTGTGCAAAGTTGAGCCGGGGTGCCAGTCAGGCAATGCTCACTTCCATTTAGCTGAGAGACTGCACTAACAGCCATGTGTGATGCCCAGCCTGTATCACTTAGGCTTTCTTGCTGATGAATATTCAGGTTTGAAACGTTTGAAGACTACTTCTGTATTCGCACCGAATCCCCAAGACACAGCAGCGGCAGGGCTCTTCCCTAGGGGGTCTTGGACCAGCTGAGAGGTCTGGTAATGGATTGGGTTGGGTTGGGCTGGGGAGCATGGAAATAATCTGATTGAGGGGATTAGGACTTCTAATGGGCTGATGGGTGGGGGGGGGGGGGGCGGCTAGGACTGTAGAGAATTGTTGGATATCTTTATTTTTACCAAGTGACCTGACATGACTTGGCGAACTGTTTCTTCGCAGAGAGATAAAATGAAAACAATGCAATGAAGCTGCAGCAGGTCACTCACACAGGGACTTAAAGTTTTTCTTGTCTCTGCTTGCTGGCTGGGAAAGATCAACTGAGGATACAAAATACTATGCAATGTGCATCTCATAGTAACATCTTTAACTGTACTTTTATTATTAATATTAATCATGTGAACTTAAGTAGTTTTATAAATATTTGCATATGTTGATATATGTATATATGCAAAAAGTAATTAAGAGAATGTCTTTAGCTTTAGAAAATAGTTCTTTAAATCAGCATCTAGAGCTGGGTGTTTTGATGTTGCTGATAATGCCTGTAGCTCCAGCTCATTTTTATGTTGGGGTGGTGTATTTATTTAGTTTGATTTTGCTTCATGTTTCATCAAAATAAGTTTAAATTCCACACTTTGAGGATGCTGGCGAGTAGTGAAACATCTATAAAATAAATTAATTTGTAATTTTAGAAAGAGAAAAAGGTTTTATTAGATCTGGGCAGATCCTGTGAGGATCAAACCTTGTATCTGATTCTGGCTCAATTTGTGTTAGCAAAGGTTGATGAAGAGAGTAATGAGGACTGAGGAGGGAGGAGAAGAAACAAAGGAAGGAATAAGTAGCAGAAAGGAGATGGATAGAAGGAGAGAAGAAGAAAAGGAAATGGATGAAAAGGAGAGGACAAGGAGGTAGGCTTCTGGAGAGAAGGAAAAGAAGAGAGAAGAGGGATAGAAAAAGGGAGGAAGGGAAGAGAGGAGATGAAAGGAGAGGAAATGAAAGCAGTGCAAGAGAAAAAGATGGAAATAACAGACTGAAGACAAGAGAGAACCTGATAAAAATCTCATTGGCCAATATTCCAAAGGACTTGTATGTTTAGTGGCCTTTCCTAAATACATAAGTTCCCTATGCATGGATTTCCAGTGGCAGTATGTGGATAGTGCCTCTAAAAATACCTTTACCTGCTGCAGTTCTATCCAGTTCTAGGGAAGAGTTACGGCAGATCATGGGTAGCATGACAAGCTATATGGATAGTGGTGATATTCTGCCGCACTGCATGCGGAGTCTGGCTTCTTGGGGTTTCAGTTTAATTTTTATCTACGTATTTTTATTTTAGGTTGTAATCACTTATTCTGTACTTGGTGAGGGTCTGGGTTCTGAATATATGACTGAGGCCAGGTGTTCTGTTAACATGGAGTTTGTACATAGGGATCTATACTGTACTGTAGTAATTTGACTTGTTGAACTTTTCAAATAGGTGTATGGATGTTCTAGGACCCGCTGCAGTATTTATAGTACTGCTTTTTTCTGGGTAGGTCCCTTGTATGAGTTTTGGAAGTTTGTGCAGGGAAGTTATACAGGGGCAGGAAAGGGGCAGCAAGGGAGCAGAGAGGGGGTGGGCAGTGGGCGATCACTGGCCCTGGACATACAGGACCAATTCTAATGTCGGCCCTGTACGTCCAGGGCTGGCAAAATGGCTGGGGAAGTTATTCCACCCCCGGGGTGGAATAACTTCCCTGGACGTATCACTTTTGCTGCTTCAGGGGTCAGAACGGGCTGGGGGGGAGCAGTATTAATTCCCTACAGCCCGACCCTGGCCTTAGGAGGCTGGATCAGGGGTCGGGTTGCAGGGAATTAACATTTTGGGCAGGCGGCCGGCATAGCGACTTTTAAATGGAGCCGCGGTGCCATGGCAACATGATGCCATGGCACCAGGGATCTATTTAAAACAGGCCGGGACTCAATCGCAGTCCCGGCCTGCACATACAGGCTTGTTTGCAATTCTGATCCCGTGGGGCTAGACGTGCCCCGTGGGGTCAGAATAGTGATCTCCTTTGTACGCCCAGGTCAGCCTGAACCTTCAAAGGAGATGTACATCAGGATTGGAATCGGGTCCAATGTAATTATCTGACTTGGTGCTTTCTTTATATTTTATACAGTACATGGAAATGCATCTCTTTCTATTTCTCTGGTATTGCACTGTATACAGAATCTGGCTTCTTGGGGTTGCAGTTTAATTTTTATCTACATGTGTTTATTTTTAGGTTATGGTCACTTATTCTGTACTTGATGAGTGTTATGAGTGAGTCTGTGTTATGAGTGTGTGACCAAGACCTGTTGTTCTGTTAACATGGAGTTTGTATGTAGGGATCTGTACTATAGTAATCTGAATTGTTCAGTTGTCCAAATAGGTGTTTGGATGTTCCAGGGCCCACTATAGTATTTACAGTGATGTTTTTCTTGGATGGCCTCCTTATGTGAGTTTTGGAATTTGGTGCTGATATGGTATGGTAGGTTATGGTATGGTATGGTAGATTTGCTCTATACTGTAGATTCTCAGTGACTTTGTTGTAGAGTTTTGTTTTAGTTCAGAATATGCCTGGTACTGGAGAATGTTTGTTGTTGTCGCTAGTGAGATGATCAGAATCAGATTTTGTTTATTAAGATATTGAGTTCTGTGGGTGAATGTCTTGGTTCTGCTCTGCACCCACTGTTGAAGGGGATTCTGTGGATGCAAAATATATGTTCAAAAAGAAAAGGCAAGAACCATAATGCGGTTTATAGTAACAAAATAAAAACGAGTTATAATTTAGTTTTATAAACTGTGCTGTGGTTCTCGCTCTTTTGGTTTCTTAGTGTGCAAACATCTTGCATTTCATCTGTATAATCAAATCTGCTTTTTGGTTTGGTTCAGTCCCTGACTGGAGTTTTGAGAAAGTCCCCCCCTCTCTACGTGGGTGGGGGGCGCCATCTCATCCTTCACCTCAGGCAGCAGATTGCCTTGAGCCGCCCCTGTCTGTACAGTGCTGCGTACGCCTTGTAGAACTACACAAATCATCAGTAGTAATAGTGGTAAAATGAGCGCAAATACTGTATAACTGGCCCTTATAAAATAACTCTTTGAGGACAACTTTAAAAAAATATATATAAAGTCTGTGGGCACTTTTTACATTTAATTTCCCTTTGACAACTGACTCGGGAAAAGTACACGCACTATTATGCAATTACTAATTGTGTGGGTGGTATGTCCATGAAAATCCAGAAGTATGTGTGTGAGCACACTCTCTGCCCCAACCCCACCCTAGAAAACACCTCCTTCGAAGAAAAGAAAGAAGAAAATAAAAGGGAAAAGGATAGATAAAATGAAAGCATGGAAGAGAAGATGGCGTAATGTGAGAGGAGGAAACATATGTAAATATGGAAGGAGATTGAGAGAAGAGCTAGCTGCATGCCAGAGCTTCAGTTGCCAATATGCAATTCGCTCAGATCGTGTTTGTTTATTAGTTTGAGAATTTGAAATCTCGCCCTCGAGATAAACATGAAAAACGTCTCCCATGTTGTAAGGCATAAAACAAATGTAATGGAGTAATTAGAGATGCTGGAGGCAGAAGTGAAGCTATAGTTCCTTAAAAAACAGGCTCAACATGTGTATATTTAAAACCAACGTTTTTGTGGGGTTTTTTTTAATATATTATAACACTCTTTACAAAGCAAGCTTAAAGCATAAAGGGTTGCCAAGCAATTAGAAGAGATATTTCAGCAGTACCACTGTTTTATTCAATGCCCACAAAATCTTGCTTCCTGCTGAGAGAGACTGAATATTTCTTACTGCAAACCTGCCAATCCCCCTTCGTACTGCAAACCTCAGTCCCAGCTTATTCCAACCCCTTAGTCACGGCTATCCTGTGCTTCCAGCTAGAAAACTAGGAATGTACGTTCATTCTGAAATTAAAATGAAAAAATCCAGCTAAAATTTGGAGACCGCTTAAGAACGTTCTTGCTGAGTCGCTCATTCTGCTTAGGATCACTGTGCTGCTGAAAGGTGAATTCTCTCCCCACTCCTAGGTCTCTTGAAGACTGGAACAGGTCTTCCTCTAAGTGTTTCCTCGCATATGTTACGCAGCACATAGAATAGCTTTTCCTTGGCAGTGGCTTCCTTTTTGCCACTTTCTCATGTTTGTGGAATAATCTTGAAATTCTTGAACATTCAACATTTTCCCCAGTCTCAGCCAGAGATCTCTGATGTTCTTTTAAAGTAATCTTAGACCTCCCAGTGTGCTTCCTCAGCAGTTTCCTTAACTCATGTCTACTGACTTTGGAGGAATGGTCTGACTGAGACAAAGTCTTGATGGCCCCAAACTGTTGCCACGTTACAGTGATGGTCCCGACAGTCCCCTCATCTGATGTTGAAACATACTAACATTTTCTTATAGGCTTCCCACAGTTTGTACCTTTCAATAATTGTATCCCCCACTTCTTCTGGCACCTCCATATTCATTGTGTTCGGATCTTTGCATCCAATTCACGTCCTGCAACAGAAACAACTTGATTCTTTATCTAGGAGTATTCACATCAGCTCAGATACATGTAGGTTCTATTAAATTCTAGGGGCCTTGTTAAGTCAAATTTTGGAAACTGGAGCAAACTTGGTTTTGCTATGACAAATGGTATGAAGACATGCAATCAAGATTATTTTTGTTTCTTATTCTTTTCTTTTGAATCTTTTTATACTTGTTCTTTCACAATGCAAATTGGGTAGATCAGTAAAACAATCTCCTGCTTCAATTCATGTTGAACTGTATTTTTTAGACAACGGAATGTGAAGACGGTACAAGGGTGTGAAGACTTTTATAAGGCACTCTCACTGGAATAACTGAGGAAAGTGAATGATCTACCATATAGTGCACTTAATCCCGATAGAATATATTTAAGAAATAAAAAAGCCTGTGAAATCTGCACATTGCAGGGGAGATGGTGACAAAGAGCTCTTCGGTGATCACACCTCCCTAGGCTCCCCCCTTCCTGTTATCTGGCTCCATCTGAACTTCCTCTGTAATCACACTGATGACGCTGGCAACAGTTTTATTCACCCTAGATCACACTCTCCTCAAATTAAAAAACTCATAGGGACCTGATTAGTAAGCCCCATGCAGTAACATGGGTTTGGACTGCATTACTAGTGTGGGGAACTGTGCTTGATAGAGGGGGGTAGGGACAGCCATCCCCTCAATTTAGCCCAGCTCACAGCATTAATACCACTGCAGGGAGAAACTACTGCCATCCATTGTGCTGGCACTAGTCACTCCCCACATGGAAGCCGATTCTGTCAGGGGTACATCTGGGCTTTCTGGACAGCCAAAACATGTACAGGGCTGATATGTACCCGATTCTGCAACCGCAGGAGTTAGACACTCACACGGTTGCAGAATCAGGGGCCCCCGATGCAGGTGCTGGAGAAGTCCTGTGCCTTGCCCATCCAGCCCTTCCAAAGCTCCAGCTGGTGTACTGATGCAGCCACGTCCTGTTGCCATGGCACCGGCACATCCAGCCAGAGCAATACAGCGCCCTGCCACAGAAAATCCCTTCTCCCTGCCATCCAGTCCTCAGAGGGGTCCCCCATGCCTGGGATTTGGCAGCAGGTGCTCTCCCATGGCGGCCCTGTAGGTTAGGGGGGGCTGCATGCCCCGATCGCACCTGCGCCCGGCACTTATTCCACCTTCAGGATGGAATAAGCCAGGTGTCCAAGCCCCGGATGTACAGAGGCCCGACCCAAATGGCCTCTGTACATCCAGGTGCTTGGGCCCACATGCATTCTGCCTCCATACTGCCCCCTCTCACTCCTGTCCAGCAGTCCCCGCACATGCGAGGACGGTGGAGCCAGAATAGCGTGCCAGGCCTGTAAGGGGTTTGGACGTTCAACCCAGACATTCAACCCCACTAATCACAAGTCAGAATCAACCCCTTAGTGTATGCAACATGGGCTTTTAAGTCCTGTGTTAGCAGTCCCTAGGAGGGGACACCCACACCCCACCCAAGGGCCGCTCAGATGCCACTACCCAGGTAGCATGGGTGTTTTAATGAAGAATCCTGGGTTACTTTTAAGCATGGTGCTAAAAATGCACACTACCCCGCACTACCCAGGTAGCGCACTTCAGTAAACATGACCCTTAAAGTACTAGGACAAATCTTTTTGGACTGCCATAATTTATCAAAGGATAGACAGAACTAGTTCCTTCCTGTGTAATTATAAGCACAGGCCCTGATTTTTGAAAAGCTCCTAAAAGGCTCAGAATCACAGCAATCTGAGTGTTCAAATGAAAATCATATTCACCAGTACAATTATTTAAAAATGTTACTTAACCGGTAGGGGCATTATAGGATCACTTCACCATCGGCAGCAGTACTTCAATATCCCTATATCGTGAGTCACATGACTTCAATATCCTAGCATTTAAACCAAGTCCACTACTCCACTGGGAAACATCCATCTGTTTTGAACTAAATTCTGCTCAATGGACTATTGATAAATGCACAGCCCATCTTAGGTATTACAGTCGTGGTCAATATTATTGGCACTCTTGCAGTTCAACCACTTAATGTCCAATATCTCCTAAAAAAATGGCCAGTGAAATGTCTTTAGACTATATATGGTAGGAGGAAGCGGAAGCCAAGAACCATGGCCAAACACAGTGAGGGTATCCAAAAGAATTTATTAGAAGACCCAACTAAAAGGTTTCGGCCTGGGGCCTTCTTCAGGGGTCTAAAGACAGACAAACATAAAATTAAAATATAAAAACCCATAATATAAACCAATCAGAGGTAAAAACACATTAAACAATTGATAATACATCAAAAAATATAATACATTACCAAAGAAGACAAAAAGAAACATCAAAAGGGTGGAACATACCACTCTTCCCAATCTATGTTAAATAAATAAATAAAATAAATATAACATACTGAACATTCATAAAAATAGTCCATATGATAAATGTAAAAAATAAATAAATAAATAAATATGACATACTATATGTCTCATATATACAAGTAATGTCATGAAGGAAATGCAGTTCATAAATAATTTGGAGAACAAACAAAAAACACCTATCTTATTGTACCTACAGCACAAGAAGCTATAAGAACACAAATTGATATGTTATGATAAATAAAATAATCATAAGAAAGTCATTAAAAATAATATCGAGAAGATGAAATAAAATACACTTAAAAACACAAACCTCTTAACATATGGATGCCGAATAGCATACAAATCCAAATGAGCAAATCAACCCACTCCAAATACATACAAAAAAAGGAATAAAAATAGAAACTGCAAGTGTTCGTTATTAACTGATTTTAAACAAACAGAAAACTGCACAGATGGTCTCAGTAACCATAGGCACATAACAGGTGTAGTACAAAATAACTGTTACCACGAACCAGCCTGATTAACATCAATGACCCTCCGTGCAGAACAGGGCTGACCACTATACAGGCTAAGCACCAAAAAAAATTCTTAGCTTAAATCAACTTCATTCTTTGAAGCAACAGTTGATATGTTTCAAATAGGTAGGCACCCCGTTCCCCGACGCTCCAAGTCAGAGCTCTCAAAAGCGTTTTGTGATGACTCTCGCTTCATCAGGGGAAACACAAATCCCAACACCACTTGGCCTGTCCAAAAAGAGCACGGAACAACAAAATCCCCAACCTTCTTTTCACCATTGCCAGGCTCACAAATGCCGCGGTGTGTGCTGGACTGCACTGAGGGTATGGAGTCACCCCCTGTAGACCACAATTGGAACGCCCCACATGCCATGTTGCTCTCATGTCATGGTAGGAGATGGCAGGGACATGGCATGGGGTGGCTGTGAGGTGGCTCACAGGCACGTAGGTGTCACAACACAAATGCCCAGCCTCACGCCCACAAATGCAGGCGGCACTGCCCACAGCTATTATGGAACCCGCTACCCATAGCAGGAGTGGCCCCCATTGCACGCAGACATGTGTGCCATGTGGTTTGCCATGGGCAGGGATACAAGGTCCTAATGTTTGCAAACATTGCTTATCCCCCCAGGTAGAGGACCTACAGAAGAAGGGCAGAGAAATGCGGCTACACTGCCCGGGGTACCTCCGATGCATGCAGCGGGAAGCAATGGCCGGGGGTGACGGTGAGTGTCCCAGCCTATGCATTGCGCCACACCATGTCCCAGTGACACGGCAGCCTGTGATGCCACATACAATGTGTCTGTGCCGTAACAAACGCATGACGCCCTGTTCATTCCTGCCTTCTCCACAGAGGCTGCAGATGCTGGGGAGGGGACCTCTGCCCCCACACCACCTGGTGGCATCCCCCCGCGACCACTGGAGGGACAGAGGTGGAGGACATACCAGTGGAGGACACCATGGATGTGGGGGACAAATATATGGAGGGTGGGGAGGGGTGGGTTGAGGGGATGGCAGAGGGTGCTGTGGAGGTGGAGTTGGAGGGCGAGGAGGGTGAAGGGGAGGGTGGTGGGGAGAGTGAGGGGTCCAGCCAGGACGGGGAGGGCGGGTGGGCCATGGCGGGTGGGGACAGGGAGCCTGTGCCTGAGGGCCGACGCACGCCACCACAGGGCACTGGGGCCCCTGCCACCTGCCCCATGTGCAGGCCATGGTGTCAGGCCAGGTGTGGGACCCTCACACATTGCCATGCACAAGGCCCATGCAGATGCCACCACCCAGACCACAGCCACATGGTGTGGATGTGGTGGCAAATGTGTGGGTCTCCTGTGTGTGGCGATGGGCACCGTTATGCGGACCCTGAGCGACCATGGCCATGCCATCAGGCAGCTGACAGCTGCTGTGCAGGGTATGGCTGAGGTGATGCGCCGCCAGAATTACCATGGCATGTTCATGGCACATCCCCAGCCATACCCCCACAGCGGGCCCCCGGGTGTGTGACCCACATATATAGCTGTGGCCATCTCCCAGTGGCAACCCTAATAGCAAAATGTATCCCCACTAACGTGTTAGATGGATGTCCATGCTGTGCTAATGCCAAATGTGAACCCGTTTTTAAAGTTGACCCGCCTGTGGGAGGCTGTGTTGTGTTTAACATTATAACATTTGTATGGCACCTACCAACAAAAACATTTATTAAAACACTGTGTAGGCAACCAAATTATGCAATGGTCATGTGTCCTTTGTACATAAATGCTGTAGTGGTGAGTGTGACACCTGTGTGCATGTCCCAGTGTGTATTTGTGCAACATACATTGCCCCTGCCCCACAACAGGCTGTGTGGAGTGCCATGTGCGCTGACGGATGCATCCCCTGCTGACATCGTGATGTAACCATGTGCTGCACCGTTCAACAGACATGGACACATGCACGTTGGCATAGATAGTCAGTCTGTAGCAGGGATGCAGCACATGATAGGACGGTGAGGAGGTGTGGATGTGGTACCCATGATGCAGCGTAGATGTGATGCATGCGGGGATCCACGTGTCAGTCAGTGCATTAGTCGGTGGGACTCACTAAAATGGGGTTTGGGAGTCATATGAACTCACAGAGAACTGTCTGGCTTCCCTGATTTAAGAAGCTTTTTTTAAATTATACTTAAGGAAATAAAACAAGATTTAAAGAGACAAAGGAGCAGAGGAGTAGCCTAGTGGTTAGAGCACTGGCATGTTAACCAAGAGACCAGCATTCAGTTCCCACTAGCACTCTTTGTAACCTTGGGTGAGTCACTTAACCCCTTCCATTACTTCAGAAGAAAGGCCTGACAATCTACTTCCAGTTACACTGCCAAGAAAACCCAAGAGCTTCTGAGTCACCAGGAGTCAGCATTGACTCAAAGGCACACATTGCATTTGCAAGGAGACAAAACATATCACATAGTCACTCTTATTACCAAATCAAATGCTTCTGGCTGCTATCATAGATTTTTGCAGTAAGGCAAGACTTTCAATCCTGATGCCAGTGCAAAATGACCTGTAGCATCAATCTATGTGGAATTTTGCTTCATGAAATTAAGCACCTTCAACTTTGATCCTTCAGGAGGTAATGTTGCAAAGGATTTTCTGGCGTAAAGCCAGTTTTACACACAAAAAGGACCTTTTATAAAAGGTTGTGGTTATAGATGCTTGTATTCTTACATGGACCACATGTAGGTGTTCCCAGGGGCATGGTTTGGGCAGAGCAGAGGCAGAGTTGCATGCATGCATGTATTTTATAAATATGTGGGTGCGCGTGTAGAATATGGGCTCGATTCTGTAAAACAACTTGCGGAGCTGTACATCCCGGTGGGACATGCGGCCCTGCAAGCCGTCCTGCCCCAATTACACATTCTTCTGTCCCAGTACACACAGAGCCGCTGTGCAGGGAGAGCAGTACAGGGCGGTGTGTGGGTGGAGCATGGGCGGGCCAGGCACCTGGACATACAGGGTTGATTCAGTTCACGACCCTGTACGTCCATGGAGCGCTGGGAGAATGCCCAGCTTATTCCACCTCAGAGGTGGAATAAGCACGGGGCTCCCCTTCTTACCATCTCAAGAGCACCCCCAGGAGTAATGGCGCAGTTGAAGATGAGGCCCCACCGCCCGATCCCGGCCCAGACAGACCCCACCGAGGGTCAGGCAGCAGAAACCTGGTCAGGGGGGTGTCTGGCCTCTGGGAGCAGAAAGGGCTAGCTGTCCTGCTGCCTGGACATCTTCCACGGCTGCTGATGGGCATGCCGTATATCTCCGTGCCCGATCCTGCTACTGCGGAGGCATCTAGCTCCCGTGGTGCAGAATCAGGTACAAAGGAGCCTGTCCTTCTCCGGGATGTCTGGACATCCCAGACATGCCCCTTCCTGGATCAGGCTCCACATGCATGCATTTACATCTTCTATGGAGCAGGTATAAAATTCTGCATTTGAATTTGTAACGAGCTGGTACAGGATGCCTTTTTTGGAAAGGCACATAGATGTCTGTGTTATCTTTATTAAAGAGGGATAAAATAGGCACATTCTTAGACTTCCAACTTAGGTGTCTTATTATAAAATTATCGCATTAGAGGGTTGGTTTTTTTTTCATTTTGGATGCAGGAGCCCAAGAGCCACACCTTATTGAAGGGGAAAACAAGTAGTCATAAAACGGGAGGGAGATCTAAGGGCCTTTACCTTTGATCTCAAAATCATTGTGACGAAAGAGTTGGGAAATCTAATAGTACGCTTGAATATATAAATAAACTATCCTGGTGTTCCAGCCCCTGGGTTTTCTTAGCAAGATTAAATTGGAGGTAGATTGCCAGGCCTTTCTTCTGTGCAGTAAGCCTACAGGACCTGGTATTCCAAGGTGGTCTCCCATCCAAGCAAGGCTGTGCCAAGGACCGTGTGAGTGGTGCAGCTCAAAAAGAGAGAGTTATGGAATGTGGCTGTGTGGTGCCAGATTCCTTAGTTGTACTTCTAGCTTGGTATGGTCCTGCATCCAAGTACTAGCCAGGCCTAACCCTGCTTAGCATTACCTCTCTACCTGCTTTTGGTGAGACCTCACCTTGAGGATGGTGGGCCTGATAGTCAAAGAAAAGTTGAATTTAGGAACCTAAGTTAGGAAGTTAAATTTGTGCCCAAACTTAGGATCCTAAATTTTTAGCTGGAAATTCTTTTTAATTTAGATGGTTAAAGGTTATAGGGATCACTCTGAAACACCAATAAGCCACCTGGACATGCGAGATAGACGTTTTCTCACGAAAACGTCTAGAACCATATTCTTTACCCTCGTGTCCCTACATGTACACAGCACTTACATGGGGGTCTCAGATCGTGGGTGGGAGGGGGTGTAAAGTGTGTGTGTGTGTGGGGGGGGGGGGGTCAGCCACAGAGATGTATAAAGCATATTCAGGAGAGAACCATGTACGTCCACAGTAATCCTTGTAGACATCCACGTTATACCTGCAGAAACGTGGAATAAGGGTAGGGTTTAGAAATATTTCCACCCTGCACCTCAATGCAGCCAATACTGGTGAATGGATGTGAAACCCATGCTGTGCACTGGTGTGTCTTCAGTCTGGAAAATAGTATGCAGTGTTACTGAAGAAAAAGCAGGGGAGAGGGAGGATGTAAGTCAAAGTAACATAAATGAACACCCACACAAAGGTGTGTGAAAGAGCACTGGTGCACATTACGGCTATCCTGGCATTTGCAATGGGTGTCAAAGGGGCAAAGCTAGGGACCCCTAACAATGATACGGGTGATGGGGTCCTAGGATGCCATGCGATACTGTTATCCTAGCTATCGGTGCTATAGGCAGCTCCCAGCCAGTTGAAGTGGAGCCATACAATAAGGTCTATGCAATGCGTACATTCCCCTGATGCAGATAAGGCCATATGTGTTTTTTATCGGAACACAATATTGGGGATGTAATGCGCCAGTGGCTATATGGCAAATATTTTGTGCGCAGGCCACAGTTGTGGTTGGTTAGTAACTTGATAAATTATCTTGATAAATTATCTATATATGGTACACCTTACAAACTCCAGAAGGAGACTCTCTTTGGCACAATACAGGTACTATTATGAGCATTAGCAGTAGATTCGAGCCACATACCTTGACTTAGAATTGAGGTTCATGATCATCATAGTATGCAAAAACTAACCCATTTGTAGAAATTGCCCTGACAGAACATGGTTTTACCTGCCCAGATTACTTAATTTGGAAATTGCTCCTGGCATGTACTAAAAAATATTTGTGTTGCTTCATAATGTGGCAGAATTCAGCCGTGTTCTAAAGCAGGAATTTTAGGATTATAGAGAGATCAAGGAAGACTATGTGCAGAGTCATTAAATTTTCAAATTGTATGTACATTGGCAGCTGATTCTATACCCTGTGGGGGTTATTCTGTGCTATGAATAGCAGGGATGGACGGCCCGATGGGATGCCCATCCCCGCTATTCATGCCGGCTCCTTCCCCCGACTAACTTTCCTGCCGGTTGTGTGGGGAAGTTAGACGGGGGCGGGAAATGGGTGGCCTGGGGGTGGAGTCTGGGCAGGCAGTGGGCGGTTGCTGGCCCTGGACATACAGGGCCAATTCTAATGTTGACTCTGTACGATCAGGGCTAGCGACATGTGCGGGGAAGTTATTCCACTTCCGTGGTGGAATAACTTCCCTGGACGTGTCTTAATTTTAATGCCGTGGCATGGATGGGGCAAGGAGGGTCAGGGGACATTCCCTGCAGCCTGACCCTGGCCTTAGAAGGCCAAATTGGGGGTCAGGCTGTGGGGAATAAGCCCCTTTTTCAGATAGCTGGCATCGCAGCTGTTCAATGGAGCCAC
Source organism: Ichthyophis bannanicus (assembly GCA_033557465.1). Classification (NCBI taxonomy): domain Eukaryota; kingdom Metazoa; phylum Chordata; class Amphibia; order Gymnophiona; family Ichthyophiidae; genus Ichthyophis; species Ichthyophis bannanicus. The sequence goes on along the minus strand of CM066033.1, from coordinate 934,652,916 downwards.
GGTACCATGGCAACATGACGCCATGGTGCCGTGGCTTCATTGAGGAGCCTTGACTGAGTTAGCTGGGGCAGTCCTGCACATGCAGGCTGGACTGAATCACAGTCCTGGCCTGCATGTGCAGGACTGTTTGTGATTCTGATCCCGCAAGGCTAGACCGGACGCACAGAGGGGATCTGAGTGCGGGACGGAATTGGCCCTGTGCGTCTGGGCCCTGGGCCCACCTAAATCCCAGATGGGGCCGAGATAGCCCCGATTCTGCCATCGCAAGGTCTGGACGCACCCACGAAGACAGAATCGGGGAGACAGATGGCCTTGTGTTCACCACATTCTGAAGAGGTACATGTATCCAAACCTGCCTGTTCCCATGTTGCAACACTACTTCTGGTACAAGTGAGCAGTGGCATCCTAGCACCATGGGAACAAGACATCTACCTAGCATTTCAGAGAGGCATGCCCCAAATCGGTCCCTGCAGACCACTGTCCTGGCAGCACCAAAGGCTCCCATGTCCTGGATTGTGGCTGTAGGTGCTGCACTAGGCCATCACTATGGAATGTGGGGGGGCTGTAGTGTGCAAATTGAGCTTCTCCCTACATTTGTACCATTGTCAGGGTGGAATAGGATGGACGTCTGTTGTGGTGCCGGGGAAAGTACACAGGCCATTCCTATATACCCTGTGTACGTCATGGTACTTGGCCACTCCCTCGCTCCACCCCCTCTCCGCCCCCTCCCACCCATGTACAGCTCTCCCCACACAACTGCTGTGTACGTGCAGGGTGCATACGCTGTGGAATATGCTTGGGGAGCTGATCGCAGCCTACACGTTCAGCCTGCATGTACACAGGTGCTATTCGCAGTATGGAATGACCTCCATAGCATACATGCATTGATTTTTACCAATTTTCTTTGAGACAATAGAAATCGCAAATGCATCTTTTTGATGTCTCCCAATTCTCTTTTCTCCCACCAATTGCCACATGGAGATTGCACCTAGACCCCCAAAATCCTCACTTCCTCAGAACTCTCACTTAACCCCCAAAATGACTATCTGAGCCCCATGTACTATCCTTCTGTATTCAGCACTTGAGATTCCAAAAAGATCCCCCTGTTCATTGGCTGGCCCAGCAGCTGCTGCATTGTTGCTACGTACAGGCACTTTACCTAAGTTTTGGACAAGCCAGTCCAGTTTTGCAACACTTTGTATGGTATCTGGTTACAAGCTGTAATCGGACACTGTATTATCCGGTCAAGCCTCTTTATGAGTTCCCCATCCCTGCTGCTGCCATCGTTGTCCACTTCAAAGGCTTGGAGTACATACGCCCTTAAAGACTTTTCTGCATCTCACCCCATGGAACAGGAAGTATGTGTCAAAGGGGGAAGGACATGAAAAAGCCTTCAAGAGTGCATGTGTTCCAAGGCTTTGCGGTGGGCAGCAGCTTGTCTGAAATTTGGAGGGGGCTGGGGACAGAGGCCCCCTCCCACAGTAGAGGTCTGAGATTTGTAGGGGAAGCCCCTCCTCTCCCCCCTGGAAAGGTAGTCAGTTCTAATAGATGCTAAAGTTGACAACCATAGCCTTACCACGTATACAGTGCTAAAGCATTGATAAATTGACCCATTCAGCATTCAGCCTCTGGGTCAGCAAGACTAGAGCAAGTCTCTCTTGCCAGTGAATAGGGAAATCCTCTGAAATCTATAGGCATAATTGTACTATTTCATTTGGGAAGGTAAGGGATATAGAGGTCAAATTAGCAGGTGGAAAGGTGTAAATTGTACCCCTCCCTCCCTCCCTCCCACTAGCACTCTCCGCTTCTCCTGACCCCTGTGTTCCCCTCCCACCCCCTGCTCCACATTTGCCTCCTCAGACTTTTCTCCCATCCCTACCTTGCAACATCTCCCCCCTCCAACTCCTCTACCCCCTGCAATATCTGTTTCTCTCTCCCTACCCTACAATACATCCTCCTTCTCTTTACCTTTGAAGGTTCACAAAGTCTCTCTCTCCCTGTTTAGCAACCCTCTTTATTTCCTTTCCATTCCTTGCCCAACATCCCCCACCTTTCTCTCTCCACCCTTTTCCCATTCCCAAACATCACTCACTTGGCAAATTAAGAGCTCAGGGCAGCAACGCCTCCATTTTCAGACTGCAGCTGCAACTGCTAAGCACCGAAATTCAGCAATGGACATAGGAGCTGCAAAGCTGCATTCTCTCCGTCCTCTTCCTGCACATGCTTTGTGTTATCTAGCATCACAAAAGATGATAGAGCCTCGGCAGGGTTTATGTAGCTTGCAAGCCCCATGCTGAACTTCTGTACTTTGCTGCTTTCACTACAGGAGCATGGTATCATGGTGGGTGTGCCATTCAAGCCCTCGCGTTCTGGATCTGTGTTCAGTGGGGCATTAGAAGCCCTATCCCCCCTTCCCTCAAACTCGCTAGTGCTGGGATCCTCAGTACTTATTATATAAGGATGGTGGGTGGACACATTGAAGAGTGGGCAGGGGCTCTGGAGAGAGGGAATCTTCACAGTGGATCATGTGGGGAGTTTGGGGGCAAAGGGGGATTTATGTCATGGAATCTTTGCAATGCTGATTGGATAGTAGATCCAGTATGATCAGAGGACAGTCCACAGGTATATTCTCCCCATGCAAGTTCCAATTATGCCAGATTTACAATGAAAAATTACCTGTGTGATTTTTGTATAAAAATCTGTCATTAGTTGTACAGGTTGAAACTACCTATTTAGAATGCCCACAGAACCCCTGTCTGATCATTGCTCTCTACTCCTCTGGAAAAATGGAGGTAAAAGAAAGATACGATAGAATATCTAGCAGGTTTTGATGAGGTCCTTGAAGGTAGCATTTGCCACAGAATGAGATGATTATTGATGAGGGGTCACTATCGGAGGCTGAAAAAAAATGTAAGAAAATGCACATTTTCCATAGAGCTAGGTGTTAACCTGGAAAAGACTTCCAGTGGCAATGATAATATCCTGAGGACTAGCAGAATTCAAGCATGGTTGGAACAGACACACAGGCAACTTAGAGGCAGGGTAAGGGAGGGAGAAAATCACGGACTGAGTAGGATGTATAGCAATGTAGTCAGCAGGTGCAAATGAGCAGATTGGGTAGACCAAGTGCTCCTTATCTGCCAGCATGTTCTGTATTTCTAGGAGAGTTCATAGATTCAAATTTAGAGTCAGGATCCCCTGAGAGGAAAGATATCTCATAAGCGACTAGATCCAACTATCTAAAAAGTATCATAACTTGCAATCAAAGTAAATCCTTCAAGGATCAAGACGTGGCAAGTTTTCCCCTAATGCAGCTCTTTTCTTACTGCTACAGCAAAGGAAGACAAACCTTTTTTTGCACAGGGCCACATTTGTGGCTGTCAGCTGCCTCTAGTGCTGGGGGAGTTCTCCTCAGAGCTCCAGTCAAGAAGCAGAGGGCTCTCTTAGAGCTCCAGGCAGGCTACTGGCCCCAGAAAAAGATCATAAATTATACTCCCAGGTTGCATTTTTTTACCCATTCAAATTTGCATCCATTTTAAGATTCTTGTCCTAGTTCACAAAGTCCTTCATTCTGGTATCCCTTCCTATCTCTCATCTGGGCCCTCATACCTGCCCCCCCCCCCCCCGTCACCGGGCCCTGGAACCCCGTATTGGTACCTGGGCCCCTCACTCATTTTTTATGGCACTCCTCTCCTCCCTTTCCCAGTGAGGTCTCAGCCCGCTGCCGCTGTATCAATCCCCTCTTTCCTTTGCACCCCCGGTAGTGAAGGGAAGGATGCACCACCATCAGAAAAGGCAGGGCGGCCCTCTGTTCCCCTCCTTTTTCTCAGAGCGGCTTTCTCCCCTCTTCCCACCCTGCCAATCGGAGCTCGCTTGCTCTGGCCCTCCACTCCTGGCCACCCAGTTATGGGGCCGGCACGCTTTTGGTGCCGGCCCTCCATTACAGAGAATCCCTTCAACCTACTGCATCACAGATCTGTGACTTTCAGCAATTGTAGTAGAAAATGCCTGACGTTTATGGCGAGGTATTGTTAAGGTCTATGGAGAATGATGATGAAAATAGATTGACTTTTCCTTAAATAAGCGTGTTGCCATGAGACTGAAGCTGAGTTAAGCAGTAAAGAAAGTAATAGGGTCAGCTAATAGGGAGACATTTTTGTTTTGTTCAGTTGATGTTAGCATGCACTATTTCATTTCAGCATCTACTAAACAATGCGTACTAACAAGCTAAAATGAAACAAAACGTCTCTAAAGAGAGACAAATGGGAATAGTACTTATGAACCCTAACATTCTGACATTATTTTACTTTTACAGAGTTCCAACAGTGCCTGTGCCGCTGTACATAAACAGTACCTAGATAAATCAATACAGGTTACTGTAAATGATAACTTCAGGTCATGCCAACAGTAATAAAAAGAGGGTGGGAGAGGAGCAGTTCCCTTTCCCATATAGCTAGTATGAAGTAGTAGCAACCACCTAATGTCCTACTGAAGTCAACAAATTTTTCTTTTTTATTTATTTATGCAATTTTTCCAAGATACAATTAGGAAAGATAAAGGAAAAAAAGTACACAGGGTCTGATACAATAAAAAAAAAAGAGGAACCACAAATCAAATTACCATATTTACAATGGTGGTCATTCAAAACAGCGAATAGCGGGGTTGGATGTCCGACCCACATTCAGCCCTGGAACGTGATTCCGGTTCCAGCGTTCCCCACGCATACAGAGCATTTGTGCGGGGAGAGCTGGATGTGTACAGGAGGGGCAGAGCAGGGGCGGGGCAAGGCACCAGGACATACTGAGGCCATTCAGGACAGGCCTCTGTATATCCCCTGGCAGCAAGGTGGATGCCTGGCTTATTCCACCCCAATGGTGGAATAAGCCCAGGGGGTCCCCACTGCATTGTGCCATACACTCCCTCATACCATGCTGCCGGCCACGCTGTGTCCCTGCATCTGCGATCCAGGCCATGGGGGCCTCCGGTGCCAGCAGGATCACAGTCTGCAGGGGCAGATATGGGCAATGGCATTTTGAGCCATCAGAGTTGCCATGGCACCAGAACGCTATGGCTCTCACACCCCAGCCATGGCATTCTGGTGTCAGGACGGGCAGCTTCCCATACACTGATCTTGTCAGCATACAGGGAGCGCCCAGACATCCAAGTCCCCGATTCTGCCGTCGTGGGTTTGTCTGGGCCCTGTGGCAGCAGAATCGGATCCATCTCCCACATGTCCAGTTTTTTCACAGCCAATGCGGCCGGACGTGTGGGAACCGGAATGTGCCTCAATATGTGCACCTGCATACTTACGGTCCACTAACCAAGAAACATGAAAAGGAGGGATATCAAGCAATTAAATCAGGCAATATATTCCCACAATAAGAAACAAATCTAAAAGATGACAACCAGACATTATTGAGTTCAATACTCCCTTAAATCCCCTGCAGTGAATACAAAAAAGAAAAACCATGCAAATCAGATAACACTCTTATCATCAAGAAAAGCTATAAGCTGCGTGGGATCAAAGAAAGCAAAGGTTTGATGCCTTATAACACACTTGTATGGGAATATTAAATAAAATGACCCTCCTATCGCAAGAAGTCTAGATCTCAAAGTCAGGAAAATTTTCCTCCGAGCCTATGTGGCTCTAGCGACATCAGGGAACATCTAAAACCTCTGCCCACAGAAGGAAACAATTTAGACTTATGAGCATTCAATCCCAACACAGAAACCAAAGTGGCCCGGAAAGAAATATTGTTCATAGAAATCTCCAGGAAGACAGACCCAAGTTGTCTGTTGAAACTAAAGAGTCCATTCCTACCTCCTCTTTGGACTCAACTTCTTCCTGGTATGCAGATAAAACAGTTGACAAAGATGTATCTCATCTGAGTTAGTAATCTTCAAAATGTCCTTCACGTACATTTGTCACAATTCCTTGGCAGACAGCAGCCTGGTCTTAGGGAAGTTCAATAGTTGGATATTCTTGGCCCTATTAACATTCTACACCACCTCCTGTTCATAATGCAAAGATAAACTGTCTTTAATATAACTTCCCATAGCTAACTGGACAGAAGTTAACTGAGCTTCAACAACACCAATCCGCTTATACATTGCATCAAAGCCTTCTTCATATTCTTCCAGCTTGGCCACTACTTGCTGTGAGAAGACCTCAGCATGAGAAATATTCGTTCTCACAGAGGCCTAGATTCTCCATAGAACTCCCCAAATATCTTCTAACCCAACCTTCTTGGGCTAAAGTTCCACTGCACCAGCTCCAACAATGCTAGGCAGAAGTTTGGGGAGAGGGACCACGGATTGCCAGGAAAACTCCCAACGTTGGAGCCACCAAGCATGAACTCCTATCCTGGCTAGAGAGACCAACTGCATCCATCACAGCAGTCACACCTCTCACCTCCTTGCAAAACCCAGGAGAAAGTGTAATTCGGATTCCACACCCACATTCAGCCATGGAGGCCCCTGGGCTGCCGGAAGTTCAACCGGATTGATTCCAGGCTGTGGTGGGGGAGACAGCCCACCAGAGCTCAGGGAAACCCCTAGCTCATCCAGAAAATGCTCCAGCTCTGGTTCCACAGACAACGCAACATAAAGGCGCAGCAGCCATCACATGACAGTCAATAGGACCACTTACGATCACCTGCTGCTGCTGTTATCCTTTCTTGCCTTTCCTTTTCACTTCAGAGCCTTAAGGAAACAAACATGAAGAAACAAGAGCCAAATCGGGAGAGTGTCTTGGTGTGCATCAGGTCAGGTCACTATCTTGGATCTCCCTCTGAAGTCAACAAATTAAACATATTGTCATATTAAACATATTGTCAGCTGTTACCTTAATGGATTGAAACATTTCAGTACATTTTTGAACGTTTTGGTAACTTCGGACTTCAGAATTTCACATTGAGGTGGTCTTTGAGAGATCACTTCATTCATTTCAAAGACGGGAGTCGAGTTTTGAGGAGTACGACGTAAAATAGAAAGTTTATGACCCCTCGATATTATTTTTAAGACGAGCACTAGTGGTTTTTACCAGAGTATAAATAAGTAATTAAAAATTAAGAAAATAAAAGGAAAAAAAAAATTTTTACGTTGGGAGCACCACCGGTGGCTAGCAGAATGCTGTTGGACAATTAAAAGAAGATTAAGACTATAGTACACCTGTTTAAGCTTTTTTCTACAATATTTAAATGGAGTAGATTGCAGGTCTACATAGTTTTAAAGTATTTCCCTGTAGTTCTACTGAACGTCATCATATTATTTGACTAGAACAAATTAAACATAGCATAAGAACTCCCATACTGGGTGAGATCAAAGATCCCTCAAGCCAATCCAGGTCACAAGTACCTGGCATGATCCAAAAAAGTAGCAAAATTCCATACTATTTGCTCTCAGGGATAAGTATTGGCTTTCTCCAGGTCTACATTGATAACAGTTTATAGACTTTTCCTCCAGGAATTTGTGCAAATCTTTATGAAACCCAGCTACACTGACTGTTATTACCACACCATCCAGCAACGAGTTCCAATGGTTAACTATGCATTAAGTGAAAAAATATTTTTTTCTGATTTGTTTTCAATTTACTATTTATTAACTTCATGGCATGTCCCCTAGGCTTTGCACTTTTTTAAAAAGTCAAAAATTGATTCTTGTTTACCTATTCTGCTCTATATTCCTCTCATATTTCCTCTCAGCTGTCTGTTCTCCAAACTGAAGAATTCTAACCTTTCTAGCCTTTCTTCATAAGAAAGTCATTCTATCCTCTTTATAATTTTGGGTGCCCTTGTCTATACCTCTTCTAATTCTGTTATATCTTGTGTAGTGATAATTTGGGTTATTCCCTATGGGGAATTAAAGTGCGCTGTCAAGTAGAGCAAAGTTCAGCATTCACCAAGTATAAAACGCACTGTGTGTTGAAAATGAGGACATGCCAAAAATCCTACACTACCTGAGCAGTGTCGATTGGAGCAGAGAATGGGCGTTTTTTGGGAAGAGCATCCACATGACGAGTAATATGGGATTATTAGTGCATACTCCCTGTTGATGTGGCACTTAGGGGTATGTCTACTAAACTGTCTTAATGTTACCGGCGTTAGTTGCAGTCTTACTGTGATGAATGCCATATAAAGTAGTGGGTGTTCTGGTCTTAAGGTAGCATTTCGGGTAATCGCGTGATAAAGTCCGTTATCACGCGATAGAGGGAGCCGTGGCACGTTAACGCGCATTAGCCATAATTAGGCATGCTGACCTGCAATCACAGCAGCAGGGGTGTAGCACAATGGTTAATACATTGACTGCTGATACAGTGGTCATGAGTTTGATCCCTCAGTGGGCTCAGTTAAAAGACTGTCTGAGGCAATCCCTTTTCCTGCTTGTAACATTCAGACACATCCCAACAATTTGCACTTCCAGCAAAAAAAGCCTCACCCCAGTGCCGCAACCTAATGCACCTTTTAGGGCACACCATAAGGCACACCATAAGGCACATCATAAAGCACCACGTCATCCAAGGCAGGTCATAATGTGCCCCAGTGGATGGCAGGAAAGGTTGGCACCCTCCAAGGCAGCATATAAGGCGCCCCATAAGCTGGCCAAACCTAAGGTGCCGTGAAAGATGCCCCAGGGTTGCCAAGGTGACACAGGAGATGGTGCCCAGGGGCACAAAGGTGCCCCAAAGTCACAAGCATGAAATGTATGGCTCAAACACAGATGTAACCACAACACTGCACAGAGCATCAAGGAAAGGCAATGAACAAGTGATGGAAGGAAGTAGATGACAGAGCTCACGGACCAGCCAAATCTGCGTGCAGCCCATGTGGCAGCAGGTAAAGTGGACAAACATATCGGGGGCAGCTGTACCAATGTACAGGTTGATGGTAATGTACAGTGCAACAATGACAGTGTGTGGCAGAGGATGGGGCTACATGTCCACCAGAGGAGGTAGAGGTGGCAGGATAAGTGCAATGACAGGAAGACAGAGGAGAGCAGTGCCATGCAGAGCAGACACAGGAGAGGCAAGCATGAAGAACCACAATGCAGAAAAGTGTGCCAGTGCAGGACATGGGGTAGCAGCCTGCACATTAGGGCAGGATGCCACACAGCTGGCACAAACACATAGACGTACAGAAGGATGGATGGCAACAGTGATGAGGGTATAATGTGGCGGTAGCACAGATCTGCACAGATATGACTGTTACACGAATGAAACGTAGTTGTGTAGGACAGCCATAAAAAAAGGGGAACAGAGAAGAATTGAACCCATGACTTCTACTACTGAAGTTATTGCATTAACCATTGTGCTACATCACGATGGGAGTTATCATGCCAATGGCTGGCTACAGAAAGAGTGCACGTCACCATTAAACTGTCTGCTGTGGCTACCAAGATAGGATAGAACCAACAGTACCCATAATGCAATTCACATGCAGAACAGCAGTCTACATCTACTCACCAGGTGGGGTATGCACCTCTACAGCATGTCAGCTTGGTGGGGGGAATGACCGTGCGTGTTACTGGCACAGAGTACCCACAGGCCATGCCAATGTGTGTGTTCTGTGCTCACCATGAGGGTGAGGTGGAGTGGCCAGCACCAGGTCCGCAGTACCCGGGTTGGTTGAGGTGGGCTGTGCTGCAGGTCTCCATCAGTGCCAGAGTGTGATAGGTATTTGTTGCAGACACCTTTAGGCGGTGTTTTTGTCTGGCCCTTGTGGACCATGATGCACACAACATGGTGCTTGCTATGGTCACCTGTTTAGGGAGCAGGGGTGTGTCAGGGCTCACATGGCAACAATGTACTTAGCAAACTGCTCTCTCTTGGTCAGGGTGGGGGACATGATCTGCCCCCAACAGACCTGCACTTTCACCCTTTGTAAGGGGGGGGGGGCAGTGGAGGTACATGAGGACAGGCTGTGCGACCAGCAACCCCAGTCCTGGTAGCAAACAGACAGCTGCTGAAGATCTTCACTTGGGACAGAGCCACTGGCAGATAGGTAGTGGGCCCAGTCAGCTCAGCTGCCCCCCACTACGATCTGACATTCACCAGCAGAGGGCAGTCAGTGTGCACCTGCTGCACCCTACAAGGTGCTGCAGCCATACAGATGCTAACTGCAGACAGTCTGCTAGCTAATACATAGTGCATGTTCCTGGAGAAACTGTGTGCACCCAAAACTGGGATGTCAGCACACACACCACACAAGTTTATCAGTGATTGGGCCCCAGGAAAGAGAACCCATAAATACCACTTGAGAAAAATACAATAGAGCACTATGGGGGAACCTAGCTATGCCGTGGTCACTGCTCAGTCAGGGTGAGAGCAACCTCCCAGCATAACATGCTGTGGCCACTCTGTCAGCGCAGGTGGTGGTCGGGCACTACAATGTTCCAGCCATTGCCCTATACCCTGGACAAATGCATCCTGCCCATGCCACCCTGTTTTGGGCTATACCCACAGTACCTTGCTCCTCATTATGCACATTGGCAGGCTAACACTGGAAACAGTGCAAGCAATGTGGGCTCAGTAAGGTGTAGGCAGCCACAACACATTGGATAGACATACACACACTCCCACACCTATGCCAGCATTGTGCAAATATAGAGGTTTGTGGCAGCCCTGGCCGCCACACCAGTCCTGGGCAAAATGCAGGCATTGCTATGGTACTCAATACTGTTAGGGTCACTCCCCGGGGTGGTAAACACTGTCAGAATCAATAACTGAAACACACTCCACAGATATCAGAAAGGTTGCTATGATGAATCTCTATCAACAACTTGTGTTTAACTTAGGATTTGTTAGCTGACATTAATCATAGCAACCTTTTGATATATTTGGAACGTGTTCCCAAGTTTAGGACAGCATTGCTAAGGTATGCAGGTGCCAGTATTGGGAGATGCTGCTCCGCACAGGACCCAACAGCCTGACTCTCCATGAGGCTTTGGATAGTGGAGCCTGTGGGTGTGGGTGTTTATGCCCCTGTTGGCTGCTGCTCTAGGGCAGAGGTTCCCAACTCCAGTCCTGGTGGGCCAAACACTGTTCAGGTTTTCATGCTGTCCCTAATGAATATGCATGATATACATTTGCATACAATGGGGGCGGCGCATACAAATGCAGCACAGGCATATTTATTAGGGACAGCATGAAACCTGAATGGTGTTTGGCCCTCCAGGACTGCAGTTGGGAAACTCTGCTCTAGGGATTGCACATGTTTATGGTGTCTGTGCTCTGTAGGGTAAAATATAGGCATTTCAGGCATGTTTATTTTATCTGCAATAAAGGTTCCATCTTTATTACCATGGTTTATTACTGGGTAAAATATGGGGACAGGATTGGCAGGAGCCACAGCTGGGACTTAAACTTGTGACCTTCTGCTCCTGAACACACTGGCTGTGTGTACTGCACCACACTCTTGCCACAGGGACAGATCATTCCCTGGGGATACCATGACTGTTCATCAGACAGACCCTGTCTGTTGCAGTGCACGGTACCCACCTAAACGGGGCTTGGCCATGGTTTGCTGTGGGCAGATGCCACTGCCCCTTCCACCACCAGCACCCCTCCGCCACCATGCTGCCATGTCATTATGCCAGTGGTGCTGGTGGTGCGCAGTCCCAGGCCATCCAGTGTGCCAATAGGCAGCTGCCTATGGTGTTGGTTCTCGGGTAGGGGTGCCTACATGGACATGCGCGCATCCCCCCCGGCACGCCTGCCAATGTTATGTGCCCTTGGGGGTACTTGCTGGGTAATATCCCCTATGACACTGTGGGACACACACTCGTGCCCATGTTGGACCCTCAACAGTTGCTGTCTTGCTGCTTTACAGTTTCGGCATTCCTATGTGCCATCTAGGCATCTGCCTAGTCTGCACTGTGCCCCTTCTGGACCACAGCATGTGCCACCTGCAGCCCCCTGTATCCCATTTACAGCATCAGTACAGTTGCCCTTTCCTATGTGCACACTCTGCTGTTGCTGTATATGTGCACGCCATAACAAACCTGCCCAATGTAAATGACAGAAACCCTGATCAGCGCTATTTCAATGTGGGATCATTCACTTTGTAGGGGGACAGAGCATAGACCCTTCCAAACATGATATCTTAATTTTTACGCTTTGTCAGTAGTGTTGCTTTATGTTTAGCATTAAGATCACTATTGGCCAGCTTGGTTATTGGGATTTTAATGTGGTTCTGGTCATTTTATATGTTTATTTGCCTTTTTGGTTCCTGCACATGTATCACTACTATCACTTTTCTGGTTTCCCTGCCTAAGCTGCACATTGCTAACTTAAATGGTTTCTCTTTCCTGCAAATGTACCTAATGCGAGTGTTTCACTGATGTTAGTGTTCAGACCTGGATTTCACAGCATTAGTGTGCCTGGAGCCTCTCCCCACCTACTCTCCGTCAATTGACCCCTTCTCTCCATCCTCTGGGAAGCCTTACTCCACCCTTCAGACCTGGATTTCACAGCGTTAGTGTGCCTTAACGCCGCCGCCGCGTTATCGCACGATAAGTGATGTTATCGCACAGTAATGTTACATTAGCGTGCAATAACGTCACTTATCGCGTGATAATACCACCGCTGCGACGTTAAGACAGTTTAGTAAACATACCCCTTAGTGTGGGTGTACTTACTGCCATCTCAATGATTGATCACACCAAAAGTGAAGAGTCCAGGGGTGGCATGATACCCATACTAGTAATATGGGGATATGCTGGGCGTGCCTTCATTTGCTAGTGTCTGTTGAACACCATCCATGCAGCCGTTTCCTGGGCCATTCAAGTGCTGATGGCATGTTTCTTAGTAAATATGCCTTATGTGCATTATTTTGCACTTCTTCAGTCTTTCAGTCTCATAAGGTCCTCCTGCAATTTTTCACAATCCACATTCTGTATATGATTTAACAACTAAATAATTTTGTGTCATCTGCAAATTTGATCACTTTACTAGTTTTTCCCATGCCCAGATCATTTATAAATAAGTTAAAGGCACCTGTCCCAATGCAGATTTCTGTGGTACTCCACTATGCACCTTCCTCTATTGAGGAAATTAGCCATTTAACCCTACTGTCTATTTTCTATTGTTTAACCAAATTCCAGTCCACAACAGGACGTACGTTGCCTCCTGTCCCATGGCTTTTTAATTTCCTCAGGAGTCTCTCATAAGGGTCTTTGCTAAAACTTTCTGAAAATGCAACTACACTTTTATCCAAATGATTATTCATGCCTTCAAAAAGATGTAGTAGATTGGTGAGGCAAGGCTTCCCTTGGCTAAATCCATGCTGACTGTATCCCATTAAACCATGTCTATCTATGTGTTAAGTAGTTTTGTGGCTTATAGTAGTTTATACTGTACCATTTTTCCCAGCACTGACATAGGCTCCTTTATTTATAGTTTTCCATATCTCCCCTAAAACCCCTTTTAAAAATTAGCATTACATTGGGCACCTTGCACCCTTCAGGTACCATAGACAATTTTAGTGATAAGATTACAGCTTGCTAGTAGTAGATGTGTAATTTCATTTTTGAGTTCTTTAAGTACTCTTGGGTGTATACCATCCAGTTGAGATGGTTCATTACTTTTTAGATTATAAGTTTGTCCTATTACAACTTCCAGGTTCACTGTGATTTGTTTCAGTTCCTCTAAATTGTCACCTTTAAATGCTACTTCTGGATGGGTAGCTCCCTTCCATATTCTTCAGTTTAGATCAAAGACAAAAATTCATTTCATCTCTTTGTAATGGCCTTGTCCTCCCTGAGTACCACTTTAACCTCATGATAATCTAATGGCCCAAATGATTTCTTCACAGGCTTCCTGCTTTGAATATACCTGAAATAGTTTTTATTATGAGAATTTCCTCTATGTCAAGCTTATTTTCAAATTCTCTTTTTGCCTTCCTTATTAATATTTTAACTCTAAATTGCCAGCTCTTATATTGTTTCCATTTTCTTCATTTGGATTATTTTCCATTTTTTGAAAGATGTTCTTTTGGCTACAATAACTTCTATTTCCTCACCTTTTAACCATTCTGGCTGCTGTTTGGCTTTATTTCCATCAATTTTAATACACAGAACATATCTGATTTGGGCTTCCAAGATGACTTTTTCAAACATCCAAGCCTGATGTAAACTCTTAACCTTTGCAGCTGCTCTTTTTACCTTTTTTTCCCATTTTCCTCCTTTTATCAGTCACCCTGATGAAAGTTAAATGCTAATCTCTAGGAACAAGCAGGAATGTAGTCTTCACATATGGGTATCATCGGCACCGACGGAGCCCGCGCGGGAACGCTCCCCAGCGTCCAATAGGAAAGCCTTTGGGAGCATCCCACAGCGCATGCATGCTGCCTTCCCGCCTCTGTATCTCTTTCCCTTCAGTTCTTCATTTTCCACGGAGTCGACAGGACGTGGTACCCTGTCACTGCAGAAAATTTACCTTTATTTCTTGTTTTTTGTGGTCGCGTCTGCCTTCATTCAACGCCTACCAGTACCGCCGGTTCTCTTCTTCTTCTTTCCTTATAAAAAACACACACAAAAAACCCATATTTCTTCAGGGATCTTTCCCTGCTTCTGGTGCTAGGCGCCATTTTGGGAACTAGGCCCATTTTTCTTCAAGCATGGAGAAACCAGTTAGTGGTTTCAAAAAATGCTCAAAATGTGGTGGTACCATTTCCGTCACTGACACCCATGATTGGTATCTAAAATGTTTGATTCCTAAACATTGTCCAACAGAGTGTCTCTCCTGCACAAGGATGACCAAAAGGGGCCTGCAGAATAGAGCTGAAAAACTCGGTACCCTTTTTGCTACCGACACGATGTCAGTTGCATCGACATCTTCCAGGCTTTATCTTCCTCCCATGGATCTCAGGCAACAAAATTTAAGTCTTCTAAGACTAGCCAGTCCTCGAAGGGTAAATCTCCTTCAAAGTATTGAGATGCCACTGGCATTTCCCTCGAGGATACTTCACCGGCAAAACAGCCCCGGCAGGAGTCTTCGGGCTCCAAAACATTAACAGGGCTCCAGGATGTTCCAGAGGCCTCCACCACTGCGGAACTACTGGTGCCATGTTCTGGAGTCATAGCCGCTTCCACCGGAACCGGCACCCAGGCATCGGCAGGAGCGATGGATCACAAAATCCTCTCTTTTGAACACAGTCTAGCGGCCCTCTTAGCAGCTTCAGTACCTCTAAGACCGCAACAGACGGTTCAACAGGTATCGGTACCGACATCGGTACCGGTACTGACAGTACCGGCTTCGACAGGATTGCTTTCCCCCATGCCGATCTCCAGTATCGGGGATCAGGAACCGAGACATTTCGGTACCGACTTCAAGCAGTACCGATACCATGCGTTACAGGAGCACCCGGTGCTTGAGTCTTCCGATTCTGATGACTCTGATGATTCTACCGGTACCAGAGCGAATCTATTAGAAGATTCAGTTCCTTCTCAGCGCAGAATGTCTCCTCCAGAGGATATATCCTTCCAGGATTTCATACATGATTTAGCAAAGGGTCTTGCAATCACTGTGATTCCAGAAAAGGAACCTAGGGCAGAAGAATTAAGAATTCCACAATACCCTATGGCTCCCAAGGAAGCAGCTATGCTTCCCATTCACAAAATCTTACATGATCTAATGTTGAGAATGTGGGAAACTCCTTTAACAATATCTTCACATTCCCGACGCCTTGACACTATGTACCGAGTGTCAAGTTGTCCTGGTTTTCAAAAAACTCAGTTACCACACCATTCAATGGTAGTGGAATCGGCCATGCAAAGGACCAAGAGTGCTAAAACACATTCTTCTAATCCTCCAGGCCGTGAATCCAGGACTCTCGATGCCTTTGGCTGTTGATGCTTTCAATCCTCCATGCTAGGATCCAGGATCAGTTCCTATATTCTTTATATGGAAATGTTCCTGGAAGAAGTCACAAAAGACTTAGGGGTATGTTTACTAAACCATCTTAATGTAGCAGCGGTGATGTTATCACGCGATACGTAACATTATTGCGCGATAACATCGGCAGCGGCGTTAAGGCACACTAACGCTGTGAAATCCGGGTCTGGAGGGTGGAGTAAGGCTTCCCAGAGGGCAGAGATAGGGGTCAATGGGCGGAGAGTGTGTGGGGAGAGGCTCCAGGCACACTAATGCTGTGAAATCCAGGTCTGAGCACTAACACCAGTGAAACCCTCGCGTTAGAGGCACATTTGCAGGAGAGAGAAACCATTTCAGTCAGCAATGTACAGCAATGGCAGGGAAACCCAGAAAAGTGATAGTAGTGATACATGTGCAGGAAACAAAAAGGCAAATAAACATATAAAATGACCAGAACCACATTTGAAATCCCCATAATCAAGCTGGCCAATAGTGATATTAATGATAAACATAAAGCAGCACTACTGACAAAGCGTAAAAAGGAAGATATCATGTTTGGAAGGGTCTATGCTCTGTCCCCCTACAAAGTGAATGATCCCACATTGAAATAGCGCTGATCAGGGTTTTTGTCATTTATACTGGGCAGGTTTGTTATGGCGTGCACATGTGAATCAAATGGCAGAGTGGGCACATAGGAAAGGGCAACTATACTGATGCTGTAAATGGGATACAGGGGGCTGCAGGTGGCACATGCTGTGGTCCAGCTGGGGCACAGTGCGGACTAGGCAGATGCCTAGGTGGCACATAGGAATGCCGAAACTGTAAAGCAGCAAACAGCAACTGAGAAGGGTCCAACATGGGCATGAGTGTGTGTCCACAGTGTCCCAGGGGACAGTACCCAGCAAGTACCCCAAAGGGCACATAACATTGGCAAGCAGTGCCTGGGGGAAGCGTGGATGTCTATGCAGGCACCCCATATCACGCACCATAGGCAGCCGCCTACTGGCACACTGGATGGTCTGGGACTGCGCACCACCAGCACTACCGGTATAAGGGCATGTCAGCATGGTGGTGGAGGGGTGCTGGTGGCGGAGGGGGCAGTAGCATCTGCACACAGCAGACCATGGCCAAGCCCCATTTAGGTGGGTGCTGTGCACTGCAACAGACAAGGTCTGTCTGACGAACAGTTATAAGGTGCCTTGGTGGACAGGGCACTTTATAATATGCCCTATGGAGTGCCTTATAGGGCGCCTTATGCGGCACCTTATGTTACGGCACTGTGAGGATGTTTTTGTTGGCAGCACTGATTTAACTTAAAAAAGGAAATGCCTCAGACAGCACTGATTTAAATGAAATATGGGAACTGCCTCAGACAGCAATGATTTAAATTAGAAAAGGGAAATACCTCAGACGGCCTTCTTATGTAACACCACTGCAGGATCAAACCCATGACTTCTGCTTCTACAGTCATTGCAGTACCCAGTGGGCTACATCTTTATAGCTTCTAACACTGCGCTGGCATGAACTTAGGGTTAACGTGTGTTAACGTGCCACGGCGCCCACTATCACGCGATACAGATTCTTGCTACCTTGACGCTGGAACGCCCGCTCCTTATATGGCATTCTTCACATTATCGCTGCAACTAGCGCCGGTAACATTAAGACGGTTTAGTAAACATACCCCTTAGAGCTCATTAGTCCTTGTGTCTCAGAGGAAAAAAGAGCAGACTATCTTATTCTGGTCAAGCATGCCCAGAATTTCTCTAAATTCATGAACCGTGCTACCTTTGATTGCTTTGAATGTATTAGCAGAACCTCTAATACATTCAAAGCAATCAATCAAGCAATCCTGTATCCATAGGAGCACGTCGTATTGCTTGGCTTCAAGCATCAGACTTAGAACAGTGGGTGCAAGAAAAGCTGGGAAACATTCCTTGCACAGGAGAAAATCTCTTTTGCAAGGACTGGCAGGATAAGGCTAATCAGCTTGAATCTGACAATACTACTTTAAACAGTTCAATTCTCAGGGCCTGCCACCGACCTCTTGTGGCAGGAGGTCACATCACTTCTAGCTCAAGGAGCAATCGAAGAAGTACCCATTCCCCAACAGGGGACAGGGTTTTACTCCCCCTACTGTCTTATTCCAAAGAAGACAGGGGGACATAGACCTATATTAGACCTCAGAGAATTAAACAAATATTTGTTCCAAGAAAAGTTTAAAATGATGTCTCTCGGAACACTTTTACCATACCTCCACAGTCGGGACTGGCTATGTTCTCTAGATCTAAGAGATGCCTACATGCATATTCTCATCCACTCAGATCACAGGAAGTTCCTTTGATTCCTGGTCCAGGGAAGACACTTCCGGTACAGAGTTCTTCCCTTCAGACTAGCCTCTGCTCCAAGAGTCTTCACAAAATGCATGGCAGTGGTAGCAGCATTTATGAGGACTCTGTGAATATTCGTCCTCCCTTACTTAGACAATTGGCTCATTCGAGCATCAACAGCTCCAGAGGTCAGTTTCTCTCTCTCGAGCAATGGGAATTCTTCAATACTTGGGGCTGGTCATAAACCTCCCAAAATCTCATCTCATCCCCTCTCAATCTCTAGAATTCATAGGAGCTTGTCTAGACACATGGCAGTCAGGGGCTTTCCTGCCCCAGCCACACTGTCTATGTATAATACAACTGGCATCTCAAGCATCTATGAAAGTATTCCTTACTGCTCGGGAGATGCTTCAACTGCTGGGACACATGGCATCCACTATCCATGTGGTTCCCTATGCTCGCCTCCACATGCGAGCAGCCCAGTGGACCCTTTCCTCTCAGTTGTCACAAGCCTCGGGTCAACTAACAGACAAAATCAGAACTACCACACGTCTGATTTCGTCCTTGCAATGGTGGCAATCCCTGGAAAACCTCCTTGTAGGCTCTCCTTTCCAGCAGCCTCTATGCCAAACCACTCTGATGACAGATGCGTCCAAGATGGGTCGTGGGGCCCACTTGCACGATCTCTCCATTCAGGGTCTTTGGACCTCACAGGAGGTTTCCCTTCACATAAACCTCCTAGAGCTGAGAGCCATTTTCAATGCTATTCAAGTCTTTCAGGGCCATCTCAGCAACAAAACAGTTCTGGTCCAAACCGGCAATCAGGTAGCTATGTTCTATGTGAACAAGCAAGGCGGAACAGGCTCTCTGTCGCTATGCAATGAAGCTTTGCCACTATGGGCCCTCGCCAGAGAGTTACAAATTTACCTGTTTGCGGTATACCTTCCAGGTATTCAAAACTTGTGGGCAGACAAACTCAGTCGAATACTGCTTCCACACGAGTGGTCCCTCCATTCATACCAGCTTGCTCGAGTGTTTCGAATCTGGGGAACACCAGATATAGACCTCTTTGCAAGTCCACAAAATGCCATACTTTCCCGATTCTGTTCCAGAATTCTGGCTCAAAACTGTCAGGCAAGAGATGCTTTCCTACTCCACTGGGGACAGAACTTCCTCTATGCCTTCCCACCCATTCCCCTCATTCCCAAGACTTTATTCAAACTTCAGTGAGACAGAGGTCATATGATACTCATAGCTCCATGTTGGCCATGGCAAATGTGGTATCCTCTTTTTCTGTGTCTCTCTCAAACCACTCTTCTGGAGTTGGGGAATGTTCCAGATCTCCTGTCACAGGAGGACATATCTTTACTGCATCCCAATCCCCAGTCCCTACATCTCAGGGCCTGGTTACTGAAAGCCTAGAATTCCAGGATGTTAACCTTTCTCAACAAGTAAAGGATATCCTCCTGGCTTCCAGAAAACCTTCCACAAGACGTTCCTATGCTTTCAAGTGGAAAAGGTTCTCTATCTGGTGTTCACAAAAGGGACTTAACCCCCTTTTAGTACCTGTAGAGTTGCTACTAGAGTATCTTCTACAATTATCAACTTCTGGTCTGAAGACCAATTCAGTTAGGGTCCATCTTAGTGCTATTGCTGCTTTTCATAAACCTTTTGATGGACAACCTATTTCCTCTCATCCACTTATATCAAGATTTATGAGAGGTCTACTTTTAACAAAACCTCCCATTAAACCACCACCAGTGGCATGGAATCTAAATCTTGTTCTTGGTCAGCTTATGAAACTGCCTTTTGAACCTTTAGCCACTTCAGACCTAAAGTTTCTTTCATGGAAAATTATTTTCCTAATTGCCATCACTTCTGCAAGACACATTAGTGTCTTGCAGAAGTGATGGCATGACACTAGAGGCATGGCATGGCATGGCATGACACTAGATGGCATGACACTAGAGGAAGGAGTAGCCTAGTGGTTGGGGCAAGGTACTTCAGGCCGGAAGGTCAGGGGTTCAAATCCCACTAGAGGACAGCAACCTTGGGCCGGAAGGACTGGAGTTTCTAGTCCCACAGATGCTCCTTTTGGTCTTGGGCAAGCCACTTAACCCTCCATAGCCCATGTTCCCTGTAAGTATTAGTGTATGTGTCTCATATCCCTGCGTGTTAAATGTATCCCCCAATTGTGTTGTGACTGCTTTGATTGAAGGATAAGGCGGTATACAAAAACTGTCTAAATAAATAAATAAAATAAACTACAGGCGTTAGTAGCTGACCCTCCTTATACAAGGTTTCACCATGATAAAGTAGTCCTCAGAACTATTCCTCACTTTCTGCCAAAGGTGGTATCGCCTTTTCATTTAAACCAGTCGCTTTATCTTCCTATATTCTTTCCTAGGCCTCATGCTTCCAGTGCGGAAAGGAATCTTCACACATTGGATTGTAAAAGAGCCTTGGCTTTTTATCTCCAAAGAACTAAGCCACATAGAATATCTTCTCAGCTTTTTGTGGCTTTTGACTCTAGTCATTTGGGACTTTCAGTTTCTAAAAGAACTCTGTCAAATTGGATTGCAGATTGCATATCCTATACATATCAGAGTAAGGGACTTTCTCTCAAAGGCTATGCCACGGCTCACAATGTGAGAGCAATGGCAGCCTCAACGGCTAACCTTCGTTCTGTCTCTATTGATGACATCTGCAAAGCAGCCACTTGGACTTCGGTACATACCTTCACAGCCCACTATTGCTTAGACAAGGACTCCCGTCGGGATGCCTCATTTGGCCAGGCTGTTCTACAATATCTCTCCAATACTTAATACAACTCCTACCCACTATCCACAGTTTGGATGCCTAAGGTCCATGGGAGGAAGCATGACCCATCTCACCTGGGTTTGCAGCTAGCTCTGGTCACCCCTTGGCATCTTTCAGCTGGGGAGTCCCCATATGTGAAGACTACATTCCTGCTTGTTCCTGGAGATAGTGTAGTTACTCACCTGTAACAGGTGATCTCCGGGAACAGCAGGAATTTAGTCTTCACAACCCACCCATCTCCCCTAGGAGTTGTCTCTATCTCTCTCTCTACTTCTCTCCTTTGGTCTCAGCTATAAACTCAACTGAAGGGAGAAAGGTACAGAGGTGGGAAGGCAGCACACACACGCTGTGGGATGTTCCCAAAGGCTGTCCTATTGGACGCTGGGAGCGTTCCTGCATGGGCTCTGTCGGTACCGATGATACCCATATGTGAAGACTAAGTTCCTGCTGTTCCTGGAGATCACCTGATACAGGTGAGTAACTTCACTATATTGCAGATTTCTTTAGTGTCCTCGCTCCACTTTTTAAGTCAGATTTGATCTTGTTATGATCACTGTTGCCAAGTGATCCCCAACACTGTTACTTCTTGCATCAAATCCTGCATTTTACTAAGGACTAGATCTAAAATAACTCCTCCTCCTGTCAGTAATGAACAAGCTGCTCCATGAAGCAGTGGTTTATTTCATCTAGGAACTTTTGCTCCTAGCATTTTCTGATATGACAGTTATCCAGTCAATATTGGGGTAATTGAAATCATCCTTTATTATTGTTTTGACAAATCCGTTAGTTCCACTAATTTCTATTAACATTTTATCATCTGTCTATTCATTCTGGCAAGGCAGATGGTCTTAATACCCTCACCACTACTTTTTTCAATTCATGCATGGAATTACTATTCATAAAGATTCCATGGTACATTCTGTTTCCTGCAGAACTTTTATTCTGTTTGACTTAATGTTCTCTTTAACATATAGTGCCACCCTGTCATTGTGATATAATTTGTACCTTGGTATCACAGTGTCCTATTGGTTATCCTCTTTTACCAGGTTCCAGAAATGACTATTGTATTCACCTCATCATTCAGTGCTAACTTTTCCATCTTATTTTTCGGCCCTTAGCATTTCAATACAGACATTTCAAAGTATATTTTTTGCTTATATCTATAACCTGTTTAGCAGTTGGCAGGGATAATTTGCAGTCTTTCAAGTCTGCCTGCTTTTCTCCTAAAGGCATCTATGCTGCTTTGGCCCTTATTACAATCTCTCTGTCAGGAAGTCCTAACATGCATGTTTTGATAGTATCCTTCAAAGAAAATGTACTCCGAACCATGTGCTTCTGAGTGACTGCTTTCCCTATTTTCTATTTAAACTTACTGCTAGTAGCCTTGTTCCACCCTGATTAAGGTGGAGCCCATCTTTTTAGAAAAGGCCCCTCCCCTTCCCCAGAATATTGTCTACTTCCTAACAAAGCTAAATCCCTCCTTCCTGCACCATCATCTCATCTATGCATTGAGACTCCGAAGCTCTGCCTGCCTCTTGGGTTCTGCATGTGGAACAGATAGCAGTTCTGAGAATGCTATCCTGGAGGTGCTGGATTTCAACTTTCTATCTAAAAGCCTAAATTTGGTGTCTAGTACCTCTCTTCCACACTTTCTTATGTCATTGGTACCCACACGTACCAAGATAAAAAGTTCCTCTTAAACACTATCTAAATTATTATCTAGGTGATGTGTGAGATCCATCCTAACACCAGGCAGACAAATGACCAGATCCTTATGCCCACCAGTCAACCTCAATCTACTTGCCTAATGATTGAATCGCAAGCTAAAATGGCTGTATTAACCTTTCCCTCTTGGGCATCAGATCTTGGAGACACATCTTCAGAGTGAGTGGATATTGCATCCTCTGGATGGCAAGTCCAAGTTACAGGATTGCTTCCTGCTACACCAAGGTGATGTTTTCCTTACAGGTGACCTCTTTCTTCAAGGCAGTACAGAGGCTGCCAGACTGGAGGTGGGTCTTCTCTATTAAGTCCTTGTAGATCTCTTCTATATACATCTCTGTCTGCCTCAGCTCCTCCAAGACTGCTGCTCTAGCCTCCAGAGATTGGACTCATTCTTTGAGAACCAGAAGCACTGTAACGAATGCCTTTCATCAACTGGGAGATAATCGTACATGTGACATTTAGTGCAAAGGACTGGATAGCCCCCATCTTGCTCTTGGACTGCTGCCTATATCTTATTATTGGTAAGTTATTTAGTTATTAAAAGTTGCTAAGGGAGTAGAGATACCTAAACTAACATAAAGACCCTTAATATTATTTGATATATTTTATGCTACTATTTTTTGTATTTGTTTCTCAATGAACTGCAAATAATTTGTTGCTAAGGGATAATCACTTGCTGATGAAAATACCCTGTGGTTACAAACTTTCCTCTTTTCCTCTTAATTGGGATAAGTGACTACAAATTGATATAGCTTCTGAAATAAGATATCCTTTTTTATATAAAAATATAGCTACAAAATAATAATGCAGTATAAAGAAGATGCCATATTTCGTTCTTCTTAGCATAACTGTGCAAATTATTTATATGATTATGGAGATCTTTTGAATGGCATTTGGGTACAATAATGAAATTCTACTGGGAGGCTGACCTTCCCTAAGTGAGGCAAGAGAAACATGAATGTTCATTTGTATCTGTTCTCTACTTTGGATCTTTCCCCATATTCATGGCCCCATCTCTTCCTTCTAGAACCCATCTTTCACAGTGACAGTCATTGGTAAGGTCCACAGGCACTAGTTCCCTTCAGAACTTAGCACCCCAGAATCTCACCCAGAAGCTTTGTTGCTGTGCTGCTTCTGGGATTCCCAGCTCCATGGGAATTGTGAAAATTGCCCCTACGGCATCACCTGCCCTGCCAGCCCAATAAGTGGAAGCCAGGTTGGGTGGGAAGCATACTCAGGTCTTCTGCATAGCAATGCTCTGCCATCAGTATATCTTTAAAATATAAACCCCTAGGACATATGTCTTCCTTGTGAATCTGAAATTACATCATTAGTAATAGACCATCTGCTTCCTTACATAATTCATTCCTAAGTAAAACAGACAGTTATCTTCAGAAGGGACACTCTAAGGTTAATGATGTCCAAATGGGAAAGCCAAAAGTTAATCAAACAAAACAGGTCAATGTTACTGAAATCTTGACAGTTTGACAGACATACTGTACAGTGACAAACGTATTTTATTTCTTTTAGAACCCGGCGATTGCTTTTTCACATTGTGCCTCTATTCTGATCTGAGTCTTCTCGTCCTTCCCCTGATTTCTGATCCTACTTGACTTGTCTTTTATTCATATGATTTGGCAACATGCTTCCCAATGGTCTAGACGTCCCTATTACAGGGACGATATTCAAAAGCAATTGTATGTTTGCCGCTGATGCTGAACGTATAAGCATTGTTTTTTTTTTTCATTCACCAGCTTTATACATATCATTCTGAACGCATAAAAATACATTGTTGATAGGACGTGGAGATCGAAATTGATGCACTTATTTCTGATGGCATTTAAGAAACAGCTCTGCTAAAGGTGGAGCCATTTCTAAAATATATAGAAGGAAGGCACAGGGATTTATATTCACATGTACTAGGAGGAGCCACTTGAAAACTATATACATGGAAACATCGACTGAAGAAACCCAGCAACTTACATGTGTTAGTGCTGGCATTTCACAATGTGCATGTGTGTATCTGAGCCATTTTGCAAACCTAGACATGTAGATGCTACTAATTAACTACAGAGGACTCTGTCTTTGCCTTATCTTTATTTGGAGAAGTGTAATGAGGTATATAGAATGTTACCTGTCCTTCTTCAAAGGGATTATCAACAGTCCCCTTTAAGAGAGTCTGCAACCAAGGGTTCAGGGCTGGGAGGGTGTGGCTCAGAGGGAGAGGTTAAGAACCTAGCAGGCTGCAGGAGGGAGAGAGACCTGTGGGGCCAGAGGTTCTTTCAAAGCAAGCCATGCAAAGGAGTTCTGAGGTAGGAAATTTAACTGAGGCTGGAGGAAATGCCAGGAGAACTAGCTTGCATTGGTTTAACAAGCTGGGATAAAAGTAAAGCCGCTTTTGTTTTCCCTGAATTGCTGTCTTTCTGGGTTTTGCTTTGTGGAGGTTTAACAAGCTGCTTTTGCTTTCCCTGAACTGCTGTGCTGGTTTTGTTTTGTGGAGGTTTATCAAGCTGGGACAGAATAAAAACTGCTTTTGTTTTCCCTGAACTGCTGGCTGGCCTATGTTGTAAAGAAAACCCCTTCTCACCACATGCCATACTACCACAAGGAGGACATAAACACTGGGGATTAAGGGGGTTATCCACATCTGGAATTACACTTGCACTCTGACACATATAAAAGTGATCCTTTTAGTCATCCATTTAAAGAAGGAAAAATGGAAGAGGGATATCACCCTTAATCCCTTCTTTTAAATGGATGGCTAAAAGGAGCACTTTTTAAACACCTATATCTGTCAGGGTGCAAGTGTAAATCCAGATGTGGATAATTTTGGGCTTTCGCGTGCATTCCCTCTATGACATAGGCAATACACATGTAGATTTTTGTCCCTCCCAGGCCCCGTCCCCTTGCAGTTTCGATGTGAAATCCACGTGTAAAGTTAGCCTTTTCTAAAATGGATGCAATTTGTGTAAATCACGAATAAGGCTTCTAAAATAACCCTCATAATCTATTAGTAGGTGCTGATAGTTCATCATTACACATCTAGCTTATACATTTCACTGTGCTCTGAAAAGTATGTATAACTTGGGCAGCAGGCAAAACATATAATCTAACAGTAGCAGCTAATATCTAGCACTTATACATATTGGGGGGGAGGGGGGATTTTCAGTGGATGTAGCCCCGGCATTGAATATCTGCTGCAAAGTTAAAGCGGCTGCTTGTCACTGCTTAAACTTTGCTGCGGATATTGAATACCGGGGCCACATCCAGGCCCCAGCATTGAATACTTGGTTTGCCCAGATTGTCATTTTACAATCTGGTCAGTGGCGATATTCAGCCTCTGGCCAGATTGCAAAAGCGGCTAAAGTTAGTTCAGTTGAATGGCTGTCCTAACTTTAGCCAGTTAGGGTTAACTGGGTAGCGACTGAATATTGCCGCTGCTTAGTTAACCCATGGTGCCATCCCCGCGCTGCCCTGATACACCCCGACCCAGACTGGGGATTATCCCAGTGAATGGTATTTGCATGTTTGTAGGTCTGCAAACCATGTAAATACGATTAAATATCTCCTCATCGATTATGCATAGAGAATGTCTACGTATACTGTTTTTGGATTATGATGCCCCTCACTCTCCTGTTTACTACTTATGTGTATCTTACCATACATACTCTAGTCCCCAGTTTTGTGATGTTGTTCGTCTTGATTAGCTTGTAAGCTGTGACAAGCAGGGACTGTCGCTTACATCTATATGTACAGCACTGTGTATGCTTTGTAGTGCTATACAAATGATTAGTAGTAGTAGCAGTCACGGAATATAGGTCTACCGTACTCTGAAATGTCTGGATTAGATATTTCAGATTACTTCCTGGATGTCCTACTGAATATTGGCACCTTTATGTTTAGGCAGAGTGTGTGTGAGCGCAAACGAGCATGTTGGAGTTTATGGCATCAACCCATCACCTTTAGTTTAGTACACAATGGGTAGATGCAGACACCCAGGCAACGGAATCCCGCCCCTGAACAATGGCTGCCTTCTACTTGCTGATTGTTCTTGAGAGGGTTGATAGAGAAGTAACAAAGCTCTTTTCTCATTGTCTACACAGGACTCTCATTTTACACAAGAGTACTTGAGAACTGTGAGGATGAAGCCAAGTTTGATGAGGTAAGGCAAAACCACCTCTGAAAGTCCTGATAGAATGATGTGCTGTAAGTGAAGAGGACGATAGTGAACCTGATTCTCGCAAGGATTCTCCCAGAAGTTGCTCTGAGATTTTGATGTCCCTAATACAGTGCAGGGAAATGCATAGTAACATAGCAACAAGGAAAGGCGGTATATCAAAATTTATAATAGAAAAAAAAACCATATTGTATTGTATGTATTCGCCATTCTGTTGATAATTTATGCTCTGTTTCCTCACAGAGCTTTTTAACAGGCCATCTTCCACACCACTTTGTGCTAAAGCTTGACATATCTCTGCATTTTACTGAATACTGACCTTTATGGACAAACCTGGTTCGAGAGATGAGTGCCCTTTGGTAATAAAATATGACATCATTGAACTCTTCTTCCAGCATATCTTTTGTAGAGGAATGAAAGTAAATTAGTTCAACTGGAAAAGCTGGGAGTGTACTACTTTAGACGGAAGTAAGCGGCTGCATTACTATGGCATCAGGGAGTCCTGGTAAAACAGTACTATTCAGATTCACTCGAGCTATGGCTATTAGCAGAAAACGATGGGTATGAAAAGAGTACAGTGCTATTTTCCTGCTGGGAATTCAGCTTTCTTCTCTGTATCCATTTTGAATGTGACTGAAACAGAGTGGCATCATCAAGTATGAGTAATGAGTGGCTATGGTAGAAGGGAACCTAATTAGGCAGCCTCATACTGACCTGCTTTAGTGAGAAGGAACATGGTCTGGTAGCATGATGGTGATTGCTCATGTGAATAGAAGCCCCGGTGATGCTATGTGCTGTGGTAATCCTGCCATTGTTCTGTAGAGCTGCATGTGAAACTGTTGCGTCTTTGTCATTGTGCTCCTAATCTTGATAACCCAGGGTTTCCCAAACCTGGCCCGGCAACCCCACAGCTAATCAAGTTTTCAGGATGTTTACAGTGAATGTACATGAATCAGTCTCCTGTGAATTTGGAAGAAGTGGGGACATACCATGGTCCTTAGTAAATTGGACTACTGCAATTTTCTTTTACTGGGGAAGTCTCAGAAATGTTTAAAGAGATTGCAGTTAGTCCAAAATACAGCATCACAACTGATTCTTAGGAGGAAGAAGAGGGATCATGGTACTCCCTGCTTTTGAGACAGCTTCATTGGCTCCCTCTGGTTTTTCAACTAAAATGTAAGATTATGGGCCCAATATTCGAAAGGCACTTACACAGTTTACAGACCTATAAACCATATAAATGCAGCTGAATGGAATATTCAATGGCACTAACACGGTTACTACCGCTGAATATCCCCGATTATCTCCCCTATATGCCCCGATGCTAACCGCTTAGCATTGGGGCATGTCATTGATGTTCCAGGCGGGGCGGAGATGGCAACAGTCGCTAATCAGATAGCGGCGATATTACATTGCTACCTGGTTAGCGACCTGCAGGTAAAACTAAGCAAAGCAAAAGCTGACCTAGTTTTACCCTTGGGAGCTAACTGGGCAGTGGTCAATATCGCCACTACTTGATTAGCTTCTGCAGCTCCGAGGTATGTGTGGCAATCCCAGATATTCAATGCCAATGCCACATATGACCCCGGCATTGAATATCAGGGGTTAGAGGTCACCTATGCACCATAGTGGCGCATAGCCGGCTCAGTTGAATATCAGACTCTATGGGGTATGTTTACTAAAACAGGGCTAACGTCGCAGCAGTGACGTTATCGCGTGATAAGTGATGTTATTGCGTGATAATGTTAAATTACTGTGCGATAACATTACTTATCTCGCGATAACGTCTCTGGCAGCATTAAGGCACAGAGGGTGGAGTAAGCCTCTCCAGAGGGTGGAGAGAAGGGGTCAATGGGTGGAGAGTGGGAGGGGAGAGGCTCCAGGCACACTAATGCTGTGAAATCAGGGTCTGAAAATTAACGCCAGTGAAAACCTCGTGTTAGAGGCACATTTGCAGGAGATAGAAACCAATTCAGTCAGCAATGTACATCAAAGGCAGGGAGACCAAGAAAAGTGATAGTAGTGATACATGTGCAGCAACAGCATAGTGCCCAAGTACGAAAGGGGACTACGGTGAGGC
Organism: Ichthyophis bannanicus; assembly: GCA_033557465.1. Lineage (NCBI taxonomy): Eukaryota > Metazoa > Chordata > Amphibia > Gymnophiona > Ichthyophiidae > Ichthyophis > Ichthyophis bannanicus. The sequence goes on along the minus strand of CM066033.1, from coordinate 934,623,919 downwards.
TGCAAATGGGGTACAGGGGGCTGCAGGCGGGACATGAAGTGGGGCAGCTGGGGCACAGGGTGGACTAGGCAGATGCCTAGGTGGCACATAGGAATGTAGAAACGGAAAACCAGCAAGACGGCAACTGACCAAGGGCAAATATTTCCACGAGTGTGTGTCCCACAGTGTCCCAGGGGACAGTACCCAGCAAGTACCCCAAAGGGCACATAACATTGGCAGGCGGTGCCGGGGGAAGGGAAGCATGGATGTCTATGCAGGCACCCCTACTCCATATCACGCACCATAGGCAGCCGCCTACCAGCACACTGGATGGCCTGGGACTGTGTACCACCAGCACCACCAGCACAAGGGCATGTCAGCATGGTGGCGGAGGGGTGCTGGTGGTGGAAGGGGCAGTGGCATCTGCCCACAGCAGACCAAGGCCAAGCCCTGTTTAGGTGGGTGCCATGCACTGCAACAGGCAAGGTCTGTCTGACGAACAGTCATGGTATCCCCAGGGAATGATCTGTTTCTGTGACAACAATTTGGTGCAGTACACACAGCCAGTATATTCAGGGGCAGAGGTTCACAGGTTCAAGTCCCAGCTGTGGCTCCTGCAGACCATGTCCCTATATTTTAAACAGTGGTAATAAAGACGGAACCTTTATTATAGATAAAATAAACATACCATAAAATCTATATTTTACCCTACAGAGCACATACACCATAAACATGTGCAATCCCTAGAGCAGAGTTTCCCAATTGCAGTCCTGGAGGGCCAAACACCATTCAGGTTTCATGTTGTCCCTAATAAATAGGCCTGTGATGCATTTGTATGCACCACCCCCATTGTATCAGATGTATCCATATATATTCATTAGGGACAGCATGAAAACCTAAAGTGTGTTTGGCCCACCAGGACCGGAGTTGGGATCCTCTGCCCTAGAGCAGTGGCCAACACAGGGCACAAACACCCACATCCACAGGCTCCACTATCCAACGGCTTATGGAGAGTCAGGCTGTTGGGCCCTGCGCGGAGCAGCATCTACCAATACTAGCACCTGCATACCTTAGGAATGCCGTCTTAAACTTGGAAACACGTTCTACATATACCAAAAGGTTGCTATGATTAATGTCAGATAGCACATCCTAAGTTAAACACAATTTGTTGACAGAGCTTCATCATAGCAACCTTTCTGATATCTGTGGAGTGGGTTTCAGTTTTTTTTCTGACAGTGTTACCATGCTGGGGAGTGACCCTAACAGTATTGAGTACCATAGCAATGCCTGCACTGTGCCCAGGACTGGTGTGGCGGCCAGGGCTGCCAACCACCTCTATATTTGCACAATGCTGAAATAGGTGTGGGAGTGTGTGTATGTCTATCCAGTGTTTTGCGGCTGCCTACACCTTACTGAGCCCACAATGCTTGCACTGTTTCCACTGTTAGCCTGCCAAGGTGCATAGAGGAGCAAGGTACTGTGGGTATGGCCCAGACTGGGCGGCCTGGGCAGGATGCATCTGCACAGGGCATAGGGCAATGGCTGGGACATTGTAGTGCCTGACCACCACCTTCACGGACAGGGTGGCCACATCATGTCATGCTGGGGGGGGGGGTCACTCTCACCCTGATTGAACAGTGACCATTGCATGGCTAGGTTCCCCCATAGTGCTATACAGTATGTCTCTCAAGTGATATTTATAAGTTCCCTTTTCTGTGGCCCAATCACTGATCTACCTGTTTGGTGTGTGTGCTCACATCCCATTTTTGGGTGCACACAGTTCCTCCAGGAACATGCACTATGTACTAGCTAGCAGACTGCAGTTAGCATGTGTATGGCTGGAACACCTTGCAGGGTGGAGACCGACTGTGCCCTCTGCTGGTGAATGTCAGAGAGTGGTGGGGGGCAGCTGAGCTTTTCCAGGCCTACTGCCTGTCTGTGAGTGCCCTTATGTGATGCATACAGATCTGCATTGACTGCCCTGTAGGGGTGCCTATTCCACAGCAGGACTGGGGTTGATGGTCCCCTCTACTGCCACCATTGCAGAGATGTAGAATGTGGATATGTTGGTGATCCTGTTCCCCAACCTGACCCACAGAGGGTGGGTTGGGTGGTGCTACATAATCCGCTTTTGGGTCCAAACACCACCCTTCTCTTATAACATGTGACCATGGCAACCACACAAGATATGCACTATTCTGGGTGCATCATAGTCCACAAGGGTTAGACGTGACTGGGAAATACAGATGGACACAGGTGTATCCTAGTTGTGTCTGCAAGGACTACCTAACACACACTGGCACTGATGGGGACCTGCAGCATAGCCTATCTCAACCAAGCCAGGTGAGGCGGACCTGGTTCTGGGCACCCCACCTCACCCTCAGGGTGAGCACATGAATCGCACAATGTCACGGTCTGGAGCTACTCTGTGCCAGTAACACACATGGTCAGTTCCCCCTACCAGGCCAGGGTGCTATAGAGGCATATACCCCATCTTGTGAGCAGATGTAGGCTGCTGATCTGCATGTGCAGTTCATCATGGGTACGGGTGGGTTTACCCTATTTTGGTAACCACAGCAGACAGTTTGTGTGGTGACCTGCAGACTTTCTGTAGCCAGCCAGTAGTGTGTTAGACACTATAGGGATGTAGCCCACTGGTTACTTCAGTGACTGCTGAGGTAGAGGTCATGGGTTTGATCCCACAGTGGTGTTATTTAATAAGGCTGTTTGAGGCTTTTCCTTTTAAGTTAAATCAGTGCTGCCAGCAAAAACACCCTCACAGTGCCGTAGCCTAAGGTGCCTCATAAGGCGCCCTATAGGGCACATTATAAGGTGCCTTGGCAGACAGGGCACTTTATAATGTGCCCTATGGAGTGCCTTATAGGCCGCCTTATGGAGCACCTTAGGTTACGGCACTGTGAGGGTGTTTTTGCTGGACGCACTGATTTAAATTAAAAGGAAATGCCTCAGACAGCCTTCTTACATAACACCACTGCAGGATCAAACCCATGACCTCTGCCTCTGCAGTCATTGCAGTAACCAGTGGGCTACATCTTTATAGCTTCTAATACTGCGCTGGCATGAACTTAGGGTTAACGTGTGTTAACGTGCCACGGCGCCCACTATCGCACGATACAGATTCTTACTACCTTGCTGCCGGAACGCCCACTACCTATATATGGCATTCTTCACATTAACGCTGCAACTAGCGCCGGTAACATTAAGACGGTTTAGTAAACATACCCCTATATGTTTTGTCTACAAGGCTGTGTTTAGAGGGTTGCCTCATTATTTATGTACCACATAAAGCAGTCAAAAAAAAAATGATTGTTTATACAATCATTTGGATCATTATGTTTCAGTCAGGTGGCTGTGATCTTTTATATCAAGGCTTGTTTTATAACCTATTGCTATGAAGGGATCCACTATGTCTGTTCAAAATGGCATGGGACAGACATAGTGAATCCCTTTATAGCAACAGGATAAAATCAAAATAAGCATAACTATCTCTTATATCTGAACAAACAGGGGTGACCTACACAGAGTGGTGGGTACACCCTTAAACAAAGGCATGGGGAGGGGTGACCTGCACGGAATGGCATGTGCACCTGCTCTTGCCGCCTTGCTGGGCAGACTAGATGGACCATACTGGTCTTAATCTGCTGTCATATACTATGTTACTATGTTTTGTTTACTGACATCCACTGATATGAATTTAACAGCAATGAGAATTAGGTCCTTTAGTTACATGGATCCATATCTCTGGTGCTCATTGCCAGAGTTTTTGAGGGAAGAACTGAGTTATATATGCTTCAGGAAGCAATTGAAAGTTCTGTTTATTTCACAGTATTTTGGAGTAGATTAATAGATAGGCGAGGTGATATGAATTAGTTGTATAATTTTATTCTTCTGTTTTATGATGGCTATTTCATTTTTATTATTGTGAACTGCTTAGTGGGTGACATGATGGGCAGTATATTAAGTTAATAAATGAAATGAATACATTTGTATGCACTGGGTCTGTAATGTATGCAAATATATCTCATGCATATTCACTGCGGTTATTGTGAAAACTTGAAAGGTTTGGGATAGTCACAACAAATGTGCATGTGATCAATTTGCATGCCCTGCCTCCACTGTATGAAAATCTATCTCATGCATATTCGTTGTGGAAATCCTGACTGGCTGAATGTGTCCCAAGGCCTGGGTCGGGAACCACAGGTATTTATTTATTTATTTGCTTTTCTATATCACAAATCCAAAAGTTGCTCCTTGCGATGTGCAAAAACATCTTAACAAAGCAATGCAGAAAAAAACCACACACTGAATACAAATACACAAAATGCCAAAACAAACAACCCTTATCATGACCCACCCTCCCGAAACTGGCCAAATCTTACTCTACACAAAACTCCCCTGACAGAGTGTTCCAAAACTGTGAGTCCCTGATATCATCTTCTCCAGGTGATGAACCAGTTTCATCTCTTTAACCCCAGGAATGGACATCTAATAGCCCTCCAGAAACTACAAGCTGCAGGCCAGAACATAATTATAAACCCTCACTCAAAGATGCTCAGGAGCGTGACCTAACTGGGTCTTAAAAATTAATATAAGAGCCTTGTAGAAAACCCAGAACTGAAGCAGACACTAATGAAGGTGCATCAGTGCAGAAGTGCTATTATCATATTTGCCGGGCCTTTCATCAACTATGCCATAGGGTTCTGAATTAACTGTAACTGCTGGATATCCCTCTGGCCCATCCCAGCAGGACCAGATTACAGTAATCCATTTGTGGCAGGATAAGCGCAAGAGTTACTGCCACCAGATCTCCGTGGGTCAATTAAGACCTCAAATGATGAATCATCCACAAAGTACAAAAGAAACCATGGACCATCTGGGAAATATGAGATCTCAAACATAGCTAGGGATCCATCCAGACCCATACGTTCTATCCCATTTCCTGAAATGTCACCATTAGTGTCCCATTTCAGTGAAAAGGAGCTGGCACGAGTTTTGTAAAACTGAACCGTAACAGCTCAGTTTTCTCTGGGTTCAGTTCAAACCCTTGTCAGAAAAACAGCCCTGAATCAGTGACAATCTGCTTCCAACTATCTCATCTATCACCCCCTCACCCTCTAGAAACTGGCATCTTCTGAGTACAACAGCACACCTCTATCAGCACAGGGGAGCCACATGCAAATTCAGCGGTTATGGGGAAAACACAGAGCCTTGTTCAATTATATTCTAACAAATATTTAAATGTGTCTATTTTACGATTGCGTATATAATTTCTTATGATAATTCAGTTTATTATTCCTACTCTTTTGTTTCCTGTTGTATTAAGGTGGTCATAATAATGTGGGTAATTTTAACTTGTTTGGATTTCTCTCCCCCCAAATTCTCCACAAAGCCACAAGCCTCTGGCTTTTTTTTGGGCTGTCATGCTTGGAGGCCGATTTCTAACTTGTGCATGTCTGGGCCAACCAGATGTCCAGAAATGAACAGGACTAATTTGCACCCGATTCTGCAACTATGGGAACTATGCGTTCCTGCAGTTGCAGAATCCGGGCAAATGGATGGGCTGGTGTGCACAGCATTCAGAGCAGGGAGATGTACAGCAGGCTGCCCATCCCCACTGCTCAATGCTTTTGGCCGGTGTGCCTGTGTCGTGATGTCCCATTGCCATGTTACCAGCACATCCAACTGGAGTGCCCAACTCCCAACAGCACAGAATACCCCTTTCTCTCTGTCCGACCCTCGGCAGTGGCAACCAGGGCCTGGATCGGGCAGCAGGACATCTCCCATGGCAGCGCAATGTCATGGGGGGGGAGGGGGGCTGCAGGGCCCAATATCCCTTGCGCCTGCCTTAAATCCCCTTTCAGGGTGGAATAAGACAGGCATCCTGTGCAGCTCCAAGGGACATACAGAAGTCTAACTGGAATGGCCTCTGTACATCCGGGTGTATGGCCATGCTGCCATCCCACCCTCACTCCGCTCCAGCGCTGCCCCCTCCCACTCCCGTCCAGTGCTCCCCACACAATGGCTCTGTATGTGCGGGGAGCAGCTGACACAGAATACGGTCCCGACAAAAAGCACAGGTTGTACGTACAACCCTGCTATTCGGTGAGCAGAATCTACCCCATAGTGTATATTGGCTACTTTTTGTTAATAAAGATGTTTGAACATAAATGTATTCCATTAATAAAGGAATTTTATTTTCCACCTCTAAATTGTTTTTGTATGGCCTACATAAGGAATGAATATTCAAAGCAAAACCATTCATCGATAGAACCACCCTGAAAATGGAGTCAGCCTGTCCTAATTTTGAAGGAAACTTAAAATAAGATCCACACTATATGGATTAATCTTCTGGATTTGCTGATGATATCAAGTCTAAAGCTCAGCTTGATCTGAAGCTCATTATACTGCAGTTATAATCATATTCTCCTCATACTAAAGCAGGAGGTGCCCCTGCAGGGCACAGAAAATGAAGGAAAACACAATGAAGGAAAACAAAATGCATGTAATTTTTCTAGAAGAATATTCAGGGCTCAGCCCAGAGGGTTTATTTAATGAATTTTATTCATTGCAGAATTTATTAATGCAAATCAGCACACATTGGATATGGTGATAGATTGTGCTGGTGTATTTTAGGAGCAATAATTCAGAGATGAGAAAAATGAATGAATGAATGAATGAAAACTATAGGGTCAATTCTGCACACTGAATAGAGGGTTTGGACGTCCGGTTTGAATGTCCAATCTACCTCCCTCTGCATAGTGCAACTGATGATATGTGGTATCACAGGGAAGAAGTGACAAACTACAGGCCAGTAAGCCTTACCTTGGTGGTGGGAAAAGTAATGGAGGCGCTCCTGAAAGAGTGAATAGTGGACTTTCTCAAAACCAACAAGTTGCATGATTCAAGACAACATGGTTTTACCAAAGGATGAGCTTGCCAAACAAATCTGATTGAGTTCTTTGACTGGGTGACCAGAGAATTAGATCAAGGGCATGCAATGGATGTGATCCACCTAGATTTCAGCAAAACCTTTGATACTGTTCTTTATGGGAGGCTTATCAATAAACTCAACAGTTTGAGGATGGGTCCCAAGGTGGTGAACTGGATTAGAAATTGGTTGACTGACAGACAACTGAAGGTGAAGGTAAACGGTACTCACGCGGATGAAAGGAAGGTGATTAGTGGTGTGCCAGAGGGTTCGGTCCTGTTCAATGTATTTGTGAGTGATATTGCTGAAGGACTGAATGGAAAAGTCTGTCTTTTTGCAGATGACACAAAAATTTGCAACAGAGTGGACTCCCCTGAGAGAGTGGAGAACATGAGGAAAGATCTACAAAAGCTGGAAGAATGGTCTAATGATTGGCAGTTAAGATTTAATGTGAAGATATGCAGTGTTATGCACTTAGGAAGCAGAAATACAAGGGAATTGTACACAATAGGGTGGGAGAGGTTGATGTGCATAGACCAGGAGAAGAACCTCAGAGTGATTATTTCTCAAGGTGGCAAAAGTGCGACAAAGAGGTGGCAAAAGCCAGAAGAATGCTGGGTTGTACACAAAAAGGAATTACCAGCAGAAAGGAAGAGGTACTAATGCCACTGTACAAGTCACTGGTGAGGCCTCACTTGGAATATTGTGTTCAGTTTTGAAAACCATATCTCGCAAAGGATTTTAAAAAACTGGAAATGTTTCAGAGGGAGGTGACCAAATGATTTGGTGCCTTTGTCAGAAGACTTATGAGAAAAGACTTGAAGACCTAAATATGTACACTCTGGAGGAGAGGAGGGACAGGGGAGATATGATTCAGACCTTTAAATACTTAAAGAGTATTAATGAACTAAGAAACCTCTTCCAAAGGCAGGTAAGCTGTAAAACTAGAGGCATAACATGAAGCTACAAGGGGGTAAATTGAAAGGCAATGTCAGGAAATACTTTTTCACTGAAAGAGTGGTGAATGTTTGGAATGCCCTCCCAAAAGAACTGATGGGGGCAAATACAGTGACAGAATTCAAAATGGCACGGGACAGACACAGTGGATCTCTTTATAGCAACAGGATAAAATCAAAGTAAACATAATTACCTCTTATGGTTTCAAGCACAAGCACTGGCATTTGGTTGCATTTGGTTTCAAGCACAAGCACTGGCAAGTCAAATGCAAGGCATTGATAAGGCAGGGAAAGGGAGAATTTGAGAAGAAGCTTGCTGTGGAAGCAAAAACGTGAAATAAAGACTTTTTCAAGTACATTCGTAGCAAAAAACCTGTGAGAGAGTCAGTTGGTCCATTAGATGATAGAGGGGTTAAAGGGGCACTAAGAGGCGACAAGGCGATAGCGGAGAGACTGAAGGAATTCTTTGCTTCGGTCTTTACTGAGGAAGATGTAGGGATGTTACCCATGACTGAAGTGGTATTTAAAGGTGCAGAAGAATTGAAGGAAACATCAATACATCGGGCAGATGTATTACAACCATTAGATAAACTGAAGACTGGATGGTATACATCCAAGGGTGTTGAAAGAACTGAAATATGAGATTGCAGACCTGCTATTAGTAATCTGTGAACTATCATTGAAATCATCTCTAATACCTGATGATTGGAGGATCGCCAGTGTAACACCAATTTTTAAAAAGGGTTCCAGGGGTGATCCAGGAAACTACAGACCGGTGAGCCTGACGTCAGTACCGGGAAAAATGGTAGAAACCATCATAAAGAATAAAATTGCTCAGCATGTAGATAGTCATGGCCTAATGGGAGACAGCCAACATGGCTTTAGACAAGGAAGATCTTGCCTTACTAATCTGTTATGTTTTTTTGAAGGTGTGAATAAACAGGTAGACAAAGGTGAGTCGGTTGATATAGTGTATTTGGACTTTCAGAAAGCCTTTCATAAGGTCCCTCATCAGAGACTTTTGACAAAACTAAAGAGTCATGGGATAGGAGGCAGTGTACTATTGTGGATCAGGAACTGGTTAAAAGATAGAAAGCAGAGGGTAGGGCTAAATGGCCAATTTTCCCAATGGAGAAAGGTGAATAGTGGTGTACCCCAGGGATCTGTGCTGGGTCCGCTGCTTTTTGACATATTCATAAATGACCTGGAAAGTGGAATAACGAGTGAGGTTATCAAATTTTCAGATGATACAAAACTATTTAAAGTTGTTAAAACCCAAGAGGATTGTGGAAAATTGCAAGAGGATTTTGATAAATTGGAAGACTGGGCATCAAAATGGCAGATGAAATTTAATGTGGACAAGTACAAAGTTATGCACCTAGGGAAGAACAACCCCAACTATGGTTACACGATGCAAGGTTCCACATTAGGAACCACCAGCCAGGAAAAAGATTTAGGCGTCATTGTGGATAATATGTTAAAACCCTCGGCCCAGTGTGCAGCGGCAGCCAAGAGAGCAAATAGAATGCTAGGTATCATAAGGAAAGGAATGGAAAATAAAACATGCCTCTATATCATTCCATGGTGAGACCACACCTTGAATATTGTGTGCAGTTCTGGTCACCGTATCTTAAAATGGATATAGAGTTATTAGAAAAGGTTCAGAGAAGAGCCACCAAAATGGTAAAGGGGATGGAAGGATACTCCTATGAAGAAAGGCTAAAAAGGTTAGGGCTCTTTAACATGGAAAAGAGACGGCTGAGGGGAGATATGATAGAAGTCTATAAATTAATGAACAAAGTGGAATGTGTAAACATAGATCGATTGTTTACGTTATCAGAATATAGAAAGACTAAGGGACATGCAATGAAGCTACAGGGTAAACTATTTAAGTCTAATAAAAGAAAATATTTTTTCACTCAACGTGTAATCAAACTCTGGAATTTGTTACTGGAGGATGTAGTAAAGGCTGTTAGTGTAGCTGGGTTTAAAAAAGGTTTGGACAAGTTCCTGGAGGAAAGGTCCATAAACCATTATTAAGTAGGGACCCAGGATATCAATGCTTGATCCAGTACAAGCATTGTGGAACCTGTGTCTTTTGGGGAAACTGCTAGGTACACATGACCTAGATTGGCCACTGTTGGAAACAGGATACTGGGCTTGATGGACCTTGGTCTGACCTAGTATGGCATATCTTATGTTCTTATGTTTGCAGCTTGTGGTGCTGTGATGGCTTGTGTGCATCAGTGATGCTGAGAGCTAAACTATCGGTAGTTTAACTACTGGCAGGGTCTCCCAAGATGGACAGGTCTCAGCTGAGGTGCCAGACTAAGACAAACCACCCATCTGGCAGCAACTGAATGGGATAGTGTTGACGGCGGAGGATCACATTTCTGTGACAACGGCAACAACACCAAACTTAAACTGCGCGGAAGAAAGGCCTGGCAATCTACTTCTGTATCTTGCCATGAAAACCCAATGGGTAGTTACAACAAAACAAATTGTGCTATAGTGCTGAAAGATGAGATCCCCAGGTCGGAAGGCACTCAACTAGCTACTGGGGAAGAGCTGAAGTCTTTTCAGAGTAAAGCCAACGTTTATGATGTGGTTGGATCAAAGCCCTCGAGACGTCTGACTGCTGATGTAGCTGCACATGAAATGAGAGTCAGAAGCTGTAAATATGTCTTACACATTGGAACATGGAACATACGAAGCATGAACCAAGGGAAGTTGGAGGTGGTCAAGGATGAAATGGAACGTGTACAACTTGATCTGTTGGGTGTCAGCGAACTGAAATGGACTGGCATCAGGCACTTTGCATCTGATGATCACATGGTCTACTATGCTGGAAATGAAAGACAAAGAAGAAATGGTGTTGCATTTATAATAAAGAAGAAACTTGCATGAACTGTAATGAAATACAATGCAGTCAGCGAATACTTAATCTCTATTCGTCTATGAGGAATGCCTATCAACACAACTATAATTCAAGTATATGCCCCAACAACAGCTGCAGAAGAGAATGAAATTGAAGAGTTCTATGAACAAGTACAAGCTGAAATTGACAGAACATGCAAACAGGATATCCTGATAGTCATGGGTGACTGGAACGCAAAAGTTGGCAACAAAGAAGAAGACAAAGTAGTTGGAAAATATGGACTTGGCAACAGAAATGAAGCTGGAGAAAGACTAATAGAATTCTGCAAGACCAACGATCTATTCATCTCAAACACCTTCTTCCAGCAACACAAGTGGCGACTGTACACATGGACTTCACCCAATGGATTGTATAAAAATCAAATTGACTACATCTGTGGAAATCAACGATGGAAAAGCTCTATAACATCAACAAAGACAAAACGTGGGGGAGGAGCCTTCTCAAGATGGCCGCTGAGAGTTTCTTCTGAATTCATGCTGAAAAGAAAGGGGAAGTTGAGGGCTCTTCCCTCAGAGCCCCAACACTCATCTACAGGTCCGATGGACCATTTTGTGACCTTGACCCCGGACCAGAAAGCGGAGGTTCGAGCCGGCTTGGCGGTATGCGGTGGAGAGGCCGCATCTCCACCGTCGGAAATAGTTACATCTCTCTCCCCCGTGCAGAGAACGCCGCCGGTACATCCTGCTACTGCCGGCCCTACCTTGGAAGCTGCGACGCTTGTTCCTCCTATGCTGGGGGACGAGCTTGTCGTTGGAGGGCAGCTCCTTGATGTGGCGGCCGAGCTGACCCCTGTGGAAGACGGGGAGGCGTCGGGCGTCTCTTCTCTGGCGGAATTCCCAGATCTGTCATCTTCTGGGGAACGGAGCTCTCCGGTTGTTTCTTCTTTGCTGCCTGTTCCAGCCTTTAGCCTCTCTAGACCGAAGATCTTCACACTTGAATCCATTTGGAATGCTATTGCTGCTTTGTCTGGCGCAGTTCAATCTCAATCTGCAGCTTTTGCCGCGAGTATTCAGGATAATGCTTCACGTATTCAGGAGAACGCTGGTAAGATCGTGACTGTCATATCCACGTGTGACTCTCTGGTAACGTCGGTAGCTGACCATGGGACTCAGTTGAACTCTCTTTCTGACCAGTTTTCCGCTTTGGTTAAGGACAATGGGATTCTTCGTTATAAAGTTGAAATTTTGGAAAATGCTGCTAGAGCCGCTAATTTGCGGGTCTTAAATTTTCCTCAATCTCAGGGTGTTACTACGACTGATATGTTTAAGAAATATCTCCATGAAGTTCTCAAAGTCCCAGTTGATCTGTTTCCACCATTGAATAAGGTTTATTATCTCCCTCGGGGGAAAAAAGATGCTGTGGTTTCTTCTGATGTATCAAATATTGATTTTGATATTCTCAACGTTTCTAATTTGTTAGAGGATATGGGAGGTGGGGGCTGTGTACCTGCTACTTTGATTGTTTAATGTGCCTTAAGTTCTGATAAGAACTGGCTTCTTAAAATGTTTTTTAAGAAGAGGCTAGAGTCCTTTTTTGGTCTGACTATTTCTATGTTTCCTGATTTAACCCGGGAAACTCAGAAACGGTGCAAACAGTTTTTACTATTAAAGTCTGGAGTGTTGCAACTAGGAGGGTCCTTTTTCCTCCGATATCCATGTAGATGCCTTGTCATATATAAATCCAATCATTACTTTTTCACTAATCCATTAGATCTTGCTACTTTTATAAATGCTCGGGTTTCTACTGATGTCACTCTGAGATAGTTCTATCTCTGCCTAATTAGAGTTGTCTGGGGTACCTCGCGGCCACATGAGTTCTTTTGGTAATTGTTCTTGTTAGCTTGTAGACCATTTTCTTTTGTTTGGTCTTATTTCCTTTCCTCCCCCCACCCTTTTGCTAATGTTGGCCTGTATGGGTGTTACAGGATCATGTTTCTTTGTTTTGTATCTTGTTTAAATTGTACGTTCCTATGTACTGATCTCATTTTCCTCGCAAGATTGTGTTGTTTTTCTTGCTTGTTTATTTGAAATTCATAAATAAATAAATAAATTAAAAAACAAAGACAAAACGTGGAGCTGACTGTGGTACAGATCATCAACTACTAGTTTGCAAACTCAAGCTAAAGTTGAAAAAGAGCAAAACCACTCATGAATGCAGCAAAATATGACCTTGAGAATATACCACTGTAATTTAAAGATTGCCTGCAAAATCGATTTGCTGCTTTAGATACAAATGACAGAGCTCCAGAAGAGTTATGGAATGACATCAAGAAGGTTGTGTTGGAAGAAAGCGAGAAGTCTCTACAAAAGGTGAAAAAGAAAAAACGGCCAAAATGGATGACAGAAGAAACTCTGAAAATTGCCCAGAAATGCAGAGAAGCTAAAGCCAGAGAAGCAGAAACTATTAGAGGAAGGAAAAGATCGGCTTTCCTAAAGCTACGAGAGTTAAAGAAAATTTTCCAGCCTCGAATTGGAATGTTGCAAGATGCTCAAGGTTCTATGTTGAATGATGCTGAGAAGATCAAGAAAAGATGGAAGGAATATACAGTTTTTATATGATAAATATCAAGTAGACCAACAGCAGTTTCAACCTGTACCTTATGATCGGGAACCATTGGTGATGAAAGAAGAAGTTGAAGCAGCATTGAAAGCCTTATCAAAGAACAACAAAAGCTAAAAATATGGCCCTCTATATATTAAAGATAGCGCTGATTGTAAAATACTATGTGCTCAAACACCATGAGAAAAAATATTAACAACAAAATCAATTATTTAAATTGTTTAAATTGAACCTATGGTCTCAGTTTGGAGATAGCAATATGGGGTAACTTGGATGAGTATTATGAGCATTGTGGAACAGGATATTGGTCTTGATGGACCTTGGTCTGACCCAGTATGGCATTTCTTATGCTCTTATGTTCTAATTTAGTTGTTTCAAATGAACATGTATTTAGTAGTGGGGGCAGAAAGGGAACTGACATGGGGCAGGAAGAGAGCTGACACAGAGAGGAGGTGGGGCTGGAAGGGAGCTGATGGGGGCAGTTGAGGGTCTGGAAGGTAGCTGACACGAGGAAGGAAGGTAGGGGCTGGAAGGTAAATGACAAGGGGGGAAGGTGGGAGCTGGAAGGGACATGACATGGGGGAAGTAGGGGGCTAGAAGGGAGCTGACATAGGGGGGAGGAGGTGGTTAGAAGGGAGCTGATACCTAAGGATGGTACTGGAGGGGGATTGGAAGAGTGATGACACAAGGGAAAGGAAGAGGGGGATGGAAGGGAGCTGACACCTGGGGTGGGACTGAAGGGAGCTGACACTTTGGGATGGGGCTGGTAGGTGGCTGGGTAATGGGGAGGAGGCTAGAAGGGAGGGGCTCTGGGACTGGAAGGTAGGGGGCACTGGGATTGGAAGGGAGCTAACACATGGGGATGGCACTGGAAGGAGGATGGACAGAGGGTTGGTAGAGCGACTGGAAAGGAGCTGACACATGGGGGGTGCCATTGGGAGTGGAAGTGAGCTGATATCTACAATGGTATTTGGACTAGAAGAGGCTGAACAGTGAGTAAGGAGGGGGACTGGAGGGGAATGCAAGGGGGTTGACATTGGAAGGTACTGGGAGGGAAGGACTGGAAAGGGAGCTGATACTGGGGAGGGTTACTGGGAATGGAAATAGGCTTATGGAAGGAAGTGAACAAGAGAAGAGAAAGAAATGGCAGATGGGCTATAGTCCATAAAAAGAGAGCTAAGAGAAGACAGGAAAGCAGAAGCCTCAGATCAGGACCAGCATGATCAGAGGATGTGGACCAATGGATGATAGAGGGGTAATAGCAGCACTAAGAGGGGACAAGGCCATAACGGAGAGACTGAATGAATTCTTCAGTTTGGTCTTTACTGAAGAAGCTGTAGGAAAGTTACCTATGCCTGAAATAGTATTTAAAGCTGATGCAGAGAAGAATTGAAAGAAATATTGATAAACCGGGAAGATGTATTACAACTATTTGATAAATTGAAGAGTAGCATATCACCTGGATGGTATACATCCCAGGGTGCTGAAAGAACTGAAATATGAGATTGCAGACCTACTATTACTAATCTGTGAACTATCATTAAAATCATCAGTAATACCTAAAGATTGGAGAATAGCCAATTTAACACCAATTTTTAAAAAGGGTTCCAGGGTTGACCTGGGAAACTACAGACCGGTGATGTCAGTACCGTGAAAAATGGTAAAAAACATTATTAAGAACAAAGTTTATGAACATGTAGATGGTCATGGTTTAATGGGAGACAGCCAACATGGCTTTAGTTATATTTTTTTGAAGGTGTAAATAAACAGGAAAACAATGGTGGGTCGGTCAATATAGTGTATCTAGATTTTCAGAAAACCTTTGACAAGGTCCCTCATGAGAGACTCTTAGCGAAATTAAAAAGTCATGGGATAGAAGGCAGTGTAGTATTGTGGATCAGGAACTGGTTAAAAATTAGAAAGCAGAGGGTAAGGCTAAATGGCCAATTTTCCCAATGGAGAAAGGTGAATAGTTGAGTATCCAGAGATCTGTGCTTCGCCCGCTGCTTTTTAACATATTCATAAATGACCTGGAAATGGGAATAACGAGTGAGTTAATCAAATTTGCAGATGACACAAAATTATTCAAAGTTGTTAGGACCCAAGAGGATTGTGAAAAATTGCAAGAGGACCTTAATAAATTGGAACACTGGATGTTCAAATGGCAGATGAAATTTAATGAGGACAAGTGCAAAGTTATGCACCTAGGAAAGAACAGCCCAAACTATGGTTACATGATTAGGAACCACCAACCAGGAAAAAGATTTAGGCGTCATTGTGAATAATACTTTGAAATCCTCTGCCCTGTATGCAGTGGCAGCCAAGAAAGCAAATAGAATGCTAGGAATATTAAGGAAAGGAATGGAGAATAAAACAAAAGCTATTATAATACCTCTATATCGTTCCATGATGTGACCGCACCTTGAATATTGTGTGTAATTCTGGTTGCCATATCTTAAAAAGGATATAGCGGAATTAGAAACGGTATAGAGAAGAGAGACCAAAATGGTAAAGGTGATGGAAGGATACGCCTATGAGAAGAGGCTAAAAAGGTTAGGGCTCTTCAACCTGGAAAAGAGACGGCTGAGGGGAAATATAATAGAGGCCTATAAATCAATGAATGGAGTTGAACAGGTAAACGTAGATTGATTGTTTATATCATCAAAATGTAGAAATACTAGGGGGCATGCAATGAAGCTACAGTGCAACCCATATAAGATTAATAAGAGAAAATATTTTTTCACTCAACGCGTAATCAAACTCTAGAATTCGTTACTGGAGGATGTAGTAAAAGCTGTCAGAGTAGCTGCATTTAAAAAATGTTTGGACAAGTTCCTGGAGGAAAGGTCGATAAACCATTATTACAGGAAATCCACTGATTGTCCCAATACAAGCATTGTGGAACCTGGGGAAACTGCCAGGTAGTTATGACACATCTCTTTTGCTCCATCTTCAACCTCCCTGTTCCTGCTGCTCCTAGCTAAGGTTCTTTCCCCCTCTTTCTCCCCTTAGTCCCTTTTCCTTCTGCTCCTCTCTTTCCTATTTCCTCTTTCCTGTTGACTATGATGTTCTTTTCCTTGTCTGGCAGTTATTTTAGTCTATTGTGATCCACTTTGGTGTCTTTTTGTAAAGTGGTATACCAAGTATTAAATAAAGATAAAGATAAAGGTGACTTAGATTGGCCACTGTTGGAAACAGGATACTGGGCTTGATGGACCTTGGTCTGACCCAGTATGGAATATCTTATGTTCTTAGAGAATAAAATGGTCAGCTAAGAAAGAAAAAATAATTTTATTTTCAATTTAGTGATTGGACTTTGTGCTATCTTAGGGGTATGTTTACTAAACTACGGTAACGTTACAGACCGCGCGGTAGGTAACGTTAACGCGTGGTAGGTAATGTTAATGCACAGTAATGTAACATTAATGCGCGGTAACGTTACAACCCGCACGGAAGCATTCCTCGGCACGGTAGACACCGCAAAGGGAGGAGAGAGGGCGGACATCTGGGGTCAATGGGTGGGAGTGGGCGTGGAGAGGCTCCCTGCACACTAACGCGCTGAACTGAAGGGCTGAATCCTACCGCGAATGAAAACCTGCCGTTAGATGCACATTTGCAGGAGAGATTAACCATTTCAGTGTCAGCAATGTAGGGCATAGGGAGCCCGAGAAAGGTGATAGTAGTGTTCCATCTGCAGCAACAGCATAGTGGCAATGTACGAAGGGCCACTATGGTGATGCTGCCAATGGGGCATAGGGGGACTGCAGGCGGGACATGCAGTGGGGGAAACTGGGGCACGGGGTGGACTAGGCGGTTGCCTAGGTGGCACATAGGAATGCGGAAAATGGACACCAGCAAGACAGCAACAGTCCAGGATCAAACATGCCCATGAGTCTGTGTCCCACAGTGTCCCATCCATGGGACATTACCCAGCAGGAACCCCAAGGGGCACATAACATTGGCAGGCAGTGCCGGGGGAAGCGTGGACAGCTATGTAGGCACCCCTACCCCAGAACCCACACCTTAGGAAGCCTCCTACCTGCCCCCTGGATGGCCTAGGACTGCACACCACTGGCACTGACAGCATATGGTGATGGCGGCATGGCGGGGTGGGGTATTTGTGGTGGAGGGAGTAGTGGCATCCACCTGCAGTGGACCTAGCCCATGCCCTGTACCAGTACGTGGTGTGCAGCGCAACAGAAGAGGTCTGGCTGGGGAACGTAAGTGTAGCTTCTCACCACCACCAAAATATTGTCTATTAGACAACTTTATGGTGGTGGTGGTGAGAGTCAAAGAGGAATGTGACACATTCTATCTGCCCTTTTGATGTCTATGACATCTGTACCTTGCCCACTCACAATCTTAACTGACAGAGGTGTAAGGCAGGGGTCTCCAAATCCAGCCCTGGAGGGCCACAAACCAGTCAGGTTGGCAGGATATCTATAATGCATATATATCTCATGCAGATTCATTAGGGATATCCTGAAAACCTGCAGGGTTGTGGACCTCTAGAACTGGATTTGATTAGCTCTGTTTTAGGCAGTGGTTATGGGGTTCGATTCCTCGTTGTTCCTTCCTGTCCATGTCTGATGTTTTGCATGCCTGTGACAGTCATATCTTTGCAGATCCATGCTGCCAGCCCATAATACCCTCACCACAGTTGCCATCACTCCCTATACGGCGTTATAAGGAACCTTATTAGGCACAATACAAGGCACGTTACAAGGCACGTGCCTTGTACTGTGCCTACTAAGGTTCCTTGTAACGTGCCTTATAACGTGCGTTAGCCTAAGGCGCCTTGTAACGCATGTTAACTGACACAGCTTGCCATAATGATGCACTGCTCATTCCCTTATATGGGAATCCAGGGAACCTAACACGGGGAACGTTACCGCAGTTTAGTAAACATACCCCTTAGTATTTTACACAGTATGGGGAACTGCATCTCTTATTTATTTGATGTTTTATTTTATTTAGCATGCGGTGTCTGGCTTCTTGGAGTTTCAGTTTAATTTTTGTCTACATATTTTTATTTTTACTTTAGGTTGTAGTCACTTATTCTGTAGGTGAGGGTCTGTGTTCTGAGTGTGTGACTGAAGCCAGGTGTTCTGTTAACATGGAGTTTACACATATGGATCTATACTGTACTGTAGTAATTTGACTTGTTCGGCTTTTCAAAAATGTGTATGGATGTTCTAGGGCCCGTTGCAGTATTTATAGTGCTGCTTTTTTCTGGGTAGGCCCCTTATATTTGTTTTGGAAGTTTATATTGGTATGGTATGGTAGATTTGGCCTTGTAGATCTTAGTTGGCTTTTGTAGGGTTTTATATTAGTTCCCAATATGCCTGGTACTGGAGAATGTTTGTTAGTGAGATGACTAGAATCAGATTTTTTTTAATATATTGAGTTCTATATATTGGATGAATGTCCTACTTCTGCTCTGTACCCATTGTCGAGGGAGAGGTTTCTGTGGATGCAGAATATATATTCAAAAAGAAAAAGTGAGAACGATAAAACAGTTTTTAACAAAATAAAATTAGTTATAATTTGATCTTATAACCTATGATGTGGTTCTCACTTTTTCTTTTAGTTCTTTGGTGTGCGAGCATCTTGCATTTCCTTTGTTTTTTACGGAATATATTTTTATATTAACACCATACTGGTCCAGTGCACAGTTTTAGGAGTTATGCTGGGATTGCCAAGCCCTTCTTGGTGTTTATGTTTGAGTAGAAGCTGTTGTGTTGGGGTCACAAAGCCCCTCTTGTTTTTCAGAGGGTGGGAATTGCTGTGTAGGGGCCACTGAGCCTCTCTTTGTTTTTCAGAGGGTGGGAAGTACTGTGTTGGGGTACCAAGTCACACTTTTTTTTTTGTGGAAGTGGGAGATGCTGCATGGGTGCTGTTGAGCCCCTCTTGTTTGGCATATTTAGCAGCATGTTTCCTAGGCTCTGCACTGGTAACATATGAACATAAGTAATGCCATTCTGGGTCAGATTAAGGTCCATCAAGCCCAGTATCCTGTTTCCAACAGTGGCTAATCCAGGTCACAAGTACCTGGAAGATTCCCAAAAAGGCACACAGGTTCCACAATGCTTGTCCCAGGGCAAGCAGAGGATTTCCTAGGTCCTCTTTAATAATAGTTTATAGACCTTTCCACCAGGAACTTGTTCAAACCTTTTTTAAACCCAGCTACACTAACAGCTTTTCCTGCATCCTCTAGTAACTAATTCCAGAGTTTGATTATGCAGGGCCTTAGGCTAACTGCAGGAAGGCAATTACATCTTCTTGCAGTTACCGCATTTCAGCATGACAAAGCAGCTGACTGTGCAACTATGGCCACTCATTGAGGTGGCATTAGTTGCACTCAAGCTACTTATGTTGAACCCCCGCCCTATACTTAACTTCCCCACCCCTCTATGTAACGCCGCTATGACCCGGTGAAAAGCGGGATATAAATACAGCTAAATAAATAAATAAATAAACCATTATGTTAGTTTCTGCTGAGAATGCAGATGCCTGTGTGTGAGAGTTCTTTCTCTCGCCTCACTCTGCAGTAAAGTATAATTTTGGGAAAGAAATCCTGTAAACCTAACAGCAATGGGTAAAAGCATGTTTTTTTACTACATATGCCTGTTTTTAGTTGTACTGATGTATTCCCTACTTGGTGAAGATCTATCTCTGTTCTGCATATGTGTGATTGAGGCTACATGTTCTGTTAGCATGGAGTTTCTATGTCGGGAGCTGTAGTAATCTGGCTTGTTCAGTTTTCTGAATAGGAATATGGATGTTCTAGGGCCCACTGCAATATTTATGGTGCTGCCCCTTCCTGGGTATGCTCCATGTTGTGTGAGTTTTGGAAGTTAGTGCTGTTATGGAATAGTAGATTTGATCTATGGGTCCTGTACTCTGGGTTCTTAGTTAGGTCAACTATAGGGTGTTGGTTGGAGGGGGTGGTACTGGAATATGTATTGTTTTTGAGATTTGCAGTTTTATATTCTTTATGCTGTCAGACTGAAGTTTAGAATATTTTATCAGTTCAGATTCAAGGAAATTTCAAATTTTAAGGGAACATCTCAGTTTAATTTTAGTAGCCTGATAGCTTCACTGCTGCTGAGTTCTGGACTTTTCCAGTTCCAGCACAATCCAATCCAGCATTTGAATTCATGGCTACCAGTATTAGTTTCTCATTTTATATCTTCCCCCTTCATCAATAATCTGGATCTAGCAAAATAAATCTGATGTGCAGATACTTATAATGGATTGATTGGGGGGGCGGGGGGTTGTGTTAAGTGGCTTTTCATTCATCAAATTTAATGTTTTATTATTATGTTTGTTTTATTGTAGCATCTGTTTTACTAAATTGCATGTGTATGTTTAGAAGCCACCTAGGACTTTAGATGGGTGGCATATACTTTGTAAAAGAGTTTACTAAATTTATGCAAATGATGCTGCAATGAGTCTCTGCACATGACCCTGCAACACCCTCATGCTGTCCCTGGGGAAAGTAGACAGGAGGGTGCACTGGGAGATAGAGGAAAGCAGAAACCTCAGATTTGGACCTACATGATCAGAGAATAAAATGGTCAGACAACAAAGTTAGAAGAGAATTTTATTTTCAATTTAATGATCAGACTTGGTACTATCTTTATATTTTATACAGTACAAAGAAATGCAGCTCTTTCTGTTACTCTGGCAGAATTTGACTTCTTGGGGGCTGCAGTTTAATTTTTATCTACATATGTTTATTTTTAGGTAATGGACACTTATTTTGTACTTGGTGAGGGTCTGTGTTTTGAGTGTATGATGAAGACAAGGTGTTCTGTTAACATAGGGTTTGTAAGTAGGGATCTGTACTGTAGTAATCTGAATTGTTCACCTTTTCAAATAGGTGTTTGGATGTTCCAGAGCCCACTGCAGTATTTACAGTGATGTTTTTTTTGGGTAGGCTCTTTATGTGAGTTTTGGAAGTTGGTGCTGATATGGTATGGTATGGTATGGTAGATTTGCTCTATAGATACTCAGTGACCAATGTTCCCTCTAATTTTCTGTAGGCTGTGTGCGCATAAAATATCAGCTGTGTGCAGCTTTTGAAGGAAGGTTAAATTTTTGTGCGCCACATAATGACACTCGGAGTTATATACTTTAAAATTTGACTACACGTCAGAATACATTATGTACACCACATTGATTTTAATCAAATTAAATGAAAATAGACGATTACTAAATGAAGCGGGAAATTTCTAGTAAATACAATCATAACTTTTAAATTTTAAGACATCTGTGTTGTTTTCTATCAGAATCAGAGCCGTAATTTTTGTGCGCTCTGTTGTAAAGTATGTGCGCTCGCTCGGCGAGGTGTGTGCGCGCGCACACGCGCACAGCTTAGAGAGAACAGTGTCAGTGACTTTGTTGTAGGGTTTTGTATTAGTTCACTATATGCCTGTTACTGGAGAATGTCTGTTGTTGTTGTTAGTGAGATGAGAGGAACTGGAGAACATTCTGGGGAAAGAAGGGGCTCTTCCGAAGGGATGGATTTCACCTTAACCGGGATGGAACCAGGCTCCTGGCATTAACCTTTAAAAAGGAGATAGAGCAGCTTTTAAACTAGATAATAGGGGAAAGCTGACAGTCGCCCAAGAGCGCATGGTTTGGAAGAATGTATCCTTGAAGGATACTACCAAAAGCAGAGAGGTTCCAAAAAAGAGTAAAGTAGCCCAAATACCCTTTGAGTATGGAGCAGACAGAGCTTAAAGATTCCAAATTATCCATGCCTACCAATAGCCAGATTAATATGAATAACATACAGTCTCTAAAATGCTTGTATGGAAATGCTAGACGTCTAAAAACTAAGATGGGAGAGTTAGAATATATAGCACTAAATGAGAGGTTAGATATGATTGGAATCTCAGAGACATGGTGGAAGGAGGACAACATAAGAACATAAGAACATAAGATATGCCATACTGGGTCAGACCAAGGTCCATCAAGCCCAGTATTCTGTTTCCAACAGTGGCCAATCTAGGTCATATGTACCAAGCAGTTTCCCCAAGGGACACAGGTTCCACAATGCTTGTATTGGTTCAAGCATTGATATCCTGGGTCCCTTCTTAAGAATGGTTTATGGACCTTTCCTCCAGGAACTTGTCCAAACCTTTTTTAAACCCAGCTACACTAACAGCCTTTACTACATCCTCCGGTAACAAATTCCAGAGTTTGATTACATGTTGAGTGAAAAAATATTTTCTTTTATTAGTCTTAAATAGTTTACCCTGTAGCTTCATTGCATGTCCCCTAGTCTTTCTATATTCTGATAAGGTAAACAATCAATCTACGTTTACCCGTTCCACTCCGTTCATTAATTTATAGACTTCTATCATATCTCCCCTCAGCTATCTCTTTTCCAGGTTAAAGAGCCCTAACCTTTTTAGCCTTTCTTCATAGGAGTATCCTTCCATCCCCTTTACCATTTTGGTGGCTCTTCTCTGAACCTTTTCTAAAATCGCTATATCCTTTTTAAGATACGGCGACCAGAATTGCACACAATATTCAAGCTGCGGTCTCACCATGGAACGATATAGAGGCATTATAATATCTTTTGTTTTATTTTCCAAGACAACCAGTGGGACACTGTGATACCTGAGTACAAACTATATCGTAATGATAGAGCTGATCAAATTGGTGGAGGGGTTGTGCTCTATGTTAGAGAGGGTATTGAGTCAGAAAGGATTAAAGTTTTGCAGGAAACAAAATTTGCTGTAGAATCTCTATGGATTGAAATTCCATGTAAAAAGGGGAAGGCGATGGCAGTGGGGGTGTACTATCGACCGCCTGGCCAGAATGAACAAATGGATGATGAAATGCTCAAAGAAATCAAGGAAGCTAACAAAAGTTACAGCATAGTAATAATAATGGGTGATTTCAATTACCCCGGTATCGACTGGGTCAGTGTCACGGCAGGACATGCTAGGGAGATAAAGTTCCTAGATGAAATAAATGACTGCTTCTTGGAGAAGCTGGTTCATGAACCGACCAGAGGGGAAGCCATATTGGACTTAGTCCTTAGTGGAACACCAGATCTGGAGCAAGAGATAAGGGTGTTGGGGCCACTTGGCAATATTGATCATAGCATGATCGCGTTTGATTTAATTAGTGGAGGAGGGATAGTAAGGAAATCCACAGTACTACCTTTCAACTTTCGAAAGGAAGACTATGATAAAATGAGGAAAATAATTAAGAAAAAACTAAAAGGAGCAGTTGCAAAGGTTAAAGACTACATCAAGCTTGGGTGGTGTTGAAAAATACTATCTTGGAAGTCCAGAACAGCTGTATTCCACACTTTAAGAAAAGTGGAAGGAAGTCCAAAAAACTGCCAGCATGGTTTTAAGGTGAGGTCAGAGAGGCTGTTGTTGCCAAAAAAGCATCTTTCAGGAAATGGAAAAAAGAGCCAAATGGCAAAAACTGGAAACAGCACAAGCACTGGCAAGTTAAATGCAAGGCATTGATAAGGTAGGCAAAGGGAGAATTTTAGAAGAAGCTTGCTGTGGAAGCAAAAATACGTAATAAAGACTTTTTCAAGTACATTCGTAGCAAAAAACCTGTGAGAAAGTCAGTTGGTCCATTAGATGATAGATGGGTTAAAGGGGCACTAAGAGGCGACAAGGCGATAGCGGAGAGACTGAAGGAATTCTTTGCTTCGGTCTTTACTGAGGAAGATGTAGAGTTGTTACCCATGACTGAAGTGGTATTTAAAGGTGAAGAATTGAAGGAAATATCGATACATTGGGAAGATGTATTACAACTATTTGATAAACTGAAGAGTAGCAAATCACCGGGACCAGATGATATACATCCAAGGGTGTTGAAAGAACTGAAATATGAGATTGCAGACCTGCTATTAGTAATCTGTGAACTATCATTAAAATCATCTGTAATACCTGAAGATTGGAGGATGGCCAACGTAACACCAATTTTAAAAAAGGGTTCCAGGGTGATTCGGGAAACTACAGACCGGTGAGCCTGACGTCAGTACCGAGGAAAAATGGTAGAAACCATCATAAAGAACAAAATTGCTGAACATATAGATAGTCATGACTTAATGGGAGAAAGCCAACATAGCTTTAGACAAGGAAGATCTTGTCTTACTAATCTGTTATGTTTTTTGAAGGTGTGAATAAACAGGTAGACAAAGGTGAGTCGGTTGATATAGTGTATTTGGACTTTCAGAAAGCCTTTGATAAGGTCCCTCATCAGAGACTTTTGACAAAACTAAAGAGTCATGGGATAGGAGGCAGTGTACTATTGTGGATCAGGAACTGGTTAAAAGATAGAAAGCAGCGGGTAGGGCTAAATAGCCAATTTTCCCAATGGAGAAAGGTGAATAGTGGTGTACCCCAGGGATCTGTGCTGGGTCCGCTGAACTTATTGAGTTCTGTGGGTGAATGTCCTGGTTCTGCTCTGCACCCATTTTTGAGGGAGAGGGTTCTGAGGATGCAAAATATATGATCAAAAAGAAAAAGCAAAAACCATAACACAGTTTATAACAACAAAATAAAAATGAGTTACAATTAAGCTTTATAAACTGTGCTGTGCTTCTAACTCTTTCTTTTAGTTCCTTGGTGTGCAAACATCCTGCATTTCCCTCATATAGTCTAATCAGCTTTTTGGTTTGGTTCAGTCCCTGACTGGAATTTTGAAAAAGGCCCTAACCGATACAGGGGGTGGTGGCGCCATCTCATCCCTCACCTCAGGCAGCAGATTAGCAGACTGCCTTTAGCCGCCCCTGAGTGGTGATGTGCAGATCAGTCACAGGAGAGGCATGAGTGATTCATCCAAATGAGGAAAAAGTACCTCTTTGGTCCATGGTATAGCAGCTGGCAGGAGAATACATGACTGCACAAAGCCGGCAGAGGCAGATGGATGTGCTGAAAGAAGGAAGGTGGTAGATGAGAGTATGACATGAGTTTGCAGCCCCAATGTATCTGATGTGACATCACCATCGCAGCTGTAGTGTGTCGGAAGAAAGTGTGCCTGTGCCATGGGGAAGCCACAATACCAGTTATGTTGATCTTACAGCTGGCACAGTCTCCCAAACAATCTACAACTCTCCAGACAAATGTGCAAACAACAACTGGAGAAGAGTCGCTCATACTGGTTATATGGAGCAATGAAGGGAGTGTGATTATCGCTGCAGGTGGCTATCCCAGGGATAGGATGTGGCTGCATGTAATGCATAGATTGGATGGAGCCAAAGCTGTACAGTCACAGTGATGATGAAGTGGTCGACTCATATTTGCTATATATGTTATATATGTTTTTACGTAACTGTTTTTTTTTATACTGCTTTATTATTTCAGTCAAAGCATTCATATTGCAGCATTAACATGGTAAAGTACAATTTTCAGAAGACTGTGTTCGTGAGAAACTAGCTCAACTTAAAGTAGACAAAGCGATGGGACCGGATGGGATACACCCTAGAATACTGAGGGAACTTGGGGACGTTCTAGCAACTCCACTGACTGACCTTTTCAATGCCTCGTTGGAGTCGGGAGTGCTGCCAAAGGACTGGAGAGAGGCTCATGTGGTGCCTTTACACAAAAGCGGAAGTAAGGATGTGGTTGAAAACTACAGGCCGGTTAGTTTAACTTCGGTGGTGAGTAAATTATTGGAAACGCTGCTGAAAGAGAAAATAGTGAGGTTTCTGGAGTCCAGCGGATTACAGGATCCAAGGCAGCATGGATTCACCAGAGGCAGGTCTTGTCAGACAAATCTGATTGATTTCTTTGACTGGGTGACCAGAGAGTTGGACCGAGGGAGAGCTCTAGATGTGGTGTATTTAGATTTCAGTAAAGCCTTTGACACTGTTCCTCACAGGCGACTTATAAACAAACTGAGCACCCTAGGGATGGACCCTAAAGTTACTGCTTGGGTTAGAAATTGGTTGGGTGGGAGGCGACAAAGAGTACAAGTAAATGGAGCTCACTCTGAGGAGAAGGATGTTACCAGTGGTGTGCCCCAGGGATCTGTCCTTGGTCCGATTCTTTTTAACATCTTTGTTAGTGATATAGCGGAAGGGCTGTCGGGTAAGATTTGCCTCTTTGCGGATGATACCAAAATCTGCAATAGAGTAGACACCCAGGAAGGTGTAGATAACATGAGGAGGGATCTAGCTAAGCTTGAAGAATGGTCTAGAATTTGGCAGCTGGGATTTAATGTTAAAAAATGTAAGGTCATGCATTTGGGCTGCAGCAATTCAAGGGAGCAATACAGTATAGGAGGTGAAGTACTTTTGTCCACTAAAAAAGAGCGGGACCTAGGCGTGGTTGTGTCTGATGATCTTAAAGTAGCTAAACAGGTAGAAAAGGCGACAGCAAAAGCTAGAAGGATGCTTGGGTGCATACGGAGAGGAATGGCTAGCAGAAAAAAGGAGGTGATAATACCTCTGTATAAGTCTTTGGTGCGACCTCATTTGGAGTATAGTGTGCAGTTCTGGAGACCGCACCTTCAAAAGGATGTGAACAGGATGGAGTCGGTGCAGAGGGTGGCTACTAAAATGATTAGTGGGCTTCATTATAAAGCATATGAGGACAGACTGAAGGATCTTAATATGTACACCTTAGAGGAAAGGCGAGATAGAGGTGATATGATTGAGATGTTTAAATACCTCCGTGGCATAAATGTTCAGGGAGAGAGCCTCTTTTAATTGAAAGCAAGTTCTGCTACGAGGGGACATGGGATGAGGGTGAAGGGAGATAGATTCAGGAGTGATATGCGGAAATATTTCTTTACGGAAAGAGTAGTGGATCCATGGAATAGTCTCCCAGTGGAGGTGGTAGAGATGAGGACAGTAACTGAATTCAAAAAAGCATGGGACCAACACAGAGGATCTCTAAAGGTAAAAAGTGGACTGTTGTAGTTGTTGATATGGAAGGACAGACTAGATAGGCCATGTGGTCTTTTTCTGTCATCATGTTTCTATGTTTCTATTACCAACAGGAGCATTGATAACGTAGTTTATTCTGAGGCAATGGAGGGTTAAGTGGCTTGCCCAAGGCCACAAGGAGTAGAGGTCATGCATTGAAGGCTTGTACATACATAAAAAGCCTCTGTAAAATGCTCTCACCAATCACAGAGGTAGTGCTAGTGGAAATCAAACTCTGGTCTCTTGGTTCCTAAGCCAATCTTGGACCATCAGGCTACACCTCCACTCGAGTGCTATGTATCTGCAGGGTGAACATGTCTGATCTTTTGCAATGACCTGGAGTAGAGCCAATAAAGGCATGCTCTCAGAAGGGCATGATCGCAGATAGCATGTGTACAGACCCAATGTGGTTTTGGAACACATAAAAAAAAGCATACAACTATGTCTGCCAGTCAAAGCAGACCCTGGACTGTTAGGCTACACCTCCACACCAGCCTGCACAGCAAAGCCTGCCTGCAATGGGTGAAATCAGGCACATGGAACAACATGCCTGGCACATTATGAGATTGTGGTGTGCCATATCTAGAGCCTACCTACAGCGACGCACATGCCGTACATAATGCACAGGAAATGCAATACTGTAGCTGCTCAACGGACACACTGCTGTAGGATACAGCTCTTCTCCAAAGGCAAAGACACATGTGAGGTCAAGATGCCCATCCCTCCACTATTCACCCATCTGGAAACAACACTCACCCACATGGGTTGTTTGTGCCCCAGTGTGGCACTTACCCCAGAGGCAGCACATGTGCATGTGCAGTCCCTTGTGACCTGCTACACACACTTAGATAGGTACACCTGCACACACACCAAAAGCAAACAACATCATTGACCCATGTGGTCCATTGCAGACAAGCACATACAGGGCAATGCCCCAGTGATCACAGTTACCATTATGGTTACAATATCAGCTCTGTGTGCCGGTATAGGTTAGCCCTTCCATTACCCATGATGCATTGCACATTCTGAACTGCTTTCTGCACATGATCACCAAAGGGAGAATGCTGTGATCCATCACATCAGGCCAGAATTACACAGGGACATTGTGTGCTTCTGACACATAACAGCTGCAAACTGTGCTACTGACTGGTTTCAGGGGTCACCCTGAATATGAGGGGGGCACACATCACCTGGTCTCTGGAGCGTGCATTGCATTAGTTGGGCCCTCCATGTCCTGGAGTAGATCTATAATCACTGCCGGTATTGTCTGCTGCTAGTCACTTGGTTTTCTGTATAATTGAGGCATGCCAGAGTGTCCACTCATATCTGGGCTTTGTACCTTGCTCCTTTTGGCCAGGGGCTATCCTATCATATTTTATTGCAGTTGCCAAGGTTGTGGCAGCTGTTTCCAAGAATCCCAAATTCAGTGGGGTGGGGTGGGGTGGTTTCCAAGGGGAGGAAGAGGTGTGTGCTGATACCAACTAATAGGTCTGCCATGCCAATAAGTTATCAACCCTAGAAGAGCTGTTAGCAAGCTTGTCTGATCTACAGCAGGGGTGTCCAACCCTGTCCTGGAGGGCTGCAAACCTTGCAGCCCTTAGGACACACTAACCTGGAGCACCGTAACCTTGTTAGGCCACCTTAACCTATGGTTCCAGAACCTAGGGTGCCTTCTAAGGTGCCTTGTCCAGGGGTGCCTAATACGGCACTTAGCCTAAGGAGCCCTATAGGGTGCCTTACAAAGCGCCTTATGGGGCACCTTTCAAGGCACCTTATAAGGCACCTAACAAGGCACCTTATAAGGCACCTTACAAGGTGCCGTATAAGACACCTTACAGGCGCCTTATAAGGCATCTTATTTATAAGGCACCTTGTAACGCACGTTGGTCTAAGGCGTCTTGTAACGCGTGTTAGCTGATAAGGCTTGCCGTAACGATGCACCGCCCATGCCTTTATATGGGCATCTGTACCATTACTGCGGAACCTAACATTACCACAGTTTAGTAAACATACCCCTCTGTTTTCCAAAGTGTGGATTTGTAAATGACTCCCCCCACAGTGCGTACCCTTCTGCACATCCTTATATGCATTTTACAAAAGGCTTCACATTGGGCAGAGCCTTTTGTAAAATACTGCCCCCTGCCTCCACATTCACACCTAGATGCCTCTTTTCTCACAAATATATTCTATGTAAAATATGGCTCATAATCTACAGATGTAGCATCTATATATTGATGCTTACAGGTATAGATAATGAGGGTAATATTCAAAAGCAGTGATGCATTTGGTGCCTGTAAGTCAATAAATACAATGTGATAAATGCAAGTCTGGATTAACCTGTAATTTATTTTG
Organism: Ichthyophis bannanicus; assembly: GCA_033557465.1. Taxonomy (NCBI): domain Eukaryota; kingdom Metazoa; phylum Chordata; class Amphibia; order Gymnophiona; family Ichthyophiidae; genus Ichthyophis; species Ichthyophis bannanicus. The sequence continues at coordinate 934,594,271 of CM066033.1, read as the reverse complement.
TTTTGCAGTAAATAAGCCATTCTGCTCAAACCCCGTGGTTCCTAAATAATCACTTGGCAAGTGAAAAACTGTATGAGTTTACAAAATGGTCATTAGCGGCCCCTGCACAGCAAATAATATAGCAATAAATTGAAATTTAATGAAACCACGGGACATGTATTTGTTTCTTCATTATTTTGCCTCTTGCATAGGGAAAATAGATATATGAGGCCCCTCTGTTTATAAATGGGTCCTCACCAATTCATTTAAAAGCAGTTTCAATGGTACAGGCTGCAGAAAGGGCTGAGAAAGCACACTGCAGATAGCAGTGACAGGTTTATAATTCACCCAGCTTGAGAGAGCTCTAATTGTCCCTTCAAGCTGTTGGTGCTGCCAAACAGAAGCACCTCTTCTGTCAACGGTCAGTTAATTCCTCACATAAACTTACCAGCAACTTTGAGTTGACAATCAATTGATTTCTGGAGAGAGGGGGAATAGTGGTGGGGACTCGGAGAGGAGAGAGAATGAGCTTGCAGACTAGGGAAAAGAAGGAAATATGAACTAAAAAGAAAAAAGTGGAGCGAAAGGTGAAGAGAGAAAAGGGAACAATAGTACAACTGCTACTACTATTAATCATTTATATAACCTAGTGGTTACAGCAACAACCTAGTACCCAAGAGATCTGGGTTTGATTTCTGCTGGTACTCCTTGTGACCTTGGGCAAGTTGCTTTATTCTCCATTGCCTCGGAAGAAAAGGCTTGGCAATCTACTTCTGGTTATACCTTGCCAAGAAAACCCAGGGGCTGCTGGGTTGCCAGGAGTCAGCATTGACTTGACAGCACTTAAAAAAAAAATAGCACTACAAGACTTACATAGCGCTGTACATATACATGTAGAAAGACAGTCCCTGCTCATTAGAGCTTACAATCTAAAACAAGACAAACAAATCAATAGCCGAGAACAGGAGTACAAATAGGGAAAGGTAAGGGAAAACAAGGGATCAGGATTCAAAAGCAGCCTCAAAGAGGTAGGCTTTTAGCATGGATTTGACAATGGACAGAGAAAGAGCCTGAGCCTGACATACAGACTCAGGTAGTTTGTTCCAGGCCAGGTGAAGGATCGATGTCTGGAGTTGGCAGAGGAAGAAAAGGGCATAGAGAGAAGCAAGCCAGTAGAAGAGCAGAGTTCACGAGGAGGGGTGTAGGGAGAGAGGAGAGAGGAAAGGTAGTGAGGAAAAGTAGAATGAATGCATTTATAGATCAGAAAGAGAAGTTTGAATTGGATACAGTAATGGAAGGGGAGCCAGCGAAGTGACTTGAGAAAAGGGATTATATAACGGGACTGGCAGAAGATTAGCCACACAGCGGAGTTCTGAACAGACTGAAGAGGAGAGAGATGAATAAGAGGGAGACCAGCAAGGAGGAAATTGCAATAATTTAAGTTAAGTGTCTTAGTGGTGTGTTCAGAAAGGAAGGGGCGAATTTTGCTAATGTTATAGAGAAAGAAATCAGACAGCAGGAGAAGAGGGTATCCGCAACAAAACAAAAGGAGCAGAAGCGGAACACCAAAAACCAGGCCTCTTGTGTGTTAGGCTTGGTTTTTGGTGTTTCGCTTCTGCTCCTTTTATAGAGAAAGAAATGACAAGTTTTAGCAATCAGTTGGATGAGTGTGGAGAAGGAGACGGAGGAGTCAAAACTAGGGTTGCCAACCGGCCAGTTTTCAGCCGGCCTGGCCGGTTTTTCCATGGCCAGGCCGGCTGCCGGCACAGATGTAAAACCGGCCGTTGAAAAGCCGTTTTTTTGCTCTGGCCGCAAGATCAGGAGTGGCCAGAGCAAAAAACCGACTTTTCTCCTGACTCCCGAAGTCCGCAGCGCGAACGCGATTCCCCATGGCAGTGCAGCCGCTGCTTCTGCTTTGTACAGAGCAGCGCCTGCAATACACTTACTTTGAAAAGTAAAGACAAACTGTGTGAGGAGCCCTCTGGTCATCGCAGCACCCGAGGAAGTGATGTCATAGGGGGCAAGCTCCTCACAGGTTGTCTTTCCTTTTCAAATTTACTTTATCTGCAATAAAGTTAATTTGCTATGAATGCAGCCGCAAGAGTTCTCTCTGGATCATCAAGAACTGACCACATAACACCAATCATGAAAAATCTGCATTGGCTACCGTTACACGCCAGACTCCAATATAAGTCTTTAGTCCTTACTTTCAAAGCCCTGAATAACTACCCACCTACACCGATTAGCAAACTAATCCACAGCACCCTGGAAAACAGAGACAGGAGATCCACTGCAATTAACACCTTAATAGTCCCCAAGATGATGACGTCATGTACTAAGACCACTTCCAACAGGGCTTTCTCTATATTCGCTCCCCTAAATTGGAATGCCCTTCCTCATGAAATCCGTGGCATCAAAAGCTTAATCCTATTCCGTAAAGCTTTGAAACACCACCTATTCACAATATGCTACCCTGACACCAACCCTGACACCCACACATCGGGTAAACTTCCCTCATGTCACAGCTACCATAGCACCTTATTACAACCAGAAAATGGTTAGCCTATACTCTTGCCCACCCACTAATTTTTACGCCTGTCCCTCCCACACAAAAATGAAGATGATACCAAATTAGCTTAGAGTATTGGTGACAATACTAATTTAACCTGTAAATAGTTACCCTGTGAATAGTTACCCCGGTTGTCCTATGTTTCTTTTCCTGTTCTATGTAAACTCAATGTTGCTTGTATGCATTGTAGTATGTTTTGTTCGATGTACACTGCACTGATTATAATAGCACGGTATAGAAGAAATGTTAAATAAATAAATAAATAAATAAACCAGCAGGGAAGGGGGGTGGGTGGGGTGGGTGAACCAGCACTAAGAGGGGGGTGTGAGTGAATCCTCGGTAATTTTTGTGGGTGGGGCGGGGCAGGGGCGGGACTGGGGGCAGAGAATGGGTGGAGCATGGCGAGCCACAGGTGTCGGGTTTTTTTCTGTGAAAATATTGGCAACCCTAGTCAAAGCTGACCCCAAGTTTGCAGGCTGAGGAAACAGGAAGTAGAAGAGTGTTATCCACAGAGATTGAGACAGAAGGAATGGGGAGGATGGTTTAGGGGGAAAAATAAGAAGTTTGGTTTTGGCCATGTTCAATTTCAAATAGCAGTGAGACATCCAGGCAGCGGTCAGATAGGCAGAGATTCTGGCCTGGAGTGTTGGAGAAATATGAGGTGTAGAGAGATAGATTTGAGAGTCATCAGCCTAGAAATGGTATTGAAAACCATGGGAGGAGATGAGAGCACCAAAGGACTGGGTATAGAGAGAGAAAAGGAGAAGGCCCAGAACAGACCCTTGGGGTACAACAACTGAGAGTGTGATAGCAGTTGAGGAGGAACCACCAGAATAAACACTAAAAGAGCGATAGGAGAGAAAGAAGATAACCAGGACAGCACAATAAAAAGGAAAAGAGAGAATAATAGGGAGAACAAAAGAAAGGGAAAAAGAAAACTTGATAAAAAAGGAAGCAGCCAAGCTTTGCTTCTAGTATTTTATCCACTTTAACTTAAGAGCATAAGAACATAAGATATGCCATACTGGGTCAGACCAAGGTCCATCAAGCCCAGTATCCTGTTTCCAACAGTGGCCAATCTAGGTCATAAGTACCTAGCAGGTTTCCAAAAAAGCACACAGAGTTTCTCTCTTGTGAAACTCGTATATTTTATATTTACTGATCTGGGGTTCCATGCATTCAACAAAAGTAATCGCTTGAGAAACTCTTGCAATCAAAGTCTAAGCATACTCTACTACTATTACTATTACTGCTTTTCCTTTGCAAACAGGAATTCGACATTGGGCATTGGAGGGGGCAGAAGCTAACAGACCCATGGCGCCAAAGCTGTAAGGGAGGAACAAAGGGAAATAGTGATGTTGTGACCATCCCTTGAGTATTGTGTGTAATTCTGGTCTCTGCAGTTAATGTGTGTTTTACCTTGCGGTAACTGTCAACATGGGGCCGTGGTAACTGTTGCTACGTGGGAATGCCAGCTACCACTGCGTAACTGCAGATCGCGTGATGGGGTAGGGAATGGCTGGGATGGGGTGGAGAGTGGGTCTGGAGAGCACATTGCAGGTAGTGTGGGGGCACATATCAATGTTGCAATTAGCACGGGTGCACTTAATGACACTTCAGAGGATGGCGTTAAGTGCACCGCTGCATCACATGCCAGCTTAGTAACTGCAGGAACATGCTGGACACTTCCCCAACTGCACACGACTGTTGCACTCAGCACACATTCAAGTTTACACTAAATGTGCTTTAGGTGCAAAAGCATACCACATCTTAGTAAAAAGGCCCTTATAGGAGTCAATAATCCAGCCTTTAATTCCGTGCCTTTCATTTTTCTCTTTTTTCTTCATCTGCAGATGTATGTCTGCAAACTAGCAGATGAACTAATTCCTTTTAATAGTCACCTTATAAATTCGATTTTTAACCATATTGCTAGAATTAGTTTTACTCGTCTGATTTGGACTGCTAAGAGTGAGAGTGAAATGCACCACGTTAGGTAAGAAGTCATTTTTAAATGAGGGGCTTGAGAGGTAGCTCTGCCCTCACCCCTCAGGATCCGAAACGGACGTCTGAAGCCCTTAGAGATTCAAATTCAGTGGTCCGCCGGGGGAGGAGGGGTGGGCTCGCCACATATACATTTACAAATAAAAAGACATTCTTACAGTATTGGTTGAAAGTTATCTTTGAAGTAACTAACTGGGCTGAACTGGGATGTTTCCGTTTACTAATCACCATGGAAAACAAAATTCAAATTTCTCTCGTTCCCTCATTAATAGTGAAACAAATTCCTATTATTCTATACTTTCGGAAGTAACACAAAACCCTAAAAAAGAGAACTCAGTATTAAGGGATGGCCTGTCCACTAGTCAAATTAGGCAGTTGCCTGGGGTGTCAGACCCTGGTGGGTGGCATTGCTAACCCATCTTCCTGGGAAGCGGCAGCTGAACTGCTGCTTCAGCGCCATGGTGGGCTTTAAAATGCCTGCGCAAATGCACCCAGTTCCGGCCTGCCACTCCTGCCCACTTTGCAAGAAAGTTGCATGGGAGGGTGGGGGCAGGAGCGGCAGGCTGTGAGGTCACATGCTGACAGGCACCTACCTCCGTTTCAGTGCAAGGTGGGATGGCATGGCGGGCTGGACAGAGGCACAGACTTTTGGACGGGGCAGCAGCACGGAGAGTCTGCCTAGGGCAACAGAAACCCTCGTGCCGCCACTGTCAGGATTTATCTAGCAAACGTGCCATACCAAAACAGCACTAATTTCATGACCAGGCCAGTGCAAGGACCTTAGGTGCCCTAGACAACCCTTATTTTTGCTGCCTGCCCCTCCCTCACCCTTGCTGCTTCCCCCACTACCACATCTCGCCAAGATGGGCAGCTGCAGCAACAATGGCCATACAACAGAAAGAAGCGCAATGCACAGGAAAGCCTGAGAACCCCTGTGCTCTGAAAGTGCAGCAGACTCTGACCCTTTAGACACAGACTTCCTATCTGTGTCGCAGTGGAACCGGCTGCATTTTCAGAGCACAGTATGCAAGGATTCACAGGCTTCCCTCCGCGCTGCACTTCTTTTCTGCTGTACTGCCATTGCCACCACCGTCACCGCTGCTACTAGGGAGATGCAGCAGCAGTGATAATGGCGGGGGTAGGAGTTCAGAGGCTGTCTTATTCAAAGAGAATTTCTGCTGCCTTTTAACGTTAGGCGCTCTAGTGAGCACTCAGTTTGCCCAATGGTAGCACCGACACTGATAACCTTGCAAGAAAAAGAAACATTGCAAAAATTGCACAAGGTCTCAGAACACAAATTTGTCTCCCAATGGGAAAACTGAACAAACTGTACTGCCGCACAGCCCTACAGAAAAACTATAGCAGAATATCTCACTTTGTTCACACTCACACAAAATAGACCTTCAAGAAATGCAGAGTGTGCCTTTGAGTCAGTCCTGGCAACCCAGAAGCTTCTGGGTTTTCTTGGCAGTGTGACTGGAAGTAGATTGCCAGGCCTTTCTTCTGAGGCTATGGAGGGTTAAGTGACTTGCCCAAGGCCACAAGGAGTGCTAGTGGGAATTGAACCCTGGTTGCTTGGTTAGCAAGCCAGCGTTCTAACCACTAGGCTACTCCTCCACTCCAAATGCAGAATAAATAACCACAAATTAAAAATGGAAACATGCAGAGAAAAAGTACATTTTAATTAGCTCTGCTGTGCACTCCAGCCACACCCCTTCCTCTCCTCTGCAGACAGGAGGGGTGGGGCAAGCTTAATGCTCTATGCTCAGTCTGCTTCAGGCCCATCCCTTCCCTTCTGTTCCCCTTAGCTGTCTGGGAGGGGTAAAAGAGGAAGTAGAGTGCTGCCTGGCATCGGGGCATTGACCAGTAGTCATCAGGGCTCAAGCAATGTTCAGTAGTGATCTGTGTTCATGAAATGGGTCCCTGTTATGCAGTGCATGGAGCAAATGCCCATTTTGCCCATAGGTAAAGGTGGCCCTGGCCTAACTGGAAAAATAGGACTTTACTCACAGAGTTCAAAGGACAAGATGTTCCATAACTTCAGGTCAGCTATCAAAAAGGTATGGCTCAGTTAAGTGAGATATTTTAAGCAAAGGGACAGGCAACAATTGTTCCACATCATGCGAAGAAAGAGATCGTTAGAGAAAGACATCATGCTTGGCAAGATAGAAGGTCAGCGCAAAAGAGGAAGGCCAGCAATGAGATGGATCGATACAATAACAGCAGCTACGGGTACCAGTCTGTCAACAATGAGCCGCCTGACTCAAGATCAAACACAATTTAGGATAGCTATCCAGAGGGTCACCATGAGTCAACTCCGACTCGACGGCACTTTACAACAACAACAACAACATGAGTGAGAGGTAACATAACTTTCCAAAACCTTTAGTATCTGGATCCATCACCAGCTTTTCATACCTTGAAAATCAGCCTGTCAGCTTTAAACTATACCATCTGTACAATGGGCAGCTGGCAAAGATTTTAGACTAGGAGTAATCCAGTCTTGAGGGCCACAACTGATGAGCAACTACATTCTCTATGATCTGTAGAACATGTGAAAAGAATTTAGGTGGGCCCAGGTAGATTATATTACAATATCCAATGCTGATTAACATTAGAAATTGCAAGATGGCTTGCTAGGAGTATGTATTTTAAACTTCTTACTAATCACAATTTGTAAAAGGCAGATCTAACTACTAATTAATCTGCTTTTTTTTCATAGTAAATTTAATGTGCAGAAAAATACCCAAATACTGCACTTCAGAAAGAAGTGGAAACGTTGCCTCGTCCAGCTATAATTTAACGATTTCTAAGTGCCAAAGTTTGACTAATCCAGAATGCTTCTATTATTGATGCAGCAGAGTTCCATCAATTTGCAAAATAAATAATCCCTGTTTTAGAGTTACTTTTAGATCAACTGTTACTCAGAGTCACTCTTTGTTAAAATAAGTAGTTTTACTCAGTTGTATGGTTTTTTTGCTATTCTCCTCCTTCATTATCGGATTATAGTTCAAACATTCTCCATCCTTCTGGCTTCTTTTTCATCCACTCTGGTTCTTGGAGACTTCAATATGCACTTTGACACTTGTGAACGATCACAGGACTTTTACTTCATTTATGCTAGATTTAGATTTTCAATTACAATGCTAAACCCAAAAACCAGGAAATCAAAACATCACAGAATATAAGAGAGATCTCCACTAGCTCATAGCAGGTTCAAAATCACTTTGCAAAATGTTAAAAATTTCTTATGATGTTCTTATAATGAAATGTTGGAGAAACTGCCCAGGAGGAAAAGGACACAACCTCATACCCACTGAGCAGCAAGCTCCTTTTTAATCGTTTTTATTAATGAAGACTTTTTTACTTAACTTAAAAGTTGTGAATAGTACCAACAAATTCCAGCATGAATATGGAATCCCAAAACCAATGTGCCATGTTTCGAGTCACAAGCCGGACTCTGCTTCTGCAATGAAGAACTCCAAAATATGCACTCTTCGCGCTAACAATAATTCACAGTGGATATCATTTCCAATCCATTCAGCCAATCATATACTGGATCTTGTTTATACTGTACTTCAGATTCCTTTTGTATGGTCTATAGTTACTTCAACAGTTGGCCTCTCCTGTGGACTCAACATTACTTGCTCAAGTTTAATTTAGCTGGCTCCTGTTTTAAGCATCATATATCTGTGGATACTCAAAAATCCTTTTTTCTCCCAGTGGATTTACTCTTTCCATTGCACTTTGGGAATCACCTGGAAGACCAGGCCACGGGGTGACATGAAATTCTTAAAGCATCTTTGGATGTTTTGGCTCCATTGAGAGCCATTCATCCAACACATTTACACTGTCATCCTTGGTATCATTCTGCATTGAAGGAGTCAAAGCATCAGTTGTGTCACTCAGAAAGAAAATGGAGGAAAACAAGGTCCACAGATGATCTTGTTCACTTTCATAAACATTCACATTACTATCGCAAACAATCGATTAAAACAAAGAAGTTTCACTTTTTCTCTTGTCATCTCAAAATTTCAAAAGGATCCTAAGAAATTGTTTTCATTAATGTCCTCCTTCTCCATCCTCCATTTCAGGTAACTTACGTAGTGAAGTGTTAACATTATGTTCAGTATTCATTTTCTCCTATGGATATCATACATTCATCGGAAGTACTGAGGAATTTCTTCTCTCTCTCATTCTTGGTTTGTAGTTTTTTGTCTGACTATAACATCTTTCCTCAATGAAGAAAACTACAGTACATGCTCACTTGATCCTACTTGGATACCTGAATCCTCGTTAGGTTTAGAACCAATAGCTTGTAACATCATTAAGTGTAGTTTGTCACTTGGATCTGTTCCTCAGGCATGGAAAACAGTTATAATTAGGCCTATATTGAAGAATTTTGAATTATAGACCAGTTTCTAACTTACCCTTTCTGTCCAAAGTGATGGAGAAGTTTGTTTTCTCCCATTTATGGAACCATGTATACCAACTCTCTCCAACCTCAGCAAGCTGGATTTTGTCTGGGGCACAGCACCGAGGTAATTCTTACCTCTGTGCTGGATCATGGAGGGTTTACCTTGGTAGAATCATTATATTGGACTGCTGCTTGTAATATAGTCAATCACCAGATCCTGTTTGCTCGCATAGATAGTATTGATCTCAGAGATATTGTTCTATCTGGGTTTGCATCTTTTTTGAATAATCTCCAATACTACAAGATCTACACTGGCTACCAATCCCCTCACAGGCAAAATATAAATCAGCGCTTACCATCTTCAAAATTAAAAACAAACATCTCAGCAGGAATACTACAGGAACTCATTGGAACCAAAACAAGCAAAAGACCAGACAGAAACAGCAACAAAAACAATATACCAACACCTACTCTATTTACAAGAACAAACAATTCCATATCCATGAGAGCCTTCTCTCTTTTTCTTGCAGTGTTCCATAAGGGTCCGTTCTTTGTTATTCAATATTTACTTAATTGGCTTGCCCTTCTTGTTTGTGACACTGATATCAGTGCCTCTATTACATGGATGATATTATTTTGCTGCCATATATGGAGTCACAGTCAATTAATTTAGCACCTCTCAACTAGTGTCTTGCTGAAGTAGAGTCTTGGTTAACGGAGAACTGACTCAATGTAAACCCCACAAAGACCACTGCAATCTGACTGACTGGGAACTTGACTGCCCCTGTAATCTCTCCCAACAGATATGCGCACCTTAACTGACCTCATGGACTTCAGGAGAAAAATAAAACCCCTTTTGTTTCACAAATTCCTTGGAAATGAGGACTAACCACCTCTAATCTTTATCTCCCTCCAACCTGTGACATAAGATTTTCCCCTACCAGTCACCCCTCTCCCTTCCCTCCCCCCGCCCCTAACTATTGCACCTTAACTCCCTTCAACCAGCCTCCCTCTGCCCCCCTGTAGAACTATGCACAAGACTGTAAATATGTAATTATGTAAACTTGTTTTATGGTTGATGCTAATGTTATGTTCAATGTATATATTGTTCAGTTCATTCACACCCAGGTTCCATATAGGAGCATTATGTGTTTCCTGTAATTGCTAGTTCTCTGTAAACCACCTAGACTCTTAGATTAGATGGTATAAAAACACTCAAATAAATATAATCTCATCTCTACTTTGTGGTCAACTTATTGTTCTCCAGTCATCTTTTAAATACTTGAGGATCATATTGGACAGTACATTACGGTTTGAACACCAAATCTCAGCAATCATTAAAAGTTCTTTCTTAGCCCATAGACAATTCAGAGTGAATCACTCCTTTCTGGATCACTTGGCATTACAAACATTTGCACTCAGTTTTATCATATCATCTTTAGGTTATTGTAATACTGTATACAGTGGTCTTTTCTTCTACCAACTCAAAAAGCTTCAGACAGTACAAAATGTGGCTATTCGTATTTTGTGCCAGGAGCGTAAGTATAATCATGCGCCCCCTCTTCTATATCAGGAACAGTAGTTACCTGTAGATTTAGGACCCGATATTCAGCGGCATGACCTAAAGAACACATTGCATCATTTGTGTGATGCAATGTGTTCTTTAAGTCATTCTAAATGAAGGTATAAAACACAAGTGTGCATTTTTGAAAATTATCGGGTCACTGTTCAAATGCCACAGTCAGCATTTTCTTTAAACACCAGCCACAGAGTTTAAATTATCCACATATATTCAGGGCTGCTATCCAGATAACAAGTGGTGTTGAATATGCATGAAAGAGCAATGACTGCCTACACTCTATGAATAGTGGTGATATTCAGTTTGTTCAATGTAAACTGCCTTGATATCATGAAAGGCGGTATATAAGAAATGTTAAATAAATAAATATTCAGCTACTATCTATTTTAACTAAGTGCTTTAATTTAGAATAACATTTTTGTTGTTCTGTATTAAACCGCATACTATTCAGATAGTCCCAGAGTGGTCTGGTGTGTGTTCATAAGGAGCTAGCTAAACTTAAATAAAGCTAGGGTCCAGATGGGATACATCCGAGGGTATTAAAGGAACGTAGGGAAGTTCTAGTGGCCTTACTGTCTGACCTTTTCAATGCTTCTTTAGAATTAAGAGTGCTCCCAGAGAACTGGAGAAGAGCAGATATGATCCCTCTACACAAAAGCAGAAGAAAGGAGGAGAGTGGGAACTGTTAGTCTGACCTCTATGATGAGTAAATTAATGGAAATACTGTGAAAACAGAGGATAGTGCAGTTTCTGGAATCCAGTGGATTGCAGGATCCATGGCAGCATTGTTTTATTAGAGTTGGGACTTGAATCAGATTAATTTCTTTGAATGGGTGACCAAAGAGATGGACTGAGAGAGTGCGTTAGATGTGGTGTACTTAGATTTCAGCAAGACGTTTGACACAGGTGGCAAAAATAAACTGAGTGCCCTTGAGATGGACCCTAAAGTGACTGACTGTGTTAGAAACTGATTGATTGGGAGGTGACAAATGATAATGGGTCATGGAGTTCACTCTGAGGATAAGGATGTTACCAGTGGTGTGCCACAGGAATCAGTTCTTGGTTTAGTTCTTTCTAACATTTTTGCAAATGATATTGCTGAAGGGCTGTCAGAAAAGGTTTGCCTCTTTGTGATTGATACCAAAATCTGTAGTAGGCTGGACACTCTGAAAGATGTAGATAACACAAGGAAGGATCTAAGAAAATCTGAAGAATGATCTAAAATTTGGCAGCTAAGATTTAATGCTAAAAAAATGCAGGGTCATGTATTAGGGCTGCAAAAACCCAAGGGAGCAATAAAGGTATAAGTGGTGAAGGACTTTTATACATGAAAAAAGAATGGAATCTGAAGGTGATATTATCTGAGAATCTTAAGGTGTCCAAATAAGTTGAAAAGGTGATGGCAAAAGCCAGAAGGATGCTTGGATGCATAGTTAGAGGAATGGCCAGTGAGAAAAAGGAGGTGCCTCTTTGTAAGTCTTTGGTGAGACCTCATTTGGAGTACTGTGCAATTCTGGAGACCGCACATTCAGAAAAATATAAACATGATGGAATTGGTGCAGAGAAGAGCTACTAAAATGGTCGGTCATCTTCATCTTACTCTTGACACAGATTATTGATGTCCCAACCCATGACAAAGGATCTTCTCTAGACCTTATAATCATACTCAACACATTAAACAAAAAGGATCTAAACCTACAAATTGACCCAGTATCATGGTCTGACCATGCCATGATATCTCTTACTATTCCAACCAACTATACTCAGCCAGATATTCCTAGACAACATCATAAACGGCGGTTCAAAGCCTTCAACCAAGAATACTTCATAGATAAGACCTCTATGCTAATAAGTTCTGACATACATGACCTAGACACATTTATCAACTCATGGAACCAGACAATAAATAATGTTGCTACATTCAAAGTACCCCATTCAACAAAGCACTACAAATCCACGCACCCCTCATGGTTCACCAAAAACCTGGTTCAGTCCAGACAGAACCTCAGACGATTAGAAAGAAATTGGAAAAGGTCACGAGACAATACTATGAAAACACTGCTTCTGAACAATCATAAAGAATATAACAGCCAATGCAACAAAGCTCAAAAGGAATACATTACAAGCATGCTCACAAAATCACTTAACCAACCTGGAGAACTATTCGCGATTGTGCCCAGATGACTGGTGAACCCAACTCATCCGACTCAGCAAACCGGACAATACAAGTTGATCCCCAAGCCATAGCTGACTTTCTTTACAACAAACAGCACAAATATGGCACAACAGTATGTTCAAAAGCAACAACAGAACAGCAACCAAAATTATCACACCTGGAACAAATTCAACCCAATAACCGAGAGAGATCTTCTTGATATCATAAGCAATTTAAACACCGCTACATCTCCCCTGGACCCATGCCCAGTAGCATGGCTAAAAATCCTACGCAATCAGTTTGCTCAGACCATCCTAAGGATTGTGTTCAACAGGGAGCAAGGAGCCATGTAACAAAAGGCACACAGTCAAAGAATGTGGTAAGGAAGACCAAGGAATAAAATATATCAAAGAACTTTATTTGATTTGCCAATAAAACCCGACACAGGCCGTGTTTCGTTTAAAATGTCTTCAGGGGTAAAAGGCAAACTCACCGATGGAATAAAACTCTTGTGCTTGAAGTCTGCAGACTCAAAACACTTCAAAGGTCCTTGTACTAAACAAGATAAGTAAATATCAAACAAATTTTGGAAAGCACGGTACCAGCAGACCAGCATAAACCGACAGGCACTTTCACTCTCTGTTCGTCAGGCACAGGTCAGATGAACAGAGAGTGAAAGTGCCTGTCGGTTTATGCTGGTCTGCTGGTACCGTGCTTTCCAAAATTTGTTTGATATTTACTTATCTTGTTTAGTACAAGGACCTTTGAAGTGTTTTGAGTCTGCAGACTTCAAGCACAAGAGTTTTATTCCATCGGTGAGTTTGCCTTTTACCCCTGAAGACATTTTAAACGAAACACGGCCTGTGTCGGGTTTTATTGGCAAATCAAATAAAGTTCTTTGATATATTTTATTCCTTGGTCTTCCTTACCACATTCTTTGACTGTGTGCATCCTAAGGCTTGTACACACCTCCCTCATACAAGGACACCTACCTCCTGCACTAAAGCAAGCCTCAATACGCCCCATTCTAAAAAAGGCCTCATCAGATTTAACAAGCCCCAGCTCATATCGACCAATTGCCAGCATCCCATTTCTTGCCAAAATAATAGAAAAAGTCATACAGCGGCAACTTCATCATATTGACCTACATGCTCCTCTAGATGCACAATAGCATGGCTTCCGCCCTCACCATGGCATTGAAACACTATTAACTGACCTCTTCAACAGACTCATCCTTGGCTTAGACAAACCTCGACATGGATTCATGCTCATTTTCCTTGATATTAGTGCAGCATTTGATTCAGTAGTACATCACATCATGTTAAATAGACTCACCAGCATTGGATTAACAGATGAAACATTAAAATGGTTTAAATCTTACCTCTAGGACAGAACAATGCAAGTGAAGGTCGGTACCACAGAGTCAAAACCCTTTAATCTAACACAAGGAATCCCTCAAGGTTCAGCCCTCTCTGGATTATTATTCAATTTATACATTCAGCCAATCTGTAACCTACTAAGAAGCTGGAACATGTATTTTCATCTCTATCCAGATGATATCATGTTTTACATGCCTTTCAATACCACCAAACCGGACTTTACAATCCTATCTGATGTCTTCACAGCAGTAACAAACTTCCTTGCAGACATAAATCTCATAGTCAACAAAAACAAAACAGAAGCCTTACTCATATTCAGAGATCAAGAATTCAAATTGCCAAAAAAGATTTTAAACACAAGCATCGGAAATAGCTATAAAGAAAGAAATCAAGTACCTAGGCATAACCATTGACAGCAATCTCAACATTTGTGCACACATGAAAAACACAGCAAGAGTAGCCTTCTGGAAATTGAAGCTCCTCAAGCCAGTTCATCACCTGTTACAGTACAATGATTTCATATCCGTAGTCCAAGCCATCATCACACCGCACCTGGACTATGGAAACATCATCTATCAAGGTTTACCCAAACATGCCCTACATCCACTTCAACTAGTGCAAAATACTGCTGCCAGAATACTAACAGCCAGTGCAATCCGACAATACATAACACGAATCCTAAAAAGTCTACACTAACTTCCAAACTCCCAAAGGGCAAAACACAAAACCATCACCACAACTTTCAAAATCCTCCACAATCTCTCAGCTCCCTGTCTCGCTGATCAGCTCACAATAGCATCCTCAACGAGACCAAGAAGAGCTGCCAACCAAAATTTCCTGACCATCCCACCACTCAAGATTAAGACCACACAACAGACAAGCAACAAGGCTTTCTCCTTGTATGCCCCACAATTTGGAGCTCCATGCCTGAAGCAATCAGAACTGCACAATCTATTAAAGATCTAAAAAAGCTACTGAAAACACACCCCTTCAAGGAACACTGTGGACCAGATGACAATACCTAGCTATTGCCACTACACACTATCATGAACAGACAACCTAAGCCTCCCTCCTGCATTTAGCCTCCTTCCCAAAATGTTCTTCCCCTAACCAATCCACTCTCCAACAAGAAGATACTCCTCCTACCCTCTGTTTTTGTTGTTAACCCCTTTATTATCCAAGTTACTTCTCCCTGTTCATTGTAAAACAATTCTACTAAGGGGTATGTTTACTAAACTGCGGTAATCGTGAATAACGCCCGTTATGTAACGTTAACGATCGTAAGCGCAGCATAACGCGCGTTATGCTGCGCTTACGATGGTTAACGTTACATAACACGCGTTATGATGTGCTAACGATCGTAATGTCCCGCGGCGCGGTAAAACACCGCAGAAGGTGGAGAGAGGGTGGAGAGAAGGGGGTCAATGGGCGTAGAGTGGGCGGGGAGAGGCTCCCTTCACACTAACGCGCTGATCTGAAGAGCTCAATTCCAACGCGAATGAAAACCTGCCGTTAAATGCACATTACAGGGGAGAGAAACCATTTCAGTGTCAGCAATGTACAGCCCAGGCAGGGAAACCTAAAAAAAGTGATACGTGTGATACATGTGCACAGAACAAAAGGGCACATAAACACTGAAAATGACCCCAACAAACTGGAAAAAAACCATAACCAAGCTGGCCAATAGTGGTATCAATGAGAAACATCAAACCCTCCCCACCGAGTAAGCTCCATAGAACAGATATAAATCGTGGAAGGGTCTATAATCCGTCCCCATACAAGGTGAATGAGCCCACAGTGAAATAGCGCTGCTCAGGGTTTTCTCCACCATCGGACAGGGTTCCTATGGCGTGCACATGTCCCGCAACATCAGGGCGGGCATGACGGAACGGCAACTGGACAGATGCCAGAGAAGGGGATACAGAGGGCCGCAGGCGGCACATGCTGTGGTGCAGCTGGGCCACAGTGCGGACTAGGGCGATGCCTAGGTGGCCCATACGAATGCTGAAGGAGCAGAGCAGCCAGACAGCAACTGCTGAAGGCCCAACATGGGCATGACTGTGTTTCCCACAGTGTCACAGGGGATAGTACCCAGCAGCTACCCCCAAGGCCACGGAACATTGGCAGGCGGTGCTGGGGGGAAGTGTGGACACCTATGCAGGCACCCCTACCCCAGAGCCCGCACCATAGGCAGGCGCCTACCTGCACACTGGATGGCCTGAGACTGCGCACCACCAGCACCACCAGCAGAAGGGCATGTCAGCATGGTGGCTAAGGGATACTGGTGGTGGAGGGGGCAGTGGCAGCTGCCCAGAGCAGACCGTGGCCTAGCCCTGTGTAGGTGGGTGCCGTGTACTGCAACAGATGGGCCCTGTCTGACGAACAGTCATGGTATCACCAAGGAATGTACTGACTCTGTGACAACAAGGTGGTGCAGTGCACAAAACCAGTGTATTCAGAAGCAGAGGGTCACAGGTTCAAGTCCCAGCTGTGGTTTCCGCCGACCCAATCCCCATATTTTACCCACTACTACAACGTGCTAATACAGACAGCACCTTTATTGCAGATGACGTAAACATGCCCAAGACACCTACATTTTACCCTACAGAGCACAGACACCATAAACATGCACATTACCCAGAGCAGAGCCTCCCAAATGCAGTCCTGGAGGGCCAAACACCATTCCGGTTCCATGCTGCCTCTGATAAAGATGCCTGTGCTTCATTTCTATGCACCACCCCCATGATATGCAGATGTATCTCATGCATATTCATGAGGGACAGCATGAAAATCCAAACAGTGTTTTGCACCGCAGGACTGGAGTTTGGAACCTCTACCGTAAAGCAGCAGCCAACAGGGGCAGACACACCCGCACCCACAGGCCCCATTATCCAAAGCCTCCTGGGGAGGCAGGACTTTGGGCTCTGCGTGCATCTCCCAATACTAGCACTTGCATACCTTAGTAATGCCACCCTAAACCTGGGAATATGGTACACATCTATCAAAAGGTTGCTATGAGTATTGGCAGATAGAAATTCCTAGGTTAAGTACACTTTTCTGAGTGAGCTGCATCATAGCAACCTTTCTGATGTCTGTGGAGTGTGCTACAGGTCTTGTGTCTGACAGTGTTTACCAACCTGGGGAGTGACTCCTACAGTATTGCATACCATAGCCATGCCTGCACTGTGCCCAGGACTGGTGTGGTGGCCTGGGCTGCCCAACACCTCTATAGTTGCACAGTGCTGGCATAGGTGTGGGGAGTGTGTGTCTGTCTATCCAGTGTGTGGTGGCTGCCAACACCCTCCGCAGCCCACACTGCTAGCACTGTTGCAAGTATTGGCCTGCCAATGTGCATAATGAGGAGCAAGGTACCGTGGGAATAGCCTGGATAGGGTGGCCTGGCCTGGATGCATCTGCACACGGCATAGGGCAATGGCTCGGACATTGTAGTGCCTGGCCACCACCTGCACGGACAGGGTGGCCATAGCATGTCCTGCTGGGAGGTCACTCTCACCCTGACTGAGCAGTGATCATGGCATGGCTAGGTTCCCCCATAGTGCTATATAACATTTCTCTCATGTGATATTTATGGGGGATTTTTTGGGGCCCAATCACTGACTTATCTGCTTGGTGTGTATGTTGACATCCCCGTTCTGGGTATATGCATCTCCTGCAGGACCATGCACTATGGATTAGCTGGTGGACTGTCTGCAGCTAGTATGTGTCTTGCTGGAACACCTTGCAGGGTGCAGCAGCTGGAGGCTTGCTGCTGGAGAATGTCAGATAATGGTGGGGGGCAGCTGAGCATTTCCAGGCCTGCTGTCTGTCTGCTATTGCATTATGGATGTGTACCCTCTGTCTGTTCCCCAGCAGGACTGGGGTTGCTGGTCCCCTCTACTGCTGCCATTGCAGGGAGGTAGACTGTGGATCTATTGGTGGGTGATCCTGTTTCCCACCCTGAGCCCCAGAGGGTGGGTGCGTGGTGGTACATAATCTGCCTATGGGTCCATACACCCCCCAATCCCCCAACCCCCCAATCCCCCAACCCCCCAATCCCCCAACCCCCCAATCTACAGCAGGTAACGATGGCACCAACACAGGATATGCACTATTCTGGGTGCAGCATCGCCCATAGGGACTAGACATGACCGAGACATACAGCAGGACACAGATGTATCCTAGGTGTGTCTAACTGAACTACCTATCACACACTGATGGGGATCTGCAGCATGGCGTATTTCAGCTATGAAAGGTGCCGTGGACCTGGTGCTGGGCGCCCCACCTTAACCTCAGGGTGGGCACAGTACCCGCACAATGTGACTGTCTGTGGCTACTCTGTGGCAGTGCCACACACGGTCTGTACCCCCTACAAGGCCGAGGTGCTGTGGGGGTGCATACCCAATCTTGTGCCCATCTCTCGTCTGCTGATTTGCATGTGCAGTGCATCATGGGTACGGGTGGGTACCCCTATCCTTGTAACCACAGCAGACAGTTTGTGTGGTGATGTGCAGTTCTTCTGCAGCCAGCCAGGGCTTTGTTCACAGCCTTATAAGGTGTCCTATAGGGGACATTATAGGGTGCCTTGGCGGACAGTAGACTTTATAATGTGCCCTATGGAGTGCCTTATGGGGTGCCTTATGCGGCACCTTAGGTTATGCCACCGTAAGGGTGTGTTTGCTGGCAGCACTAATTAAAATATACATCACATGCCTCAACAATCACTACTTAAATGTAAAGGGTGCTGCCTCAGCCAGCCTTATACATTAGGCCCACTGGGGAATCAAACCCATGACGCCTCTATCATCAGTCAGTGTTGTAACCATTGTGCTACAGCTCTGTTACTGTGCTTGTATGCCTGCGCGCCTTCTTAAGATTAACGTGCGGTAATGTGCCCTATAGCGCTCGTTCATTTATGGTGCCTTGTAACGCGCGTTCTCGGCGCGTTCTCGGAAACGATGTACCGCCCATGTCCTTATTTGGGGTTTCTGTCTCTACCGCGGCTCCTAACGCGAAATGCACTAACGCAGTTTAGTAAACATACCCCTAAGATTGTTATATTGTTCAATGTAAGCCACTTTGGGCAAAAGCGGTATAGAAAAACTGTTAAATAAATAAAATAAATAAATAAATAAAACATGTGGGGACAGATGTTGGAGAGGTGAGATGCGATAGAGGCATTTAAATACCTTCATGGCATAAATACACAGGAGGCAGGCCTCATTGAATTGAAAGGAAGCTCTGGAATGAGGAATCATAGAATGAAGGTGAAAAGAGATTCAGAAGTAATGAAAGTAAATATTTCTTTATGGAAAAGATGAGGACTGAAT
This sequence comes from Ichthyophis bannanicus, assembly GCA_033557465.1. Lineage (NCBI taxonomy): Eukaryota > Metazoa > Chordata > Amphibia > Gymnophiona > Ichthyophiidae > Ichthyophis > Ichthyophis bannanicus. Next base: position 934,574,865 of record CM066033.1, on the reverse strand, counting down.
ATGAATTTAAGAAAGCACGGAAAGGCACAGACGATTTAATTTTTGGCAAATAATAAATTTTTATGGATTTTTATGCATTTTATACAGCACATCCTGGTTGTTTCACAACGAATAGTTTAAAGTTTTTTATATAATCCTACCGTGGGTCCTCCTGGTGTGCGATCAGATAATGTTAAGGTAATCCCTTCCGATTTACTCCTATTCTGTCTCTCTGGTCTATACATTGAGATCTGTTCCTGCTCCTTGTGTCTTCAGTCATTGGTCTTCCTCATCTCTCTTTGTACGGTGATATGTTTTTATTGTTCTTATTGCTTTTCAATGTTTTTATATATTCTTTTAGTATTCATATGTTTTATTATGATGTATGTTCATTTATTATGCTCATTCACAGTGTTATTTATATTTGGTATTGTTCATTCCAGTTTTATTGGTTTATAGTATTTATGTTTTTATACTACCTGTCTTACATTATTTATTAGTACGTTATATATATTTATATACGTGTGGTGTTTTAATCTAGGATGTTATGAATTATTTAATGATGGTTTTAATGTAATTATTTATTTATTTATGTTTTTATGATTTTTTAGTGTGCCTTAATAACCCCTGATAAAGTACGATACGAAACACGGCCTGTGTTGGGTTTGGCCATTATTTTAAAGATAAATAAAGTATCGTGTGAACTCTCTGCCCATTTCTCAGGCTTGGTTCTTTTCTGCTTATTTGTGTGGCAGTGTTGTTGTTTTTGCTTGGTGGACTGATTTTCACTTAAATGTATGCCTACAGTTTACAACCAGCCTCTGAAATGCCTCTTTTTAATACATCTAGAAGAAAATCGTGTCTGAACATATGCACAGGCTTTAAACCTCTTTATGTGGTTTCAGTCAATCTATAAGCACCACCTCTTGCTTTTCCTAAGTTCACCTGGTCTAAGCCTTACATTTCTGAGTTTGAGAAAGCATCTATAGCATTGCGACTGAAAGTAAAAGCCCCCTCCTATTTGGATGTATTTAATTTAATTTAGTCATTTCTTTTCTGTATTTATCAATTATTTCAGAGTGGGCAATACACTAAAACATTATAAAATATGATATCCACAGTGTTTATCAGAATAATCCAGCATTTCAGCATGAAACTTGAGTCACTTTTGAGGACAAGTTATGCATAAAAGTCGGAACGAGGGGTAACAGGGGCCCTGGCCCCACCAAATGTTTGCTGCTGCAATCGGAGCTTCCTATACATCGGCCCATTGGGACCCGATCTTCCACAGGCAGAAGTAGGTGAAGTCCGATGATTGCAGACACATGGAGTTTGGCTGGCCAAGGGGTGGAGCTTGGCCCCCCCCCCACCCCTTAAGAATATGATGTTTCGATGCCTCTGAATTTATGTACTACAAACATAGCCACAAAGTCCATAGGTACTTTTCACCTGTGGCCTTTACTTGATTTTGCTAAGAAAAGAGTACCCCCACACTTCTGCACTTACTGAACGCCGTGGTCAAGTTCTCCATCCTCAACAGGAGCAGAGACACTCATCCCTCTAGGCCAAAAGACACTGCTGATCCTGTTCCCAGTGCACACTTCCAAAGATTACAAGCCAGGGTCCAGGACACTCCACAAAATGATTTATGGGACCAGCAATAGCAGAGGACCAGTGCTCAGAGGGATATGTCAGCTCTTGTCTTTGCATTTAACCATGAAGTTAAATATAGAAAACGGCAACTCTAGAAACAATTTCAAGGAGTGACTAAGGAGAGTGTCTGGTACCTTCTACTATCTTGGATTTTAGAGAAAATAGTATCTCCAGGAACAAGCAGGAATGAGTCTTCACATATGGGTACATCGGTACTGACGGAGCCTGCGCGGGAACGCTCCCCAGCTTCCCAAAAAGGAAAGCTTTTGGGAGCATCCCACAGCGCCTGCGCGCTGCCTTCCCGCCTTTCCTAACCAACTCTCCTCAGTTCTTCTTTTCCGCGGAGCCAGCAGGTCGAGCCCTGTCACCGCTGAAGAAGTTCTTTATTTTATTTTATTTCTTTGGTTGCGTGTCTGCCTTCCCCGACTCCGGACCAGTACCACCGGTCTTTTCTTTCTTTCTTTAAAAAAAAAAATATATTGATTTTTCCTCACTTGGTGTATTTTTCTTCTTAAGGCCTCAGGGCCCACAAGAAAATTTCCCCCATGGAAAAACCAACCTCCGGGTTCAAAAAATGCACTAAGTGTAGCGGTACTATTTCTGTTACAGATACCCATGAATGGTGTCTTAAATGTTTGGGTCCTGAACACTCCATTCCAGATTGTCCGTCCTGCTCCCTAATGTCTAAACGGGGGTTACAGAACTGAGCAGCTAAGCTCCATGTGCTGTTTCCCGCTGAGGCACCGGCAGTAGCATCGACATCTTCCAGGTCTTCTTCTCCTGAAGGATCTCAGGTAACCAAACATAAACCTAGCAGGTCCTCGAAGGGTAGATCTCCCTCTAAGCATCGAGATGCCTCCGGGCTTGCCCTCGAGGATCCTGCACCAGCCAAACAACCCCGGCGGGCACGGCCTCGACCGATCACCTGTTAGAATGCTCTGGGGTACCGGCACAATCTACCGGTACCGATCTCCAGGCATTCATGGCGTCGATGGATCAGAATGTTCTGTCCATGCAGCAGGCTATTTCAGCCTTCATTCAAGCTGCGACGCCGGCGGTACTGCAACGAGCTCTGTTGTCGGTATCGGCTGCGGTACAGGCACCAGCACCGATGCTGGTACCGACTGCATCGACATCGACCAGGATACCGACTGCTGCGGTTCCTTGTCCAGGGCTACTTCTCGGTACCGATCCGGTACCGGGGATGCCCGATGTCGATACCGCTCGATACGCGTATCGAGCATTAGAAGAGCACCCTGACAGGCGATACTTCGATTCCTCTGATGATTCTGATACATCAGATGACTCTCCTGAAGTATCCATAGCCCTTCCTGAAGAGCCTTCTTCTCCAAAAAGAAGAATGTCTCCTGCAGAGGACTTGTCCTTTCAAGACTTCATAAGAGAAGTAGCTAAAGGACTCTCTATTTCAGTAACCTCTGAATCAGAGCCTAGAGCAAAAAAATTAGATATTTTAGGATACTCTAGGGCTCCTAGAGAGGCAGTCACCTTACCAATTCATGAGATTCTTCATGAACACATGATTGATTTATGGGAGACTCCTCTCACTCTCTCTCCTCATTCTCGCAGGTTGGACACTATGTATCGTGTCCCTCCTTGTCCTGGGTTCCAGAAAACTCAGCTTCCTCACCATTCCATTGTGGTGCAGTCAGCTATGAAAAGGATAAAGAGTACAAAGAGACACTCTTCTGCTCCCCCAGGAAGAGAATGCAGGACCTTGGATGCTTTTGGTAGGAAAATCTTCCAGGCCAGTATGCTTATTGCCAGAATCAACTCATATAGCCTTTATATGGGTATGTTTCTGAAAGAAGTGGCAGAAAAACTGCACACTTTCCTCCCTGTTATTCCAGAAGATAAAAGGGAAGAATTCCGCATGTGGCTTAAGCATACTCAAGACATTTCCAAGTTTTCAAACAGGGCAGCCTTTGACTCCTTTGAAGGGGCCAGTAGAGCCTCAGGCATTGCCATAGCTGCTCGCAGAATTGCTTGGCTCCAGGCTTCTGATTTAGAACCCTGGGTTCAAGATGGCTTAGGAAATCTGCCCTGTACAGGTGAAAATCTGTTTGGCAAAGAGTGGCAAATTAAAGCCACTCAAATGGATGCAGAGAATTCTGCTCTGGATAGACTTTCAAGATCTACCTCCATTCCTGCCAAGAAAAAGACTTTTTAAAAGTCTTTTTTCAAAAAGGGCAGGTTTCCTTCCACTTCTGGCCAACAATCTTCTACAGGTCGCTTTACTGCTAAGCGTCAGCAACCTAAGCAGTCCAGGCCTAAGTCTACAGGGGCTGCTGTAACCCAGCAGTCCCAACCCCCTCAGGGTTTTTGACTTGATGCTAGAGAACTTAGCCTTTCTGACTTTAAAACAGCCAGAACCTCTCACCATTCCAGGAAGGTTAGCTCATTTTGCTCCCAGATGGGAACAAATCACTTCAGAGCAGTGGACCCTCTCCATCATAAGAGAGGGCTACAAACTTCATTTTTCAGACCTCCCTCCCCACACCATGGTGAGACTTTTCAATTCTCCCACATCTCTTCTTGACCTTTTAGGTCAGGAGATAACTACCCTTCTTGCCCAAGGGGCAATAGAAGAAGTTCCTCTTCTTCAACAGGGGTCAGGGTTCTACTCCCCCTATTTTCTCATTCCAAAGAAGACAGGGGGATACAGACCCATTCTAGATCTCAGAGAATTGAACAAATTTCTATGCAAGGAGAAGTTCAAGATGCTTTCTCTGGGCACTCTCCTTCCATACCTTCAAAGTCAGGATTGGCTTTGTTCTCTAGATCTCAAGGATGCGTGCACACATGTTCTCATCCATCCATCTCACAGAAGATTCCTGCGTTTTCTTTTCCAAGAAAAACATTACCAATACAGAGTGCTTCCTTTCGGTCTGGCCTCTGCCCCAAGAGTGTTCACCAAATGCATGGCAGTAGTTGCTGCATTTCTACGCACTCTGGGAATATTTGTCTTCCCATACCTGGACGACTGGCTCATCCGAGCTCCATCTCAGTCAGAGGCCCAGACTGCTCTGGACTGCACAAGGCACATTCTGCAGTATCTGGGACTTGTGGTAAATCTCCCAAAGTCCCAGCTCATCCCTACTCAGTCCCTGGAATTCATAGGGGCCTGGTTGGATACCACCACTGCAAGGGCCTACCTTCCTCAGGCCCGTTGCCAACGTCTAATGCAGCTAGCCTCCCAGATTCAGTCAAAGAGCCACTTGACTGCCAGGGAGATGCTACAACTGCTGGGCCACATGGCTTTCACAGTGCATGTGGTACCCTATGCTCGCCTACACATGAGAGCAGCTCAATGGACTTTGTCCACCCAGTGGACTCAAGCTTCAGCAGCTCTCTCAGACCAAATAGTAACATCCAAACGTCTCTTTTGGTCTCTCCAATGGTGGATGTCCTCTCAAAATCTGTTGCTGGGGTCCCCCTTCCAACAGTTGTTGCCCCAAGCAACCCTCACAACATATGCCTCCCAGACAGGTTGGGGAGCTCATCTACAGGACCTCTCCACTCAGGGCACTTGGTCCCCTCAGGAGACCTCTCTTCATATCAACCACTTGGAGCTTCGAGCAGTTTTTCTAGCTCTCAAGGTCTTCCATACCCTCCTCAGCTACAAGACAGTCCTCATCTATACGGACAATCAAGTAGCTATGTTTTATATAAACAAGCAAGAAGGAACTGGCTCTCTGTCGCTTTGCAATGAAGCTCTAAGATTGTGAGCCTTTGCCAGAGAGCATCAAATCCATCTCCTGGCAGTATACCTCCCAGGAGTCCAAAATTCTTGGGCAGACAGACTCAGTCGAGTTCTGCTTCCACACGAATGGTCCCTGCACATGGATCAAGTACTCAGAATCTTCCAAGAATGGGGAACCCCGGACATTGACCTCTTTGCAAGTCTGTGGAATGCCAAACTTCCCCGGTTCTGTTCCAGAATTCCGTGTCAGGGAGTTCAGGCCAAGGATGCCTTCCTCCTCCATTGGGGTCAGGGCTTCCTGTATGCCTTTCCACCCATTCCCTTGATTCCCAAGACTCTGTTCAAACTCCAGAGGGATCAAGGATCTATGATCCTCATAGCTCCACGCTGGCCACGCCAAGTGTGGTACCCTCTACTTCTGCATCTCTCCCAAGCCCCCTCCCTGGACTTGGGAGCTGCTCCAGACCTTCTGTCTCAGGAGGAAGGGACTTTGTGGCATCCAAACCCCAAGTCCTTTCACCTCAGAGCTTGGTTACTGAAGGCTTAGACCTTCAAGACTTGAATCTTTCTCAGCAGGTGAAGGATATCCTCCATGCTTCCAGGAAACCTTCCACCAGGCGTTCCTATGCTTTAAAGTGGAAAAGATTTTCCATTTGGTGTGCTGAAAAGGGTCTTGACCCTCTGGCACTACCTTTAACTTCTTTGTTAGACTATCTCCTGCATCTCTCCAATGCAGGACTTAAAACAAATTCAGTAAGAGTCCATTTGAGTGCTATTGCAGCATCCCTTAAGCCCATCAATGGACAACCTATCTCCTCTCATCCTCTTATTTCAAGATTCATGAGAGGCCTAACTCTAACTAAACCTCCCATTAGGCCTCCTCCGGTGGCATGGGACTTAAATTTGGTTCTTGGTCAGCTTATGCAGCCACCTTTTGAACCCTTAGCCACTACCTCCTTGAAATTTCTTTCCTGGAAGGTTATTTTCCTCATTGCAGTCACTTCTGCTCGCCGCATCAGTGAACTGCAGGCCTTAGTGGCTAATCCACCTTATACAAGGTTCCATCATGATAAGGTAGTCCTTAGGACAAATCCACACTTTATGCCTAAAGTGTTCTCACCTTTTCATCTTAATCAAGAGGTATATCTACCTGTCTTTTTTCCAGCTCCTCATGCATCCAGTGCAGAGAGGAATCTTCATACTCTGGATTGTAAAAGAGCTCTTGCTTTTTACTTACATAGGACACAGCAACATAGAAAGTCTTAAGCTTTTTGTTGCTTTTGATCCTTCTCATTTGGGACTTCCAGTCTCTAAGAGAACACTGTCCAATTGGATTGCTCAGTGTATTTCTTTCGCCTACCAGAGTAAGAACCTTTCTCTGGAGAGCCATGTCACAGCTCATAATGTGAGGGCCATGGCCACTTCTATGGCTCATCTAAATTCTGTGTCCATCGACCAGATCTGTCGAGCAGCCACTTGGGCCTCTGTTCATACCTTCACAGCCCATTACTGCTTGGACAAGGATTCCCCGCCGGGATGCCTTGTTTGGTCAGGCTGTCCTCAGACACCTGTTCCATTCTTAAACAACTCCTGCCCTCCTTCCCTGGATGGATGCCTGAGATCCATAGGAGGACGCAGACCCCCTTCAGGGTCTCATATCCTTGGGGATCTCCCAGGCATCTTAGCTAGGGAGTCCCCATATGTGAAGACTCATTCCTGCTTGTTCCTGGAGATAGCACAGTTATTTACCTGTAACAGGTGATCTCTGGGAACAGCAGGAATAAGTCTTCACAACCCACCCACCTCCCCTAGGAGTTGTATCTCTTTTTTCTATCTTTCCTTTCCTCTCTCTCTATTGTCTCAGCTTTAAACTCGAACTGAGGAGAGTTGGTTAGGAAAGGCAGGAAGGCAGCGCGCAGGCGCTGTGGGATGCTCCCAAAAGCTTTCCTTTTTGGGAAGCTGGGGAGCGTTCCCGCGCAGGCTCCGTCGGTACCAACGTACCCATATGTGAAGACTTATTTCTGCTGTTCCCAGAGATCACCTGTTACAGGTAAGTAACTGTGCTTTCCACGTAGAGGTTTCATCGTACTAGAGTGTGGAGGATGACCCTTCAGATCATATAACTGGGATCCCCATTTTATGTCCAGGCGGAGAAACTGAAGGAAGGATAAGGTGCATGGGATGTGGTGAGGCATTTACGTCACCATCTCTATCAGGTAATAAGACTGGTCTTGCTTGGTATATTTTTTTTATTAGGTTTAAACTGTACATGCTTTTATGTGATATATGGTTTATTAATTACTTGATATACTGAAGGGCGGTGTATAATTCAAAACAATATAGATACAAAGTAGATTAGAGAGGAACACCATTTGTAGACAGTAAAGCAAATATACATAAAAGAGACAGGGAGAGACAGAGCAGAAAGTGATCATAATGACAAGAGAGAGAGGTCAAAAGCAAGGCAGAACAGGTGTGTCTTGAGCATGGCTTTAAAGCATGTATAGGAGGGTTCTGAACGCAGGTCAGCGGGTAATGAGTTCCACAACGCAGGGCCAAAGTAGTAAAGGGCAGACGAGCGAGTAGGCTCCAGGGCGCAAGTGAGGGAGATGGCAAGTAGAGGTGACTGGCATTTAAAGAACAGAGGGACCGGGGGGGGGGGGGAGCGTAAAGATGGAGAGTGTCAGCTAAGTATGCTAGGATGCCAGCTTTATGGACTAATGTCAAGAGTTTGTGCTGTGCGCGGTATCTAATGGGAAGCCAATGAAGTTGAATCAGGAGGATATCAATTGGATTAGGTTTTACATTGTCTTGCTTTTTTTTGTTTTTAAAATTCTGTATAACCCTTGTTTTAAGCTTGTAATGTATGCTGCCTTGATGTGTTGGCAAAGGATGGGTTATTAAATTTAATAAGCATAAGCGCACATCTATATATTTATACTATTCACTATATTCATTAGGGCAGCAGTAAAAAGCCATGTAGATGGTAATTTTATAAAGTCCTGCCTAGTTAATGCACATTTTCACGCAACTATGTCAAGCCTTTCTTATAACAAAAACTTAGCGCCCACGTTTCTTCATAGAATGCTAATGTAAGTGGACAAATAGAGGCATTAATCTAAGGTGTGAGTACTTACACCAGTCCTAGAACTGGCATAAATGTTAGCACTAGGTTCATAAAGCAAGCATGCAAATTATAGTATTTCATAATTAATGTGTGCACTTGTGCGCTCTGCCTATGGTCCACCCAAATTGCACCTGTGCGCACGCCCATAGTGAAAGTATATGCCATTGGACCGATGGTGCATCCTGTCAGAATAATGACCATCTCAATTACATGTGCAAATCAACAAATAGTATCATTTATGCACATGGACGTCATGCAACAGTAGGAGGCTCTTTATAAAATTATCCTCTCCAAGGGCTCATATCTGGTATTGCAGACTTACCCTAAGAACACATACTGCTATAGACTTCCTGAATAAATGGCTGTTCTTATAACACATGGGAAAAGCGTGCATAGTATGATTCAAGGATTTCTTTCCAAATCATTTGCCACTGCATGTCTGTGTGCATTGCCTAGGGGTGGGTGGAAATGTGTGTGTGTGTTGCCTCTTGGTGGTGCGATAGAGTTTTTAGCCCATTGGTTTGGAAAGAAAATGAAACCAAGTGTAATAATGTATCAAGCCCTTAGATGTCAGCAATTGCTTTGGCCGCCCCTTTAATTTGGAACTCTCTCCCTCCTGATTTACGCTCACTGGATGATTTAAAAGACTTTCGTAAACAATTGAAAACTACACTTTTCATTGAACAATATGGATCAACAATTGACTAAATATATTATATTTATTTTAATTATTTTAACTAATTTGCCTTATTGTTAACCCTTGTTATTTTTCCTATATTACCATTGTACTGTTATGTTTATACTGTGTTTGTTTCCCTTGCCTATAACCTTTGTATTTCTTGTGACCGCTTTGATTGAAGGAAAAGGCGGTATAGAAAACTTGTTAAATAAATAAATAAATAAATCAAGAGATTTCATTTTGTATATGCATTTAGAGATGTTTCAATTGCCAGGTATCAATGCTGAGTGCGCAAAAGAGAAGATTAAATATACATCTGAAGCCCAGCCAGCCCAGCAGGGATGGGGGTAAAATAATAACATCAGATAAAGACCAAACTGGTCCATGCAGTCTGCTCAGTAAAGTGGTTAGGCTTGCAATTGCCACTCCATGCAGGTTACCCCTCATGCCTTCATTTGAGGTTGTAGCTGTTACTGTATGCAGGTCCCCTTCCTTCTTAAGAAATACAGTCATTTCACTGCTATTTTGAGCTGAAGTACTCAATGCTTGCCTTTAAATATCCTCAGTCCACTACTTCTTGAAATTCATCATCAGTCTTGTTTCAGCCACCACTCCCAGGAGAGCCTTTCAGGCATCCACCATTCTTTCCACGAAGAAATGTTTCCCGATGTTGCCCCTAAGTCTACTTCCTTATAATTTCATACAATCTCCCCTACTTCTACAGCTTCCTTTCTTTTGGGAAAGGTTAATTTCTTATGTATTAATACCTTTTCAGGTATTTAAACAGTAGCCTAATGGTTTGAGCAGTGGACTAGAGCCAGGGTTCAAATCACACTGTCACTTAATCCTCCATTGCCTCAGGTACAGTACAAAGTTAGATTGTAAGCCCTCTGTGGACCGGAAAAAAATATCTACAGTACATGAATGTAGCTCGCCTTGAACTTCAGAGAAAAAGTGTGAGCTAAATCCAGTCCCTTTTCCCCAGGTATCATATCTCCCCTGTGCCTTTTCTTCTTTTCGGAATACATATCAAGCACCTGGTGCTTGATATGTCTTCTGGAACATACCACACACAATTTTGGCCATTTTCCTCTTTATTGCCTCTAACCTCTATATACTTACTGAGATATAGCTTCCAAAACTGAACACATAATTCAAGCTGAGATCTCACCCATGACCTGTACAGTAATATTATTATCGCCATTTTTCTGCTGCTATGCCCCTCTCTATGAAACCCAGCATTATTCTGACTTTGAGGTGGGGTACTCTATGGAAAGAACATTTTTGACTGTGTGTATGTATGTATCTATTTGCTTGCAACGTATGCATTTGTCTTGCCAGCTTGTGCTAGGGGTGTGCACCGGCAAGAAATATTTAGCTATTTTTTTTACTGGTTTTTTTTTCAAAAAAATTTCCCACTTTTTGGATGCTTTTTCATTTAGTCTTGCACCTTTGTTTTGACAGGGAATGTTTACTATGCGCTAAATTGATTAAGCACTAACTGACAAAAGGCATGCTAAATTGATTAATGAATGTTAAGTTGATTGATGACTATTAAATAAATGTAGTATACTTAAAGCACTCATCCATTAGCAGCCCTTACTCAATGAATAAGTGCCGGTGAGAAGGATATTGAGAGGCGTTATGTAAAAAGTGCTGTTGAATCTCTCTGACAGCCTTGACATTATTTGCATAGCATCGGGTCAGTCTGTGGACAGAGCTGGGACAAAGTTTGATGTTATTCGGAGTGATGATTTTCAGCACAGCTATCAAGATAGCAATTTGTATAACTTAAGACAACCAAAAAGCTTCTCCTAAATGCTATGCAAATTGGCTATCCGGACAGCAGCTGAACGTTGCCATCAACTGAAGAGTGGCAGACCTAGCCACTGAATTTTGGGCACTCAAATGAACCAAATGCACATTCGCTAATGCACGCCCCTAGTCTGTAGTATATTAGATGGACCTTACTTATAGTATCTGCCTTTATATTCTAGTTTCTGTGTGACAGCTCATAGATGGGCAACGGTTTCTTGCGATGAGTTGGTTTCACTGTGAAAGCATTCTCATTGTACTACCGCCACCTAATTTGAGATGCTGGTTATCATCAGGAAGGAGGTAATGAGGGTTATATGTATTGCAATGAAAGTGATAATGTGCCTAACTCGGTGGGAAATGTTTCTATAGGCACTCAGCAAAGTATTGCAGTTGCTGTGTTTATCTATTTCGATATGTAGAAATAAGGGTCAGCAAACAAGATGTAGGTGATCGTTTTACTGGGCTAACTCAATACATCAGTGACTAGCTTTTCAGCGCTATGCTCCCTCTTCATCAAAAGTTACAGACATATGTAGAGAGCAAGTCCACTGAAAATGCATCACAACAACTGGCTTATTCACTTAGGCCCGATTTTCAACTGAGCAGTGCTATGCGCCGCATTGACGCATAGCCCGCCCCCTTCGGCCTAACCCAGATTTTCAATGCCGAGGTCATATGCGGCCCCGCCATTGAAAAGCCGTGTCTTGCCGCACAACCCGGAAGCCACAGTAGCTAGCTGGGTAGCAGCGATTTTCGAAAGCCGCAGGAGCTAGCCGGGTAGCAGCGAAAAACCGCATCTATCTTTAAGACGCAGAGGGCTAAGTGGGTAGCATTGAAAATTGCTGCTACATGGTTAGCCCTTTCCTCTGCCCCCGCTCCGCCCCAAAACACTCCTAACATGCCCCGATGCTAACCACATAGCATCTGGGCGCATTAGGGACATATTCGGAATTTTTGAAGGGCACTACCCGTGTAGATGCCGTTCAGAAATCCCGGATAAAGCATTTACACTGGTAATTAGGTCAGTTACCTGTGTAAATGCCTTCGAAAATCAGACCCTTGTATTTTTTTCATAGGCACTGAATGGGAAAAAATCATAAGTCTCAAAGTATGATGCAATTCAAAGAAGGGACTATTCTTAAAAAAGCATTTAGAAGATGTTTCTCTGAGTTTTGAGAAATGTGAGACCTCTGAGATGCTTTTATGTTTAACACAGGATACGATTATTTTTATTCAGAGAAGTTGGTGAATAGCTTTTGATTATATTTCTAAGTCTGAATTATGAGTAAATCAGGTCTTCTGGGAAGGTCATCCTGACCTATATTGAAGTAACATAGAAATAGAATGTATCTTAGTTAAAACATAGTGAGGTCTCATTGAAACATGCAGAATGAAACTGATATCCAGGGAAGCAGGTCCATCAGTTAACACTATCACTATTCTAGTGATTCCTGTAATCTAACTCAAGGCACTGGCTATAGTAATGGACACCATAGACAAATTATAATGTCACTTTGGTGGTAACTTTATAAGGAGATAGTTTTAGGTGCTTAGAGTATGCAGAAATGTCTGTATTTTAGTCTGCAATTCCCTCCTTGCAGGTCTCCCTCAGTACCAACTCCACAGGTTACAACTGGTCCAGAACACCGCAGCTCGCCTTCTCACTTTCTCATCCCACCGGGATCATATCACTCCCTGCCTTTTCTCCCTTCACTGGCTTCCTGTCAAGGTCCGTTATGTTTACAAGCTTCTCATCACTACTCACAGGGCCCTCCACACTAACACCCCGCAGTATTTATCCGATCTCATCTTTCTTCAGCCCACCCCCCGTCTGCTTCGCTCTGCACACGGGAACCGCCTTTTCTTGCCATCCCCTACCCAGGCCCACCTTGAATCGACCCGTCACGCCGCTTTTTTCTTTGTAGGCCCCGCCCTGTGGAACTCTCTCCCACATCCCATACGTATCGAATTATCTTTCTCCCGTTTCAAAGCCCTCCTTAAGACCTATCTTTTCTGCCAGGCCTTTGACCTTCCCTTCTCCCCGGTTACCCCCAGTTAGTCTATCATACCTCCCACCAGTGAGCCTCTGTTTCACACCCTCCATTATCCGCTCCCCGTCCCTTTTCCCTCACCTTCCTCCCTCCCTCCCACTATTTCACTGCATGCCAGGTTGTTTGTCGTCTTGCCTTGTCTTGATGCCAGCTCTGTTGTCCTACATGTTGTTCTGTCTGACCCTTTCTCTCCTTGCTTCTTGCCTCCTCTTTTCTATCTACATATTGGCGTTCTTTTTCTTTTTCCTCTAAGCAGTATTATTTTGATTTTTATTGTACACCGCCTTAACACCCCGGTATTAGGCGGTATATCAAATCTGTTGAATAAAGATAAAGATAAAGATTTATGTGCATAAGTGGTCTCCTACAGGTATAACCGACCTCTTTCACCATATGATACTGACCAGCATCCAAGTGGCTGGCAGGTCCTTTCACCGTGGCTATGCACAGGGATGGAACGTGGGCGGAGCGTGGGTGGTGCAAGCAAAGTCGCATGTTAATTATAGAATGCGATAACTGATGTGCACACTTGCAGATGCCGGCACACTAGGGCCAGTCTACATGATTACGCCTGAATTTAATGCACCTTCACTGCCACTTACACAAGTATTTCATAAAGTCAAGTAGGCACCTGCTTGTCTTTATGTAATAGACAGTTTAGGCACATTTAACTGTGTCTAACTAGGTGCATTGTTATAAAATGATGCGTCACAGGCACTGTATACATCTTTTTATTTGCTGTTGGGAATGAAATTTAAAAAAGAATGACATCAAACACAGCACTGGAATTGTCACGGGTGCACCTAGAAATTTGCTTTTGGTTTAGTGCATTTGGAACTGGAAGCTCTGACGAGCTTATTTACTGTCTCTATTGTATAAAACTCCTCCACACCAGCAGCTGCTGGAATTCCTTTAGATACCCGTATTCAGAGCTAATTCTGTCCCCTGATAGCAGTATTGCAGTCACTGAACAAATGGTTTAATATGGTTTCCAGAGAAGCTGTGTGAAGTGGCTGTACTGGCCCTGCTTCGGCTTCCGAAAGCTGTGCTGACTTAGATGGGTGCTGTTAGGTTTTCTTAGTCAATGCAAACAAGCTGGTAAGCGACCCTATGGTGGATGAATAAGACATAAAATGAAAGCAATAAATGTCTCTGTACTCAGTAAATACAATTTTTATTAGAACTCTAAAAGGCGTATTTTTCATTCTTGCCTACTGCTTGAGACCAAGGACGTTGGAGGTGTCTCCTGTCGCCAGGGCGGATAAGAGTTCTTTGGAAGAATCATGCTGGCATTCTTTTCCTTTTGTTGAGGCTAAACCAATGCATTGCTTTGAAACAACACAAACGTAAGGGGACACTCTATGAAACTAATGAGCAGCAGATTGAAAGCAAGTCGTGGAGGCTTTTTTTCATGGCGGCGACCAGATTATTCACGGCTGGTGTCTATCAAGAAAGCAGAACTGAATATGCATAGAGTCTTGTTCTGCACCATAAATAGCAGGTATGTATGTCCTGCCTGGACATACATCCCCACTATTCATCCCCCTGCCACTCCCAGTGTAAAGGCTCCCCATACAAACAGCACTGTTGTATGGGGAGCCTTAGATGGGGGCAGGAGGGGGTGGTCTGGAGGCGATGCAAGGACGGGGCATGGGCGGGCTGTGACCCCGGACATACAGAGCCGATTCTGAGGTTGGCCCTGTATGTCCAGGGTTGGCCACATAGATGGGGGACCACAGCGCCAGGCAAGGACAAAATGGTGAGGGGGTGCAGAGGGTACCCTGCAGCCCAGCCCTAGCCATGGGAGGCCAGATCAGGGGTTGGGCTGCGAGGAAAGAGCAATTTTCATCGGTGGCCAGGGATCATGGCTCCATAATGGAGCTGTGGTGCCAAGGCAGCAAGACACCATGGTACTGCGGCTCCATTACGGAGCCTAGCTGAATTAACCGGGGATCTGCTGGGCATGCAGCCCATCGGAATCAAGGCCCGGCCTGCATGTCCATTCTGGTAGACCCATTTGTGATCCTGTGGGCATGTCTAGCCTCCGCAGGATCAGAATCGGGTGCTACCACTGTACACCCAGATTCTGAGGGACCACACAGGGGCTGGATGACCAGAATAGAACTGGCCTCATATTGTTTTAAATTACACAACTGATGTTTAAAAAATTACAATCATCACTCAGACTGAAAATTGCTCTAATACTTTTTAAATTAAGATCAGAAATAGGAAGCAGTAGTTTTTTCAGTGAAAGTGTTTCCAAATGGATTAGTTTTGCGCATATCATGACAGTCATGAACCTCACTCCTAAGCCAGGGTATATGCAGGGTGATCTCAGTCTCTCAACTTTACTGTTTGTGCTTGCTTTAATACTTCCATTGTGCCAAAGAGAGTTTCCTAAGCTATAATATGTGCAGGCAACTTAACAAGGAGTGCTTAGAAATTGCTTTTAATCAAATCTGTGGTACCTAGTACAATGGGAAATATTTGTATCTTTCTGCCACATTTTCTTGGTCTCGGACTGCATTTATTGTTACTTGAAGATCATCTCTCTCTCTCTCTCTCCATACATACAAAATGATCATTTACTGACATTTAATGTTGTTCTCACGTTTGCCTCCTTCACCACTAATGTATGTCTGATTATCTTGCATCAGCCTCCTTATCAGTTGGAATGGAGGTGATCACAACCTCTCCATTCTCAGCAGTTCTCTCAGGGTCATGATCACTAGCGCTTTTCAAGTACGGTGATGTTGTAATGTTTCCAAAGTTTCCAAAAGATCATTTCTGTACAGAGAGGCACAGTAAGATGACATGTCATTTCTCCCATGAGAACTTTGCAGCCAGCTGCGTGATGAGGAACTATTTCCAGCTCTTCCTTACAGAATCTGCATATGTCTTGTTTACCATTTTTTTCTGTACATGCTATGAACCATCTTGTCCTGGGCTACAACTATCGATCTCTCATCCTTAGGTTTAAATTTGCCTCTCCTTAACCATTTATGTATTTGTTTTGGTCAATGTATGGTTCCTGGAGGAACACTTTGAATATCCCATTTTATATGCGCATTTGCCACTTGTTTTTCCTTGTTTGCTGACCTAATACTTTAAATATTTAATAACACACGCATTTACACTTACTTCCCTCCACTTTAACAAGGCAAACGCAGCATTAGTGACAAAAAAGGCCACTTCTTTATTAATAATTAATCAACATTTTTTTAAAGTGTCATTGAGTCAGTGCTGATGGCTGGCAGCCCATCAGCTCCTGGGTTTTCTTGGCAAGGTGTGACCAGAAGTAGATTGCCAGGCCTTTTTTCCAAGGCAATGGAGGGTAAAGTGACTTGCCCAAAGCTAAAAGGAGTGCCAATGGGAACTGAACCCTGGTCTTCTAGGTATGGCCACCATAATAACCACTAGGCTACTTCTCCAATCAATATTAACATCTTTCATAACTTCCCATATCCTTGATCCTTTCTTCGGCCCATAATCCAATTAAACATTTGAGTTTCCAATGACATGCAAACAATTCCTCTTCCCCATTCCACAACTGGACTCGGCCACTTATCTGGTTGGTAACGATTCAATTACCCTGAATTTCATTGACAATGTATACAGCTCACTCACCCTCTTGGCCCTTGAAACAGTAAAAGAAAACACCACTCAAAATAACAAAACCTCAAAATCAGAGATGCAAACAAGTGTCAAGATCCTAAAGATATCTTCCAAATCCCATGCAAAATCAGCAACCACAGTGCTGCTGCCCAGTTTGTCCCATGATCAAAACTATGCATTCACGAGTAGAGGCGGAGCTAGCCACTGAACAGAATGGACGCCTGAATTTTTGCTCCCGTTGCTGCCCAAGAATCCTGAACATATCCCGGTATTACATTGAAGTTTGTACCCCCTACTACATCAATAACACCGCAATACAGCTGGATGGCATCCCTGAAGCCTGCCCGGCTGGAATTTCCACAGGGATCCGGCTCAGCAGCGAAACGATCCAAACCCGAAGTGGGTTCCCCGCAGAAAATGGCCGCGGGAGAGAAGGAGGGAGTGACTGCCGGTGGCCTACGTGAAGTGCTACAGGAATTGAAATGCGTTAAAGAAATGATTGCAGCCAATTCTAGTTCACTGAACATGATTCAAGAAGACTTGCTGGAGGTAAAAGAGAAACTCCTCACCATCACCACTCGACTTAATGCAGTTGAATTACAAACCCAGAAGCATGGCGTTGCATTAGAACAGCTGGGCCCTTTGGTCAAACGAGTCCGGCACATAGAAAATCTGATTGAAGATCAAAATAACCATACCCGTAGAAATAATATCCGCCTTGTTGGAGTCCCTGAAGGCGCTGAAGGTACCGATCCGATTGGATTTCTGGAAAAAACCATACCGGAGATGCTGCAGCTTGTCTTTGCAAGGCCTTTTGAACTAGAACGGGCCCATCGAATCCCAACACACAAAGCTGAAAACACACGATACCCGCGCCCACTCATAATGAAGGTACTGAGATACCCACAGGTCCTACAGATCTTTCAAGCTGCACGGAAGGCCGGATCACTGCAAATCCAGGGACACAAAGTGGCACTCTATCCGGATTTGAGCAAGCAAACGGTAGATCGGAGAAAAGCGTTGCTGGCCTGTAGACCCATGCTACAAAGTGCACAGGCAAGATACGGGCTATACTACCCAGGAACCATGCGGGTCACGCTGCATAATGAAACGAGGAATTTTGTTGAAGCTGAAAAACTGAAAACTTTCCTACAAGAAAAATGCGGTATGGAAACCTGAGGTCAATATTCTGATCTCTCACGCAGTGTAGAGAACTCAGCATATACTCAGGGGGGGCGGCTGTGCGTTCTCACAAATTTTAGAACGCCTTAAGCCTTGTTAAACACCTCATTGCTGTATTTCTGTTGTTCTAAATAGTTTTAATTAAACAGATATTTCTGCTTGAAATGTAGGGGTGGCAACGGGAGGTCGGGGTTGGTTACTGTTTCAGTGGATTGTGTTCACCTTAGCGATACAATGTTTGCCAGTTATGCAGTTGTTTGTGTCAGTCCAGTCCAGTACAAAACCCTCCACATACACGCAAAATGCAAATACGCGGCAGGCCTATCCATAGGATAGCTTTCACCTATAAGACAGCTTATTCCAACGTTGATGTCTAGTGATCTTTTAATGCTTTCGTTAAATGTAAAAGGTATTACTGGCCCTGTCAAGCGAAAGAAGATTTTAGCGTACTGCCAGCAAAAAAAAGCAGATATTGCCCTCTTACAAGAGACACATTTAACAGATACTGAATCGCAGAAAGTAACCTCTAAATATTTCCTGGTGGCGGCCTCGGCCTCTGCCACTCAACGCAAAGGGGGGGTAATAATATTAGTGCGCAAATTCCTGCAATCCGCCATTACCGACACACAGATTGATCCGCTAGGTCGATGGGCCAGAGTGACGATGAAAATAATCAACAGCTTTACACATTCTTCAATATTTACGCGCCCAACCTCGATGACCCTAACTTTTTCAAACTGATAGCTAAAGAAGTTACAGCCGCAGCTCACACCAATATCATATTAGGGGGCGATTTCAATGTCATCTTGGATCCACTGTTAGATCGCACGCCCTATCGGGCTGTAGACAAAGTCAAATCGCAGGCGATTCTTAAAGGCATCATAACAGAGCTACACTTGGTAGACCCATGGCGCCTACTTCATCCCCAAGAAAGAGACTACACATTTTATTCCATCCCACATAATACCCAAACAAGGATCGATTTCTTCCTACTGTCCACAGAGCTGATGCCCCAAGTGTTGTCCGCAGAGATATATGCTACAACGGTATCGGATCACGCCGCTGTCTCCCTAGTGTTGAATACCAACGTTACACAGCATGTTCCGCCAAGATGGACATTTGATAAATCCCTACTGGCAGATGACTCCTTTGTACAGCTACTGTCAGGGGAAATTGAGACCTATTTTAAATATAATACACCCACTGATACCTCCATCTGGAGCTGGTGGGAAGGTTTTAAAGCGACCATACGAGCTCATATTACCACCTACACCATTAGACGGCGTAAAGCCAGGAAAAAAGAAAAAGATGAATTGGAACTCCAAATAAAAGCTGGGGAAAGGTTACTAGCCAAAAGAGCTGACTCAATGATATTGATTAGACTCCAAAAATTGCGATACCAATATAATGCTCTCCTCAACAAAGAAGCACTGAGTAGTATCCAGCTACAACGTAGTATATACTACTATGAAAGCAACCGCTCTGGATCCCTTTTAGCTCGGCAGCTCAGACCAAAAACCAGCAAGACCGCTATAGCGGCGTTGCAGGACAATTCCGGGGGCCTTCTCCTGAGATCTGACAAAATACTAGACCGCTGCAAAGAATTCTATGAGGAACTATATCGCTCAGATACCCAATGTAGTGACAGAGCCTTTGAAGATTTTGTCTCCAAGATAGTAGGACCCACATTAACCAGTCATCAAAGTCGAACGCTGGAACAAGAGATCTCAGTAACTGAAATACAAGATGCGATCAAACAGATGGCTCGTGGCAAAGCCGCCGGTCCAGATGGTATCCCACTGGAATTCTATACTAAATATTGCATTCAATTGGCTCCCATGCTACAGATCTACTACAGTGGCCTGCAAGATGAATCTCCAGAGATTGGAGCCCTGGCAGAGGCTGTGGTGGTAATTCACCCGAAACCGGGCAGGGATACACAAAAGATAGAGAATTACAGACCCATCTCTCTCCTAAACTCTGATTATAAAATCTATGCTAAAGTGCTTGCTAACCGATTAGGACGGATCTTAAAAGATTTGATACATGAGGATCAATGTGGATTTATACAAAACAGATCCACTACAGATAATGGAAGATTATTGGCACATGTACTGGCATCTGCCAAGACCAAGGCCGAGCCCCTGATAGGGCTAGCATTGGATGCCGAAAAAGCCTTCGATCGACTGGAATGGTCCTTTCTATTTCGATCCCTACGGTGGTTTGGGATAGGAGAAAAGTTCCTAAAACGCGTTGAATTGTTATATACCAAACCCACAGCTCGAATAGCGGTCAACTCACACCTCTCAGCCCCTTTTCAGTTGCAAAGAGGGACCAGACAGGGTTGCCCCCTGTCACCGATGCTTTTTAATTTAGCCCTGGAACCCTTATTAATAGCGCTCCGACAGAAGGAAAACATAAAAGGAATTGAGTTAGCTGATGGTCCCTGTAAATTGTCAGTATATGCCGATGACCTGCTCATTTTTCTACAACCATCAGACCTTCCTGAAACACTGCAACTCATAGATGCATACTCAGCGATATCCGGATATAAAGTAAATCTGAATAAAACAACAATTATTCCTCTGAATGAACAGGTCAGCGAAGAAATGATGCGTGGATACCCCTTTCAATATGAGAAGTCATCCTTTAGATACCTGGGCGTGACCTATGGCACCACCTTGGAAGAGACTGTCGCAATCAACATTAAGATGTGTCAAGAAATTGTACATGATAACATCTACAAGTGGACCCCCCTTCATTTGAGCTGGTGGGGCAGGCTAGAAACGATAAAAATGATGTTGGTACCAAAACTCAGCTATATATTAAGCATGATACCCTTACGTTTCCCGTCAGCCTTCTATAAGAAAATGAATAGTCAACTGATAGCCTTTCTATGGAACAACCGAGTACCTCGAATAGCTGCCTGGAAACTGAAGTTACCTAATACACAAGGAGGTGTCCATTTCCCAGATCTCGGCTGGCTGCACAATGCCTCTCTTTTAAAGCAGGGTGCTCAATGGGTCGACTCTGACGACACGGATAAAGGACCTAGATGGCTGAGTGTGGAGCGGGCCCTACATTCCCCCCTACCTACATGGCTACTGGTAGGCACAGTAGTAGACCAGACTGCACCACATAATGCTATTATCCGAGAAACACAGCATGCCTGTCGATTATTGGCATCATGTATCGATGGAGGGGATGACTTCGCCGCAGATATGCCCATATGGCTGAACCCGCGCCTTATCATCGGAGGGAAGCCTGTCTTATGGAAAAACTGGGTGGAACATGATCTTATCACCATTGGACAACTGATCAATGGAAGTGCATTTAAAACCTTTGACAGATTAAGAACGGAATTCCGATTGCCTAATACATGCTATTTCCAATGGTGTCAGCTCCGATACTGCATGAGCAAAGCGGGTGTGTCACCTGTCTTGATACGTACAGGATGGCCACTGCGACAGAAACTTCAAGAATTACAAACAGATGCCAAAGCTGTTTCGAGATGTGTTGCGATTCTCCGATCCAAAAGTGACAAGACATGTTCTAAGATACAGTCGGTGTGGGCTACTGAAACCGGTCAAGATCTACCTCCGGAAAATTGGGACACTTTTTGGGGAACTCAAATACGTGCCACGAGAGCAGCGTCTCTCACACAATCTATGTACTTTATAGCACATCGCGCGCATATTACACCGGCTAAGAAAATGAAATGGACACTACAGGAGGGAAATCGATGTTGGTCCTGTAACATGGAAATTGGGACACTGGCACATATGTTGTTCCATTGTAAATTCCTGGAAATATATTGGAACAGAGTTTGGGAACGCATATCACAGATCCTCAACTTACAAACTCCTATCACTTATCGGATAGTGATATATAAATCCATAGCTCTGGAACCTACTCTGATGAAATGGGATAGTAAACTGCTGGACTTAATGCTCGGGATAGCGCTTAAAATAGTTCTAATACACTGGAAGAATCTCGACAAAGCTTGTTTCGAGCATTGGTGGAGTCTCTTAATCCTACATAAGACCTACGAAGAGATCTATATAGTCAAGAACCCATGGTCTGGTAAACTAAGTAAGAAATGGTCAGCTTTACAAAATTATGTTTGATGAAAGTGATTGCTGGAGGCTGCCTTGTGGAATGGTCTCTGCTGTAACCACATTGAACGGAGAGAGGGAGGGTGGCGTGCTGGCATGGACTGATACTAGTTCTTGTTAACGTTATTGTACTGTCTTGTTCAAGTTATTATATTCTTTTGCTATTTTGATCAATAGCATCTGCTTGTATCCTGCTATATCACGATCATTTGTATTGTTATTTTATATGTTAAAACTGAATAAAAACTACTATTAAAAAACAAAACAAAAAAAAAAAAACTATGCATTCACTTCTTCACCAAAAATGAAGATGTGGGATCAGCAAATCCATACAGCTTAGCCCTGAAGGCCACATGTCCCAAAGAGGTGGACAATCCTGAAGTAAATAATGAAAGCATGTATCATCCAAGGCTACAAAGGACTGATTGATGACAGACCACAACACTGCCAAATGACAGGAATAGCTTCCAGCCTGCTGCATAGGATTTCCAAATATTTATTGAAAGAGAACTCCTTAACAAACTCTAGAAGGCTCAATAATGCAGCTGGCACTTCTGTAGGGTGGTTGTCTACCTGAGGAACCAATGCATGGAAATATACCACTGAAAGCAAGAAAGAGCATCAACAATCTCATTAGCAACTCCAAGGAAATCTTTCACAGAGAGTGACACATTAAAAGCCAGGCAACAGAGGACAAGCACTCTCAACAATTCTACCGTCAAAGAGCAATGGATTGCAGGGACAGGGGGATGAGGAGAATAGGGGAGGAGAAGTGGGAGAGGAGGGGGGATCGAGGACTAGAGAGGAAGTTTTTACTGCTGGATTAAGTATAGTTAAATTTCAGGTAACTACCCTGAATGTGCGGGGTTTAAACATCTTTACAAAGCGACAACTTCTTTATAAATAATGGGGAGGCTACAAAGTGATGTGAGAATCATACAAGAACCTTACTTATTAGCGAAGGATGAATGGAGACTCTCCCATCCCCATGGGATTGCCTCTAATCGTGTGGAGTAAAGAAGGGGGGAGTGGCGATTGTTATTTCTGGGAGGCTTCAGCCTGAGATTAAGGGTGTATATAGAGATAAAGGGGGTAGGTATGTGCTGGTGAAGGCTTCCTGGGAAGGGCAGCTATTCACTCTGATGGGGGTGTACAGCTCCAATCAAGAGCAGGGTGTATTTTATAAGAATTTGGTGTGGCTGATATTGGATTTTTCAAAGGATACATTATAATGGGAGGGGAATTTAACCTGGTAATGAACCCTAAATTGGATAGGGGGAGGAGGTAGGTACCAGTAGGCATCGGGCACAGCTAAAGGGTCTGATGCATACATTGGGACTGGTAGATTTCTGGAGGGATTTACATGGCCAGAATAAAGATTATACTTACTACTCTCAGGTGCATGATTCCTTTTCTAGAATTGATATGATTTGGGTGGATAAGAAGTTGGGGGGAAGATGACACACTGTTCTATTGGGGACAGTTTGTGGTCAGATCATGCACACATTTGAGGGGAAAGTCAAGAGGCAGAAAGGGGCAGGGGGACCAATGGTGGAAGCTTAATGAATCATTGTTAGAAGATTCTGACACTGTAGCTAGTGTAGTAAAAGTCATTGGTGACTGTTTAGAGTAGAACAACAATGGCTAATGCTCCTTTGAGGTGGTATGGGACTGCCTCAAAGCAGTAGTGCAGGGTAAACTGAATGAAGTCAGGGCTCATTGGAAGAAACTGAAAATTCAGAAGGAAGAAGAACTGAGGCCTCAGTTAGGGGAATTGAAATCATGTCATAAAAGGGAGGGTCTCGCCAAACAGGAATTAGAGAGATTGCATGGGGTTTGGAAGGCTCTCTCTGAGTTAAAATTACTGTAGAAACTGTAAAAATAAATTTGGAGCGCTTGCAACAAAATTATTATGAATATGGTAATAAAACTAGTTGACTGTTGGCGTACCGTGTACAGCGACAGCAAACTCAAAATTATATTACTAAAATTTGGGATGCCACAGGGAAGGAACCGGGGGGAGGAACAAATCCGGGAAAGGTTTAGGGAGTTTTTCCAAGAGATTTATAACTCAGAAAGGGAGGTTCAACCAGTGGAAGTGGCTGATTTTTTTCAGGGGTTGTAGCTTCCTTCGCTTAATGACCAGGAAAGAGATGTCCCATCTGCCCCAATTACCTCATAGAAAGTTTGGGGAGTGATCAAAAGTCTGTATTTGCATAAAGTACCAGGATTTGATGTTTTTTCCAAAAAACTTTATAAAAAATGTGGCTTGGCATTGGTTGAAATTCTTACCAGGCTTTATAACTCTTTTGTAGGGGAGGGCCCTTTGGTGAAGTCCATGTGCATGGCAAGTATTATCATCCTACATAAAAAGGGGAAAAACCTGTCCTTATACAGGTCTTATTGTCCCATTTCTTTGCTAGGTACCGATGTTAAGATTTTTACTCAGATGCTGGCTAATCATTTAACTATCTACCTTCCAAAGTTAGTACATCCAAATCAGTCAGATTTTATAAAGGGTAGGCAGGCATCTGATAATATCGGGAAAGTGTTGAATCTGATGTGGACAGGGAGGCATTGAAAGAGGACCTAGTGCTCCTGGTGGTCGATGCTGAAAAAGCATTTGACCGGGTGTACTGGCCTTTCCTGTTTGGTACTATGGAAAAGGTGGGCATTGGAGGGGCCTTTTTGCACTAGATTAAGACATTGTACCAAGAGCCCATGGCAAGAGTTGGGGTGAACGGTCTGTATTCAGACTCCTTTGTTCTTAAAAGAGTAACACAGCAAGGGTGTCCATTGTCCCCTTTACTATATGTGCTGGCAATGGAGCCCTTGGCTCAAGCGATGTGGGAAAGGGAGGAGATTAAGGGTACACAGGTGGGACAGAGAGAATGTAAGGTGTCTTTATTTGTGGATGATCTCCTATTCATGGTGGTTCAACTTGCAAACTTCCTAAAGGACCTAATAATGATTCTAGAAGCATATGGACAGGTGGCAGATTTTAAGATGAATGCAACTAAGTAGGAGCTTCTTAATGTCACCTTGGGAGAGGTGCAGTGAGCAGAGGTAAAAGCTAGTTTCCCCTTCCATGAGGCCATTGACAGCATTAAATATCTGGGGGTTCATTTACAGGTCACTTGGAGACCTTATTTGAGGCCAATTACCCATTATTGTGGAATAAGATACGAGGGGATCTAGAGAGGTGGCAGGCCCTAACGCTCTCCTGGTTTGGCCGTATTGCTACAGTCAAAATGGTGGTTCTCCCGAGGTTCTTGTATTTGTTTACAATTTTGCCAATGGAGATCCCATGGAGATTCTTTAAGAAAATTCAGCAAGGTATCATGTGATTTATCTGGGCCAGAGGGAGATCCCAGGTGGCGAGACATATAAAGGTCAATTCTGAAGGAGCACGTCAGAGCCGTTCAGATGTCCAGAAATCTGGACAGCCCTGATCTGCACCCAATTCTGATCCCACGGGAGCTAGACAGCACCGCAGGAGCAGAATTGGGGCATAGGGCCTGGACATTCCGGATATGCCCTGATTCCTTGCCTCTGGACATCCAGGCACTTCTCTGGCTAGCACAGCCAGGCTCCCGCATGGCGCCGTGGCGTTCATGCAGGAGCTCCAGTCACCCGCACTGGCAGCAAAGTCCTTTTTCCCCACCGTCCATCTCCTGATCAGACCTTCTGGGGCCAGGATCGGGCTGCGGGGAACCTCTTCCCCTCTCACCTCCTCTGCTGGTCCCGGGCTGGATGGCTGCTAGTGTCGAGGCAGACCTATTCTACCTCTGAGGTGGAATAAGTCCCCCGACTAAATAATCCTAGCCGAACGTACAGGGCCTTCACCGGAATAGGCCTGTATATCTGGATTGAGGGTTGAGGGTCATGCCTCCAGCCTGCCCTCGCTCCTACCTCGGCCTGCCCCCCTTCCGCCTTCTTACCAAACTCCCCACACATTTCTGCTGTATGTGCGGGAAGCTCTGTGGCTGGAATAGGACCCAAGCATTTTAGCAGGGTTATACATTTGACCAGGACATGTATTCCCACTAAACGTGGGTCAGAATCTACCCAGTCTTGTTTCGGAGTAAAAATGAAGGGGGACTGGGGGTTCATCATTTGGAAAGATACTTTGAGGCAGCTAGACTACTGTCCATATTGGAATGGTGGATGCAAGGGGATAGGGAATGAATGTATATTGAGGAAGCAGGTAAAAGACACAGAAGTCTGGGAGATGTCCTTTGGAGGGTGGGGGATATGGGTTTGAGTCAAAGTACCCCTTCATTAAACTTACCTGGAGAATTTGGAAGAAATGGTGGAAAGAATGGCTAGGAGGGGGTGAATATTCTCATTTGACCCTGATAGTGGGGAATAGGGACTTTCCCTGAGAGCAATAGAGGGAAGATTTAAGGGATGAGAGGCTAAGGGTCTGCAGCATTTGGGGCAACTGGTAGAAGAAGATGAAATTGTAAAGTTTGGGCAGTTACAAGAAGAATATGGGTTGGATATGTGGGATTTCTTTAGGTACTGGCAGATAATAGATTTTTTGAAAAAAAAAAAGCGTTTGAGGATTTGGGATCCTCAGTGCAATTATTTTACAGGGAGGATTAAGAGAGGCCACCACAAACTTCTTTGGGCTAATGGACAAGGCAGGGGAAAGGGGGGATACATATTGTAGAGGGTAGTGTCGTGATTAGAATGTGGCTTGGATCAGTGTTTGTAGGACTTTATAAGGGAGTTGTCGCCAGTCATCTTAAGGAACAGAATTATGTTATATCACTGGTATCTTACTCCTACAAAAATACAGTGTATATTTGGATGGGGTTGGATGCATGTTGGAGAGAGTGTGGGCAGTGAGGCTGATTTTTCCACATTTAGTGGGAATGTGCTAGATTCTGGGTCTTTTGGAGAACAGTAGCTACGCTGATGGGGGACATTACTGGGATATAATATACCCTTATACCGGAAATGTCCTTACTAAATGTGGTTCCCCATGATTTGCCACAAGATGTATCTGCCATCTTGGTATCCAGGTGCATTGGTGTTGGAGTGGAAACAAGCAGGCGTGCCCGAGATTAGCTTGGTATGGAAGAAGATGGATGATACCTATTTGATGATTAGCTTGGCTGCACCAAAATATTATAGAATGGGGACTTTTGTAAAAATGTGGGGTAGATATTCCAAATTGAAAGTTGTTAATCCAGATTTGGAGAAATAATGCTGATTGGGGGGATGGGTCTCTGGTCAGGGGAGGAGGGAGCTGGGGGGAGTGATTGGGAAAGTAAGGGGGAGGGGGGGGGAGTAGTTGAGATGTGTACTAGTTGTTGTAGTAATTAGAGGAAGGTTTCCCAGTATATTTGTATAGCAAGAGTACTTACTGTTTAAATTGTCATGAATGGGGAGAGTGGATTGGATTGTATGATAACATTTCAATAATAATTTTAAAGGAAAAAGAAAACAAAGGGCAATGAGTTGACTGCCTCTTAATGGCCTCCACAACCACATTAACTGATCGAACTATGAATCTTCTATTAGCCAACCTATTCTCCCACAACATGAAGGCCACTAAGACCAGAAAGAGTTCCAAGAAGGAAATGTTGGCCAAGGGTACGCACACAAGAACCCTTGAAAGAACACTCCAAAACCCTGCCCTTCCAAAGCATTGGAAAACAGTTCTAAATCCCAGTTATGTACCCAAGGAGTCTGCCAGACCTTCCTGTGATTGAAAGTCTGAAGAAAAGCCCCCCACAATTGCAAGTCCTCATGCACCTGATGTGGAATGTGCAAAAAAGGATGAGTTTGGCTACCTCATTTGTAAATCTGATAAACTGCCTTGTAAAATTTCTGCTCATAAGGATTGCTTTACATGAAAAATTAAAATATCCCACCTGTGCCTGGCACCTGACGCAATGTTAACTTTTTGTGCTCACATGCTTCATTAACTGCCAATAGTACTTGTCCACCTGCTCCCTGAGCAACTGAGACTCTATTCTAATGGAATCCAACTGAATCCCCCCAAAAATCTGACAGGTGCAGGGACTCTCTGACTTTTCACCTCAGCCAATGGGATTCCAAATACTTGTGCTAAATTCCAAAAGATAGAAACTAATTGCTCACAATCTAGTGAATCTACTACCCCATAAACAAAAATCATCCAGAGAATGAACTATAGGGGGTTATTCTGTCCCCTGAATAGCAGGGATGCCCCGCTATTCGTGAGCCTTCCCACTGGTGTCTAACTTCCCCGCCGGTTGTAAGATTCTAATGTCGGTCCTGTATGTCCAGGGCCGGTGACTTGTACAGGTAAGTTATTCCACCTCCGAGGTCGAATAACTTCCCTGGACATGGTGGATTGGCGGGCCTGGGGCGCGGATGGGGCAGGGGTGAGCCGAGGACATTCCCCAAAGCCCGACCCTGGCTGTAGAGGCTGGATCAGGGGGTCAGGCTGCAGGGAATTAGCTGCAGGAGCTGGCGTCTGGGATCGCGGCTTTTAAATGGAGTCATTGTGCCATAGCAACCGGACGCCATGGATCCATTTAAAAGCCCTAACTGAGTTAGTCAGGCATGTCCTGTATGTGTAGGCTGGGCTGAATCATAGTCCTGGTCTGCATGTACAGAACTGTTCGCGATTCTGATCCCTCGGGGCTAGACGTGCCCGCGGGATCAGAATCGCAACGCCCTCTGTACGTCTGGGATGGAATCGGGCTAATAGTGCTGCACCATCCAATGAAAAAAACTTGTAAAAGTCTCAAAACAGGTGCATACCGCTGGGTATATAGTTGTCAAAATAATACTGCCCCTAAATTTGAAACCTAATAAGGGAAACAACTTAGGGGTATGTTTACTAAACTGCGTTAGTGCAATTTGCATTAGGAGCCGCATTAGTGGAAGGAAAACCAAAAAAGGACATGGGCGGTACATCGTAACTGATAACGCGCAGTTGCACACGGTATTGCGCGCTGCGCAGCAACGATCGCTACAGCGCGCGCGCTACTGTGCGCAAGCGTAAGACAGCGCGCAGACACCCAAATACAGAAACAGAGCTGTAGAACAATGGTTACTACACAGACTGATGGTACAAGGGTCATGGGTTCGATTCCCCAGTGTGCCTAATGAATAAGGCTGGCTGGGGCGTCATGTGTAACCCTTTGAAGGCCTACTATAATATTTTAATCCACATTCTGCAGCCGGGTTAATGTTTGCACATGTCAGGAAAATTGTACCCGTCGTACCCAATATGTTCCAATGGTGACGTTCCCTCTGGCATGGTCATGTATTATATACCATTTGATAGGAATATATAGGCAGAATATGAGATCCCGAAAGTACTGGGCTTGGCCTGGAAAGGGTTACGTAGTGGGCTGTGAGGAAGTTTAGTTGTACCTGAATAGTGCTGCCAGCAAACACACCCTCACAGTGGCGTAACCTAAGGTGCCACATAAGGCACCCTAGAGGGCACTCCATAGGGCACATTATAAAGTGTGCTGTCTGCCAAGGCACCCTATAATGTCCCCATAGGACACCTTATAAGGCACCGTATAAGGCGCTTTATAGGGCGCCGTATAAAGCGCCCTATAGGGCGCCCTATGAGCCACCCTAAGGGGACAGTACCCTGAGGGTGGTCCTGCTGGCAGAACTAATATACAATAAAAATAGACAATGCCTAAGACAGCCCTATTGATGAACCCCACTGTTCTGAACCCATGTCTTCTGGCTCCACAGGCAGTGAAGTAACCAGTGGGCTAGAGCTGCTAACAAATAACTGGCTGGCTACAGGAGGACTGCACGGCACCACACCCACATTCTGCTGTGGTTACCAGGATAGGGGTAACCCACCCATACCCATGATGCACTGCACATGCAAATCAGCAGTCGAGAGATGGGCACAAGATCGGGTATGCACCCCTACAGCACCTCGGCCTTGTAGGGGGAACAGACCATGTGTAGCACTGCCACAGAGTAGCCACAGACAGTCACATTGTGCGGGTACAGTGCCCACCCTGAGGTTGAGGTGGGGCACCCAGCACCAGGTCCACAGCACCTTTCATGGCTGAAATACGCCATGCTGCAGGACCCCATCAGTGTGTGATAGGCAGGTCCGTTAGACATACCTAGGATACAGCTGTGTCCTGCTCTATGTCCCAGTCATGTCTAATCCCTATGGGCGCTGTTGCACCCAGACCAGTGCATATCCTGTGTTGGTGCCATCATGAACAAAACCCTCAGCAGCCAAGGAGAAGACTTTGAGGAATCCAGAGAATCTAAAGATTCCAGACATGGAGTGGATCGCTAATGCTCTCCCTCTGAGCATTCTTTTCCCTGTCCAGGCATTTCACTATTTGCTGAATAATCCTCAAAAACGTTTTGTCATGCAAGAACAACAACAATCTCTTATCTCTCATATTGTAGGTGCACTCTATAACTCCCCTGCTCCTTCCTTCCACCTCCTGACCCCCTTAGCCCCACAGTCTCTTCCACATATTTGAAACCCTCCAAAAAGAATGCTAAGTCACAACTGTGAGGGCCACTGTTCTCTAGACCCTCCGGATTGCTCACTTGACATTTGTGAAAAGAGTTTTGATGTTCATTAATTCTTATTCTGAAAATTCTCTTGTATCAGTTCAAGGTTGTCTCATTTTCTGATCAAGAGCATTTGATGGCATAAACAAATCCTATTGTGTATGTGATGAAATCTTTCATAGTATACATTCCACTGTCATTTGTGTTCAGAAACCCTTAATTACCTGTTCTTCACTCTCAGTCCTTGAGGGCCGCCAATAGGTCAGGATTTGCATACAATGGATGTAGTGGACATATTGGCAGTTAACATAAGAACATAAGATATGCCATACTGGGTCAGACCAAGGTCCATCAAGCCCAGTATTCTGTTTCCAACAGGGGCCAATCTAGGTCATATGTACCTAGCAGTTTCCTCAAGAGACACAAGTTCCACAATGCTTGTACTGGGTCAAGCATTGATATCTTCGGTCACTTCTTAATAATGGTTTATGGACCTTTCCTCCAGGAACTTGTCCAAACCTTTTTTAAACCCAGCTACACTAACAGCCTTTACTACATCCTCCGGTAACAAATTCCAGAGTTAGATTACACGTTGAGTGAAAAAAATATTTTCTTTTATTAGTCTTAAATAGTTTACCCTGTAGCTTCATTGCATGTCCCCTAGTCTTTCTTTATTCTGATAACGTAAACAATCGATCTAGGTTTACCCGTTCCACTCCGTTCATTAATTTATAGACTTCTATCATATCTCCCCTCAGCCGTCTCTTTTCCAGGTTAAAGAGCCCTAAACCTTTTAGCCTTTCTTCATAGGAGTATCCTTCCATCCCCTTTACCATTTTGGTGGCTCTTCTCTGAACCTTTTCTAAAATCGCTATATCCTTTTTAAGATACGGCGACCAGAATTGCACACAATATTCAAGGTGCGGTCTCACCATGGAACGATATAGAGGCATTATAATACCTTTTGTTTTATTTTCCATTCCTTTCCTTATCATACCTAGCATTCTATTTGCTCTCTTGGCCACCGCTGCACACTGGGCCGAGGGTTTTAACATGGTATCCACAATGACGCCTAAATCTTTTTCCTGGGTGGTGGTTCCTAATGTGGAACCTTGCATCGTGTAACCATAGATTGGGTTGTTCTTCCCTAGGTGCATAACCTTGCACTTGTCCACATTAAATTTCTTCTGCCATTTTGATGCCCAGTCTTCCAATTTATCAAGATCCTCTTGCAATTTTTCACAATCCTCTTGGGTTTTAACAACTTTAAATAGTTTTGTGTCATCTGCAAATTTGATAACCTCACTCGTTATTCCACTTTCCAGGTCATTTATGAATATGTCAAAAAGCAGCGGACCCAGCACAGATCCCTGGGGTATACCACTATTCACCTTTCTCCATTGGGAAAATTGGCCATTTAGCCCTACCCTCTGCTTTCTATCTTTTAACCAGTTCCTGATCCACAATAGTACACTGCCTCCTATCCCATGACTCTTTAGTTTTGCCAAAAGTCTCTGATGAGGGACCTTGTCAAAGGCTTTCTGAAAGTCCAGATACACAATATCAACCGACTCACCTTTCTCCACCTGTTTATTCACTCCTTCAAAAAAATATAACAGATTAGTAAGACAAGATCTTCCTTTTCTAAAGCCATGTTGGCTGTCTCCCATTAGGTTGTGACTATCTACATGCTGAGTAATTTTATTCTTTATGATGGTTTCTACCATTTTTCCTGGTACTGACGTCAGGCTCACCGGTCTGTAGTTTCCCGGATCACCCCTGGAACCCTTTTTAAAAATTGGTGTTACATTGGCGATCCTCCAATCTTCAGGTATTAGAGATGATTTTAATGATAGTTCACAGATTACTGATAGCAGGCCTGCAATCTCATATTTCAGTTCTTTCAACACCCTTGGATGTATACCATCCGGCCCAGGTGATTTGCTACTCTTCAGTTTATCTAATAGTTGTAAGACATTTTTCCAATGTATCGATATTTCCTTCAATTCTTCCGCACCTTTAAATACCACTTCAGTCATGGGTAACATCCCTACATCTTCCTCAGTAAAGACCGAAGCAAAGAATTCATTCAGTCTCTCCGCTATCGCCTTGTCGCCTCTTAGTGCTCCTTTAACCCCTTTATCATCTAATGGACCAACTGACTCTCTCACAGGTTTTTTGCTACGAATGTACTTGAAAAGGTCTTTATTTCGTGTTTTTGCTTCCGCAGCAAGCTGCTTCTCAAATTCTTTCTTTGCCTGCCTTATCAATGCCTTGCATTTGACTTGCCAGTGCTTGTGCTGTTTCCAGGTTTCGTCGTTTGGCTCTTTTTTCCATTTCCTGAAAGATGCTTTTTTGGCAACAACAGCCTCTCTGACCTCACCTTTAAACCATGCTGGCAGTTTTTTGGACTTCCTTCCACTTTTCTTAAAGCGTGGAATACAGCTGGTCTGGGCTTCCAAGATAGTATTTTTCAACAACACCCAAGCTTGATGTACGTCTTTAACCTTTGCAACTGCTCCTTTTAGTTTTTTCTTAACTGTTTTCCTCATTTTATCATAGTCTCCCTTTCGAAAGTTAAAAGGTAGTACTGTGGATTTCCTTACTATCCCTCCTCCACTAATTAAATCAAAGGCGATCATGCTATGATCACTATTGCCAAGTGGCCCCAACACCCTTATCTCTTGCACTAGATCTGGTGTTCCACTAAGGACTAGGTCTAATATGGCTTTCCTTCTGGTCGGTTCATGAACCAGCTGCTCCAAGAAGCAGTCATTTATTTCATCTAGGAACTTTATCTCCCTAGCATGTCCTGACGTGACACTGACCCAGTCGATACCGGGGTAATTGAAATTAACCATTATTATTACTGCGCTATAACTTTTGTTAGCTTCCTTGATTTCTTTGAGCATTTCAACATCCATTTGTTCTTGAGGACTGGAAGAGGACAGGCTTTAATTTGTTACAGGTTTGACAATGTTCAGATTTAAAATGCCCCATAATAGGGCTGGATCCTAGCAGAGATCTTTGTTTAACAGTCTTAAGGGCATGTTACTAAAGGTTAGCACATACTAAAATGGGCTGTGACGGCAGTAAGCGCACACTAATGTTAGTACACATGGCTATTAGATAAATCTCAGAGGGGCATAATCTTACTTTCAAATTTGTTGCCCTTGAATATGAAAACCCTCGGGCCAAATCCATAAAAAAACAGATGAACTTTCCATATTTTCCAGGATTTCTGAAAGATCTTAGTTATTTCATAAGAAAAACTGAAATATCATAAGGCTTGTTAAATAGCAGTGTCATCCTTAGAAGATAACAGAAATTATTTTATAAGCCTAATTATTGCACTTGTATATTCTCCAACAATTTAGATGATGACATATTTGATTCTTGTTAAACACTTCTGTTGAAGAGCACAACCTTTTAAAACTGAGAGAATACTAGACTATTTTTTAAGAGATGTAGGATGCTGACTGGAAATGTGCAAAAAGTGTTTTGATCAGATGGTTTCCTGTAAATAGTAGTTGTAGATGTGCCTTGTCTTTTTCTGATTAAAATATCTAAAAATGACTTATTTCCATATCAAAATGTAAAGTAAACTGTACATGGGAATCATACAAATTTAATTAACTATCCAAGGAAACTTACTAGATTTTCTGGACTACCTCTCCATAATAAAAGCATGTTGTTTGTGAACCTTCTCCACAATTGTATATGGTCAAAATGGAGATGCTTTTATCTACATGGTTTCCAAAAAAGATATAAACAAATTGGCTAGAGATGGTGTTATGGTGGCACTCATAGCTATAGCAGACATTTACATAGAAAAAAATACTTTTCAGTAGTAGTTGGGCCAATTGCATTAGACATTCTGTAGGTACTATGAGGATGCAGTCTCTGATCTAAATAAAATCTCACCACATCTAAAGAACATACATCCAAATCCACCAAAATTATGTCAAAAACTGGACCTTAAAATACGGACATCAAATTCAAAGAATGAGTGATAATATTGATCTTAAAAATTGTTAGGCATAAACGAATAATGGTTCTAACCTGGAAACCTTACTGGAAACTACTGGTTGCATGGGGGAGGGTGGGGGATTCTGCAGTGATTTATGACTTTTTGGCAACATATATAAAACTCAAATCCTAGGATGTGCAACATTCAAAAATGAAATCTCCATTGTAGATAAAAAGCCTTTTTTCAAAGCCTCAGGGTGACTTTTTAAATCTTTGATAATAATACAGCTGCAAGATTAAATGTTGATCTTCTATAACTAACTCCATCGGACAGTTGACTATTCACCTCTGCTGTATAGTTATTTGCATTATGCAGGATCTGAAGATTTGTTTCCTGTCAATGTCTTGAGTGTAGAACTGGCTCAGTGATTTCCCAATTAAGAAAGAGGGGTGGTACATATTTGGACCAAGCTGCAAATTGCCATTCAAATGATTTATTGGAAGGACTGTTACTGTGGTAAATAAGACAGCATTGTTAACCCTCAGTAAAAATAAATGATTGTGTCTTTTTTGGTTGAATATCCCATAGAGCGGCATTTACACGGTTTGCAAGTCTGCCAACCATGTACATGCCTTTGAAAATGCTCTCCATGTTCTTATTGAAAATCCAAAAAATATATCTTTTAAAGTAGTGGGCTACACTAGAACAAAGAAACCATAAAAAAAAATGCTGTGTGCATTGGCCCCATGGCTGAAGTCTCATTCCTTAATACTTTGATGTGGCACAGCTGGAATTGGATCCCTGTCAGGCCTTGTCAGACCTAAGAGTGTTGTGTAGCTGGTGGACTCAGGACTTAGGATGCAGGAAGATGAATGCTTCTACCGCAGTGGCTTTTGACAACCAACGAGCAGTACTGAGTGTGTGGCAGAGGGACGCATCGCATCTTTAGGCAGGCGAAGGCTCCCCAGTGCTTGTTTGGCATACTGTCTGGAGAAGAGTTTCGAAAATGGAGGGGGAAAAGAATAAAAAATAGAAGAGCAGTTAGAGGAGGGGGCTGAGAACCAAGGAAGCCGGAGTTCAAATCCCTCTAATGCTCCTTGTGGCCTTGGGTAAGTCATTTAACCCTCCATTGCCTCAGGTTCAAATAAAAAGAAGCATTTTAGAAACTCTATTTGTGAGTTGGACATCTGAAAACGGGCACATAGACATGCAAATCATGGAGACTTCCCCAGAGCCATTTAAGAGAGCCAGGTCTCCAGCGCAAGAATGCTTATGTAGCATGGGGGATTGGAGGAGGCGTGCTCTGGGCGGAGCGGTGCAATTTCAGAAGGGCGCAAGTATGTCTTGCTCTGGTTGTTGAGATGTCCATGCTATACCTGCTCCTGACCATGAATAAGGTGCAAGAAAGTGCTCACTTCGTGGCTGCCACATTTCCAGGGGAAAGAGCAAAATGAGCTTTCATCGCCACCGTTAATATTTCCTGACCAAAGAAACCTCCATGTAAATACATATTCCAAACATATTACAGGCCCGCTGTTGCATGTCTGAATATATGAAATCTACTCACTCATACAAAACTCCTTAGAAAACCCACTATACTACCTAGTCAAAAATACTGTATGAAGGGCTGCAATATATCATACACCAAAGAGAGAAGCCAAATGCTTCCTAAATAACAAAGTACCAATGTATTTAACAAAGAATACACATTTTGAGCTTCATTCCAGGGACTATATTAGAGGAAATAAGAAAGGGATCCTCAGCACAGGGTATGTGGCTCATATGCGGTTATTATACTGCCATCTTAAGGCCTGCAAAGTCCCCTGATAAATATCATTCATAGGCTTCCCACGCTGTTTACAAATTTTTAAATGCATTTAGAATAAGAGAAACAGCTCAAACACCTTGGCTTATGAGTCTCCAGTTCATGCTGTTTGAGTTTGTCCTTAGAAAGATTGGGCAAAACGCTAGTTGACTTTATATTCAGCAGTGTGTAATTCTGGGAGACTCATAAGACGTGGAGTTCTAGCTAAGTGTATAATAACCACATATGAGCCACATACCCTGTGCTGAGGCTCCCTTTATTACTTTCTCTAATATAGTCTCCCAGAATGACGTTCAAAACGTGTATGCTTTGTTAAATACATTGGTACTTTGTTTAGGAAATATTTGGCTTCTCTCTTTGGTTTATGACTATATGAAATGGCAGATCAGGACGCACTAGTTTTATAACATAGTCGCTCCCCTTCTGAAATACCCATGCTGGGAAGTCCAAGTACCCGGGTCTGTGGGTGTGCAATTCAGGGACATCCACATTTGTGAAATGGTCTACACCCGTGCATGTTCCTCATCTTGCTATCTGTGTGGGGCCAGAATTCAAAACTGCTTAAATGGAATGTCCATTTTTCGGGGTGGAGACGGAGCAATTTCCGAAGGCACTTATACGTGCCTCCCTTCACTGCTACCACTCCCTCAGATATTTGGATGTTGTGCTCTGGACGTCCCAGATTCTTTCTAGTCATTCCTCCTAAAATGTCTCTTCATGATTGCTGTACCTGAATGTCGCTCCGTGAAATATTGGAAAGGCGTGAACTAAATATAAATAACAAGACAATTAAGAAGTCAGTTTCAAAGTGATTAATACATACCGTTAGCCACATCGAGAGAAGGCATTCCTGAGACATATTTAGGTTGGCTTTGGAAAAATACCTGCGAAGATAGGATTTTCAGGTCATCCCATGTATTTTTCCAGCAACAATCTACCGGCAGACAAAACAGGTGTAAGTGACTTCACATATGCATTTTTAAACGATTTATATCAGTTTGAAGACCAACTTGAAAGAAAATAAATCCAGTATCTGAAGAAAAATCCATCGTAATGTCCAACAAGAGACACATAAACATAAGTACAGGACAAAGTAATAGATGGACACTGATTCAACCCGCAGCAGCCAGTGTTTTTTTCAAATGCTGGCCATTTCAGACAAAATGTTTGGAAAGGCGAGTAATCAAGAGTCAATAAACATAAGCTTAAATATTAACAAACGCATAACCACATCTAGAGGAAGTGCCTGGGTACTGGCTTCCACTGAATCTCCTGTTTCCGCGGTGACTGCCACTGGCTCTAAGGATAGCAGCAATATTCAGTAGCTAGTTACATAAATTCAGACCTCTGTGTTTTGGCCTAATTTATGTGGTTACTTATCTGAACAGCAGATTAAAAATCGCTGCTAACTGTACTGCCCACAGACTACCCCAGTACTGTCTGGCTAGTGCTGCTGAATATTGGTTCAGCAGGGTTTATCCAATTAGCTGATCCTGCTAACCAGATAGACCCTTCTGAACATGGGGCGGTGAGTACTTTAGGGGAGGGAAGAGGAAAACCTGCATCCTCATCTTGAAGCATACAAAGCCTTCCTTCAGCAGCGGCTGCATGTATAATAAGCGATGTTGGCGGCAGACTTGTGCAGTTTTGTAAAACTGCTCTTTGTAAGAATAGCTTCCCAGGATGCTTAGTTTTCTAGGTGGCATGGTGGGAGTGTGGTTTAGGCAATCCCCAAAAATAGATGTCTACTTCCCATTCTACAATGGGAAAATGCATCTATTTGAAAATATTTACGTGTGGATTTTTGCACCTGCTCTGAGACACTCACAAGTGCCTATAAAGAGACAAGATCAAAACAGCATCATCTCCCTCCTTTGCCAGACCGTCCCTGAAAGCATCAAACATCTCCAGTCCCTCTATACCTCCCCTGAGAAGAATGACTCTGAATCCCCCTCCAAAGAGCATCAACCTCCACCTCCCAAGTTAGTAGCTTTACGCCTAGCAGAGTACCCACAAGACTATTTTATCAATATGATTTTGAACCCCAGCACCCACAGGGCAGGAGCATTTGGACCTACCATTAGCCACCAGGGAAACCCCTGGTACATGTCAGGATAGAATCGGAGAAGGGGGAGGGTTTAAGCTCTTGACGGAGGTGAATTTGTGGGATCATTGCTCTCATGGGAGTACCAGTGGTAGGGGTGTTTGATGCTTTCTGGGGGAATCAGGGTGAGATGTGAAGGATCAATGCTGCCAAAATAGCAGCAATAGGGAAAAGCTGCAGGCCCATTTTGTAGAGCAGAAAACTCTTTTTATCCACAAGCAGCTTTTTAAAGTCACTGCTCCCGCTCGACAGACTGGCAAATAGATGTTTTTTTCCTGCATATCTTTATAGATATTTTACAAAAGGCTCCACAATCAGCAGAGCCTTCTGTAAAATACAGAGGGTACTGAGCATGTCCTGACTTCGACATCCCAATTCCCCTCTCCACTTCTCCTAGATAAAGGGGACACAGAATGTGGCTGGTTTTGATGATAGGGTTCCAGTCCTATCCCTGCTTATTGGGTTCTTTAATGTGTTCGAGCAGATGGTGCAGCAAACTAGGCCTAAGGGATTCCTACACAAATATCTTTTGCTGGGCAGCAATATCTTCCTCTCTGCAGAAGACACAGACCTCTTCCCCCTTTAAGTAAATGGCTTTCATTGTAACGTGGTAACATAGTAAATGATGGCAGATAGAGACCAGCATGGTCCGTCCAATCTGCCCAGTAAGGTGGCTGGAATTGTAGCGTTACACCTGCCACTCGGGGCAGGTTACACCCCTCCATGCCTTTAAGGTTGTACCTGCCGCTTCAGGCAGGTTACCCCTCTCTATTTAGAAGGTATTTAAGTTTGCTTTGATTCAATACTCTTGCTATGTAGTGATCTTCTGTGTCTATCCCATGACGCTTTGAATTCCGTCACTGTTTTTGCACCCACCACCCCCTTCAGGAGGGCATTCCAGGCACCCACCACCCTTTCCAAGAAAAAGTATTTTGTGATGTTGCTTTTAAGTTTACCTCCTTGCAGCTTCATCCCATGTCCTCTAGTTCTATAGCGTCCCTGTCTTTCCTCAAGCAAACCCCCTCAGCTGGCAATTTCCCCTTCCGAAAAACTCAGACTTAAGGCAAGGAATGCAAGCGAACAATGGAATGGTGCTTCCAAAATACCAGTTTTATTTAATAGAGAAATCCTGGGCTACCTTCAACAAAATTTGCAAATGTATTTTTTAAGCTACTAAGCTACGGTCAAAAAAAGAAGATGTAAAAGAAAGCATTGTGTGCTCGAGCAAAAATAACAGCTATAGGCTTCGACAGCAAAAGTTCAATCAGTAGCAGATCTATTTTAGCAGCAATACAAAGATCTTTAGCGCACAGGATTTAATTCTGGGAATATGCAGTACAGTTCATTCACTTAGTTGAGAAGCTGAAATAAATGGTGAGACTCACATATGGCAAAACTGTTCCTTTCTCTCTTGTCACTATAATTCCTTCTAGGCAGTCATACTAAAGAAAAACAGAAGGCCTTAGCTTGGAAGTAGAGCATGCTGCTTACTCCCTCAGTGAAGACTGTGCAATAAGCTGCCTTCTGCACCAGCCAGGAATAATGCCAGTTAAAAAAAATAAAAGCACCACTGCAAATGCAATATGTGCCTTTGAGTCAGTGCCGACTCCTGGGCTTTGTTGGCAGTGTGACCAGAAATAGACTGGCAGGCCTTTCTTCTGAGACACTGGAAGGCTAAGTAACTTGCCCAAGGCCACGTCAAGGAGTGCTGATAGGAATCTAACATTGGTCTCTTGATCACCATTAGGCTACTCCTTCACACCCAATAGAATACAGAAAAACAGAACAGCCTAGTGAGAGATTCAAGCTTTTTTTGTGTAAAGCTTTTTTTGCATGTATGTAACCTGTGGGGCCAGGCAGAGGAGGGGAGCACACCAGAGCCAGGAGCTATTGGTTAGAATTTCATCTGAGCTCTTGGTCTGAAATTATTATGAGGATTCAGACTGGGTGTGGGATATCTTCTGTGGCAACCGATATTTATCAAAATTAGGCACTTGTCACACTTACATTCACCCTTCTCAAAAATAGAGTCCAGGCCAGGAATTTGTGTTCTGAATCAAGGGTTTTACTCGATAACAAATTACACTCAATAACATTTGAGTAATTTTCCTTTGCAGACTATATTACAGTCATCAGTATTCAGTATTAATACTCTGAATACTCCGACTCCCCTGGAAAAGGGTTCTTAGCTGTTTTCTCAGTCTCCTAAGCACCATACAATTAGATGACTACATTTTAGTAGTTGCTCAAACTACTTGAGTGATTCCTCTCTTTCTGAGTTTGTCTTTATCAAGAGTACTTGAATGCTCAGGGACTGAAACCCCACCGTTCCCTGGCCCTGTGTGATAGAATCTGCATGAGTTCCTTTGGATGTAATGGACGTGGTTGTCTTTTCTCTCTGTTAAGCTGCTTTCCTCAGTTCACTGACCATGGAGTCTGGTGCACAGGGCCAGAGCTACTATTTCGCATACTTCATGGTTGCCTAGAACACTGGCCTTTCGGGTGCATCCATTGCCGCTGCTGTCGCCCCTCTTGGGAAGGCAGCGGTGGCAATGGCCGCAAACAGCTCCGTGGCACTTACCTTTAAACTTATGCACCACGGGGCTATTTGCTTCCACCCCTCCAACTTCTGATACTGACTTCCTGCTGCAAACAGGAAGTCGGCATTGGGCGTTGGAGAAGGGGTAGAAACAAACAGCCCTGCAGCGTTGAAGTTTAAAGATAAGCACCACGGGCTGGTTGTGGCCATTACTGCTGCTGCCTGTCCCAAGAGAGGGGCGGCAGCAGCGACAATGAGTGTCAAAGGGATGGGGTTAATCTAGGGTGCCTCATCTCCTTGCACAGGCCCTGCCAGTGCAGATACAAGTGAGGAACCGTATCTTCAGGCTGAGGTCTGCTAATTGCAGTGACTCTAAGCTTCTTTATTGCTTCTTCTCCTCCAGCCGTGGTGACTGGCTGTGGCAGTGGGTACCAGAGCCCCCTATTCAGCAATGGATGGTGCAAAGGCTTAGCTGGCCAAAGACAACTATTGCTGTGGTGCAGTGGCCTGGGGGCCAAAACACTCCCTTCCTCTGGGTTGAGGGTATTATAGGAAGTGGGGGTTTCCTGAACAAAGGAGTCCCTCCCAGCCCAAAGTTGATGGGCAAGAAGAACCTCTCCTATTCTGGAAAGGTTTACAACTTTCCTTCCACTTCTACACAGAATTAGTAGGGACAGTAGATGATGCAATGCTCTTAATGCAGCAAATCCAAGTAGTCTCTATATATGGAAAAGTTTTTTTTTTAAAATTGCAAAGGAGCATCTTTATTTTTATCTTTATTAAAAACATATAGACTGCATATCAATGTGCATAAAATGCATACATGCCAAATGACTGCATGAACCTTCATGTTGACAATGCATAGGCCTTCCCAAGGGCATAGTTTGGACAGAGCAGAGGTGGAGTTCTGAAAGCCACACGTATGTGATCTGGTGATTCGGGAAACTACAGACCAGTGAGCCTGAAATCAGTACCGGGAAAAATGGTAGAAACCATTATAAAGAACAAAACTACTGAACATTTAGATAGCAATCGTTTAATGGGAGACACCCAACATGGATTTAGTCAAGGAAAGTTTTGTCTTACTAATCTGTAATATTTTTTGAAGGTGTGAATAAACAGATAGACAAAGGTAAGTCTGTTGATATAGTGTATCTGGATTTTCAGAAAGCCTTTGACAAGTTCCCTCATGAGAGACTCTTCGTGAAATTAAAAAGTCATGGGATTGGAAATAGTGTAGTATTGAGAATCAGGAACTGGTTAAACGATAGAAAGCAGAGAGTAGGGCTCAATGGCCAATTTTCCCAATGGAGAAAGATGAATAGTGCAGTACCCCAGGGATCTGTGCTGAGTCCTCTGCCTTTTAAAATATTCATAAATGACCTGGAAATGGGAATAACGAGTGGTGTGATCAAATCTGCAGATGATGCAAAATTATTAAAAGTTATTATTTTTTATTATTTAATACACACTTATATACCGCTGCTTCCAGCGATCAGCAGCAGTATATAAGTGTGTTTATGAAAAACATTAGAGGATTGTGAAAAATTGCAAGACGACCTTGATAAATTCCTGCATTAAACTGTATTATTGACAAATAATGCATGTTATTATTACTAATGAATGTCAATTAATTGGTAAATAGCATGTGCTATGTCTATTACCTAGTTTAGTAAATAGTTTTTATTTATTTATTTAGACAGATTTGTATACCACCTTATCCTACAATCTAAGTGGTCACATCACAATTGGGGTTACATTTAACAGGAGGGTACTGTCAGACGGGTGCCTGGGTGAGAATGTTCACAGTCTTGGCAAAGGCATATATTAATATGATTTGCAAGGGATTGTGGGAAATGTAGTCCATTCATACCAGACACAGCCGCTCACAATAATTAGTTGTGCTTGAGTGTAAAGCCAATAAGATATTTATTTATGGGGTTATTTCTCCCAACACAGATATGCTTGGTAGCACATAAAACAGGATACTTGCTTTCAGTGTCAAACTTAGAAAAACAAAATCAGGAAAACAACAGCTGAACTTGTCAGGCAATCAAATCAAAAGAATAAAGACCTGGTTGGTAACAAACTGGTCTTTTCTGTAAGCTCTAGCTAATATTTTCTTAGCAGTGCATCAATCAACAAGCAAAACCCACAAAGAAGGGAAAAACTGTTCTTTTCAGGTTAACTTCTTATATCTTCACACATAGACTCAGAAGTGATTTCCTCAGAGCTCACAAGCAATTATGTAAGGCTCAATTGCTAGCAGTTACCCAGCTGAAACCCCTTAGCTGGCTTACTTTCTACTGCCTGGCTCAAATCCTACTCAGGAGCTTTTCTGAGTAGATTTAAAAAAACAAGTTTGTATTTCTTTGTGATGGTTGTTGTACTTTGTAACAGTAAATTACCAAAGGAGTTTAGACAGAGAGCAATCCATGTATTCACAGCCTGTATCTAAGACCTCTCCCCCTTCTTCAACAATCATGGGTTCAATATCATGGATTGGCACGGAGGAATTTCTC
Organism: Ichthyophis bannanicus; assembly: GCA_033557465.1. Classification (NCBI taxonomy): domain Eukaryota; kingdom Metazoa; phylum Chordata; class Amphibia; order Gymnophiona; family Ichthyophiidae; genus Ichthyophis; species Ichthyophis bannanicus. The sequence continues at coordinate 934,531,448 of CM066033.1, read as the reverse complement.
AATGGTGCACTCTCAGGAGAATACTTGTTTCCCTGCTGTCTTTCAAGGGTATAGCTAGGGCATAGATCAGTGTTCATACCTGAGCTTTCATTGCTGTTAGAGTTCCTCTCTAAATAGCCTGGCCAGTATGTAGTCCAGTTCTTATGTCCAGCCTTCCAATCCAGATCCCTGGACACTGGATCTCTCTTCACATACCTTCTGGTACGGGTCTTAGGGTCCCTTCCACGTGCAGCCATCTCCCTCACAGGTACCGTCTGGAGATTCCTAGCTCTGCAGCACCATTCCTCTGGCTTTCCCCAGTCCAATGGTGTAAGCTTGCCTTTGGAATGCCTTCCAGTATACGTACTGCTCTGGACTCCTTTAGACCTCCCAAAAGCTTTTCTCTTCTTTCTTCCAAAGGGTTTCTTGCCCTCTCTGTCCGTCCGTTCTGGCTTCTGCTTCTGATGATCCTCCAGATGATGAAGACGTCCAAGATCATGAAGATGAAACTGAGGATGATTCTCTGTTGAATAAACTCTACCTTTATTCTGCTTAGATGAGTGCTCCACCTTAGCATAGCGCAGCTGTGCTGAATCAGGCCCTGCCCTTTGAGATGAGTGCTTGGGGATTACCTCATAGCCCTCCTGATTGAACACACGTTTCCCCACTTCAGCTCCTCTAATGGCTGTTGGAAACCTGGTGCATTCTGGGACTGGTAGTCTTTTATGGAAAAATTCTGTTTTCTTATTTCTACCAGAACTGACAGGTTGCTTGTTCAGAGTCACTTCACCTTTTCTATAGCTCCTTCCTGAGCTATGATAAGCTTCCTTATCACAGTACTTAATAAAATAGTTATTTTAGATTGCAAGCCCTCTTGAGCAAGGAAATGACTAAAGATAATTTATCATGGGCTTGGGTAATATAAGATAAGGGTCAGTATGTCTCTGATAAGAATATAAGAAATGTCACACTGGGTGAGACTAAGGTCCATCAAGCCCAGTATCCTGTTTCCAATAGTGGCCAGTCCAGGTCAGAAGTACCTGGCAGGCTCCCAAAAAGGCACACAGGTTCTACAATGCTTGTCCCAGAGTAAGCAGTAGATTTCCTGGGTCCTCTTTAATAATAGTTTGTGGATCTTTCCTCCAGGAATTTGTCCAAACTTTTTTTAAACCCAGCTACACTAACATCTTTTACTACATCCTCCGCTAATGAATTCCAGAGTTTGATTACACATTGAATGAAAAGTGCAACCCCCTTTTTACGGTGCATGCCCTCAAGGCTGACCCAAGGGTTTCTGCTGCCTCAGGCAGCCCATTACTCGATCGTGAGCGGGGCATTCTCTGGCTGACCTGCCTGCTCCAATCAGGGTTGGGGGAGGAGACTTCCTACCGTTCATCAGGTGCCGCCTTCAAGCACGCCCACACCTTGCGGGCCTGCACCTGAGGGCCTTGCCAGAGGGCCCTTTGGCGTGGTCCTTAGGCACGGGACGCTTTTGCGGGAGAAATCATACGGCTATTTTAACTTACAAACTACAAAAACAGCAGGGTGTTTGTGGAGTCTTTTTTGCTGAACTGCATTCACTGGCGGGGTCCGCAGGCAGTCTTTCTGCTCTGGATCTGTGGCTTTCTGCACCTTGGCCTTCTCCTGCTGCATCGATGTCTGCTCCCTCTGCTATTGTCATCCTCTCCTGGGATCCTCCGCTGCATCATTGACTGTCTGCTCCCGTTGCCTCCTGATTGTTTGGTATTTCACTGTCTGTTGTACTTATTGTATCCTTTGATTCCTCTGATGTTTTATGAACCTACTCTCTTCTCCTACCCCTATTGCTTTCATTCTCTCCTCCTTTCTTGTCCTTACTTTGGCTCCACTTTAGGTCTCTCTTCCTCCTTCCCTTTTGCTGCTCCCTTGACTTCTGCCTTCCTTTGTGATGCGCAATCTGGCTAATCTCATCCATATCCATCTAGCTTCTCCTTCTCCCTCTCCTCCACCTCCCTCTTCTGGTGATTTCACCCCTATTCCTTCCCCTCCTAGACGTTTGTCTCATTCTGTACTGAGTTCCACTTCCAACTTGTCCAATCTTATTCATATTCCCCTTCTTTCCCCCTTTCTATTGTGCCCTTTGGAACGCACATTCTGTCTCTAATAAACTCTCTTTTACACATCTTTTCCTCTCCAATGCTTTTCATCTTCTTGCTTTAACTGAGACCTGGCTCCTCCCTGATGATACCGCCTCTGCTGCTGCCCTCTGCTATGGTGGCCTCCAGTTCTCCCATACTCCTCGTCCTACAGGATGTGGTGGTGGGGTTGGCCTTCTTCTCTCCCCCTCCTGTCATTTCCAATCTCTTCCTCTGCCTCAGTCTCATTCCTTCCTCTCTTTTGAGGTCCACTCTATTCGCCTCTTTGTCCCACTTCCTCTCCGGATTGCTGTTGTCTATCGTCCTCCTGACAAGGCTTTTTCTTCTTTTCTCTCTGACTTTGACTCTTGGCTTTCCCTCTTTCTTATCCCTACCTCCCCTACTCTTATTCTTGGTGATTTTAACATCCATGTTGATAACCCCTCTGATCCTCTTACTCTGAATCTCCTCTCTCTTACCTCCTCATTTGGCCTTCAACTTTGTTCCTCTGCCCCCACTCACCTTCATGGCCATTGTCTGGATCTGGTTTTCTTTTCTTGCTCCTCTCCCTCTAACTTCAGTAATACTGTTCTTCCTTTATCTGATCATCACCTTCTCTCCTTTAATCTTCACCTCCCCCCCCCCCCCCGCCGCCTCGTCCTGTCTCCTCCACTCTTTTTAGGAGCCTTCTTGCCATTGATCCCCTGGTTCTCTCCTCTACCATTTCTCCTTCTCTCTCCTCTGTTTTGTCCTCCAAGTCTGTTGATATGGCAGTGATGTCCTATAATGCTGCGCTCTTCTCAGCTCTGGATGTTCTCGCTCCTCTCATCCCTCGTCCTGTAAGGCGTTCCTTACCTCAGCCCTGGCTCTCTCCCACTATTCGCTATCTTTGCTCCTGTGCCCACTCTGCTGAGCGTACCTGGCTCAAATCCCACTCCCCTGAAGATTTCCTTCATTTCAAATTCATGCTCTGCTCTTTCAAATCTGCTTTAGCTCTTGCCAAACAAGATTACTTTGTTCGCCTGACTAATTCTCATGCCTCTGATACTCACCGTCTCTTCATTGCTCTCAATTCTCTCCTCAAAGTGCCTCCGCCTCTGATCCCTCCTTCCCTTTCTGTCCAGGCTCTGGCTGATTACTTCCATGATAAAATCCATAAGATCACTCTCCGTTTTCCCTCTAAATCCCCGTTTTCCCTTTCCTGCTTTCATTCTCTCCCCCCCCCCCTTCTCATCCTACCCTCTCTTCCTTTCCCACGATTTCTATTGATAAAACTGCTCTTCTTCTCTCCTTCTCCAAGCTCACCACTTGCTCCTCTGATCCTATCTCCTCTCCTCTCCTCTCCTCTATTTCCTCTACCGTTGTCCCCTCCATTTCTCATATTCTCAACCTTTCGCTCTCCACTGCTACTGTCCCGGCTGACTTTAAACATGCTGTGGTCACGCCTCTCCTTAAGACACCCTCACTTGATCCCTCTTGTCCTTCTAATTATTGCCCCATCTCTCTCCTTCCTTTCATTTCTTAACTGCTCGAACATGCGGTTTACCACCGTTGTCTTGACTTCCTCTCTTTCCATGCTCTTCTCGATCCCTTACAATCCGGTTTTCGTCCCTTGCACTCTACTGAAACTGCTCTTGTCAAAGTCTCCAGTGACTTGTTCCTGGCTAAATCTAAAGGCCTTTACTCTGTCCTTATCCTCCTTGACCTTTCTGCTGCCTTTGACACTGTTGACCATGATCTTCTCCTTGACACTTTGTCCTCGCTTGGCTTTAGGGACTCTGTTCTCTCCTGGTTCTCCTCATATCTCTCCCATCGCTCCTTTAGTGTATGTTCTGGTGGCTCCTCCTCCTCTGTTACCCCGCTCTCGGTTGGTGTCCCCCAAGGTTCTGTCTTGGGTTCCCTTCTTTTTTCTTTCTATACCCAATCCCTTGGTGTGCTTATTTCCTCTCATGATTTTCAGTACCATCTCTATGCTGATGACTCCCAAATCTATCTCTCTACTCCTGATCTTTCTTCTGCTTTCCAGTCCCAAATCTCTTGCTGTCTCTCTGCCAGTGCTGTCTGGATGTTCCATCGTCGCCTGAAATTGAATATGGCCAAGACTGAACTCGTTTTTTCTCCTAAAATTTCCCTTTCTCATTCTTCTTTCTCAGTCTCTGTTGATGGCTCTGTTATCCAACCTGTTTCATCTGCTCGAAATTTGGGTGTTATTTTTGACTCTTCGCTCTCTTTCTCCTCTCATATCCAACTCATCGCTAAGACCTGTCGCTTCTTTCTCTTCAACATTGGCAAAATCCACCCCTTTCTCTCTGCGCTCACTACTAAAACCCTCATCCATTCCCTAATCACCTCCCGCCTTGATTATTGTAACCTCCTTCTTGCTGGTCTCCCTCACTCTCATCTCTTCCCTCTTCAGTCTATTCAGCACTCTGCTGCCCATTTGATTTTACGTCAGCCTCGTTTTGCTCACATCACTCCTCTCCTCAGATCTCTTCACTGGCTCCCTATCCGTTTCCGCATTCACTTTAAGCTTCTCCTTCTGACCTATAAGTGCATTCACTCTGTGGCTCCTCAGTACCTTTTTTCTCTCATTTCTCCCTATTTCCCACCTTGTGTACTCCGTTCTTCTTCCCAGTTGCTTCTTGCTATGCCCTTCTCCTCTATTGCCAACTCCAGATTCCGCTCTTTTCACCTTGCTGCTCCTTACGCTTGGAATAAACTTCCTTTGTCTATACATCAGGCATTTTCTTTGCCCCTCTTCAAACTCAAGTTAAAAGCTCATCTTTTCTCCTCTGCCTTTGACTCTAGATTTTGCTGTTCTCCTTCCTTCCCCTCTTTTATTTCACCTTTCTTTCTTCCTCTTACACTTGTTCTTATCTTTCCTTTGTCCTGTCTCTCCTGCTCTTGTCTCTTTGCCCTTGTTCTTTTCTTTTTCTTCTCCTTTTCTTGCTTTGTCTTTTTAGATTTAAGCTCTTTTTCTTCTCCTTTTCTTGCTTTGTCTTTTTATGTTTTCATTGTACAGTGCTGCGTGCACCTGGTACCACTTTATAAATGCTTAGTAGTAGTAGTAGTAGTTAGACAGAAACCCCGGCCTCGCTGCTCCCCCCTCAGCTGCCACCGCTACCGCCCCTCCCCAGCTGCCGTCAATTCCGTCTCAAGAGGGAGAGGTGGGCAGTGGCAGCTGGGGGGCAAGGGCGGTGGCAGCAGCTGGGGTATGGCATGGCCAGTTATGTGTGCCGCTGCCACCGCCCACCTGAGCCAGCCACCCTAGGCGACCGCCTAGCTCACCTAGCTCACCTAGTGGACAGGCTGGCCCTTCATGCCCTGCGAATCTGAAGGGACACCTTCAGAGGCTGCTGAGTACTGGGGACTCATTGGAGTATCTGGAACATGGATTCTGGGATGGGGGACAGCAATGCTAGAGGAGCACTGACTGTCTCTTTACAAAAATGTTTCATAACCTGAGTTTTGTTCCAAACCAGAAAATACATTTTATTGAAGTAAAACATCAGCAAAAATAGTACAAAAAGACAGAAAAAAGATAGGAACTCATCTAAAGCTTCACAGTCCAAATCTTCAAAATAAATAGTTCAATGTTGAAAATCCCTCAGCAGATACACATTAAATCACTCCTCAAGTTCCTAGAGTAAGCTACAAGAAAGTTCAAAATCTCAGGGGTTTCCCTTGAGCTTTCTTCCTAAATCCCTTTTGAAACAACTGAATCCTCTTCCCCCACAGAAACAGAAAATACCTTTTTGTTGGCTTGTTTGAGTTCAAACAGGTCTCTTTGTCTCAGAGACCTGAAGCAAACACCTCCTAAACTCACCGGACCTTTGAATCCCTCATGGATATTTCTAAAAGTCTCTTCAAACAGTGGATAATAAAGATCCTACTTCTCCCTTCCTGGGGCCATGGGGCACAGCCACAGCTGCCTCCTTTGCTCTGTGGAGTCTGGGTAACCGCAGCCCCTTGCTGTTTGACACATCCTAGGACCAAGTCCTCCTGTACAGGCCTCTGACTCAGGAAGTGAGCTTTTATACTGGGCCTCCACCTTTGGAGATGGAATGACATGCCACTCAAAAATGACCTCACACCTCTGGAAATCTGCCTTTGCTAGAAAGTTCCCTATATGGACAGATGAATACCTCAGAAGAATTCTAGAGGTTTCTACACATCATAATTCATAAGAGAAATGACTACAACATCGGCCCATCCCTGTACAAAAAAATCCATTACTGCTCCTTCACTCTGTTAATCTAATCTAGATTCCATAAAGACTTTTAAATGATAGGGTGAAAAAGTATGTATTTGTAAGGTATCTCAGAAATAATAATTGAGCCCTATGGGCTCTAAGCAAGAAGATAAGCTTCTTCCTACTTCTGGAGTACTTCTATTCACATCGGGGAAACCCATTGCCCTGGAAATGACTTCTATTTCTGATCAAGACGCAAACGGAAGTCTACATTCCTAGGCTACTGAAACGCAAAAGTCCACAGTGATTTTTGCTTTGACCTCTTCACTGGTGGATCTCCATAAAAGCAGTGAGGTCTAAATGGTCCATTGATAGCTGAAGTGCGGCACTTTCCTTTCCATCGGTTTTCTACCCTGGGATATTGTATACCTTTTATTTCCTGACCCTCTCCCCATCTATGGCACCTCTCTTCTTCTCTCCTTTCTTGTCTCACTCCTTTTCTTTGACTTGGAACTATGTAAACTGCTTCAACGGCTTTTAGCCATTTAGTGGTATCTCAAGTGCTTGGAATAAATAAATAAATAAAGTAATGTAATATACATTGCTTTCAAGTGGCGCCCTACTGTTAATCTACTCTCTGTAAGAGCGAGTGTTGGGCAACAACACAGAAACATTTATTGATTGGTAATCAGGACATTTAAAGATTTAAAGCTAGATTTATAAAAGTGCGCACAGGGCCAGCCCAATCATTAGGCAAACTAGGCAGCCACCCAGAGTGGCAATTTTAGGGGGGGGGGGGGGGTTGTCAAAGATCAGAGCATTCAAAGCTAATAATAAATAATAGATTTTGACAGCTGGGTGTGTGTGTGTAAAGCTTAAGTTTTGACTAGGGCCAACACCTTGAATCAACTCTGGGTCTAGTCCTGAATGTGCAACTGCACTATCACACGCTGACAAGCATGACTGTGTGTCATTTACCACAGTTCCTATTTTCTAATCATATGTGTTATGAGCATTAGCACAGTGCAATGTTGTAACGCACTCTATTAAATCTAGTCCTTACACTACCAATACTGTATGCATACTTTTTTAAAATTCTAAGGATAGGGAAGTCATGCACTGGCCGTTTGGCAGCCAACTCATAACCCCGTCTGAATCTTGGCCTGAACATTCATGTATGTTACACCCAGAACAGAAATCTAAACAATCACATACTCCATTGACATACAAACAGGACTTTCTCTGACTCTCAAAACCCTTTTAGGATATTTCCAGGCTCTGGGGCTACCTTTGTAGTATCTGACTGAAGTTTTGTAGATTGAGATCTTTCTGTCTCCTGTGACTCTCCACTGGCAGTTCCTGTTGCCACTCCCCTGTGCAAAACCTCTTTAGTTGCAGATCAGACACTTGGGGGATTATTTTAAGTCTGTCCAGACACTGCAAAGGATGCTGCTGGCACTTTCTGCCCCGGGACTTTGCATTTATTCTCAAAGTGAAGGTAGATACATACTTTCACTTCGAAAATTACCTAAGGAAAAGTACATTACACCGGCTGAATTGTGTGGGTGGGTTTTCCAACCCTAATCTGCTTCCAGGAACTCCTCCCCTTGTATCAGGTAAAAGTACACACATGGTGGACCTTTTTAAAATTACCCTCTAGAGAACCTGCTTTGCTTCTAAATGTGTCTGTCACAGATTTGGAGTGCGGTCTCCACTGGAAAAAATATGGTGATTCCTCCCTTTCTCTAGAGATGAAAATCAGATTCCGACCTATGGCCCCTCACCTCTGCTCCATGGATGGCAACTGGAGCCCTGGGTTGCCTAAGAAGGAGAGAAGCTGGAAGATGAAGGGACACAGAGCCCTCTCTCAGCTCCTTCACTAAGCCTTAGGAACTCCCCAAAGGGCAGTGTCTGAAGAACCGGCATACCTATTCCCTGGCCTCATGACTATGTGCTCCCTGCTGCTGGAAAGCAGCTCCAAAGAATAAGGCTACTGCCAGCACTCTTTACTGTAGGGATGTGCACAGATACAAAACTTTGCTTCGTTTTAGAATTTTTAATGAATTTCCCCCAATTTTGGGGTATTTTTTTAGTTTGTTTCATGCATTTATTTTAATAAGGAAAATTAATTGAATGTATATGAACTGATGAATTAAGGTGCACCAAGGAACCTTTTCTTGAAGTGCATTAAGCAGTTCATGCGGGAACTAGTGTGTGGTAACTGTTAGCACGGGGCCTGCGCTGTTGCCACCCTGCCATGACAGTTACTACGTGTGAATTCCCTCATTAACTGCACATCATGCGGTGGGGCGGTGATTAGGTGGGTTGCAGGTGGAGAGTGGGTGCAGTGTGGACATTGCAGTTAACGCAGGGGTACATGCCGTGCACTGCTTGTCAGTGTTGTAATTAGCGTGGGCGCACGTAACATGACCTCAATGTGTGCCGTTAAGTATGCCCACATTAATTGCGCATACTGCTGCTGCTGCACATTAGGGTACGTTTCAGTGTGGTAACTGCCAAATATGCTCCTGACAGATAGCGCATGACTATTGCACTTATCACACATTCATTTTACTCCTAACACATGATAAGTGCAAAAATGTCCTTTATCTTAGTAAAAGGGCCCCTAAGTCAACTAGCGTGTGTTAAATTGACTTAATGCACACTAAGGGGCTTGTTTACTAAGCAGTGGGAGCGGCTTCTGACCGATATTGGAGCCACAGCCCCATTGAATTCAATAGGGCTGCGGCTCAGATATTAGTTGGAAGCTGCTACCACTGCTTAGTAAACAAGCCCCTAAATGTTTTAAGGTACACTAAAAAATCAAATGTGCATTATTGAAACCACTTCCCTAGTGGAATACTATGTTTGCTTTACGCCACGCATATTGCTTAGCATAGCAATAAAGCCCGTAAGCATCATCTTCTTATATTTTTCTTCAGAAGTATATTGCTTGAGGTAATAAAAGTTTTAATTCTTTTTATATATTTTACTAGAAAAATTGTTACAGGATCTCAGTAGTACATTAGGTTTATAGCTGTATTTATTTAGCTTATGGTTTTTCAATAGCAGTTCAAGGCAAGCTACATTCAAGTACAGTAGATGTTTCCCTGTCCCTGAGAGCTTACAATCTAAGTTTGTATCTGAGATGGTGGAGGATTAAGTGACTTGCCCAAAGAGTGCCAGTGGGTCTCAAATGCTGGTCTTTCTGATCTGAGGCGGTTGCCCTAACCACTAGGCTACTCCTTCACTAAACCAGCTAAGGTGATTTTAGTTCGCAGATCCAAAAGTGTGCATCACGGAGGTAATTTAAGAAGGGCCACCTAGTTATGTGCACATTCCGAGGGCACACATTACACCTATTTTACAAAGAAAAATGGGTGCCTACGTTTATTTATAAAATAGGGGCCTAAGTAGTAAGATACGCAAGCCATTCGTTCCTTTCATGCAGCCTAATTTGAATAGCACGCTGTCCAGATAAGTGCGGACACACCCTTACTCTGCTCATGGACCATTCCTCCATTAACTGGGTCATGCCAGGGCAGTCTGTGGAGATATTCAGCAACACTATTGGGATAATGCCACTGAATATCCCAGTCAGCACTCTTATCCGGGCAGCCTCCAATAGGCCATCCTACTAAGGGTTCAGAATATCAGGCCCATTGTATTTTCTAACTTAACGCATGTAAAGCTGCGCTCCGCCCAAGCTCCGCCCCAGCCATGCCCATTTTATTTGAAACATTTTTCTATACCACCCCTTCCAGAGATCAGGGGCAGTTTACATTGTAACAAGCTTTTTACATGGAACATTGTAACTGTGTTATAACAAGTAACTATTTACATACAAACTATGTCCATTTGTAATAACTTCGGGGAAATGTTTTTTTGTGTGATATAAATCATTCCTGTACAGTATGGCTTCATCTATATACTTCATTTTATAAGTTGTTGTGGAGCTAAGTGGGCTGTTTATGACTGAGGGGGGGGGGGGTGACAAGGGGTGGGGAGTAGGGGGGGAGGATTCTATTTTTGGGGTAGAGTTTGTGTGCTGTTGGGGTTGTGAGTGTCATAATGTTTAAAGAAGCAATACGTTTTTTTTTTTTTAAGACGTTTATTTTCATTTTACAACAAACAAAAGTAACAACACACCAAAAGATACAAATACACACATACAATAAGAAAACAACCCCAAGTACCCCCCACCCCTATGCTTCTTCTCTAAACTAATAAGAGTCATCACATAAGAGCTTACACACAACAGTTATTGTACAGCAAACAAGCAGAAATGGTATTGATGATACAGGCTGATCCTGTGGCAGAAATGTATACAAAGTAAACAGCCAAATGAGAGCAGTTAGCAGTTAGAACATAATCATGGAACACCTTCCTTTTAAACAAGCAGTGAAGGGCTTGAGTGGAAGAGATTGACAGACGAGGTAGTTGCTCATAATTACAGTAAAATGGACATAATTCCACCAATCATTGAGGTTCAGATGGGAGCCAATTTCCAGTATTTCGTAATAAAGGAGATAGAAAATAGCTATGCCCAGTAAATGGGCCTCCTGAGAAAATATTAACTCAGAATAATCATGATTAAGAGAGCTAGGGATTGTCCCTCCTTGGAATGGACTATTGATGCCTTTTACAGTCAGTAGTGATAACGTACATAAAGCAATGCCAAATAGTTAAACAATCTGAAAAAGAAACATAATAGCGCACAGAGGTACACAATGTCGCTCATAGTACCAGTAAATGACTGCAGAAAAAAACATGATAGGAATTAAACTAAGGAAAACCATGAAGCGCCCCTTATAACAAATAAGCACCGGAGTGCCTAGAGAAGAAGCAAAACCCCAGAAATCACTGGCGGCCTGATGGTCTGCGGGGAGAAACCCAGAGAAGGCCTGAATTGATACATAAATCCTACAGTGCTATACAGGCTCCGAAGGCTCCGAAACTAACCAAGGATCTCATCGTGGAAAGAAAGGAGACCAATAAGGTATATATAAAGAGAAAGAAAGTCCGGGCAGTCTCCGTTTCAGGCAGCAATCACCGCATCGGGCCATTCAAAATGGCGAACAGTTCCAGCGGATTCCATCCAAGCTGTTGGGTTAGCGCATCTGGTCTGCTTCTTTAGAAGCTAGAAATGTTGCTAGCAGATCAGGATCTTCGAAGGTACGAGTTTGGTTATGGAGAGTCACTCTAAGCTTCGCTGGATATAAGATGCCGAAGCGAGCCGTAACTGTTGAAGTCGAGGTCGAAAAGCAAGGAGTCTCTTCCGACGGTCAGCTGTGGGCTTAGCCAGGTCAGGGAAAGAAGGAGAGACTTTATGATTTTCAAACTCCAAATGATGATTCGCCCGGGCAGCATTTAGAATTTTGCTCAACTTGCTGATGATCTCAGTAGACGAAAAAATGATGGGCCGGGGGGTTCGTCCGATTGAGCGCCATGCTGGTAGGAACACGGTGTGCTAGGTCAATTTCCAGATCTCTGTGAAAAAGTAATCTTCAGCAAGGAGGGAAGAGTTTTTGACAGGAATTCTCTCATATCTCCTGCTTCCGCGCCCTCCGGACACCCAATGAGCCTTACATTGTTGCGACGGGCTCGATTATTGCTATCCTCTAACTCTTTTTGTAGATTCTGTATCTGACGCTCAGCCTCATCCAGTTTCACCCAAGCGCACCACGTGCGAATCGAGGACCCCCGCCATATTGTCCTGCCGTAATGAAAGACCTTCAAACGATCCTGAAGCACACCAAAATCTTCTCTCATGGCTCGGAGCGCTTCTCCGTTAGACTGCACCAGTTCCTTCACACCACGTATTTCCTCCAAGATCTCCTGTTGCATTTCGGGGTTATCCCGAAATGGCACCATCGTTGGTGGGGAAGGCTGCTCTGTCTTGGAACGTTTTCCCGTGTGAAGAAGATGGAGATCCGAAGTCTAAGCGCGCTGGTTTAGGGGCCGCCATCTCCCCCGAGGCACCCCGGTAAGTTCGGAGCAAAATATCAAGTTAATGTAGGTATTAAGTCAGGATTCTGAGTAGGCCCCTCGGGAGCTTCAGCGCAAAGCGTCTAACCCGCTGGACATCAGGCTCCGCCCCCCCGAAGCAATACGTTTTTAACTCTATATGGAAAGATTGTAGGTCTTTTATTGATCTTAAAGTTTCAGGGAGGGCATTCTGTTGTATGGGGGCTAGATATGCGAAGGCCCTGTTGCTGGTAATTTGTTTGGTCTTGTGAATTGAGGGTTGTACTGTGAGGGTGTGCTGGTCTGTTCCTCTTCTGGCTCTAGTGTCTGGTTGTAAATGGATCAATGAGGAGAGGTGCGAGGGGGCGATGTCATTGATTAGTCTGAAAGTTATCATTATGATTTTATATATTACTCTGCTAGCAATTGGGAGCCAATGGAGTTGATACAAGATGGGAGCAATGTGGTCAGACATACTTGCCTTGAATATAACTCTGGCTGTGACAATTTGTGCCATTTGTAATATATTTAGGTTCTTTTTTGGTCATCCGTGTAGCAGGCCCATTGCAAACGTATGTGCCGTGGACCTGACGTGTACTTACAGAATAGTGCCCTGCCTACAAGTACTCATCCATGCCCAGAAGGCATTGAAAATATACTGTATGATTTATGCGTGCGGATGGCATGTAGCTTTGCATGGCTCCTTGTCATGTTACCTCCCAAATGTTTATGCTGTGTATTCACTTTATGATGCATGTTGTAGATGATGTAAGTTATAAATCTTCTAAATAAAATATAAAATAAACACAGAGAGCTCCACTTCAGTCTCATCAGCCCACAAAACCTTTTCCCACACAAAGTTAGTCAGCTAGGTCTAGCTCTTCCAAAATTATGTGTGTGTGTATGTAGGGAGGGAGGGGGGGGGGAGACACATATGAAAATACAAACTGCTGCATACGCAGTCAAGTATGATTTTATGTCTCTCTGCTCTATTCAATTGAACTTAGGCTAAAAATAATGAGCAAGTGGTTTGTGTCCTATAAGAAGTGAAGGGGGGGGGGGGATGGATTGCAGATTCATAGAGGTGAAGGTACTGAGAGAGTAAGAAATGGTCCAGAGTGCACCGAGAGCTGGGAAAAAAGTACAGAGGGAAAAACTGAAATATGAAGAAGTTAAAATGTGCTTGAACTGCTGATGGAGGTGTCACCTGGGTGCCCTGTTTTCTAGCTCGCTGGCAGCCAAACTATTGCAAAACTATTTGTTAAGGGAATTTCAGGACGTGTCTGTCATCTGTACCCTGGTGTCTCCCTCACTTCCCATTGTGGGTGTATATTTCAAATAAACAGATTGTGCTTTGGAATTAAATCCCAAACTCCTTTCTTAATATTTTAACAGAACATTGTGAACTTTACAAACAACTGGAGGGTGAATGGATCTTGACTTAATTCTTCCGAATATTCAAAAACATTTCTGTAAGAGTGTGTTTCATCTCCAGTACTTCGTAATTCTTTTAAAGAGGGAGCCTTCATTCATGAAAATGAAGTGCTACTGAAGGTCCTGCTGGGCCTGATATAGGTAATCATCAGCTTTATAGACCCTATAAGGACGCCATGTGCTATCAAAGGATAACATGCAAGAGTTACTGGACCACTGCACTGGCCAAACTGGTCTTTTTCTGCTTTAATTTGCTGTGTGAATTCAAAACCCGCCTACTGAAAATCTTAAGACATTGCAATTGCATGGAAGCCAGATAATTCATTCATCTCAACTTCACAGGGTTATTTTCTGCCCTCATGAAAATACCCATAGGGGATGCTTGTGTAGAACTAAGAGGCACGTAAACTTAAACATTAAAGATGGTTTTCTCTCTGGTCCAGGTTTTTATTCTCTTTGGCTTTTCTTTGACTGAATTCTCCCTTTCTGAGCTAGCGCTCTGGCTAGTTTCATGTCAATGAAAGATTACAAGCCCTGAATATTTTCCTAACTCAGGAGATCGTAGATGCCTGGTGGACCTCTCTGTAACCTTACACAACCGTTTCTGAAAAAGCATTCCCCCAAACAAGAAGCTTTTTTCTATGGTAGAAATAAGCCTAATTCCAGCATGCAACAGAGGGATTTTTTTGGCAGACATTCAAAACAAGAAGCCATTATTACATGTTTCTACACTCTAGAAGAATGAAAATCGACCCTGCAGAAAGGAAAGGAACCAGAAGATTAAAGGCTGAATTAGAGAACGGATATATTTCCTTATCGAAAACAAAAGGTTGAGCTTCCAGCAACAATAAACAAATTCTCATGCCATAAATATTAGGCCATGGTGGTTTGAAAATGCTTCTTTAGAAATGATGCCCTGAGGGAAGGAATAGTTAAGTGAGCGAAAAGGGAGAGAAGGGTAACTGGAGCCTCATTAACAGCAAGAAGTCAGCAGGCAGACACTTTCAAAAAAGACTTCAAGGCGTCCGGGAAAGAGCCTGCTTTGTGAAACTGGCCACCCACAATACCTGCTGGTTTTCAACAGTGGGAAATTGTACAAACACTATTACTCATGATCTCTCTGTAAGATAATAAATATCAAGCCCCATTTTGCATAGGGGGCTCCATATTTGAAATGGGACATCCAGCTTCGAGCCTTTTGTAAAATTCATATACGGACAATCAGGAGTGCATGTGTATTGCAGGAATATATACAACCTATGTCCATTTTCCAAACATACATCATTCAGGGCTTCATAAGGCTGGCTTTATAAGGGAGCTGTGCAAAGGTGCACACTATTTACAAGTGGAAATCCTTATTGTAAAGGAGTTGCCCCTGTAGATGGCTACTTACACATGTGCTTTATGTGGCCTTTATTCTGTAAGCAGAAGCATAAGTCCTGTCATGTGGACTTTCAGAAGTGGGTGTGTATGGGGGCAGGGCACAAATTTACACTTGTATGTTGTAAAATACTATAACTTAGGTGTGTTTCTGAAAAATCAAGGCATCGGCATTTACACCTGCCTTAGGGCAGGCGTAACTGCTGCGACTATCTTTATCTTTATTAAAACATTTGATAGACCGCCCATCAGGAGCCATCTGGGCGGTTTACAATAATAATATTTATTAGAAAAGCCAGAAACAGAAAAGGAAGTACAAGGCCAGACAGGAAAGTGCACACCCGTACAGGACTAAAGAGAAAAAGAGGCTAAGTGGAAGGAGAGGAGGAAACAGAGGGGTCAGGGAAAGGGAGGTCATAGGCAGTACAGAAGTAGGTATTCAGGAGAGACTTGAATTTGGGAAATGATTCTTCTTGACTAGTTTGATGTGTATTCTTACACCCGAATTGTGCAAAGTACATACATATTTCACTTTATAAAATAGGCCCCAACAGCATGCATGACAGCGTTCATTATCATGCAGGAGTTTATAGAATTCCCTCCACATGTGTAAGGACCAGCACCCGCATGCGTAGGCAACCAATTTTGCAGTATACATGTGCACGTGCTGCTACTTACACACATATGTGGAAGATTTTAAAAACCATCATCAGAACAATAGGACTTTACTGTTTCTGCATTAAAACTAACTATCAGAAGATAAAGCAGAACCAAAAACAATCCTCCTGACTGAGATTTATCACTATGGGCCTGATCCAATAAAGCAACCACTGGGATGTGCAGGCTCGCAATCTGTCCTGCCCCAATTCCACATGCCACTCTCCCTGCACACACAGAGCCGCTGTATGGGGAGAGCAGGACAGGGGCGGCATGGGGCAGGACATGGTTGGATCGTGGGCGGGCCAGGCACCAGGACATATAGGGCCAATTCAGGTCACGGCCCTGTACGTCTGTGCAGCACCGGGAGGACGCTCAGATTATTGGAGGTGGAATAAGTGCGGGCACTCCTTCCCTCCACCCAGCGGCCCCCCAGGAGCAATGGCACAGTCAAGGGTGAGTCCCCGCCACCCGATCCCAGCCCTGACAGACCCAGCAAGAGATGGTAGGCAAGAAACTTGGTCAGGGGGGTGTCCAGCCTGTGGCAGCGGAGGGGGGCCTTGCCATCCTGCCGCCTGGCCATCTCCCGTGACTGCTGAAGGGGCACGCTAGGCCATCTCAGGGCCCAATCCTGCACCTGTGGGAACGTCTAGCTCCCATGGTGCAGAATCGGGTCCAAATCCAGGTTGAAGACCCACCTCTTCACTGTCGCTTTCAGATCCTGATTTCTGGCCTTCGTCTTGCACCGACTTCCGTCTTTTGTCTTGACTAAATTGTAAATGCCATATTTTGTTTTTGCCCTGAATAGCCCATTGCTATATGTTTTGTCTTGACTAGATTATAAGCTCTGACGAGCAGGCACTGTCTCTTGCATGTATATCTGTACAGCGCTGCGTGTGACTGGTAGCGCTATATAAATGCTCAATAGTAGTAGTAGTAGCAGTAATGAGTCGTTCCCATTTGGGGGCATTCAGACGGCCCGGACATGTCCCTTCTGGGATCAGGCTCCACATGGATTAGGTAAAAACATATAGCTGGGGTATCAAAAACTGTATTGTAGGCACAACAATAAGATTTTACAGGTGCAATCTGCATCAAGTAGTCCTGAACACCTTTGATGTGTTGCATCATTTACCCCAAGCTATTGTTTTTAAGCAGCACTAATGTGCAATACCAACATATGACTCTTAGTCAAAGACCAAATCAGTGAATGTTTAAAAGAAAACATTTTTAAAAATTATTCAGTTCACTTAACTTATACCATCCAGCCGACATCCACACACAGTTGTCTTCGTGTTTGGACATAAATTTAAAAATGGATTCAAGTTTGCTCAAAACTTGCTCATGGTTTACTATTTACTGCATGAATTTGTTTATGTATAGGAAATTTTGTATATATTCCTCTTTCATAAGTGGTGTATATACTATGTTGTCACAATACATTTCTTCAGGGTAATTTCAATTCCTGTGATATGATTTACAATGGGAGCTACCAAGCTGTGGTAAAACCTTTCAATTTATCGCAGCTTAATTTACTGCAGGAGTCACTAACCTGCAGTAACTCAACACCATTGGTTACTGAGTTCCATGGTAAAGGAATAACCCAGCTTGCCTTGAACTACACAATCTGCATTATTCATGGAAAATTAACACCAGCTCAAAGATGGCTTTATCTTTCCTGCTCAGGAACAACAGGCTGCTAAAATGTGACCTGCTACTCCTAGACACCATCTTAAAGGGATTGATGCCTACTTAAATCTTGCAAAGCAACCCCCCAACCTGCCCCCAGTCAAGAATGCCCTCCCAGACTCCCAGTCAAGATCTCTATCCCCCATTAAATCACCCTGCAGAGCCTCTTCACCTGCAAAGAAGTCCCCTCACATGTGAATCCACAAAGGGACCCACAACCAACAGTAGGCCCCCTTGGGCCTTCTCAAGGCTTTCTTTGTGGTCTAGTGGATCCAGGCAGGAGTAATCCCCGGTCACTCTTCCTCCTTTGGTGTTGGGTTCAAAATGGTACAGGGTGAACCCTAGTGATAGTCTTCTGGTACTGCTGCTAAGGATCAAGCTGCCATAAATCCCTTGTCTGAGAGGGGGGAAGGGAGAGGGGGTCTGCAAGATTTAAGCAGGCATTGGCCCCTTTAAGATGGTGCCAGTGGGATTCAGGCCCCTTGTTATCAGTCCCATGCTTCTAGGCAGGACAAATAATGCACAAAGGTGGTCAGTGTCTTGGCTTTTTGGGGAGGCTAAGGTGAGGTGGGGAGGGGGCAAGGTGAGATAGGGCAGGACATACACCGGAATGGAGGGTGTGGACAGACAGTGTCCTCCAAGGATGCGATTAGGATTGAAAATTCTGAAGGGAAATAAATCCTGCCACATGCATGTTTTCTTATCGACAGACCACTGTCCTGCCTAAAACTATATCACAAAGCTCAGGTAACAGAAATAGACCAATTTATAGTAGTTTAGAATTCAGATACACTACCAAACTATGATCTTTTAAAACTTATATGCAGTACAATATATATAGGGGGTGTGATGGAGTATATAGGAAACTCCCTGTCCCCCGCAGGGACTCTCCCCAGCCAAGGCCAGAACCAGTGAGGTATTGCTCTTGAATATTGTGTGTAATTCTGGTCGCCATATCTTAAAAAGGATATAGCGGAATTAGAAAAGGTACAGAGAAGGGCCACCAAAATGGTAAAGGGGATGGAAGGATACCCCTATGAGCAAAGGCTTAGAAGATTAGGGTTCTTCAACTTGGAAAAGAGAAGGCTGAGGGGAGATATGATAGAAGTCTATAAATTAATGAATGGAGTGGAACAGGTTAACGTAGATTGGTTGTTTACACCATCAAAAAGTAGAAAGACTAGAGGACATGCAATGAAGCTACAATGCAACCCATTTAAGACCAATAAGAGGAAATATTTTTTCACCCAACATGTAATCAAACTCTGGGATTTGTTACCGGAGGATGTAGTAAAAGCTTTTAGTGTAACTGGGTTTAAAAAAGGTTTGGATAAGTTCCTGGAGGAAAGGTCCATAAACCATTATTAAAGAGGACCCGGGAAATCCACTGCTTACCCCAAGATGAGCATTGTGGAAGCTGTCATCTTTGGGTACCTACCAGGTACTTGTGACCTGGATTGGCCACTGTTGGAAATAGGATACTGGGCTTGATAGACCTTGGTCTGACCCCATATGGCATATCATGTTCTTATGAAGTATGACAAAAAAGAAACAAGACTGTGGCAGCCACGCCCATAACTCAATGCCATTTGGCTAACCGCTTATGTCATTATGTCATGCAAAATCTTGCCACTATTCTGCTATAATATTTTTCATCTCTCTCACTCTGTTTTTCTTTTTCAGGTTTTTTTGTAGCACACTGCTCCATCGCTTTGTCACGCAACTGGAGGTGGCAGAAATATGGAGCAAAGAATCAACTTGAAATTTCTGGTTAAGTTGGAGAAGGGCTCAATTGAGTGTCTCCAACTTCTCCAAAAGGCTTATGGAGAAGATGCAATGTCAAGGCTGCAAGTCTTCGAGTGGCACAAACACTTCAAGACTGGCCGCAAGGAGGTGGAGGATGGCCCCAAGTCAGGACAGCTTTCCACGACAAAGATGGCTGAGAGCATTGACAGAGTGAACCAGCTGGTGTGGAGTGATCGCAGATTGACAGTGCAGATGACAGCTAAAGAGCTCAGCCAGAACAGGGAGTCTGTGCGGACCATCTTGGTGCAGGAGCTGGGGATGCGGAAGGTGTGCGACAAGATGGTGCCCAAGCTTTTATCGGATAACCAGAAGGAACACTGGGTCAATGTTTGTTGAGACTTGCTAAAGAAGATCGGAGAAGATCCAGAGTTTGTTGGCCGAGTCATCACAGGAGACGAGACTTGGGTCTTCCAGTATGACCCTGAAAGCAAGAGACAGATCCCGCAGTGGAAGACTCGATTGTCACACAGACCCAAGAAGGCAAGCATGTCCAAATCAAGGATCAAGGTCATGCTGATCGCATTCTTCGACCAGAAGGGAGTGGTCCATCATGAGTTTGTGCCTGAGGGTCAACAGTCAACCAGTACTTCTACCAGCAGGTCCTCAATCGCCTCCATGACCGGGTTCAGTGCAGCAGGCAGGCTCTGTGGAGAGACAAGTCATGGCTGTTCCACCACGACAATGCTCCCGCACATACTGTGTTCAGTGTGAGGCAGTTCTTGGCCAACAAACAGATCACAGCTCTCGACCACCCTCCTGATTCCTCAGATCTCACACCGTGCGACTTCTGGCTCTTCCCCAAGCTGAAGACTGTGCTCAAAGGAACTCATTTCACCTCTGTAGAAGAGATCAAGGCCACTGTGACGAGGGAGCTGAGGGACCTCAAGGAGGAGGACTTTACCAAATGCTTCCGTGCGAAGCAGAAGCAAATGCAGAAGTGCATTAACTCTGGGGGGGATTACTTTGAAGGGGACAATGCATAATTTCTCTGTAGATTTTGTAATAAAACATTTATGGGACAGTCTCATTTCTGTTTTTTGTCATACCTCTATGTAAGTTTGGTTTCATCTGTCCACAGAACATATTCCTAGGATTGTGGTTTCTCAAGGTGGGTTTAGGCAAAGATCAGGTGTATCTTTTTATGTCTGTCTTTGAGCAGTGGGGTCCTCCTTGGCCTTTGCCCATGAAGTCCTTCTTTGTTTAGTATGTGGCATATGGTGCGGGTTGAGACTACCACTCCAGATGGCTCCAGGTTAGCCTTAGCTCTTTGGACATTGTAAGTAATGATTTTCCAGCAGTTTGCACTAATCTTCAAAGATTTCTTGAGTTAATTTTCCTCTTCCCACTATGTCCTGGGAGGTTCTTCACAGTTCCATGAGCAGAAAACTTCTTAATAACATTGCAAAATATAGACGCAGGAATCCCCAGGTCTTTGGAGCTAGCCTTGTACCCCTTTGAAGTTTGATGTTTGGTGATAATGACTTTTCTTTTTTTTTTTTTAAACTTTTATTTTCATTTTGCAACAAACAAAAGAAACAACACACCAAAGGAGACAAAACAAGTATACAATAAGGAAAAGCAAACCCAATTACCCCCCACCCCCATGCTTCTTCTCTAGCTGATTATGTCAGCATGTGAGCGCTTCCAAACAACAGTGATTATACATCAAAACAATCAAAAGAGTATCTGCGATACAGAATAATCATGGGACAAAGATATATACAAATTTAGACAGTCAGATGAGAGCATTGAGCAGAATGTACATAGTCATTGAGCATCTTCCATTTAGACCGATGATGAGGAGTCTGAATGGGGGAAGCAAACATACGAGGTATTTGTTCATATTTACTGTAGAGACAGACATGATGCCACCATTCATTGGGGCTCAGCTGAGAGCTATTTTTCCAGTATTTCGTAATTAGGGAAATAGCAATGCCAAGCATAAAGTCCAAAAGGAAGTAAGCCGTTTTTGGAAGAGAGGGGATCCCCGCAGCTGAGCGAAGTCCCACTATCTTCCAAGAAAGGGGCTCTTGAAAGTGCAAAATAGACTGGATACGACCCCAGACCCGACGCCAGTAATACTGTAGTGCGGGGCATTCATACATAACATGAGGTAGTGAACCAATGGCCGCATGGCATGTCCAATAACTATTGCCCTGAGTAGTGTTCCATTTGGCTAATCTGTCAGGAGTGTAAAAACACCGGTGGGCTAGAAAGAAGAGTGTCTGAGTGAGTGAGGCGGATCGGGAGACCCGTGTCACTCTACTCCAGACAAGGCTCCATTGCTCCGGGGTCAAAGTCACATGCAATTCTCTCTCCCATGCTTTCTGCGCTATAGGGGTATCTCTAATTATAGCATTACATAAGGTTTTGTAAAAATTGGATGCTACACCCGGTGAACTACCGATAGATCGGATAGTCTCCAACCAACCTTGTGTAGGGGAGGCCGATGGCGGGAGCACCTTAGCACTCCGAAGGCAATGCTGAAGTTGCACCAACTGAAAATAGTGTTTCGCTGGGAGACCAAATTCAATTTGCAATTCACTAAAAGTTTTCCAGCGACCTTCATGGAACAACTGACTAGGAATCCAAATGCCCCTAGTGTACCAGGGGCTCCACGCCATCGGCTTATTTGTATTCGAAATCGAGTGTTATACCAAAGTGGGAGCTCGTCTAACGGACAGAGTCGGGAGTCTAAAGAGTGCATAAGATTATTAAAGGCACCTAAGGTGTCTAAAAGCATTGGTGGAAAGTGGGAGTCTGATGGGAGAGTCATACCAGGGAGAAAAGTAAGAGGAATCGGTTTGCAAAGGTCCTCTTCTATGTCTAGCCACACAGGTCTACTCGGTACTGGATCTTCCAGCCAACGAGCGCCTTGTTTGAGAAGAAAAGATTGATGATACTTCAGGAAATCAGGGAATCTGACACCCCCATTTTCCTTATCTGCTTGCAGCTTATGTTTCGCTATCCTAGGTGTCTTGTTTTGCCACAAGTATCTAGTCAGAAGGCCCTCTATATCTTTATATATACGTCGAGGGAAGAGACAGGGCAACATTTCTAAGATATAATTCACTTTCGGAACAATCATCATTTTTATGGTTTCTAATCGACCCCACCAGGTAAGTGTTAAAGGAGTCCAGCGGTGAGTAAGCGCCCGGACTTTAGAGGTTAAGTCTTTGGCATTGAAGGAGATAGTGTCTTCCAAAGGAGAACAATAGTGAACCCCAAGGTATTTGACCATGCGAGGTTGCCATAAAAAGGGGAAGGGTTGCATATCTGCCTGATGAAGCAAAGGATTTAATGGAAAGGCTACCGACTTGGTCCAATTTATCTTATAACCGGACAGTTGTGAGTATTTACCAATTTGCTCTAGGACAGCCGGTACTGAGTCTATAGAGACAAAAAGCATAAGGTCATCAGCATACGCTGAAATTTTGATTTCCCTATGGGTGAAGGGGACTCCATGAATCTCCTCCGATTGCCGGATTAGTAAGGCCAAGGGTTCAAGTGCAAGGTCGAAGAGAAGTGGAGACAGTGGGCATCCCTGGCGAGTGCCGCGTTGAAGGGGAAAAGGCTGAGACTTTAAAGCATTGGCACATATACTGGCTGTAGGCTGTGCGTACATGGTGCGAAGACAATGGAGAAAACCTTCCCCGAATCCGTACCAGCGGAGGACTGCAAACAGGAAGGGCCACTCTAAGCGATCAAAGGCCTTCTCAGCATCAAGTGAGAGGCCAACAAATGGGCGATCAAGATTAACTGCGGTAGTCAGTACATGGCATAGAGTCCGAGCATTGTCAGCAGTTGATCTACCAGGAATGAAACCGCATTGATCTGGGTGTATTAAGGTAGGCATCCTATCCGAGAGCCGGGTAGAGAGAATGGTGGCAAATATTTTATAGTCCGCGTTTAGGAGGGAAATTGGACGATAATTAGCTGTTAGTTGCGGGTCTCTCCCCTCTTTCTCAAAAACCACTACATTTGCCATTGAAAAGGACCCAGAAGGAGAACCCTCCTCGGCCAGAGCAGAAAAATAAATTTTCAAAACTGGAGCTAAGTCAGCGTGAAAAGTTTTGTAGAATTCAGCAGGGAGACCGTCTGGGCCTGCGGCTCGACCTGAGGCACATTTCTTGATAGCAGAATGAATTTCTGAGACAGTAAATGGTGTGTCCAAGGCCACTCTATCTTCGTCAGATAGGGTCGGTCTTTGTACCCCTGAAAGTAAGCGTTCAAATACATCTGGCTCAAAATCACATTCAGATTGATAAAGCCGAGTATAAAAATCACGAAAGAGTTCTAAGATTTCGGTATCTTTAGTGACCAAGCCCCCCCCCGACGGATTACGGAGGGCGGTAACACGCTTGGCTTCTTTTTGACCTTTTAGGGCATTTGCTAATAATTTGCCAGCACGATTATTTTCCCGATAATATAGCCCTTGTTGTGATTCGATATTTTTAACAGCAGCAGTGTACAAAAGCTGATTGTATTGAAAACGCAAGCGTTGTAAACGGAGTAAAATACATGGGTCAGTACGGGACGTGAGGAGACGCTCCCCAGCTTGTATCTGCTGCTCTAGAATCAGTAAATGCTGCTTTCTTTGTTTCCCCTGCCGAATTTGATAGCTAGTTATAGTGGCGCGGATAGATGCTTTAAAACCCTCCCACCAAGCCCAGCTCGCTGTGTCATGGGGTGAGTTAAAATGAAAATAATCTTGGATAGCGGCCTTTATATCAACCTGAAAATCTTTTTGACCCAGTAGGGATCTATCAAAAAACCAAGCTCGGGGAGAATCGTCCCGCGCAGTGACACGTAATGATAAAGATATGGCAGCATGATCTGAAATATGGAGAGGATGAGTCCTAGTCGTGTCTACTTGAGAAATCAGTGCTTTGGAAATGAGAAAGAAATCTATTCTAGATTGGGAGTGATGGGGGGCAGAAAAGAAAGTGAACTCTAAGTCGGAGGGGTGAAGTAGCCTCCATATATCTACCAGCGCAAGATCTTGCATCAGAGCTGTAAGGGTAGCAAGACTCTTGGGTGGACTACTCGTTCTAGGCGGCTGTCTATCTATCAGAGGGTCTAACACTTGATTAAAATCACCACCAAGTATTAATGGAGTATTGGCAGAGGCCTGTGCCAACTGCGCAATACTTGCATAGTAAGCAGGGTTGTCCACATTCGGGGCATAAATGCAAATACATGTAAATTCACTATCTCCAACCTTAAGATGTACGCGGGCCCATCTACCCTCCTTGTCAGCGCTAGTATCAATTACAGTAGCTTGCAAAGATTTCTTAACCAGAATGGCTACCCCGCACCGTTTGGAAACGGCGGGAGAATAGGCAGCCACCATGTAGGGCTTAACATTGAGTTTCAGTGTTTCAGCAGAGTTTAAGTGCGTTTCCTGAAGAAACGCTAAATCAGCATGCTCATGGCTAAGATAGCTAAGGATTTTCTTTCTCTTGATTGGACTATTAATGCCCTTTACGTTGAGTGATAAGATTTTACATAAAGCCATTCAGACAAGTTAAAAATTCTGAGCATGATAGCGCACATAATTTCACAATGTCCCTCATATTGACTGTATCTGGCTGTACATATGGCAGAAAAGAAAATAAGCTTAGATAATACAATGAAGCGCCCCACATGAAAAAAGAAAAACCGCAGCGCGGTAGAGAAGAAGCAGAACCCCAAAAATTACTGGCGACCATGTGTCT
This sequence comes from Ichthyophis bannanicus, assembly GCA_033557465.1. Taxonomy (NCBI): domain Eukaryota; kingdom Metazoa; phylum Chordata; class Amphibia; order Gymnophiona; family Ichthyophiidae; genus Ichthyophis; species Ichthyophis bannanicus. The sequence continues at coordinate 934,506,513 of CM066033.1, read as the reverse complement.
GCGGGGAGAAGCCCCAGAGAAGGCCGAAATTGAAAAAACACATAACCTGTAGGACTGTGCGTGCTCCGAATCCGACCGAGGCACACATCATGGAGGGATAGGAGACCACACAACAAAAGTCATAGAAAGAAAGAAAGAAAGTCCAGGCAGTCTCTGTACTGAACTATGACCGCCGCATCGGGCCCTTCAAAATGGCGGACAGAGCCGGCAAATAAAAGTCCAAGTCGTTGGATTAGCGCATCTGCTCTGCTTCTTTGGAGTCTAAAAATGTTGATAGTAGATCAGGATCTTCGAATGTCCTGGTTTGGTTGTGGAGAGTCACTCGGAGCTTCGCGGGATACAACAGGCCAAAGCGAGCCTGTAGCTGTTGAAGTCGAGGGCGAAAAGCAAGGAGTTTCTTCCGTCGGTCGACTGTAGGCTTTGCCAAATCAGGGAAGAAGGAGACTTTGTGACCTTCAAATTCCAAATGATGGTTCGCCCGGGCAGCATTTAAAATTTGTTCCACTTGGGGGGCGGAGCCTGATGTCCAACGGGGTAGACGCCTGGTGCTGAAGCTCCCGAGAGGCCTACACAGAATCCTGACTAAACTCCTGCAAAACTTCACTATTTTGCTTTAAAATCGCCAGGGCGCATCGGAGGGATGGCGGGACCTAAACCACAGCGCCTAGATTTCGGCTCCCCCACTTCGTCGCACGGCAAACGCTCCAAAACGGAACTGCCTTCCCCGCATAAGATGGCGCCGCTCTGTGAGAGCCCTGAAATGCAGCGGGTGATACTCGAGGAGATTCGTGGTGTAAAGGAACTGGTACAATCCAACGGAGAAGCGATCCGCGCCATGCGTGAGGACCTTACCATGATGCAGGAAAGGCTCGAGGGCCTCTCGTTGCGCCAAGACAAAATGGCGGAGACTCTTGAATCGCACGCGGTGCGAATGGGGAAGATCGATAAAGCTGAACGCCAGATTTTGCTCCTTCAAAAGGAACTTGAAGATAGCAATAATAGAGCTCGTCGCAATAACATTCGACTCATTGGAGCTCCAGAGGGCGTAGAAGCAGGAGATCTGCGGGAATATCTGGGCAATATTCTACCCTCTCTATTGAAGACGACGTTTCTTAAGGACCTGGAGATAGACCGGGCACATCGTGTCCCCACTAATATGGCGCTCAACCGGACGACTCCCAGGCCCATCATTTTTCGGCTACTGCGCTATCAACAAGCTGAGCAAATTCTGGCTGCTGCCCGGGCTAATCATCACCTCGAGATAGATGGGCATAAAGTGTCTTTCTTCCCTGATCTCTCTAAGCCCACGATGGACCGCCGAAAGAAGCTTCTTGCTTATCGCCCTCGCCTTCAGCAACTGCAGGCCCGATTTGGTCTCCTGTATCCGGCAAAGCTACGCGTTACGCTGCATAACCATACCAGGACCTTCGAGGATCCTGACCTCCTCGCTGCATTTTTGGACTCTAAAGAAGCTGAACTGATGCGTTGATGTTACCATCAAGCTGTGTTGCTGTTCAAAGCTCTCTTAAATCTCTACCTCATTGGGGCCTATCGCAGTGATTTCGCTGCGGACGCGGTTGGACTGCTCTCCTGACCTACTTCTTTGAACCGCCATCCTGCTTCTCTGCACCCTTCGGTGGCTCCCGGGACTTGTTCCTGCTGCAGGGAGTATGGCCAGTATCGGGCCTTCTCTGGGGCTTCCCCCCGCAGACTCATGGTCGCCAGTAATAGTTGGGGTTTTGCTTCTTCTCTAGTGCACTTCGGTGCCTGTCTCTTTTTTTTTTGGGGTTATTTATGCTTTCTACCAAAAGTTTATTATTTCATGTCGTGTGTACAGTCATTTGCTACCAATATGCATAGTTTAGGGAATAATGTGCAACTTCATGTTCTCTCAGAATTTTGTATATTACTAGATGGCTTTCTGTAAGCTCTTATCATTGAATGTCAAAGGTATCAATAGTCCAATCAAAAGGAAGAAAATTCTTAGCTATTTGAATACTGAGCATGCTGATTTAGTACTGCTTCAAGAAACGCATTTAAATGCTAAAGAAACACTAAAGCTTAATGTCAAGCCTTATGCTGTTGTGGCGTATTCTCCCGCTGTTGCTAAACGCTGTGGTGTTGCCATACTTGTTAAGAAATCCCTGCAGGCCACCGTGCTAGATATTAGCTCAGATAATGAGGGTAGATGGGCTCGCGCTCATCTCAAAGTGGGGGATCTAGAATTCACGTGTATTTGTATTTATGCTCCAAATGTTGACAATCCTGGTTTTTTTGCTAAAATTGCACAAGCTGCGCAAGCCTCCGCTCATACCCCACTAATACTGGGAGGAGACTTTAATCAGGTCCTCGACCCTTTGGTGGATCGGCAGCCGCCTAGAACCTGTGGTCCACCCAAGAGTCTCTCCATACTTACAGCTATGATCGCTGATTTGGCTTTGGTGGACATATGGAGGTTATTGAATCCTTCTGATTTGGATTTTACCTTTTTCTCCGCTCCTCACCAATCACAATCCCGAATAGATTTTTTTCTTTTATCTAAAACATTGGTATCGCAGATTGGTATGGCTAAGATTCACCCCTTGCACATTTCAGACCATGCTGCCATATCTTTTACGATACACACTGCTGCGCAAAATGCAAGTCCCCGAGCATGGTCTTTTGATAGGTCTCTCCTAGACCAACAGGATTTTCAAACTGTAATACGGGCTGCCATACAAGATTACTTTCATTTTAACTCTCCCCTTGACACAACGAACTGGGCCTGGTGGGAGGGTTTTAAGGCGTCTATTCGAGCCACGGTGACTAGTTATCAAATCCGTCTTGGGAAACAAAGAAGGCAACAATTGGTGATCCTTGAACAACAGATACAGGCTGGTGAACGTATTCTTACGTCCCGAACAGACCCATGTGTTCTGCTTCGTTTGCAACGTCTCCGTTTTCAGTACAACAAGATTTTGCATAATGCCGCTGTTAGAAATATAGCATCCCAGCAGGGATTGTATTACCGGGAAAATAATCGCGCTGGTAAACTACTAGCTAATGCTTTGAAGGGGAAAAAAGAAGCCAAACGGGTAGCAGCTCTCCGAAGCCCATCTGGGAATGGCCTTGTCACAAAAGATCATGAGATTTTAGAGCTTTTTCGCGATTTTTATGCTAGCTTGTATAAATCTGAATGTGAGTTTGTTCCTGAACATTTCGACCGCTTGTTAGCTGGTGTACAGCGTCCTACTCTCTCGGCTGAGGAATGCACGGCCCTTGATCATTCGTTTACTCTTGTGGAAATACAGGATGCAATTAAAAGATGTGCCTCCGGCCGTGCTGCGGGTCCAGACAGCCTTCCGGCTGAGTTCTTCAAAACTTTCAGCTCTGATCTGGCCCCGTTTTTGCAGCAATACTTTACTACCCTAGTAGCCGACGGATCCTCCCTTGGTTCCTTTTCAGAGGCCAACATAGTGGTCTTTGAGAAGGAGGGGAGAGACCCACACCTGACAGCCAATTACCGACCCATCTCCCTGCTTAACGCAGATTATAAAATCTTCGCCACTATTCTTTCTACTCGGCTCTCTCACAAAATGACCACTTTAATACATCCAGATCAATGTGGATTTATTCCCGGCAGATCAACTGCTGATAATGCCAGGACTCTTTGTCATGTACTAACTAATATGGCCTCCCACGATCGTCCATTGGTTGGCCTTTCCCTAGATGCCGAAAAAGCCTTTGACCGGCTAGAATGGCCATTCCTATTTGCGACCCTCCGTTGGTTTGGTTTCGGCGATAATTTTCTCCGTTGCCTTCAAGTGCTATACTCTCAACCAACTGCTAGTGTCTGTGCCAACACATTGAAGTCCCAGCCATTTTTACTGCAAAGAGGCACCCGTCAGGGGTGCCCACTTTCCCCCTTACTTTTTGATCTTGCGTTAGAACCCCTAATCCTGTTAATCCGTCAGTCTCCACATATCCACGGCGCTCCCTTTCCCCGTCGGGATATAAAAGTCTCAGCGTATGCAGATGATCTTATGCTTTTTTTGTTTCCTTAGACTCCGTATCTGTTGTTCTGGATCTAATTGACCGCTATTCTCAACTTTCAGGTTACAAAATTAATTGGACCAAATCAGTCGCCTTTCCCCTAAACCACCAGGTTCACCAAGCAGACTTGCAAACCTTTCCTTTTGTATGGCAGCCCCGTATGGTAAAATATTTAGGGGTACATTACTGTTATCCTCTCGAAGAAACCGTCGCTTTTAATGTCAAAAATTTAATCACCAAGGTCCGTGAGCTCACCCAACGTTGGTCTCCACTTACTCTTACGTGGTGGGGCCGTATGGATACCATAAAGATGATGATTGTTCCCAAGGTTAATTATGTCTTAGAAATGTTACCGTGCCTTCTCCCTCGACATACCTACAAAGATATCGAGGGCCTGTTGATCAGATTTTTGTGGCAGAACAAACCGCCTAGAATAGCGAAACATAAACTTCAGTCAGATAAGGAACATGGTGGGATAAGATTTCCTGATTTTTTCAACTATCACCTCTCTTTTCTTCTCAAACAGGGTGCCCGTTGGTTGGACGCTTCTTTCCCGTCCAGACCAATATGGTTAGATATAGAAGAAGACCTCTGTAAGCCCATTCCACTTAGCTATCTCCCTGGAATGACTTTCCCACTGGATGCCCACTATCCACCAATGCTCCTGGATACACTTCGCTCCTTCAATGTTCTCATCAGCTCCCTAGACTCCCTAACTTGCCCACTAGATAGGCTTCCAATTTGGCATAATGCTCGATTCCAAATTCAACATAAGCCGGTGGCCTGGAGTCCCTGGTATTCCAGAGGCATCTGGACTCCCAATCAACTGTTTCACAATGCTCGCTGGAAGTCCATTAATGAGCTCCATTGTGAGTTTGGCCTTCCTTCTAAATACTATTTTCAACTGCTTCAGTTGCAGCACTGTCTCAAGAGTGCTGGGGTTTTTCCCCCACTAACTCCTCATGACCAAGGGATAACTGAGGTGGTCTCCTTTATTGGGGCTCAGTCCGGTGTTGCTTCCACCTTTTATAAAACTCTTTGTGCTCCTCAGAATGCTGTCCCCCCTTCTGCACAGCAGACTTGGGAGCGAGAATTGGGTGTAACTCTAACCCCTGAACATTGGAACCTCTTCTGGAGCAAAGTGGTTCGTGTTTCCCGCTCGGCTTCCTTAACCCAGACGCTTTTCTTCTTTGCCCATCGCTGTTTCTATACCCCTGATAGACTGGCCAAATGGACTTCCACTCTGAGTAATCAATGTTGGACTTGCCATGCAGCTACAGGCACCCTCACTCATGTCATGTACGAATGCCCCGCACTACAACACTACTGGAGCCGGGTCTGGGGTCGTATTCAATCTATCTTACACTTTACTGAACCACTCTCCTGGAAAATAGTGGGACTCCGTTCTGCAGCGGGCATCCCCTCTCTCCCGAAGTCTGCTTACTTCCTCCTTGACTTTCTAATGGGTATTGCCATATCGTTAATCATGAAATATTGGAAAAATAGCTCTTCACTGAGTCCTCTAGAATGGTGGAATTGTGTCTGTCTATATAGTAAGTTTGAACAAATTCCTCGTAGGGCTACCCCTTCCCTTCAGGCCCGCTACCAGGTGTCTAAATGGAAATTACTCACAGATTTCGTGCAGTCGGCCAAATGCTCGCACTTGACTGTCTAGTTATATCTCTCTCTTGATCCATAGTATATCATGACTGTTATGTTTATGTTCTAACATAATTGCTATGGACCCCATGCCTGGGTTAATATCTTTTCTTTTCTTTTTTTTTTTTATTATCTAGAGAAGAAGCATAGGGGGGGAGGGTTGATGGGGTTATTTTCCGGTTTATTCCATTTTATTTTGATGCAATCATCCTTGTTTTATTACTGTGTGTATTGTTATTGTTATAAAATGAAAATAAAAGTTTAAAAAAAAAAAAAAAAAAAATTTGTTCCACTTGTTGATATCGTAGCAAGCGAAAGATAATAGGCCGGGGGGTCGTTCGGTTGAGCGCCATGTGGGTAGGAACACGGTGTGCTCGATCGATTTCCAGTTCTTTATGAAAGGTGATCTTCAGCAAGGAAGGAAGAGTTTTGAGCAGGAATTCTCTCATATCTCCCGCTTCCACCCCCTCCGGTATTCCAATGAGCCTCACATTGTTGCGACGGGCTCGATTATTGCTATCTTCTAACTCCTTTTGAAGATTCTGTATCTGGCGCTCAGCCTTGTCGAGTGTGCTCAAGCGCACCGCGTGCGAGTCGAGGACCCCCGCCATATTGTCCTGCCGTAATGAGAGACCTTCAAGTCGGTCCTGGAGCACTCCAAAGTCTTCTCGCATGGCTCGAAGCGCTTCTCCATTGGACTGCACCAATTCCTTCACGCCGCGTATTTCCTCTAAAATCTCCAGGTGCATTTCGGGGTTCTCCCGAAATGGAACCATCTTCTGTGGGGAGGACACCTCTGTTTTGGAGCGTTTTCCGTGAGAAGAAGAAGGAGACCCGAAGTCCAAGCGCACTGGTTTATGGGCCGCCATCCCCCCCGAGGTACCCCGGTCAGCCCGGAGCGAAATAGTAAGTTTGTATAGGTATTATGTCAGGATTCTAAGTAGGCCTCTCGGGAGCTTCAGCGCGAAGCGTCTTACCCGCTGGACATCAGGCTCCGCCCCCCGATAATGACTTTTCTGAAGTTCTCAGGCAGCTCTCTTATCTTCACCATTGTGAAAATGAAAAGGGAGTGAATGTGGCCATTTTAAACATTAGAACCATCATTCATTGGTTGATCAAGTCATGTGAGTATTGAGATCACAGGTACATCTAATTTTACTGCAATGGAAATATGATTCTTCTGTTTAAACTGACTTGGATTGTTTATAAGGGTGCCAATAATCATGTCCTGGAAATGTCCCAGTTTTTATACTATGTCCTACTATTTCCTTTTTAAATTGGTCTTGTTTTATTAGATTATTTTATGTGTCAAATATGTGTGCATATATAGTCCAAAGCCATTTCACTGGCCATTATTTTTTAGGAGATTTGGACATTAAAGGGTTGAACTGCAAGGGTGCCAATAATGTTGACTACAACATAAGTCATCAAATCTATGCTTTTTCTCCAGGTAGTATTTAACTGATGACAATTCCATATGTCTCTTCTGAAAATAGTTTCAATCTTCATTTATCCTTTGGAATGCAAAATAGTCTTAGCATGTATACAAGGCATGCATTTAAAACAAATGTTTGAAAAAAACCTCAAAGAACATAAAAATTGGGAAAACTCTGAGAAACATGCAACTGACCAAAGCTTTTTTTGGCAAGGAGAATCCCTAGATATAGTACAAAACACAGAGATAACTTATGGCACAAACTACTCCTAAAAAGTAATTGGTAAAAACTGATATTAATCGATATTTATGTACAATTGCCAGTATTAGTATTGTGATAGGGCTGAAGCCAATGAAAGCAAAAAATTAGAAAAAAACGCTGTTCCTTACAAAGCAGCTAACGTGCAGAAGATGCAGTTCACGTGCAGAGCAGCTAGAGGGAGCAGGCATGAACCTACAGAGGCTGAGCTAACACACCCAGGTACTGATTGTGCAGGAGCTAATCAGCTCCACCTGAGGGGTAGCCCGGGAAACTCAAAAGTAAAAGGCCTTTATAAGCAGAGAGCCAACTCAGAAGAAAGGAGAGAGGAAGGAACCTCGGAAGGGAGCTCAGAAGGGAGCTCAGAGGAGAGCTCAGAAAGAGAGAGACAAAGGAGCAGACCCAAAAGAGCCAGGGTGAGAGAGAGACCTGGGAGAGACAGACTGGAAAGAGAACCGCTTGGAAGAAATCCCAAAGGCAGAGAGCTCAGAAGGGGAGAGCCTAGCCGGGAGAGAGGCCTCTGCTCACCAGGAGGGTCTGAAGCAGGATTAAAAGGTACTGGAAGAAAAAGTGCTGACAGGGGATTGACTTATACTAAGAAGCCAAGAAGCCTGGATTCTTTACAGGGTCTTCCCAAGCTGCAGAGAGGACAGACAGTATCCAGGGGGCTTCCAGAGGGAGTCTGCAAAGGAGACCGTGGCCAGAGAGCGGTGCCTGAGTGGGCAAGTAAGAGACGCCCTGATTTCACGAAGCCAAGGTACGGTGACTATTTTTTCCCAAAGAAAGGCCCAGCTCCTAGAACGTCTTTAAAACCAGATAACCAGTCTGAGAGAAAAGGAAGCGGGCAGGAGTTCTTTAAGCCATCACGTAGGGGCATAGGGACAAACCCTGCTATTTACCTGAAAGCCCTAGAACAGCCTAGCTGGAAGCTAGGGAGAAGAAGTACGGACTTTCAAACCACAGCAGCCAGGGAAAGATCAAGTACAGAGGGAGGCACAAATGAACCAGAGCCCATGCAGGTAGAGCCTGTGGACTCAGTTACATTGTCCCAGGAAGAAGTAATGGACTGCTTGGTTTGTGTCGCAGGGAGTTTTGAGTCACTCCCCGAGCTGTAACTTATTTAGACAAGCTTTGATATTGTTTTTGTTCATGTTGAGCGAAAGAGAAAAAGCTCACTAATTTTACTTTGCTCCGAAGTTTTGGAAAACCTTGTGTTGTTTTTGCAAGAAGCTGTGAAGTATGTAACAGTTCACTTGTTTAACTATGCTTTGGTAAAAACCCTGACAAAGAAGGAGAACACCTTATTTTCTGTTACCTAGCAAACCTCAGTGCTTGAAAGGGGAAATAAAAGCCTTATTTATCCTCCATTCTGGTCTACACAACTTATTCCTATAAGGAGGAGGACTACAAAGACCAGGGTGCACCTGGCCTCAAAGAGTCTTTTACCTCTATAAATAATAAATATGCTCAACCTGCCCTTGCAGCCACTGGCCACCAGGGGGGGTTGATGACAGTATAAAATTAGTTACAACAAAGCTCGACTCAGCTGTTTTGACGTTCTGTCTGCATTAGGGCCACATGTAACATACATCCATCCAATTTTTAAATTGTAGAGGCAGGGTTGCTTTTACCTGTGGGCAAAGGAGGCAGCTGCCCCAGCCCCTGCACAATGGAGGCCCAGCTTCCCTGCTGCCCATAAGTAAGCACAAGTACCAGAAGCATAGCTACGGGGGGTCCTTGGGGGAACACCCATGTGTCACAGCCCCTCCCCCAAAAACTCCATCGGTCACTCACAGGCTTTAAAAGTTTTACTTCCTGTACATGCACAGGACAGAAGGGCAGACCCGGCCCTACACGCCGGCCGAGGTGTACAACTGCATGATGCAGCAGATGCGGCCGGGCCGAGTGCTCTCTGTGCTCTAGTCTGTGGCGCTCACTCACTCGCCTGAGTCACCTCGGGAGGAGGGAGCTGCAGGGGACAAGTGAGTATTCTCGGCATTTCTCTCAGGCACTCAGTCTTTTCACCCCTCCCCCACCGCTGGTGCCGATGCTGAACTAACCTGCCTGGTAGCTCAGCCATCAGTTCCTCACTGCTGCAGGCCCTGATGTGGAAAGAGAGAAACTAAAAAAGCAGCGTTTCACTTAAGCCTGGAAGAAAGTAAAACGCTGCATTTTTTTAGTTTCACTCCACAGTGAGGCTGCCAGCAGTGAACAACTGATGGCTGTAACTAGTCTCGTGGTCCATGAAGCTGAACCAACTGTTAGTTACAGCTGTCGATTGCTCACTGACAGCCCCAAATATGGTGACAGATTTGGCATCTACACCTCAGCTACATGAAAACTCTGGATGTCTGCTGCATGGAGGAAGGGGAGCGAACCTCAAAACTTCTCCCTGTCAGGCCTGGGGAGGTAATGGGGACTGGAGGCAGAGGCCGGGAGCATGGAGCTGGCCCCACTGTGGCTCTCAGACACAAGGTGAGCTGGTTCCGGAGAGCGACTGTGCACCCTTAATCTCTGGTGGGTTTCTTTTTCCTTCCTTCAGTTATCTTCCACATCTTGATCCATGGTGGGCTGCTCAAAGCAGGAAGCCCCTTGCCTGGGGACAGGACAGAAGGGAGTGGGTGTGTATCTAATTTCCCATTTTCCACTGTCACAGATTGTACAATGCTGGGCTTTTATTCCTCCAGTGATTGGGCTCCTCGGTGCTGAAATTTGTTATGCAGAAACGTGCTGTTTGGGTTGCATGTCTGCTGCCTCTCTCAGATTGTCTCACTTCTTGGGGGAGTAAATGAACTTTTCCCACCCATCCTCTCCAGCTGGTTGCTTTGCAGCGGGTTCAGCACTAGATGTGCTTTCCCTGGCAGATTGGGGTTGCCTCCAGATGGGGAAATAGCCCGAGCAGTTCATGAAAATGAACTGTATGTGTAAAAGATGATAGGCCCAATTTTCGAGAGGCATTTATACAGTTTACAGCCCACTAAACCATGTGAATGCCTTAAATCTGGATTTCAACTGCACTTACATGGTTAGTGCTGTTGAATATCCCCTTCTAACTCCCCTACGTGCCTCAGTGCTATCTGGTTAGCACTGGGGCATGTCAGGGGTGTTCTTAGGTGGAGCGGAGGTGATAACAAGCGATAACCAGGTAGCAGCAATATTGCATCTTGCCCGGTTAGCGATCTGCACCGAATAGGGGAGGAAAACCCTCACCTATCTTTAAGGCACAGGATCTAGCCAGGCAGTATACCATATTGCTGCTGCCTGGTTAGCTTCAACAGCTTCCGATGTGTGCAACGATCCCTGGATATTCAGTGCCGTCACTGCGGCATTGAATATCTGGGTTAGAGGTCGGTGGGGAGGGCTATGCACCAACGAGGCACATAGCCCTTCGAAAATGAGCCGAACTCAATATCGGGCTCGATGATTTAATAAAAATGAATCCGCTGTGGATAGGTGAAACTCAACCAGTGTATTTCCGTAGAGCGCTGGGGGAAGGGGAAAGATGTTGCCTTTGGCGATTATTGGAACATTGTATCTTGCAGCTGTTTTCTCCATTAATGAAGAGAGACAGCTTGTGTGCTTGCAGGATTGATGAGAGAGAGTGATTGGGGGAAGCAAGCGGGGGTCATTATGAATTGAGCTAGAGAGAGAGATTGGGGATTGGGGAAAGCAAAAAGGGGTGGGGGCGGGTGAGTGGAAGAACAAAAGTGAAAAATTAAAGGGGGCCCATCCTCAAGTTTGCCCAGGGCCCCATAAGGGATTGAAGCGGCCCTGTGTAGACAGCAGTGACAGTATTAAGGGTTAAATAAAAAACCGTTTTAGACTGTGCCTGAGTCTTTAAAATGTAAAGGACTGCATGTACTTTGCAGCTCTTCCAATGTAAAATAGCCACAGAACCACCTTTAAGCATAGTCAGATCAGTGATCAGAAGATCCACTGAACAGCCGTAGAGACAAACACATTTACACTGACAGCCACTAACAGTATCTTGTGCTTAAAACACTGCCAGGAACACTGCGGTAATTTATACCATTTTTATTGCAAGCAAAAAAATCAATTTCAATTAAACAAGGCTATTATGATAAGAACTTGTAGTTCTTATAATTATACTTGGGATTACACACTTTTTTTCAGTCCTGTACTTCCGTCTTAGACTCACGTGGCAAGAAAAGGGCATCTCCTTCCTTCCTGATTTATAACAAGTGATGGCATCCGTGAGATATCAGTACTCCAGGTGACTAGGAACCACAGAAGTGAATGGATAAATAATCCCTTGTGAGCGAGGTTGGCAGTAGAGTGGAAGGTACTAATGAAACATCCAAGGTGGCTCGGTCTCCTCCGTACCCCAAATATCCTTTTGTAAACCATGTTTTATAGACTTGCTGTAAACCCCTTTGTAGTCCTCTCTTTGAGGAGAGACAGCAGTGTATAAAATGATTAAACAGACAAATAAATTTCCAATTAAAAGTTTTTCTGCCCTGAATATCTTCTGAATAAATCCTTTTACAAGAGTAGCTGTTTTAGAAAACCCACATTTCTGGCACCATTTGCTAAGAGCATACGCAAAACAATGCAGTGAATCAAACCCTAAATGAAATATTGAAGCTAATTATTGTATATAAGATGCCAGCTTTACAATCAGCCTAATGATATTTAAAAAATCTGTTACAGTCCGATGCTCACCTTTAACTGAGAAAATTACTTTATCTAAAATACACTATTTTAATGGCGCTGCATATTTAATTTTTGTTTCTGAATTCAGATGGTAATTACTAACACCTTACATATCTCAGAGGGAAGCTAGAAACTGTTGCTTTATCCTATTAAATTCCTAGTCTGTATATAGTACATACAGTATATATTCAATATGGGGGTTATTTTGGAAGTCCTATTTATGCTTTGGACATCCGAAAAGGCATAAAGACATCCAAAGCACAGAGACATCTCCAGAGCCATTTTAGAAGCTGGGTCCGTGGATGTCCCCAGAGTGACGATATCCAAGTCTGAACGGGGGCATGGTGGAAGCGTGGCTGGGGCATTCTCAGGAACCTGGACCTCACTGCCTGAACTCAGAAGCATCCTGGATGTCTGGAGTTGCATCTAAATTTAGACCTGCTCCAGGCACAGATAACTGCTCCAGGCACAGATAAGCATTGGGAATGCGCTAGTTTTGGCTGACAAGCATCCAGAGGGTGTAGAGACAAAAGGACTCCCTCACCCCCAGCACAATGACAGCAGCAGTGGAACTTAAACCTCAGCTTCCCTGGTCCTAGCCCACTACTCTAACCATTAGGCCATTCCTAGACATGCAAGTCCTGAAATGTTAGTCTGAGGACACCTATGTAGGCACCCCACAGACGTCCATATCCCATGTCCACGTTTGTGAAACTGTGTCCGCACTTGGATGTGCCTGCTTTTTTTTTTTTTCAAATGTTCTGACTTAGACACCCCAGATTGCACTTGGACATCCTTTCTAAAACACCCCTCAACATTTTCTGGATAAAGTGGAGGTATTCTGTCATATGATCTACAGAGCCAAAACTGATGTTGGAAAAGCATCTGTTTTCTAAAGCTTATCTGAGTTTTGGGTGGGTGTTCTTGTTGTGTGCTATTCTTGTATCTATGTTCTGTCTGTTTTATGTTATTGCAATGTTTTTATGTTTTAAACATTATTATAATCTGCATAGAATTCAGGAATTTCTCATAGATTGGTGGAATAGAAATATAATAAATAAAGTTCCATTTTATTCATTTGATGTATTGCTGCATGTAAGCAATTAATTGTTTTAAAATACAATTAATCAATTTACAATACAAATTTTAAAAAATCAATACAATATGGGGGTCATTCTGACCCACGAATAGTGGGGTTGGACGTCAAGGATGGATTCCAACCCCCAAACAGACCCTGGACGCCATTCTGGAGCCACCCTCCCTGCACATAGAGAGGATTTGTGTGAGGAGAGCTGAACGGGGGCAGGAGGAGGAGTGCCAGAGGCGGAGAGTAGGCGGAGTGGAGGCGGGCCCACAATCCCAGATGTCATGGCCAAGTATATCCGGGGAGGCCAAGATGGACAGGGGACTTATTTCACCTCAGAGGTGGAATATGTCTCCCTGAAGACGGAAATCGGCACCGGTGGACCCCTCACAATGAGGTGGGCAGCAGCACGAGATTTCCCTCTGCCTGATCCTAGCCCTGGCAGAACGTATAGCTCCCGCAGTTGCAGAATCGGATGTCTTTGGGGCATGTCCAAATTTTGGATGTCCAGACAGCCCGGATGGCCCCCGACCTGATCAATAAAAACCATAGCATAGCATTAAATTTTGCAGCACAGAAGCTAATTTAACCATGCAATGATGTTATGACAGGCATTAATAAACAGATCACACAGCAGTTTTCAGTGAAAAAGGACCAGTTAGTTCATCTAGTCTCCCTATCTGTACCTACCGCAGATTCAGCTTCATCACTGATTTCCTCCTGACCTTGCCCTTCCACTAAGGTTCTTTTGCATCTTGCAAGCCAAAATTCTGTCACTGGTTTGGTTATTATCATCTGCACAAGAGGTCTGTTCTAGACATCCACTACCTTCTTGATGAAAAATTCTCATATTTCCTTTGAACCTCACTCCCTCCAGTGTCATATGATGAACCCATATCCTATGAAGCCTCAACAGTCCAGGAAGGATGATGAGACCCACAATAAAATAGCAAATAATAAAAAATTGGATCACACTACAACACTGGACAATGAAGATTTTGTTTCCTGAACACTTTTGAGTGTATCTTATGGATTTTGGGTTGCTAATCCGAAAATCACCTTGACATTTTCCTATTTTCCCATTTTTTTTTACAGTCGCCTATTTTTGTGATTTCCTCACATATTTTAAGTCTACTCATACGTTGCCTAGAAAGTAATCTGTTTTGTTTAGTCCAGGCATGCCTAGGCATGCATTCAGTGAAGGTTTACAATGTGCAGTGGAAATGCTACTGCTCAAGAATGCGTGGGAATTCTTAGGATGGATGCTGGCAGTACAGGTTATAAAAGCAACTTTCATACACAGATGCTATACATGATATTGATATCAGTTTGTGTACTTAACAATAGCATTTACATGTAAGCTTCTTGTCTAAATAACAATTTGTTATAGCAGTAATGTCTCGTCAATGTCGTAACAGCCGTGATACATTCTATTACATTTGTGGTGAGTATACTCTTAAGCCTCAAAGACTCAGCATGACTGCACTTATTAAGAAAGCGTATGAGCCGTACTTCAATTGCAAAGTTGGCGATCAAGACAAATCCTGGGCTCCTCACTTTTGCTGTCCAATATGTGCAATCCACCTCAGAGCTTGGTTCAGAAATACTTGGAAATCAATGCTGTTTGCAGTCCTGATGATATGGCGAGAACAGAATGATCACATGACGGACTATTACTTCTGTCTGACCAATGTATCTGGCTTCTCTACTAAAAATAAGAAATTTATTGAATACCCCAGTCTGCCTTTAGCCATGAGACCAGTGCCGCATGATGACAGTGTGCCAGTAGCTAAGCCACCAAAGATATGGAGCCTAGATGAGGCAGATGAAGATACCACAATACACAGGCCAGACGTGGAAAATGGCATGGATCCAGACCATTTATGTCCGTTGTGCCTCATCTGATAACATAATCAGAATTGAATGACCTGATGAGGGACTTAAGAGTCCTAGATGTGGTGTATTTAGATTTCAGTAAAGCCTTTGACACTTCCTCACAGGCGACTTATAAACAAACTGAGCACCCTAGAGATGGACCCTAAAGTTACTGCTTGGGATAGAAATTGGATTAGTGGGAGGCGACAAAGGGTACAGGTAAATGGAGCTAACTCTGAGGAGAAGAAAGTTACCAGTGATGTGCCCCAGGGATCTGTCCTTGGTCCGATTCTTTTTAACATCTTTGTTAGTGATATAGCAGAAGGGCTGTTGGGTAAGGTTTGCCTCTTTGCAGATGATACCAAAATCTGCATTAGACTAGATGCCCACGAAGGTGTAAATACCATGAGGAGGGATCTAGCTAAGCTTGAAAAATGGTCTAGAATTTGGCAGCTGAGATTTAATGTTAAAAATGCAAGGTCATGCATTTGGGCTGCAGCAATCCAAGGGAGCAATATAGTATAGGGGGTGAAGTACTTTTGTCCACTAAAGAAGAGCGGGACCTAGGCGTGATTGTACCTGATGATCTTAAAGTAGCTAAACAGGTAGAAAAGGCAGCAGAAAAAGCTAGAAGGATGCTTGTGTGCATAGGGAGAGGAATGGCCAGCAGAAGAAAGGAGGTGATAGAACCTCTATATAAGTCTTTGGTGTGACCTCATTTGGAGTATTGTGTGTAGTTCTGGAGACCACACCTTCAAAAGGATATAAACAGGCTGGAGGCAGTATCGAGGGTGGTTACTAAAATGGTTAATGGTCTTCATTATAAAGCATATGAGGACAGATTTAAGGATCTTAATATGTACACCTTAGAGGAGAGGCGGGATAGAGACATTTAAATACCTCCATGGCATAAATGCACAGGAGGAGAGCCTCTTTCAATTGAAAGCAAGTTCTGCTAGGAGGAGACATGGGATGAGGGTAAAAGGATAGATTTAGGAGTGATATGCGGAAAATGTATTTCTTTACGATAAGAGTGATGGATCCGTGGAATAGTCTCCCAGTGGAGGTGGTGGAGATGAGGACAGTATCTGAATTCAAAGCATAGGACAAACACAGAGGATCTCTAAAGGAAAAAAGGGGACTGTTGTGGGGGTTGATATAGAAGGACAGACTAGATAGGCTATGTGGTCTTTTTTTGTTGTCATGTTCCTATGTTTCTGTGTTTAAAAAGTGAACTACTTGGTTCAAGATTGCAAGGATAGGGTTTTCCGTCGCTAGGTACAAAAATATTTGTCTTTCAGACCCGCTGAGAAGATATGAAAAATTTCTTTGCGCAGGTTGACAACCTCTGTTGCTGCACTGACATTGATGGGCTGTTCATGGCTTTGGGCTGTGAGCATGACCCACAACAATGGTACCTTTTTATAGATTCATCACTGTTAAGCCTGAAAGCTGTCTTGTTACACAATGGCAAAGTCCACTCTTCAATACTTATTGCCTATGCAGCGCACATGAAAGAAACCTACAAAAACATGGAAACACATACAGTACAACTACAACTGGAACATCTGTGGTGATATAAACGCAGTGGCAGTGCTAACAGGAATGCAGCTCGGATATTCCAAGGACTGTTGTTTCATTTGTGAATGGGACTCCCGTGCTAGAGAGTCTCATTACATTAAAAAGAACTGGCTGCTCCATAAGCGTTTGGATCCAGGACAGAAAATTGTGGCACATGAACCACTTGTCTACACAAGTAAAGAGGTTTTGCCTCCGCTTAAAAACTTGGAGTGATGAAAAGTGAAAACGATATCTATCATAATCACAAAAAAAAATTTTCAGGAAGAAAAACTTCTGGGCAAATTTGTTGTCCAGTGTAATTTATGTAATTTTCTAGCAGAGATATCCACACAGAAATGCAGATGGAAGTGATCATGGGCTGGATTTCCATCCTGGGCACCCATAAGCAACAGGAGGGGCTTTGCCTTCTCCCTCCTCGATCCTGCCCTCTCCTGGAATCACCTTTCACATGCATTTCAGTTCTGTTTAGCCTGGTCCCTTGGTCCTAGCAGCAGCATATCCACTTCGTGTCCTACCATACACTGCTCACTTCTCTTGAACTTGCAAGAAGGGGGAGGGGGTGTGTCACCTCAGGGCCCGTCAGAGTGTGAGTGTAGGCCTTGCTCTAAATTTTGCGATTTGGTGCTGCTGCTGCTCGGGGATCAAACTGCTGAACAAGACAGCGGCACCAACCCAGATTGAAGCACGGCAATGTTCAAGCATCTGTCAGAAGATGGCACTGGAGATAGTTGCCGGCATTGCCTGTTCCTTAATCCAGGCCTGCAGCAAGTTTCAAAGCAATAGTGTACACCTCTTTTCACTTTGAAAAGTATTGAAAAGCCTGCAGGTAAATAGTAAGTGTAGTCTCTGTCCCAGCGCAGTTAGCTGGAAAATTACTCCTGAATTTATGTGTTCAATGTCCTCTTTCCCTCCTTTTATCTAGAAAGTGTGGGGGGTATATTCAGTAGCAGGGGCTGGGCTAATTAAAGTGCCTAGCTGCTGCTGCTGTAATCAAAATTTGGGGGTGGGATGGGGAGATATTCAAAGGGATTAACACCATTAGCAGGGCGCATGTTGGGAAAGGGGGTGGCATTATGTGGGTGGCACCCATTGATAACTGGTGAGCGGTAATATTGAGCCACTGCACAGTTATCGACATGTGGCGAACGTCTGGTGCAGGAAAGACCGATCTAACCTTTGCAGCGGCAGCTAATCGGGCAGTGGCTGAATATCATCACTGCCCAGTTAGCTTCCCTGGCAATCTGGGCCTGGAAATCACCCTCGCACTGAATATCCGGGTTTAAGGTTCAGCAGCAGCAGCAGCAGCCACTGCTGCTGAATATCAGGCCCTGGATGTTCAGTAGCAGAACGTATCTGATTTGCATTGCTTATCCGGGCTTGCCAGACCCCATGTTGCTATTCAGTTAGTGGTGATATTCAGCTGCTACTACTACTAGTTATCATTTGTAGAGCACTACAAGGCGTACACAGTCCCTGCTCCTCAGAGCTTACAATCTACTCAATATGAACAAGACCACAAAACTGGGGACTAGAGTACAGTAAGAAACACATAAGTGGTGAACAAGAGAGAGAGGCACCAGGATCCAAAAGCAGCCTTGACTAACCTGCATTCACCTGTTCTAGCTTTAACCAGTTAAGCTATCCATTAGAAGCTGATATTGCTGCTAACAGGTTATGCCACTGAATATCCACGTGTGCCCCTGCTACATGCCCCACTACTAACTGGTTAGCATCGGAGCATGTCAGAAGCGTTCTGCGGAAGCATCCATCACTTCTTCCTTGGGCACACAGCTGGCTTCTTAATCCCTCTGTCTGAGTCATGCTCTCCCAACTCTGAGTTCTGAGTTTTAGACTCTTTTAAGGTGGACTGCTGATAATCCCTTTGGAGAGGGACAGGTACCTTATCACATCTGTCAAGAGGAATATAGCTCGCAGTGCCAAACCACAGGACCTTGTGCCGTACGTTATCGGTTGGGACTGCTGTGCTGTGTTTAAAACGGATAAGACAGCTGATTAGTGCTGTTGTTTTCTGTTTGTTCTTAAGGCTTTGGCCTTTTAAAAAAATTTATTGAATAAAAAGGAGGGCTCACTTCGAGAGCAGGAAAGTTCCTGCTCACGGTGGGTGATCCGACAAAAATTTAACACACCTTTAAGAAAATTTAGTTAGTTAAGATACTTTTGAAAGTGGGATAGTGGTTGAAGGTCCCTTTAAATGTGACCTTATTTAGGAAATCAATGTATGTTTTTTGGTTTGATTGAGCTTGATTTCGAGGGGTGTATTTTTTCTACTCGAGGAGTTTTTGGAGACCCAGAATGAGTGAGGAGTCAGTGGAACCGGTTATTCCTTCTAACACAGCCACTTTTGCTTTTTCTGAAGCAGCGATTGCCCAATTACTTAAACATCCTTCCCTATTGGCTGATACAGGGGTGGTGAAGATTCAATCAGTTGCAACTACCTCTTGGTCGGACTTTAAAAATTTGCACAAGAAAGCCGTTCCGGCCCAACTTCATGCGGCTACTATGACCCAATATTTAAAACAACATATGATCCCTAGGGGGTTGTGGGTATTGAAACCACCGCACATGTTTAGTGATGATAAATTGTTTTTAACAACTTGGAATAGCATATTGAATATGTGCGTTTTGGATTTAATAGCTTTATTAGTTGAACGTTTGTCTAAAGAAGAAATGTTGGTGCAAGATCAATTACAACATTTGGAACAACAATTGAAGGAGGAAATGGTGGAAGAGACTTTTAAGAATAGTAAGAAGGAACTTGGGGACTATATGCAGCAATTTCGAGAACAATTGAGGGTTTTGAAGATTCATAAATTTTCTCGGGATACGGAGGACTATGTTAAGGATCAAGTTTATACTTGGAGACAGAACAAACCAGATTCAGGTGCAGAAGTGAAAAAAGTTTCTTTTGAAGATTGTTCTTCGGATTCTTCTGCATGGGCTGGAGGTTCCAATAAAGGTGGAATTGTGTCCAAATCGCAATGGGGTTTTTACAGGGGCCGCCCTCCATACAGACGGCCGTCTCATCAGTTTCATCAGGAGGGTTGGAGGGGCCCTTCTACAAGATCCCAAACGCGTCAACAATCATCAATTTGTCAGGACGAACATTGACAAGTGACCAACAGTCTGTGTTAGAAAATGGATTGGGATTTGTCCCTGCTCCAGCTTATGATCCTTTTAAAATGCGAACAGCCCTCCATCAATTTTTTAGGAAATTACATATTATGTACTATTTTCGATCCGCAAGTCAGTCTGTGGATGATTCGGTTTGTAAGAATGAGTCGACATGGAATCCTCCACTTAGTACGGATGCTGCTCTTGTTACTTTTCAAAATTTGGTCTTACGGGACTTAGAGAAATTGGAAGCCATGGGTGAACGCCAGTGCTCTAATCTTTCTAAATTACAATTTCAGGCTTTGAAGTCTTTGAGGGATGATGAGCAGTTGGTTATTCGAAGAGCTGATAAGGGGGGTTCTACAGTGATTTTGGCGACTACAGCCTATCACCAAAAAATGATTGAGCACCTTTCGGATAATAAATATTACAGCGTATTGCAAGGGGATCCTACGGCTGAACTTCAACAGCGACTTCATTTGTTAACGTTGGAAGCTTTGGATCGTAAATAGATTACGTCGAAAGAGCATGCGTTTTTGTATCCGGCGTTCCCTGTGGTTCCAGTGATGTATATGGTTCCCAAGGTCCACAAGTCCCTGGAAGATCCTCCGGGACGGCCGATCGTTTCGTGCAGACACTCGGTTATGGAGCCTTCATCAAAGTTTTGTGACCGTTTTTTTCAGCTTTTAACAACTACGGTTCGGTCCTGTGTTGAGTTTGTTGGAGTTGGTACTATTTCATAATTATTTTATGTACGATTCGAAATTCTATCATCAACAATTTGGGGTAGCCATGGAAGCTACGGTGGCCCCCTCAGTAGCAACACTCTATATGGCGTGGTTTGAGGAGCAATATATTTATGGCTCTCAGGGTTTTCAACACATCTTAATATGGAAAAGGTTTTTAGATGATATTTTTTTCATCTGGGTGGGTTCAGAGGCTTCATTGCAACAATTTTTTCAGTGGATAAATTCTCTCAGTAATAATTTGCAGTTTACCCCTAAATACCATCATGAGCAAATTGAATTTTTGGATCTTCTTTTGGTCATTAGGGATTCCTCGTTAGAAAGTACTTTGTATGGGAAGCCGGTCCAATGAAATGTTTTACTACGCTATTCCAGCTACCATCCTCCAGCTTTGCGAAGGGGACTACCATTTGGACAATTTTTGCGCATCTGGAGAATATGTTCTTCGGTTGATGACTATCGGAGACATGCACGTGATCTTTCGAGCCGGTTACAGGAACGAGGTTATCCCCGTTCAGTGATTTCAATGGCTTACAAACGAGCCCTGTACAATCATCCAGGGTGGTGGGAAGAGGATCGCGTTCAACCGTTGCCTATTGCTGATCAGGTTATAGGAGTGATTCCTTATTTGCCAACTGCCCCTAAAATAGTAGCGATCTTGAAGCAACATTGGCCATTACTGTCTCTACTTCAGTGTTTTCAGAAGCCTCTAATGATTGCGTATAAACGAGCACGTACCATAGGGGATTGGGTAGTACACCCCCGTCAGAGGGAGAAGAATGATGATTTACTATTGCCAAAGGGCCATTATGCATGTGGCCAATGTGATTTCTGTGGATCTACCTTGCAGGGAGAAAACTGGGAGGATCTCCTGACTGGTCGCGTTTATCTATCATTTCATAGGTTAACTTGCTTAACTTCCTTTGTGGTGTATGTTTTGATTTGCCCGTGCAACTTATTGTATGTTGGACAAACTACTCGTCCAGTGAAAAAACATTTGCTTGAACATCGCTCTCGTATTAATTCCCGAGTACAATCTGCTCCTTTGGTTCAGCACTGCCAGAAGATGGGTCATATGTTTGAAGATCTGCATTGGAGGGTTTTGGAGGTGGTGCCTCTGTCATTGATGGGAGGTGATCGAAAAGCATGCCTTCATTTTAAAGAACAACAGTGGATTTTCCGTTTACATTCGGTGACCCCAGGGGGTATGAACATGGAGATAGATTGGTGGGGTTTGCGTCTTTAAGTGGCTGTTGTCAATCACCTTTACGTAGGAGTGACGTCTTTTGATTTTCCTTTCTCAGCTGAGATTTAAATAGGGACCATTAGGGGACAAGGTTCATTCGCCTGATGAAGAGCTGGGAAGCTACATGGCTTGAAACACTGATTGGTGTAGCATGAACCCTGTGTTTGGAGTTTCCCGACTGATTTACAGCGACAGCAAGATTTTTTCCATTTGGACTGGATAATAGTTGGGGATATTGCCTCTTTGTGATGACTTCTGAGGCTTTAAGCTGCAACTTTCTCAACAAAAGAACTGTTCCAGCGTTCAGTTAAGTAGAGAGGACCTTGTGCCGTACGTTATCGGTTGGGACTGCTATGCTGTGTTTAAAACGGATAAGACAGCTGATTAGTGCTGTTGTTTTCTGTTTGTTCTTAAGGCTTTGACCTTTTAAAAAAATTTATTGAATAAAAAGGAGGGCTCACTTCGAGAGCAGGAAAGTTCCTGCTCATGGTGGGTGATCCGACAAAAATTTAACACACCTTTAAGAAAATATAGGGGCATGTTTACTAAACATTCCTAACGTGCGGGGCCGTGCTAGTGTGCCTGTGCCATATAAGGAGTGGGCGGTTCAGGCAGAAAATAGAAAAAAAACGGTAGTAAGCAACCGGACGTGTGTGCGTCGCGCTAATGTGCGGGGGTCGACATTAGCGCGTGGAAAGGCAAAGTGGCGCGCTGCTGAATATACAAAACAACAGAGCCGTGGTACAACGGTGAAGACACTGACCAATGGTGCAGGGGCCATGGGTTCAATCCCCCAGTGTGTGCAACGACAAAGGTCAGCTGAGGCAGTAACTGTAATGATTAACATTGTTTTAGGAGGAAAATAATTTGGAACGGCATAAGGCGGCGCACAGTTATTTTTGGGCGGCAGAAGGCGGCGCACAGTTATTTTTGGGCAGCAGAAGGCGGCGCACTGGTCCCCTTGGGCGGCAGAAGGCGGCGCGCTGATAGGCACAAGGCGGCGCGCTGATGCACAAGCACAGGAACAGAGCCACAGCACAATGGTTAAAACACTGACCAATGGTGCAGGGATCAGGGGTTCAACTCCTCACAATGCCCAGTGAAAAATGCCTGCTGAGGCAGTATGTATTATGTTGTGGAGTGCTGTAGGAGGCTGTATAATTTTATTTTGTTATCACTACTAGCAAACGCACTCTCCCAGCATGTTAACATACGGCGGCCCATAAGGCACATGTTACAGTGCACTGTTCACCAAGGCACCCTTGAATGACCCCTATAGGGCAGCATGTATGTTGCGACACAGGATAATGTATAGTGCACCCTATAGGGATGGCAACCATAAGGTGGCCTACAGGGCGCCCTATGAAGCACCCTCAGAGGCACCTAATGGGTATAGTAAGCTGAGGGTGGTCTTGCCGGCATAGACATATGTACAGTAAATAAAAATAAAGCTGTGGACAGCCCTACCAAAGGGCCCCACTGTGGGTTTGAACCCATGACCTCTGGCTGCACAGGCAGTGATGTAACCATTGCGCTACAGCTCCATAGCTGTAAGCAGGCCCCTGGCTGGCTGCAGATAGCCTACACGTCACCTCACAGACAGTCTGCTGGTGTCAACAGGATAGGGTTAGGCCACCCGTACCCATGATGCACTGCACATGCAAATTAGCTGTCCGCAGATGGACACAAGATGGGGAATGCACCCCCACAGCACCTCGGCCCTGTTGGGGGAAGTGACCGGGTGCACCCACACAGCACCTTGGCCTAGTAGGGGGCACTGACCGGGTGTTTTACTGGCACAGAGTAGCCACACACCGTTACATCGTGCGGGTACTGTGCTCACCCTGAGTGTGCAATGAGGTGGCCAGGACCAGGTCAACAACACCTGCCATGGCTGATGGAGGCCAAGCGGGCGTTCCAAAGCAGTGTTAATGTGTAAGATAGCTAGTTTCTGCACAAACACCATGGATATCCCTGTCTGCCGCCATCAGGCACCCCCCCCCCCGGTGGCAAACATGGTCCCCATCAAGGGATCCACACTCTACCTCCCTGCAAAGGTGGCAGTAGAGGGCAACATCAACCCCAGTCCTGCTGAGGAACATCAACCCCAGTCCTGCTGAGGAACACCACCACCCCCCCCCCCCCCCGGCAGCTCCATACACAGCCATAACACAATAGCAGACAGACATAAGCCCAGGGTATGGTAAGCTGCACTCCACCACCAGATATTCCCCTGCAGCAAGCCAACAGCCACTGCACCCTGCAAGCCATTATAGCAAGACATTTACCAGCTACAAACAGTCTGCTGGTTAGTCCATAGTGCATGTTCCTAATGGAGATGCATGCACCCAGAACTGGGCTGTCTGCATACACAGCAAGCAGATAGATCAGTGACTGGGCCCCAAAGAGAAACCCATATCTATCACATGAGAGAACTACTATACAGCACTATGGGGGGGCCTAGCCATGCTGTGGTCACTGCACAGTCAGGGTGAGCGTGATCCCCCAGAAGGACATGCTTTGGCCACCCTGTCTGTGTAGGTGGTGGCCGGACACTACAATATCCCAGCCAATGTCCCTGCCAGGGCCCTATGCCCAGTGCAGATGCATCCTGGCCACGCCACCCTGCCCTGGCTATACCCATGGTACCTTGCACCTCATTATGCACATTGACTGGCCAATACTGGCAACAGTGCTGGCAGTGCGGGCTGTTGAAGGGGCTTGCAGCCAACACCCACTGTATAGACAGACACACACTTCCACACCTCTGCCATCATGGTGCTACGATTGAGGGGGTAAGTAGCCTTGCCCACCAAACCGGTCCTGAGCACGGCAAGGCATGGTTATGGTACGCATTACAGCTGGTGGTCACTCCCCAGGGTGGTAAGCACCGTCAGAGGCCAGGCCTGGAGCATGCCCCGCAAACACCTAACAGATTGTTTGGATGGGGTCAACTAGCAGTATGTACGTAACTTATGGATAACTGCCTGCCTGTGCTCCTAGCAAACATCTCCGAGCTGTGTACCGTATACCTCAGGTGTAGGGTGACATTGGTAAGTTATGCAAGTGCTCGTTTTGGGTGCTGCATGCACGGTCCAATGTTCTGCCTTTCCAGGAGACATTGGCCAATGGGGCCTGTGGGTGTGGGTGTGTCTGCCCTTGATGGCTGCTGCTGCTTTACGGCACAGATTCCCAACTCCAGTCCAGGTTTGCATCACACTGTTCGGGTTTTCCTGCTATCCCTCATGAATATGCATGGGCTACATCTACATGCCATGGGGGTGGTGCATAGATATACAGCACAGGCATTTGTATGAGTGTCAGCATGGAACCTGACTGGTGTGTGGCCCACCAGGACTGCATTTGGGTGATTCTGCTCTAGGTACTGCCCCTGTTCATGGTGTCTGTGCTCAGTGGGGTAAAAGATAGATGTCTTACCATTGCATATGTCCCCGCCATGAAAGGTGTGTCCTTACTATCACTGTTTAGTTGTGGGAAAAATATGTGGGCAGGATTGGCAGTAGCCCTAGCTGGGCTTTGAACCTGTGACCTTCTGTTCTTGTATGCACTGTCTGTGTGCACTGCACCACTGTGTAGCCACAGATTGGTTGGATTCCCTGGACTGTCCATGACTGTGGATCCGGCAGGACCTGTCTGTTGCAGTGGACTGTGCCAGCCTGCACATGGCTAGGCCTCTGTCTTCTGTGGTTAGCAGCCACTGCCCCCTGCACCACATGTACTTGTCCGCCAACATGCTGGCATGAACTTCTCTCAGAAAAAGCAGTTGACCTGATTGCAATGTGGCAGTATGGGACTGCATTTGGGGGACTTGGCTGTAGGTAATGCCCATTGTTGTGGTGTGTGTGCGGTGTTGGGTAAAATATGGGTGTTTTCCCCATGCATACAGGGGTGTCTGCGCTATCTTTATTTAGTGGTGGGTAAAATATGGGGACTGGGCTGGCAGGTGCCCCAGCTGGGTTTTGAACCTCTGCCCTCTGGTCCTAGAGGTAATGACTCTGTCCGCTGTACCACACTTTGGCCACAGAGACAGTGCAGCCCCTGGAGGCAGTAAGCCTGGCAGGATGGAGTCACAAACCCTGCTCTACGCAATTCTACTGTGGGCATATGCACCCTGTCTGGTGACAAACGTGCACATAAACCCCGGAAATGTCCACGAGAAATGTGGGACAAAATATCACCACGCTGGGCAACAGTGATATTAATGGGCAACCATAGCAAACACTCCCAGGAAAGCTCCAAAACGTGGAAATGTTTTTTGGAAACGTCTCCTCTCAGTAGACCCTTCCAAACTTCATTTCTTTTTTCTGGAGCTTTGCTGGGTGTGATTTCTGTATTTGCCCATCACTATAACTGTTCCCCAGCTGAATTACTATTTTTAATAGTTCTGTTGTGGTCATTTTCTATTTTTATTTTCACTTTTGTGCTGTGCACATGTATCACACTGCTCACGTTTTGCTGGTTTCCCCGGTTTTCCTGTACATTGCTGACGGAAATGGTTTCTCTTCCCTTTAAATGCTTTCTACCGCGAGTGTTTCACTCGCGGTAGTTTTTGCATGCAAATTCGGGCCCGATACTGTGCGGGGAGCCTCTCCCCTCCCACTCTCCACCCATTGACCCCGTCCCTCCGCCCCTCCGGAGCCTTCCTCCGCCCTCCTTTCGCCGTTCCACGCCTCTATCGGACATTTGCGGGCCCGCACTTGTACGGGGCCCGTTAGTGAGCCGCGTACCTGTGCGGGGGTGACACGCACGTGTGCGGGGCGTTTAAACGTGTTTCTGCGCGTTTCAGTGCCGCGTTGCCGTGCGCTATTTTGCGGCACGCTATTTTGCGGATTTTAGTAAACATGCCCCTTAGTTAGTTAAGACACTTTTGAAAGCGGGATAGTGGTTGAAGGTCCCTTTAAATGTGACCTTATTTAGGAAATCAATGTATGTTTATTGGTTTGATTGAGCTTGATTTCGAGGGGTGTATTTTTTCTACTAAACCACAGAAACTAGCAGATCATAACAGATCATAATTTATTTTATTTTTATTTATTTAACAGTATTTTTAAACCGCCTTATCTTATTAATCAAGGTGGTATCACAGCAAACAATCAAGTAAAGTGAGTGTGTTAAACATGCAGTGAGGGTGAAATTTAGTTGAGTGTGTGTTGTATTGTGTGCTAGATTGGGCTGAGCTATGTACAAGGTGTGTTGTATTGTGTGCTAGAAGGTTTGAGCTATGTACAATGTGGGCTATATACAGTGGTGCTAAAAAACATTTTCTATACATACAGTGTTTAGGTGGTATCTTGTGCTGTTATACATTCTCTTAGGTTATGTGATGTGTCCATAGTGTTCTTAATGACCTCTTTTGAAAATGACAGATAGGGATCTTGGCAGGACAAAACCTGCAACCTTGAGATATATCTCACTGAGCATATCATGACCAAGAACAGAGTCCTAAGGGACAAAACCTAGAGTGTAGCCCTCCTCAAGGCTTCAAATGGCTCAGCCATAAAGGTCCAAAGAATGAAACTGAGATCCCAAGAAGGAACAATCAACTGCAGGTGAAGATGCAAGTGTTTAGCTCCCCACAGGAAATGGGCTGCAACTGGATGAGAGACCATCTAGCGCCCCACAACCAGCCCTTTAAAACAAGATAAGGCCACCACCTGTACCCTCAGAGAACTGAGGGAGAGGCTTTTGTCAAATCTATCTTGAAGGAAGGAAAACAGAGCTGGCAAGTCCAAAGCACTAGGGCTAACTTGGCGTTCATGACACCAGTGATCAAAAAGGAACCAAACTCACACATTGGTGAGAAAGGTGGAGCCTCTCCTTGCATTCAGAAGCATGGAAACCACAGCAGAATAATTATCCCTCATACACTAAGCATCACCTCTCAAGAGCCAAGTGAGAAGCGAGAAAGGATTTGGGCCATCTAAAAGTATCAGTACCCGACTAAAGAGCCTCTGAGCTGATTGGAGGTGTACAGGGGGGCACCCGTCAGATGTGCATAAGATCTGCATAAGATCTGCATATTACAGCCTCCTTGACCAATCTGGTGCCACCATAACTACTAGATCCTGATGGCGCTTTATGCCATGAAGTGCTCGCCCTATGAGAAGCCACGGAGGAAACACATACACCAGAGCCTACATTGGCCAAAATTGAACTGGGGCATCCTGCTGCACCAAGAGGATCAGGAGCACTCCACCCAGGAGAACAAGAGGGTCATTTTTGGGGAAACCCAGGAACTATTTCTGCCCCCTTGCCAAATGACATAAGCTACTACTGTGACATTGTGAGAGAAGATTTGAACTTCCTTGCTTCAAACTAAGCTCCAAAGATGCACAAGAGCCAAGCAAATGGCTCTTGATTCCAGCCAGTTGAAGGGGCTATGCCACCTCTCATTTATTCCAGCAGTCCTGGGCAGTCTTCCCCTTGCAATAGTCTCCCCAGCCGAATAGGCATTTGTTGTCAGGAGACGTCTCTGATGATCCTAAGAGCATAAGAACATAAGATATGATATACTGGGTCAGACCAAGGTCCATCAAGTCCAGTATCATCTTTACAACAGTGGTCAATCTAGGTCACAAGTACCTAGTAGTTTCCCCAAAAGACACATAGGTTCCACAATGCTTGTATTAGGGCAAGCAGTGGATTTCCCAGGACCCCTTTAATAATGGTTTATGGACCTTTCCTCCAGGAACTTGTCCAAAACTTTTTTTAAAATCCAGCTTCATTAACAGCTTTTACTACAACCTCCGGTAATGAATTCCAGAGTTTGATTACGCGTTGAGTGAAAAAATATTTTCTCTTATTAGTCTTAAACAGATTACACTGTAGCTTCATTGTATGTCCCCTAGTCTTTCAATATTTTGATGGCGTAAACAATCAATCTATGTTTACCCATTCCACTCCATTCATTAATTTATAGACCTCTATCATATCTCCCCTCAGCTGTCTCTTTTCCAAGTTGAAGAGCCCTAACCTTTTTAGCCTCTCCTCATAGGGGTATCTTTTCATCCCCTTTACCATTTTGGTGGCTCTTCTCTGTACCTTTTCTAATACCGCTATATCCTTCTTAAGATATGGTGACCAAAATTGCACACAATATTCAAGGTACAGTCGCACCATGGAACTATACAGAGGCATATAATATTCTTTGTTTTATTCTCCATTCCTTTCCTTAGGATTCCTAGCATTCTATTTGCTCTCTTGGCTGCCGCTGCACACTGGGCAGAAGGTTTCAACGTGTTATCCATGATGACACCTAAATCTTTTTCCTGGGTGGTGGTTCCTAAGGTGGAACCTTGCATCGTGTAACCATAGTTTGGGTTGTTCTTTCCTATGTGCATAACTTTGCACTTGTCCATATTAAATTTCATCTGCCATTTGAATGTCCATTCTTCCAGATTATCAAGGTCCTCTTTCAATTTTTCACAATCCTCTTGAGTTTTAACAACTTTGAATGATTGTATGCCATCTGCAAATTTGATTACCTCACTTGTTATTCCCATTTCCAGGTTATTTACAAATATGTTAAAAAGCAGCGGACTAGCACAGATCCCTGGGGTACTCCACTATTCTCCATTGGGAAAATTGACCATTTAGCACTTCCCTCTGCTTTGTATCTTTTAACCAGTTCCTGATCCACAGTAGTACACTGCCTCCTATCCCATGATTTTTTAAATTTTGCCAACAGTCTCTCATGAGGGACCTTGTCAAAGGTTTTCTGAAAATCCAGATACACTATATCAACTGACTCACCTTTGTCTACCTGTTTATTCACACCTTCAGAAAAACATAACAGATTAGTAAAACAAGACCGTCCTTGGCTAAAGCCATGTTGGCTGTTTCCCATTAATCCATGACTATCTACATGTTCGGCAATTTTGTTCTTTATAATTGTTTCTACCATTTTTACCGGTACTGATATCAGGCTCACTGGTCTGTAGTTTTCTGGATCACCCCTGGAATCCTTTTTAAAAATTGGCGTTACATTGGCCATCCTCCAAACTTCAGGTAGTACAGATGATTTTAATGATGGTTCACAGATTACTAATAGTAGGTCTGCAATCTCATATTTCAGTTATTTCAACAACCTCAGATGTATACCATCTGATCCCTACTCTTCAGTTCATCAAATAGTTGTAATACATCTTCCCAGTTTATTGATATTTCTTTCAATTCTTCTGTGGCATTACCTTTAAATACCATTTCAGTCATAGGTAACATCCCTACATCTTCCTCAGTAAAGACCAAAGCCAAGAATTCATTCAATATTCTCCACTATGATCTTGTCCCCTCTTAGTGCCCATTTTACCCCTCTATTATCTAATGGTCCAACTGATTTTCTTGAAAAAGTTTTTATTATGCATTTTTGCTTCCGCAGCAAGCTTTTTGTGAAATTATCTCTTTGCCTGCCTTATCAATGCCTTGCATCTAACTTGACAGTGCTTATGTTGTTTCCAGTTTTTGTCATTTGGCTCCTTTTTCCATTTCCTGAAAGATGTTTTTTTTGGCAACAACAGCCTCTCTGATCGCACCTTTAAAACGTGCTGGCAGTTTTTTGGACTTCCTTCCACTTTTCTTAAAGCATGGAATGCAGCTAGTCTGAGCTTCCAAGAAAGTATTTTTAAACAACACCTATGCTTGATGTAAATCTAAAACCTTTGCAATTGATCCTTTTAGTTTTTATTTAACTATTTTCCTCATTTTATCATAGTCTCCCTTTTGAAAGTTAAAAGGTAGTACTATGGATTTCTTTGCCGTCCTTCCTTCATTTATTAAATCAAACATGATCATGACCCAACACCCTTATCTCTTGTACCAGATTTTGTATTCCACTAAGGATGAGGTCCAAAATGGCTTCTTCTCTTGTCAGTTCATGAACCAGCTGCTCCAAGAAGCAGTCCTTTATTTCATCTAGAAATTTTATCTCCATAGCATGTCCTGCTGTGACACAGACCCATTACTATTATTGTGTTGCAACATTTTTTGCTTCCCTGATTTCTTTGAGCATTTCATCATCTATTTGTTCATTCTGGCCAGGCAGTCAATAGTAAACCCCCATTGCCATCACTTTCCCCTTTTACATGGAATTTCAGTCCATAGAGATTCTACAGTGTATTTTGTTTCCTGCAAAACTTTAATCTTGTGTGACACAATGCCCTCTCTAACATAGCGTGCAACCCTTCCACCAATTTGATCTACTTTATTATTGTGATATAGTTTGTGCTCAGGTATCACAGTGTCCCATTGTTTGTCCTCCTGGCACCATGTCTCTGAGATACCAGTCATATCTAACCTTTCATTTAGTGCTATATATTCTAACTCTCCCATATTATTTTTTAGACTTCTAGCATTTGTATACAAGCATTTTAGAGGCTGTATTTTATTCATTTTAATCTGGTTATCGGTAGGCAGGGGTAATTTTGAATCTTTACGTTCTGCCTGCTCTGCACTTAAGGGCATTTGGGTTTCTTTTGTCTTTATTGGAACCTCTCTGTCAATATGCCCTAACTTCAGTCTTTTGCTAGTATCCTTAAAGGATTCATTGTTCCGAACCATGTGCTCTTGGGTGACTGTCGGCTTTCACCTATTATCTAGTTTAAAAGCTGCTCTATCTCCTTTTTAAAGGTTAATACCAGCAGTCTGGTTCCATCCCGGTTAAGGTGGAGCTCATCCCTTTGGAAAAGCCACTACTTTCACCAGAATGTTGCCCAGTTCCTAATAAATCCAAACCCCTCTTCCTTGCATCATTATCTCATCCACACATTGAGACTCAGGAGCTCTGCCTGCTTTTTGGGTCCTGTGCGTGGAACAGGAAGCATTACTGAGAATGCTACCCTGGAAGTTCTGGATTTCAATTTTCTATCTAAAAGCCTAAATTTGGCCTCCAGAACCTGCCCACCACACTTTCCTATGTCATTGGTACCAACATGTACCAAGACAGTAGACTCCTCCCCAGCACAATCTAAGGTGTTGTCTAGGTGGCATTTGAGGTCTACTACCTTTGCATCAGGCAGGCATATTACCAGGTGATCCCCACATTCACCAGCCATCCAGCTATCTACATGCCTAATGATCGAATCACCAACTATAACGGCTGTACTAACCTTTCCTTTGTGGGCATATGGCCCTGGAGAAACCTTCTTAGTGTGAGAGGATTTTACATCACCTGGAGGACAGGTCCTAGCTGCAGGATCACTTCCTGCCACACCAGGGTGATGCTCTCCTGTCACATGACCTCTCTCCTCCAGGGCAGCAGGGATACTGCCAGACCTCTGTACTATGTCCCTGTAGGTCTTGCCTAAGTACCTCTCTATCTTTCTTATGTCCTCCAAGTTTGCTACTCTAGCCTCCAGAGATCGGATTCATTCCCTGAGAGCAAACAGCTCCTTGCACCTAGTGCACACGTAAGACTCCTCATCAACTGGGAGAAAATCATACATATGACACTTAATGCAAAAGACTGGAAAGCCTCCATTCTGCTGCTGGACCTCTGTCTGCATCTTAGTTTTAAGGTTGTGTTTAGGTATTCACATAGTTTACTTAGGTTTTCTGGGGATAATTATACTAATAAAACTATACCTAATGGACTTTATTCAACTCAAGATTAATTAATTTCAGATCCTTAATGTATGCCTGATGAAGATAAACAGCTGCAACTGAGAATGAATATCAGCAAATCCTTCCCTTTAAGAGGTTTAAGAGCCTATAAAGCTACAATTACCCCAGGGGTGGGTGGGAGCTGGGGATGAAGGGAGGGAGGGAAAGAAGACTTATTAAAAGTTTGCTTGCAACACAGTGCCCTGTCTTGTGCTTCTAAGGTAAAGGCTTGCCAATTTCCTGGGTGATTTACACAGCCCTTGGTTTGATAGAAGGGGCCTTTTAAATTGCCCCTTTGAGCTGTTACTTGCTTTAACACCTATTTAAGACAACTTCACAGATCTTTTGCCTCCTAACTGGAAGGCCTCTTTGTAAAGGTCACTAGAAACAAGTTTATTTTTCTTTCTACTCAGAGACTATTCTACTTGTATGCTAAACTATACTATGATTTTATTTAAGTAAATAAGTTCTCTAGAAGCAAATGTATTTCAGTAACTATTTACTCTGTTTTACTTTCTAGGGTAAGCTATACTCTGATTTGATTTAAATGAAAAGCTCTCTAGAAACAAATGATTTTCAAATTCTATTCACTCTTATTTTATGTTCTATGCTAAGTTATACTCTTCTTTGACTTAAATACAAAGTTCTCTGGCGGTACTAAGACCTGACTGACTCAGCAAAAACACTGAATTCTAAAATACACAGATTAATCAGCTTTAAACTCAAGAATATAAGATGAACTCGCAACCTGTACACTCTCCGCTTCAAAAGAGATTGGAAAGGTTAGAAAACCTATCTAGAGCAAATAATCTTAGAGTTTTAAATTTTCCGATGGTACGCCTTCTCTCTCCATTAGAGTTATTTAAAAAATATGTCCATGATACGTTGTTATGTTCAACATTTGATGTGGCTAGTATTACTTCTATTTATTATCTATCTCAGTGGTTAGTGAGATAGCTAAAGATGGAGAGGTTGATGAGCAGGTGAGCTTGGATCAACTAGACTTAACTCAATTTTTAGAAACCTCTCTAGATAAGGTGATTAAGAGGGCTAACCTATTGGTTACCTTCTCTTCTGAGAGCGAAATTATATTTTGCTAAGAAGGATGTTTCCTTTTGTGGGAGTCCTTTGATGATGTTTCCTGATGTTGCCAAGGTTACCCAGCTCAGACGGAAAGCTTTTTTGCAGCTAAAATCTAGGGTTCTTGCTTTGGGAGGTCAGTTTTATTTAAAATTTCCTTGTAAATGCTTTGTTACTTATTTTGGTAATAGATATGTATTTACTGAAGTGTCACAGTTAGAACAGTTTTTGGTGGGTAAGAGCTCGTAATAAGATTATTTTATTGCTTTGTTTTGAGTGGTTTGATTGGGAAGAAAATTGGGGTCTTGATGTTTGGTATGCTTAGCTAGCTGTCTCTCATTTAATGTGGTTTCTTGAGATTGTTCCTCTGAAAACATTGAAAACTGTAATTTTCTTTAATGTGTTATGTAAGGGAATGTTCTTTTCCCATGTTTACTTTTGTAATCATGACAAATTCAATAAAAATATAATATATAAACCTCAAGAAGTCCCTTTACCCCAAGAGTTAGAGTTTATTCCAGAAGATCAATACTTACAAGTGTAGATCTACTTCCAGTTGTAGCAGTCCTTTTTGGTAGTCCTTCAAGACTGAGATAAAGGGAAGACCCTTTAGCAGATGACCGGGCTGTTCCCACTATCTCAGGCTGGCCGCCACCCATGGGAGAAAAGGAAGCCTGATCTTGAAGACTTGTGAACAAGGAGACGAGTGAGGACAATAAGGACTTTTGCAGTGAACTTGTGTGTGCTCGTGCCCAGGGGACAGTAGTCCCAAACCTTGGGGGGGCCTGCTGCTTCCAAAAAGACATCAACTGAGACAGCAGTTTCTTCACTCTCTTCTCAAGCAGGAAGACACTTCCTGAGCTGATGTTGAACTATGCCCCAAGGTACTCCCATAACAAAGACCTTGGGATTCCTGTGTCTACACTTTTCAATGTTATTAAGAAGTCTTTTGCTCATGGAACTGTCAAGAACCTCCCAGGACATGGTGGGAAGAGGAAAATTAATCCAAGAAGTCTTTGAAGATTAGTGCAAACTGTTGGAAAACCACTACTTTCAAGATCCAAAGAGCTTAATGCTGACCTGCAGAAATCTGGAGTGGTGGTCTCAACCCACACCATATGCTACACACCAAACAAAGAAGGACTTCATGGGCAAAGGCCAAGGAGGATCCCACTGCTCAAAGACAAGAATAAAAAGACATGCCTGATCTCTGGAGAAACCGCAACCCTTCTGGGAAAATGTTCCATGGACAGATGAAACCAAACTTGAGCTCTTTGGCAATGCAGACCAGTGATACATTTACAGGCAAAGAAATGAAGCTTAGAAGGAAAAAAAAACACCATTATTTCAGTTAAATATGGTAGAGGTTCCATAATGTGGAGCTGTTTTGCTGCCTCAGGAACTGGAGGCCTGGGATGTATTAAAGGAATCATGAAGTCAGAGAACTACCAAGGTATTTTGGAGCAAAATGTGCTACCTAGTCTCAAAAAGCTAGGTCTTGTCGAAGGTCATGGGTCCTTCAGCAGGACAATGACCCAAAACATACATCCAAAAGTACAAAAGAATGGTTAAAAAGGAACAAATGGATTGTTGTAAACTGGCCAGCGATGAGTCCTGATCTCAATCCAATCAAGAACCTTTGGAAAGAGATGAAATTTGCCATTGGTAAAAGGAATACTGGAAACAATCATGAGATAGAACAAATTGCAGTCGAAGAGTGTGAGAAACTACCAGCAGACAGATGTACGAAACTTAAAGATGGCTACAAGAAATGTTTGGAGGCTATCATCACTGCCAAGGGTTATGCAACCAAGGCCCTCTTTTCAGATATCTGTTTGCAGTACCATAAAGATGCCGTTAATCCTGTCCAGGTCATATTTTGTTTGTTTTTTTCTCAGAAATTACTACATATAAGTTGCACAGACATCTTTTTTTTGTTGTTGTATACCTTTGAACATACTATTAAAATACTATGATGACATACAGATGGAATATTTCAAATTATTTCTCAAGATATTGTGCACAACATACCTAAAATGTAAGGGTGCCAATAATGTTGAGCATAACTGTATATGCTGTCTCGTGGGAATAATCCATGGCTTATAAAGGGCCATCGAGTCTTCTTGATCATCCTTCTTTTGAGTCAGCTCTGCTCCCAGGCCCTCTTTTGAGATATCTGTTTGCACTATCATAAAGGAAAATGGAAGTCAGAACTCCTCAGAACTGCCTCTGAACACAAGCCCTCTTCATTTCTTGGAAAGCTTCCTCTGATTCTTTAGAGCACAAAACCTTTCCTGGTGCCTTCTTTCTTAGCAGATGGGCTAGTGGCTGTACTTTCTCCCCCAAAACTTGGAATCCAACATCAATAATAACTGATGAGTCATACAGAGGTTCTCAACTGCTCCTTTGTTTGAGGTGGACTCACTTTTGTTTATTATTTATATACCACCTTGTATGAGCACATCAAAGCAGTTTACAAAATGTAAAATGTCAATATAATCAAAATAATAAACAAGCATTTACATACAGTAGGCACTAATTAAAAAAATAAATAATTTATACAAATTCTTGGGGTGTTGTTTACTAAAATGGGCTTACAGTTAATGTAGGCTATCTGCAACTAGGTTCCATTAAATTAGACCTAGTTGCAGATAGCCTGGGTTAGCCATTAGCCCAGTTTAGTAAATACCCGCTGTACCACTAGTACTAATGAGCCAACCTTTGGCACTCATAACAACATAAGATATATTATACTGGGTCAGACCAATGTCCATCAAGTCCTACAGTGGGAAATCTAGGTCACAAGTACCTGTCAGAATCCCAAAAAGATACACAGATTCCACGTTGCTTATCCCAGGGTAAGCAGTGTATTTCCATGGTCCTTTTTAATGGTTCATGGACTTTTCCTCCAGGAACTTGTCCAAACCTTTTTCAAACCCAGTTACGTTAACAGCTTTTATTACATCTGGTAACAAATTCCAGAGTTTGATTACACGTTGAGTGAAAAAATATTTTCTCCTATTAGTTTTAAATGTGTTACATTGTAACTTCATTGCATGTCCTGTAGTCTTTCTACTTTTTGAAGGAGTGAACAACCAATCTATGTTTATCTGGTCCACTCCATTCATATCTCTCCTCAGCTCTCTTTTCCAAGTCAAAGAGCCCTAACCCTTTAAACCTTTCCTTGTAGAGATATCCTTCCATCCCCTTTACCATTGTGGTGACTCTTCTCTGTACCTTTTCTAATTCTGCTACTGTATAATCCTTTCTAAGATATGGTGACTAGAATTGCATCCAATATTCAAGGTGTGGTCACACCGTGGAGCGATATAGAGGCATTATAATATCCTTTGTTTTATTCTCAATTCCTTTCCTTATTATTCCTTGCATTCTATTTGCTTTCTTGGCTGCTCCTGCACACTGGGTGGAGGGCTTCAACGTATTATCCATGATGACACCTGAATTCTTTTCATGGGTAGTGGTTCCTAATGTGGAACCTTGAATCATGCAATTGGAGTTTGGGTTGTACTTCCCTAAGGAAGTCATTCTGTGCCATGAACCACTATTTGTTCCTCTGCCACTCCCAGAGCAAAGGCTCCCCTTACGTTGTATGGGGCGCCTTAGATAGGGGTGGGAGGGAGAAGACTGGAGGCGGAGCGAGGGCGGGGCATGGGTGGGCTATGACCCTGGACACACAGAGCCAATTCTGAGGTTGGCCCTGTACATCTGGGGTTGGCAATATAGATGGAGGACTTATTCCACCTCTGAGGTGGAATAAGTCCCCTTGGACACCGGGAGACTGCAGTACTGGGCCAGGACAGAACAGTGAGGGAGTGCAGAGGGTACCCCGCAGCCCGACCCTAGGCTTGGGAGGATGGATCAGGGGTCGGGCTGCGGGGAAAGAGCAATTTGGGTCAGCGGCTGGGAATCGCCACTCTGTAATGGAGCCGCGTGCCATGGCAAAGAGACACCATGCCACTGTCGCTCCATTGCAGAGCCTGGCTGAGTTAGCCGGAGATCTGCTGGGCATGTGGTCCATCAGAATCGGGGACCGGCCTGCATGTCCAAGCTAATAAACCCGATTCTGATCCCACGGGCAAGTCAAGCCCCTGTGGGATCAAAATTGGGTGCTACTGCTGTACGCCCAGATTCTGAGGGTCTGAACAGAGATTGGATGGCCAGAATAGAATTGGCCACTAAGTGCATAACTTTGCACTTGTCCACATTAAACTTCATTGCCATTTGATCACCCAGTCTTATGATCTTTCAAGGTCCTCTTGTAATTTTTCACAAGCCTCTTGTCCTTATACATATAGCACAAAAGGTTCCATGCTCAGTTGAGCCTTTTGTAAAATACTACTGAAACAGTGCACATCAATCTCGACGTCACAATTCCAATCTCAATGTGCTATGTAGAATGGGTCTTATAGTTTTAGAGAAACAAAAGTATGTGTGTATTTTACAATTGGAAAATTACATGCAGGAAAAGCAAGCAAAATCTCTGTGCATAGTTTTCCCTGGAAAAATAATCAAAGCATAGAGGCATGCATGTAATTTCAATTATTTGTAAAAATCTCTTGGGTACGGTAGCAGTGAAATTTGTTTCCATGTGGACAGGTTTGATTATGGCCTCCAAACTTTGTAATTTGATTGAGAATGAACATTTTAAATGCAGTGTATTGCTACTGATGTAGTCTTTCAATTAAGTAATTTTAATGGTAAATACAGCAAATGGACAGAACACATAATTACAATCTCACCACTTTGCTACTCTATAAGCATCAAGCTATCAGAGGGGACCATTAATGTAAACAGCATGCAGTCTGCTGTTGCCCTTTAAAACAAAGCTACAAAGGAGTGTCTAGCATTCTTTTATAGCAAAGTATGACCAGCTGAAGAATTTCTCCCTCAATAACAATTAAACAGCAAAGCTTTCCCAGTTTCCCATGAGGCCCTTTCTCTGCCCCCAGAAGTTGCAAACTACCCAGGTGAAGTTGCTCCAAAACACTGACTATAAATAAGAAAGTTCAGCAATCCCATTGCCTGTTTTGTTCTTCTCTGGTCAGTGGATAGCATCTGAGTGATTTATGTGGGATTTTGGCGTACAGAACCATCCAATTATATACAAGACTGGGTTGGACAAAAAGACTGGCCATCGAGACTGTATTTCTTTCTTTGGTTGAAACTGATGTGCACCAAGTGCTCTGCTTCTTTCTTCATTGCTTTTCTGTGCAGTTTGAGGCTGAGTGGTTGCTACTGTATTATTTGGTCCCTTTAAGGAGAAGTTTGAAAATTGCCAGTTGCAGTCAGCAGCCTGAATCTACAGTATATCAGCAGCCGGCAATGTTTCTCTCTGAGGGTGATAATATTGGACAATTATCAGTCCATTTTTAGAAAGCATCCTAGAGTATCGTTTCAGCCCTGCTCATAATATTGAAATGGCCTACTGAGTGCCTCAATTTTTTGCAGCAACAACTAAATTCTTTTGCAGACCAGTTCTGATACACCTCAGTCATTACCCACAGGTTTTGGAGCTGTTATCTTTAGCAAGAAGTAAAGCTGAGAAACTAAATAATAACAACCACAAATTAATTTTGGTTTGCGATTTGGCCAAAGATACAGTTGCCAGATGGCGTGCTTTACTATCTTGCGACAATCATTAAAGTTGGTGCTCAAAATGGTTTGCTCTTTCCGACAAGGATGAGAGTCACCTATGAGAACAGAACTGTTATCTGTCACGATCCGGATATTCTCAAACAGTTCTTGGAAAACTTAAAAATGGCCTGAGATTTGTGTAGCATCATTTTAACCTG
This sequence comes from Ichthyophis bannanicus, assembly GCA_033557465.1. NCBI lineage: Eukaryota > Metazoa > Chordata > Amphibia > Gymnophiona > Ichthyophiidae > Ichthyophis > Ichthyophis bannanicus. Next base: position 934,467,280 of record CM066033.1, on the reverse strand, counting down.
TACAATTTGTTACATTGGGTTTCTTGGTGTTTTGGAAACTATATTACATTACACAAGTTCTGAATGAATGAGGGATGTGAGTAAATGAATGGTGTGCGATTTGGGTAGATTTGCATACTCATATTTAATAATTTCTTTCTATTCATTATGGGGGGGAGGGGTCATTCCAGTCTCCATTTAGCGTGTCTGGACATTCGACCCGGACATCCAGACCCGCTAAATGGCTGGAGCCCTCCGGCAGCAGCAGAGGTCCTCGCACGTACAGGCCACTTGAGCGGGGAGCTCTATTCATGGGCAGGAGGGGTTGGACTGAGGGAGGAGCAAGGGCAGGAGGAGGTGGCAGGTGGGGCTGCGATGCCAGATGTACAGTGCTAATTCTGTGTTTGGCCCTGTACATCCGGGGGTCACACACTTAGACGGGGGACTTGGAATAAGTCTCCCTGGACAAGGGTGGACAGCGGAGACCAGCAGAGACAGAAAGGTGAGGGGTGCATGGGTGGACAGCAGAAGACCAGATTGGGGCTGCGGGGAAATAATCTTTTTGGCGGGCCGCCATGGCACTATGGCTCAATGAGGGAGCCTGAGTTAGCTGGGCAAGTGGCTGGACATCCAGGGTGCCACATCCAGGGTGCCTGAATCGTGGCACCACCTGGATGTCCAGCTACTGTGATGCGATTCTGCTCCCACGGAAATGTCTAGCCCCTGAAGAGCAGAATTAGGTGCATCTCCTGGCCATCCGGATGTCTGGAAATCCAGAGGCTCAGGGATGCACAACCTGGAATTGGCCTCTATGCCTGTTTCATATTAATACAGTTACTAAGGTCTGTTGATTCTCAGATTTAAATTTGTTCTTGAATGTTTATGGAAACATTGTTGGGAGATAGTGATCAGTGTGCAGGGCGGCTACTGCTTGTGCGCATGGGGGGGGTGTGTGGTTCGGGAGGACACTATCTTGTGTGCCATCTGGGGATCATAGCACTCTCAAGAAGCTCTTGCATGTGTGATTCTGGGCATATTTTTTTCTGTTTACCATTATATGCTCTGCTGTCGCTCAGACCTGTACAGTTGATCTTGCACTCCCAGATCTTTGACACAGAGGATTATGGTGAAAGGCATATGGATACATCTGAAACACATTGCGTCACTTTTGAGGGCATAGTCACCATCTTGCGTTTCTAATCATCATCAGGATGCTCTTCTCAGAGTTGAGAGTACATCCTCAAGGAGCGTGCGGTGGATTATTTCATTCCTTTTCAACTAGTTTGTTAACGGTATAAATGCAACCTGAAAAAGTATTCTAATGTCAAGTTTATGCTCATGTTCTTAGTGAAAGGAGTACAGAGAACATCTTTACTAATATTGGTGGTGAGTTGCATAATCATAGTGTGTCACTCTTGTCAACTTGTTTATGGAATAACCTCTGGATTATTTGGTAACTGAAGATATACCAAGATTGGAAAGTTACACAAAAAGTTTAATACGGAACAAGTGGTCTGTTCTTTACATTCACGGGGGAGGGGCAGGTGTGTTCCTGGGCAGTGCATGGGACCGCCATCAATTGGCATTCCTGGCATGCGAGTGAAGGGTTAGCTGCAGGCTGATTACCATCTCCAACATATATACATAAAGAAGTGACTGCATATTTATAAATTTATTTAATAAACCTGGAATGAATGTTTGGGGCACTTGGTTGGATTAGGGAGCATGATGAATGGTGTGAATGGAAAGAGTGGGGGTTAGTTTGACTTTCAAGTTACAGTCGATGACTTTATAAATGTTTGCTAAGGGTAGAGGGTTTATAGGCTTCTCTTTTGGAAAGTATATATGAGTCCCGCGGGTGAGTTGCCTATTTTTATTTTGATGGCTTTAGATGGTTTATGGGATTTGGGTGGTTTGGGGGATGGGTTTGTTTTATGTATGGTTCTTGTGGTTTTGCTGGGGGGGGGGGGGTTGGCAGAGAACAATGTTTCTATTATTTTTAAACTTAAGAATAGGATTCTTGTTGGGTCCCTTTTTATAAAACTTTAAAGTGGGTCTTAAAATTATATCATTAAATGTAAATGGTCTAAATCATCCAGTTAAATGTAAAAAATGCTGAACTATCTAAACTCCTTACATGGTGATATTATTTTCCTGCAAGAAACACATTTATCTCATGAGGCCTGCATCAGGCTCTAGATTGGGTGATCTGACTATCATATTTTTTCACAGAGTATCTGCATAATTAAACAGCAGAAAACAGATAGGGAAGGTAGATGAGTACGTGTAAACTTATCCATTGTGGGATGTAAATGTACACTAATGAATGTTTACACACCTACAATGGATTCTCCTCTGTTTTTTGATGGTCTGTTCCGGACTCTTTTGTTATTTGGTGATGGAAAGTTGATACTAGGGGGAGATTTTAACACAGTCCTTAATGAACAGGAGTCCACTCAGTAGAGGTTCTCACAAAAAATTCTCGGGAGCATTTCAACATCTTCTAGACTCTTTGGTGGTCATTCCGCATGGCAAATAGTGGGATTGAACATCCAGGTTGTACATCCAACCCACACATAGCCCCTGATCGCGATTTTGGCCTCCGTGCTTCCTGCACGTACAGATCAGTTGTGCGGGGAGCATTGGATGGGGTCGGGAGGGGGCAAATCGAGGGTGGTGTTGGGGAGGGCCCAGCTGCCGGGACATACAGAGGCAATTCCAGTCGTGTCTCTGTACATTCCTGGGCTCCCATTTACACGCTCAGCTTATTCCACCCCGATGGTGGAATAAGTGTCGGGCATAGTGTTGATTGCAGCCTGCAGCCCCCTATCCCATCATGACATCACGAGAGATCCCCCACTGCCCAATCCTTGCCTTGGGGGTTGCTCCAGCTGGATGTGCCGGTGCCATGGCGATGGGACGCCACTGCACCAGCACACCAACTGGAGCATTCTGTGGCTGGGCAGGCAGGCCAGTAGATGTCCCCTGCACCGGAATGGGGTACCTGTCCAGACATGCAAGTCCCCACTTCTGCTATCACAAGTACATCTGGGCTCCAAGGCAGCAGAATTGGGTTCATTTCCTGCACATCCAGTTTTTGCATAGCACAACATAGCACAACAGCACAGCATATAGCCTCTAGTACATGAATATACATTATTTTCCTTTCCGCACCAATCATATTTGAGAATTGATTATCTTTTGGTGTCCAAATCTCTGATACCAGAAGTTCAGAATTGCATGATTCAGTCCATACATGTGAATGATCATGCAGCCATTAGTCTGGAGTTTCAGTCATGGTCTAAAAGTTTTAATAGACCTCCTTGGCACTTTCAAAACAGCCTACTTTTAGAAATCACCTTTATTGAAATGAAAATAGTACTATTTCCTATATTACAGTGTGAGAGACCTTTACGAGCACTCTGCATGGGGAGGTCTTTATTTATTTATTTACCGCTTTTTTTTTCTACAAGTCAAAACGGTTTACAGTGAACTCAATGTGTTCATAACATAATGTGTGAGTATAACCAGAAGCGCAAGAATATGTGATTTACATAGAACAATAATAATAAACAGTAAAACAGAGATTAACATAAGTAAAAGGGTGTCCTGATGACTGAGGCAATTTGAACAGGTTAGATAGTCTAACATATATAAAGTGTACCAGGTATGTAGGAATAGCTGAGTTGTAGGGGGGAATTGACAAAACATTTTTGTAATAGTCAGATATGGTAGAGAAGACGGCTGGGTGTAAGTGAATAGTTTACATAGTCGTAATTAGGGGGGAGCTGAGTGTTGTTGCATGATTGTTCAGACTTGTTGGTGATCAGTTCCAGAGAATTCCATGTATAGATGGGTTTTTAGCCTTTTCAGGAAGTCTCCTAGGGAATCGATGGATCTCAAACTGGAAGGTAAGGAGATCCAGATAGTTGGGCATACAGTGAGAAGGCTCTATTGCATGTGTATTGTTTGCTATTGAGCTTTTTGGCTAGTATATCAAGTAAGTTGAGTGCATTTTGTCTTCTGAACCTGTTTGTGGGTTTCTGTATTAGGGTTATAGGTATTCATTAGTCTATCATCTTAGGTTTGGAGGTGCCAACTGAGGGAGATTCATTCTTTGAAAGAGAAAATTGATTACCTAAAAAGAGCTCACATAGGATCGAATTTTAATAGTTTTTCAACAGCTATCTCGTTTTAGATATGAACTTAATAAAAACTTTATGTATGTAGGGGATGATAAAGCGGGTAAGTTACTTGCATGGCTTCTGAAAGTACAAAAACAGAAACATTTCATTGCTGCTATTAATGTGGAAGGTCAAGGTATTGTCACTAATCATCAGGATATCCTAGATGCTTTTGCCGGGTATTAAAATAAACTTTTCTACTTGTGAAACCTGTGTTGATGTAAGAATCCTTTTTAGAGGCAGTTGAACATCCTACACTTTCTGAGTTGCAGAGGAAGCATCTAGGGGACCTTGATCCAAATTTGAGAAATTTTTACTGCAATTAAGAGTTTGTCTAGAAATTAAGTTCCAGGGCCGGACAGATTTATGGTTGAATTTTATCAACAGTTTGCAGCATGTTTGGCACCAAAGTTACAGTGACTTTATAAAACTATGTTTGAGGATCCTGGTACTTCTTCAAACTGCAGAGGGAAGTGTTGTATTATTTCCTAAACTTGGGCTCAGATCCATTGTTAATGGCTAACTATTGTCTCATCTCGCTCTTAAATATAGATTATTAGATTCTATCAAAAAGCTTGGCAAGTAGGCTTAGTGATGTGATTCATTCAATTGTGGGGGAAGAACAGGTTGGCTTCATTACGAGTAGATTTATTGGGGATAATGCCTGAATTATCCATAATTTGTATGATATGAATAATTCGGTGGTAGCTTTATCTCTGGATGCTGAGAAAGCTTTTGATCGGGTTGAGTAGTAGTCACATCTTTCCAGGGTTTTAGAGTGATGTGGATGTGGATCCGGTTTTATGTATTGGGTTAAGGAACTTTATACCTCTCCTAAATCACATTTTGTGATTAATGGGATCCCATCTGGGGCTGTTTGCTTAGGAAAAGGTACTAGGCAGGGCTGCCCGCTCTCCCCTCTTCTCTCTGACTTAGCATTAGAGCCGTTGCTGATTAAAATTCAGAAACAGAATGATATTGCTGGTATTATTAATGGTTAGCACTGTTGGAAACTTGCTGCTTATGCGGATGATATTAGGTTATTTCTCTCTAATCCAGAGACCTCTATAAGAAGTCTCCTGAGCAGTATTAACTTGTCCTCGAAGTTCTCTGGACTTAAAGTGAACTGGAACAAAGTGAGCTCCTCCCTCTAAATGGTCTCGTCACACAGGATGCTATGACGGTTCTCCCCTTTCAATGGGCAACACATGGGATTAAATATCTGGGTATGCAATTTTTTCCATTTAATTGCAATTTTATTCTGTCGGAGTTAAAGTGTACATTGCAATGGTGGCCCCCTCTTCGGATTTCTTGATGGGAGGGATTGGACACCATAAAGATGATGGTGCTTCCTGATTTAGTATATAAGTTAAGTATGTTAGCAGGTTTCTGTAAGTCTGGCTTTCATACTCAGCTGGATAATATGCTTACTTCCTTTTTATGGAAAGCTAAATAGCCGCGCATTGCTCTGTCCACCTTAACATTACCAAGGAAAAAGGGGGGGGGGGGCGTTTCTCGACTTCAGGACCTACCGTGCTGCGTCACTTCTTCATTATGAGATGGAGTTGATTTTGAAAACTCTTCTTTTCCATGGATGGAAATAGAAAATGCGCTTGTCTTCCTTTTAGATTGTCTGCCGTGCCCACTCTGCCTTTTCTGGTCTCTAAGCTTGGATCATCATTTATTCATAGCACTGTTAAAGCGGTAAATATGTTAGATTCCTGCTGTGAAGTGTCCTATGCCCTGTCGGCATCATCCTCCATTTGTTATAATAGAATGGTATAAATTAAGAGATGAACAATTTTTTGGAAGGGATGGTTTGAAAAGGAATCATTTGTATTAGTCAGCTGTTTCAGGGGGGGGGCATTCTTATTCAGGAACATTTGATAGATAGGTTCGGCTTATGGACAACTGAAGCTTTGAAACTAGATTGCTTGATGTGGACTTGATGTAGGTCTTTACATGGTGTGAAGGAATATGTCCCATTTCAGATATCTATGAACTATGTCATAAGGCTAAGGCAAATGGGAGACTTGTTTCTTATTTTATAAGATGTTAAAAAGTCATGGTGGGTCTTCGTCATACCTGGGAGCAAAATGCTTGTGTTCCTCAGGACAGGATAATGTGGGATATTTTGGGGGGCCATACTGTAGGCTGGCCATGTCTAGTAGTCTGGCACAATCTCTATACTTTATATAGCACATAGAACAGTCTGGACGCCTTTATGTATATTTAGGACCAGGATCCGTGAGTCTGATTTATGCTGGCACTGTTCAGCTATGATTGGGACATTAACCCATATGCTGTTTGAGTGCACTCGTATTAAGCCTTTTTGGGAGGGGTGTGGAAATTTGCAATCTACTCTAATGTTACAAGTCATGCTATTTAGATCCTTATGCTTGCAGGAAGTTCTTGGTAAAAATGACAGAGCATTACTTGACATCATGATATTGATTGCTATACATCATAGTATGCATAACTGGAAGGACCTGTCCTCACTTAAACGGTGTCATCTAATTGTATGGATAGTGTAGAGAGAATATTTATTTAACAGGTTTTATATACTGCTTTATCATTTCAAAGTGGTTTATATTGAAACCTTAAACTTTGTAATGCACATTAAACAGGGACATTGATAACCTGGATTTTTCTGAGGCAATGGAGTGTTAAGTGACTTGCCAAGGTCACAAGGAGTGCTAGTGTGAATCAAACCCTGGTCTGCTGGGTTCCCAAGCCAGTGTTCTTAGCCATTAGGCTACTCCTCCACTCCACTCTTGGTTTCTGCCTTTTTTGTTGTTGTTGTTGTTGTTGTGGGGGGATATGGTGTTCTGATGGTTCCATTTGTTATATTGTACCGTTATTGGTTTCAAAAGTGAAAATAAACTTGGAAAAAAAATATATGTTTATGGATACCTGGTAGGAGATCCACACAGAACCTAAATAAAGTGCTTTATTTTTCAAAATAGATTATCCTCTGTTCAATAAAGAATGCAAGTACTGTTGTCTGCACACTGATCAGAAGTCTACATCTAGCTAGAAAACAACCTGAAAGTAAAGAAACATTTCAACTTCATAAGAAGTTGAGAGACAGGTCATCCAAATGGCAGATGAAACTTAGGGGTATGTTTACTAAACTGTCTTAATGTTACCGGCGTTAGTTTCAGTCTTACTGTGACGAATGCCATATAAGGTAGTGGGCGTTCCGGTCTTAAAGTAGCATTTCTGGTTATCGAGCGATAAAGGAGTATGCTTACTAAAGGGCGCTATTTGCACTGCTGCGACATTATCGGGCGATAAGGTACCTTATTTATTTATTTATTTAAGATTTCTTTTATACCGCGCTATTTGTCATCAGTGCGGTTTACATTGAAACAATATAACACTGGTCTGATATATCAGACCTATTTTACAAATAACAGGAGTATTAACATGGAAGTAATCAGGGAAATCATATACAATTCTAGCAAAATACATGTAGGTAATGTTTATAATCTGTGCAGTTAGTTAGGGTAGGAATGAGGTTGAGAGGGTGGGGGAGGGGAAGGGGTGTTTAGGTGTATAAAGTGTGTGATGAAAACGTGGTGTTTAAGGGCTTTTTTGAGCTGTTTAATGTCTTTAATTGCTCTGATGTTGGGAGGGAGTTTGTTCCAACACCTAGGAGCATAGTTTGAAAATGACCTATTGATGGATGATTGGTTAACTTTTATGGAAACCTTTGGTATAAGTAGGGTGTCAACAGCTGTAGATCTCCTGGATCTCTTGTTTGTTGTGTGTGTGATGAGATCAGAGATGGATGCTGGAGAAATATTATTGAAGGCCCTAAAGGTAGTAAGGATGGCCTTATATTGGATTCTACAGCTTATTGGGAGCCAATGAAGTTTCTCTAGAATGGGGGAGATGTGCTCACACTTTGATGATCCGCAGAGGACACGGGCTGCTGCATTCATGGCCAACTGTAGAGGGTTGATTGTTATCTTTGGCAGGCCATGGAGTATTATGCTAGCATAATCAAAATGCGGCGTGACCAGAGCTTGGAAGATGGTGCGGAAGTCGTCAGAGTCCATCATAGGTTTCAGGTGACGAAGGGTTTTAATCTTGAAGTAAACCGCCTATCTCCAGGAACAAGCAGGAATGAGTCTTCACATATGGGTACGTCGGTACCGACGGAGCCTGCGCGGGAACGCTCCCCAGCTTCCCAAAAAGGAAAGCTTTTGGGAGCATCCCACAGCGCCTGCGCGCTGCCTTCCCACCTTTCCTAACCGCCTCTCCTCAGTTCTTCTTTTCCGTGGAGCCAGCAGGTCATGTTCCTGTCACCGCTGAAGAAGTTCTTTATTTTATTTTATTTCTTTGGTCGCGCGTCTGCCTTCCTTGACGTCGGACCGGTACCGCCGGTCTTTCTTTCTTTTCTTTAAAAAAAGTAAAAATAAAAATAATACACTTTTTCCCTCACTTAGTGTGTTTTTTCTCTTGGGCCTTAGGCCTCACGAGAAAGTTTCCTCATGGAAAAACCAGCCTCTGGGTTTAAAAAATGCACTAAGTGCAGCGGTACTATTTCTGTCACCGACACCCATGAATGGTGTCTTAAATGTTTGGGTCCTGACCACTCCATTTTGGATTGTCTGTCCTGCTCCTTGATGTCTAAACGAGGTTTACAGAACCGAGCAGCTAAGCTCCATGTGCTGTTTCCCTCTGATGCAGCTTCAGTAGCATCGACGTCTTCCAGGGCCTCTACTTCCTCCCATGGATCTCAGGTAACCAAACATAAATCCAGCCGGTCCTCGAAGGGTAAATCTCCTTCCAAGCATCGAGATGCCTCCGGGCTTGCCCTTGAGGATCCTGCACCGGCAAAGCAACCCCGGCGGGAAGCTCCGGCTTCCAAAGCTCCTCCTATGGGGTTACAGGTTGACATCGATAGCACGGCCTCGACCGATCACCTGTTAGAATGCTCTGGGATACCGGCGCAACCTTCCGGTACTGAAATCCAGACATTCATGGCGTCGATGGATCAGAATGTTCTATCCATGCAGCAGGCTATCGCGGCCTTCATCCAAGCTGCGACGCCGCTGATACCACAACAAAACCCGTTGTCGGTATCGGCTCCGGTACCGGCACCAGCGCCGGTACCGGTACCGACTGCATCGACATCAACCAGGATGCCGATTGCAGTGGTTCCCTGTCCAGGGATGCTCATCGGTACCGAGCCGGTACTGATGACGCCCGATGTCGATACCGCTCGATACGCGTATCGAGCTTTAGAAGAACACCCTGACAGGCGATACTTTGATTCCTCTGAAGATTCTGATACATCAGAGGAATCTCCTGAGGTATCTATAACCCTTCTTGAGGAACTTTCTTCTCCAAAAAGAAGAATGTCTCCTCCAGAGGACTTGTCCTTTCAAGACTACATAAGAGAAGTAGCTAAAGGACTCTCTATTTCAGTGACCTCTGAGTCAGAGCCTAGAGCTAAAAAATTGGACATTTTGGGTTATTCTAAGGCTCCTAAGGAGGCAGTCACCTTGCCAATTCATGAGATTCTTTATGAGCACATGATTGACTTATGGGAGACTCCTCTCACTATCTCTCCTCATTCTCGAAGATTGGACACTATGTATCGTGTCTCTCCTTGTCCTGGTTTTCATAAAACACAGCTTCCTCACCATTCTATTGTGGTGCAGTCAGCTATGAAGAGGATAAAGAGTGCAAAAAGACACTCCTCTGCCCCTCCAGGAAGAGAATGTAGGACCTTGGATGCATTTGGTAGGAAAATCTTCCAAGCCAGTATGCTTATTGCCAGAATCAACTCCTATAGTCTTTACATGGGTATGTTTCTAAAAGAGGTTGCAGATAAACTGCACACTTTCCTCCATTTTCTTCCAGAGGATAAAAGGGAAGAATTCCTTACTTGCCTTAAGCATACTCAAGACATTTCAAAGTTTTCCAACTGTGCAGCCTTTGACTCCTTTGAAGGTGCCAGCAGAACTTCGGCCATTGCCATAGCTGCTCGCAGAATTGCTTGGCTCCAAGCTTCTGATTTAGAACCTTGGGTCCAAGATGGCTTAGGAAATCTTCCCTGTACAGGTGAAAACCTGTTTGGCAAAGAATGGCAAATAAAAGCCACTCATATGGATGCAGAAAATTCTGCTTTGGATAGACTTTCAAAGTCAACCTCCATTCCTGCCAAGAAAAAACCTTTCAAGAAATCTTTTTTCAAAAAGGGCAGATTCACTTCTACTACTGGCCAACAATCATCTTCAGGTCGCTTTGCTACTAAGCGTCAGCAACCTAAGCAGGCCAGACCTAAGTCTACAGGGGCTGCTGCAACTCAGCAGACTCAACCTCCTCAGGGTTTTTGACTTGATGCTAGAGAACTTAGCCTTTCTGCCTCTAAAGCAGCCAGAACCTCCCACCATTCCAGGAAGGTTAGCTCATTTTGCTCCCAGATGGGAGCAAATTACATCAGAGCAGTGGACCATCTCCATCATAAGGGAGGGCTACAAGCTTCATTTCTCAAGCCTTCCTCCTTACACCATGGTGAGACACTTCAATTCTCCAACATCTCTTCTCGACCTTTTAGGTCAGGAGGTAGCTACCCTTCTTGCCCAAGGGGCAATAGAAGAAGTACCCCTTCTTCAACAAGGGTCAGGGTTCTACTCCCCCTATTTTCTGATTCCAAAGAAAACAGGGGGCTAGAGACCCATATTAGATCTCACGGAATTAAACACATTTCTATGCAAGGAGAAATTCAAAATGCTTTCTCTGGGTACTCTCCTTCCATACCTCCAGAGTCAGGATTGGCTTTGTTCTCTAGATCTCAAGGATGCGTACACACATGTCCTCATCCATCCATCTCACAGAAGGTTCCTCCGTTTTCTTTTTCAAGGAAAACATTACCAATACAGAGTGCTTCCTTTCGGTCTGGCCTCTGCTCCAAGAGTGTTCACCAAATGCATGGCAATAGTAGCTGCATTTCTACGCACTCTGGGAATATTTGTATTCCCATACTTGGACGACTGGCTCATCCGAGCTCCATCTCAGTCAGAAGCCCAGACTTCCCTGGACCGCACAAGGAGCATTCTGCAATATCTGGGACTTGTGGTAAACCTCCCAAAGTCCCAGCTTACCCCTACTCAGTCCCTAGAGTTCATAGGGGCCTGGTTGGATACTACCACTGCAAGGGCGTACCTTCCCCAGGCCCGTTGCCAACGTCTGGTGCAGTTAGCCTCCCAGATTCAGTCAAGAAATCACTTAACTGCCCGGGAAATGCTACAACTGCTAGGCCCCATGGCATCCACAGTGCATGTGGTACCTTATGCTCGCCTTCACATGAGAGCAGCTCAATGGACTTTGTCCATCCAGTGGACTCAAGCATCAGGAGCTCTCTCAGACCAAATAGCAACCTCCAAACGTCTCTTTTGGTCTCTCCAGTGGTGGATATCCACCAAAAATCTGTTGCTGGGGTCCCCCTTCCAACAGTTGTTGCCCCAGGCAACCCTCACAACAGATGCCTCCCAAACAGGTTGGGGAGCTCATCTACAAGACCTCTCCACTCAGGGCACTTGGTCTCCACAGGAGGCCTCTCTTCATATCAACCACTTGGAGCTTCGAGCAGTTTTTCTGGCTCTCAAGGTCTTTCATACCCTCCTAAGCTACAAGACAGTCCTTGTTCATACAGACAATCAAGTAGCCATGTTCTACATAAACAAACAAGGAGGAACTGGCTCTCTGTCGCTTTGCAACGAAGCTCTAAGATTGTGGGCCTTCGCCAGAGAGCATCAAATACATCTCCTGGCTGTATACCTCCCAGGAATCCAAAACTCTTGGGCAGACAGACTCAGTCGAGTTCTGCTTCCACACGAATGGTCCCTGCATATGGACCAGGTACTCAGAATCTCCCAGGAATGGGGAACCCCGGACATAGACCTCTTTGCAAGTCCGTGGAATGCCAAACTTCCTCGATTCTGTTCCAGAATTCCATGTCAGGGGGTTCAGGCCAGGGATGCCTTCCTCCTTCACTGGGGTCAAGGCTTCCTGTATGCCTTTCCACCCATTCCCTTGATTCCCAGGACTCTGTTCAAACTCCAGAGGGATCAAGGATCTATGATCCTCATAGCTCCACGCTGGCCACGCCAAGTGTGGTACCCTCTACTTCTGCATCTCTCTCAAGCCCCCTCCCTGGACTTGGGGGCTGCTCCAGATCTTCTGTCTCAGGAGGAGGGGACTCTGTGGCACCCAAACCCCAAGTCCCTTCACCTCAGAGCCTGGTTACTGAAGGCCTAGACCTTCAGGGTTGGAATCTCTTTCAGCAAGTGAGGGATATCCTCCATGCTTCCAGAAAACCTTCTACTAGACGTTCCTATGCTTTTAAATGGAAAAGGTTTTCCATTTGGTGTACTGAGAAGGGTCTTGACCCTCTAGCACTACCCTTGAATTCTCTATTGGAATATCTCCTGCATCTTTCCAATGCAGGTCTTAAGACAAATTCAGTAAGAGTCCATTTGAGTGCTATTGCAGCATCTCTTAAGCCTATCAATGGACAACCTATTTCCTCTCATCCTCTTATTGCAAGATTCATGAGAGGCCTCACTTTAACTAAACCTCCCATTAGACCCCCTCCAGTGGCATGGGACTTAAATCTGGTTCTTGGTCAGCTTATGAAGCCACCTTTTGAACCCTTAGCCACTACCTCCTTGAAATTTCTTTCCTGGAAGGTTATTTTCCTCATTGCAGTCACCTCAGCTCGCCGCATCAGTGAACTGCAGGCCTTAGTGGCTAATCCACCTTATACAAGGTTCCATCATGATAAGGTAGTCCTTAGGACCAATCCTCACTTTATGCCTAAAGTGGTCTCACCTTTTCATCTTAATCAAGAGGTATATTTACCTGTCTTTTTTCCAGCTCCTCATGCATCAAGTGCAGAGAGGAATCTTCATACTCTGGATTGTAAAAGAGCTCTTGCTTTTTACTTACAAAGGACACAGCAACATAGAAAGTCTTCTCAACTCTTTGTTGCTTTTGATCCCTCTCATTTGGGACTTCCAGTCTCTAAGAGGACACTGTCCAATTGGATTGCTCAGTGTATTTCTTACGCCTACCAGAGTAAGAACCTTTCTCTGGAGAGCCATGTCACAGCTCATAATGTGAGGGCCATGGCCACCTCTATGGCTCATCTAAATTCTGTGTCCATCGACCAGATCTGTCGAGCAGCCACCTGGGCCTCGGTTCATACCTTCACAGCCCATTACTGCTTGGACAAGGACTCCCACCGGGATGCCTTGTTTGGTCAGGCTGTTCTCAAACACCTGTTCCATTCTTGATCAACTCCTGCCCTCCTTCCCAGAATGGATGCCTGAGATCCATAGAAGGAGGTAGAGCCCTTCCCGGGCTCTCATAACCTGAGGGATCTCCCAGGCATCTCTAGCTAGGGAGTCCCCATATGTGAAGACTCATTCCTGCTTGTTCCTGCAGATAGCACAGTTACTTACCTGTAACAGGTGATCTCTGGGAACAGCAGGAATAAGTCTTCACAACCCACCCACCTCCCCTAGGAGTTGTATCTTTCTATCTATCTTTCCTTTCCTCTCTCTGTCTTTGTCTCAGCTTAAAACTTGAACTGAGGAGAGGCGGTTAGGAAAGGCGGGAAGGCAGCGCGCAGGCGCTGTGGGATGCTCCCAAAAGCTTTCCTTTTTGGGAAGCTAGGGAGCGTTCCCGCGCAGGCTCCGTTGGTACCGACGTACCCATATGTGAAGACTTATTCCTGCTGTTCCCAGAGATCACCTGTTATAGGTAAGTAACTGTGCTTTACAGTGCGTTTTATATGTTCCTTGAAGTCTAATCTTTGATCAAGTATTACTCCCAGATATCGTATATTGGATTTAACTGGGAGTTCGGCATCTCTAACTTTTAGAGATGATGGAGGGGAGAAACATTTATTCCTTGTGATTATTAGAACTTCGGTCTTTTTGAAGTTAATACGGAGGTTATAAGAGAGTAGCCAATCAGTTATTGCATTAAAACAATTGATTAATACCGAGTAGTTTGGGCATGACACAGATATCGGTGAGAATAATAGCACATCATCCGCGTACCTTATCACGCAATAATGGTGCTTTATTGGGCACAGAGGTACCTTAGCGTGCGATAACGTGCGCAGCGGCGCAAACGAGCGCTGAGGGTGGAGAAAGGCTCCAGGAGGGCAGAGGAAGGCTCCCCAAAGGTGGAGAGAGAGGGTCAATGGGTGAAGAGTGGGAGAGGAGAGGCTCCCTGCACACTAACGCTGTGGAATCCGGGGCTGAAAACTAACGCCAGTGAAACCCTTGTGTTAGAGCAGAGTTAAAGGGAAGAGAAACCATTTACGTCAGCAATGTACAGCAAAGCCAGGGAAACCTACAAAAAGTGATAAGTGTGATACATGTGCACGGAACAAAAGGGCAAATAAACATTGAAAATGACCTGAACAAAATGGGAAAAAAAACATAACCAAGCTGGCCAATAGTGATATTAATGGAAAACATCAAAAAACACTACTGAGAAAGCTCCAAAAAAAAGATATTAATTTTGTAAGGGTCTATGCTCTGTCCCCCTACAAGGTGAATGATCCCACAGTGCAATAGCGTTGATCATGGTTTTCCCTTTTTATTGGACAGGTGTCCTATGGTGTGCACATGTACCGCAACAGCAGGGTGGGCATGTCGGAACGGGCAACTGGACAGATGCTGGAAAATGGTATACAGAGGGCTGCAGGTGGCACATGCTGTGGTGCAGCTGGGCCACAGTGTGGTCTAGGGTGATGCCTAGGTGGCCCATAGGAATGCTGAAACTGTACAGCAGCCAGACAGCAACTGATGAGGACCCAACATGGGCACGAGTGTGTTTCCCACAGTATCACAGGGGATAGTACCCAGCAGGTACCCCCAAGGACACAGAACATTGGCAGGCGGTGGTGGGGGGAAGTGTGGACGTCTATGCAGGCACCCCTACCCCAGAACCCGCACCACAGGCAGCTGCCTACCGGCACACTGGATGGCCTGAGACTGCGCACCACCAGCATAAGGGCATGTCAGCATGGTGGCGGGAGGGTACTGGTGATGGAGGGGGCAGTAGCTGCTGCCCACAGCAGACCGTGGCCTAGCCCTGTTTAGGTGGGTGCCGTGCACTGCAACAGACAGGCCCTGTCTGACAAACAATCATGGTATCCCCAGGAAATTAACTGTCTCTCTGGCAACAGTGTGGTGCAGTACACACAGCCAGTGTGTTCAGGAGGTCACAAGTTCAAATCCCAGATGTGGTTCCTGCCAACCCAGTCCCCATATTTTACCCAGTACTAAACCGTGGTAATAAAGATGGAACCTTTATTGCAGATAACATAAACATGCCTGAAACGCCTATATTTTACCCTACAGACACCATAAACATGTGCAATACCTAGAGCAGAGTTTCCCAAATGCAGTCCTGGAGGGCCAAAAACCATTCAGGTTTCATGCTGTCTCTAATAAAGATGCCTGTGCTGCATTTCTATGCGCCGCCCCCATGGTATGCAAATGTATCTCATGCATATTCATAGGGACAGCATGAAAACCCGAACAGAGTTTGGCCCATCAGGACCGGAGTTCGGAACCTCTGCCCTAGAGCAGTGGCCAAGAGGGCCAGAAACACCCGCACCCACAGGCTCCATTATCCAAAGCCTCATGAAGAGGCAGGATGTTGGGCCCTGCGTGCAGCAGCATCTCCCAATACTAACACTTGCATACCTTAGCAATGCCGCCCTAAATCTGGGAATACATTACACAGATATCAAAAGGTTGCTATGATTAATGGCAGTTAGCAATTCCTAAGTTCAGCACAATTTGCTGATTGAGCTGCATCATAGCAACCTTTCTGATGTCTGTGGAGTGTGTTTCAGTTCTGGTTTCTGACAGTGTTTACCACCCTGGGGAGTGACCCCAACAGTATTGCATACCATAGCCATGCCTGCACTGTGCCCAGGACTGGTGCGGTGGCCAGGGCTACCAAAAGCCTCTATATTTGCACAATGCTGGCATAGGTGTGGGAGTGTGTGTCTGTCTATCCAGTGTGTGGTGGCTGCCAACACCTTACTCAGCCCACACTGCTTGCACTGTTTCCAGTGTTAGCCTGCCAATGTGCATAATGAGGAGCAAGGTACTGTGGGTATGGCCCGGACAGGGTGGCCTGGGCAGGATGCATCTGCACAGGGCATAGGGCAATGCCTGGGAGATTGTAGTGCCTGGCCACCACCTGCACAGACAGGATGGCCACAGCATGTCCTGCTGGGTGGTCACTCTCACCCTGACTGAGCAGTGACCACGGCATGGCTAGGTTCCCCCATAGTGCTATATAGTATTTTTCTCAAGTGATATTTATGGGTTTTCTTTTTTGGGGGCCCAATCACTGACTTATCTGCTTGGTGTGTATGCTGATATCCCAGTTTTGGGTACATGCATGTCCTCCAGGAACATGCACTATGGACTAACTTGCAGGCTGTCTGCAGTTAGTATGCATATGGCTGGAACAACTTGCAGGGTGCAGTGGCTGGAGAATGTCAGATTGTGGTGGGGGGCAGATGAGCATTTCCAGTCTGTCTGCCTTGCTTTATGGATGTGTACAGATCTGCATTGACTGACCTGTAGAGTGCCTGTTCCTCAGCAGGACTGGGTTTGATGGTCCCCTCTACTGCCACCATTGCAGGGAGTTAGAATGTGGATCTGTTGGTGGGAGATCCTGTTTCCCACCCTCAGCCACAGAGAAGGGGTTGAGTGGTGGTACATAATCTGCCTATGGGTCCAAGCACCTCCCCTTCACTTATATCATGTGACCATGGCACCAACATAGGATATGCACTATTCTGGGTGCATCATAGCCCATAAGGGCTAGACATGACTGAGAAATACAGATGGACACAGATGTATCCTAAGTGTGTCTGCAGGAACTACCTATCACACACACACTAGCACTGATGAGACCTGCAGCATGGCCTATTTTAGCCTTGAAAGGTGCTGTTGACCTGGTGCTGGGCACCCCACCTCACCCTCAGGGTGAGTACAGTACCAGCATAATGTGACAGTCTGTAGCTACTCTGTGCCAGTGGTCCAACTAAGAGCAAACAGTCACGTCAGAAACAGTCCACAGTGGAGGAACGTGATGTATCCAAGGAAAGAACAAATTAATCATATAATATTGAAAAAGAGGCTTTTATTTACAATACCAATGGGGTGGGCATCATCCATTGGTATTGTAAATAAAAGCCTCTTTTTCAATATTATATGATTAATTTGTTCTTTCCTTGGATACATCACGTTCCTCCACTGTGGGCTACTCTGTGCCAGTAACACACACGGTCAGTACCCCCTACCAGGCTGAGGTGCTGTGGGGGTGCACACGGTCAGTTCCCCCTACCAGGCCGAGGTGCTGTGGGGGTGCATACCCCATCTTGTGATCATCTGTAGACTGCTGATTTTCATGTGCAGTGCATCATGGGTACGAGTGGGTTAACCCTATCCTGGTAACCACAGCAGACAGTTTGAGTGGTGACCTGAAGTCTTTCTGTAGCCAGCTAGGGGTTTGTTAGTAGCTGTAGCCTACTGGTTACTTCACTGTCTGTGTAGCCAGAGGTCAAGGGTTTGATCCCACAGTGGGGTTATTTGATAGGGCTGTCTGAGGCATTTTCTTTTTTTCAATTTAAATTAGTGCTGCCAGCAAAAACACACTCACAGTGCTGCAACCTTAAGGTGCCTCATAAGGCGCCCTATAGGGAACATTATAAGGTGCCTAGGCAGACAGTGCACTTTATAATGTGCCCTCTGGAGTGCCTTATAGGGTGCCTTATGCAGCACCTTAGGTTACGGCACTGTGAGGGTGTGTTTGCTGGCAGCACTACTTTAAATTAAAAAAAGAAAATGCCTCAGACAGCACTGATTTAAAGTAAAGGGTAATGCTTCAGATAGCCTTGCTCATTAAGCCCACTGGGGGATCAAACTCATGACCACTGTTTCATCAATCAATGTATTAGCCATTGTGCTACATCTCTGCTGCTGTGTTTGTAGGTCAGCCGTCTAATTAAGGCTAACGCACGTTAACGTGCCACGGCTCTCTCTATTGCACGAAAACGGACTTTATCGCACGATAATCCGAAATGCTACCTTAAGACTGGAACGCCCACTCCTTTTATGGCATCCTGCACATTATCGCCGCTGCTACATTAAGACGGTTTAGTAAACATACCCCAAAGTCCGTTATCGAGTGATAGAGGGAGCCATGGCACGTTAACACGCGTTAGTCTTAATTAGGCGCGCTGAGCTGCAGTCACAGTAACAGAGGTGTAGCACACTGGTTAATACATTGACTGCTGATACAGTGGTCATGAGTTTGATCTCCCAGTGGGCTCAGTTAAAAGTCTGTCTGAGGCAATCCCTTTTCCTGCCTATAACAGTCAGACACATACCAACAATTTGAACTGCCAGCAAAAAAAGCCTCACCCCAGTGCCACAACCTAATGCACCTTTTAGGGCGCAACATACGGCACATCATAAAGCACCACGTCATCCAAGGCAGATCATAATGTGCCCCAGAGGGCGGCAGAAAAGGTTGGCACCCTCCAAGGCAGCATATAAGGCACCCCATAAGCTGGCCAAACCTAAGGTGCTGTGAAAGATGCCCCAGGGATGGCAAGGTGACACAGATGTAACCATAACACTGCACAGAGCACCAAGGAAACGCAATGAACAAGTAATGGAAGGAAGTAGATGACGGAGCTCATGGACTAGGCAAATCTGCATGCAGCCCATGTGGCATCAGGTAAAGTGGACAAACATATAGGGGGCAGTTATACCGATGTACAGGGTGATGGTAATGTACAGTGCAACAATGACAGTGTGTGGCAGAGGATGGGGATATGTGTCCACCAGAGGAGGTAGAGGTGGCAGGATAATTGCAATGACAGGAGGACAGAGGAGAGCAGTGCCATGCAGAGCAGACACAGGAGAGGCAAGCATGAAGAGCCACAATCCAGAAAAGTGTGTCAGTGCAGGACATGGGGTAGCAGCCTGCATATTAGGGTAGGATGCCACACAGCTGGCACACACACATAGATGGACAGAAGGATGGATGGCAACAGTGATGAGGGTATAATGTGGTGGCAGCACAGATCTGCACAGATATGACTGTTACACGAATGAAAAGTAGTTGTGTAGGACAGCCATAAAAAAACAAAGGGGAACAGAGAGGAAATGAACCCATGACTTCTGTTACTGAAGTCATTGCATTAACCATTGTGCTATATCACTATGGGGGTTATCATACCAATGGCTGGCTACAGAAAGAGTGCACGTCACCATAAAACTGTCTGCTGTGGCTACCAAGATAGGATAGAACCAACAGTACCCATAATGCAATTCACATGCACAACAGCAGTCTACATCTGCTCACTAGATGGGATATGCACCTCTACAGCACGTCAGCTTGGTAGGGGGGAATGACCATACATGTTACTGGCACAGAGTACCCACAGGCCATGCCAATGTATGTGTTCTGGGCTCACCCTGAGGGTGAGGTGGAGTGGCCAGCACCAGGAACGCAGTACCCGGGTTGGTTGAGGTGGGCTGTGCTGCAGATTTCCATCTGTGCCAGTGTGTGACAGGTATTTGTTGCGGGCACCTTTAGGCGGTCTCTGTGTCTATTTGTAATTGCCAGTCATGTCTGGCCCTTGTGGACCATGATGCACAAAGCATAGTGCATATCTACTGAGCTTGCTATGGTCACCTGTTTAGGGAGCAGGGGTGTGTCAGGGCTCACATGGTAATGATGTACTTAGCAAATCACCTTCTCTGGGTCAGGGTGGGGGACATGATCTGCCCCCAACAGACCCACACTCTCACACTTTGCAAGGGGGACAGTAGGAGGTACATGAGGACAGGCTGTGGGACCAGCAACCCCAGTCCTGGTGGCAAATGGACAGCTGCTGAGGATCTGCATTTAGGAAAGGGCCACTGGCAAATAGGTAGTGGGCCCAGTCAGCTCAGCTGCCCCCCACTACAATCTGACATTCACCAGCAGAGGGCAGTCAGTGCACACCTGCTGCACCCTGAAAGGTGGTGCAGCCATACAGATGCTAACTGCAGACAGTCTGCTAGCTAGTATGTAGTGCATGCTCCTGGAGGAACTGTGTGCACCTAAAACTAGGATGTCAGTGATTGTGCCACAGAAAAGAAAACCCATAAATATCACTTGAGAAAAATGCTGTATAACACTATGGGGGAACCGAGCCATGCCTTAGTCACTGCTCAGTAAGGGTGAGAGCAACCTCCCAGCATGACATGCTGTGGCCACCCTGTCCATGCAGGTGGAGGTCGGGGACTACAATGTCCCAGCCATTGCCCTATACCCTGTGCAGATGCATCCTGCCCATGCCACACTGTCCGGGCCATACCCACAGTACCTTGCTCCTCATTATGCACATTGGCAGGCTAACACTGGAAACAGTGCAAGCAATGTGGGCTCAGTAAGGTGTAGGCAGCCACACACTCCCACACCTATGCCAGCATTGTGCAAATATAGAGGTTTGTAGCAGCCCTGGCCGCCACACCAGTCCTGGGCACAGTGTGGGCATTGCTATAGTACTCAATACTGTTAGGGTCACTCCCCGGGGTGGTAAACACTGTCAGAATCAATAACTGAAACATACTCCACAGATATCAGAAAGGTTGCTATGATGAATCTCTATCAACAAATTGTGTTTAACTTAGGATTTGTTAGCTGACATTAATCATAGCAACCTATTGATATATGTGGAATGTGTTCCCAAGTTTAGAACGGCATTGCTAAGGTATGCAGGTGCCATTATTGAGAGATGCTGCTCTGCACAGGGCCCAACAATCTGACTCTCCATGAGGCTTTGGATAGTGGAGCCTGTGGGTGTGGGTGTTTATGCCCCTGTTGGCCGCTGCTCTAGGGCAGAGGTTCCCAACTCCAGTCCTGGTGGGCCAAACACCGTTCAGGTTTTCATGCTGTCTCTAATGAATATGCATGAGATACATTTGCATACAATGTGGGCGGCGCATACAAATGCATTACAGGTTGGCAGGATATCTCTAATGCATGTATATCTCATGCATATTCATTAGGGCTACCCCAAAAAACCTGCCAGGATTGTGGCCCTCCAGGACAGGGTCGGACACCCCTGACTTATAACATGTGACCATAGCACCCACACAAGATATGCACTATTCTGGGGGCATCATAGTCCACAAAGGCTAGTCCTGACTGGGAAATACAGATGGACACAGGTGTATCCTAGGTGTGTCTGCAAGGGCTACCTACCACACACTGGCACTGATGGAGACCTGCAGTATAGCTTATCTCAGCCAACCCAGGTGCTGCGGACCTGGTGCTGGGCACCCCACCTCACCCTCAGGGTGAGCACAGGACCCGCACAATGTCACGGTCTGTAGCAACTCTGTGCCGGTAACACACACGGTCAGTTACCCCTACCAGGCCGAGGTGCTGTGGGGGTGCATACCCCATCTTGTGATCATCTGGGTACGGGTGGGTTTACCCTATCCTGGTAACCACAGCAGACGGTTTGTGTGGTGACCAGCAGTCTTTCTGTAACCAGCCAGTGGCATGTTAGTAGCTATAGAGATGTAGCCCACTGGTTACTTCAATGGCTGTGGTGGCAGGGGTCATGGGTTTGATCCCACAGTGGTGTTGTTTAATAAGGCTGTCTGAGGCTTTTTCTTTTAATTTACATCAGTGCTGCCAGCAAAATGCACCCTCACATTGCTGTAAACTTAAGGTGCCTCATAAGGCGCTCTGTAACGTGCCCTATAAAGCACCCTATAGGGCACATTAGCAGGCACCTTGGTGGACAGGGCACTTTATAATGTGCCCTATGGAGTGCGTTATAGGGCACCTTATGCGGCACCTTATGTTACGGCACTGTGAGGATGTTTTTGCTGGCAGCACTGATTTAACATAAAAAGGAAATGCCTCAGACAGCACTGATTTAGATTTAGACAAATTGCCTCAGACAGCCTTCCTACATAACATCACTGTGGGATCAAACCCATGACTTCTGCCTCTGCAGGCATTACAGTAACCAGTGGGCTACATCTTCATAGCTTCTAACACTGTGCTGGCATGAACTTAGGGTTAACGCGCATTAACATGCCACAGCGCCCACTATCGCGCGATACAGATTTTTGCTATCTTAGGACCGGAACGCCCACTCCTTATATGGCATTCTTCACATGATTGCTGCAACTAGCGCCGGTAACATTAGGACGGTTTAGTAAACATACCCCTAAGTGTCACTGCGTCGATAGAAATAAATAGGTGTTCCTGCATTTAACACTCATTAACATTTGTGAACATGCATTAACGTTTAGTAAACATGCCTCTTAATGAGCGTCTGAATACCATTTGCATGAGCAGTGAGGATAAAGAAATACTACAGGATTTCTACAGTACTATATACCCCAGTGCAAACTGCCTGGCACATTAGGAAGTATTATAATCCCTGCTTATTTAGATCCCATAGCAAACCTGCTATATCAGAACAGCACTCTCAGGACTCACAAAGCACCAAACCCTACCTATCAAAAGGCAATACTGCAAATATTAAACCAATACATCTCAGAGAATACCAATACATCTCCTACTGGGGAAAGAGAACAAGTGGCACTGTCACATAGAAGCTACATGAACAGAATATCTCATCTCGATTACACATGCAGAACATAGACCATCACCAAACAAAGAACAAGGAATCACAATTTAGAAATATGAAGAGAATATTTAAACTGGGAACCCCAAAAGCCAAACTTGGAATGTACAATAATGTTGGAGAAATAAAACTGCAAATTAATTTCCTTTTGTAGTAAACAAAACACAAAGATGTTAGTGATGCACATTTCCCAATTATGCTCTTTCTGTTCCCTCTTACCATATTACCCATGTATATCCTTTATTGCCTACATCCATCCATTATGTTTTTTTTCATTTGAACTGATCTTCTTGATACTTCATATTCATAAATTTACCAAAATAATTTTTCAAATGAAGGTAATGGAAACAACTCTAGAGGGAAGGAAGATTGCAATGTATTTGTTTTCAGCTCCTTCCGTTCCCCCCTTCCTGAAGCCAAGACACATTATGAGGAATATATCTTCATGATATGACACTAATGAGAGGCTAATTTTATAAGGAAGTACCTACTTTAGTCGCTATTTTATAAAGAAAATTAGGCACCTATTTTACTTTAGAAAATACTAGTGTAAGTGGTCAAAACTTGCATTAGAGGTGGTGTGAAACCCTGCATCTAAATGTCTAAAGAATGCACGTATATTGTAGTGTTTTATAATTTATGCATGTATGTTTGCATCCTGCCCATGCTTTGCCCAAATCCATACCCTGTGCACACCCCAAGTGAACGTACTGCACCATTGCATTTACTTGGCCATTTGCATGTGTAAATAACTAAAATAACCCTGTTTGCACTCACTCTCATCACCTAAATATAGACAGTGCTTACAAATTACCTCTAATAAGTCCACTAAACTGACCCAGATAGATAAGGGCATAAGGACATAAGATATGCCATACTGGGTCAGACCAAGGTCCATCAAGCCCAATATTCTTTTCCAACAGTGGTCAATCCAGGTCAAAAAAAACCTGTAAGGTTCCCAAAATGGTATACAAATTCCATGATGATTATTCCAGATTTATTCCTGATCCTCTTTAATAATGGTTTATGGACTTTTCCTCTAGGAACTTGTCTAAACCTTTTTTAAACCCAGTTATATTAACAGCTTTTACTAAATCCTTCAGTAATGAATTCCCAAATTTGATTACGTGCTGAATGAAAAAATATTTTCTCTTATTTGTTTACTGTAAATGGGCTACATTGTAGCTTCATTGTGTGTCCTCTGGTCTTTCTACTTTTTGAAGAAGTAAAAAACTGATCTATGGTTACCCATTCCACTTCATTCATGATTTTGTAGACCTCTATCATATTTCCTCTTAGCCTTCTTTTTCCCAAGTTGAACAGCCCTAATCTTTTAAGCCTTTCTTCGTAGGGGTATCCTTGCATCCCTTTAACTATTTTGGTGGCTCTTCTATATCCTTTTTAAGATATGATGACCACAATTGCACCCAATATTCAAAGTGCAGGCGCACCATCGAACGATACAGAGGTATTATTGTATTATCCTTTGTTTTATTCTCCATTCTTCTCCTTATGATTCCTAGCATTCTATTTGCTTTCTTGGCTGTGGCTGCACACTGGGCAGAAGGTTTCAACATATTATCTATGATGATGTCTAAATCTTTTTCCTGGATGATGGTTCTTAATATGTAACTTTGCATCGTGCAACTATAATTTGAGTTGTTCTTCCCTAACAGGGTCATTCCAAGGCACGAATAGAGGGAATGGATGTCCTGTTGGGACGTCCATCCCCGCTATTTGGCCCTTTTTCACGGGGAAGTTAGACGGGGTGGGAAAGGGGCAGTGTGGGGGCTGAGTTAAGGTTTGAAATGTGTGGTCGGCGACCCTAGATATACAGGGCCGATTCCAATGTTGGCCCTGTACGTCCTGGGCCGGCAGCCTGAATGGGGATATTATTCCACCTCTGAGGTGGAATAAATTCCCCTAGTCCGGCGGATCGGGCAGGTCCAGGGTGCAAAAGAGGTGGGAGGGGGCAGAGGAAATTCCCCACAGCCTGACCCTGACCTTGGGAGGCCAGAATGGGGGTCTGGCTGCAGGGAATGAACATTTTGGTCTGGTGGCTGGAGATTGCGGCTTTTGAATGGAGCTGTGGTCCCATGGAAACCGGATTCCATGGCACCTTGGCTCCATTCAAATGCCCTGACTGAGTTAGCCGGGAAAGGCCTGGCCGCGAATCTGATCCCACAAGGCTAGATATGCCCCCACAGGATCAGAATCCCGGCTCATTCTGTGCATCCGATTCCGATTGGGCGCACAGAGGGCTGGCACATCTAAAACGGAATTGGGCCCTAAGTGCATAACTTTGTATTTCTCCACATTAAATACTATCTGCCATTTGGATGCCCAGTCTTCCATTTTATCAAGATCCTCTTGCAATTTTTCACAGTCCTCTTGTGTTTTAACAAATCTGATCACCTCACTTTTTATTTCCATGTCCAGGTCATTTATGAATATGTTAAAAAGCAGGGGAACCAGCACAGATCCCTGGGGTATTCCACTATTCACCTTTCTCCATTGAGAAAATTGGTCATTTAGCCTTGTGCTCTGTTTTCTATCTTTTAACAAGTTCCTCATCCACAATAGTACACTGCATCCCATCTCATGGCAATTTTCACCAAGAGTTTCTCATGAGGGACTTTGTCAAAAGCTTTCTGATACTAGGGATGGGCATTGGTTGAGAAATGAAAGCAGCAATAATGCACCCTATTGTCCAGTAGGGCAAACTATTGAAAAAAAAAGATGAAAAAGATCCAATGAAGCAAAACAAAATGTTTTGGCCTTCCAGTCCTTAATAGATACAGTATACGTATGTCCTGCATATACACACCTGCTTATACAAATTTGTCTTTTTGGAGTCTTTGGAAAGTGCAACATTACAAATTTCTCCAAATATTTATCCATATACCCATCTGAGGAATTTTGCAGTAGAGAGGCCACTGAAAGAATAAGCTATTTTATAATTGATCCTGGTTTTATCTGACAGCAGAAGTGCATTCATTAGTGTGCATTCAGGTCATTATTTGCCTTAAAAAACTAAGTGCACGTTGAATTGATTTAACGCATACTAATCAACTTAGTGTACCTTAATTCATTGGTTAGGGCATGTTCAATCCATTTAGGGGCCCTTTTACTAAAGGCAGTAGGGCGTTGCACCAAATGCACCTACAGTGCCAAAACTATGTGTGTGTTGGGTGCAGTGCCACTGCGTTAACTGCCACAGGCCATGAAAGCATTTTCCTGGCAGTTAGCATGTCAGATTAGCGTAGATGCACTTATCCTCACCTATTGAGGTGGCACTAGGTGGTCCCATGTTAATACAGTTAGCACACGCTGTGAACCCAGTGCTAACTGCACAAAACACACCACACTCACTCTCTGCTCCCTACGCCACCCACTTGTGATCCTAACATGAGATAGTTAGCGTGGGACTTGTGTCTCTCTGTCTTGGCCCTGCATTAGCTGGCAACGCATGTCCCTACGCACATTGAGCACGTGCCAGAGCACGCATTGTCAGCTGATGCCCTTTACTAAGAGACAAACGGCGGTAGCGACTTCCATGCAATATCCGAGCCGTGGACCTGATATCGCACGGAAGCCATTACCGCCGATTAGTAAACATACCCCTTAGTGTACACTAAAAGTTCCTTATTAGTACAAACGCATAAAATTAACTAAAGAGCACTTGGACACCAGGAAAACTTCCTGAAAAAATGAAAACCAACTCCATTTTTTTTGCCGGTGCACATCTCTGTTTGGCAGCTTTTCCTAGCAGTTTCTGTGCCAGTGGTAGCAGATAATCTCCATTCCATAGATCAAATGACACAGTATATCCATATAGCCACCCTTAGCTTTTATTTAAGGACGGCGACCTGCTCATTCCTAATGCTTCTTTTGTAGTCACTTCCTTACAGTACATAATGAAAGATTCACATTTTTTTACCCCCTTCAGAAACGCTTCCACATCATCTCCTATAGGTCTGAAAAATGGCTTTCAGCAGATCCCAGCGCTGAGCTGTGCTATATTCAGAAAAAAAACGTTACTACAGAATTAGCATCCACAGCTGTTATTACCTTGTTGGTGTGTGTCAAAACATCAGCTTTTAATTGCGTGCCCTTCTTCCAGTTTTCTTTTTCTTGGGTTTTGTAGATCTGAATTCATTTTAGCAGTTTTCTTACAACCTGTAACTATCTCTGCTGGCTGTTGCTTATAATTGTGCTATATTTCCTCCACAGTTTTTTCATCGGCAACCAGCCTTAATAAATGCAGCCCACTTGCCGATATTCCAGTGGCTGTGCAGCTCATTAGAGAGAAAGACAGAAGTGTCCCAGTCATTAAAAAAGATATGATTCCAGCATGTGAATGGGGAATGAACCAAAACATGAAAGGAATTCCTCCAGAAATCTCAAACCAGTCAGGAAGGATCACTTTCAAATTCTTATAATCATACACAACCCTATGGACAAAAATAAAATTTTAATATCCACTGACATTTTCCCTCTGGTTCAAGTTGAATACTTGGGTGTTTCTGGAGGTCTTATAGCACAGACTTGCTTTTGTTAAAGCTTCGGGGGACTTTTACTAAAGGTTGATGTACACTAATGAATGTTAAAATGCGTCAAGTGCTGTATGGCCATCTTATTTCTATAGGTGCAATGGACCTTAATGCACATCAATGTTTGCTAACGTACATTAACCTTTAGGAAACATGCCCCTTAGTCTCTTTGTAATTGAATACACCACCACTCATGTTTTCCTTTCATTGTAAGCTTTGTTCAGGTTTGATCTATCTGGACTTTTGATAAGATTTCTTTTGATAGTTTGAGTTAGATATTTTTCTACGTGGATCTGAGAAAATTTTAATGAACTTTGATTTTCTATTAGATTTTCCATATAGTTACTAATTTTGGTTTGAAATGATTGCTTATCACATTTTTATAAACTCCCACACAGTCAGCATGTGCTTTTTTTGCTCACCTATTTAAGAAAGACAAATTCACATGCACTTTCCTTTATTAAATAATGGTGTAAGTGATCAAGGCACACATAAATCTAACACATATATTTCATTCTACCTTAAACAAACATCAGAGGTACAAAGTCACATAATCCTTCTTTTAAAAGGGAGAAAAGGATCTCAGAAGCTTGGGCCATCATGTCCAAATCTCGGCCACGGACTTGGCACCTGAACATCAAGCATCCTCAAAAGCTCCCATCCAACCTACATATCATACCTACATTCTTATCTGTGCAATGGGATTCCCAAAAGGTATGCTAATTAACCTAGAAAACACGTGGAGGCACATTTCAATCCGGACGTCCAACCCCTTGCCCGGGTGCACAGAATCAGGACATGCACTGACTGCACCCAATTCCGATCCTGCGGGGGCTAGACGTGCCCACAGGATCAGAATCGGGAACAGGGCCAGGACATCCTGGCGATGCCCTAATTCTGGATCCCTAGCATGCACAATGGACTCCCTGGATAGCCCAGCCAGGCTCCTGAATGGAGCCACAGTGCATGAATCATGTAAGTGTGAAGCTATTGGGTGCTGCTACATATGATACTGGCATAGATGTGGTGGTTTAAAGTACTGATGCCACAATGTTGCTGTTGCTGCTACATACGAGTATGTTGCTGTTATACATGTTATTGATTTTGAGTGTTGTCATTTTAAAAAATTCTGCTATGAATGTTACTATTATGAATGTTGGTGTTATTAATGCTGCAGCTGTAAAGGCATTATAGAGATTGCTGTTATTGATATTGGTTTATGTTTTCTAGGTTAATTAGTATACCTTTTGAGAATCCTATTGCACAGATAAGAAAGTATGGTATGATATGTAGGTTGGATAGAAATATTTGAGGATCCTTGATGTTCAGGTGCCAAGTCCATGGCCAAGATTGATATGCCTGGACATTATTGCCTGAGATCCTTTCCTCCCTT
Source organism: Ichthyophis bannanicus (assembly GCA_033557465.1). Classification (NCBI taxonomy): domain Eukaryota; kingdom Metazoa; phylum Chordata; class Amphibia; order Gymnophiona; family Ichthyophiidae; genus Ichthyophis; species Ichthyophis bannanicus. The sequence goes on along the minus strand of CM066033.1, from coordinate 934,438,438 downwards.
TGGTTTGCAGCTTGTCATGCTGTGAGGGCTAATGTGCATCAGTGATGCTGAGAGCTAAGCTATCAGTAGCTTAGCTACTGGCAGGGTCTCCCAAGATAGACAGGTCTTAGCTGAGGTTCCAGACAAAGACAAACCACCCATCTGGGCAGCAACAGAATGGGATGTTGTTGAAAGTGGAGTATCACATTTTTGTGATAAATGCAACAACACTGAAATTAACTGAGTGGAAGAAAGGCCTGTCAAATCTACTTCTGTATCTTGCCACGAAAACCCAAAGGATAATCAGAAAACAAATTGCAGTATAGTGCTGGAAGATGAGACCCCCAGGTTGGAAGGCACTCAAATGGCTACTGGGGATGAGTGGAAGACGTCTCAGAGCAAAGCCAACATTTATGATGTGGTTGGATCTGCTGATGTAGCTGTGCATGAAATGGGAGTCTGACGTTGCAAAGATGTCTTAAATATTGGGACATGGACAGTACAAAGCACGAAACAAGGGAAGTTGGTGGTGGTCAAGAATGAAATGGAACATGTACAACTCGATCTGTTGGGTGTCAGAGAACTGAAATGGACTGGCTTTGGGTACTTTGCATCTGATGATCATATTATCTACTATGCTGGAAATGAAAGAGAAAGAAGAAATGGCGGTTCATTTATAATTAAAAAGAAACTTGCAAGAACTGTAATAAAATACAATGCAGTCGGTGTTAATGCTTAATTTATATTTGTCTATGAGGAAAGCCTATCAACACAACTATAATTCAGGTATATGCCCAAAACAACAGCTGCAGAAGAGGAAGATGTCAATGAGTTCTATGAACAAGTACAAGTTCAAATTGACAGAACATGCAAATAGGATATCCTGATAGTCATGGGTGACTGGAATGCAAATGTTTGCAGCAAAGAAGAAGGCAAAGTGGTTGGAAAATATGGACGTGGCAACAGGAATGAAGCTGGAGAAAGACTAAAAGAATTATGCAAGACCAATGATCTATTCATCTCAAACATCTTCCTCCAGCAATACAAGCGCTGACTGTACTCGTGGACTTCACCCAATGGTGTGTACAGAAATCAAATTGAATACATCTGTGGAAGACAATGATGGAAAAGCTTGATAACATCAACAAAGATAAAAGACTGTGGTACTGATCACCCATTACTAGCATGCAAACTCAAGCTAAAGTTGAAAAAGAGCAAGCCACTCATGAATGTAGCAAAATATGACCTTGAGAATATACCACTGGAATTTAAAAACTACATGAAAAATTGATTTTCTACTTTAGATGCAAATGACAGAGTTCCAGAAGAATTATGGGATGACATCAAGAAGGTTGTGTGGAAGAAAGCGAGAAGTCTCTACATAAGGTGAAAAAGCAAAAACGGCCAAAATGGATGACTGAAGAAACTCTAAAAGGGTGAGGAATGAGAGATATCATCATGGATTTGAGATGGATCCTTGAAAAGACAAAAGAATACCAAAAGGATATCTATGTGTGTTTTATTGACTCAGCAAGGCTTTTGAATGTGTAAACATGAGAAACTCTGGGCCATATTAAGAAGCATGGGTATACCAGAACGCCTGATAGTTCTCTTGCACAACCTTTACATTGATCAGGAAGCAACTGTTTGAATAGAACAAGGAGAAACAGTATGGTTTAAAATCAGCAAAGGTGTATGACAAGGCTGCATATTTTCTCCCTACCTCTTTCATTTATATGCAGAGCATATCATCAGAGAAGCAGGACTGTATGAAGGCAACCAAGGTGTGAAGATTGGTGGAAGACTCATTAACAATCTTCACTATGCTGATGATACCACACTACTAGCTGAAAATGAAGAATGATTGGAAACATTTGCTTCTCAAGATCAAGGAATATAGTTGTAAAATGGTTCTGCACCTTAACATTAAGAAGACAAAGGTCCTGACAACTGGCAAAATCAATAAGTTCATCAGTGATGGAGAAGAAATTGAAATAGTTGACAACTTTAACTTACTTGGATCAACAATCAATAAAGAAAGGACTAGCAGTCAAGAAAATCAAGACATCTGACGACATATTGCTCTTGGTAGAATGGCTATGAAGAACCTAGACAAGATTCTCAAGAGCAGAGATGTCTCTCTCCATACAAAGATTCAACTTGTCCAGGCCATGGTATTTTCAATAACGTCATATAGATGTGAAAGTTGGACAGTAAAAAGGATAGACAGGAAGAAAGTTGATGCCTTTGAATTATGGTGCTGGCGATGAATAATGTGTCTATCATGGACTGCCTGAAGAACAAACCAGTCAGTACTAGAGAAGATCAAACCTAAGCTTTCCTTACTTACATACTTTGGACACATCATGTGAAGAGAGAGATCATTGGAGAAAGACATAATGACTGCCGAGGTAGAAGGTCACTGTAAAAGAGGAAGGACAGCAATGAGATGGATCAATACAATAATAGCAGGTATAGATATCACTTTATCAACAATAAGCTGCTTGGCTGAAGACTGAACAAAGTTTAGGTCAACTATCCAGAGGATCACCAGGAGTTGAGACCAATTTGAGGCACTTAACAACAACAAAAGAAGGATTATGTAACTTTGTACTTTCGATGTTTGTTTAAAGTAGAATGAAATATATGTATTAGATTGATCTATTGTCTTCATTCTGAAATTCGGGACTATAGTAAGATTGGGATTTACACATAAATCTAAGCAGGAGTACTAACACCAGCCCTATCGGTGGTATTTATATTTCATGAACCTATATCAATTATTGTATTTATTTACGCTTGTGAATTTGTGCTCTGCCCATAATCTTTCTATGCTTTAACCTATGTTAAAAAGAACGATAAATAAATAAATGTGCCACCCACAGTGAGAGTTCATGTGAAAGGTCTGATGCACGTACTTATAAAGCAGCATATATCTAGAGTATACACGATGGCCATGATTTATGCATATAAATGGTGCAGAACTTTCCATGGCCACTTAATACAACCATTCCCTTAATGCCTATGCATTATTTCTTGCCCATTTCAATAGAAGAGGGCCTTTTCATAACCGGTATTTAAGAAGCCATTTTCTACATGTACAATAAAGTTGGACTTATTGATGGGGACATATACTATATGATTAGAAGAATTTGAACAGTGATCATTCATGATCTGTTTGAGATTTCTACATGCGTACCCTCTAGATGAATTATTTTTGGTTTATTCTCACTTTTACAAGCTAGAATGGTATCTTGTTTTAAAATTATAGGAAGAAGTCTGCCTTTCTGCAAGGGGTTACAGTGTATCACTATATTTTTTTCTGCTTATTAGTCTTATTCTCTTCTGTGAATTTTTCACATTTCTGCAGGTGTGTTTTAGAGAGGAGGATGTAGCTATTCAGCAAAAACAAATACAGCTTTGTGGCAGAATAATACAGATGGAACAGTGGCAATTCTTAAAGGTCTTTGCTGCTTTCAAAACCCCTAGCCACCCAAGAAGCAGAAACCTCTTGACTGGTTCAGGAAAGTGATTGCTACTTGAATGAAAGAGAATAAAATGGTGATGCGAATGTTAGTCTTGTAGGGAAAATACAGGTGGCAAAACAAGAGAGTTTAGTGGAATCACAGATAATAATAACATGGTTAGTCTATTAGGGTAATAAGAGGCAATCTGAGTATCCTGGCTGAGAGGGACCTCATAAATCAAAGGTCAGAGGTGTTAAATATGACTTTGTAGAACTATATGTGGCATAACCCTTACGAAGCCAGGGGAAAACATTAGGGCCACATTAATGTGGATCTGATAGAGTAATGAGATGTGCAAAGGACTTTAGAACTTCATCATACCTTAGTTCCCTGTAAATGATGGAAGATGGCATAACCAGTCTACCCCACAAGGCGTCTAAGGTTGTAATTGCTGCATTGTGCAGACTGTTGTCTGTGTAGTTCTGTAAATGCTGCTCCGTGCAAGTTACCAAGGGTTACCCCAGTGTTTCAATTCCATCTTTTTGTCACAAAGGCTCCTCTATGTTTATGTCATTCCTTTATGAATTTCATTAACATTTTTGTCTCCACTGCTTCTTCTGGGATGGCATTACGGGCATCGTCCCTTCTTTCAGAAGAAGGGAGGGAGAGTGTTTGGATGCATAGCAGGAAAGGCACATTTAGCATAGTTTCTCTAATGGGTTTGGTCCGTGCAGCTCACGTTTTGAAATGACGGTGACACATCCAAGAAGGTGAGTGAAGAAAAGCTTCTGGTTACTCCACACATTGAGGAAAAGGTTTAAGGTTTGTTATCTGGACCTCTGTGCTTCCACTGTGGGGCACCACAGCATTTTCCCATTAAACAAAAATATTGACATACAGAATAACATTATCAAGATTAACAATGCAACATTAGAAACACTAATTGATTGCCAGGCTGCAGTGTCATTTCTTAATTTATTATAAACATAGTTCTGGAAGACCAGCCTAGTGGAAAGGTCTTGCACACTATGGAGCAATTTCTCCAGTGGGGTTAGTTTTGAGCACACCATGAACCTCACTCCTAAGCCAGCCATGTGGTGGACCAGCCAGAACTGAGATACTGTGGATGATGAGAGGGATGAGTACTCACAATATGAATGTTTTTCAAATAAGTGTTATTATAATTCTGTAGGAGACTTGAAAAAGGAGTGCTTATGCACATCAAGGTTCACATATGGATATTTATTGTCTGAAGAGATGATCTTACATACTCAGTATAAAAACATATGACATTTGGGTGTTTGTCATGATAAAAATGCCCTCCATTGGCTGGCTGTCATGAGGTCTTTTTACTAAAAAAAAATGTATTTAATTGATTATAGGGGATTATATGATATTTTGTTCATTATGATTGATTCTCCTGAAATATAGGATTCTGTTACTTTTCAAATCTGTATGTAGATAACCTAGCGTTGGATATGTTCATGGATGCAGCCATTTAATGCCGCAGGTGTTGTCATTGAGTAATGGACTGTGGCAAATTACTTGTCGGTTGCCGATGCATTTGTTGCTGTTGAACCCAAATAAGTGTGAAATGTTGTGGTGCAGCAGGAGCGGTTATGAATTGAGTGTGAAACCTGAGGTAGAGGAGGTGGTACTGGAGCCTCAGGGAATGGTCTGGGTTCTGGGTGTGCACTTAGACAATCAATTACAATTGAATATATAGATTGTGGAAGTGATGAAGAGTGTCTTCAGAGCATTGCAACATATTTGCAGATTGCGTTCCTATCTTAGCAGGTGCGATCTTATTGTAATGACGGATGCCTTATTAACATCACGCATTGGTTATTGTAATGGGCTATAAGTTGGTCTGCCAGATTATTAGTTACAGAGACTTCAGTACATCCAGTATTGTGCAACAAAGGTTATTTATGCTGAGGGGAAGCATGAACATGCAACTCTGCCTGCTGCAGGAATTACATTAGTTGCCAGTGAGGAAAAGGGTTAAGTTTACAGTTCTGTGTGTGGTGTGAAATGCCTGCAGATGGATGCTCCACTGTATTTAACTGAGCTTTTGCACTCCTTCAGGTCTACACGTTCCTTGCCAATTAGTCATTGTGGGGCCTTGGAGGTGTCCCAATTCTCATAGCTTTTGTTGTTTTGTTGTTTTACATTGGAGCTGTGGAATAGCTTCCAAGAGGAAATACAGACTGGAGCAATGGCTGTTCTGTGATGCATTCGGGAGGAGGGGGCTGAGAAATCACTGATAGAGGGGTGGGAAGGGGATGGGAAGGATTATTATCCTGCATTTTCATATGTTTTTATGGTCTTTATGTATTTTGTGTTAAAATTTAAGCTATTTTAGAGCGTTCATTGATCATAAGTGGGGTATGAAATATGTGATAAATATAAATAAATAAATATTCTGGAGACATCCTTAATAGCCCATTGAGGGAAAGAAGTTGGAGTCATTGTGCAAGAGCGACATCTGGGGGTTGCATTTAAATCCATGACTGCAGGGTTCAGGGAGAAGCCCATTGCTGCAGTGTCTGAATGAAGTGAATCGGGAGGGGATATAAAACAGAAGAAAAACCTGAAAGTAGTTTCAAATGAAGGTCCCTGGATCACAACGCTAGAGCAGGAGGAAACTATCCCTTTTCCATGATATAAACAACTTTAGACTGTTATGAGATATGTATTAGTGATGAGAAACTGTTTTAAATTAATATAGCATGGAATTAACACAACCTGGATTCGGAAGATTGCAGAATATGTAAACCAGAAATCAATAGTATGGTACACTTTTCTGTGGTAACACTTCCTCAGGAAAATTTGTAAGTGCTCCAATTTATGCAAATTATTATGTGGTCATTATTTGATTGGATGATCACTATCAACCAAATACAAATTACTAACTAAGAGGTTTGCAGACCAGATTGCATCAGGTACTGGATCTGTATCAGATTATTTCTAGGGTGAATATATTTAGCTAAAAAGGCTCAGTTCACCTGAATAAGTTTTGGCCTCTAGATGGAATGTCAGAAAAAAATGCCATAATTATGTAATTGTTCTTATAGGTTGAAACTGCAGTGGATGTTGTGTAGATCAGTGAAACAAACACCTATTTCACTGCATTTTGAATAATATTTCTTAGAAGAATATAAAACACATACATAAGTGTGAAGATTTTTGCAAGGCATAGTGTGGTCTGCATTTTTCATTTTATTTTTATTTACGTAAATGTTTATGCTACCTCTTTCTCAATACCATTTAACAAATAATATATGTATAATAAAAAAAATCAATACAAGATAAAACAAACATAGACTAATTAGAAATCTCTTTCACTGCCAAGTCATACCATGATGCTGATGTCTTCAATGCCATCATGGTAATGTTGCTGCTTTCTGTGTATAATTAGTTTGCTAAATTGGGTATTACATAGCTTGAAATACTACTGTTTTTTAAAATCAGCTGGAAAGATGCACTCCTATGCTGGTATTAATGTTGGCTAGTACATAGGCCTCAAGTAAATTATGTTCACGTTGCACATTCTAGGAGTGGAGGAGTAGCCTAGTGGTTAGAACACTGTCTTGGTAACTAAGCAACCAGGGTTGGATTCCCACTAGTACTCCTTGTGGCCTTGGGCAAGTCACTTAACCCTCCATTGCCTCAGAAAAAAGGCCTGGCAATCTACTTCCAGTGACACTGCCAAGAAAACCCCAGAGCTTCTGGCTCACCAGGAGTCAGGACTGACTTAAAGGCACACATTCTAATGATCCATTGTTTTGAATTCTGTAAAAGCCTTTGATGTTGGATTTCAGAGATTTGAAAACAGGAAGTTTATTTTCCAGCTTGTAATGTATGTTGACATGTAGTAGAAGAAAGTGGTTGATTTTTCTTCCTGCCTGTTCTTATCTTTGAAAGACCACCCGCTATTTGTCTGTAAATTCCTTCTCTGGCTATGCTATTGGGCTGCGGAGTGGAGTTGACGGCCCTGTCTAGTTGCAGGATTGATGGCAGCCTCTTTGCTTCTAACAGTATACTGCCATGTGAAACCTAATGTGCTTTTTATAGCTACAGTACCTTTTAGGGGTCCTTTCGCTACCAGGTGCTGGGGTGTTGCATCTAAAGCACCAAAAGTGCAGAAACTGTGGCACGTTAGGTGCAGCATCACTGCATTAACTATTGGGGGCATGGAAAGCATTTCCCCGGCAGTTAACATGAAGCCCTGTTCCTTAGTGCAGGGCACATTAGCGGCTGCACTTAACCACGTATTGAGGGTGCGAAGCTGGTGCTAACTGTGCAGAGCACATCAGACTCACTCTCTGCCCTCCATTCTGCCCATTCAGGACTAGCACAGGGGCACGGGAATTGTCCTGCGCTGACATGGCAATGTGTGTCTCAATGTGCATTCAGCGCATGCCAGAACACATGTTGCTAACTAATGCCCTTTAGTAAAAGACCCCCTAAGTCTCTTTGCCACACATTGGGCTCAAAGTCCTAAACTTCAAAAACACTGACTTCAGTAAAATGGCCGAGTACCTAAAGGAGGAGATAAGGGAAGTGGAATTGCAATGGGCTAAACTAAAGGTTTTATTTATTTATTTATTTAACGCTCTTATATACCGCACTTTTTATCATCAGCGCGGTTTACAGTAAACATAAAGTACTCACAGATAGCAACAGGCTGTCGTGAGTTTACATGTAACAGGAAGTCCAACAGGATACAGCATAGGGGAAAACTTTGTACATATAAATTACTTAACTATATACAACGGTATTCTTCTTGTTATACAGGGAATGAATATAGCATTTCAACATTGGATTGTAATGGGGTTTAGGATGAGTTGGGATCAGGTATTAAGAGAAATATGAAAGGAAAAGGTGGTGTTTTATGGCTTTTCTAAATTGTTTGAGGTCTTTAATTTCTCTTATGGTGGGTGGAAGATCATTCCAACATTTGGGAGCGAAGTAAGCGAATGCTCTTGCTGTGGTTGAGTGTGTACATTTTGTAAAGTCAGTCGGAATGATTAGAGTATTAGCTGCAACTGATCTTCTAGATCTAGTGTTAGGGGTGTGTGTGATGAGTGTGGAGATTGCTAGGGGAGCTAAGTTATTAATGGCTTTGAATGTCAGAAGTAGTGCTTTGTATGTGGTCCTGCAGGATATTGGGAGCCAGTGTAAATCCTTTAAGATGGGGGTTATGTGGTCGTTCCTTGATGCACCATTGAGGATGCGGGCAGCAGCGTTCATTGCTAATTGCAGCGTGTTTAGTGTGCTTTTTAGGAGGCCGTGTAGAACTATGTTTGCATAGTCAAAGTGTGGAATGACTATGGCTTGAAAGATGGTGCAGAAGTTGTCAGGGCCGAGCATGTTTTTGAGGTTTCGGAGGGTTCTGATCTTGAAGTAGACGGTTTTCACTGTGCAGTTTATGTGTTCTTTGAAGTCCAGTCGGTGATCAAGGGTTACGCCTAGGTATTTTACGGTGGATTTAATCGGAAGCTCTGCGTCTCGTACTTTTAGAGTAGTCGGGGGTGAAAATTCTTTATTCTTGGTGATGATTAGGGCTTCTGTTTTTTTGAAGTTTATTCTCATATTCTGAGTGAGAAGCCAGTCTGTGATTGCATCAAAACACTCTGTTAGTACTGTATAATCAGGCCGAGCAAGGTTGATTGGTGTGAAAATCAGGACGTCATCTGCATAGATTAGAGAGGATACTGCAAATGAACGTGTGATCTCACATATCGGCTGCATATAGATATTAAAGAGTAGCGCCGAGAGGGAGGATCCTTGAGGGACGCCTTGTTTCAACTGGAAAGGTTTTGAGGTGTTTGATTCCGTTCGAACATGTTGCCAGCGCTCTTCGAGATGAGATTTGCACCAGTCCCATGCTAATCCCTGGATGCCCTTGAATTGGAGTCGGGTTAGGAGTTTGTTATGGTCAACAGAATCAAACGCTGCAGAGATGTCAAGGAATATTAGTGCAAAGCCTTTTTTGATATTGTCGGTTCCACAGATGAGGGTGTTGATTAATGAGGTCAGCAATGATTCAACTCCATGGGCTTCTCTGAATCCATGTTGACTGGGGTCTAGAGGTGCTGTGGTGTCTATATTTTGTTGGATCTGAATCTGTGTCACCTTCTCTATTATCTTGGATAGCAGGGGGATGCTGGAGATTGGACGGTAAGGTGGCAATAAAAGGGGCAACAGATAAAAATGTAAAAAAAGTAAATAAAAACAAGAAGAGAAGGAAACCTATTTGGTTTTCCAAAGAAGTGGCTGCTCAAATAAAGGCAAAAAACACAGCTTTCGCAAAATTCAAATGCTTGCAAACAGAAGAACACAGAAATGAATACAGCATCAAACTCAAAGGGATATGTTTACTAAACCATCTTAACGTCGCAGCGGTGGTATTATCGCGTGATAAGTGACGTTATCATGTGATAATGTAACATTATCACGCGATAATGCAGCGGCGGCTTTAAGGCACACTAATGCTGTGAAATCCGGGCCTGAAGGGTGGAGTAAGGCTTCCCAGAGGGCGGAGAGAAGGAGTCAATGGGCAGAGAGTGGGCAAGGAGAGGCTCCATGCACACTAACGCCGTGAAATCAGGGTCTGAAAATTAGCGCCAGTGAAAACCTCGCGCTAGAGGCACATTTGCAGGAGAGAGAAAACATTTTAGTCAGCAATGTGCAGCAAAGGCAGGAAAACCCAGAAAAGTGATAGTTGTGATACATGTGCAGGGATCAAAAAGGCAAATAAACATATAAAAGGACCAGAACCACATCTAAAATCCCAATAACCAAGCTGGCCAATAGTGATATTAATGATAAACATAAAGACACACTATTGACAAAGTGTATAAATTAAGATATCATGTTTGGAAGGGTCTATGCTCTGTCCCCCTACAAAGTGAATGATCCCACATTGAAATAGCGCTGATCAGGGTTTCTGTCATTTAGATTGGACAGGTTTGTTATGGCGTGCACATGTGCAGCAACAGCAGAGTGGGCACATAGGAAAGGGCAACTGTACTGATGCTGTAAATGGGATACAGGGGGCTGCAGGCGGCACATGCTGTGGTCCAGCTGGGGCACAGTGCGGGCTAGGCAGATGCCTAGGTGGCACATAGGAATGCCAAAACTGTAAAACAGCAAGACAGCAACTGACGAGGGTCCAACATGGCACGAGTGTGTGTCCCACAGTGTCACAGGGGATATTACCCAGCAGGTACCCCCAAGGGCACATAACATTGGCAGGCGGTGCGAGGGGGGGGGAAGCACGCATGTCCATGTAGGCACCCCTACCCGAGAACCCACACCATAGGCAGCTGCCCACCGGCATACTGGATGGCCTGGGACTGCGCACCACCAGCACTACCGGCATAATGGCATGGCAGCATGGTGGCGGAGGGGTGCTGGTGGCAGAGGGGGCAGTGGCATCTGCCCACAGCAGACCATGGCCTAGCCCCGTTTAGGTGGGTGCCGTGCAATGCAACAGACAGGGCTGTCTGACAAACAGTCATGGTATCCCCAGGGAACGAACTGTCCCTGTGGCAACAGTGTGGTGCAGTACACACAGCCAGTATGGTCAGGAGCAGAAGGTCCCAAGTTCAAGTCCCAGCTGTGGCTCCTGCCAAACCTTTCCCCATATTTTACCCAGTTCTAAACCATGGCAATAAAGACGGAACCTTTATTGCAGATAAAATATACATGCCTGAAATGCCTATATTTTACCCTACAGAGCACAGACACCATAAACATGCGCAATCCCTAGAGCAGAGTTTCCCAACTGCAGTCCTGGAGGGCCAAACACCATGCAGGTTTCATGCTGTCCCTAATAAATATGCCTGTGCTGCATTAGTATGTGCCACCCCCATTGTATGCAAATGCATCTCATGCATATTCATTAGGGACAGCATGAAAACCTGAACAGTATTTGGCCCACCAGGACCGGAGTTGGGAACCTCTGCCCTAGAGCAGTGGCCAACAGGGGCATAAACACCCACACCCACAGGCTCCACTATTCAAAGCCTCATGGAGAGTCAGGCTGTTGGGCCTTGCGTGCAGCAGCATCTCCCAATACTAGCACTTGCATACATTAGCAATGCCGCCCTAAACTTGGGAATACGTTACACATATATCAAAAGGTTGCTATGATTAATGGCAGATAACAATTCCTAAGTTAAGCACAATTTGCTGATAGAGCTGCATCATAGCAACCTTTCTGATATCTGTGGAGTTTGTTTCAGTTATTGTTTCTGACAGTGTTTACCACCCTGGGGAGTGACCCCCAACAGTATTGCGTACCAGAGCCATGCCTGCACTGTGCCCAGGACTGGTGTGGTGGCCAGGGCTGCCAAAAACCTCTATATTTGCACAATGCTAGCATAGGTGTGGGAGTGTGTGTCTGTCTATCCAGTGTGTTGTGGCTGCCTACACCTTACTCAGCCCACACTGCTTGAACTGTTTCCACTGTTAGCCTGCCAATGTGCATAATGAGGAGCAAGGTACTGTGGGTATGGCTCGGACAGGGTGGCCTGGGCAGGATGTATCTTCAGGGTGGCCTGGACAGGATGCATCTGCCCAGGGCATAGGACAATGGCTGGGACATTGTAGTGCCCGGCCACGACCTGCACGGACAGGGTGGCTACAGCATGTCCTGCTGGGAGGTCACTCTCACCCTGACTGAGCTGTGACCACGGCATGGCTAGGTTCCCCCATAGTGCTATTTATGGGTTCTTTTTTCTGTGGCCCAATCACTGACTTATCTGCTTGGTGTGTGTGTTCACATCTCTTCCAGAAACATGCACTATGGACTAGTTAGCAGACTGCAGTTAGTATGTGTATGGCTGGAACACCTTGCAGGGTGCAGTGGCTGGAGACTCACTGTGCTTGCTGCTGGAGAATGTCAGATAGTGGTGGGGGGTAGCTGAGCATTTTCAGGCCTACTGTCTGTCTGCCATTGCCTTATGGATGTGTATAGAACTGCATTGTTTGCCCTGTAGGATGCCTGTTTCCCAGCAGGACTGGGGTTGATGCTCCACTCTACACCCACCATTGCAGGGATGTAGAATATGAATCTGTTGGTGTGAGATCCTGTCCCCCACACTGAGGCCCAGAGGGCGGGTTGGGTGGTGCTACATAATCTGCCTATGGGTCCAAACACCCCCTCTTCACTTTAATCATGTGACCATGGCACCCACACAGTATATGCACTATTCTGGGTGCATTATAGTCCACAAGGGCTAGACGTGACTGGGAAATACGGATGGACACAGGTGTACTCTAGTTGTGTCTGTAAGAACTACCTAGCACACACTGGCACTGATGGCAACCTGCAACATAGCCTATCTCAGCTAAGCCAGGTGCTGCGGACCTGGTGCTGGCCGCCCCACCTCGCCCTCAGGGTGAGCACTGTACCCACACAATGTGACAGTCTGTAGCTACTCTGTGCCAGTAACACACATGGTCAGTTCCCCCTACGAGGCCGAGGTGCTGTGGGGGTGCATACTCCATATTGTGATCATCTATAGACTGCTAATCTGCATGTTCAGTGCATCGTGGGTATGGGTGGGTTTACCCTATCCTGGTAACCACAGCAGACAGTTTGTGTGGTGGCCTGCAGTCTTTCTGTAGCCAGTCAGGGGTCTGCTAGTAGCTATAGAGATGCAGCCCACTGGTTACTTCACTGACTGTGGTGACAGAAGTCTTGGGTTCAATTCTACAGTGGGGTTATGTAAGAAGGATGTCTGAGTCATTTCCTTTTTTAATTTAAATTAGTGCTGCCAACAAAAACACCCTCACAGTGCTGTAACCTTAAGGTGCCTCAGAAGGGGGCCTTTAAAGCGCCCTATAAGGTGCCCTATAGAGCGCCGTATAAGGCACCCTATAAAGCGCCGTATAAGGCGCCCTATAGGGAACATTATAAGGTGCCTTGGCGGACAGTGCACTTTATAATGTGCCCTCTGAAGTGCCTTATAGGGCGCCTTATGAGGCACCTTAGGTTACGGCACTTTGAGGGTGTTTTTGCTGGCAGCACTAATTTAAATTTAAAAAGAAAATGCCTCAGACGGCACTGGTTTAAATTAAAGAGCAATGCCTCAAACAGCCTTCTTACATAACCCCACTGCAGAATCAAACCCATGACCACTACCTCCACAGTCATTGCCATAACCAGTGGGCTACATCTTTATTCCTTCTGACACTGCGCTGGCATTAACTTAGGGTTAATGCGTGTTAACGTGCCACAGCGCTCACTATCGCGCGATATTGATTCTTGCTACCTTAGGACCTTGAACGCCCACTCCTTATATGGCATTCTTCACATTATCGCTGAAGCTAGCGCCGGGAACATTAAGACGGTTTAGTAAACATACCCCAAAGAGTCAAAAAGAGAAATAAGGATAGCAAAATCAAAGGCAGAGGAAAAGATGGCTAAAGATGTTAAGGATGGCGACAAAAGTTTCTTCAGGTATATTCGGGAAAGGAAGAAGATCAGAGTTGGAACTGCAGGACTCAGAAGTGCTGGGAAAGGTCTCATGGAAAGTGACATAGAAAAAGCGAAATTGCTAAACAAATACGTCTGCTCTGTTTTTACTAAAGAAAATCCTGGAGATGGACCACCTGTGACTCCCAAATATAAAAATGGGAATGAGGTAGATACCACACCATTCACAGAAGATGAGGTGTTGGAACAACTTGCTAAACTGAAAGTGGACGAAGCCATGGGACCAGATGGGATACATCCCAGGATACTGAATGAGCTCAGAGAGGTTCTTGCAGGGCCATTAAAGGATGTATTCAACAGATCCTTGGAAACAGGAGAGTTTCCTCAGGACTGGAGAATGGCTGATGTTGTACCTCTACACAAAAGCGGTGACAGGGAAGAAGTGTCAAACTACAGACCCATGAGCCTTACCTCGATGGCAGGAAAAGTAATGGAGGCGCTCCTGAAAGAGCGAATAGTGAACTTTCTCAAAACCAACAGGTTGCAAGATCGGAGGCAACATGGTTTTACTGAAGGACAGTCTTGTCAAACAAATCTGATTGAGTTCTTTGACTGGGTGACCAAGGAACTAGATCAGGGGCATGTGATGGATGTCATCTACCTGGATTTAAGCAAAGTCTTTGATACTGTTCCTCATAGGAGGCTTGTCAATAAACTCAGTAGCTTGGGGATGGGTCCCAAGATGGTAAACTGGATTAGAAATTGGTTGACTGACAGACAACAGAAGGTGATGGTACATGGAGCTCACTCGGATGAAAGGAAGATGATTAGCAGGGTGCCCCAGGGTTCGGTCCTGGGCCCGGAACTGTTCAATGTATTTGTGAGTGATATTGCTGAAGGACTGAATGGAAGGGTCTGTCTTTTTGCAGATGACACAAACATTTGCAACAGAGTGGACTCACCCGAGGGAGTGGATAACATGAGGAAAGATCTACAAAAGCTGGAAGAATGGTCTAATGCTTGGCAATTATGATTTAATGAGAAAAAGTGCAGTGTCATGCACTTGGGTAGCAGAAATCTAAGGGAAATGTATGCAATAGGCAGCGAGAGGTTGGTGTGCATGGTTCAGGAGAAAGACCTTGGTGTGATTATCTCTGATGATCTCAAGGTGGCTAAACAGTGTGACAAGGCGGTGGCAAAAGCCAGGAGGATGTTGGGCTGCATACAAAGAGGGATTACCAGCAGAAAGGAAGAGGTACTTATGCCACTGTACAGGTCGCTGGTGAGGCCTCACTTGGAATACTGTGTTCAGTTTTGGAGACCATATCTTGCAAAAGATGTAAAAAGACTAGAAACTGTTCAGAGGAAGGCTACCAAAATGATTTGGAGCCTGTGTAAGAAACCTTATGAGAAGAGACTTGAAGACCTAAATATGTACACTTTGGAAGAGAGGAGGGATAGGGGAGATATGATTCAGACCTTTAAATACTTAAAGAGGAACGATGAACAAACAAACCATCTCTCAAAGATGGGGAAGCTGCAAAACTAGAGGGCATAACATGAAGCTGCAAGGTGGTAAATTGAAAGGCAATGTCAGGAAATATTTTTTCACTGAAAGGGTGGTGGATGCTTGGAATGCTCTCCCGATGGAAGTGGTGGGGGCAAACACGGTGACGGAATTCAAAACAGCATGGGACAAGCACAGCGATCCCTTTACAGCAACAGGATAAAAACAAAATAAATGGAACCATCTAACTTCTCAACAAATAGGGGTGTCCTACATGGAGTGGTGGGTCCACCCCTAAACAAAGACATGGGGAGGGGTGGCCTGCACAGAGTGACAGGTGCACCTACTCTTGCTGTATTGCTGGGCAGACTGGATGGACCATGCTGGTCTTTATCTGCCATCATTTACTATGTTACTATGTTTACAAAGCCGCGGTAGCAGTTTCCGATCGTTATTGGAGCCGCGGCCCCACTGAAATCAATTTGGCCGCAGCTCCGATAACAATCGGAAACCGCTACTGCGGCTTTGTAAACAAGCCCCTATATATAATTCAGTGGGCAGTTTTGAATTTGGAACCCGAAAGTGTTATTGATCATGGGATCAAATCATTCAAAGAACTGAAGCTAAGCATAGAACACTGGTTAATAGCTCTGTCCTATACTGATGGGATTCTAGCACGAGATACGTATCATCAGATTGCTTTCTCCAGTTTAAACGTGAAAGTAGACATCCTCTATATTTGTAGCACACTTTCCGGAAGTCTGTTAACTGCTTTTACCTTCAACATCTGCAATGGGAAGGTGCTGCATGCATCGACCCACCACACTTTCTGTGAAGACCTGCAGCCTTGTGGTACTCCGAAATCTAAACCCATCTGGGCATGGGCTTTTGCATTAGAAGGACCGCCTGTTAAGTCTGTGAGGACAT
This sequence comes from Ichthyophis bannanicus, assembly GCA_033557465.1. Taxonomy (NCBI): domain Eukaryota; kingdom Metazoa; phylum Chordata; class Amphibia; order Gymnophiona; family Ichthyophiidae; genus Ichthyophis; species Ichthyophis bannanicus. The sequence goes on along the minus strand of CM066033.1, from coordinate 934,422,105 downwards.
TTCAGTTTGGATGGCTGCTGGTTCCAAATACACAAGGGCCTTCAAGTTCCCACTTCAATTTAAGAAGTGTCCTCTGAAAGTTTCTTTAAAATGAACTGATGTTCTCCATCTAGGTCAGATTCTAGTGTTGTGCAAAGAAAGGATGCTTCATCTTAATATTGTTCCAACAGAAAACACAGAAAGATGCACAATACTTCAAGTTTAAACTGAATTTACATCCAACAGCTTCTTTATATGAATATCTATTTCAGAACAGCTTGAACAAATTAGAACATATCTTTGTGAAAAGCACCATTAATACCAGCTGAATATTCATTTTGTTCAAATTTGCATCAGATCTACTCTCACAGCCCTGGGAAAGCTTGAATAAACATGGCAGCCGGCAAACATGATACTGTAAAATGCTGCCTCTCTCCCTGTAGAGCACTGTTTCTCAGCAGCCACAAAAGCACCTCCCACTGCCGGACTGAAGCATTAGGGATCGCAAAATTTCAGAACCACTGTGGGAGATGCTTCTCAGGCCAGGAAAGAGTGTCATCCAGAGAGGGAGCAGCGCAGCAAACTTATTTTAAAGAGACACTCTGCCTCCACTGCTGCAATGTGAGGATCACTGGTTCCCGTGGGTCCTCTTCTTGCCTGGGCTCCTCCGCATGGTGGGGGCTGCTTGGGGAGAATTTATGCCACAGATTATGCCCCAAATGTTTCTCAGAGTTATTTCCTTATCCTGAGTGATAGAAATATTTTGGCCAGACCCAGCTCACACACCCTGGGCAATGGAACGCTGTCCGCGCTACCTTCCTTGCGATACAATTGAGGCTGCTCCTTTTGGGACTCATAATAGATGTTGATGATCACTCCCAATTTTCTTGGAAGACTCCCTCACTTACCACCATAGTAGCAACAGGTTGGAAGGTAGGGTCCTATCACCCAAATTCATAGAGTTCTCTTTGGAAGACTCAGTACTTACAGATGTCGAAACATCTCCTTTCGATGCTATCTACACATGCCAATCCATCAGACCAGTAAGCTTTGCTGACTTCAATCTTCTTGATAACAGACCTTTTCTTTTTCCCCATATTGTGAAAAATAATTGCCTGCATCTTGCTTTTTGGGTGCTCTGAAAGGACTCCAAAGTAGGGCCGTACCAAGGGCCATTTGAGTGGTGCGGCCGCACAGGATGCAAACACAGAAGGGGTGCTGATATCATTACTGGGCTTTCAGGAAGCCCAATAAGAGTGAGTTCCTACATATGTTTGGGGAGGCAGGAGGGCTCCATATTCATGAATTGCACAGGGCATATTTCGAACTTGGTACAGTCCTGCTCCAAAGGGGCATTTTCTGCCCATTTGGGAATGACCCTTTGGACACACACCAGTGGGCATGTGCCTGCAGTCATGTCCTGCAATTGGCCCACCAATTTTAAAGACCCCTTAGTGACATCACAGAAAGCATCCTAAACAGTGCCCACAAGTCGTCAAGTAACAAACACAAGGCACAGCACCAGGGCAAATATTGTTGCTATACTCAGCCTTCCCACAGTGGGGCCCTTGTGATGTCACAGAAAGGGTCTTGAAGAGTGCCTGCAGGTCCTGATATTCTTTCCAGGAATAAGCCAAGGCACAACAGCAAGGCAAGTATTATCTCTGCTCTTAGTCTTCCTGTGGCAGGGCTGCAGATTTTAAAAGAAAAGCACCCACAGGTCCCGATGCTCTCTTCAGGAACAAATGCAAGCACAGCACCAAGGTAAGTATTCTCTTCGCTCTCCATAATCCATTTGTTTCAATGTGTTGCATTATCTTTAAAACAAAAGGACATTGTGTATTTGTCATTTAATTTTAGATCCCAATTACATGACCATTCAAGTTCTTTAATCACATTTTATTATTTTTTTCTACTCTTTTAGGCGTGTCTATCTTTCCTACAACCCTTGGAAACATTGAACAGAGCTAGTCCCAGGATGAATTTCTGGGGAATGCTTCTGATAACCTCTCTTTCAGAGTGCACTCCATCTATTTATGATTCTTTTCCAATCCCTTCCTTGGTTAACACTGAAGTAAAGTGTTTGTTCAGTGCTGCTGATTTTTCCTGAACGTATCTCCTTTGGCAGCTCCCAATTTTACATTCTCACCTACAGTATACATTTTCTCCTTTCATAGGCTTACCTGAAGAAGATTTTGCCATTCTGATTTACATCCTGGGCTATTTTTTTCTAGTTATGCTTTATCTTTTTGTCTCGGCTTTCTAGGTATTTTTCCTGTTCTCCTCTTTATAGTCTCTGTATTTTTGAAATGCTTGTAGTTTTGCCTTTCTATTTTCATTTACTTCTTTTGAAAACCATGCCAATCTGAATTTGTTCTTACTTTTATTTATGTGCCTAATATAAAGATGTCTTTGCCCTTATTGTAGACCCTTTTAGTGTAGGCCACTATTCTATCTTACAAAGGTCTTTCCAATGTCCAAAGACTCACTGTGATACTTCCCCATCGTAACAATCCCCTTGTCCTCCTCCCCTGTGGTTTTCCATTAATTCTGTGAGATGCCTACTTCAGGGCATTTCTCTTTTTGGCTCCTTTATTTGTGGGGATGACAGCATACAGTTACTATCTGCCACCCACATCTTCTACTGCAAATACAACCTCCATCTTCAGAATATTATCCAAATCCCTCATCATTGTACCAGCTCTTGAAGATTCTTATATGTTGTTGCCTCTCTTTCCCCATATCATACAGAGATGGTTCTAAAAATTTAATTTCATTTTCACATTTCTGTACTATCCTACTCCCTAAAAGGAGTCTGGTTGGTATACAGATATACAATATGGTTAAACAGTACAGTAAAAACTATGGGGGGGGGGAATAATCAAAGGTATATTCAGTGGCACTAATATGGTTAGTGCCACTGAATATCCCCGGGTGCCGCCATTGCATGCACCAATGCTAACTGGTTTGGCATTGGGGAATTCCAAGGGTGGCACCCGTCCATAACCAGGCAGCGGTGATATTGAGCTGCTGCCCAGTTTTGACAAAGCAGCGAAAGTAAGGCGCTACAAAGGGTGGAAGACCTTGGAAGCTAAACGGGTAGTAGCTGAATATCACTGCTGCCCAGTTAGTTTCCCGGCAATCTAAGTAACCCAGATAGTCAATGCCTGGGCCCAGACATGACTCTGGCGTTGAATGTCCTGGTTTAAGTTTCAGCAGCAACAGCTAATTATGAAACTGCATTAGCTGCCGCTTTTGAATATACCCTCCTACAATAAACTCCTAACACAATCCCAATCCCGCTCCTCACTTCCATGCTTGCTAGGGGCAGAGACAAAACTAAAATCTATAGTCACCCTCCACAGTCCTCGCCCAAATCCCACAGTCTTCACAGATAATCTAAGACTTTTCCCTAATTTCTCAAATGCCTCCTTTTCGAAACACTGACTTGGTTCCTAGCCAGATCATTTGTTCCAGGTGACTATGAAATCAACTCTGCATTCCTTTCACTTTACTCTAAGAACACCAAGAATACAGATTATTATTATTATTTGTTAGGCATTTGACCATCTTGTTCCCTTTAAGACAGGCCACAAGTCCCTTTGCTTGATGATCAAGTCCTCCATCAGGATGTTCTTCTTGTTCTGGCATCTTCTGACATTATGCCTGAGTTTTATTTTATGGTGGTCCTCCTACTAATTATTTTTCATATTAGATGTCTTTGTTGCCAATAACATGAAGACATGTTAAAGTAGTATCGTTTGTTGATCCTGTCTATGTGAAGTATGTTTTATCGTACTGGAACCCATCATAATTCAACTACTCCCTGCCGTTCAGATTCTTTGCAGGAATGGAATGGATTAGCAGAACTCTACATATGGGGAGGTCAAGTCTGATTTACCTTCATTCCCATTCTAAAGTGCTATATTTATCAGCTAATTGGGGTTGAACAGGGATAAACAGCAATTGGGATTGGGTAACTATGACTATTTCTTGTTTAATTCACTTCCATCAATGTTCTAATAGATAAGTTTTAAAAGATTAATCAATAAAAGTGGTTTTTAATAGTGTGTGCTGGATGAACTGATGAGGAAAATGAAGGGAGAGTACTGAATGCTAGACCTGGTGACCACAAAACCTCCCAATTTTTAATGGTTCAGCTATACTGCATTCAGCTTATTTATATGCTGAATGCAGTGAATGAGAGTGAAACAAAAAATATATATAACAGATTAGATTTAAAGACTTATGCTTGCTACGCTGTTGAAGTATTTGCTTTATTGTTGATATCTTGTTTAAGTCAGATAAATAAGGGCCACTCTTGGCTGAAATCCTCATGTTCTTCTCTTGTTTTATCTGGTTCACGCTTGTGTTCTATATAATAAAATTTAAAGACACATTTTAGAAAAGTTGTTTAGGTGCCTCCTGCAATGTAGAAGTGAAAATATTTGAAAATCTAAACCAATTTTTGAAGAGAGGGTGTGCACGTGTATGTGCGATCTAAAATTGTTATCTCTCTGCTGCTGAAGGTTGGCATTTCTGCTAAAAATGGAACTGGGCAGCAAGAAGGGCTAGCCATGTGCAGTGGGAGGAGCAATTTTGGAAACACGCACATGCAAAAAATCGATGGGGGGGAATTTGGCAACTTACACATGTAAGGACACCACTTACCAGCACAGCTGAGCTATTTTGCAAATACAGATGTGCAGCTGCTCTTATCATGGACAGAGGACTTGGTTTACCTCATTTCAGTTTGGATAGGGAAACAAACATTGGGAGAATGTAGAGGATACCACCCCTGATCCCTACTGTAGAGGGTTGGCTGAAACAAGCACTTTTTATATGCCTGCTTGTGCAGGTTTAAATTTGGATGTGGTTTGATTGTAGTCTTAAATGTGCATCCCACATATGAAGTGGGGGATACCGGTGCATCTTTTTGTCGCACCCAGACCATGTCCCTGTATAACTTGGACCTTGTAAAATAGCTGTTTGCACGTGAGTGTAGCTTGTACATTTATGTGGCGGTACATCCACTTGCAAAATGCAAGCAGGGCTTCTAAAAACACCCCCCAAAAATATTTTTAATACCTTGGGGATGTGAATATTTGCATAAATCCAGATCATCCCCTAAAAATCTAAGATTCAGTTTGGTTTTCATCTGACTCTGATTCTTTAAGTAAGCCCAAGATCCAAACTTGGATTTCCTAGGGTTTGAGGTGTTTGCTCATCCTAAACAGTGTTTCTACATCTCCTGGTGTTATCGAATATTCTGTAAGACAAGTAGAAGATGTACTCCTCTAATCAAACAAGCTTTTACTGAAGTAAACATACTCTACAAACATAAGATTTTACATACTGGATTAGACCAAAGGTCCATCAAGCCCTGTTTCCAGCAGTGGCCAGTCCAGATCACAAGTACTTGTCAGGTTCACAAATATTAGACAGATTCCATATCACTGCTTATATCAGTTCACTTTAATAACGATTTATGGACTTTTCTTACAGGAACTTCTCCAACCATCCTTTAAACTCGGCTACACTAACAGCTTTACTACATTCTCCAGCAATGAATTCCGGAGCTTAATTTCACGCTGAGTGTAAAAAATATTTTAGTCTTAAATGTACTATTTTGAAAATTCATTTCATGTCCCCTTGTCTTTGTACCTTTTGAAAGAGTATTTATTTTATTTATTTAAGATTTCTTATATACCGCGCTATTTGTCATCAGTGTGGTTTACATTGAAACAATATAACACTGGTCAGATATATCAGACCTATTTTACAAATAACAGGAGTATTAACATGGAAGTAATCATGGAAATCATATACATTTCTAGCAAAATACATGTAGGTAATGTTTATAAACAACCGATTCAGGTTTAACCATTCCACTCCACTCATGATGTTGTAAATCTACATTATATCTTCCCACAACCATCTTTCCTCCAAGATGAAGAGTCCTAACCTTTTAAGCATTTCCTCATAGGGGTATCCTTCCATCCCCTTTATCATTTTGGTCACTCTTCTCTGTACCTTTTCTAATTTCACGATATCTTTTTTGAAATGTGGCAACCAGGACTGCACTCAATACTCCATGTGCAGTTGCACAATGGAGCAATACAGAGGTATTATGATATCCTTGGTTTCATTCTCCAGTCCTTTCCTTATGATTCCTAGCATTCTATTTGCTTTCTTGGCTGCTGCTGCACACTGGGCAAAGGATGTCAATGTATTATCCACGATGACACTTAAATCCTTTTCCTGGGCGGTGTAACTGTAGTTAGGGTTATTCTCCCATAAGGGGGTCATTCCAGAATCTGAATAAGGGTTTGTACGTGTGCCAGGGATGTTTATGTGCCAAAAAATGTCTACAGATGTATTCCAGTACATGGCGTCCACGCGCATTTACCTTGCTTGCATGGGGATTTTAGAATGTGTCCAGAGGGAGTGGAACAGGGGCATGATTTGCCACAGAGATGTGTGAAATGTATTCAGGAAAGGCCCGTGTATGTTTTCCAGCTTTCCTGCAGATGTACCCGTTATTCCTGCTGGGGACGTGGAATAAGGCCAGTACTTAGAAAACTTTCTGCTGTGTTCTACAATTTGTCCCTGCAAGTGAGCGTGTGTATGTGTGGTTTGAGGGTTGCCTGGGTGGATCTGGGTGTGCTGATCTGCAATTCAGGGGGGACAAGAATGACCAGCCAGTATCTGGACCTTACAGATCACTGTGCTAACTTCATTAATTAACCTCTAAACACAGGAATTGAGAATCCTAAGCAGAGTTTCATGGTCATCTTTTTACAAGTAGATATAGCAGCTGCCTTTGATTCACTAAACCGTAAAAAGCTCATATTCAGACTGATGGACTTGGAAATTAGTGATACTCCTCTCTCTTGGTTCATATCCTACATCTCAGATCGTGTCTTCCAGGTCAAGGTAAAGGACAAAACTTCAAGACTAATTAGGCAGCAACCAGGTATACTTCAGGGATCCTCCTTGTCTGCCCTGCTATTCAACATATACATGCAGTCTGTCTACAGGCTTATTCAAGAATGCAACCTCAGCTACCATCTATATGCAGATGACTCGATGATCTACGCCCCCTTTAACTCTAAAAACCCAGATTACTCTGCACCAAAAGTTTGCCTGAACACAGTCGTAAGTTGGTTAACACAACCTGATAATAACTATAATAAATCTGAAGTCCTTACCATCATTCGAGACACCTCATATTCACCACCAGATGTATTCGAATGTGATGACTTGACTATTCTGGTCAAAAATTAAGTGAAATACCTTGGAGTGATCCTAGACCAGCTACTAAACATACAGATACATATCAAGAAAAAGGTATCAACTGCTTATTACAAAATGAAAGTCCTTCAGAACCTCCTCCTCCTACTGGACCACAACCATTTCCACGCCGTATGCCAGACCATAATCACTCCACACCTGGACTATTGTAATTTGATCGTTCAAGGACTCCCCAAGCACACTATGTATGCCCTACAGCTAGCTCAGAATACCACAGCTTGATTAATCACAGGAGCTGTACAACAGAAACATATCACTCCATTGCTCAAAAGCTTACACTGGTTTTTTTTTTATTTTAACAATCGCTTATATACCGCGACCTTCCAAAGATCAGGTGCGGTTTACAGTGAACAAGTTAAGAAACAGTGTAACAATACTGTTTTATACATGAAACTTCTGTGAACTATTTACAGGAAACAGTGTAGCAATACTGTTTTTTTACATGAAACTTCTGTGAACTATTTACAATAGTCAGTTACATATTAACGTTAGGTAATATTAGGTAACCTTATCAAACTATATACAGAGGTATGGTACATATAGACAAAACTCCCTTAACGTAAGTTGGAGTAGCGACTGAAAACGAGGTAGTGGTGTCTGAGTGAAGAAAGAAAAAGAAGGAGAGATATTTGTGAGTGTGCAGAGTAATTTGTGTTACTGTTAGATTAAGCAGTAGATAAGAGCTATTCATTTGGGCTGAGAACAATGTTGCAAGTGTATTGGTAATATTGAAATCAAGTTGGTCTAAGGTGGATATAACTTAAGGCCATCTAGTCATTTGTTATCCATTTTCTGTCTGGGATAAAGAGTTTATAATTGGTCCATAGTGTAGGCTGAACAGATGGGTCTTTAAATTCTTACGGAGCTCTTTGAGTTCAATTGATGTTCTTATTGCTTCAGGGTGGGAGTTCCAGAGAATGGGGGCTGCATGAGAGAAAGCTTTTTTGTTATCTTTTTGGCCTTTGTGAAGTCTTTTGGTATCTTTATTTTATTTGTGTTGCCTCTCCTATGAGCAATATTATTTGAGTCTTTAGAGATAAGTTTGTTTAAGGAGGCAGGTGCCATATTATTTAGTGCCTTGAAGGTAGTTATTATCATTTTATAGTTAATTCTACATTGTATTGGAAGCCAGTGTAAATTTGCTAATATAGGTGTTATATGCTCGAAAGAGTGCACCTTCATTATAGTTCTGGTATAGTTACCTATACCATCCTGTATTAAATATAAGGCACTAATGACCACATTTATAACCATATACCTTCAATCAGCTGAATTTCTCCTCACGCTGATACAGAGAGCTCCGGAATCTAGAGCAAGAAGATATTCACATCAAAACCTCCTTTTAATCCCCCCTCAAAAGACCAGAAGTCTACAGGCAACCTGCCAGAGAACATTCTTAATGTACGGACCAACACTATGGAACTCACTGCCTTCTGAGCTCTGCTCAACAAAAGATACTTTAGATTTTAGAGAGAAGTTAAAGATGCTACTTTTCACAGAGCATTTTGAACCAACTGCCTAGTGGACCTCCCCACTAGTAGCCTCTTATACGCAACAGATACCCTTACACAGCATGCCGCTGAACACAGTCAAGTTACAGTTCCCCTTCCTAATGCTGGAGCCAATCCTATAATCTCAGAATGTAACATCAACCTTGAAATTATTAGTTACTGTATCATAGTTTCTCACAGCATCACAGTGTATCATAGTTTGATGAACCAGATCAATGTAATATAGTTGCTCATATTCCAAAATTGATTCATAGTTTGTACTATATACATCATACTGTAGCTTGTTAACCCAGTTCAATGTAATATAGTAATAGGCTCAATGTAATCTATTAACTTCTTTTCCATGTAAAGTGTTGAGTTAATTGTAAACCGCTTTGATAACTTTGAAAGGTGGCATAAAAAAACAAAAAATCATTAAATAACTAAATGACTGCAGTAACACCGGATCCCATTGTGATAGGGCAGACATACAGCAGCTGTGTCAAGCACAGGGAGACCTAACAGCTGTTGTGCCAGTATGCCCCAGATTGTGCCATGTAGCCTACATCTTTACCTAGTCCAGGATCCATGCGAGCTGTGAGAGTAGTGATGTATCTAGAGGTTGGCTACTTGGCATGATGGCACAGAAATCCCCCCTCCCATGCCCACACAGGCCTGACCAAGGGAACAGTGCCACAAAGCAGATTGTGGGAAGGCAGGCAGGGTTAGCCCACAGATAGTAGATGTATACAGGCCAACATGCCAGGACAGATAGTGGACATTGTATGGGACAGGTGTAGCCACATGTAGAGAGCTGCTGTGAGAAAAGCCAGTTCCCAGATATGTAGGAAACAGATGCCATCACCAGATAGCCATAGGCATTAGAAGAGCATGGTTATGTTGTTCAGCAATACAATACATCATTTGGGGAATTGCAAAGTTAGTTTAGGTTTTTGTGAGATTGGTAAAGGTCCATACTTAGCATTTGATGTTTATGTTTATGTTTTATTTCATTTGATAAAAACCGCCTTTCAGTGGCAAGCAAAGCGGTGTACAATAAAACCAAATTTAAAAGAAGGCCAAAGCCAACGAAGTGGATAAGAATTACAATTTCTTGATAGAAAAGCAATAAAAACAGGAGAGACAAGACCAAAACATAAATGAGAACAAAACATGAGGAAAGCAGAGGATAGGGCAAGTGGGATTCACACGAAAGGGGAGGGAACATCAAACGCCAGGGAAAAGAGGTGGGTTTTCAGGTTTTGTTTAAATGTGGGGTGGTGAGGTTCCAGGCGGAGTGAGGAGGGGAGGGAGTTCCAGAGGGCGGGGCCAGCAAAAAAGAAAGCAGAGGAACGAGTAGATTGTAAGTGGGCGCGGGAAGGGGAGGGAAGAGTGAGGCAGTTAAGGTGGAAGGAGCGAGGGGTGTACCTAGGAGAGTGAAAAGAAAGAAGGTCTGTTAAGTATTGAGGGGTGCCTGTATGGAGAACTTTATGAACCAAGATAAGAAGCTTGAAATGAGCACGGTGGGGAAAGGGCAACCAGTGAAGACGAAATAGTAAGGGTGTTATGTCATCACGGGGGGAAGAATGGGTGACCAGACGAGCAGCAGTGTTCTGAATCCATTGTAACCAGGACTGTTGGGATTTGGAAAGGCCGACGAAGATTGAATTCGCGAAATCCACCCGTGACATAACCAAGGATAGCAACAGAGTGGTGAGAGCTGAAGGGGATAAGAAAGGGCGGACTGCACGGATTTGTCGGAGGAAGAAGAAGGAGGATTTGGTGACATGTGATATATGAGCATGGAAAGATAGGTCAGAATCAAAGTGAACCCCAAGATAACGAAAGGAGGAGACTAGGGGAACAGGAGAGCCAGAGAAGGAGGGGGCCAGTGTGGGGGGTGGATTGTTGTGAGAGAACCAGATAGCAATAGTCTTGGTGAGATTAAGGTGAAGGCAATTAAGAGTCAACCAAAAAGAGTATTTTTAGAGATGATCAATGCAAAAATAACTGAGGAGTAGTTACACTGCTATGTATGTTTTGATGCAAGGTATGTCACGACAAACATGTTAATATCTACTTGATTTTATTATATCTTAAAATGCACTGAGATTACTTTGTAGTGTTCTGGGCATGAAACAGGCTAGTATATATAGTCTAGTTTGCATCAGCATTTATGTATCATTAGCATTTATGTCTAATTTGCATCAGCATAACACTGTCAGTGAGAAGTGCAGCTTAGGAGATGCACATTTTAACCAAAGAGGCATAGCCGTTAGAGGCGTCCATGGGTATATTGCAGAGATGGGCACAATTGCAAATGTGCGACTTTCCAGAATATAGTGAGCGCAGGGATGTCCAAAACAATTGCAGTGTTTACCCATGTCCTGTAATATTAGCGGGGATGGGTTTCTCTGCTTCTGCATACCTGCACCTATGCACATGCCTTGCACTGATACGTGCATGGGCCAAACACATCTACGTGACGATTCTGTAAACATGGGTGCATCTATACCGACTAATGCAGAATTGGCATGGAATCGTATCCATTTCTGATTTAAATGTGCCCATGGGCTGGATGTGGATTTTGTGGATTCTGCCTCTATGTGCATAACATTGCACTTGTCCACATTAAATTTTATCTGCCATTTGGATGCCCAGTCTCCCAGTTTCTTAAGGTCTCCTTGCAATTTTTCATAATCTTCTTCTGATTTAATAACTTAAAATTTTGTGTCATCTGCAAATCTGATCACTTCACTTGTTCGTATTTCCAGGTCATTTATAAATGTGTTAAAAAGCAATAGGCCCAGCACAGAGCCTGGGGTATGCCACTATTTACCTTTCTCCTTTGAGAAACTTGACCATTTAGCCCTACTCTCTGTTTTCTATCTTTTAACCAGTTGCAATTCACAATAGTACACTCCCTCCTATCCCATGACTTTTAAATTTCCTCAAGAGTCTCTGATGAGGGACCTTGCCAAAAACTTTCTGAAAATCCAGATATACTATCAACTGGTTCACCTTTATCTATCTGTTTATTCACAACTTCAAAAAAAATTAAGGGGATTGGTGAGGCATGGATTCCCTTGGCTAAAGCAACATTGTTTTTGTCCCATTAAACCATGACTACCCATACATTCAGTAATTTTGTTCTTTTGTAATGGTTTCTAACAATTTGCCTGGCACTGATGTCAGGCTCATCAGTCTGTAGTTTCCCGGATCACCCCAGAACCTTTTTAATAAACTCGGTTCCCATAAATATTTTCTGAGATGCAACTGTTCCCAATCCTTATTAGATTGTTGCAACACAATTTTATAGACTATAGCATGCTTTTATGTTTAATTACTAGTTTGCTGAATATTTTATGAATATGTAATGCATTCTTTATATAATGATACTCTTCTGGAATGCAGAAACTTAATGAACCAATTTGCTGGAAAAAAAAAATCCTCCAGTTCCTACACTTGTACCTTGTCTTCCATCAGTTATAAAGAGAATGTAAAGAAAAACAGAATGAATTGGGAAGTGAGGCTCAAGGGAGAGCTCCTGACATGTAGTACACTTGCTGATGTGTGACTGATTCAACAGAACAGTACAGCAAATCCCTAAACAAGCTTTCCAATCCAGGTGCAAGAAGGAGAAATTGCTTAAGAGCTGATGGTGTTAGGCATTGGTCACTAACTCCTGCTGATGTTAAGCCTCCACAAACCCTGTACAAGCTCTGCTGAGGTTCAGTAAGGCATCAGACATTAGCAAATCTCCTGCAAACATGAGCAAAATGTACTGTATATTAAGATCTTTAAATTTGTCCCCATATGATTTATAACAAAGTCCACTGACTATTTTAGTAGCTACCCTCTGCACCGACTCCATTCGCTTTATATCCTTTTGAATATGTGGTCTCTAGGATTGCACACAATACTCCAAATGAGGTTGCACCAGAGACATATACAGAGGCACTATCACCTCCTTTTTCTCTCCCTGTGCACCCAAGTATCCTTCTGGCTTTCGCCATTGCCTTTTCTACCTGTTTAACCACTTTAAGATCATCAGAAACAATCATTGCCAGGTCCTGCACTTCTTTTTTTTTTTTTTTTATTATTGAAAAGGCAGCACATACTACAATAAGCAATTGTCGTACCGTCTATAGATACAGAACATTATCAAGAACAAAAAGAACACTGCAAAGAAACACAAACAATGGAATATGAAATCAGAAGAGCGCCCTTTGTTTGTTTTTTTCCCCTCCCCCTCTTTACTTCCCCTCCCCTCCTCCAATCAATATATTTAGTCCCCCCCAGCAAACAATCAATAAACCTTTCACTACACCTTACCCCCCCCTCCACCCTCCCCACCTCCCCACCCCCCTGCCATAGCTGCTTTACCAGGTAAAAATAGAAAACATAAGAACATAAGATATGCCATACTGGGTCAGACCAAGGTCCATCAAGCCCAGTATTCTGTTTCCAACAGTGGCCAATCTAGGTCATATGTACCTAGCAGTTTCCCCAAGAAAAGATACCCCACTGGATCAGACCACACGGGAAAGAGGAAGAAGAAGAACCCAGGGATGGCACCACACAGGGAAGCACAAGGCGGACGTCTCCAAAATAGATAAGCAATCATGAGGCACTAGGAGCCATACTTGGAGACAAAAGTTTCCCAGACTCGTTCAAAGTGAGGCAACCGCATCCTTCCAGCCGCCACTCCCCGTTCCATAGTGTACGTCTCCCACATCCGGTCCAACCAACTAGAGAAGGCCAGAGGCCGGTCCTGCTTCCAAGCAGCTGCCAAAGCCAGCCGGGCAGCATTCAAACCATGGCGAATCAAGGCTAACTGGGGAGACCGAGCACCAGGAACATTCACAGCGAACAGGAAAATGCCTGGATCCCAAGGAAGTCCTGCACTTCTTTTATGGATAGAAGTACTTCATCCCCTACTGTTTACCACTCACTTGGATTTTTGCAGCCCAAATGCATGACCCTGTAATTTTTAGCATTAAATCTCTGCTGCCAAATTCTTGACCATTCTTCAAGCTTAGCTAGATCCTTCCTCATGTTATCTACTCCTTCCTGGGTGTCTATTCCATTGAAATCTTGGTATCATCTGCAAAGAAGCAAACCTTACCCTACAGTCCTTCCACAATATCACCAACAAAGATGTTAAACAGAATCGGACCATGGACAGATCCCTGCAGCACACCACTGGTAACCTCCTTCTCCTCAGAGTGAACTCCATTTACTTGTACCCTTTGTCATCTCCCACTCAGCCAATTTCTAACCCAGTCAGTCACTTTAGGGTCCATCCCTAGTGTGCTCAATTTATAAGTCACCTGTGTGGTACTGTGATAGGCTATGGCCTACCATAGCCCGTAAATATATGTAAATGTATGTTATGAAGCCTGTAGGTTAGGCCTGAGTCCCCAGCCCCCACTTCAGAATATTAGAACTGAGCAGAGCTGACAGCTAGAGAGACTAGAATTTTGCTTCAAGCAGCTTTTGCTGATAAGAAAGTAAAACTTTCCATTGAGTATATGTTATTCACAGATGTATTTCAGAATCTTGCTTTTCACACAGTGCCTGTGCTGCGAGTGACCTTGTCAGCAAAAAGCAAGGCAGAATGTTATGTCTAGTTACTGAGCATGGCTAGGAAGGCCTAAGAGCAGGGGGGGGGAAGAGCGGTGTGGGCCCGGTCAGAAATTTTCCATTGAATGGGGGGGTGAGGGGGCCACCAGGACCAATGAGGAGTTTGTCTGTATAGAGCTAATGAAGACAGCTATAAATGCTGTTGTTTTTCTGAAAGCCAGGCTCAGACCATTTTTGGAAGTGACAGGTCTGAGCTTGTGCACAAATAAACAGGTTTGAATTCTAGTAAATAGACTCCTGGTGTATTCATTGCGTGCACTTCGCTATTGCATTGGTTCCCCTGACCGGGAAGAGTGGGGTATGCGGATGGTGCGCAAGTGAATACTACCACTTATTACCGCCTCTAGGTTTGGTCCGGCTGGGACCGCAGCCGGCCGACAGCGGAGAGGAGCCCAGGCGCCGCTGGTCCCTTGCATCGGAGGGTTCCGCCCTGCCTTGGCAGGCTTGCTGGGTCCGGCCGGCCAACACCTCGAACCCAGGAGGGGAGTCCAGGATTCAACCCAAGGTGGAACTGGTTGCGCAGCACATTAGCTACCGGATCCAGTGAGTATTGATTTTTCTGGTTCTTAGTCAGTTAGCTCTGGGAACGTCTCGAGACTAATATGGTATGGTAACAGGTAAAGGGAGTCTGATCAACTCCCAGGGTGGTCCTTTTGGTTTGGTAATTTTGGTTTAGTCAGTTAGCCCGGGAATTTGGAATTTGGGAAATGCTAGCATGTTTGGTTGTGTGAAGTGTGCTTGAGAGGTCTTGCAATACAGGCCGAGCAAGAACGGACTCCTAAGTAGCGCATTTCCTGGCCAGGCAACTGCGCCCAGGTCGCGAAAAGGAGGAAGCGTCTGGTGTTTGTCCCCCTTATTGTTCTGTGGGCTGAGCGGACCCTTACCTGCAGCCATCCTACCCATCCTTTCTGTTTGCTGTCTTGTCTGTCATATGTCATAATGGGAGGGGCGGAGTCCGTACAAACTCCGTTGAACTGTATGATCACGAATTTTAAGAAGGGATTTAGTGGTGATTATGGGGTAAAAATGTCACCGACCCGCTTAGAAATATTGTGTAGTAGGGTGTGGCCGGCGCTGGACGCCGTGTGGCCACCAGAAGGTACTTTTGATATTCACATTGTGTCCCGAGTGCACCAGGTGGTGCGCAGATTTAGTTCTGAGCAGTTTTCCTATATAGATTCCTGGCTAGCTATCTGTGAGAAGCAACCACCTTGGATGAAGCATTGCCATGAGGGGCAGAGTAGAATTATGTTAGCAACTGCAACAGGAGTCCCTGTTAAGAAGGAAAAGCTCCCTATTTTTGCAGCCCCAGAGCCTCCAGAGGTCCCGGGTCATTCGCCCACATTTCTGTATACACCAGTCCCATCGGCTCCACGAGTACCCCGAGTGGAGCCGAAAGTGGAAAGACAACCCCCAGCTGAAGTACCTCCACCTGATCACCAACCGCCTCCAACACCTGAAGACCAGATCCCTTCCCCAAGGAGGAGCCGGAGCCCTAGTCCTGAGCGAGGCTCTGCAGTAGAACCATCATCCCCTGAGGCATCCGCTAGCGGAGAGTTAGATGCCAGTCCAGGGCCATCCACTAGTCCAAGCACCAGCAGCAGAACTACCCCCGCAAATCTGTGTTATGTCCTCAGAAGCAGAACAGTGGGCCAGAGAGAAGTATGCCGAATGCCACTGCGGCAGGTCCTAGGATTACCTATTGTAAATACAGAGGGTCAGGTTGTGGTTGGACCGACCAGTCTAGTTTATGTGCCTTTCACCACAACAGATTTATTAAACTGGAAAACGCATTATGCCTCCTATACTGAAAAGCCCCAAGATTTAACAGAGTTAATGTCCAGTATTATGCAAACCCACCAGCCCACCTGGTCTGACTGTCGCCAGCTCTTGGCTACCCTCTTTACTACTGAAGAGCGGGCACAGATAGTGCGAGCAACCACTAGATGGTTGGAAGAAAACCCTGAAGAGGGGAGAGACCTAGATCCCCGAAGGGCAGCAGCCGCAGATTTCCCAAATGAAGATCCCGGATGGGACCCAAATAGTGATGACGGAGAGAAGGCCCTCGCCCGGTTCCCCCATGCCTTACTGCAGGGCCTAAAGAAGGGAGGGCAGAGAGCTATGAATGTTGGGAAGGTAGCGGATGTTCTTCAACGCCCAGATGAAAGTCCAGCTGCTTTCTATGAACGATTAACTGAAGCCTATAGACTTTACACTCCATATAATCCAGCAGCCCAGGAGAATTTGGGTATGGTGAACGCCGCCTTTGTGAGTCAGTCCCAGGGAGACATAAAACATAAACTGCAGAAATTAGAGGGATTTGCGGGCATGAACTCAACATAGTTAATGGAAGTCGCACAAAAGGTATTTGTGAATCGTGATCAAGAATGCCACCGGGAAAGTGAAAGAAAGATGAAGAAGAAAGCGGATCTGCTCGCTGCAGCATTAGTGGAAGGACGCGGAGAAGGTTATCCTAATAGAAGAGCCAGAGGATGGGGAAGGGGCCGGGGGAGTGCTCAGCCCCCTTAGGTGCAAACCAGTGCGCCTATTGTAAGGAAGAAGGACATTGGAAGAATGAGTGCCCGAACATTAGCTCCGCCCCCTGGAGGGGAGGCGGGAGCGCTAGGAGAGCGGGGGGGGCGATTCCAGCAGCGAGGGGGGATGCAGCGCGCGCAGTTTCAACAACAGCAAGAAGAGACTGCCATAGCGGGAGTGGCAACCGCCGAGAACAATTCTATGGATGATGAGGACTAGGCCAGACCGGGCTCCAAGTTCGTCCTAGGTCTCCAGGAGCCTATGGTCAAATTAAAGATTGGAGACCAGCATATGGACTTTATGGTAGACACAGGGGCCGAGCATTCAGTAGTAGCCAAACCTGTATCTCCTGTGTCCTCTCGATCTGTCACAATAGTGGGAGCTACTGGAACGAGAACCACAAGACCTTTTCTGCAGAACCGCTCCTGTGAACTAGGGGGACAGACGATAACACACCAGTTCCTGTATATGCCTGAATGCCCAGTTCCCCTTTTGGGCCGAGACATGCTTGCAAAGCTTCAAGCACAGATATCCTTCGTTGAAGGGGGAAAAATGGAAATGACTATAAATTCTAAACCTGCTGGCCTGATGGTGTTAGCTGTCCCCCAAGAAGAAGAATGGCGGTTCTATTTACCTACATCCAAAGCAGCAAGCTCCAGCATACCTACCAGCATTGCAGCCCCGCCTGGAGTATGGGCAGAGAATAATGCACCTGGCCTGGCAAAGAATATAGCTCCTGTGCTTGTCACCCTTAAATCAGGAGCAGAACCAGTGCATGTGCATCAGTATCCCCTCCCACGACCAGCAATTGAAGGTATCCATCGCCACCTGAAGAAACTACTGCAGTTTGGACTCCTTAGAGAATGCCAATCACCCTGGAACACCCCCTTTCTCCCAATCGAGAAGCCTGGGACAGGTGACTACCGCCCAGTGCAGGATCTACGTCGAGTGAACAGTGCAGTTGAAACCATACACCCAGTAGTACCAAATCCTTACACCCTCCTGGGACTGATTCCAGCGGAAGCCACACATTTCACCATTTTGGACTTAAAGGATGCCTTTTTCTGTATACGCCTGGCATCTGCCAGTCAGCTTTTGTTTGCATTTGAATGGGAAAACCCTACCACAGGACGACGAGGACAACTCACTTGGACTCGATTACCACAAGGATTCAAGAATTCACCTACTATCTTCAACGCAGCCCTCAGTCAAGGTCTGTCAAGTTACCCTGTTACTCCAGGAAAACGAATCTTACTCCAATATGTAGATGACTTGCTTATAGCAACCAACAATGAAACTGATTGTGTGCAAGCTACCAGTGATCTCTTACACCTCTTGAATGAAGCGGGATACAAGGTCTCGAGAGCCAAGGCGCAACTGTGTCAGACAGAAGTGAAATACTTAGGGTTTCATCTGTCCAAAGGAACCTGGAAATTAGGACTTGAATGAAAGGAAGCAGTATGCCGCATCCCAACCCCCACCACCAGAAAGCAGGTGCGGGCTTTCCTGGGAGCTGCAGGCTATTGCCGCATATGGATACCGAATTTTGCGCTCATGGCAAAACCCTTGTACCAAGTCACAAAAGGAGCGGAATGATCCCCCTTGGAATGGGGCCCAGAACAAGATAAAGCATTCAAATCCCTAAAAACAGCATTGATGTCATCCCCGGCTTTGGGACTACCAGATGTGCAGAAACCCTTTCGCTTATATGTCCATGAGTCAAGTGGAAACGCATTGGGAGTCTTGACTCAGCCTCTTGAGTCTTGGCAGCGACCTGTAGCCTACCTGTCAAAACAATTGGATCCTGTTGCCAAAGGATGGCCACCTTGCCTGAGAGCTGTAGCAGCCACAGCCCTCTTGGTGAGCGAAGCAGACAAGCTCACCCTAGGACAAGAGCTTCAAGTCACCGTACCACATGCTGTCTTAATCCTGATGGAACACAAAGGAAACCATTGGCTCACTAATGCTCGAATGTTGAAATATCAAAGCATGCTATGTGAGAATCCTCGATTGCAATTGAGTGTCAGCCAAACTCTGAACCCAGCTACCCTATTGCCAACCGGTCCAGGCCCTCCTGACCATGATTGCTTGGAAGTAATGGACACTGTATATTCAAGTCGCCCAGACTTAACTGATATCCTTTTGGACCACCCAGACAGAACTTTCTTCGTGGACGGGAGTAGCCTCATAGTCAAAGGACAGCGATGTGCTGGTTATGCAGTGGTGACCCTGGACATGGTAGTAGAAGCATCAGCCCTGGCCCCAGGAACCTCAGCACAAAAGGCTGAATTGATAGCCCTCACACGCGCACTCAGACTTGGAACAGGAATCAGCCTGAACATCTACACAGACTCCAAATATGCATTTACAACATTACATGCTCATGGAGCCCTGTATAAGGAGCGTGGATTAATCACCTCAGGAGGCAAGTCTGTCAAGTATGGCCCAGAAATATTGACTTTATTGGAAGCAGTATGGGCCCCCAAACGCGTTGCCGTAATGCATTGTCGAGGCCATCAAACTGGAGATGGAGATGTGTCCCGAGGAAATAGATTTGCCGATGCCACAGCCCAAGAAGCAGCCATTGCTGGACAAATTACTACCCCTAGTGTAACGATTCAAGCAGCCATATTTCCAGTACCTCTTAGTGCATGGACACCCAGATATACCCAGACAGAAATTGACCATTACTGTCGACAGGAGGGGGGGCAACTTTTGGAAACTGGATGGATAGTGTTGCCACCGCCTGAAGGGAGCTCACCCCCTGGCATGACCGTGATTCCCGAAGCCCTAGGTCCTGCCTTTGTCCAAGCCTTTCATCAAGCCACACACTATGGAAAGACCAAAATGGCAGACGCTCTGAAACCATACTTTTATATCTCGTTGCTGGGACCTCTGACCACCTCAGTAGCCCGAAGATGTGTGGCTTGTGCCAAGAACAATGCCCGACAAGGTCCTGTCCCACCCCCAAGAGCTCAGTCAGTAGGAGTTACCCCCATGGGAAATATTCAAATAGACTTTGCAGAAATGCCACGAGCAAATGGATATCGCTACTTGTTAGTCCTAGTCTGTACCTTTTCTGGATGGGTGGAAGCTTTTCCCACTAGAACTGAGAAGGCCAGGGAAGTCACTAAAGCTTTGCTCCATGAGATCATCCCCCGATTCGGAATACCTATGACCATGGGGTCTGACAATGGGCCCTCTTTTGTATCACAAGTAACCCAGCAGCTAGCCCATGCCCTGCAGATACAATGGAAGTTACACACAGCTTACAGACCCCAGAGTTCAGGGAAAGTAGAGAGAATGAACCGAACCCTGAAGTCCCAGTTATCTAAGCTCTGTCAAGAAGCCCACCTGAAATGGCCCCAAGCTCTCCCCATAGCCCTTCTCCGGATACGTTCAGCCCCCACCACGCCATTAGGAGTATCCCCGTTTGAGATTTTATATGGGAGGCCCCCAACCATAATTCAGGGGATAAGGGGGGATATGCATCAAATTGGATCAGTAATCACTAGGCAAGAATTGTTGGCTCTAAGTTCTGTTTTACAGGGCCTGCATGCCTGGGTGCAAGACCAGTTGCTTATCAATCTGAAAGAGCCCTTGCATCCTTTCAAGCCTGGAACCTCGGTGTGGGTAAAAGAGTGGAAGAAGACACCGTTGGCGCCTCAGTGGAAAGGGCCATGCATCGTCTTGTTGTCAACCTCAACAGCAGTCAAAGTGGCAGAAATCGACTCCTGGATCCATCACAGTCGAGTAAAGCCAGCAGCAGTTCCTGACAGTCGCCCCTGGACCTCGATCGCTAATCCTGCATCACCATTGCGACTCACACTGCGAAGACAAGATCCATCATCGTAAAGATTTTGCCAACCTACTCCTGGACATCAATGAAAGAGCCGTCCTTCAGTTTTGCATTATTTTTATTGCAGACTCTATCGACCTCAATCAACCATTATCTACCTCATCAATTATGAGAGACTATGACCATGATGCTTACTAATTACTGTTTTATTCTTGAGGTAGCCCTGGGTCTCTTGAGAACCACTCTTGCTTTGCCCCCTTGTGCAGCCTGTATAACCACCACCCGAACTGGAATGCAAGTTACTCAGACTCTACTTTATCACTCTTACTATACTTGTACTGGCATAGTCAGCCAGTGTATCTATAATGGTACAGAACTGAACGTCTGTACAAAGGGAAAGACTCGTACTTGTTTCAGACCTCGACAGAATCCATCTTACTATGTCCTGGAACTGAGATGGAATGATGAAGATGGAGCCCTCGTCAACGCCACAAGTCAACTCTCTGATCCCACTCAACCTGCATACCTGTATTTTGATGCTTGTGACTTAATTAACAGAAATAATTACTACAGGTGTGGATCATGGGAACAAGCGTACTATTATGATGAGAAATATATGTGTCCTGAAGGTGCGTACAGATGGGGAATGTGCACTGGAACACACTCCTCAACAACATATAGCAAAGCATCAGAAGCGGACTACTATTGTCCGAAGTGGGACTGTGTGTACTATGCCACCTGGTCTGGTGGCCCTACAGGACAAACTGATGATAATCGCAAAGCTATATTGGAAAGATTACCCCTACTAGAACCCAACAAGTGCAAGAAAAGTACATGCAATGCCCTACGACTCCAGATCTTTGACCCCAGTCAATGGAAGCAAGGATTTCAATTTGGTCTGCGCATAGCAGGAGGTGGAACTGATCCTGGAACCATCGTATTCATCCAACTGAATGTAAAGACTCATGTTTCTTCACCTTATCGCATACATCATACCTTCCATGAGGCCATGAAGGCAGAATTTGTAGTTCCCCACGCTTCGCAGAATTTGTTCATCGAACTAGCTGGAGCTGTGGCCTCCAGCCTCCATGTCTCAGACTGTCTCTTTTGTGGAGGAACTCAGATGGGAGAACAATGGCCTTGGGAAGCGCAAGAACTGAACTATTCCGTACCATATAACCAGACTGATGTTCATAGCACTACCAATGAATGGGTCCTCGCCCACTCCATAGTGGGTAGACTATGTTTTGTATGAGCAGGACCACAATTGACTGCATTAGTAGGACAGTTGGTCTGTTTGAACCAGAAATATTACAATGCTACTACTGAGAAGACATCTTGGTGGTCAGGTGCCAATACTCCGGAACCTTCTAATCCTTTGATCGTCTTCCCTTACTTGGCCAGGATGTGGACAAATCTGGCTACGCATAGCACCTGGCAAGCTCCACCTGGACTTTATTGGATTTGCGGCACTCGAGCATATGCTAAACTCCCTGCCAATTGGGGAGGGGCGGGTGTTCTAGGAACTATACGACCATCTTTCTTCCTTTTGCCCCTGTCCCACGGAGAACAATTGGGATTCCCTGTATACAAAAGCCGACAGAAGCAAGAGGCTCTCAAGATCGGCCAGTGGGACAACTGGGATGCAACCTCTGAAGAATGGCCGCCAGAGAGAATTGTTTCTTACTATGGACCTGCTACCTGGGCACAAGATGGTTCTTGGGGCTCCCGCACTCCTGTGTATATGTTGGACCGTATTATACGTATGCAAGCTGTTGTTGAAATTATAACCAATGAAACTAGTAGAGCACTAACCTTGTTAGCTAAACAAGCCACACAGATGCGTACAGCCATTTACCAGAACCGCTTAGCATTAGATTATCTGCTTGCAGCTGAAGGAGGTGTATGTGGCAAGCTTAATTTAACTAACTGTTGTTTGCAAATTGATAATGAAGGAGAAGTTGTAGAAGACATAGCCAATCACATGAGAAAACAAACTTATGTCCCAGTCCAAACCTGGCATGGCTTGCAACTTGATGGCTAGTTTGGTTCGTGGTTTTCAGGTATGGGCGGCCTGAAGACACTTGTATTGATAGTATGCTTAATTGTGGCTGTTTGCTTATGTATCCCATGTTTCCTTCCCTTATGCTTGCGTATGCTGAACTCAACCATTGATAGAATTGTGGAACGCAAGGCAGATTCACAGATACTAGCAACATGGCATTACTACCCTAGCCCTGTACCACACAGTGATCCCTCCACACTAGTGTAGAGTACCGTATGTGATTTAATTCTCACCCTTTCTCACTTGCGGGTGAGAATAATCAAAGGAGGGAATGTGATAGGCTATGGCCTACCATAGCCCGTAAATGTATGTAAATGTATGTTATGAAGCCTGTAGGTTAGGCCTGAGTCCCCAGCCCCTACTTCAGAATATTAGAACTGAGCAGAGCTGACAGCTAGAGAGACTAGAAATTTGCTTCAAGCAGCTTTTGCTGATAAAAAAGTAAAACTTTCCATTGAGTATATGTTATTCACAGATGTATTTCAGAATCTTGCTTTCCACACAGTGCCTGTGCTGCGAGTGACCTTGTCAGCAAAAAGCAAGGCAGAATGTTATGTCTAGTTACTGAGCATGGCTAGGAAGGCCTAAGAGCAGGGGGGGGGGGGGGAAGAGCGGTGTGGGCCCGGTCAGAAATTTTCCATTGAATGGGGGGGGGGGGGTGAGGGGGCCACCAGGACCAATGAGGAGTTTGTCTGTATAGAACTAATGAAGACAGCTATAAATGCTGTTGTTTTTCTGAAAGCCAGGCTCAGACCATTTTTGGAAGTGACAGGTCTGAGCTTGTGCACAAATAAACAGGTTTGAATTCTAGCAAATAGACTCCTGGTGTATTCATTGCGTGCACTTCGCTATTGCAGTACGGTGTCAAAGACTTTACTGAAATCCAAATGTAAATGCTAGCATGTACTTTACACAAGTAATAATAATAATCATAATAGTAGTAATAATAATTTATTCATTGATATTCCGCTTATACCAGTATGTTCATAAGTTAAAGAATTTTACAATCTATGCCCCTGAGTGCGGACTCTGCATCTGTGCACCTTCACTATGAAAAATGCACTATGCAAACAAGACATGTACTTTGTGCTAGTTGATCTTGAATAAGAGGTCCTTTAAATGCATAGGTGGCCACTTATTCAGGCAAATACCACCCTTTACACGCGTACTTATCTTCTAAATCTAGGTAGCTCCTTATAAAATTACCCCATGCTGTCAAAGCTTATTAAAATGTTGGAAACAGTAGTCTTACAGAAGAAAGGAGGTTGATAATCTTTTGGGCCCATCTGTTTCCTAGTAGGAATTTGAGATCTACTTCCTTCCACTCCACTCTACCCCCTGCCAAAGCCTGGAGAGACCTATACTTATTTTAGCAGAGTCCAGTTGACGAGGACCATGCAGTGTCCTAGATTATAGGACATGTACAAATATCATTGTCATTTCTGCTTTATGCTGTATTTTATTTCATGTACAATACACTTTACTAAATGTATGACTAAGTGAAATTTCTACAGTGTTGGAGTGCAGTATGCTTGTGTTTGAAATAAAGTGGGAGGAAAAAAACATTTTGGACCCGATTTTCAGTTGGGCAGGGCCAAGTGAGGTAGCCGCCTAGCCCTGCTCGCAACCCCTTAACCCCGGATTTTCACTTCTACAGCGATGGAAGTGAAAATTCGGGGTTTGCTGCACAGCTGGAAAGCCGCCAAACCTAACCAGGTAGCAATGATTTTGGTTGCTGCCCAGTTAGCCCCGGCGCCTTAGGTGACTTAATCGGGGGTTTCCAAAGGCACTAGCTCTGTAGGTGCCTTTAAAAATCCCTGAATAAGGCATTTACATGGTTAACATGGGCTATTAGTCATGTAAATGCCTTTGAAAATTGGGTCCTTTAATCCTAACTAGTCTCGCTTAACACTGGCCATAGAGGACTCTACTATGTGATAAGGGTTCTGTTCCCCATGAACCCAAAAACCCTTTAGTGTGCATTTCACAGTTTGTTTTTTTACAGGTGAGATGTTGTGCTGCTACTTACTGTAAAAATCTACATTCAGGGCTGACAAAGAAAACTCAAGACAGGGTTACATTCAAAACTATTATGTGGTCATGAATCAAATGGCTTTGAAAATACAGGGTAGCTGGCCTCATAGGTTTTGATCAGTCATCTCATTGTACAGCAGGAATTTATGCTGTTAAGTCTGGAAAGCTTAGAAGACAAATATTCAGGCATGTCTAACTGTCATCGCCTCCATAAACAGGACACAATGACCTAGCCCATTAGTAGACATGTGCATGCCAAAATGGATCATGTTGGTTAGTATTAGTCTCCAAACCTCCTTCGGTTCATCATCATACTCCAAATGATACATGTGTTTATCTAGGAGGGAAGCAGTTCTATAATGTAGCAGGGGGGCTTGCCTTCCATTTTCATTGTACTGTTCTCTTAACGGCATGTTTACTAAACTGTGCTAAGTGAGCACATGATTGGGAAGCGAATCTAGCACAAAGGGCCATGCTAACCTCAGAAAGTGTGTGCCTCTGTCCACCTGACATTAGCGCATTTGCAATCGCACGGCCCTGTGTTAACCAGCATCCAAGGTTCACTTAACGCCAGCCACTGAGGTGGTATTAAGTGCACCCGTACTAACTGCAACAATCGCAGTTAGCATGCACCAAAGATGCCCACACTGACTGTGCTGCACCATCAACACCCCTATTCCTCCCCTAACCCGGCCGAGTCCTTGTCTAGTCATGCACTAGCCAGTCTGCGCAATTTAGCAAACATGTCCCTTAGTGAGAATATGCCTTTAAAGAGATAAGGATCTTACAGGGGTTACCAGCTTTACCTAGAGTCCCACTGGTCTGCTTTCACTGAAATTGCTTACCAGAAAAGTGTCCGGATTAAACAAGCCTAATTGTGCAGTATGCTCCCATTATTTGTAGTCTTCTGTATCTGGGACTTCAGTTTAAAGTTGGTAGCTTTGTGAAAATGAACTTCATATGGCAAAACATGTGAGCTTGACTGATTTGCATTTTCTAGAAAATGCTTGCAAACTTGGATGTATTTGTACAATTTGCAGTTAATAGGAAGCAGCACAATGTACAACAGCAACTGTGCAGGTGTTCGCTTTTTTATTAACATCTCTTGCACTGAAATTCACCTGATGTGCAGAAGAGGGGAGAGTATAAGACTTGCACATTTCTGTGGCTCACAGCTAGTCATTATGCTATATATAAACTGGGAACAGCAAACGTGATAAAAATCACTATAGATGCATTTTATTCAAATGCAAAAGCTTAGCCATTTGTATTCCCAAATGGAATCTGTTTCTTAACAATATCAGAACAAAATCAAACTGCTCTCATGGTGACCGCTCTTGTTTTTTTATTTAGTGAGCCTGCAAAAGTATGGCAGTAGTAGTTTGCAGAGGAGAATCCAGTGATGATTTGCTCTGGGCTGCTGGACTATTATAAAGTGTTCGTAGCTTGATAATTGCTTTTCTCTACTCCCAGAGCAGAAAGATTATGACTAAGACAATTGGGTAAAGATAATGTTATTTCCACCTGTCACGGAGGATTGATTTTTCCGTTCAACATGGGAATACTAGTAGGACAAAAACATTTCATTCTAACGAATAGGCCAGTTTGGAAAAAGAATCTTAATGACTCATAGGCTGTGGGTAGTTGAACTGAATATGGACTGATATCCTTTTTAAGGAGACCGAATTTAAGATGTTGGCACCCACAGACAGGACAGGAGAGCGATGGAAAGAGGAGGTTTCTCCCTCAGAGATCATAGAGCACAGCCCTAAAGCAAGTGGAATCAAGCTCCCGTTTAGCCCATAAATTTGGTGTTTTTAAAATGTGGTGCCCTAGGCAATAGCCTTGTTGCCTCTGTCTCAATCCAGACCTGGCCTTTAAGCCAAATTATTACACTGAAGAGTAGATGTAAATTTAACAGAAAACTGATAGTATCATGTTTTAACTGCACAACTCTCACGATATTGTGTGATACGGTTTCTGTCATATAACATAACTACACATGACTGAAATCTAGAGAGCCAACCTACACCAATACCAGACATCAAAGCAATGGACCCAGAATTCAAAGGGATATATATATGTGGAGGATAATTTTATGAGGGTGCGAGTTTAAGAGAGCAAGAATGCTGTTTCATAAAGACACATAGGTGTCTTTATACAATGCTAGTGTAAGTGGCATAAATCACTGCAGAAATGGGCACTTACATATGCTTGGGAGCAGAGGTAAATGCTTGCACATAAATTCTGCTAGTAGGCACATAAATTAGCATATTTTATCATTTTTGCGTAAACTCCACCAATGCTCCTCTCAAATTCGGCCTCTGTACATGCCTATGGGCAAATTGTGTGCCTTCATGTCAATGCATGTATTCTACGATAGACCTTTTAAGCACATATGTGGCGCATATGTGAAAAAGACCCTATAATTTACCCCTTTACTGGCAACAGCTAAATGTAGAAGCCCTTCTTGGTAGTTTTTCAGAAGCACTATATGGATAGTGCCACTAAAAATGCCTCGAAATACCCGGCAGGGCAGAGTTAGGGTAGAGTTTGGGCATTTTGACCATCTGTGTGGATAGTGATGATATTCAGCCAGTATAAGTATTCAGCCAGTATAAGTATAGCTAATCAGTTTAACTTAGGACCGAGATTAATCTGCATAACTGTATAGCTGTATAGCTAATGGCAGTCAGCACAGTACATGTATATTCAATGCTGATGACTATGGAGGTCATTCTGAACCGCATTTAGCAAGTCTGGATGTCTGGTAGGCTAAACGCATGGCCTGTGTCCTGGAAACAGAGCTCCCCGCACATAGATCTGAGCTGTGCGGGGAGCTCTGTTTGTGGGAGGGAGGGGGTGGGTCACAGGCGGAGCGAGGGTGGTGCCATAACCCTGGACATACAGGGACAATTCCGAGGTTGGCCCTGTACATCCAGGATCAGCCTCTTCTATGGGAGACTTATTCCACCTCGGAGGAGGAATAAGTGCCGCTAGTCGGATCCTGATTGGGGAGCTGGCAATGGACCAGAGGTGAGGGGGCGCAGGACATGGCAGGCTGTAGGGAAAGCAGAATGCTGGGTCTAGCGTGGCTTCATGCAGGAGCCAGGCTGGGCTAGCCAGGGAGTTCATTGGACATCCAGGTGGCCAGAATCAGGGCATGGCCTGTACGTCCAGGCCGGTACACCCGATTCTGATCCCATGGGCACATCTAGCCCCTGCGAGATCAGAATCGGGTGCAACCGGAGCATATCCCAATTCTGACCAGCTGGACTGGTGGGGGATGCACAGAACAGAATTGGCCTCCACATATATAGCTACAGTGAATATATAAGAAAATAAGAGAACAAGTATGCCATACTGGGTCAGACCAAGATCCATCAAGCCCAGGATCCTGTTTCCAACAGTGGCCAATCTAGGTCATACGTACCTAGCAGTTTCCCCAAAAGACACAGGTTCCACAATGCTTGTATTCGGTCAAGCAGTGATATCCTGGGTCCCTTTTTAATAATGGCTTATGCACCTTTCCTCCAGGAACGTCTCCAAACCTTTTTTAAACCCAGCTACACTAACAGTTTTTACTACATCCTCCGGTAACAAATTCCAGAGTTTGATTACACGTTGAGTGAAAAAATATTTCTCTTATTAGTCTTACATAGTTTATCCTGTAGCTTTATTGCATGTCCCCTAGTCTTCTTATATTCTGATAACATAAACAATCTATCTATGTTTATCCGTTCCACTCCGTTCATTAATTTATAGACTTCTATCAAATCTCCCCTCAGCCGTCTCTTTTCCAGGTTGAAGAGCCCTAACCTTTTTAGCCTCTCTTCATAGGAGTAGCCTTCTATCCCCTTTACCATTTTGGTGGCTCTTCTCTGAACCTTTTCTATTAACGCTATATCCTTTTTAAGATACGGCGACCAGAATTGCACACAATATTCAAGGTGCGGTCGCACCATGGAACGATACAGAGGCATTATAATATCCTTTGTTTTATTTTCCATTCCTTTCCTTATGATACCTAGCATTCTATTTGCTCTCTTGGCCACCGCTGCACAATGGGCAGAGGGTTTTAACATGTTATCCACAATGACGTCTAAATCTTTTTCCTGGGTGGTAGCTCCTAATGTGGAACCTTGCATCGTG
Organism: Ichthyophis bannanicus; assembly: GCA_033557465.1. Classification (NCBI taxonomy): domain Eukaryota; kingdom Metazoa; phylum Chordata; class Amphibia; order Gymnophiona; family Ichthyophiidae; genus Ichthyophis; species Ichthyophis bannanicus. The sequence goes on along the minus strand of CM066033.1, from coordinate 934,393,091 downwards.
TAACCATAGTTTGGGTTGTTCTTCCCTAGGTGCATAACTTTGCACTTGTCCACATTAAATTTAATTTGCCATTTCAATGCCCAGTCTTTCAATTTATCAAGATCCTCTTGCAATTTTCCACAATCTTCTTGGGTTTTAACAACTTTAAATAGTTTTGTGTCATCTGCAAATTTGATAACCTCACTCGTTATTCCCTTTTCCAGGTCATTTATGAATATGTCAAAAAGCAGCGGACCCAGTACAGATCCCTGGGGTACACCACTATTCACCTTTTTCCATTGGGAAAACTGGCCATTTAGCCCTACCCTCTGCTTTCTATCTTTTAACCAGTTCCTGATCCACAATAGTACACTGCCTCCTATCCCTTTACTCTTTAGTTTTGCCAAAAGTCTCTGATGAGGGACTTTGTCAAAGGCTTTCTGGAAGTCCAAATACACGATATCAAATGACTCACCTTTGTCTACCTGTTTATTCACACCTTCAAAAAAAGATCTTCCTTGTCTAAAGCCAAGTTGGCTGTCTCACATTAGGCCATGACTATCTACATTCTGAGTAATTTTGTTCTTTATGATGGTTTCTACCATTTTTCCCTGTACTGACGTCAGGCAATCCTCCAATCTTCAAGTATTACAGATGATTTTAATGATAGTTCAAAGATTACTAATAGCAGGTCTGCAATCTCATATTTCAGTTCTTTCAACACCCTTGGATGTATACCATCTGGTCCAGATGATTTGCTACTCTTCAGTTTATCAAATAGTTGTAATAAATCTTCCCGGTGTAGCGATATTTCTTACAATTCTTCTGCAGTATCAACTTTAAATACACTTCAGTCATAGGTAACATCCCTGCATCTTCCTCAGTAAAGACCGAAGCAAAGAATTCATTCAGTCTCTCCGCTATAAACTTTTCCCCTCTTACTGCCCCTTTTACCCCTCTATCATCTAATGGACCAACTGACTCTCTCACATGTTTTTTGCTATGAATATACTCAAAAAAGTCTTTATTGTGTGTTTTTGCTTCCATAGCAAGTTTCTTCTCAAATTCTCTCTTTGCCTGCCTTATCAATGCCTTGCATTTAACTTGACATTGCTTGTGCTGTTTCCAGTTTTCGTCATTTGGCTCTTTTTTCCATTTCCTGAAAGATGCTTTTTTGGCAACAACAGCCTCTCTGACCTCACCTTTAAACCATGCTGGCAGTTTTTTGGATTTACTTCCACTTTTCTTAAACCGTGGAATACAGCTGGTCTGGGCTTCCAAGATAGTATTTTTAAACAACACCCAAGCTTGATGTAAGTCTTTAACCTTTGCAACTGCTCTTTTTAGTTTTTTCTTAACTATTTTCCTCATTTTATCATAGTCTCCTTTTCGAAAGTTAAAAGGTAGTACTGTGGATTTCCTTACCATCCCTCCTCCATTAATTAAATCAAACATGATCATGCCATGATCACTATTGCCAAGTGTCCCCAACACCCTTATCTCTTGCACCAGATCTGGTGTTCCACTAAGGACTAGGTCCAATATGGCTTCCCCTCTGGTCGGTTCATGAACCGGCTGCTCCAAGAAGCAGTCATTTATTTCATCTAGGAACTTTATCTCTCTAGCATATCTTGCTGTGACACTGACCCAGTCAATACCACAGTAATTGAAATCACCCATTATTATTACCGTGCGGTAACGTTTGTTAGCTTCCTTGATTTCTTTGAGCATTTCATCATCCATTTGGTCATTCTGGCCAGGCGGTCGATAGTACAGCCCCATTGCCATTGCCTTCCCCTTTTTACATGGAATTTCAATCCATTGAGAATCAACAGCAAATTTTGTTTCCTGCAAAACTTTAATCCTTTCTGACTCAATGCCCTCTGTAACATAGAGCGCAATCCCTCCTCCAATTTGATCAGCTCTATCATTACGATATAGTTTGTACCCAGGTATCACAGTGTCCCACTGGTTGTCCTCCTTCCACCATGTCTCTGAGATTCCAATCATATCTAACCTCTCATTTAATGCTATATATTCTAACTCTCCCATCTTAGGTTTTAGACTTCAGGCATTTGCATAGAAGCATTTTAGAGGCTGTAATTTATTCATATTAATCTGGCTATTGGAAGGCATGGGTAATTTACAATCATTAAGCTCTGTCTGCTCCATACTCAAGGGCATTTGGGCTACTTTACTCTTTTTTGGAACCTCTCTGTTTTTGGTAGTATCCTTCAAGTATACATTGTTCCAAACTATGCGCTCTTTCCCCTATTATCTAGTTTAAAAGCTGCTCTATCTCCTTTTTAAAGGTTAATGCCAGCAACCTGGTTCCATCCCAGTTAAGGTGAAGCCCATCCCTTCGGAAGAGCCCCTCCTTTCCCCAGAATGTTCCCCAGTTCCTAAAAAATCCAAAACCCTCATCCTTGCACCATTGTCTCATCCACGCATTGAGACTCCGGAGCTCTGCCTGCCTTTTGGGTCCTGTGCGCGGAACGGGAAGCATTTCGGAGAAAGCTACCCTGGAAGTTCTGGATTTCAACTTCCTACCTAAAAGCCTACATTTAGCCTCCAGAACCTCCCTACCACATTTTCCTATGTCATTGGTACCGACATGTACCAAGACAGCAGACTCCTCCCCAGCACTATCTAAGACCTTGTCTAGGTGACGCATGAGGTCTGCTACCTTCGCACCAGGCAGGCATGTCACCAATTGATCCTCATGTCCACCAGCCACCCAGCTATCTACATGCCTAATGATCGAATCACCAACTATAATGGCTGTCCTAACCCTTCCCTCATGAGCACTTGGCCCTGGAGAAACTTCCTTGGTGTGAGAGGGTTTTACATCACCTGGAGGACAGTTCCTAGCTATAGGATCACTTCCTGCCACACCAGGGTGATGCTCTCCTATCACGTGACCTCTCTCCTCCAAGGCAGCAGCGATGCTGCCAAACTGGAGGTGGGACTTCAGGACTATATCCCTGTAGGTCTTGTCTATGTACCTCTCTGTCTTCCTTATGTTTTCCAAGTCTGCTACTCTTGCCTCTAGAGATCGGACTCGTTCCCTGAGAGTAAAGAGCTCCTTGCACCTAGTGCACACATAAGACCCCTCACCAACTGGGAGAAAATCATACATGTGACACTCAATGCAAAAGACTGGAAAGCCCCCATCTTGCTGCTGGACTGCTGTCTGCATCTTGGTTTTAAGGTTGTGTTTAGATATTTAAGTTCTTTACGTACTAAGGATTGCTGGGGATACTTATACTAATAAAACTATACCTAATACATTTAATGTACTTTGTTCACCTGAAATTTAATTTCAGGTTCTTAATGTATGCTGATGAGAATGAACAGCTGCACCTGAGAGTGAATATGGCACCTCCTTTCCTTTAAGACGTTTAAGCACCTATAAAGCTACGATTATCCCAGGAGTGGGTGGGTGATGGGGAGGGAGGGAGGTAAAAAAGACTTATTAAAAGCTGGCTGCTACACAGTATCCTCTCCTGTGCTTCTAAAGTAATCTGTGACCAATCTCCAGAGAGAGTCCCACAGCCCTTGTTTGGATAGAGGTAGTCTTGGGTTCTAAATTTAACCAGAAAGCTCTCCTCTATGTTTTAAATGTAAGTAAACTAGGCCCTGACTGACTATTGAATTTAAACTGGAAGCTGTCTGCTGGGTTCTAAAGTTAACCAGAAAGCTCTCCTCTGTGTTTTAAACTTTATATACTTTTTGAACTGCTACAACCATTGTTTAAAAAAAAACCCTCGATGTTCACCAGATTTGAGACTTTAAAAAATTTGACAGTTTATCAGGAAACAATCTACAGGTAACGTATGTGACGACACATTTTAGATAGTACATTGAGATGAGAATGGAGATGTTGAGGTCATTTTTAGATGCGGAGCTTTTTCTAAATTACATACAAGGAAGCGCAGGACAGCACGTGTAGTGACAGCCATGTGCATCAGTAGATGCCATTTCATAACTTTATACATGGGAAAATCAACAGAGGAAACCCAGAAACATGCATGCGGATGTGCAAGCACATGTAAATACCGGTTCCTACACATGCATGTGAGCTGTTCTAAGACATGTAGCTCTTGTTAGTTACCTATAGAGGATGCTGTCTTCAGCTCATTTCAGTTTGGAGGGGGGAGTAAGCTAGAGGTGAATAAAGAGGATAAACCCCTTTATCCCACCTCTAAAGGGCTGGCTGAAATGCACACTTTTTAAAAACCTGTGGGTGCCACAGCATCAGTGCAAATGCAGACATGGAGTGTTTTGAGCTTACACACGCATTCTTATATGAAATGGAGAATACACATGCAGATGTTTTGACTCATTCCCAAACCACATCCTGAAATGCCCCCTTACATTTTCCATGTGCGAAGAACATCCGCATGCAAGTTGGACACTTTCTAAAATGGCCATTTACACATGACTGTGATTTGCATGTATGTATGCCTGATTAGACTCAAGTAAAAGGGCTTCTAACATAACCCTCTTATTATATCATTTATCTGTGTCATAATAAGCATTCCAGTAACCTTGTATCTTCCCTAGCCTGATAAGTAAAACAGTGACCACTTTAGTGATCAATTTTTTCCGTATTAATCAAAATTGACTTTTCTAATTCATTATGATAAATCATTCCCAGGTGTTTTATCCCCTTCTGTTTCCATGGAAATGAGTAAAAATCTAAAATAGGGTTTGCACAATGAATAATAAGGGGGAGAGCTTCTGATGTGGACCAATTGATTTTTTCTCGTGACAGAGTTGAAAACAAAGTAACAGTGTCTAAGAGTTCAGGAGGGGAACATCTAACTCAGATAGATGGGCAATCTAAATTTGGGTGCTCACGCACTAAAGCTTCATGTGAATGCTAATAGTATGATATTCATTGTGGCCCTTGTGTGCATGCTAAAGGGCTCCAAGATGATGGTAGCACATACACACATGCAGACCAGTGCTTCTCAACCCTCCCCTAGAGGCAGACCTTGACAATCAGGCTTTCGGGATTGCCACAATGAATATTCATGAGCTATATTGACATATAATAGGTGTCCAATGTGGCCAATTGGAGTGCATTCAGGAGAGGGTTGAGAAGCATTGATGTAAATGAGAGAACATCCTATGTAAATTAGGAAGGAAAGAGCACTGGAGCTTCAAATTAGCACCCATCTCAGAGCAGCTGCTAAGTTTTAAGCCTGAACACTGTCAAGACTCAGTTAATAGTAAGTGGGATTACTGCTGGAGAAAATGGACTTTTTAGAACAGGAAATGTTGTGGGAGTGGAGAACAAGGGAGAGGCAGAAAAGAAGAAAAAGGCAAGAGAGGAGCGATAGCGACACAAACCTGCTCACTTCCAAATGAAACAATCGACATGTATTTAAAGACAATAATGTGTATTTTCAAACCAAAAATACATGGATGACAATTGGTTTTCAAACGCTGTTGTACATTCTGCAATTTAGAAGGCAGAATGTTCTAACTTTTGCAAATAAAGGCTCAATTTCCAAAGGATTTATGCCCCTAACTTTGAGAGTTACACCCCTAAATTGCCATCTTTGAAAATTTACTATGGCTGAGTGCCTAAATCTATACTCAAAATTTCACTGAACTCCTATCTTTAGGAGCATTAAAAGTGGGTGGCAACAGGGGTGGATTTAGGCCAGGGAAAAAAAGGAGCTGATGTTCAGCACCAGGATTATCAATTAGGCTCATAAATCTAGGCAAACAAATGGCACGTCTGAATTGTATTTATTTATTTATTTACAGAAATGTGTATTCTGCCAATCTCATGGCATTCTCAGCGGATTACAATAAAACGTAGGAAATAATGAGGCATGTTTAGTAAACCTCACTACCTGGTAACACAGGGTTTAGCACGCAGTTTGAGCACTTCAGTAAAAAGTAACATGAGGGCAGGCGCTAAAAAAACCCACGCTGCCCCTTTAGCATGTATCAAAGTGGCGATGGGCTGGGAGCAGGCAGCGCAAAGTGGCATTCCCAGCATGGAGCAGACAGCGCAAAGGGTGGCGTTAGTTTCACCCATGGCAGGTTCACCGCACTGCAGCGTGGTGACTGCAGGGGGATTGATGTTCATGCCCTCCTGCATTTAGCCCAAAGCCCCGCGGGTAATATGGCCCACACACGCATTACCAGCACAGGCCTTAGTAAACATGCTCTAATCTCCTTTAACACAAATCACACAACAGACAGCAAACCCATAAGCAATTAAAACATAATTAATCACCTAAATGCCCGGCTAAATAAATAAGCTTTCAGTTTTCTTCTAAAATCAGTCACATCAGTCAGAAGTCCAGGTAACTGATTCCATAGAATTGGCCCAGATAAAGACAAGAGTCTATCGATAACTTTTACCCCTCCTACACCAAATCAACCTGATTAAAAAGTAGGCAAACAAAAACCCGCTAAATGTAAAAAAATTTCAAAAATAAGATAACCTTTAAACCTTAGTTGGCATTGAAGCGACAGCCAAGGAAGTACTATTAGTACCGGAGTCATGTGCTGATGGAATTTCAAATCCATTAAAAAGATGCACAGCTGAAAAAAGAGCACAAATTCAGAAGCCTACCTTAGAAGCCTAAATTTTAGGAGCTCAGGTTTTTTTGAATGTCGGGCCTATGAGTTCTGTGTCTTGCATATCTGCAGGATAGATGTTGCAGTGAAGATAAGGCAACAAGAGGGGGACAGTGAGGCAACCTCTTCCCATCTAACACTGGACGCTTCTCTTCAGTCTCTCCATCTCTGGTCTGTGGTCCTTTGAGATGGCTGGTCTTATGTGACATGAATGGAGTAAATCGAAAATGACAGCATAGAAATACCATATGGCCTATCCAGTCTGCCCATCCAAACAACTACTAAGATCTTCAATCCCTTCCTCTTCTTCAGAAAATCTTTGTGCTTGTCCCATGCTTTCTTCAATTCAGATACAATTCTCACCTCTGGTGGGAAGCTGTTCCATGCATTCACCATCCTTTCCATAAAGAAATATTTCCTTAGATTACTCCTGAATCTACCTCCTTTCACAATTATAGTGTCACCCTTTGATCCCTCATTCTAGAGTTTCCTTTCATTTGATAGACGCCTGCCTCTTGTGCATTTATACCGTGGAGATATTTGAATGTCTTTATCATATCTTCCCTCTCCTGACTTTCTTCCAAAGAATGCATATTTAGAATTCAAAGTCTGTTCCCATGTGCTTGATGGTAAAGACCACAATCCTGTTTATATCCTTTTCAGTGTCTGGTCTCCAGAACTGCACACAGTACTCCAAATGAGGTCTCAACAGAGACTTATAAAAGGCACTATCACCTCCTGTTTCCTGCTGGCCGTTCCTCTCCCAGTGCACCCAAGCATCCTTCTGGCTTTTACTGTGATCTTTTCTACCTGTTTGGCCACCGTAAGATCACCAAATATTAGTTGACTCGTCTTCAGAAGTCTCAAAGATTCTAGTTAATTCATTTATTTATCTACATGTTTTTTACTGCACCATCTTGAACTGCCTGGTGTGGTTTACAACAATAATAAAATATGATAACAACACAAATAAGAAATGCCCCATATGCAAAGCATGTCTTTGAGTCAGGGCTGACTCCTGGTGACCCAGCAGCTCCTCTATTTTCTTGATAACCTGACCGGAAGTAGATTGTGAGGCCTTTCTTCCAAGGCAATAGAGGGTTAAGTGACTTGCCCAAGGCCACAAGGAGTGCTAGCTGGAATCACACTCTGGTCTCGTGGTGACTAAAACCAGTGTTCTAACTACGAAGCTACTCCTCCACTCCATACCCCATATAACCTGACCCCAAAACCAATCACTACAGTAACAGCCCATTAAAGTCCCACATCACCATAGAAAGCCTTCCTAAAAAGGAAGGTTTTGAAGGCCCTACGAAACATAATTATCCCATTCCCATCTGGTTGGAGGAAGTAAGAGAAAATGTGTTTAATCAAACCAAAATATAGTTAGCCTTCTCAATCACAGATAATGTATTGGGTTCCAAATGCAAAATATCAAGGAAATACTGCTTTAATATTTCATTAGCAGACAGTAAGGAACAATAAGGCAATGTTGCTGAGTCTTACTCTCTTTTCTAGCAAGTAGTTTTTAAATACAGCTATTTCGGTTTCTCAGCAACTGTCCTTTTGTTTGTATCTCAGAGTTTCTCTTTCTACATTAACTAATCCTCAGTTGCAGTCCCTTTTATATCAATCTGTTGCATACATTCATGTGACCGTGAGCTTGTCTTAAGCACGAACAAGCTTCAAATGCACTTTCTCTTATAGTCTATTACAGACATTACTGCAACTGCGAGCTTTCTTCCCACACTTCAAACACAGTTACCTCTGTATTATTGCATTACAAAAGCTGTTGCAGCTCCAGTTACATGATGGAAGGTTCCACATTAGGAGTCACTAACTAGGAAAAAGGTCAAGGCATTATCGTGGATAATACTTTGATACCCTCTGTCCAGTGTGCAGCGGTGGACGAGAAAACAAATAGAATGCTAGCAATCATAAAGAAAGGAATGGAGAATAAAACAAAAGATAATGTAATGCCTCTGTATCATTTCCATGGTGCGACCACATCTTGAATATTGTGTGCAAGTCTGGTCACTATATCTTAAAATGGATATAATGGAATTAGAAAAGGTATAGAAAAGAACCACAGAAATGATAAAGAGGATGGAAGGGTAGCCTTACAAAAAAAAGCTTAAAAGGTTAGGACTCTTCAACTTAGAAAAGAGGTGGCTAAAGGGAGATATGATAGAGGTGTATAAAATAAAGCATAGAGTGGAACAGGTAAATGTAGATTGTTTACTCCTTCAAAAAAGTAGAAAGACTAGGGGACACTCAATGAAGCTACACTTTAGCACATTTAAGACTGATCAGAGAAACTATTATTAAAGAGGACAGGAGAAATCCACTGCTTACCCAGAAACATAGAAACATATCAGCAGAAAAAGATCATATGGCCTATATACTCTGCCTTTCCAAATCAAATACTATAGCCCCTCTTTCTCCTTTCGAGATCTTCTATGTTTGTTTCATGCTTTCTTGAATTCAGATACTGTCCTTGTCTCTACTACCTCCACTGGGAGACTATTCCACGCATCTACCACTCTTATTGTAAAGAAATATTTCTGCATATTACTCCTGAGTCTATCCATTTTCATACTCATCCTATGCCCCCTCATTGCAGAGCTTACTTTCAATCCAAAGAAGCTCTCCTCTTGGGCAGTTATGCCACAGAGGTATTTAAAAATATCTCCTCTATCCCCGCTTTTCCTCTAACGTATACATATTAAGATCTATTAGTCTGTCCCATGTGGTTTATAATGACGACAACTAACCATTTTAGTAGACATCCTTTGCACTGACTCCATCCTGTTTATATCCTTTTCAAGGTGTGGTCTCCAGAATTGCACACAATAGTCCACATGAGGTTGCACCACTTACACAGAAGCACTATCATGTCCTTTTTTTGCTGGCCATTCCTCCCCCTATGCACCCAAGCATTCTTCTGGCTTTTACCATCTCCTTTTCTACCTGTTTGGCCACATAAAGATCATCAGAAACAATTGCACCCAGGTCCCGCTCTTCTTTCCTGGACAGAAATACTTCGCCCTCTACAATGTACCATTGCCTTGGACTTTTGCAGCCTGAATGCATGACCCTGCATTTTTTAGCATTAAATCTCAGCTGCCAAATTCTTGATCATTCTTCAAGCTTAGCTAGATCCCTCCTCATGTTATCTACTCCTTCCTGGGAATCTGCTGTGTTGCAGATTTTGGTATCATCCGCAAAGAGGCAAACCTTACCCAACAGCCCTTCCACAATATCACTAACAAAGATGTTAAAAAGAATCGGACCAAGCACAGATCCCTGTGGCACACCACTGGTAACATCCTTTTCCTCTGAGTGAGCTCCAGTTATCTGTACTCTTTGCCTCCCACTCAACCAATTTCTTATCCAGTCAGTCACTTTACGGTCCATCCCTAGAGTGTTCAATGTATTAATAAGTTGCCTGTATGGAATGGTGTCAAAGGCATTTACTGAAATCCAAGTCACCACATCTAGGGTTCTTTCTCTGTCCAATTCTCTGGTCACTCAGTCAAAGAAATCAATCAGATTTGTCTGACAAGACCTGCCTCTGGTAAACCCATGCCATCTTGTATTCTGCAATCCATTGTACTCCAGAAACCTCACTATTCTGTGTTTTAGCAACATTTCCATTAATTTACTCACCAAGGAGGTCAACTAACTGGCTTGTAGTTCTCAATATCATCCTTACTTCCACTTTTGTGTAAAGGGACCACATGTGCCTTTCTCCAATCCTCTGGGACCACTCCCAACTCTAAAGAAGCATTGAAAACATCAATCAGTGGAGCCACTAGAATGTCCCCAAGTTCCTTCAATATTCTTATATGCATCCCATCTGGCCCCATTGCTTTGTCTTCTTTTAGTTTAGATGGTTCCTCATGAACACAGTCTTCTAAAAATCATTCAAGATCCCCTTCTCTTCTGCTCCTATTTGTGGGTGTTTTCTGAGGTCCTGCTCCTGGCCCTTCATCGGTGAATACAGAAAAAAATATTTGTTAAGCAATTCCGCTTTATCCTTATCAGCTTCTACATATTCCTCCCCTTCCCAATACTACCTTTCCACTTCCTGTTCTCGCTAACATACCTGAAAAATGTCTTGTCCCCCCATTTTATTGCATTGGCTATTCTTCGTCTTTTTGTATCTTTGCTTTCCTGACTACTTTCCTAGCTTCTCTAAGTTTTTCCAAATACTGATATTTGTCTTCCTCTCTCTATGATCTCTTGTATTTTATGAAGGCCACCCTCTTTTTCTTCACCTTTTCAGCTACTTCTTTGGAATGCGATAGTGGCCTCCTTTTCCTTTTACATTTATTTACCTTTCTAACAAAAAGGTTTGTTGCCCTTAAAATATCCCCTTTCAGTTTTGCCCATTTCTTTTTTACATTCCTTAGCTGTTCCCATCCCGCTAACGACTCCTTGAGGTATTGTCCCATCTTATCAACGTTAGTTTTCCTAAAGTCTAAGACCCTCATTGTTGAATGGATTTTATCATCCCTAGTCCCAATACTGAACCATACCATCTGGTGATCACTGGATGCGAGATGATCTCCCACTATAACATCAGAAACACCTATGGGACAAGCAGCATGGAATCAGTCCACCTTTTGGGAACCCGACAGGTACTTGTGACCTGGATTGGCCACTGTTGGAAACGTGATACTGGACTTCATGGACCTTGATCTGACCCATTATGGCATTTCTTATTTTCTTATGCTCATATTGCACATAGGGCAAACTGAATTCCTTGTAACATTGCTACAATTACTGTAACAACTGACCATATTTGCTGATTTTGTCATCTAAAAACAACAACTTTCCTGCTTATGTTATATTTTTATCCAGTTTTAAATAGATACTGGCAATACTGTATACCTAGGGAAGAACCTTTGCAATCTGCATATTAGTAAATGTTTATCATTTAGAATTGTTATCTGGAGATCTTTGGCCTTATCGCAGGTTCTTCTCAAGTATCAGCAGAAGCTTTTTGATATCCTAATTTCTCTAGCTTTAAAAACCATTTGAAATCATTTGAAAGACTGTGGACAAACTGAATAAAATTCATGGTGAAATACCGCATGTCCTACATTTAAATACAAGTGGAGGAGTAGCCTAGTGGTTAGAACACTGGCTTAGTAACTAAGTAACCAGGGTTCAGTTCCCACTAGCACTCCTTGTGGCCTTGGGCAAGTCACTTAACCCTCCACTGCCTTGGAAGAAAGGCCTGGCAATCTACTTCCGGTGACACTGCCAAGAAAACCCAGGAGCTTCTGGGTCACCAGGAGTCAGGACTGACTCAAAGGCATGCATTGCATTTGCACTTGTAACAGATAACTGGCTTGTAGTAAAAACTGAGAGCCTATACTTGCTTTTCCTCAGAAAAGAGATCACGGATTTCCTTGCGAGGAATTAATTGTCTGTGATATATTCACATACGCTTGCTTGTATTGCTGTTGTAATAATCGCTTTGTTATATTTCACTTAACACATTCAAACTGAAAAACAAGACTGCACTTTCAATGTTTCATTATTTATGTACTATTTTTAACTATCCTCTTATATTCTCCTTTTTCATTTAAAATAAACCCATTAGCTTAACTGCAGACTATGTATTCATACTCATGTCCAATATTCATTTTCAAAAGTGAATTGTATATATGTGATGGGGATGGGGATACCTGTAGATTCACCTAGGGCACTTAAACTCTTGTCTGGGCCCTGGAAGAAAAGGAAGGGGATTATGCCAAGGTGGTAGAGGGGAGGGAAGGAAAGTAATGGTATGCTGCAATGACTTGAATCCATCACGAGGTGTGCAGTCACTGCTCTTTTTCACTCACTCACACACACAAACACAACCACTTAAATTGAAATCTATTTCAAATATCCTAAGCAAAATCTCAGTTTCTCGCACCCACACACATAGCCTCCCCTTCTCACAAAGAACGCCCTACAAATCTTGCATTTCATAATACACCCACTGATGCACCCAAAATCAACCTCCTTCTCTCACACGCCCACGAGAAAATAAAGTTTCATTTTCACTTGCAAATACAGATACAGCCTCCTTGTGTCTTTCTCGTACATAGAAACACAAACACACACACACACATACATTTAGGCAGTTACTTAGCATTCACTCTAAAGAAAACATTTGAAAATGTTATGTACTGAAGTGCATGTTTAATAAAGTGTATTACCCAATAGTGCAAGGTTTAGCACATGATTTGAGCATGGTGCTAAAAAGTAGTACATGCCCTAGTGCCAAGACTCCCATCAGGGCAGGGACTGAGTGGGACAGGGGCGGCAGCAGGCATTGCCGGCATATTGCTGCTGTTCCAAGTTTTAGGGGCCCGTGTTAACCATGTTTGATGCTATTAGTGGGGCTGCGCATACTGCCACCTCAAAGGCTGGTGTCAGGTGTTCTTGATTGCTGGTTTGTATGGTGCCATGTCTCTGAGCCCACACTGTCTGCAGAGGGATGGAAGCACATACCCCTGAGGTTAATGTGACTCCTCCCCCCCCCCAACGCTAGTAAAATGGCCGACACACACATTATTTATTTATTTGACATCTCTTCTATAGTGCTTTTCATGGTATCAAAGCAGTTTACAATGAAACTTAGTTTTATGAACTTACAGCGAACATTAAGGCAGAAACAGATTCAATTTTATGAACTTACGATAAACTTCTAGGGAACATAACTTGAACAGAAATGAGTGTCATGATTCTGTTTACAGTTTAAACGGATTTGGTTATTTGAATTACAGGCCGAGGGGGAACTCATGAACAGTGGTTAAGGTAATATTGTGATTAATACTTGGCTGACTTGTGGTTGTCGAGTATCTTAGGATGTTGTGAAGAGGCATTTATACCTACGGTCTGGAATGGCCTTCCAACCACCATCCGAGCTATAACTGACCTCGCTCAATTCAGGAAGGCAATAAAGCACCATCTGTTCCTCCAACACTACTACCAGTCCAGTGAAACATCACAACCCAGCATACCCTCCACCCACCATTTGGGTGCATATGGAGAGGAATGGCTATCAGAAAAAAGGAGGTGATAATGTCTCTGTATAAGTCTTTGGTGCAACCTCATTTGGAGTATAGTGCGCAATTCTGGAGACCGCACCTTCAAAAGGATGTGAACAGGATGGAGTCGGTGCAGAGGGTGGCTACCAAAATGATTAGTGGTCTTCATTATAAAGCATATGAGGACAGACTGAAGGATCTTAATATGTACACCTGAGAGGAAAGGCGGGATAGAGGTGATATGATTGAGATGTTTAAATACCTCCGTGGCATAAGTTCTGCTACGAGGGGACATGGGATGAGGGTGACGGGAGATAGATTCAGGAGTGATATGCGGAAATATTTCTTTACAGAAAGAGTAGTGGATCCATGGAATAGTCTCCCAGTGGAGGTGGTAGAGATGAGGACAGTAACTGAATTCAAAAAGCATGGGACAAACACAGAGGATCTCTAAAGGTAAAAAGGGGGCTGTTGTAGTTGTTGATATGGAAGGACAGACTAGATAGGCCATGTGGTCTTTTTCTGTCATCATATTTCTATGTTTCTATGACACCTCCAGCACGCCCATGTCATACTGAAGCAATCACATCCTGAAATACTGCTGCATGAACCTGTTATAAACTGTATAAAGTTAGCTAAAATGTAAATGTATGTATTTCAGAGTGTTCGTGGCTCCACAACCAGACCTGTGACATACCTGTGCACAAACAGCTCAGCTGTATATAGTTTCCCCTGTTAACCCAAGTTAAAATACCTGTTCTCTTTAATGTGCACTGTGTGCTCCACCACTTTGCACAAGTTGTTGTTACCTGTAAACCACACTGATTTTAAAGAGCGTGGTATAGAAACAATTTAAAATAAATAAATAAAATAAATTCCCTCTGTGTGTCCATTTCAGACCAGACGCACAGAGGGAATCTATGTCTGCATCAGAATCAGGCCTTTAGACTTTCTAATTTCTGTTGGAGTAAACAACCAATCTATGTTTACCCGTTCCACTCCATTCATTAATTTATAGACCTCCATCATATACTGCAAGCATGTATCATCCCTGACTCCCAATCACCATGTTCTGCATCCATATAAAATGATGCAATTCCAGACATTTAGGAGGGTAATTTTATAAACTCCCACATAGTTAACATGCACATATTTGGGGCCTATTTTATCAAGTGTGCACGTACTTCAGTTTATTAAACAGGGATGTTGAAGGAACTTCTTCTTCTGCTCCTGTTGTTGGGTGTCTTTTGAATCAAGGATTGCAGACAGGTGTCGGAGAGGCAGTGAGTGACTTTGACTACCTATTGTGAGTATGGATTTGAATTTGATCCGTTGGGTCATGGGTAGCCGGTGTAGTTCTTTGAGAAGCGGGTGATGTGTTGCAGAGGTGCTGCTGCTGTTCATAGCAAGTTGGAGTAGGTGAGTTGCAAATTATGGGAAATACGGGTAAACAATGATCAGGTTCTGGATGTGCCCATCCTCCCCGTATTCTGTGAAGTTAGCAATCTCCTATTGGGACTGTCTCCGAGCTGGCTACACCTGTTCATAGCAAGTTGGAGTAGGTGAGTTGCAGATTATGGGAAATACGGGTAAACAGTGATCAGGTTCTGGATGTGCCCATCCTCCCCGTATTCTGTGAAGTTAGCAATCTCCTATTGGGACTGTCTCCGAGCTGGCTACACCTCCACTGTAAAAATGTGCATCTCCTAAGCTGCTGTACACACTGACAGTAGTCTGCTGATGCATACAAGACATAGAAACTAATGATAAATGCATGCAGATGCAACCTAGACCATATCCTAGTCCCCTACATGCTGAGAACGGCGCTATGTAATCCCAGCATATTCTAAGATAGTGTAAGAGAAGGTAAATATGAACATGAATGACAGAACATACCTTGCATTAAGGGGCTTGTTTACAAAGCTGTGGTAGTGGTTTCAATGGGGCCGCAGTAGTAATTTCAATGGGGTCGCGGCTCCGATAACGATCGGAAACCGCTACCGCGGCTTTGTAAACAAGCCCCTAAATGTTACTTGGCATCATAAAAAGGCTTCAGTGAGGCATGCATTGGTCAGCTGTATATATACTCTTAAAATGCTCAAGGGTTGTCATGTGTACACAGAAAACAACACTAACATAACAATTTCCCAGGGGATGCAAGCATTGTGGAACTTGTGTCTCTTGGGAAACTGCTAGGTACATATGACCTAGATTGGCCACTGTTGGAAACAGAATACTGGGCTTGATGGACCTTGGTCTGACCCAGTATGGCATATCTTATGATCTTATGTTCTTATGTTCACAAATGTATTCCCTAGGTACAGCATGTTGCATGGCATAATCTGGGGATTGTTGGCACTACATCAGTCATGTCTCCCAGTACCTGGCCCTCCTCCCTGATATGCAGATCAGCACACCAGATCCTCCTGTGCAACCCTCAAATTACACACACACACACACATACACACACACGCTCTCTCTCTCTCTCTCTCACTTGCTATCACAAAAGACATAATTCAGAGAAACAGATGCTCAGCACCTATAGATAAAAGCTGGTATACCATAAAAGCATGGAGTGCCAGGACTACAGATCTGATCCCTCTTTCTTACTCAAACACAACCCTGTTGCAGAATCACTCACACTTCTTACATCAACATTCCCACTTTAGATAACACAGGAATTGTCAGGGTCCCCCAGATTGTGCTAAAGGAGCAGTCAGCATAGCCACCATAATCAATATTGCTCGTCTTAAAATGTCTTTGGGGGTAATTATTAATGCCCCTTTAGCTTACAAGATTTTCTCATCCCTTATTTCTGTTCATTATAAATGCATTCAGCTGTGTTTTACAGACTGAAGTCACACCAGTTTGAAGCATACTTGTCACAACCTCTATACAAGCACAGCAGAAAAATTTCTAAGTACTGGCCTTATTCCACGTCTCTGGCAGGAATATTGGGTACGTCTGTGGGGAACACAAAAACCATACACAGGCCTTTCCTGAATACTCTTTATACATCTCCATGGCAAACCACAGCCCCGTTCCGCCCCTCCCAGGCACGTTCTGAGATCCCGTGTTCACACAGTGGGCGTGCATGGAAGACGGGTTTTGGAATATGTCAGTAGACATTTTCGGGAGAGATCCATCTCCTGTGCACATCCAAATGACCTATTCGTGTAATGGAATGACCCCCATAATGTCATAGCTTATAAATGTATGTGGCACCACTTACATATAGGCCTGGTGGATTTTAAAACTAGCACCTCCCAGAAGAGCTAATTAAGTAGCTAGCCTCAGGACCTCAGACTTCGTTTTCAGCATCGGAGGAATGGACACAACTCCTCACTCAAGCACTTCTCCAAATTCCAGTCCAAACAAGACAGGGACTTATGCATAACTTGGAGGTGTAGCCAGCTCGGAGACAGTCCCAATAGGAGATTGCTTGAATGTAAATAGTTCCCCAAGTTCTCCTCCATGTTAACTCCCCGTTTTATGTAAACGACGGCCAATGTATCTGGTCAAGTGTTCCATTGTTTTGATGTAAACCGCGCTGATGACAAATAGCGTGGTATATAAGAAATGTTAAATAAATAAAAATAAATAAATAACTTCAAGTAGGTGTAAATGCCTGTGGGTGAAACATCCGAGGTACACATGTATTGCTTTCTAAAATAAGGAATGCATGAATGCATTTATTTATTTATTTAATGTTTTTTTTTATACCGCCTTATCATTAATTCAAAGCGGTTTGCAATGAACATCATAGCAACAAGCTTTTACATGGAACAGGGTAGTACAACTTGGAGAATTACATGCGACAATTAGTACATTCAACTATATACAGGTACGTTGCAGCAGTGTGAGGTATAGCAGAGTTACAGAACAGGCATGAGTTATGAAGTTGTATTATTGGTTTCTGGCACTCGCTCTTCTGAGGTGGGACCGTGTATACCTGAAAGACCAGCATAGAGTATGTCTCTTTTAAATCACCGCATGCAGTTCAAGTTGCCCCTTCTCTAAAATCACGGCTTATACACAGAGGCTGGTTTACACGTACAAAAATGTTCTTTATGCTTGTAAACGGTACCTAAAGTTTCAAACATTTACTCAGGGCACTTTCTCCAAATGGGTTCATTTTGCATATACCATGCCAGTCATGAAGCTCACTTCTAAGCCAGGGTATGCGGTGTATGATCTCGGTCTCTGCAGTTCATTGCTAATGCTTGATGTAGTACTTGCATTGTACCAAAGAGTGCCTCCTTCTGGAGTCCCCACTGAGCTCCGCTGACCTTACTCCTGAATGGTGTCTGCACAGGCAGAGAATGAATGAAGCTGGGATGAGACTGGCCCTTCTGCATATATCTTATAACACATATGCCTAAATGGTGATTCTTACTGGCACCTGTGTACACAAAGCTGCCCCTTCCTTGGAGCATGTGTAACTTTGTACAGCAGTTTTTGGGAAGCAGATTTTGTAAAGCCATTTTGCATAGGGGCTCTACATAGGAAATGGGTTGTCCAGGTGAGGATGTTCACCTTTCCCCTAGTAGTGAAAATGTCCCCTGAATGGCTGGTGGAAACTTCGGGTCCAAACGATCAGGTCTTTGTCATTTACTTGTACCTCAGAAGAGGTGCAAAAGTGGTGTGGAAAGATCTATGCTAGAATTTAAAGTATGTAGTAGTGTAGCCATGAGGGTTATAATAAGAGATCCCATCACAATCAAGTCTTCTTTTAGTACTTAAACACAAGTAGAAAAAATGACCTGGAAAGTCACAATTTGTGGGGGAAATCCAAAACCTGCATAACTCATAACTGTAAGGATACATTATAGTCTTTTTTTAACATTTCTTCTGCCTTTTTTGTGTTTTCTTCTTAACAGACTTTCCGATGGCCCATTGCCAGCAACATTGATGGAAATGAGATTCTGGAAATCCAAGTATTTAATTATAGTAAAGTTTTCACCAATAGGTAAGTGCCAGTTTGAATGTTTTGACTACTGATAGGTTGGCATTACCAATGCCAGCCTTCCCTTATATGCTCAGTAGAGATTTATGTGGCATAAAGTCTGCAGATGCCTTTGAAGTATGTTTGCTATTTACAGGTTTTGAAATGTTGTGACAGTGAGTTTTATGATCTCTTCAGTTAACTGACTGTGCTTTGTTGCATTATTCTCTTTGCTCTTGCACATCATTCACACCAAAGCGACCTTTAAATAACATGCATAGATATACTGAAGAGTTATGTACATAGTTTTCCTGTTTTCTCCAAGTTTAAATTCCTTGTTTTACTGTAAGTTCAGTGTATACCCCACACTGGACATTTACGTTACTTGTGAACCGCGCTGATGTTAAATAGTGCGGTATATAAACAATGTTAAATAAATAAATAAATAATTCAGTGATACTATGCCGCATGATCAGGAAGAAAGGAATGGAAGGTGGTGGATTGTTTAGCAATAGAGGCTTCTTGATTTTATGCACATTAAGCTCTTTTACCTTAGTTCTGGATCTGCTGATTAGTAGCTACTTGAAAGCGTCACGATAGTTAGTTAATATTTAACAATTAACTCCACACAGAAAGAGGAAAGAAATCAGGAAAAGGTTCAAACATATTCCTGATATGAAGCTTGAAAGGGCCAGGTCTTAACAAGTGCTTTGAATTTCTTATAAGAAGTTATCCATTGGCAGTGAGTTCCAGTGAAGGGGCTGAATACACAAAGGTAGAGTTTCTTGTCCACTCATACCTAAGCTGTCGATATGATAGGACAGCTAACAGATGAGCTTGAGATGATCTCGGTTAAATATGATGCCTGATATTCAAAATAAATTATATCCTCACTGGTGAACATGTAACTTCTCTAGCCACAGATTTTCAGAATTTATATGCATGGGAGGCCTGAGGGTGATGCGGGGCCATGTGAGGAGACTCATTGTAGAGCCTCATTTGCATAAATATTTACATATCCATTGGGCCTCATGTGTATAAATTTAGTTTCATTTATTTTAAAATGTATGTGCCACTTATCTGAAATCCTAGGCAGCTTCCAAACATACATATGCAATTTATTAAAACAGATGTTACAATAAAATAAACATAATAACAATCATTAGTCAAATTTAACTTAAAACCACTTTCACGCCCCCCTCAAAATCAAACCATTAATATCTGCATGCTGGATTTATTTTGCTATGGCCAGATTATTAATGAGGAGGGAAGATATAAAATGAGAAAACTTAGCCATGAATTCAAGGTCATAGAGCCCAGGCTGGATTGGACGATGCTAGAGCAGGAAAAGCCCAGAAATCAGTAGCGGTGAAGCTATCAGGTTACTAAACAAAATTAATGAGACGTTCCCTTAAAATCTGAGATTTCCTTGAATCTGAACTAGCAAAATATTTCACATTTCATGCTGACAAAATCAAGAACACAAAACTGCAAATTTCAAAGACACTCCATATTACAGTACCTCCCAATCAACTCTTATAGTTGACTATACACCAATTACCCAGAGTACAGGACCCATAGAGCAAATCTACCATTCCCTAACAGCACTAACTTTTGAAACTCACGCAACAAGGAGCAAACCCAGAAAAGGGCGGCACCATAAATACTGCAGTGGAACTAGAACATTCATACACCTACTGGGAAAACGGAACAAGTCAGATTCCTACATAGAAACTCCATACGAACAGAATACTTGACCTCAGTCATACACTTGTTTTACTAAGCTGCGCTGCTAACCCATATTTGCACCTTAGAATGTTGATAGACCCTCACTAAGTGCAGAATATCGTAAGTGGCCAAAAAATAAAAATAAAAATATGTTGACAAAAATTAAACTGAAATTCCAAGATGCCGCACTCTGCATGTAGCACAACACCAGAGAAATAGAAAGATGCATATAAAGAAAGCACATGTAAATTACAACTGATGTATTGCAATCGCTAAGGGGCATGTTTACTAAGATGGGCTAATGGTTCGCACCAACTATTTGTAACTAGGACTTATGCTATTCAATGGGACCTAGTTAACAAAAGTGCATGTTGTTAGCCCAGCATAGTAACATGCCCCTAAACTGAAAATAAAATACTTTTTTCTACCTTTGTTGTCTGACAATTTTATTGTTCAAATTGTGTTGGTTCCAGTTTCTGGTTTCTGCTTTCCTGCATCTTCTCTTAATTTTTTCCAGGGTCTCAAGTCCATCTGTTAGTTCTCTCCTCTACATCCATCTTTGGTATTGGTCTTTTTCTTTTCAGCTTTCTTCCGTGTATTTTTTTCCTCTCTCTATGGACTCAACTGTTTTCTTTCTTCTTACTACAGTATCTTGTCCTCAGTGTAGTACTCTTTAACCTTAGCCACAACCCTCCCATTCCCCATCTCTCTCTCTCTCTTTCCCCAGTTTACCACTAATTTTCCCTGCTGTGTTCATTATCTCTCCCCTCCCCTTTCTCTATCCCCACTATCCAACATTTCCCCATCAAATACTGTCCCCTCCTCTCTCCCTGTCCAGCATCTCCATCTCTTTTACTCCATATCCTCCTAACATATCCAAAACTATCTCCCAATGTCCAGCATTCCTGCCCTTCTCGCTATTTTCTCCCATGTCTAGAATCTCCACTTCATCTCCCTATATCCTGTCAAGTTCAGTTCTCCCATCTGTAGCTCTATGCTCTGTCCATGTCGAGCATCTCCCTCCATCTCCCTATTCTCATCTCCCCTGTGCCCAGCATCATTCTCTTCTCCATTTACAGGCCTAGTGGTTAGGACAAGGTACCGAGGGCCAGGGGTTCAATTCCCACCTGAAGACAGCAATCTCAGGCCGGAGGGACTGGGGTTTCTAGTCCTATAGGCACTCCTTGTGGCCTTCGGCAAGCTACTTAACCCTCCATTGCCTCAGGTACACATAGATTGTGAGCCCTTTGGAGACAAGGGAATGTATCCAGTACCTGCTTGTAGTAGTTGTAAACCACTCTGATGCCCTTCAGCCTGAGCAGTATATGAAGAAATTGAATAAACATAACCCCCCTCATGTCTGTCTCCTTTTAACTCCCCCCATGTCCAGCATCTCTTCTCCATCTCCCTATTCCTCTTCCCTTCTATCCAACATCCCCCTCCTTCTGCCTATGATCTTCCCCTCATGTCTAATATCTCCCCTTCTTCTCCATATTCCTCCTCCTTTGTGTCCCGTAGCTGCAGTATCTTTTCTCTTCCCCTGCCATATGGCCCTGCATGTCCTCTGTAACCCCCACCCCTCCCATGCAGCACTTGCCTTCACTTCAATCATTTTGTTCCATTGCTGCAGTTGTTTTAATTGTATCAGGGCCATGGTTCAAGCCTCTGCCGCACTGCCTTTCTCCTTCCACCATTGCCACTGACTCCTTCTCCCTGGCAGCAGTCAGCAGAAGGAGCCGCTTCCCCCCAGGAGCGGCTCAAGACAATCTGTTGCCTGAGGTGAGAGATGAACTGTTGCCCCCCCCTCCCCCCCGGCAGCCAAAGTGGAAGGGTCTCCCCAGGGCCATAGTTAGGGAACAGGGGGTCCCCTCACTCGGAACACCGGTCAGGTTGTTGCCCCAAGAATAAAAAAAGCAACATATTCCCAGGACATATAATTTAAAAAAAATTGGCAATGATATTTATATACAGCAAAAAATGTATCAGCTTAATTATGCAGCCTGGGAATCAACTATAAAACATATTGACTCCTGACACTACACATTGGGGAGAGATGTTGGACCAGCATGGTATCAAATATATAGTCTGCAAAAGACAAAAGAGATGCAAGGTCTGTGGACCATCTGCTACTTCCTGTCTTCTTTACTTTCTTATATCTCTGGCTTTTATCTTTCCCTTTCAGCTTTCTTCCATTTTTTTCTCTCTCTCAGATTTTACTCCATCTCCTTACCATCTAGTCCTCAATCCTCCTTTGATACTGCATTTACCATTTTTCAACCCCTAACATAGTCCTCTTATTCTCCCCAGTCTTTTACTCTCCCCTTTCACATTTTCTGTCCCCTTTTTCTGTTCTCTTGTGCAGTGTCTCCTCCTCTCTCTGCTCCATCCAGCACCTCATCTTCTTTTTCTCACCCCACTGTGTCCACCATTCTTCTTTTCTCTATCCCTGCCCCATGTCCAATATATCCCTTTTTCTCTCCATTTCTCTGTGTCCAGCATCCCCCCATACCCCATGTCTGGATTTCACCTTTTCCTCTCCTTCTCCCTCCCCTCCTTCCTCCTAGCTCTCTTCTTCCCCCCTTTGCCCACCATATCTCCTCTCTTACTCCTTCCCACTATGTCCTCTATCCTCCATGCCATGTACTGCATCTAACCCTTATCCCCATTTCCCCCCATGCCCAGTATCTGGCCTCCATGCCGCATACTCAGCATCTGCCCTCCATCCCTCCTGTGGCAACCATCTGCTATCCCCATGCTATGGCCGGCATATGTCCTCTCTCCCCTCTCTCTCCATGACCAGCATTTGTCCTCCTGCTCCCACCCCTGATGTTCAGCATTTATCCTATTGCCTCCCTCATGTCTAGCATTTGCCCTTTCCCCTATGCTCACTCATGAACTACAAACCTAAAAAGAGAATTGAGAAAGCTGGAAAAAATGGAGAATAACCAAAGCACAAGAAAACAAACAACAATATTTCAACTTACTCGGTACCTACAAAGATGCAATTGACAAAGCTAACAGAACTATCACACTAGGATTATGAATTGCGCTCTTAACCGACCGAGAGAGCTCTTTGCCATTGTTAGTTCTCTAATCAAAACCAACCAACAAGAATCTGAAATGAACAACATAAAACCACAGATATTTGCTGATTACTTTGTAAACAAGCTAAAAAATAAAAACATTACCTACACCCCCCACCTGAACCTCTAATAAGCCCCAATAAAGGGGATAGTTTCCACTTAATAGATCAAAAATGTTTACTAAACCTAATATCCAATATTAACATGACAACCTCCCCTCTCGTTCCATGTCCCGTCTCTTGGATCAAGTCTACAAAAGCCGAACTGTCCCCATACCTCCTCCACATAGTAAACCAATCTCTCTTCCAAGGTATCATGCCCACTGACCTTAAACAGTCTTCCATACACCCCATCCTAAATAACAAGACACTCAACAGAAATGAACCAAGCTCTTACAGACCAATAGCAAGCATTCCTTTTCTTGCCAAAATCATTGAAAAAGTCATCCAAATCCAACTACAAGATTACATTGATCTCAGTGCTCCAGAAATGTTCATCAATATGGATTTCAACCATTCTATGGGGTCAAAATGTTACTGATAGCGCTATTCGACTATCTTATCCGAGGCATAGATGACCCCAATCGAGCTTTTATACTAGTTTTTATAGATATCGCCTCTGCATTTGACAGCATTAACCATGATATTATCCAACCCAGTCTTGTATATAATTGGATGGTTCTATACTCCAAAATTCTCCACACAAATCACTCAGATGCTATCCATTGACCAGAGAAGAACAAAACAGTCAATGATTATATAGTCATCTCAAGATTGGCCCAAATCGGTTCAGGCGGAATAGTCCTATCATGGTTCAAGTCATATAAGTCAAACCATGGACTATGTATTCAAGTAGGCCATGAACCCTCGGTCACCTTCCCCCAAGATCAAGGAATACTTCAAGGATCCGCCTTCTCAGCCCTATTATTCAACCTATGCATTCAGCCAATCACCAACATCTTCAAAAAGTTTAACATTGGGTACTACATCTATGCTGACGACATTATATTGTCTCTCACCATAAACATAAACAATACTACCTTTCACAATCTATCTGATTGCAACAGCAAAACTGAATCCTGGCAGAATTCTAACAATCTCAACATTAATTTCAAAAAACAGATGAATCAACATTAATTTAAAAAAACAGAAGAATCAAAGAATCAAAATGCCTACCCTCCCCAATCCATCACCATTAATAACGTTGTCCTCCCAGTTAAACAAGATGTTAAATACCTCGGTATAATACTTGATCAATCCCTCAGTATGCTTTCCCACTTAAAATAAACAACCAGGACCATCTATTTCAAGCTAAAGACCGTTCAACACTTAAGACCTCTTCACGACACTCATGACTTTAGATCAGTAGTTCAAGCCATCATCGCCCCCCATTTTGACTACTGTAACAGGGTTTACCAGCTAAGAAACTAAACATACTCCAGAGAGCACAAAACATCACAGCCAGAATCATCTGCAAGGCCCGACTAGCTGACCACATTGCACCTATCTAATATGACCTCCACTGGCTCCCAATAGTGAGCCGGATAAAGTACAAGATTCTGATGGCAACCTTCAAACTGATTAATAATATTGCACCATCCTTCCTTTTGACCCTCCTCCACACCCCCCTCCCCTCCATATACCAGATCTCGAAGGGAAAATGCACTCCATTCACTTGTAATCCCCTACTCAATTCGTAAGACAAAACAAACCACGAGCTCCAAAGCATTCACTTTTGCTGCCCCTAGTCTCTGGAACTCCCTACCATTATCAATCCACTCAATTAAAGAGCTCCAGGTATTCAGAAAAGAACTCAAAATGCACCTCTTCATCTCACACTATGGAAATGGCAACTCAAACTCAATCTCACAAACAACCCAACCACACACCCAATGATACCACTCAGACGCACAAATCCGGCATAACACATAATCCTACTCGTCCAAACAAAATAACCTCTTGTATATAGTTAGTATGTATATAGTTTCTTGCTATTCAGTTTTCTGTTTTTTCTTAAACTTAACGTGTACAAAGTTCACGTATCTATTATCTGTAAACTGCCCCTGCTCTTTGCAAGGGGCGGTATAGAAAACTGTAACAAATAAATAAATATGTTCCCCTACCATGCTCAGCATCTGACCGCCATCCCTTCTATGGCAACTATCTGCCTTCTGCCCCCCCCCCCCCCCCCATGACATGGCCAGCATCTGTCCTCTGCCTCGCCTCTCTGGCTCCATCTGCCCTCTCTCTCTCCATGGACAGCATTTGTCCCCCTGCTCTCCCCCCGAGTGTTCAGCATTTATCCCACTATCTGCCTGGACTACATGTCCAGCATCTATTTGCCTATGTACGTCTGTGGTTCCACTGATACCCAAAGTGACTTTACTCCCTTTCTGCTGCCACTGCGTCTCTCAATGTTGGTGGCAGTGGCAGCTTAAAAGACAAAGAAAAAGAAAGAAAGAAAAAAAGAAAAAGTATGGGGTCTTCATGACTCCGGCATGCTTGTAAGTCCCTGTTGGTTTCGCCCCTACTGACGTGAAAGGCATGCATCAGAGGGGGGGCAGAACCATATGGGCATTACAAGAGCTCCAGAGTTTTGAAGACACCACACTGTTGCTTTTTTTCTTTCTCTAAAAGTTGCAGGTTTACCACAGCTTGTCCTCAGATCTGTCAGCGGCGTCAACAGGAGGGGTGATACCAATGGTGCCAACCTAGGAGAAGAGGTGAAGCTGATAGCAGCTCCTCTGTACTGGAGTTAAAATAGAGGCCACAGTTTGGGATTTTTTTTTTTTTTGCAGGCTGTGCGGGGCCTGCAGTGGTGTGGGGCCATGTGCTAGCGACATGCCCACACATGCCTAGAGCTGCTCTGTTTGAATGGAGAGTTGTTGTTGTTAAGTTGTGAAGTGCCGACGAGTCAGTGTCGACTCATGGCAACCCTCTGGATAGTTGTCCTAAACAGTGTTTGGTCTTCAGTTAAGTGGCTCATTGTTGACAGAGTGGCACCCATAGCTACTTTTATTGTATCGATCCATCTCATTGCTGGCCTTCCTCTCTTGCGTTAACCTTCTATTTTGCCAAGCATGATGTCTTTCTCTAATGATCTCTCTCTTTGTATGTTGTGTTCAAAGTATGAAAGTCAAAGTCTTGTCATCTGAGCTTTTAAAGAAAGCTTAGGTTTGATCTCCTCTAGTACTGACTGGTTTGTTCTTTGGGCGGTCCATGGTATACAGAGTATTGTCACCAGCACCATAATTCAAAGGCATCAATTTTCTTTCTCTCTATCTTTTTCACTGTCCAACTTTCACATCCATATGACATTATTGAAAATGACATGGCTTGAACAAGTCAAATCTCTGTATGGAGAGAGACATCTCTGCTCTTAAGAATCTTGTGTAGGTTCTTCATAGCCATTCTGCCAAGAGTAAAGCGTCATCAAATTTCTTGACTGCTTGTTGTTTCTTTATTCATAGTCGATCCAAGTAGGTTAAAGTTGTCAGCTATTTCAATTTCTTTTCCATCAATGATGAACATACTGATTGGATAGTACTGGGACATAAACCTGGCCAAATGGCCTGATATTAGTAAGGGGTCGCATTTGAGGCAAGCTGAGGGCGGCTAGCCAGATAGAAAGGATATTCAGCCACTGTCTGGATAACCGTATATGCCAGGTTCAGGTCTGCTAAATGGATAGTACCAGTATGGTCACTGCACTGTCAGGATATTCAGTACCACTATATATACAGATGGTAGCACTAAATATCCTGAGTAAGTTAAATGCTGGTGACAATCGGCTTAGTATTGGGCCCACACTTTATTGAGATGCATGCATGTGACTGGAAATGTTATCATGCTTATAAAGTAATCATGAGATTATTTTTCTTAACATTGCTTTATTGGACCAACTTGTAGTTACTTTAAATGAATGCTTATTTTGTAAAAATATTCTTGGTCAGAAGAAACATATTATAGTTAAAATGCAAATATTTTCTATGCATGCTGTTCGCTATGGGAAAGGCAGTTTGAGTTTGAACTTGGAAGTTACATTACGAAGCTCTGTGAAAGAGGGGAGATGACTATTATTGCTGAAATGTGGTTGCCAAGTTATTCCATTTTAATGGCAATTAAATAAAAAGGGAAACAAGAAAATATGATCAAACCTTTTTATTGAATTAACTGTATACACTTTTGGACAAACGTTCTTAAGATACTGTCCTGATCTCACCCTCTAACTGTTAGGCTACTCTTCTACACCCTCTTTCTCAAGCATGGGGCATTGGAAGCTGTAATGCTGGTTCTACATGTGTGGAGTTCCTATACTCCCTTTAATATTTGAATCAAAGTGGCTCACATTAAAAATAGCTTATATATTTAGTAGGTAAAGGGGTTGGAGGTATGACTGAACAGATGACAGAGGTGATAAAGTTGCAAGAATCTTTGCGAAGATAGAGCAGTGAGTTTGGGAAACACTAAAGGGCAGCAGCAGAATAGGACAGTGTTGGCTGTGAAGAATCTACTACTACTACTACTACTACTAGTACTACTAATGATCATTTGTATAGCACTATAAGACATATGCAGCGCTGCTCAGACACATGTAAAAGACGGTCCTTGCTCATCAGAGCTTACAATCTAGTCAAGACAGACAACACAGTAGCTGTAGACACAGGATACATCTAGGTGGAATGGTAAGGAAACACAAGGAGATCAGGTGAGTCAAGATCCGAAAGCAACAGTGAAGAGATGAGTTTTCAGCCTGGATTTGAAACGGGCCAGAAAAGGTTCACATTTCTATGACAATGGCAACAACACTAGAATTACCTGCACAGAAAAAAGGCCTGGCAATCTACTTCCATATCTTGCCATGAAAACCCAATGCTATAGTCACAACAAAACAAATTGCACTATAGTGTTGGAAGATGAGACCCCCATGTTGGAAGGCATTCAACTGGCTACTGGGGAAGAGCTGAAGACTTTTCAGAGTAAAGCCAGCATTTATGATGTGGTTGGATTGAAGACCTCGAGATGTCTGACTGCTGATGTAGCTGCGCATGAAATGAGAGCCAGAAGCTGCAAACATATCTTACATATTGGGACATGGAATGTATGAAGCATGAACCAAGGGAAGTTGGAGGTAGAATGAAATGGAATGTGTAGAACTCAATCTATTGGTTGTCAGTGAACTGAAATGGACTGGCATTTTGCATCTGATGATCACGTGGTCTACTATGCTGGAAATGAAAGGCAAAGAAACATAGAAACATAGAAACATGATGACAGAAAAAGACCACAAGGCCCATCTAGTCTGTCCTTCCATAACAACAACTACAACAGTCCACTTTTTACCTTTAGAGATCCTCTGTGTTGGTCCCATGCTTTTTTGAATTCAGTTACTGTCCTCATCTCTACCACCTCCACTGGGAGACTATTCCACGGATCCACTACTCTTTCTGTAAAGAAATATTTCCGCATATCACTCCTGAATCTATCTCCCTTCACCCTCATCCCATGTCCCCTCGTCGCAGAACTTGCTTTCAATTGAAAGAGGCTCTCTCCCTGAACATTTATGCCACGGAGGTATTTAAACATCTCAATCATATCACCTCTATCCCGCCTTTCCTCTAAGGTGTACATATTAAGATCCTTAAGTCTGTCCTCATATGCTTTATAATGAAGACTACTAATCATCTTAGTAGCAACCCTCTGCACCGACTCCATCCTGTTCACATCCTTTTGAAGGTGCGGTCTCCAGAATTGCACACCATACTCCAAATGAGGTCGCACCAAAGACTTATACAGAGGCATTATCACCTCCTTTTTTCTGCTAGCCATTCCTCTCCGTATGCACCCAAGCATCCTTCTAGCTTTTGCCGTCGCCTTTTCTACCTGTTTAGCTACTTTAAGATCATCGGACACAACTACGCCTAGGTCCCGCTCTTCTTTAGTGGACAAAAGTACTTCACCTCCTATGCTGTATTGCTCCCTTGGATTGCTGCAGCCCAAATGCATGACCTTACATTTTTTAACATTAAATCCCAGCTGCCAAATTCTAGACCTTTCTTCAAGCTTAGCTAGATCCCTCCTCATGTTATCTACACCTTCCTGGGTGTCTACTTTATTGCAGATTTTGGTATCATCCGCAAAGAGGCAAACCTTACCCGACAGCCCTTCCGCTATATCACTAACAAAGATGTTAAAAAGAATCGGACCAAGGACAGATCCCTGGGGCACACCACTGGTAACATCCTTCTCCTCAGAGTGAGCTCCATTTACTTGTACTCTTTGTCGCCTCCCACCCAACCAATTTCTAACCCAAGCAGTAACTTTAGGGTCCATCCCTAGGGTGCTCAGTTTGTTTATAAGTCGCCTGTGAGGAACAGTGTCAAAGGCTTTACTGAAATCTAAATACACCACATCTAGAGCTCTCCCTCGGTCCAACTCCCTGGTCACCCAAGAAGAAATGGTGTTGCATTTATAATTAAGAAGAACCTTGCAAGAACTGTAATGAAATACAGTGCAATCAGTGAACACTTAATTTCTGTTTATCTACAAGGAATGCCTATCAACACAGCTATAATTCAAGTATATGCCCCAACAACAGCTGCAGAAGAGGATGAAGTTGATGAGTTCTATGAACAAATACAAGCTGAAATTGACAGAACATACAAACAGGATTTCCTGATCATGGGTGACTAGAATGCAAAGGTTGGCAACAAAGAAGAAGACAAAGTGGTTGGAAAATATGGACTTGGTAATGAAGTTGGAGAAAGACTGATAGAATTCTGCAAGACCAACGATCTATTAATTTCAAACACCTTCTTCCAGCAACACAAGCAGTGACTATACATAGGAATATCGCCCAATGGATTGTACAAAAATCAAATTGACTACATCTGTGGAAGTCAATGATGGGAAAGCTCCGTAATATCAACAAACACAGAACCTGGAGCTGACTGTGGTACAGTCACCAACTACTAGTATGTGAACTCAAGCTAAAGTTGAAAAAGAGCAAGCCACTCAGGAATGTAGCAAAATATAACCTTAAGAATATACAATCAGAATTTGAAGACTGCCTGCAAAATAAATTTGCTGCTTTAGATACAAATGACAGAGCTGCAGAACAGTTATGGGATGATATCAAGAAGGATGTATAGGAAGAAAGTGAAAAGAATCTACAAAAGTTGAAAAAGAAAAAATGGCCAAAATGGAGGATCGAAGAAACTCTGAAAATTGCCCAGAAATGCAGAGAAGCTAAAGTGAGAGGAGAAATAGAGGCAATTGCAGAACTCGAGATTTCCATTGTGCAGCAAGACAAGGAGAAGTACTACAATGATGCATGCAAGGAAATAGAAGCAGAAGCTATTAGAGGAAGAACAAGATCTTCTTTTCTAACGCTGCAAGAGTTAAAGAAAATTTCCAGCTTCAAATTACAATGTTACAAGATGCTCAAGGCATGGAGTACTTTCCACAACATTGATGTGCAACAAACCATCAACATACTAACCTCAATAAATACCACCACCTCCCCACTCGACCCCTGTCCAACGGCATGGATCAAAGCAGCAAAAAAAGAAATAAACCAGCAAATATCCCACATCATAAACCAGTCACTAAGTCAAGGAATAATGCCTGCCCAACTGAAGCAATCTATAATAAGGCCAATCCTAAAGAACAACTCACTCAATAAGGAAGATCCGACATCATACCGCCCCATCTCCAGCATCTCATTCCTCGCAAAGATCATTGAAAAAGCAGTACTCATACAACTTCAAGAACATCTTGATGACTGTGATACCCTAGATGTGCAGCAATACGGGTTCAGAAGAAATCATGGAGTTGAGACTCTTTTGATAGCGCTAATGAACAATCTCCTCAAAGGCCTAGAAGACAGAAAGAAAATGTTTATACTCATTTTCATTGACATCTCTGCCGCCTTTGACACTGTACACCATGGGATCCTCCTCAATAAATTGGAATCTATAGGAGTAATGGGAACCCCCCTCAAATGGTTCTCCTCTTACATAACGAACAGAAGGCCACAGGTACAATTCAACGGTGAGAAAGCTGAACCGTTCTCTCAAACGCAGGGCATACCCCAGGGTTCAGCCCTATCGGCACTACTGTTCAACGTTTACATGCAACCCCTCTGTGACATTTTCAAAAAGCATAATATCAAATACCACATCTATGCAGATGATATTATGCTTTACACGCAACTAGATACCGAGGACCCTCATTATACTCCGTTTGAAAATTGTCTGGATGAGATGTTAAGATGGTTACAAAACAACAACATGACAATTAACCATAAGAAAACAGAAGTCATGTATATATCCAGCAAACCAAACTTCAACCCCCCCCCCCCCCACAATCACTCTCTGCAACAACACGTATAGCACGAAGAAGGAAATCAAATATCTCGGAGTAACACTCGACTGCAACCTGAAAATGGAGACACACCTACGCAAAACGAATAAAGCCATCTTCCATAAACTTAGAGTGATACAACCACTAAGGAAAATACTTGAGCCCAGTGATTTTCGGTCAGTAGCACAAGCCCTCATCATGCCACACCTAGACTACTGTAATGCCATCCTTCAAGGTCTGCCTAAAAAATCACTAAATATCCTTCAGATGGCCCAAAACGTGACGGCCAGAGTCATAATGGGAACAAGCATTACTGAACACATTACCCCCATCCTAATAGAGCTACATTGGCTCCCAATTGCAGCTAGGATACAATACAAGATGTTAGTGACCACCTTCAAACTAATAAACAACATATCCCCATCATTCCTATCATCACTTATCAGCACGCAACCTACAAATAGGGACAGAAGAACTATCAATTCGGGCACCCTACAAGTCCCCACCAACATCAGAACAGTGAAAACAAGTACGAGTCGTAGAGCTTTCTCATTCTCTGCACCAACTATCTGGAATCACCTCCCATGTGAGCTGCGTTTAACCAAGGACATCACCAAATTCAGGAAGGAGCTAAAAACTCACCTATTCCGATGTCATTACAATCAGCTATGACCATCAACTGCGAGAGAGTATTCAAAACTGCTATATGTATAATTATGTAAATATGTATATATAGATGTAAGAATGTATAAGTCATCCCCTAAGACGCTAACCATGTGTGCTGTGACCCCAGTTCTTTGTACATACCACCCACCCCCCCCCAGTCTTGATTGACAATCCCCGAACATGAATCAAACCGCTGCTGATCGCTGGAAGTAGCGGTATATAAGTGTGCAGTAAATAAATAAAATAAATAAATAAATGTTGAATGATGCTAAGAAGGTCAAGAAAAGGTGGACATATTCAGAGTCATTATACCTAAAGATCAAGTAGACCGACAGCTGTTTCAACCTACACCTTATGATTAGGAACTATGGGTGATGAAAGAGGAAGTCGAAGCAGCATTAAAGCCTTATCAAAGAACAAAGTACAGAGCCTTGATGGCATTCCCACTGAAATATTACAGTAACCTGATGCAGCTGTTACCATACTTACAAGGCTCTGCCATAAAATTTGGAAGACAACATCATGGCCAACTGACTAGAAAAGATCTGTGTTTATACCAATATTAAAGAAAGGTGATCCAACTGACTGTGGAAATTATCGCACAATCATTCTGATCCCACATGCCAGCAAGATTCTACTCAAGATTATTCAGCAGAGACTACAACCATACCAGGAATGAGAACTGTCTGAAATGCAAGCAGGGTTCAGGAAAGAGTGAGAAACAAGAGACATCATTGCAGATGTGAGATGGATCCCTTAAAACACAAAAGAATGCCAAAAGGATATCTATATGTGTTTTATTGACTGTAGCAAGGCTTTTAACTGTGTAAACCATGAGAAACTCTGGGCCACATTAAGAAGCATGGGTATGTCAGAATGCCTGATCGTTCTCTTGCAGAACCTTTACATTGATCAAGAAGCAACAGAATGGTTTAAAATCATCAAAGATATATGACAAGACTGCATATGTTCCCCCTACCTGTTTACCAGAACAAATCATCAGAGAAGCAGAACTGTATAAAGACAACCAAAGTGTGAAGATTGGTGGAAGACTCATCAACAACCTTTGCTATGCTGATGATACCACATTACTGGTTGAAAGTGAAGACAATCTGAAACATTTGCTTCTTAACTGGCAACTGGCAAAATCAACAAGCTCATCACTGGTGGAGAAGAAATTGAAATAGTGCATAACTTTAACCTACTTGGATCAACATTCAATAAAAAAAACAATAAGCTGTCAAGAAATCCAATGACGCATTGCTCTTGGCAGAATGGATATGAAGGAACTAGACACGATGCTCAAGAGCAGAGATGTCTCTCTCCATACAAATATTCAACTTGTTCAAGCCATGGTATTTTCAATAACATCACATGGATGCAAAAGTTGGACAGTGAAAAAGATAGGCAGGAAGAAAATTGATGTCTTTGAATTATGGTGCTGGAGATGAATACTGTGTATACCATGGACTGCCCGAAGAACAAACCAGTCAGTGCTAGAGGAGATCAAACCTAAGCTTTCTTTAAAAGCTCAGATGACAAGACTTCAACTTTTGTACTTTGGACACATCATATGAAGAGAGAGATCATAAGAGAAAGACATCATGCTTGACAAGGTAGAAGGTCAACGCAAAAGAGGAAGGCCAGCAATGACATGGATCGATATAATAGCAGCAGCTATGGGTACCACTCTATCAGCAATGAGCCATCTGACTGAAGACCAAACAGTTTAGGACAACTATCCAGAGGGTTGGCATGAGTCGACACTGACTCGATGGCACTTAACAACTTAACAACAACAACTGTGTATACAAACAGAGCAGCTCTAGGTATGTGTGGGTTTGTTGCTAGCACATGGCCCCATGCCACTGCAGGCCCCGCACCACCTGTAAAAAAAAAATCCCGACCTGTGGCATCTATTTTAGCTCCAGGACAGATATACACCGGGATCAGAATCAGGCCATAAACGAATAAAAATAACTTCATTTGTATTATAATGTTCATCATCTGTCAAAATTTTACAGAAATTCAGGACAAGTCAGTACAAAATGTCAGTACAATATGTCAAAATTCAGGACAAAATCAGGTATTTTTCAAATTAGGACAAGCTTCCAAAAATCAGTACAATCCTGATAAGATCATGACATCTGGCAATCCTTAGCCCTGTGGTAATCACAGGGGGCATTCCCAGCATTTCTCTTGCAGATACCATGGTGAAAATGCAGGGATTGTGGCAGGCCAGCACCGCAGATGCAGCTATCGCCACCCATTGAGGTGATAATAGGAGCACCCGTGGTGTCTGCAGCTTTGGCGATTACCACTCAATATTTACATCCACGGCAGTCGCACATTGTAGGAATGCCCGCTCTTCTCCCTAATCTCGCCCAAGCCTGCCACTACGATGCAAAATGCAGACGTGGCAGAAAATCACTGTAATGTCTGCATTTGGCTCATGTTAGCTGCTACTGTGGCGCAATCATCCACTTTATTGCCCCAGTAATAGCTAATGTGCTTTGCCTTGACTGTGATTAAAACAATTATTCCCCTATGGCAGATAGCCTAATTGTTATTTACAGGTAATAAGTCTGCGTGTTCTAGTCATGCAGACTTTCACTCTTTGCACAGTATGATGGCATTCCTCATTTAACTTTCCCTCAAATGAATACGAAGTACATTTATTTATGTTTTTATTTTTTGAATCATTTTTATAGCCTGCAAGTTCAACAGAACAGGATATAACATTAAAAAATAAATAGCATTAAAATGTTTGATCACATAATTAAAACAGGCTAATTAAAATTACAATAGGGCATTAAACTAAAAGCCTTTTGCACAGGTAAAACGCACCTTTTAAACTACCTTTGGGATTCACACAAATGTGGGCAGATTGATTATTTATTCAAAAAGCTTTATAAACCACCTTGTCAGAATATTGTCCAATGCAAATGCAATAAACTTCTAAAATGAGTGTTAGCAAATACTATTGGTGTGTTAATTGTCTTAGTGCCTGCTGTTAGTAAGCAAGCTCATAATTTATTTGTTTTAAGATCTTTAGCATGAATTGTTTTGAGGAACTGGTTTGTTATGGGGTGTGGGGTTTGATATTGTTATCTACCTTGGGTTGCCTTAGATTAAAGGCAAACTATTAATTCAAAGGAAATAACTTAGCAAGCCCTGGAGGTGCTAACAAAATCAATATATGAGTAAGTAATAACTGGTTTGTAATAAAATTAAAACCGGCTGTGATAGGCAAAGGCGACTAGTAAGGCTACCAGAGTAGCAAAGAGCAAAAGCCCATCTAAAGAGCCATGTTTTAAGAACTCCAGGGGATGATTATGCAAAACAATTTAGGGTGGTAGTTATTAAACTTCAACACCTGCCAGAAGAGAAGGCACT
Organism: Ichthyophis bannanicus; assembly: GCA_033557465.1. Lineage (NCBI taxonomy): Eukaryota > Metazoa > Chordata > Amphibia > Gymnophiona > Ichthyophiidae > Ichthyophis > Ichthyophis bannanicus. The sequence continues at coordinate 934,357,273 of CM066033.1, read as the reverse complement.
CCCCTCCCCACATATGACTCCCACTTTCCACCCCCAAAAGACACCATCAAAGTCCCATCCCTCCCCTTCAAGGCCCCCCTCAACCACATCCAAACTTCCCCACGCCCCCTAAGAGCCTTCAGGGATCTTTTCAGTGTAACCTTGTGGTCTGGTGGGTCCAGGATGGGAGCAACTCCCACTCACTCCTTTTAGGCCAGCACTGGTTCAAATGGCCCCCACAATCCTCTAGCGATAATCTCACAGTACTACTGCTGGGAATGAAGGGTTTTGAATGCATTCAATGTTCATTGTTGTGGCAATTTGTGCATTATGATACTTTTGCATGCATTGTTGCCCTTTAATGTGCATGAAGGGACAAATAATGTGTGTTATTGCTATTACGCACTTTAGTAACTACCCCCTTAAGTGGTTAACTTTGAAGTACTAAGACAGAGCCTGCCACTATTGGCAAGGAGTCTCCACATGTGAGTATTTTCCTACCGGAAAACTGTCATAAAACATGGGGAAATTAATTGGGAATTTTCCTTAGCTGTAGATGAATTCTAGGTCCTTTGCAGTTCAGTGAGAAGTAAATGTAAATAGCATAAAATATACCTAATAAATGTAAGGGACTTAAAATTAGTTTAACTATTCCTACTCTCTTAGCAGCTCTAAATAACTAAAAATTCACTAATACTAAAATGCAGACGGCAGTCCAGAAGCAAGATGGGGGCTATCCAGACTTTTCCATTGAGAGCCATATGTATGATTATCTTCCATTTGGTGAGAGATCATATATTTGCACTCAGTGTAAAGAGCTCCTGACTGTCAGAAAATGAGTCCGATCTCTGAAAGCTAGGGTAGCAGACTTGAAGGAGCTGAGGCAAATAGAAAGGTATGTAGAGGAGACCTTCGGGGATATAGCAGTACCACCTCCAGTCTGCAATCTCTGTGCTGCCTTGGAGGAGACAAGTCACCTGAAATAAAGAACATCATCTTGCTTTAGCAGGAAGCAATCCTATAGCCAGGACTTGCCTTTCAAGTGATGTAATATCCTCTCACACTGAGGATGAATCTTTAAGGGTGTGTGTTCAAGAGAAAAGGTTTAGGACTGCTATTGTAGTTAGTCATTCAATCATTAGGGATATAGATAGTTGAGTTGCTGGTAGGTATGAGGATCATTTGATAACTTACCTACGTGGTGTGAAGGTGATGGATCTTACATATCATCTAGATATGGTACCAACATGTATGGTACCTATATGTATCATCTACATATAGGTACCAAGAACAAAGGAAAACATAGGAAAGGGGTTCTGGAAGCTGCATTTAGGTTTTTAGGTAAAAGTTTAAGATCTAGAATATCTGGGGTAGCATTCTCATCAATGCTCCCTGTGCTATATGCACATCCTGAGAGGCAGACAATAAAGTTGACAGACATTGAAGAGCACATGGGTCAGAGTAAGGTGTTTTCAAGTGATATTGGCGGAATGTGGAAGTTAGACTATTCTTCTAGACAGCTATAAAATCTGAGATAGCAAAGGAATATTTAAAGAGAGATAGATATAAATGATTTGAAATTGCTATCAACTGCTATGTAGTTTGTAAATACAAATGAAAAACCTACTTTAAATCATCTGTATGTCACTGCCAGACGTCTGTGAGACATACACTACTTAGGTAATTCTGCACTCTGGTTTCCACTAGCCCCACCCAAGTTATAATGTCCACATGGCCTAGGATACTGATTCAGACACATGAATTTCTGCACTGAATCTAAATTGATCTCAGATTACGTTTCAGGAGGATCTTATGAAGAGATACAGAAAAATAAATCACAGGGTTCTCCAACCAGTCCTGGAGGGCTGCAAACCAATCAAGATGTCCCTAATGAATATGCATGAGATATATTTCCATACACTGCCTCCATTGTATTCAAATTTATCTCATGCATATTCATTAGGAATATCCTGAAATTTGGCTGGTTTGAGGCCCTCTGGGATTGGAGTTGGAGATCCCTGGCCTATATGTACATGTACATAGGAGTGGAGGAGTAGCCTAGTGGTTAGAACACTGGCTTAATAACCAAACAACCAGGGTTCAATTCCCACTAGCACTCCTTGTGGCCTTGGGCAAGTCACTTAACCCTCCATTGCCTTGGAAAAAAGGCCTGGCAATCTACTTCCAGTGACACTGCCAAGAAAACCCAGGAGCTTCTGGATCACCAGCTGTCAGGACTAACTCAAAGGCACACCTTGGATTTTGCATATATATATATACTTAGTTACAATCAGAGCTGAGAATAGTACAATCTTTCTCTCATCATAATTCCCATTAGATAAGAAAACAAATATGCACAGGCTAACTGTCTATCTCACTACGGAAGATAAACATTTAGAGTGCATCTCTGATTATTGCTTGGAATTCCATTGCTGGGAGATCAGCACTTTGTAGCAGGACGAGACAGAGAGGTTAATAGCCAGTTTATCAGCAGGGCAGCATCTGCCTTGTGAGTCAGAGCTGGGAAGACACTTATATGCAAGTAGGGGTAAAGTGAGAGAGGGGCAAATTCGATCTTCAGAGAACTGAAATCTCAGGTCAGGTGTACCTGGATGTGATAGGTGCCCCATTTTTTTTGTTCTCTCTCTTTTTGTTCTTTCTTTCTTCTATACAGTTACCCAGTTTGCAGGTATTTCCTCAAGTGATTGCAGAGCCCTGGCTCTGAGGGTTCAAATCAGCACATCCAAAGTGTCTTTTGGATACCAGATATTTGCATGAATGCCCTCTGAAGCTGGGCAGTGCTGCCATAGTCCTAGGATTTATGACTGGTCTGTTTATGGTCAGAGATGGACTGGGCCTCATGGAAAATTCCAAAGGCAATTTGTTTTATATTAATGTCTATCTCTGTCTGCTGATGCAATGCATGGCAGTCTGTCATCTTTCTCATGGAGCAGAGTTCACGTAGTATGGCCAAGCCTATACAGACTCTATTTTGCATAGCTGTCTTCCATCTTGTATGACTAGCTTGTGCAGTTTGAATATGTTACCCCTACAAATCTAAAATTAAGATGGGATCGCATAGAATGGATGACAGTAAAGGAAGAATTAGACATAATGTGCCCAATATCCAAAATGCATTTACAAGGTTTACAGCCCAGTAAACTGTGTAAATGCCCTAAAGGAGGATATTCAAGAGCACTTACATGGTTAGTGCTGTTGAATACCCCCCTAACTCCCCTACGTGCCCCGATGCTATCTGGTTAGCATTGGGGCATATTGGGGGTATTCTGGGGCAAAGCGGAGGCAGAGACTGTTGCTAACCAGGTAGTGGCGATATTGCATGCTGCCTGGTTAGCAAATTGTACTTAAAAGATAGGCAAGGAAGGAGTCACGCGATGTGGTGAGCCTGGGTGGACATGCGCCGCTCGAGCTCCAGGCCCTTCCCCCCCCCGCCGCACTGGTAAAAATGCCGATTTTGAGCAGCAAAGAGGCTGCATATTTATTTATTTATTTATTTATTTTATTTATTTATTTAGTTTACACTTATATACCGCTACTTCCAGCGATCAGCAGCGGTTTGATTGCCAATTTGGGAGATGTCAAATCAGGACAGGAAAATCGGGTCATATATACATAGTTTTAGGGTTTGGCACAGCATGCAGGGTTAGACACTTCAAAAGTTAGGTTACAATATTTACATATTTACAGTTCTCTAATAATTACATTTACACAGGTCGGCACCATGGTGTCACTTTTTTACATCAGGTTATAGTGACATTTAAAAAGATGGGTTTTTATTTTCCTTCTGAAGTCATTTATGTCTTTTATAGCTCTCAGTTCATGTGGTAGATGATTCCAGGTTATCGGGGCTGCGAATGAGAATGCTTTGTTGCTGGTGCTTGCTTTTACTGTTCTGATATTATTAGGAACTTGTAGTGTGTCGGAGTTGATAGTTCTCCTGTCTCTGTTGGTTGGTTGCTTGTTGACCAGTGTTGAGAGGAATGAGGGTGCTATGTCATGTATGAGCTTAAATGTGGTTACCAAAGTTTTGTATTGTATTCTGGCCGCAACTGGTAGCCAATGTAGTTCGATCAGCACAGGTGTGATGCGTTGAGTGATTCTTGTTCGTGTGATGATCCTTGCCGCTACATTTTGGGCCAATTGTAAAATATTTAGCGTTTTCTTTGGCAGACCCTGTAGTATGGCGTTACAATAGTCTATGTGCGGCATAATGAGTGCTTGTGCCACTGTTCGAAAATCACAGGGGTCGATTAATTTCCTCAGTGGCTGCAGGACTCTGAGTTTGTGGAAGATGGCTTTGTTAGTTTTTCTCAGGTGTTTTTCCAATTGAAGTTTGCTGTCAAGTGTGACACCCAGGTATTTGATCTCATTTTTTGTGTTATATGTGTTGTTGCAGAGGGTGACCGTCGGAGGGGGTTCAAAGTTCGGTATACTTGATATATACATTACTTCGGTTTTCTTATGGTTAATTGCCATGTTGTTTTGTTGGAGCCATGCTAACATCTCGTACAGGCAGGATTCAAGCTGTGTGTACTTTGGGTCATTTGTGTCTAATTGAGTGTATAACATAATATCGTCTGCATAGATATGGTAGTTGATGTTATGTTTTTTGAAAATGTCACAGAGGGGCTGCATGTAGATGTTGAAGAGTAGCGCCGAGAGGGCTGATCCCTGGGGTATGCCTTGTGTTTGAGTGAATCCTTCCGCTTTTTCTCCATTGAATTGTACCTGTGGACTTCGGTTCGTTATATAGGAGGAGAACCATTTAAGTGTGGTTCCCGAGATTCCTATTGCTTCTAGTTTTTTTAGTAGGATCCCATGATGAACAGTGTCAAAGGCGGCGGAGATGTCAATGAAGATTAGTAAGAAAGTTTTCTTCCTGTCTTCCAAGCCTTTGTGGAGGTTATTGAGTAGTGCTATTAAAAGCGTTTCAACCCCATGGTTTCGTCTGAACCCGTATTGTTGCATGTCTAGTATATTGTGGTCGTCTAGATGCTCTTGGAGTTGTATGAGAGCTGCTTTTTCAATGATTTTTGCTAAGAAGGATATGCTGGAGATGGGGCGATAAGATGTTGGGTCTGTTTTGTTAAGTTTATTGTTCTTTAGTACTGGTCTTATTATAGATTTCTTGAGTTGGTCAGGCATAATTCCTTGATGCAGTGATAGGTTCACAATGTGAGAGACTTGGTGGACTATGTCTTTTTTTGCTGCCTTGACCCAAGCCGTGGGGCAAGGGTCAAGTGGAGAGGTAGTGGTATTGATGCTAGTTATTATGTTGCTTGTTTGTTGCTCATCGATCTTGTGGAAATTTCTCCATGTCCGTTCTTGCTCAACAGTAGTTTCCCGGTGTACCTCCCCCCTGCAGGGGTCTGGCAGGGTTGCAGTCAGTTTGCTCGCGTAGTGGTTTGCCAGTGTTTGTGGGTTGATATAGGTATCCTGTTGGTCTGGTTGGGATGCTTTTGTTAAGGACTTCACCAGCTCAAATAGTTCCCTGGGTTTGTTGATCGCTTTGTTCAATAGGTTCGTGTGGTGCATCCTTTTCGCAGCGTTCACAGATGCTGTAGTGGGGAGGGAGGACAGCAGAAGATAAGTGGAGGCGCAGGGTATGGCAGCGGTGGTGAAAGCAGGATGCAGAGAGAAGGAAAAACCTGCCGTGTAGTCTAAAATGGCGGAGCTACCTCAGATGCCCCGAGCGAAGGCCGCACCGGAGCTAATAGAGGAGATCACGCTGGCGGTAGTGGGGGGCTCTCCCTTCACAGTTTGATACCCTGAAAGGCAAAATGGACTTACTGCAGACCATGATGGGAACCTTGGGCAGCAGAGTTCAGGAGGCTGAAAATTGAATTGGACAGGCAGAGGAAAGTGTGACGGAGCTGCAGCAGGAGGTACGAGGCCGTATGAAGGCAGTGTTACAGGCACAGGAGGCCAAGTTAGATGACCTGGAAAACAGGTCTCGGCATAATAACCTGCGCTTCTTGTGAGTACCCAACAATATTTTGCACCGGGAGTTAAAGCCCTACTTGGAAAAATTGGTTTTTCAGATTCTGGAGGGCGGAGAAGATAGGGACCGGGTCCATATTGAAAGAGCTCATAGAGTGGGGCCCAGATGGTCAGGAGACGGCCAGCCTCGTGTTGCACTGGTAAGGTTCCTGAGTTTTCCACAGAAGGAGGAAGTGCTACGAGCATCTCAAAAAAAGGAACTATTGCAATAGAAAATATTAAGCTGCGTATTGTGCAGGACTATTCGGCGGCCCTGGGACAGCGCAGGTGGGCATATGGGCCCTTGTGTCAAAAGCTGGTAGACACCAATATTAGGTTTATGGTGCAAAATCCGTCCCGACTGGTTGTCAACCATGAGGGAGTACACCAGATCTTTGAATTTGCTGAGGAGGCAGCCCACTACGTGGAGGAAATAACGTGGAGGACAACATCAAGCTTGGGTGTTGTTGAAAAATACTATCTTGGAAGCCAAGACCAGCTGTATTCCATGCTTTAAGAAAAGTGGAAGAAAGTCTAAAAAACTGCCAGCATGGTTTAACGGTGAGGTCAGAGAGGCTGTTGTTGCCAAAAAAGCACCTTTCAGGAAATGGAAAAAAGAGCCAAATGACGAAACCTGGAAACAGCACAAGCACTGGCAAGTCAAATGCAAGGCATTGATAAGGCAGGCAAAGGGAGAATTTGAGAAGAAGCTTGCTGCAGAAGCAAAAAGACGAAATAAAGACTTTTTCAAGTACATTCATAGCAAAAAACCCGTGAGAGAGTCAGTTGGTCCATTAGATGATAGAGGGGTTAAAGGGGCACTAAAAGGCGACAAGGCAATAGCTGAGAGACTGAATGAATTCTTTGCTTCGGTCTTTACTGAGGAAGATGTAGGGATGTTACCCATGACGCAAGTGGTATTTAAAGGTGAGGAAAAATTGAAGGAAATATCAATACATCGGGAAGATGTATTACAACTATTAGATAAACTGAAGAGTAGCAAATCACCTGGGCTGGATGGTATACATCCAAGGGTTTGAAAGAACTGAAATATGAGATTGCAGACCTGCTATTAGTAATCTGTGAACTTTCATCAAAATCATCTGTAATACCTGAAGATTGGAGGATCGCCAATGTAACGCCAATTTTTAAAAAGGGTTCCAGGGGTGATCCGGGAAACTACAGACAGGTGAGCCTGACATCAGTACCGGGAAAAATGGTAGAAACCATCATAAAGAACAAGATTACTCAGCATGTAGATAGTCATGGCCTAATGGGAGACAGCCAACATGGTTTTAGACAAGGAAGATCTTGCCTTACTAATCTGTTATGTTTTTTTGAAGGTGTGAATAAACAGGTGGACAAAGGTGAGTCAGTTGATATAGTGTATCTAGACTTTCAGAAAGCCTTTGACAAGGTCCTTCATCAGAGACTTTTGGCAAAACTATAGAGTCATGGGATAGGAGGCAGTGTACTATTGTGGATCAGAAACTGGTTAAAAGATAGAAAGCAGAGGGTAGGGCTAATTGGCCAATTTTCCCAATGGAGAAAGGTGAATAGTGGTGTACTCCAGGGATCTGTGCTGGGTCCGCTGCTTTTGGACATATTCATAAATGACCTCGAAAAGGGAATAACGAGCGAGGTTATCAAATTTGCAGATGACACAAAACTATTCAAAGTTGTTAAGAGGATTGTGGAAAAATGCAAGAGGATCTTAATAAATTGGAAGACTGGGCATCAAAATGGCAGATGAAATTTAATGTGGACAAGTGCAAAGTTATGCACCTAGGGAAGAACAACCCAAACTATGGTTACACGATGCAAGGTTCCGCATTAGGAACCACCACCCAGGAAAAAGATTTAGGCGTCATTGTGGATAACATGTTAAAACCCTCGGCCCAGTGTGCCGCGGCGGCCAAGAGAGCAAATAGAATGCTAGATATCATAAGGAAAGGAATGGAAAATAAAACAAAAGATATTATAATGCCTCTATATCGTTCCATGGTGAGACCGCACCTTGAATATTGTGTGCAATTCTGGTCGCCGTATCTTAAAAGGATATAGTGTTATTCGAAAAGATTCAGAGAAGAGCCACCAAAATGGTAAAGGGGATGGAAGGATACTTCTATGAAGAAAAGCTAAAAAGGTTAGGGCTCTTTAACCTGGAAAAGAGACGGCTGAAGGGAGTTATGATAGAAGTCTATAAATTAATGAACGGAGTGGAATGGGTAAACGTAGATCGATTGTTTACTTTCTCTGAATATAGAAAGACTAGGGGACATGCAATGAAGCTACAGGGTAAACTATTTAAGACTAATAAAAGAAAATATTTTTTCACTCAACATGTAATCAAACTCTGGAATTTGTTACCGGAGCATGTAGTAAAGGCTGTTAGTGTAGCTGGGTTTAAAAAAGGTTTGGACAAGTTCCTGGAGGAAAGGTCCATAAACCATTATTAAGAAGGGACCCAGGATATCAATGCTTGACCCAGTACAAGCATTGTGGAACCTGTGTCTTTTGGGGAAACTGCTAGGTACGTATGACCTAGATTGTCCACTGTTGGAAACAGGATACTGGGCTTGATGGACTTTGGTCTGACCCAGTATGGCATATCTTATGTTCCATCAGAGGGACCCGCCAGCAGCAGGAAGAATGCGACATGAAGTTGCAGAGGAAGCGGTGTTTCTACAGTGGGGAGTCAAGCATCCAGTTTTTCTAGCTCGGAGGGACCGAGGACTATGTCGGATGAGAGCTTGACTGGAGTTCCAGAACTGGGGTTTACAGAATTTGCATGTTTGATGGTTTTGTTTATAAATTATTATGTCTGTTGAAGCCATATGCTGGAAGATATGATATAGAGGGGGAACAAGTTGGGAAGGGTTGGATAAGAGGGATTGCCATTATTGTTAACGCATCGAAGGTACCGGGATGGTAGCGTCGGGACCTTTTGAAACTTGAAAGAATCCCAAGATAAGCATAATTATGATACTGAATAACTGGCATAATCTCTGATATTTGTGAAGAACAGCAAGAGAAGTCCGCTCAAGTAATGAGAACAATTAGTCTAAGAATATTTCAATTATTTAAGAGAAACCTATTAGAGCGGTCGGTGATGTAATCTGGCATTACCTTCGAGGTAAAATTAAACCTGGGAGTATATAGCCGTTTTTGCCTGAGACTGCAGGTTTCTTCTTTATTAGATTCTTATTACGATTAAATTGACTCATTGAATTGCGATGGGACTTTCTCTTTTCTGTATATGAGGGGTTAAGATTTTTATATATTAGGTGACTGTTACCCTCTATAATATAAGACCTATTGATTATTGTTAAGGGAGCAAGGAGTGCTGGAGGCAGGGGAGGGACCTAGGCGGAGTAGGGATAGTGGAATAGGGAAGGTGGGGGGATACCACACACACACACAAGTAGGTGACTCTTAGGGGGAAAGAGGGAAAGGGTGCAGTAGAAATGAGGGGGTGGAAGAGGGGGAGGGGCGGGGAGAAGAGGCGGGAGGGAGGAGGAGGGAGGGGGCAGAGCGGGTGGGAGAGGGGGAAGGGATTGGGAGGAGGGTGGGGGAGGGGAGGAGGGGGAGGGGGTCACAATGGGGAGGTATAGAACGCAAGATAGCTTAACAGGAGTGTAAAGTGGTAGAGGTAACTTGCAATGAGTGGGAGGAGCAGGAGGGGCCTCAGGCTGGGGAGGCACCTACTGGAGGAAGATTACGTAATGAGAGTTTTGAGCTTGAATTATATTTACCAACCTGAAGATTATTTCCTGGAATGTATATGGAATAGGGAACCCAATCAAGTGGTATAAGTTGTTGAAAGCCCTAGCGAGACAAAATTGTGATGTAGCCTTGCTACAAGAAACCCACCAGACTGTGACAGAACACCACAAATTGCAGAGGGACCGGGTGGGACAAGAGTGGGGGCGCCGGTGAAAGGGAAGAAAGGGGGCGTGGTCATTTTGATCTATAAACGGGTGAGATTTGTGCTGGAGCAGGAGTATTGTGACCCGGATGGTAGGTTTGTGTTATTATATGGAGATATGGAGGGGAAACCTATGGTGCTGGGGAATATGTACAGTCCTAATACTTTGGATAGAGAATTGTATATGCGATTGGCATCTAGGGTGGAGCAGCTTCCAGAGGCCCCCTTGATAATGGGGGGGACTTTAATGGGGTGTTAGATGTGGAGTTGGACACGACAAGAGGGGGGAATAGAGGGCATGTGCAGCCAAAGCGCTACAACAAATGCGCCGCAGATTGGTGACTTTAGATCCATGGCGTCTACTACACCCGATGGACAGGGACTGCACCCATCAATCTTGGGCGCATGGTTCGAGTGCACGAATAGACTATATTTTAGCCTCTGAAAGACTCTTTGCTCACATTGTAGATGCACAAATAGGCCCGGTAAAAATTTCAGATCATGCCTTGATTTGGATCGAATTGGAGTGGCACGATAGTAGGGCACGGGTTAGAAGATGGAGATTCCCATTGGATCTATATAGAGACACGGCGTTTCACCTTTATCTGAAACAGAAATGGCAAGATTTTGCATTTTACAATCAGGAGCACCTCAGCAATCCAGAGCTTTTTTGGGAGACTGCTAAAGTGGTGCTGAGGGGGGACATTATCGGGTACGCAGCACGGAAAAGGCAATTGGCATCTGAACAGACAGTCCGATTGGAGCGGCAACTAGTGAAGGAAAGGTGGAAACATATGAGTTGTCCCAATGTAGAGAATAAGAAAAGGGTGTGGGAGACCCAAGTGGCTGTTAATTAGCTGCTTCATAAACGAGCGAAGAAATCCTTTTTGTACTATCGCTATCAACTATACTGGTATGGGGATCGGCCAGGGAAATTTCTTAGTCCGTTGTCTCCAGGGGAGCAGGGGCACTGGGTCGGTGGCCGCTTTGCAAGATGACCGGGGTCAACTGCACAAAGACAGTAGGGCGATAGCTCGGGGGTTTCGGGCCTTCTATCAGAAATTATATTCAGTGGCGGAAGGATCTAGGTCTAGTATGGAGGACTACCTTCGGGCATTGATTCTGCCTAGGCTAGGAAAGGAGCAGAGAGCCCAGCTGGATAATGCTTTGCGAAGTGCAGCAGGTCATCCAGAAAGCTAGTTGCTCTAAGGCACCTGGTCCTGATGGGTTTGGGGCGGAACTTTATAAATTGCTGAGCGATATGGTATCACCTGTTATGATGGCGGTGTACCATAAATGGGTGGAGCAAGGTAATGTTAAGTGGGGAGAGAACCATGCGCATATTATTTTAATACCTAAGCCAGGAAAGGATCTGCTCCATGCCGCTTCATACAGGCCCATTTCACTGTTAAATTATGACTGGAAGGTATTATCAAAGATATTAGCTGATCAGCTGGCATTGGTTTTGGAGGACCTGTTACATGAATTGTATGTGAGGTTTGTGAAAGGCAGGTATGCAGTATGAAATTTGCAGAAAATATTGGCGTCATTGGAATGGGTCCGGGAGCACGGCATTAAGTCGCTTTTAGTGAGCTTTGATGCAGAGAAAGCTTTTGATAGGGTGAGTTGGCATTACCTACAATTCCTTTTGCCTCGGTATGGCCTGGGCGAGTCTTTCTGCAGCATGGTGGATCTAATATATGCGGGACCTACAGCGGGGGTGGTATTTAATGGAGAGATATCGGAAAAAGTTTCATTAGAGAGAGGTACGTGGCAGGGATTCCCGCTTTCGCCGTTGATGTTTGTGTTGTCCTTGGACCCTCTTATATGGACGATAGAGGCGTCACGGGAGATCCAGGGGACACAGATCAGAAGGCAGAGTTTTAAGGTGGCTGCTTTCGCAGATGATATGCTGGGGCACTTGTTATCCCCGCAGCAGTCGCTGCCGAGATTGATGGAGGAATTCGAGAAATTCGGAAGGTTTGCAGGACTCAGCATTAATAAAGCCAAGTCAGAAGCCTTGGATGTGTCGGGTACGCTTCAAGGGAGCTGGGGTGACTTCTTTCCACTAAAATGGGCAAAGGACTCCTTCTGTTATCTAGGGATCCTCCTGACTAGGAATCCAATGGAAATTTATAAGCGGAATTTCGAGCGAATGCTTCTCAAGCTTCGTACACAGTTACGGGCGTGAAATCCCCTTCCGCAGTTGCTGTTGGGGAGGGCGACTGCACTGGGGATGGTAGTGCTGCCTAGGGTGTTGTACTGGCTGCAGACCCTCCCCGTTTGGCTGTTGAGGAGGGACCGGAATAGATTGGAACAGGAGATTTGTGGCTTTCTGTGGAAGGGGGCACGGGCACGGATCCCATTGGGTCATTTGATAGGGGAATGGAGAGAGGGGGGCATTGGTGTTCCAGATCTGCAATTATATGCGTTGGCATGTCAGGCACATCACATAGGAGACTGGTTTGGGGTACGGAGGTTTACACCCCTAGGGCCTTAGAGGAAGTCATGGTAGCGCCACAGATGTTACTGGCGGTCTTACACCTGGAGACCTCGGTGCTGCAAAGAGGAGTGAACGGGAGTGGGGTGCTGATGTCTGTGCGGAAAACATGGAGACAGTTGAATAGCTATTGGGGCAGATCTCCGGCAGTGTCGAGTTGGTTGCCACTACAAGGCAATAGTACTTTTACGCCAGGGTCGGAATCGGCCAATTTCGGGACATGGCACAGACTTGGTATTCGGAATGTTGGACATGTCGTGGACCTGGAGGGAAAGAGTAAATTCTTTGAGACTCTGGGAAGGGAATACGAGGTGAGTCGAAGTCAGTTTTTTGCATATGCCCAGCTTTCCCACTATGTGGCCTCTCTTCCATCGGGGGAGCTAACAGGGGAACGTTCAGCACAAATATTGGAATTCTTCTCCTTGGGAGAAGCATCTCCGCCAATGATTTCAGGGTTGAAGAAATGATTAGAGCAATATAGGGCGGTCCCAAACTATTCCAGAAAAGAAGCCCGGTAGCCCCCGGATCAGTGCGTAAAGCCTTGTGTCGAATCGCGGGCTTGGTAGAGGGGCCCGATGGAGAGAGGTTCAGTTCAAGTGTATCATCCGAGCACATTTTTCCCCAAAAAGAGCTCTGAGAAACCACCTTACTCTGGATGGTAGCTGCCCTAAGTGCTCCTGTCCCCTGGCAGATTTGGGTCACATGTGGTGGCGATGTTGGAAAATTCGACAGTATTGGATGCGGATAAGTATGTACTTGGGTGGCCTGCTCGGGCAACAGCTCACCTGGACAGGGAATTTTGTAGTCTTGGATCAACTTGGACCACTCCATCCCAAGGGGAGATGGGAACGTATATTGGTGAGGAAAGCATGTCTGGTGGATAAAGGGCCGATACTTCACAGATGGAGAGAGCCAGTGTCCCCTACCTTTTGGGAATGGCAGAATTGCTTTCATCAATTGATGCTTTTTGAGAGAAGGGGGGCGAGGGGAAATGTCTCTCATTGGTCTTCTTTCCTGTTGATTTGGGAACCTTATAGTCAAACATTGGGACCACGGATTCGGAATGAAATTTTGCAGGAAGGGTATGACGGAGGTGGGAGAGGAGGCAAAGGGAGGGAGGATGGGCCCTAATAACTACAAGGCTAAAGAAGGTGGTTGGGAAGGGCGGAGTAGACGGATTTTTCACTCCGGGGGGCGAGGATTAGAGTAGGGGCTGGTGAGGGGGAGGGGGGAAAGTCGTGTTTGTTACTGAAGGTTGGTTTAGCTTTGTGGCGGTGGATAAGAGTGTACCCCGCCCGGAGATGCAGTGTAACAGTAGTGTGTTATGTGATGTGATGTGATATGTGTGGATTAATAAACAGAGTTTAAAAAAAAAAAAAAAGATAGGCAATGAAAACCCTCGCTTATCTTTAAGGCGCAGAAGCTAACTGGGCAGTATACAATATCACTGCTGCCCGGTTAGCTTCGGTGGCTTCCTGTGTCAGCGGCTATCACCGGATATTCAATGCCATTGCCGCAGCATTGAATATCCGGGTTAGAAGTGAGTGGGGAAGGCTATGCGCCAATGAGGCACATAGCCCTTCTAAAATTCAGCTGACTCAATATTGTGCCCAATAAGCACACATCTCAGAGACCTAGAGGAAGGAGGACAACCAAGGGGCGTTGCAATATCAGGGTTCAAATTATATCAAAATGACAAGGTAGATTATATTGATGGAAGTGTGGCGCTATTTGTTAAGAATGACATACAGTCAAACAGGATAAGAGGGCTACAGGAAATAAAATACAATGTGGAATCTCGATGGACAGCATTTCCATATGCGATGGGGAGAAGCATGCTGGTGGGGGTATACTTCCATCCACATGGACAGGATGAAGAGATAGGCAATGAAATGCTTACAGAAACTAGGAATGCTAACACATTTGGCAACACAGTAATAATTATCCCAATATTGATTGGATAAATGTCTCATCAGGACATGATAGGGAAGTAAAGTTTCTAAATGCTATAAATGACTGTTTCATGGATCAGTTGGTCCAGAAACCAACCAGAGAGGAAAATACTTTAGATTTAGTCCTTATTAGAGCACAGGATATGGAATAAGGAATAATGATCATGGGGCCACTAGAAAACAGCACTGAGAATGGGATAACCTTTATCATCATTGGAAAGAAGCTGCTGAAAAAGGTCTACTGATGTTGCACTTAATTTTAAAAAGGGAGACTATGATAAAATGAGGATATTAGAAAAAATACAAAGGAACAGTTGGAAGGGACATGAAAATTGTCTAAAAAATAATTTTGGAAGCCTACACAAAATACATCCCACACAATAAAAACATGAAAAAAGGCCAAACAATAACCAATATAGTTTAATGGTGAAGTGGAAAAGGTGGTGAGCCCCAAAAGGTCATCTTTCAGGAACTGAAAAATAGATACTAATGAAGAAAATGGAGATGAGCACAAGCACTGACAAGTTAAATATAAAAAGGTGATAAGGCAGGCCGAGACAGGCTTTGAAAAGAAGCTTTCTGTAGAGGCCAGAAGCAAGACTGAAAACATTTTCAAGTACATTTGAAACAAAGAGCCTATGAGGGAGTCAGTTGGGCTGTTGAATGACAAAGGGATGAGAGGACTGCTCAGGGAAGATAAGATAACAGCATAAAAATGATTTTTTTTACCTTAGTCTTTACTGGTGAGGATGTTGGGGGGTCGTACCCATACCATTCTTTGATGGTGATGATTCAGAGCAACCAAAGCACATCACTGTAAGTCTAGAAGATGTAATAGATCAAATTGGCAAACTCAAGAGCAACAAATCACCAGGTCTGGAAGGTTATTCACCCCACAGTCCTGAAAGAGCTCAAGCATGAAATTGCCAACCTGTTGCTAGTAATATGCAGCCTATCATTCAAAATGGCCATGATAGCTGAGAAAGGTGGCCAGTGTAAAGCATTTTTAAATAGGGTTCCAGAGGTGATCAGAGAAACTAGATCAGTTAACTTGATGTTAGTGTCGGGCCAAATGGGAGAAGGTATACCAAAAAAAACAACTTATTGACCATATAGGCTCTATTTAATGGAAATGAATCAACACGGGTTCAGCAAAGGCAAGTCTTGCCTTACCAATTTAGTTGATTTGTTTTTTTAAGGCATTAGCAAACAAAGGGATAATGGTGGGATAATTAATACAGGTGTATTTTGGATTTCAGAAAATTAAAGAATCATGGTATAGGAGATCATGCCTTTTTGTGGATTGCAAACTGACTTAAAGACAGGAAACCAACAGTAACACTAAATGGTCAGTTATCCACATGAAAAAGAGTCAGTAGTGGGGTTCCCCAAGAATCTACACTGGGAACTGAGCTGTTTAACATATTCATAAATGATCTGGAGAAAGGAGTGATGAGTGAGGTGATCAACTATATGGATGACATGAAATTATTCAAAGTTTTTTAAATGGCAGAGGATTGGACGGAGCTGCAGAAAGATCTTGTGAGGAGACTGCACATCTAAATGGCAGGTAAAATTGTGATGTGGACAAGTGTAAAGAAATGCATATAAGGAAAAATAATCCCAGCTGCAGGTACAAAATGCTGCATCTGGGTTAGGAGTCACCTCTCAAGATAAAGATTTTGCAGTCATTGTACAGAATATGTTGAAATGTTCAGCCCAGTGTGCTCCAGCTGCTAAAAAAGCAAATAGAATTTATTCAAAAAGCGATGTAGAACAAAATAGAAGATCATTCTGTCTCTTAGAAGTCCCTGGCGTGACTGCACTCTGAGTTTTGTGTGTAGTTTTGCTTCCCTCATCTCAAATAGGATATAGCAGAACTAGTAACAGGTTCAGAGAAGGAAAACAGATGATAAAGGGTAGAGAAGAAAGGCTAAATAGAGAGGATATACTGTAATAGAAGTTTACAAAAACATGAGTGGGATGGAACAGTTAAATAGGGGATAGTTGTTTACCCTTTCAGAACAACACATCATCAAGAGGACACCATGAAACTAATGACCAGCAGACAGAAAACAAATCAGAGAATTTTTTTTCATGCCTCCTATAATTAATCTCTGGAATCTATTGCAGGAAGATGTAGTCAAGATAGCTAACTTAGGGAGATCCAGAAGAGGTTTGGACAAGTTCCTGGAGGAAAAGTCCATAAACGTTTGTAGCCACATAGACGTGAGAGGGCCATTTTTCATCCCTGGAAATGAGCTATGAGAAATAAACCTACTCTTTGGGATCTGACAAGTACTTGTGACTCTGACTGGCTACCTTGATCTAGAAAAGATATGCCATACTGGGTCAGACCAAGGTCTATCCAGCCCAGTATCCTATTTCCAACAGTGGTCAATTTAGGTCACAAATATCTAGCAATTTCCCAAAAAGACACAGGTTCCACAATGCTTGTATTGGGGCAAGCAGTGGATTTCCCAGGTCCCCTTTAATCATCCAGGAACTTTTCCAAACCTTTTTTAAACCTAGCTACATTAACAGCTTTTACTACATCCTCAGGTAACGAATTCCAGAGTTTGATTACACATTGAGTGAAAAAATATTTTCTCTTATTAGTCTTAAATAGGTTACCCTGTAGCTTCATTGCATGTCCCCTAGTCTTTCAATATTTTGATGGCATAAACAATCAATCTACATTTACCCGTTCCACTCGATTCATTAATTAATAGACCTCTATCATATCCCCCCTCAACCATCTCTTTTCCAAGTTGAAGAGCCCTAACCTTTTTAGCCTCTCTTCACAGGAGTATCCTTCCATCCCCTTTACCATTTTGGTGGCTCTTCTCTGTATCTTTTCTAATAACTCTATATCCATTTTAAGATATGGCGACCAGAATTGCACACAAAATTTAAGATGCGGTTGCACCATGGAACGATAAAGAAGCATTATAATATTCTTATATTATTATAATATTCTTTGCTTTATTCTCCATTCCTTTCCTTATGATTCCTAGCGTTCTATTTGCTTTCTTGGCTGCCGCTGCACACTGAGTAAAGGGTTTCAACATGTTCTCCACGATGATGACTAAATCTTTTTTCTGGGTGGTGGTTCCTAATGTGGAACCTTGCATCGTGTAACCATAGTTTGGGTTGTTCTTTCCTAGGTGCATAACTTTGCACCTGTCCACAATAGATTTCATCTGCCGTTTGAACATCCAGTCTTCCAATTTATCAAGGTCCTCTTGCAATTTTTCACAATCCTGTTGGGTTTTAACAACTTTGAATAATTGTGTGTCATCTGCAAATTTGATTACTTCACTCGTTATTCCCATTTCCAGGTCATTTACGAATATGTTAAAAAGCAGCAGACCCAAGTGAAGTAAAGAATGCAGTGTGGACAAAGCTTGATCTGTAATGGCAATGGATTTTTATTAAGCAGGATTCAGACCTCTCATCATTAATCTTAACCCTAACTATATACATCTTAAGCATGATCTGCATATTCAATTATACTTAATGTGGGCTTCAAATAGCCTGATTCATAACTTCTAGGACATTTTCTTCCCTTATCTGCACTTAACCAGAGTCACAGCTGTCTATCATTGTTGGCAAACTATTGCCTCACAGTGTCTGAGGACAATTCAGAATTCTGGTTTAAAGATTTTTTGACATGGCCTCAAAATCCATCTCTGGTGTAAAATGAACTCATTAGGAGTCGGTGAGCAATAGAAAAGACAGTTCAGTAATCCTAGATGGTTACTTTAAATATCTCTGAAATATTAAGTGAGTTGATCATTTCTTTTCTTTTTTTTGTGAACAGTTACAGAGCAGAGGGAAAAAGGGCACAAAGTGACAGGCATGTAGCCAAAGCAGAAATACCAGTAGGCAGTCGGCCCCATTTCAGTATCGACAATGATCATCCCTAGAAAGAACATTCTTGAAGCCCATGTTCCCTTTTTGCCGTGTGCTACCTGAATGAATTATAAAAGCAATTCAATCAGTAACTTGAGCAGATACTTGCTGATCCAAGCAAATTAAAGATGCAGTTGCACTCTAGAGCTCCAGGTAACCTCATAAACTGCAAGACCAAAGCTAGAATGGTTTGAAATTTCAGCAGAACCTGGGATGACAATTGCAGTGTTAATTATTCAGTGACTTGTTTGTGTACCTGTGTCCTTTGGTTGTGTGTGTGTGTTGCTTGCAAGTCTACCAGAGGAAAAGCTGGAGTATAAACTGGGCCATCTGCAACTGAGGGCGGAGGGGGATTTGCATGTTTAAACTATGTGAAAAAAGATCTGCTGCTTTTCAAATGTCTGCTCAAGTTGCTGAAAAAGGGTTTGCTGTGGTCTGTAAACCTGATTGCTCCGAACAAATATTTCAATAGACTGGGGGTAATTTTATGAGCAACTTGAGTATGTTGGGGAATACTTTATGCAGCCAAATAGGCACTAATAAAATAACCTTGGGAAAACATTTATCAAAGGAAGCGCTCATAAAAAATATTGCCTAATTTTATATGATATGGGATTATTTTAGAAGTTGTATTCACAATTTCCATGTGGAAAATTTGGTCTTTATATGTGGAAATAGCACGTATGAATGGCGATTTTAGAAAGGGCTAAATTTACACACAGATGTCCATAATACATAGAAATTGCAAAGAGGATGTTGGGGGGATGGTTAGGTCCTACGCAAGTCAAAAATCTAAACCTGTACGCCACATTTCATATTGGGAAAGCACGTGTATGATCAAAATTGTCCACATCAGGACTACAGCTCCTCCCTGGTATGCAAATATTTTTAAAATGTGCCCGTTTCGGCCTGTTCTTAAAGGAGGGATTATGGAGGTTGTTTATTTCCCCCTTCAAATTGAAATTAAATTAAAATAGCAGCCTCTGTAGTGAATTAATGACATTTATACATGTGAAGTGGCATTTTAGAAAGACCGTCTAGGAAGAAGTTGGGATGTTCAGGGTAAAACGTCCCAAATGCTGGGGAAGTGGTGGCAGTAAAGGGAGGGGCATGAATGTGCCTCCGAAATCAGTCTGATAGATGCATGTCCCCGCAATTCATTCAGGAAATGGGCCCATACGTATGGCAAGGCCCGGTACGTGCATGTTTGTAATTCATTTTAGATGTGTGGACATCCCTAAAATGTACGGCCACACATGTCCGCCGAAGTATTTCAGGATGGGGGCATCTATGCTATGATACATACATGTCCCAGCCTACCATTTTAGAACTGCAGACATGCAGTGGCAGGGTGGTAAAATGAAAGCTCTATTTGCAAAAGTGCAATGTGTGCCTTTGAGTCAATGCTCACTCCTGGCAAGCCAGCAGTTCCTGGGTTTTCTTGGCAATGCGACCAGAAGTAGATTGCCAGACCTTTCTTCTGATGCAGTGGAGGGTTAAGTGACTTGCCCAAGGCATGCTACTGGGAATCAAATGCCAGTCTTTTGGTTACCAAGGTGGTTCCCTAGCCATTAGGCTGCTCCTCCACTCCATTTATTAACATGCAAATTCTGTTGACCCTACAAGCATAACTGTGGTAGCAGGGCCGGCCCGTCCATTGAGCGAGAATGTTTTTTGCACAGGGCCCCGCGTTTCAGGGGGCCCCGCGCAAAAAACATTCTTTTTGAAAAGTAAAATTGAAAAGAAAAAAAAAAACCTGTCTGCTGCCGCGGTCGGGGCCGCCGCCGCAGAATCGCGCGTGCCGCGGGGCCCCCCCGTGCCCGGCAGAGCCTCCCCTCCAGGGAGCCGCTCTCTCTTCGGAGCTGACGTCAGACGCGCCGGCTTGCCGAGCGCGAGGGAAGAGTTTCTCCCTCGCTGCTCTGTTAAGCCCGCGGGGGCTGATGGGAAGTTCCCATCAGCCCCCGCGGGCTTAACAGAGCAGCGAGGGAGAAACTCTTCCCTCGCGCTCTGCTCTGCAAGCCGGCGCGTCTGACTTTTCAGCTCCAAAGAGAGAGCTGCTACAAGGAGGGCAGGCTCTGCCGTGCACAGGGGGGCCCCGCGGCACGCTCGATTCTGCCGCGGCGGCCCCGACCGCGGCAGCAGACAGGTTTTCTTTTCTTTTAATTTTCGCTGGGCTGGGCTGGGTTGGGCTGGGCTGGGGGGGGGGGTTTAGGAGTGTTGCTGGGCTGGGCTGGGCTGGGCTGGGCTGGGGGGGATTTAGGAGTGTTGATGGGCTGGGCTGGGCTGGGCTGGGGGGGGTTAGGAGTGTTGATGGGCTGGGGGGGGGGTTAGGAGTGTTGATGGGCTGGGGGGGGTTAGGAGTTGTGA
Organism: Ichthyophis bannanicus; assembly: GCA_033557465.1. Taxonomy (NCBI): domain Eukaryota; kingdom Metazoa; phylum Chordata; class Amphibia; order Gymnophiona; family Ichthyophiidae; genus Ichthyophis; species Ichthyophis bannanicus. The sequence continues at coordinate 934,336,632 of CM066033.1, read as the reverse complement.
TGGGCTGGGGGGGTTAGGAGTGGTGATGGGCTGGGGGGGTAGGAGTGGTGATGGGCTTGGGGGGTTAGGAGTGGTGATGGGCTGGGGGGTTAGGAGTGGTGATGGGCTTGGGGGGGTTTAGGAGTGGTGCTGGGCGATGGGGGAGCTAAATCTGTATATGGGCTGATGGGATTAGGACTGAAAGTGGGTTGATGGGGGGTTAGGACTGGTAATGGGCTATGGGGGGGGCTTAAACTAAAAATTGGGTGATGGGGGATTAGGACTGGAAATGGGCTGGTGGGATTAGGACTGGGAGTGGGCTGATGGGGAGGTTAGGACTGGTAATGGGTTGGGGGGGGTTGCTAGGACTGGAAATGGGCTGAGTGGAAGGGGGCTTGAACTGCAAATAGCTGATGGGGAGGGGGGCTTGGAATGGGCTCTTAGGGGAAGGAGCTAGGACAGGAAATGGGCTGATGGAGGGGCTAGGATAGGACTGGGAATTGGGTGTTGGGGGAGCTAAGATTGGAAATGGGCTGTGGTGGGGGCTTGGATTGAAATGGACTCATGGAGGGGCTAGAACTGGAAGTAGGTTCATGGGGGGCTTGGATTAGAAATGGGCTGAGTGGAGGGGAGCTAGGATTTAACATGGGCTGATGGTGGGGCTAGGAAAGGACTAGAAATGGGCTGATGGGAGGCTGGTATTGGAAATGAGCTGATGAAGGGACTCGGATAGGACTGGGAATGGATGGGGGAGCTAGGACTGGAAATGGGCTGATGTGGGGACTAGAAGGGAGCGGATACTGGGTGGGGCTGCAACTAAAAGGGAGCTGATGTTGGGGGAGATTAGAAGGGGATGGGGCTGGGAGAGTGAAATGGAGAGGGGAAGAATATTTTGTGTGGGAGGGAAGAAAAATCTACAATTGGCCGGGTATTGGGAGACTAAGGGGCTTGTTTACAAAGCCGCGGTAGTGGTTCGCGATCGCAGCCGCGGCCCCATTGAAATCAATGGGGCCGCGGCTCCGATTACGATCGCAAACCGCTACCGCGGCTTTGTAAACAAGCCCCTAAGTGGGGATTGAGGATGGAGGGGTAAAATTTGAGTGGATGAAATAGGAATGAGGAAAGAGCAAAAGGAGAAAGATTATTATGTTAAAGCAGATGTAGAGAGAGAATGGAAAAAAACTAGAGGAGAGAAGAAAGGACAAATGGACAGCAGACGATGGAGAGTTAGCAGAAGACACAAATAAACCAGAAGAAAGTGACTGGAACAATTGCAACAGAAAAAAAAATGCACAAAAGGTACAAAGATATCTCTTTATTTTGAATTTATTAACTGGAATATGTCAGCTCTGGGAAATGTGCATCATTAATGTCGGTGCTTTGTTTAGTACAAGAGGAAATTAATTTATAGTTTTATTTCAACATTGTTGTACATTCCAAGTTTGGCTTTTAGGGTTCCCAGTTTAATTATTGTCTTCCTGTTTTTAAATTGTGATTCCTTGTTTGGTGATGGTCTATGTTCTGCATGTGTAACTGAGCTGAGGTATTCTGTTTATGTAATTCCTATTTGACATTGCCACTTGTTCTCTTTCCCCAGTAGGTCATGTATTGTTATTCTCTGAAATGTATTGGTTTAATATTTGCAGTGTTGCCTTTTGATAGGTAGGGTATGGTGCTTTATGAGTCTTGGTAGTGCTGTTAGGATACGGTGGGTTTGCTATGGGTTCTAAATGGGCAGTGTTTGTAGTAGTTCCTAATGTGCCTGGCGGTTGGCACTGGATTATAGTAATGTAGAAATCTTTGTCTTTCTTTATCCATACACTCATGAAGAGGCATGTTTACTAAAAGTTAGTGTATGGTAACATTATGCAAATATTTATGCAAATGAGGCCCCTTATGCAAATGAGGCCCCGCACCGAGTCTCCGCACATGGCCCCGCACCCCCCTTGGGCCGCCCCTGTGTGGTAGTGAGAGCACATTTCTCTCTTCCACCTGCAAGTGTTGCTGCAATGAAATGAGCACTTCTCTGCTACTTATTTGTGGTCAGGAGCGGGTATAGGCATGGGCAGTTCAGCAGCCAGGTCTAGACATGTGCAGCCCTTTCTGAAATAATGCAGCAATGTGCATTGTATAAGACCGCCCAGGTCATGCTTCCACCATGCCCCCATGCGACATGGATGTCATCATGCCAGGGAAATGCATCTACCCAGCTCTTTAAAATGGATTCGGGGACATCTTTGTGAGAGCTTCTAAAATGACCCGCATAGGCTTGCAAAATGGTCAACATACATGTGGAAGTGCTGGCACTTACACATGGAAGTTACAACAGACTAATTTACACATGTAAGTACCAACACTTACATTGTAAGTTGCCCAGTTGCCTCCATTATGTTTTCCAACATGTAGGTTTTTAAATTGGCTCCTGCTGATTACGTGTCAACAAATACATGTGTGCTCCTACTCATTCTTATACCTATTTTAGAAAAGGCTCCATTTTTGGCAAAGCCTTCTCTAAAATACTGCTGCAATGGTATATGTCCCAACCTTAACCTCTCAATTTGATATCCACGTATTATTTAAATTTTGCCTTCACATGTGTAGGCGTTCCTGAAGATGAAGGAGGAGAAGGCTTGGCAGCTATGTATGTATCTTATTAAATATATGCATGTGCATCAATTTTTACCAGTATATATATGCACAAAGGTACTCCTGCTTGTAGAAGAGTTTTTGGGGAGGTTTATTTTTATAAATACACATGTTGACTTTATAAATAGGCAAGACCTTTGCCCTATGTGCCTTTCCTGCCTAGGTGACATGTTTTACAATTGCCTTCATGATATAATCAAAATTGTGAGTGAAATATTTTCCAAAGCCCTCCTTAGAGACTGATGCTGACTGGTATCATTATTGTTATATAATAATATAATATAGAGCATTATTATTATATAATGCTAGATATTAGTTTATTAGAGTTTATATAGTGCTGGCAACGTATTAGGAGGATAATTTATATAGCTTATACATGTGTCAAAATGGACGTCCAAGTCATAATATCCAAAATCAGACATATATTTTATAAAGGCCTTGTCAGCATGTATCTCCACCCCACAAAAAATGTATCCTCAAAAAAAAGACGGTGTGGAAACTTAGACATGAAAGTGGCACTGTAAACACGAACTTACACATATGTGATCTCCAAAGGTAAGTACCACTGTAAGGATACGCTACTCACACATAGAAACATAGGAACATGATAACAGAAAAAGACCACATGGCCTATCTAGTCTTTCCTTCCATATCAACCACTACAATAGTCCCCTTTTTTCCTATAGAGATCCTCTGTATTTGTCTCATGCTTCTTTGAATTCAGATACTGTCCTCATCTCTACCACCTCCACTGGGAGACTATTCCATGGATCCACCACTCTTTCTGTAAAGAAATATTTCCGCATATCACTCCTGAACCTATCCACTTTCACCCTTATACCATGTCCTCTCATAGCAGAGCTTGCTTTCAATCAAAAGAATCTCTCTTCCTGTGCATTTATGCCACGGAGGTACTTAAACATCTCAATCATATCATCTCTATCCTGCTTGTCCTCTAAGGTTTTTATAAAGATCCTTAAGTTTGTCCTCATATGCTTTATAATGAAGACCACTAACCATTTTAGTAGCCACCCTCTGCACCGACTCCAGCTTGTTTATATCCTTTTGAAGGTGCGGTCTCCAGAATTGCACACTATACTCCAAATGAGGTTGCACTATATACAGAGACACTATCACCTCCTTTCTTCTTCTGACCATTCTTCTCCCTATGCACCCAAGCATCCTTCTAGCTTTTGCTGTCACCTTTTCTATCTGTTTAGCTACTTTAAGGTAATCAGACACAATCATGCCTATGTCCCGCTCTTCTTATTGGACAAAAGTACTTCACCTTCTATACTATATTGCTCCTTTGGATTGCTGCAGCCAAAATGCATGACTGCATTTTTTAACATTAAATCTCAGCTGCCAAATTCTAGACCATTCTTCAAGCTTAGCTAGATCCCTCCTCATGTTATCTACACCTTTCTGGGTGTCTACTCTATTGCAGATTTTGGTATCGTCAGCAAAAAGGCAAACCTTACCCCACAACCCTTCCTCTATATCACTAACAAAGATGTTAAAAAGAATCGGACCAAGGACAGATCCCTGGGGCAGACCACTGGCAATTTCCTTCTACTCCATTTACTTGTACCCTTTGACGCCTCCCACTCAACCAATTTCTAACTCAAACAGTAACTTTAGGGTCCATCCCTAAGGTGCTCAGTTTGTTTATAAGTCGCCTGTGAGGAACGGTATTGAAAAGGTCAGTCAGTGGAGCTTCTAGAACGTCCCAAAGTTCCCTCAGTGTTCTAGAGTGTATCCCACCTGGTCCCATTGCTTTGTCTACTTTAAGTTTAGCTAGTTTCTCATGAACACAGTCTTCTGAAAACTGTTCAAGATGCCCCTTGCTTCTATTCCTGTTTGTGGTTGTTTTCTGAGGTCCTGCTCCTGGTTCTTCATCTGTGAACACAGAACAGAAATATTTGTTAAGCAATTCTGATTTACCCTCATCAGCTTCTACATATTCCTCCCCTTCACCCTTGAGTCTGACAATACCACTTTTGCCCTTCCTCTTCTCACTAACATATCTGAAAAATGTCTTATCCCCCCATTTTACTGCATTGGCTATTTCCTTCTCTTTTTAAATCTTTGCTTTCCTGACTACTTTGCTAGCTTCTCTAAGTTTTTCCAAATATAGATGCTTATCTTCCTCTCTCTGTGATCTCTTGTATTTTCTGAAGGCCTCCCTCTTTTTCTTCATCTTTTCAGCTACTTCTTTTGAAAACCATAGCAGTCTCCTTTTCCTTTAACCTTTATTTGCCATTTTAACAAAAAGGTTGGCTGCCATTAAAATATCCCCTTTCAGTTTTGCCCACTGTTTTTCTACATCCCCCAGCTGTTCCCATCCTGCTAACGACTCCCTGAGGAATTGGCTGATCTTGGCAAAGTTCGTTTTCCTAAAGTCTAAGATCCTTGTTTTTGAATGAATTTTAACAGCCCTAGTCCTAATACTAAACCACACCATCTGGTGATCACTGGATGCAAAATGATCTCCCACTATAACATCAGAAACACTTTCAGCATTGGTAAGCACCAAGTCCAGTATGGCCCCTTCACGTGTGGGTTCTGTTATCAGTTGCCTGAATAGTTCTCCTTCTAGAGAATCTAGGATCTCCTTACTTCTAGATGATACTGCAGCAGGAATGTGCTAATCAACATCTGACATATTGAAATCCCCTATCAGTAGCATTTCCTTTTTCCTAGCAACGCGGCGTATGTCTTCAATTAACGGTCCGTCCATCTCTTCCTCAGCGTAGTTTTGTGCATACCATGGAAGTCATGAACTTCACTTCTAAGCCAGGGTATGTGAAATATGATCTTAAGCTCTCAAATTTACTGCTAAAGCTCGGTGTAATACTTGCATCGTGCCAAAGAGAGCCTCCTGCTGGAATTCATATGTAACATGTAGCGATAATTTGTCAAGAAGTGCTTATTCTTCTTTATCAGGCCTCTGGCTCCCAGTACAGCTCCTCCTGTGAGGGAGGTCTTTATATCACACCAATGCAAATAGATTTCTCTTTCCCTCTTTCTAGTTTTTCCCACAGTGCCTCCTCTCTCCCTTTTAAGATCTGTAGTTCCAAAGCTTTAATATTATTTTTTACATATAGTGCCACTCCTCCTCCCCTTCTTTCTACCCTGTCCTTTCTGAATAAAGTATAGCCTGGTATAGTTACATCCCAGTCATATTTCTGTAACTGCCACGAAATCCAAGTCAACCACTCCCATTAAAGCTTCAACATCTGGGATCTTATTTCCCATGCTACAGGCATTTATATGCACCACTTTCCATATGTTTTCCCTTTCACCCATTTCCATAAAGGTATTAAATGTTTCACTTACCTTGGGGCTTTCACTTACCTGGAGGCTTTCTTCACCCATCCTCAATGAATCTAGTTTAAAGCCCTCTTCAGTAGGTTAGCCAGTCTGCTACTGAAGACATGTCGTCCTTTCTTGGACAGATGGTGCCATCTCTGCTCTGCAATGCTTTTAACAGCATCCCTTGGTCCAGGAAACCAAAATGCTCTCGATGACACCATCCACGCAGCCATGCATTCATCTCCAGGATGTGAGCTTCTTTGTCTTCGCCTTTACCCTCAACAAGGAGGATTGAAGAGAACACCATCTGCACCCCATCTGCTTCACCCTCTGTCCCAGAGCCATGAAGTCACTTTTGATACGCTCAGAGAGATATCTGGCAGTATTATTTGTGGTGACATGGATTAGCAACATTGGGTAATAGTCAGTGGACTTGATGAGTCTCAGCAAACTCTCCGTAACATCTCGGATTTTGGCACCAGGCAGACAGCATACCTCTCTGGACATCAAGTCTGGTCAGCAGATGGACGCCTCAGTACCCCTCAGAAGAGAGTAAGCAACCACCACTACTCTTCGCTTCCTTGTGTTCACTGATTCTGCAACTTTGGGGTGCTCGAGCTCTGGTTCTTCCCTTTCCAGGGATGCTTTCACCTCCTCCACTTCCGGGGCTGCATAATGGTTCTTCAATTCAAGGGCTGGGGAAGTTGGATTGGTGATTCTGCAGGCCCTGGTGACTTGTGTCCAACCTTCATCATTCTGTAGGTTCCCATCTTCTCCTCTGCTGGAGAGCTTGGATGTTGCAGGAAGCATCTCATCAATGTACTTCTCACTGTCTTGAATGCTCCTCCGCCTTGTCACCTCCTCTCTGAGTTCCTCCACTTGTTTCCTGAGAGCTTCTGCATGCAGGCATCCTGCACATGGAACAGGTCCTTCAACTGGCATTGGGACATCTGTCAGGACTGAGGCAAAGCTGTAATGGGGGCAACAGCTTTGGCGATACAAATTTTCCAAGCCATTGTTCAGTCAGTGGAACTTAGGTATTTGTTAAAGCAAAAGAGAGAGACCTACCAAAGTATCAGCTGGTTTACCAGCTGTCCTTTCAGAAAAAAAAGCAGTTAAATCTCTTTAAGTGTGTTCAAAATGTGCTGTTCCAAGACCCTGTGTGAGGTTAATTGGGGAGGTGCCCTATAAAGCAAGACTGCTCACTAGGGGTGGGAGGTAGGGTGGGAACTAACACCTGATGAGGTATCAGTAGCTTCAAAGAGCTGAGAAAGATACTAAAGCAGAGTTTTAAACCTACCCCACTAAAGAAAATATTTCCCCTTTTAAACTAAAGCACCAAAAAGAATGTAACTTTGTTTTAAAAATGTACTAAAACCCTTTTAAGAGCTCCCAGGCAGAGAGCTAGTAATTTAAAAAGCCACAAACTCTTTATCTTTGCTTGAAATGTATAGTCCCTGTTAGGAATGCCTTAACAGTGTAAGGCTGTGAAGCCTTTTATGCAGGCCTCAGCTGCTCTCAGTTCTTCACAGGCTAATCAGGCCAACTAACTCTTGATGAGGTATCAGTAGCTTCAGGTCAATTTTGAGCAGGACATCTGGAAAATAATTTGAAACGTTTAATCTAGGCATTTCATATTATGCCATTGTTCAGCAGTGCTATATGCATACCGAGCAGGGGCAAGAGTATGCGCAGAGGTATGCGCATATTTTATACACCTAGACACCCACTATCAGCACATCTGCCTATGAACTGTACGCACAAGTGTCAAATATAGTTGCTTATGAATAGAGTTTTTGCATTTAGCTTAGATGGTCCATGTTATACCTGGGGTTTCCATGTCTGAGCCAAATGCATAGATTAGATGTATAGTCACTGAATATTACTGCCCATGCACATAAGGGATCATTCTGAAATGCATTTAGTGGGTATTGATGTCTGATCCAGACATCCAGACTCGCTAAATGCCCAGGACTGTATTCCCACTCCAAAGCAACCTGCACCTATAGGGCAGATGTGCGGGGAGCTCTGTATGGGGGCGGGAGGGCCAAGGGAGGAGCGAGGGCAGGCAGTGGGCGGTATCATGTCCGCGGACTTACAGGACCGATTCCGAAATTGTTCCTGTACTTCCAGGGTCAGCCATTTAAATGGGAGACTTATTCCCTCATAGGTGGAATGTCCCCCTGGATGTCAGGTGATGCTGGAGCTGGAGCTTGCAATACATGTGAGGGGGTGTAGGGGTTTCCCCACAGCCCAACCCTGGTCATGGAAGGCCCGATTGGTGGTCAGGCTGGGGGGAACGAAAGATTCGCTGTTGCTGCCAGGGATTGTGGCTCCTCCATGGAGCCATGGTGCCATGGCAACATGATGCCATGGCACCACAGCTCCATGAAGGAGGCAAGCTAGTCTAGCAGGGCAATGGATTGGATGTCCAGGGTTCCTGAATCAGTGCATGTCCTCGATGTCCAATCCTTATACTGCGATTATGCTCCCGCTGGCACATCTAGCCCTCGTGGGAGCAGAATCAGGTGCACCTCTAGTCCATCCAGATTTCTGGATGTCTGGACGGCTTGGATGTGCACCTTCTGAATGGGCCTCATAGTATATATGTATTGGTTGCTACACCTTAGAATACCCGACCCCTGCCCTTCCTGCTCTGTGCATAGCATTATATGTAGAGTGGGATGTTTATATTCTCCACAATGTATAATGCTGCTGGATATTTAAAAAAAAAAAAAAGCAAATTGTCACAGTAAACATCTAAGGGGTATGTTTACTAAAACCCCGGTAAGGTGCGGGCCCCGGTAGTGTGCGGGTGCCATATAAGGAGTGGGCGTTCCATCCTGAAAAAGAAAAGGCGGAATTTACATATGCGCTAAGGTGCGCGGTGCCCATGTGCGCCCCGCACCTTAGCGCATGAGATAGCTGCGCGGGAGGCATAAGTGGCGTGCTGAAGTGCAAGAAAAAGAGCAGAGCCACAGCACAATGGTTAAGACACAGACCAACAGTGCAGGGATCAGGGGTTCAATCCCCCACAGTGCCCAATGAAGACAGCTGGCTGAGGCATTAATTTATGAGACGCAGAAATACTGGGAGGCATAAGGCAGAGCACTAATGTTTTTGGCGGCATATTAATACTGGGCGGCATAAGGCAGTGCGCTGATGTTTATGGAGGCACTATAATACTGGGCGGTATAAGTGGCGCGCTGATGTATAGGAAGAAGAGCAGAGCCACAGCACAATGGTTAAGACACTAACCAATGGATCAGGGATTCAATCCCCCACAGTGCCCAATGAAGACGGCTAGCTGAGGCATTACTTTAGGAGCCAGTGTAATATTGGGCGGCATAAGGTGGTGCGCTGATGGCCATAAGGCGGCACACTAATGATTTTGGAGGCATTTTAATGCTGACAGGCATATGGCGGTGCGCTGATGTAAAATCACAGGAACAGAACCACAGCACAATGGTTAAGGCACTGACCAATGGTGCAGAGATCAGGAATTCAATCCCCCACAGTGCCCAATGGAGACAGCTGGCTGAGGCATTATTTTAGGAGGCATTTAAATGATGGGCGTATAAGGCGGCGCGCTGATGGGCATAAGGCGGTGCGCTAATGTTTTAGGAAGCTTTTTAATACTGGGCAGCATAAGGCGGTGCGCTGATGTGCAATCACAGGAACAGAGCCACAGCACAATGGTTAAGACACTGATCAATGGTGCAGGGATCAGGGGTTCAACCCCCCAAAGTGCCCAATGAACAAGGCTGGCTGAGGCATAACATATTAAGGGGAAGATTGCTTTAGGAGGCATTTTATTCATATTTTAATTATCACTACTAGCAAACGCACTCCCAAAGCGTGTTAACATAAGGTGCCCTGTAAGGCACATTTTAAAGTGCACTGTCAGCCAAGGCACTCTAGAATGTTGCTTATAGGGCGCTTTAGAGGGTGCCATATGAGGTACCGCAAGGTCAATGTACTGTTTGTTATGGCAGCACTGTGCAGTTTAAGGAATGAAAAGCATAAGTAGGTGCGCTGACAGGCAAGGAGGAGCAGCAGTGGAGCACAATGGTTAAGGCACTGACTGCTGATACCGGGGTCATGAGTTTGCTCCCCAGTGTGCCTAATACATAAGGCTGGCTGTGGCATCAGCTTTGCATTTTACATATTTTGTCCTGCAGCACTTTATTTTTATGTTAATAATTGCTGCCAGCAAACACGCCCTCACGTGCCGTAATTGAAGGTGCCGTATAAGGCACCCTATAAGGCACTCCATAGGGCACATTATAAATTGCACTGTCCGCCACAGCACCCTAAAATGTCCCCTATAGGGCACCCTATAGGTTGCATCACAGGAGAATGTATAGTGCACCTTATATGGACGGGAACCATAAGGTGCCCTATAGGGCGCCCTATAAAGCACCCTCAGAGGCACCTTATGGGTACAGTATGCTGAGGGTGTTTTGCTGGCATCAAAATATGTACATTAAAAAAAGATAATGCGTTGGACAACCCTATCAAATAGCCCCACTGCGGGTTTGAACCCATGACTTCTGGCTTCAGAGGCAGTGAAGTAACCATTGGCTACAGCTCTATAGCTACTAGCAGGCCCCTGGCTGGCTGCAGAGAGCATGCACGTCACCACACAGACAGTCTGCTGTGGTCACCAGGATAGGGTTAGCCCACCCATACCCATGATGCACTGCACATGCAAATCAGCTGTCCACAGATGAACACAAGATGGGCAATGCACCCCCACAGCACCTCGGCCTGGTAGAGGGAAGTGACCATGTGCACCCACACACCACCTCGGCCTGGTAGGGGGTACTGACCGTGTGTTTTACTGGCACAGAGTAGCTACACACCGTCACATTGTGCGGGTACTGTGCTCACCCTGAGGCGCCCAGGACCAGGTCCACAACACCTTCCATGGCTGAATGAGGCCATGCCGGAGGTCCAAAGCAGTGCTAATGTGTGAGATAGGTAGTTTCTGCACTAACACCTTGGATATCTTGTTCTGTTTCAGTCAGGTGTAGCTCCTATGGACCCCTAGGTGGGCTATGTACCACCACCACCCCCCTCCTCCAGGACTGAGGGTGGCAAACAGGGTCTCCTATCAATAGATCCACATTCTACCTCCCTGCAAAGGTGGCAGTAGAGAGGACCATCAACCCTGAGCCTGCTGAGGAACAGACACCCCACAGGGCACTCAATGCAGCTCTATACACATCCATAACACAATAGCAGACAAACATTAGGCCTGGATACGGTAAGCTGCACCCCAACACTATCTGATATTCTCCTGCAGCAAGCCATCAGCCGCTGCACCCTACAAGCTGCTCCATCACGACACATACCAGCTGCAAACAGTTTGCTAGTTAGTCCACTGTGCATGTTCCCAGTGGAGATGCGTGCACCCAGAACTGGGATGTCAGCATACACAGCAAGCAGTTAAATCAGTGACTGGGCCCCAAAAGGAAACCCATATCTATCACATGAGAAAAATACTAAATGGCACTATGGGGGTGCCTAGCCATGCTGTGGTCACTGCAAAGTCAGGGTGAGAGTGATCTCTCAGCAGGACATACTGAGGTCACCCTGTCTGTGTAGGTGGTGGCCGGGCACTAAAATGTCCCAGTCAGTGCCCTATGCCCTGTGCAGATGCACCCTGGCCAGGCCACCCTGTCCGGCCTATACCCATGGTACCTTGCTCCTCATTATGCACATTGGCAGCCCAATACTGGCAACATTGCTGGCAGTGTGGGCTGTGGAAGGTGTTTGCAGCCACCACACACTGGATAGACAGACAGCCACCCCCACACCTATGCCAGCATTGTGCTACTATAGAGGAGTCCAGCAGCCATACCCACCACAACAGTCCTGGGCACAGTACAGGCATGGCTATGGTACGCAATACTGTTGGGGGTCACTCCCCAGGGTGGTAAACACTGTCAGAGACCAGACCTGCAGCGCACACCGCAGACATCACAATGATTGTTATGGTGGAGATCAATGAGCAAAATGTGCTTAACGTAGGAATTGATATTTGCCAGTTATCATGGGCAACGTTTGATAGCTGTGTACCATATACCCAGGTGTAGGGTGGCATTGCTAAGGTATGCAACTGCTAGTATTGGGAGATACAGGCAGGGCCCAATGTCCTGCCTCTCCACGAGGCATTGGCCAATGGGGCCTGTGGGTGTGTGTGTGGGTGTGTCTGGCCCTGTTGGCGGCTGCTGTACGGCAGAGTGTCCCAACTCCAGTCCTGGTGTTCCAACCACTGTTCGGGTTTTCATGCTGTCCCTCATAAATATGCATGAGCTACATCAGCATACCATGGGGGTGGTGCATATATATGCAGCACAGGCATCTTTATTAGAGGCAGCATGGATCCTGAATGGTGTGGGGCCCTCCAGGACTGCATTTGGGAGACTCTGCTCTAGGTAATGCGGCTGTTTATGTTGTCTGTGTTTGGTGTGGTAAAATATAGGCGTATGAACCATGTGTATGTTCTCAGCAATAAAGGTTTGTCCTTACTATCACAGTTTAGTTGTAGGAAAAATATGTGGACTGGATTGGCAGTAGCCCCAGCTGGGCTTTGAACCTGTTACCTTCTGTTCCTGCACACGCTGTCTGTGTGCACTGCACCACCATGTTGCCACAGATATGCTGTGTTCCCTGGGGAGTCCATGACTGTACATCCGACAGAGCCTGTCTGTTGCGGTGGACAGTGCCAGCCTGCACAGGCCTAGGCCACTGTCTGCTGTGGTTTGCAGCCACTGCCCCCTCCACCACCTGTACCCTTCCGCCAACATGCAGACATGTCCCTATCTGGGGAAAAGCATATGACCTGATTGAGTTGTGGCACTCCAGGACTGAATTTGGTGGACTCGGCTGTAGGTAATGCCCATTGTTATGGTTTGTGTGCGGTGTAGGTTAAAATATAGGTGTTGGAACCATGCTTATGTTCTCTGCCATAAAGGAGTGTCTGTACTATCACTGTTTTGTGGTGGGTAAAACCAGGGCTGGCCCGTCCATTGAGCGAGAATGTTTTTTGCACAGGGCCCCGCGTTTCAGGGGGCTCCGTGCATAAAACATTCCGATCCAAAAGTAAAATTAAAAAAAAAAAAAAAAAGCTGTCTGCTGCCGCTTCCGGGGCCGCCGCGGCAGAATCGAGTGTGCCGCGGGGCCCCCCCTGTGCCCGGCAGAGCCTGCCCTCCCCGGTATCACCTCTCTGTTTCCAGCTTCAGTCACACGCGCCGGCTTTCAGAGCGCGAGGGGAGAGTTTCTCCCTCGCTGCTCTGTTAAGCCCGCGGGGGCTGATGGGAAGTTCCCATCAGCCCCCGCGGGCTTAACAGAGCCGCGAAAGGGAAACTAGTCCCTTCGCGCTCTGAAAGCCGGCGCGTGTGACTGAAGCTGGAAACAGAGAGGTGATACCGGGGAGGGCAGGCTCTGCCGGGCACAGGGGGGGCCCCGTGGCACACTCGATTCTGCCGCGGCGGCCCCGGAAGCGGCAGCAGCCTGATTTTTTTTATTTTAATTTTCCCGTGGGCTGGGGTGGGCTGGGGGTGGGGGGTTTAGGAGTGGTGATGAGGGCTTGGGGTGGGGGAGTTAGGAGTGGTGATGGGCGCTGGGGGGGTAGGAGTGGTGATGGGTGCTGGAGGGGGTAGGAGTGGTGATGGGCTATGGGGGGGCTTAAACTAACAATTGGGTGATGGGGGATTAGGACTGGAAATGGGCTGGTGTGATTAGGACTGGAAGTGGGTTGATGGGGGGTTAGGACTGATAATTGGCTATGGGGGGGCTTAAACTAAAAATTGGGTGATGGATTAGGACTGGAAATGGGCTGGTGGGATTAGGACTGGGAGTGGGCTGATGGGGAGGTTAGGACTGGTAATGGGCTCTGGGGGGGCTTAAACTAAAAATTGTGTGATGGGGGATTAGGACTGGGAATGGTCTGTGGGGATTAGGACTGGGAGTGGGCTGATGGGGAGGTTAGGAATGGTAATGCGCTATGGGTGGGCTTAAACTGAAAAGTGGTTGTTGGGGATTAGGACTGGGAATGGGCTGGTGGGATTAGGACTGGGAGTGGGCTATGGGGGGCTAGGACTTGTAATGGGTTGGGGGGTTGCTAGGACTGGAAATGGGCTGAGTGGAAGGGGGCTTGAATTGCAAATAGCTGATGGGGAGGGGGGCTTGGAATGGAAATGGGCTGAGTGGAAGGGGGCTTGAACTGCAAATAGCTGATGGGGACGGGTCTTGGAATGGAAATGGGCTGAGGGGAAGTGGGGGGCTTGAACTGCAAATAGCTGATGGGGAGGGGGACTTGGAATGGAAATGGGCTGAGTGGAAGGGGGCTTGAACTGCAAATAGCTGATGGGAAGGGGGGCTTGGAATGGGCTCTTAAGGGAGGGAGCTAGGACAGGAAATGGGCTGATGGAGGGGCTAGGATAGGACTGGGAATTGTGTGTTGGGGGAGCTAAGATTGGAAATGGGCTGTGGTGGGGGCTTGGATTGAAATGGACTCATGGAGGGGCTAGAACTGGAAGTAGGCTCATGGGGGGCTTGGATTAGAAATGGGCTGAGTGGAGGGGAGCTAGGATTTAACATGGGCTGATGGTGGGGCTAGGAAAGGACTAGAAATGGGCTGATGGGAGGCTGGTATTGGAAATGAGCTGATGAAGGGACTCGGATAGGACTGGAAATGGATGGGGGAGCTAGGACTGGAAATGGACTGATGGGGGGCCAGGACTGGAAATGGGCTGATGTGGGGACTAGAAGGGAGCGGATACTGGGTGGGGCTGGAACTAAAAGGGAGCTGATGTTGGTGGAGATTAGAAGGGGATGGGGCTGGGAGAGTGAAATGGAGAGGGGAAAAATATTTTGTGTGGGAGGGAAGAAAAATGTACAATTGGCCGGGTATTGGGAGACTAAGTGGGGATTGAGGATGGAGGGGTAAAATTTGAGTGGATGAAATAGGAATGAGGAAAGAGCAAAAGGAGAAAGATTATGTTAAAGCAGATGTAGAGAGAGAATGGAAAAAAACTAGAAGAGAAGAAAGGACAAATGGACAGCAGACGATGGAGAGATAGCAGAAGACACAAATAAACCAGAAGAAAGTGGATGGAACAATTGCAACTGAAAAAAATGCACAAAAGGTACAAAGATATCTCTTTATTTTGAATTTATTAACTGGAATATGTCAGCTCTGGGAAATGTGCATCATTAATGTCTGTGCTTTGTTTAGTACAAGAGGAAATTAATTTATAGTTGTATTTCTACATTGCTGTTGTACATTCCAAGTTTGGCTTTTAGGGTTCTCAGTTTAATTATTGTCTTCCTGTTTTTAAATTGTGATTCCTTGTTTGGTGATGGTCTATGTTCTGCATGTGTAACTGAACTGAGGTATTCTGTTTATGTAATTGCTATTTGACATTGTCACTTGTTCACTTTCCCCAGTAGATCATGTATTGTTATTCTCTGAAATGTATTGGTTTAATATTTGCAGTGTTGCTTTTTGATAAGTAGGGTATGGTGCTTTATGAGTCCTGGTAGTGCTGTTAGGATACGGTGGGTTTGCTATGGGTTCTAAATGGGCAGTGTTTGTAGTAGTTCCTAATGTGCCTGGCGGTTGGCACTGGATTATAGTAATGTAGAAATCTTTGTCTTTCTTTATCCATACACTCATGAAGAGGCATGTTTACTAAAAGTTAGTGTATGGTAACATTATGCAAATATTTATGCAAATGAGGCCCCTTATGCAAATGAGGCCCCACACCGAGTCTCCGCACATGGCCCTGCATCCCCCTTGGGCCGCCCCTGGGTAAAACTATGGGGACTGGGTTGGCAGGAGCCCCAGCTGGGATTTGAACCTGTGACCCTCTGGCCCTACAGGCACTGGCTGTGTCCGCTGCATCACACTGTGGCCACAGATTTGGTGCAGTCTCTGGAGATAGGAAACCTGGCCGCACGAGTCAGACACCCTGCTCTGCACAATTTTACTGTGGGCTCGTTTACCTTGTATGGGGACAAAGGTGCAATTAAACCTCAAAAATGATCTCCAAAAAAGGGGAAAATCCAAAACCAAGCTGGGCAACAGTGATATCAATGGGCAACATGACAAACACTCCTAGGAAAGCTCCATTAAAATGCAGTGCTTTTTGAACGAGTCTACGGAGCGTAGACCCTTCCAAAAATCATTTCTTTTTTTTTGGAGCTTTCCTGGGAGTGTTTTTTATGGTTGCTCATTAATATAACTGTTGCCAAGCTGGATTATAATTTATTTGGAATTTGTTGTGGTCATTTTCAATTTATATTTGCTATTTTGTTCTGTGCACATGTATCACACTGCTCACGTTTTGCAGGTTTCCCCGGTTTTGCTGTACATTGCTGACGGAAATGGTTTCTCTTCCCTTTAAATCGGCTCTAACGCGAGGGTTTCACTCGCGGTATTTTTTTTGCCGAAATTCAGCCCCGCTCCTGTGCAGGGAGCCTCTACCCTCCCACTCTCCACCCATTGACCCCGTCCCTCCGCCCCTCGGGGGCCTTCCTCCGCCCTCCGTACGCCTTTCCCCGCCTCTATCGCACATCAGCACCCCGCACATGTGCGCGGGCCTGTTAATGTGACGCGCACGCGTGCGCGGCACTTAAGAGCACTTAAGTGCATCATTAGCGTACGCTGTTGTGCGCCGCGCACGTGTGCACGGTTTAGTAAACATACCCCTAAGTGCTTTTCAAATATAGATCTAATTACTGCTGGGAATTTTGTCATTGTATTCTGGCTTTGCAAATACATCTAGCTTTGTTGCACTGTGAAGCCAACTGTCTACTTGGGTTACAGCGCCCTCTCTAGTCCAATGGAACATTCTGCAGCAATCCAAGGGAGCAATATAGTGTAGGGGGTGAAGTACTTTTGTCCACTAAAGAAGAGCAGGACCTGGGCGTGGTTGTGTCTGATGATCTTAAAGTAGCTAAACAGGTAGAAAAAGTGACGGCAAAAGCTAGAAGGATGTTTGGTGCATACGGAGAGGAATGGCTAGCAGAAAAAAGGAGGTGATAGTGCCTCTGTATAAGTCTATGGTGCAACCTCATTTGGAGTATAGTGTGCAATTCTGGAGACTGCACCTTCAAAAGGATGTGAACAGGATGGAGTTGGTGCAGAGGGTGGCTACTAAAATGGTTAGTGGTCTTCATTATAAAGCATATGAGGACAGACTTAAGGATCTTAATATGTACACCTTAGAGGAAAGGCGGGATAGAGGTGATATGATTAAGATATTTAAATACCTCCATGGCATAAATGTTCAGGGAGAGCGCCTCTTTCGATTGAAAGCAAGTTCTGCTACGAGGGGACATGGGATGATGGTGAAGGGGGATAGATTTAGGAGTGATTTGCGGAAATATTTCTTTATGGAAAGAGTGGTGGATCAGTGGAATAGTCTCCCAGTGGAGGTGGTAGAGATGAGGACAGTAACTGAATTCAAAAAAGCATGGGACAATCACAGAGGATCTCTAAAGGAAAAAAGGGGACTGTTGTAGTTGTTGATATGGAAGGACAGACTAGATAGGCCATGTGGTCTTTTTCTGTCGTCATATTTTTCTGTTTCTTCAAACATGGCAGCCATGAGGCAACAAAACCTCAGCAAAGAGGAGTGGCTTCTTCTGGTCAAGCTCATTATAGAGAAGACGGTCATCCTCTAAAGAGATTGGGGAAGTGGCTGCACCGTCTCCAAGCCCTCTGGATGTGGAGGAAAATCCTGAGGTATGGAAGGTCTTAGTATGCTCTTTGATGTGGCCTGTGGTTGAGATAGGATCCTAGAATAAGGAAGGCTGTACAACTGTAGTTACCTGCCATTGCACAAATTTCGCAATGGCCTTAGGCTGTATGATCCTCAGAATGGGAGTGGGTCCAGTGGTAGGCATGGTGAATGATGTATGCTCATAGGGGTGTATTTTATAACCTATGCATGAAATTTGCAACTCTGACCAACATCTGCCTCAAAATATGCCTACCCATGGATCATGTACAAATATGTATGTATCTTATAATTTTATAAATGCCCTTATTACTCATGAGGAAAGTTTATACAATTAGTCCCATAAAGTACAAATGGCCTCCATATCCAGCTGATTCTCCCCCGCACTGCCTGCCCTTGCCCAGCTGCCGCCGATTTGCATATTATCTTGGCAATGGCAATGGCAGCAGCAGAGCAGATATCCAATTGGAAAAAAACACAGGTCTTTCAAACTCCACGCTTGCATGCAGGTCTGGTCCCTCCCTCTTCTGACATATGCTCATGTCAGAGGAGGGAGGGATCAGACCTGCATGCAAGCATGAAGTCGAAAACACCCATGGATTTTTTTTTTTTAAGTTTAATATCTGCTCTGCTGCTGCCATCAACACTGCTGCCAAGGCAACAGGAAATCATCAGCAGCAGCAGTGGGGCAAGGGCAGGCAGCATGTGAGGGAGCCAAGGTCGGCAGCCCCAAATGCACCTCTATTTCTTTGTCCCTGTGTTACTGCATTGCTCGCAAGGGCGAGATACAGCGCTACACCATTCAATCTGATTGAAATCATGGTAGTTTATATTTGTGTTTATAATTATGATCATAACAAACATTAGCCTGCCATATGTTACTGAAACAGAAAGATTTTAAGATGACAGCTGAAAGGCAAATAATCTGCATTCTTTAGGTCTGCCGACAAAGTGTTCCAGCTCTCTGGAATTGCACAAAAGCTTTAGCCTCTGGTAAAGTGAAGTTATGCAACTGACTGGAACAGAAGGTACAAAGTGATTCATTGCTCTAAATTTTATCTCTGCGGTACTAGGGAGCTGAGTTAGGATAGATCAAATAAACTAAACACAAGTGTTTACACATGAAGTATCATTTTAGAAAGGACATCTAAGTCCAATCGAGGATATCCAGGGCGGAACATTTAGAAAAATGTCAGGGAAGTCTATGTTCCTGGCTGATTTTAGTAACATAGATGTCCCCAACATTGACGGTCCTACTGGCGGACACATAGACGTCCTCCTTAGGAAATAATGGGGTGGGGACATCCATCTCATGCAAGCTAGCATAAGGGGACATCCAGCAGTGTGGCAAAACAAAAATATGAGCCCCTTTTCCCCCATCAGATTTTCTTGACATATGGTAAAATAAAGGGGGTATTAGTGTAACTCCTTTCCGACACCCTCCAGATGTTTGTCTGACAAAACAAGATGCCTGTTTGTGCCTGGAGGAAGCGTAACCTTAGACATGACCCTGGACGTCCAGGATGTTTTTAAGATCAGGTGGGGACTTTGAAGTTCTTGGGAACACCCCGCCATGCCTCCACCATGACCCTGTTCAGACATGGATGCCATCATACTGGGGCCCTGGAGATGTCTCTGTGTTCTCCAGGACCAAGCAGGAAGTCAGTCCTCACTTATGGGTGACGTCGGCGCCGACGGAGCCCTCGCGGAGCAATTTTCCCCAGCTTTCAAAGAAAGCCTTTGGGAATTGCAGCGCGCATGCGCGGTCGTCTTCCCGCCCGAGGGTGCCATCTTAGCCAGTCTTCTTTTTTTCCGCGGAGCCCTACAGACGTCCCCGTCTTGTCCCCGCGAAAAAGTCGATTTTCTTCATTATTTTATTCTTTTTCCTTTCGGTTCGACGCCGATCACTTTCCCGCCCGGACTCGCGACGCCGGTCTCGAGTCCGCTTACTTTTTTCGGTTTTTCTGACTTAGTCAGCTTTCGTTTTCGGTTTCCCTGGCAGCCCGGTCCTTTGACCTCGCAGGGGCCCTTTTTCCCCCCGATGGCTGCCAGTGGGTTTAAGCGGTGTGGTCGGTGTGACCGAAATATGTCACTAACCGACACACACGACTTTTGCCTCCGCTGCCTGGGCCCGGATCATGAGGAACTGATCTGTGGGCCCTGCAGCAAACTGTCCTCAAAGGCGTTGAGGAGTCGGCGGCATCAGCGTGAGAGAATCTTCGCTGACCCCAGCCGTACCCGGACCTCGTCGGAGGCCTCCGCGTCGAAAGGCTCCAGCTCGGACCGTCGCCGGAGCTCCTCCGACCGGGGTTCTCCCTCCGGGGACCATCGTCGGAAGGAAAAACCCGCGAGGGCGGCGTCGGTGGACGCTCCTGGTTCCGCGAGGGCCAGGTCGCATAGCCCCGACAGCCGCCCCGGGTCCTTGGAGAAGGAACACATCCCGAAGCGACCTCGCCTGGAGTCGGAGATGCCTGCCCGGGTAAGTCCTGTGGTCCTTCTGGACTCGCCTCCGCGACAGCCGACGTCGGGCCCGACGCCGTCGGGGCCCGAGTCGGGGGCTGCTGGGTCACCTGAGCTCGGACTCAGGTTGACGGCCTTGGAGAGCAGACTGTCTGCCTTCATGGACCAGCAGCGGGCACTGCTCGCTGGCCTCGCTGGCGCCGCTGCCCCGACCGCCGGGACGTCGACGTCCAAGTCGACCCCGGAGACCGAGCCGATCCTCGAGTCAATGAGAACTCGAGTCGATCCTCGGTCGAGGTCACCCTCGGCCTCCCGTTCGGGACCGAGGTCGCCGACGCCGACTCCCTCGACGTCGGGACGGCTGGCGCCGCACCCTGCCCGGGCCGACCCCACCGAGTCCTCGTCGGAGTCGGTCTGGGAGTCTGAGGAGGAAGAGTCACCTGATTCTTTCCGGACTCGGTGTGTCCCATCGGACTCACCGGGGTCCGAGCCTCGGAAGCAGTCCCCCCCGGAGGATGCCCGGTTCTCGGACTTCGTTAGGGATATGGCCAAGGCTTTGGCCTTCCCTGCGGATCCCGAGGAGGAGCCTCGAGCCGAAGAGCTCGACGCCCTCCAGTATGACTCTCCCGCGAGGGAGCACTTTACTGTGCCGGTTCCTCCTATGCTGGAACGACTACTCTTCCGCATGTGGGAGAGTCCGGCCTCCTCGCCGGTCCTGAGCAAGCGGGTCGATTCTATCTATCGGGTCCGCAAGAGCCCTGGCTTTCAGAAGGCACAGCTGCCACACCATTCCATGGTAGTGGAATCGGCCATGCATCGTCTTAACCTCGGTGCCTCCTGGAAGGGAGGCCCGTAACCTGGATGGCCTTGGCAAGAAGTGCTTCCAGGGCTCTATGCTCGCATGTCGTGTCCAGACTTACCAGCTCTACATGGGCATGTATCTCCGGGATCTGGCTAAAGAGCTAGCCGGATTCTCCGCTGGTCTCTCCGAGGAGCCCTTGCGGAGGTTCCTAGCCTTGTCCACGGGCATTCGGGAATGCTCAAAGTTCATGTCCCGAGCAGCCTATGATGGCTTTGAGGCCTCGGCTAGAGTGGCCGCAGCCGGCATCGGTGCCCGCCGACAGGCTTGGCTTCAGTCGTCGGACCTTGAGCCCTGGGTACAGGACAAGTTGGTCGATGTCCCCTGCCGAGGCGAAAACCTCTTTGGCAAGCCCATGGCGGAAAAGGCTGCACAAATTGAGACTGAGACTCTCACCAGGACCAGGCTTTCTAGGAAGACCTCCGCCCCTTCCCTGAAAAAGAAGGGCTCGGGAAAAAAGTCCTTTTACCCGAGGAAGGCGGCTGCCTACAAACAGTACCCCCATTATCAGGCCCCTGCAGCTCCCCAACAGGGCCAGCAGGCCAAGGGACGGGGTAACGGGTCCCGTAGGCAGCAAGCCCCCAAGCCTGCACCACCAGCCCCTGCTCAGCAGGGTGGGGGTTTTTGACTCGCTCAGCATAGCCTCTCCCCCCCCGCTGGTTCCTCCCAGCACCGGAGGCCGGCTGGTTCACTTCGCCCACAGGTGGTCCAGCATCACCGCAGATGCCTGGGTACTTCAGGTCGTGCGAGAAGGCTACCTTCTCCACTTCCATCAGGTCCCTCCCTCCTATTTTCCGGGAGAACCTTCGCGCCCCCCTCTGCACAGGGAGTTGCTCCTTCAGGAGTTAGCAGGTCTTCTGCAGGAACAGGCGGTGGAACCGGTGCCCCACCACCTGAGAGGTCAAGGCTTTTATTCGAGGTATTTTCTGATACCAAAGAGAACAGGGGGCCTCAGACCCATCCTGGACTTGCGCAACCTCAACAAGTTCCTTGTGCGGGAGAAGTTCAAAATGCTTACCCTTGGAATCCTTCTGCCCTACCTCCAGCAGGGAGATTGGCTATGCTCCTTGGATCTAAAGGATGCCTACACGCACATCCTCATCCACCCAAGCCACCGCCAATACCTAAGGTTTGTGGTGGCAGGAAATCATTACCAGTACAGAGTACTGCCCTTTGGCCTATCCTCCGCACCGCGAGTCTTCACAAAATGTCTCGCGGTCGTGGCGGCCCATCTCCGGCTTCACGGCCTCTATGTCTTTCCGTACCTCGACGACTGGCTCATCAGAGCAGCGTCCGCTCAAGAGGTCACCAACGCCACGTGCCGCACGGTGACTCTGCTGCAGCACTTGGGCTTTGTCATAAACTTCGCAAAGTCCACTTTGCTCCCCTCACAGGATCTCGAGTTCATCGGCGCAAGGCTGCACACTCCTCGGGCACGAGCGTACCTACCGCTCGACAGGGCTCAACGGCTCATGGACCTAGCCGACCGCTTTCGCAGCCAGCCCCTGGTCTCCGCCAGGCACTTCCTGAGACTGCTCGGCCATATGGCTTCCACCGTCCATGTGACCCCCAATGCCCGCCTGAACATGCGGTCTGCTCAATGGTGTCTCCGCCAGCAGTGGCGACAAGCCACAGGCGGCCTGGCAGACCTAGTGCGCGTCTCCGAGCCGCTGCTCTCGTCTCTCCGGTGGTGGCTCCGGCAGCCGAACCTGATATTCGGAATGCCTTTCCAGTCACCTCAGCCGACCCGGGTGCTGACCACCGATGCATCCCTCCTGGGCTGGGGAGCACATTGCCAAGAGGCACGTACTCAGGGCCTCTGGACCACGTGGGAGTCTGCTCAGCAGATCAACTTCCTGGAGCTCAGGGCGATCCGCCTAGCTCTCAAGGCCTTCTCCCACCTGACTTCCCAACAGTCCGTCCTTGTCCAGACGGACAATCAAGTTGCCATGTTCTACGTGAACAAGCAGGGGGGCACGGGCTCCTTCCTCCTCTGCCGGGAGGCACAGAAGCTCTGCTCTTGGGCCGTCAGTCACGGCATTCTCCTCAAGGCAGTTTATCTCCCGGGCCAAGAAAATTGCCTTGCAGACAAACTCAGCAGGGTCCTCCAGCCGCACGAGTGGCGTCTGGATCCCTTGGTAGTTCAGAAGCTCTTCCTCAAGTGGGGTCTCCCCACGGTGGATCTCTTTGCCAGTCCTCACAACCGGCAGCTTCCTCGCTTCTGCTCTCGTCAGCCACACCCCCTTCGGGTTGCGGCGGACGCCTTTCTGATCTCGTGGTCGGGGAGCCTTCTGTACGCTTTCCCTCCCATCCCGCTGGTCTCTCGGACTCTTTTCAAGGTTCTCCGAGACAAAGCCTTCATGATCCTGGTGGCCCCTCGCTGACCCAGGCAGCCGTGGTTTCCGCTCCTGCTGCAACTGGCGGTGGAGGATCCAATCCCTCTGGGGGTACAACCGGATCTCCTCACTCAGGATCAGGGGTCCCTTCTGCACCCCAACCTCAGGTCTCTCAACCTCATGGCCTGGCTGCTGAGAGGGTAGTCCTTGCTCCCCTTCTCCTGCCGGCGGAGGTGGAGGAGGTCGTCTTGGCTTCGCGACGGCCCTCTACCCGCAAATGCTACGCCCTTAAATGGCGTCGCTTTGCAGTCTGGTGTACCCAGCAGTCTCAGGATCCCTTCTCCTGCCCGGTGTCGGTGATCTTGCAGTACTTGCTGCACCTCTCTAATCTGGGACTTAAGTCCAATTCCGTCAAAGTTCACCTCAGTGCTCTTTCAGCACATCATGTGCCGGTGGACGGCAGACCTCTCTCAAACGATCCTCTCGTAGCGAGGTTTCTCCGAGGTCTCCTTCTACTTAAACCACCTCTGCGCCCGCCAGCGCCTGACTGGGACCTGAATGTGGTTTTGCAGCGGATCACCTGTCCGCCTTTTGAACCTATGGCTACCTGTTCTCTCCGTTTTCTGTCTTGGAAAACGCTGTTCTTGATAGCCCTCACTTCCGCTAGACGCGTAAGTGAATTGCAGGCCCTCGTGTCTGATCCCCCTTACACTAGGTTCTACAAGAATAGGGTAGTCCTACGGACTCACCCAAAATTTCTGCCTAAAGTGGTCTCCCCTTTTCACATCAATCAGGAGGTGGTACTTCCAACCTTCTTTCCCAGACCACACTCCAGCCGAGCTGAAACGGTCCTCCATACCCTGGACTGTAGAAGGGCATTGAACTTCTACCTTGACCGTACGCGGGAGCACCGTAAAGCTGCTCAGCTTTTTGTGTCTTTTGACCCCAATAAATTGGGGCTCCCGGTCTCCAAGTGTACTCTGTCCATCTGGGTTGCGGACTGTATCTCTTGGGCTTATGGGGCAGCCGGACTCTCCTTAGAAAGTCGAGTCACGGCTCATTGCGTTCGGGCAAAGGCTACGTCAGTGGCTTACCTCCGCTCTGTTCCGCTGGCAGACATCTGCCGGGCCGCTACTTGGTCTTCGAGCCAGACTTTTGCGGTCCATTACTGTCTCGAGAGGGAGTCCCGTAGGGACAGTGCTTTCGGACAGGCAGTCCTCCGTAATCTCTTTGAGGTCTGAGCAACTCCTACCCTCCATCCCGGATGTGGGCTACCGGTGGGTGATAATTCAGCGAAGATTCTATCCTTCTGTGCTGCTGAGCTAGAGGGAGCTCATTTTTGTGCTTAGGGTCTCCGGTAGCCTTGAGCTTGGGAGTCCCATAAGTGAGGACTGACTTCCTGCTTGGTCCTGGAGAAAGCGTAGTTACTCACTTGTAACAGGTGTTCTCCAGGAGCAGCAGGAATCAGTCCTCACTACCCTCCCTCCTCCCCTTGGAGTTGCAATCGTCTGCTTATGTTCTTTTTTGCAAATTTTTATGCTGTCTTTTTTAGCTATGTCATCTGACTGGCTAAGATGGCACCCTCGGGCGGGAAGACGACCGCGCATGCGCGCTGCAATTCCCAAAGGCTTTCTTTGAAAGCTGGGGAAAATTGCTCCGCGAGGGCTCCGTCGGCGCCGACGTCACCCATAAGTGAGGACTGATTCCTGCTGCTCCTGGAGAACACCTGTTACAGGTGAGTAACTACGCTTTTTGGCCATACCCATTTTCAGATGTCCAAGGCACGAATAGGGCTTCTACAATAACCCCCATAATGCGTAGCCTAATTGAAAACCAGTGCAGAGAGATTTATGGAGGAGTTTGCTGTGTCCCATTTTGAGATGTGTGTTGTCACTTTAGCAGCCAATTTCTGTACACTTTGCAATTTAAGCGGGATCTATTGGGAGACCCAGAAAGACCAAATTACAAAAATCAAATTGTCTTAGAACTGTGGCCTGCATAACCAATTATAAGTTCTGCGGACAGAGCAGAGAATGCATCTGCTTTACCATTCAAAGCTTAATACAAGCTTTTTTAATCATCCAAGTTGCATGTGATTCCATAGATAGGAAGGAATCCCAATAAAACTCTTCACTTCTTTAGAAATAGGGATTTAAATTCCCCCCAAAGTCAGAGGTAAAATTATTTGTATATGAAGAGTAATTAACCCAAAGAATCTCTGTTTTAAGGAGATTCAAAATCAGACCATTTTGTAATACCCAGTCTTTTCACTCAACCCATAGCACTAAATCCTGGGTCAGCCAAGATCTAT
Organism: Ichthyophis bannanicus; assembly: GCA_033557465.1. Lineage (NCBI taxonomy): Eukaryota > Metazoa > Chordata > Amphibia > Gymnophiona > Ichthyophiidae > Ichthyophis > Ichthyophis bannanicus. Next base: position 934,310,970 of record CM066033.1, on the reverse strand, counting down.
CAGTCAAGCAAGAGATAAAGAATTGTGCATTTTTGCATAAATAAAGGTCAGATACCATAAAAGATTGAAAATAGATGTTAAAAAGAATTGGGGACAGGGGGAACCCTGAGGGACTGCTGAAGAAATTTTGGCTCTGACTGAAGATTTTGATTTACTGCAACAAAGGAGTGCTCTTCCAGAAAGTCTAGAGCTACTTTGAAATCCTCAGTTGTTCCATTTAAGAATGAAGTATGCTATGACTCATCATATCAAAGGTAGATAACAGATTTAACAAAATCAACAATCCAGATTACCCTTATCCATCCACTAATGCAGATCATTCAACAAGTCCAGCAAGACTGCTTCTGTACTGAAAAGCTGTGCAGATGTTACTGTGGTAAAAGAGGTAACACCGTGATTAAGATGTGGGAAGAAGGTGAGGAGTTCAGCTAGTCCCCTGGAACAGTGCATCATGACTACACTACATCAGCTTGTAGCTACTCCCCTTGACTATAGACAGGGCAGAGCTCTTTTTAAGACCTATATATACCTACATTACTAAAACAAATCTATCTGCCCACAGCAGACCACGGCCAAACCCCGTTTAGGTGGGTGCCGTGCATTGCAACAGACAAGGTCTGTCTGATGAACAGTCATGGTATCCCCAGGGAATGATCTGCCCCTGTGGCAACAGTTTGGTGCAGTACACACAGCCAGTGGGTTCAGGGGCAGAAGATCACAAGTTCAAGTCACAGTTGTGGCTCCTGCCAACCTTGTACCCATATTTTACCCAGTACTAACCATGGTAATAAAGACGGAACCTTTATGGCAGATAAAATAAACATGCCGGAAACACCTATATTTTACCTACAGAGCACAGACACCATAAACATGTGCAATCCCTAGAGCAGAGCTTCCCAACTGCAGTCCTGGAGAGCCAAACACCATTCAGGTTTCATACTGTCCCTAATAAATATGCCTGTGCTGCATTTGTATGCACCGCCCCCATTGTATGCAAATGTATCTCATGCATATTCATTAGGGACAGCATGAAAACCTGAACCGTGTTTGGCCCACCAGGACTGGAGTTGAAAAACTCAGCCCTAGAGCCGAGGCCAACAGGGGCACAAACACCCACACCCTCAGGCTCCACTATCCAACGCCTCATGGAGAGTCAGGCTGTTGGGCCCTGCGCGGAGCAGCATCTCCCAATACTGGCACCTGCATACCTTAGCAATGCCGTCCTAAACTTGGGAACACTTTCCACATATATCAAAAGGTTGCTATGATTAATGTCAGCTAACAAATCCTGAGTTAAACAAGATTTGTTGATGGAGATTCATCATAGCAACCTTTCTGATATCTGTGGAGCATGTTTCAGTTAGTGCTTCTGGCAGTGTTTACCACCCTGGGGAGTGACACCAACAGTATTGCGTACCATAGCAATGCCCACACTGTGCCCAGGACTGGTGTGGCAGCCAGGGCTGCCACAAACCTCTATATTTGCACAATGCTGGCATAGGTGTGGGAGTGTGTGTATGTTTATCCAGTGTGTTGTGGCTGCCTACACCTTACTGAGCCCACACTGCTTGCACTGTTTCCAGTGTTAGCCTGCCAGTGTGCATAATGAGGAGCAAGGTACTGTGGGTATGGCCCACACAGGGTGACCTGGGCAGGATGCATCTGCACAGGGTATAGGGCAATGGCTGGGACATTGTAGTGCCCGACCACCACCTGCGTGGACAGGGTGGCCACAACATGTCATGTTGGGAGGTCACTCTCACCCTGACTGAGCAGTGACCACGGCATGGCTAGGTTCCCCCATAGTGCTCGACAACGTTTATCTCAAGTGATATTTATGGGTTCTCTTTTCTGGGGCCCGAATACTGATATAGATGCTTAGGGTGTATGTGCTCACATCCCATTTTTGGGTGCACACAGTTTCTCCAGGGACGTGCCCTATGTACTAGCTAGCAGACTGTCTGCAGTTAGCATATGTATGGCTGGAGCCCCTTGCAGGGTGCAGTGGGTGGAGAGTGACTGTGCTCTCTGCTGGTGAATGTCAGATAGTGGTGGGGGGCAGCTGAGCTAGGCCTAGTACCTGTCTCCCAGTGCTCTATGTGATGCGTATAGATCTGCATTGCCTGCCCTGTAGGGTGCCTATTCCCCAGCAGGACTGGGGTTGATGGTCCCCTCTACTGCCACCATTGGAGAGATGTAGTATGTGGATCTGTTGGTGGGAAATCCTGTTCTCCCACCACTGCCCTTCTCTTCTAAGCATGTGACCATGGCAACCACACAGGATGTGTAGTATTCCAGGTGTATCACAGTCCACAAGGGCTAGACGTGACTAGGAAATACAGATGGACACATGTGTATCCTAGGTGTGTCTGCAAGGACTACCAATCACACACCAGCACTGACGGGGATCTGCAGCACAGCCTATCTCAACCAAGCCCAGTGCTGCGGACCTGGTGCTGGGCGCTCCACCTCACCCTCAGGGTGAGCACAGGAACCGCACAGTGTCACGGTCTGTAGCTACTCTGTGCCTGTAACACACACTGTCATTTCCCCCTACCAGGCCGGGGTACTATAGAGGTGCATACCCCATCTTTTGAGCAGCTGTAGGCTGCTGTTCTGCATGTGCAGTGCATCATGGGTACGGGTGGGTTTATCCTATCCTGGTAACCACAGCAGACGGTTTGTGTGGTGACCTGCAGTCTTTCTGTAGCCAGCCAGCGGTGTGCTAGACTTTGTGGAGATGTAGCCTACTGGTTACTTCAATGACTGTGGTGGCAGAGGTCATGGGTTTGATCCCACAGTGATGTTGTTGTTTAATAAGGCTGTCTGAGGCATTTCCTTTTAATTTAAATCAGTGCTGCCAGCAAAAACACCCTCATAGTGCCGTAGCCTAAGGTGCCTCATAAGGTGCCCTATAGGGCACATTATAAGGTGCCTTGGCGGACAGGGCACTTTATAATGTGCCCTATGGAGTGCCTTATAGGGTGCCTTATGTGGCACCTTAGGTTACGGCACTGTGAGGGTGTTTTTGCTGGCAGCACTGATTTAAATTTAAAAAGGAAATGCCTCAGACAGCACTGATTTAAATTAAAAGGAAATGCCTCAGAGCCTTCTTATATAACACCCCTGTGGAATCAAACCCATGACCTCTGCCACCACAGTCATTGCAGTAACCAGTGGGCTACATCTTTATTGCTTCTAGTACTGTGCTGGCATGAACTTAGGGTTAACGCGCGTTAACGTGCCACAGCGCTCACTATCGCGTGATACAGATTCTTGCTACCTTGCCGCCAGAAGACCTACTCCTTATATAGCATTCTTCACATTATCGCTGCAACTAGCACCGGTAACATTAAGACGGTTTAGTAAACATACCCCTATGAGTCAACACTGACTTGATGGCATTTAACCACAACAACAGTGACTACTTTTATGCATGCATACCTGTCTAGGCAATTTTGTACGAGGGGATATTTAGCGGTGGCATCTAGCCCTGATAAAGCGGCTACTTGCCGCCACTGAACTTTAAACCTGGATATTCAATGCTGGGGCCATATTTGGTCAGTGTCAAAGGTTAGGCCAGGTGGATATTCCCTAAGTACCTCTTCTGACCGCCCCCCAGAATGCCCTAAAGCTGGTGGGCTAGCATCAGTGCATTTAGTGGTGCTATCCTGCTCACTATGGTTAACATGGTTAACAAGTCTGCTAACCATGTTAATAGCTTTGAAATCCCCCCCACACACACACACATACATATGTCTATATTTGCACATCAAACACTGTTTTATGCAAAACAAAATCGCTCAGTATGAGATTCTTAAGTATGAGAGTCAGGCTATTGGAAGGTGTCTCGTTCACATGCAGTTAGCTCATCCTCTGAGCCTCCACAGTACAATCACAAATTATTCCCCCACCCACCCCCTCATTTCTCTTTATATTAAAAGCACTGTGCTATGTACATGTGGCTAATACAGCTCCAACCACAGCATCAGTCCATGTCTCCTGCAGCATCTACCACCAGTCCTGAGGCCTGCAGCCCACTACTTACCAGGACTTCAAACCAATAGCTCTGCACTACTATTGCATTGGTTGCATTTGTGGTTCTAAGAAGCTGTTATGAGGACCACCTAGGTGTCAGCTATAGCCCAAAGCTGCTGCCAACATTACTGATTCTCCATCCCCTGTCCTCAGCGCTACCACAACCAAAATTATGGGTTTGTCCCCTTAAACTGCCATTTACCACTGCAGAGTTGCCAAGTTACCAAGTTCCAGAGTCCTGGATTTCTGACAAGCTCATTCTGAGGCATCATGGGACCTGTAGCACCAATTCCCATGGGTAAAATCAGGGACTACAAATACCACACTGCATCGCAATGCAAATTTAAAACTAGACCTGGCAAAAAAATCTCGCTCCTGGAACTGGGTAACTTGGCAACTCTGCCGCTGGAGCCCTGACTGCAGCCACATGAGGGGGGAGACAGCTTCAGGCCGTTGCAGTCTATGGCGGCTGCTGCAACCTGCTTGGCCGTCTGAACAAAAACATTTAAAAAATATACTCAAGCTGACCCTTAAAGGGGAATACTTCCACCTCCCACCAAAAGTTAAGTAAACCAAGTGAAAAATTGTGCTATCCCATCCCATGCAAACACTTAGCACATGTAACTAAATGCAGTCCACTTTCATGAATGATGTATGCAGAAATATTACAACGGAGAGAATTCCCCATAGTCTAGCACAAAGCAGGAATAGAACAGCAAAGAGAATCAGGAGTCCTTACAGCGATAAACATTTGCATTTGAAGTTGCTCTTTAGGCTCCTGATTCTCCTTGCTGTTCTAGTTTTGCTTTGCAGAAATGGTATTAAGAATGGAGGGCAAATTTTATTCTGCTCATTTTAATTGATCAAGTATTCATTTGGCTGCCTTTTTTGTATGTGGTTGTGTTAACCACAAGCGTCAAAACCTACGTGTGTTCTACAGTTTCTGAAATGCTTTTCATACATTTTTAAATAATGCTTTGTGGTTTGAAAGATATATCGGTACTTGCACACTGCCTCTAGACATTTTTTCATAGAGCAGAGAATAACAGTTGTAAACTGCCATCGGTGATATACTATTCAGGAACCCAGAAGACTATCAGCTGTGTCTACTAAGAGATGTGCATGGCTTCAGGTGAAGGGTTGCAGGTCTTTTATTTTTGTTGTTGATGTGATCTGTTTTAGCTGAAAGCACAGACATATCAGGCCTGTCATACAGATGGAGATTGTCTGACATTCAAACAGAGTGAGCCTCTTCTCTCAGTCCTTATTTCTTATCAGATTAAAAAATTACAATTTAAATACAAGCAAAGAAAGTGAAATATTACTTTGTATTACTTCTTTTATTTGCTAAAATGTATGTCACTCAAATGTTTTCAGATTTATGTCCCGACATATCATCTAAAATGCTTCCCTCTTTGTCCTTCAGTCTCACTCACGAAGACAGTAGCCTCACTTTCTGAGATAGGCCACACTGAGCCTTTCTGTATTTAGCAGTCATTGAAACAATAATGGACTGAGTAAGAGGACAACGCTTCCATTGGTGACCATGTGTCATCCTTTACTGCAAAGATCATAAAGGTTTAAATTCAGCATCAGGCTCCTGTAACTTGTTTACCATATGGAAGGGAGGGGGATCCAAAACCTTTCCTGACTATGTGCTGTTAAGCACCAGACACTGAGCTCAGCTATTACCTTTGTTTAATTCCCTCTGCACTTCTTCATCTGTGGCTGTGCAAGTCACTGAACCTGTGCACATGTCTTGATTGCAAGTCCTTTGGGGTAGGGACCCAGCGTAACCATAATTTATCATGCATGCTGCTGATTTTGTCACACCTGCTCTCCAGTAGTTTATTTATTTAGCATTTTTTATATACCACATTTCCAATGGTCAATGCAGTTTACATGGAACAATTTAAACTTAGAAACTTGGAACATTACATATAACAGGGAATGTTAACATGGAATGGAACAGTTAACAAAGGGGTGTAGAGTGGCTATAACCATTAACATTAATCTATGTACATAATTGATTGTGTATTATAAGGCAGCACTTGGGTGCAATGAATTATGGGAATTTAAGATTTGGTCAGGTGTTCCACTTGAATAAAATAGACTTGGAGTCATGGAGGCCGATTCTGATCCCGGCATATCCGGACGCTTTGCCTGACCAAAACCTGGACGTGCCAGGGTTGTACCCGATTCTGCCATCATGCGGCCCGGATGTAACCACGATGGCAGAATTGGGGACTTGGACGTCTAGCCGGGCACTCCATTCCAGTGCAGGGGATGTCTACTGGCCTGCCCGCCCAGCTGCAGAATGCGCCAGCTGGTGTGCCGTTGCAGTGGCATTCCATTGCCATGGCACCGGCACATCCAGCCAGAGCAACCAAATGCCCAAAACCATTGCAGCCCCACCACCTGACTCTTGGCAGGGGCCCCCAAGGCCGGCATCAGGTGGCAGGGACCCCTGAGGTATCACAGTGGGGTAGGCGGGCTGCAGGCCGCAATCAGCACTGTGTCTGGCACTTATTTCAACATTGGGGTGAAATAAGTTGGGCATGTAAATGGGAGCTGGGAACACACAGATCGGAATTTCCTCTGTATGTCCTGGCAGCTGGGCTCTCCCCCTCACCACCCCCACTCTGCTCCAGTTCCACCCCCTCCCAGCTCTGGCCAGTGCTCCCCACACAACCAATCTGTATGTGCAGGGAGCACTGAGGGCAGAATTGCGTACAGAGTTTATGTGCAGGTTGAACATCCAGGCCATACATCTAACCCCGCTATTCCCTGATCGGAATGACCCCCATATTGCCCCACTTGGTTTGAGTGAGGTGAAGTTTGAATGATGATCTGTTGAAGAGATGTTGCAGTTAAAGACAGCGTTATGTTTTATCATTGAAATGCTCTTTGGAGTAGAGTTTTTACTTCCTTCCTGAAGTGGGTGAGGTCATCTATGTTCCTCACTTTTTTAGGGAGGTTGTTCCAGAGGCCAGATGCATACAAACAAAAGGCTTGTGCATAGGTTGTCTAGTTGAACTTTAGTGTTTCAAAGGCACTGCTAGGGTGTTTTGATCTCCTAGCTCTGTTTTCTGGGACTTTTTCCAGCATGTTTTGTAGTTACTTGGCAGATATGTCATGCAGGATTTTGAAAGTTATTATTATTACTTTGTATCTAATATGGCAAAAGAGGGGGAGCCAGTGTAACTTTTTTAGGGTGAGTATTATACGATCTCTTCTGGAAGCACCTTCTAGGACTCTGACTGCAGTCTGTTGGGCCATTTGTAATGGCAGTTAGACATATTTGGGGACACCATGATAAATGATATTGCAAAAGTCTACGTGTGGGAATATCATTGCCTGAAATACTGTACAAAAGTAGTTAAAAAACCAGGACATACACTTTAATGTTTACTAATCATGACTGACTGCCTTTTGAGACCAAGCGTCAAAACTGTATAGAAATAAATAAAATAAAACAAAATCATAATAAAATTATAAATGATCAATTACAACAGTATTCAATAACACTAACAAATAAATAAACCAAAACACAATAATATCTATAAGAATGTATTTTATTTTTTTATTTTATTTTAGTTATTTAGCAGGTCTTTTATACCACCTCATCTTCCATTAAACCATGTTAGTGCCACTGGATATCCAACAGGGTAGCATAAACACGGTTTGCAGGTATGCAAACCATGAAAATGCCTTTGAATATCCCCCTCCCCCCCCACACACACACAATGTGTATCAACAAAACTGGAAAACTGGAAATATGGGAAGAAGACTAAAGGCCAAGTACAAGAGGAGACCTAAGAAACTAGTCAGAGATAAAGTAAATCAATGCCAGGCACAGGAGTACCCGAGTCAGGGAAAACAAGAGAGAAATATGAGGTCTTTGACTTAGCTTTGAACCTTACATGGGAGGACTCCACTCTAATATCCTCCGGAAGATGATTCCAGAGGAAAGGGGGGAGATGAACAAAGGATGCCATGTAAATACCAATGATAAATGGTTGTAAAAGCTGAATGGTTAATAAGTTACCCTTGAGGAGGGAGTCTGTTTTCCAGCCTTGCAAGCACTGGAGGGTTCAGGGAGTGCCGGTTTTGCTGTTTCCTTCAGGACCAATCGGGGCACCGCATGCCAATGTCAGCTGCAAGCCTTATAAAGACCTGCAGTGAGGTATCTTCTTCAGGAGTCCTTTTTCCAGCCTTGCACGCACCGGAGGGCTCAGGGAGCGTCAGTTTTGCTGTTTCTTTCAGGACCGATCGGGGCACCACACACCGACATCAGCAGCAAATCCTATAAAGTCGTATGTTGTTCCTTTAGGTGCATGGCTGTAGGTGCATGGTGGGGGCATCTCCTAAGAGGCATTCCCTTAGGAGCACCATAGGAGCTGCAGTGTTTATAAACTGTGCCTGGTTGGAAACATGAGAAGAAGACTAGATTACCTCCATCTACAGCAGGCCCCATGGATAAATATCTGCTCCCAAAGTCTACATTACAAGATCCAGGTACTGTTTCTCACTTGTCCCTCAGAGAGGGAGCTAGTCTTAGCTCCCTGGAGTGTATACCACCTACTCCTCCTGGTAACTTTAGATCTCTTCAGGGTGACCCCTCTTTTGGAGCAAAGCTCCCAGGTTGAAGATGGGCTCCCACAGGTGGTACCATGGAGGGAGTTCCTCCCTGGGATACTCAGAGGGATTCAGTGACTTTGGTAGATATTTGGAAGGTTGTTAAACATATTGAGCAGATATTATTGGATAATGTTCCTGGGCTATACAAATTTATCAAGGACACTATTGTAAAGCTTCATGATTTAGAGGTAAAGGTCGGGTCACTGGACTCTCATTCAGAAGTAATGGATGTTCAGGTTAAGACTCTTCAAACTGTTCATGTTTCATCAATTAAGGACGCTTTATTATTACATCAGAAAATTGAGACACTTGAAAGTGTGGCTAGAAATAAGAATCTACGTATACTTAATTTTCTTTGTATTCACTTGTTGTCCCCCTTAATACTTCTGCGTAAATATTTAAAGGAAGTATTGACCCTGCCTAATGCAGAAACAATGGTTTTTGTTAAGTGTCATTATATTCCTACCAAGGTTAGGCAGGAGAACCCTTTAACTTCTCAGTTAGATGTCCTGGCTGAGGGACAGTCTTTCAATCTCACGGCTTTCTTTGAGGATTCACAGGATGTCATCTCGACCAGGGCTACTCTTCTTGTTACCTTTTTATCAGAGGGAGACAAAATTGATATTTTGAAGGCACACTTTAGAAAGAAAGATTCTTTGTTTTGTGGTGATACTCTAGCAAATTTTCCAGATGTCTCTTGTACTATTCAAGTCAGGAAGAAATCTTTTTTGGCATTGAAAGCTAGGGCACTTGCTTTAGGTGCCTCTTTTTTCCTCTGTTAACTTTGTAAATGTTTAGTTTCTTTAGGGCAACAGTGTTATGTATTTGTAGCTCCCTCTGATTTAGAGAAATTTGTATTAGATAAAGAAAAAGAATTGAATGTTAATTAACTGAGTTTGGTTGTTGCCTATGGCCCGTTGTTGTGTGGTTTTTGAATATTGAGGCTATGAGTAGATAGGGATTTGTTCTTTTTGAGTGAATCCTTGTTTTGGTTTTCTTGAGCTTCGTGACATGGACATTAGTTTTGTTGTATTTCCTTAATGTTTATAATCTTTTGTGGATGATTGTATTTCCTTTGCTCTTTGGTAATGTATATATATCAAAAATCCTAAAAAAAAAGTTATAGAAGTGTTTCTGTACAGAAGGCCCGATCAGTTAGGAGCACAATTTTGAAATGAATTGTAAAAGAGAAGGGGGAGGGAGTCACAAAATTATTTTTCTTTGCCTTACCAAGAAGTCTAACTGCAGAGCTTTGAGCAAGTTGAAGTCTTATAACAGAGAAAAGCTTCAAGCCACTGTAATCTGTACTGTGGTAATCAAAATTATTCAGTATGTGGGTCACTGTAGAAGCTCTATTCATAAGTTGAACATCTGAAAATGGGCACATAGACAATCAAATTATGAAGACATCCCCAGAGTTATTTTAGAAAGCTGCATATATAGACGCCCCCAAAGCTATTTTAGAAAGCTGTGTATATAGACGTCCCCAGCATGAGAATGTCCAGGTAGCATAGGGGCATGGTGGAAGCGTTCCCTGGGCAGAACAAGGGAAGTGCATGTCGCGATGCGATTTCAGAATAGCACAAGCACATCAGGCCATGGTTATTGAAGTGTCAATGCCTATACCTGCTCCTGACCATGAATAAAAGGTAAAAAGGTGCTAATTTCATGGCTGCAACCCTTTCAGGGTGAAGAGCACAATATGCTCACACCACAGTGGTTAATATTTCCTGGCCAAAGAAGCCTGCCTATAGATACATACTCCAGACATATTACCGACTCACTGCCACATATCTATGAAATAGCAGGGCAGGATGGGCATGTCTCATGGCATACTCACTGCCTTATGACCTACCCAGGCCAAGGCATCCAAGTAACCGGTTCTGCGGATATGCATTTTGGGGATGTCCACATTTGTAAAATGACCTACCCCCATGCACATTCCCCATCTCCAGACCCAATTACTGGGATGTTCACTTTTCAGGGTAGAGACAGAGAAATTTCAGAAGGCATGGCTGCCACTCCCCTGGTTTGTGGATGTTCTGCTCTGGACATCCCAGGTTTTTCCTAGACGTCCCTTCTAAAATCCCCCTTTATAAATGCATGGGTGAGAATTTTAAGATCTTCAACAGTCAATCCGCATCTTAATAACTGCATTTTCCAAAGAGATAGAAAGCAGAACTGAACTGCAGCAGAACTATGTGAACTGAATCTTAAAGCAGGCTCTAGATGAATCCCCAAAACAGTGACACTTTCCTTCAATGAGATAATGGCACCATGAATCAAGGGAACTAGATTTTGAGTGAGATTCTTACAGAAAAAGCAAATAGCCTCAGACTTCTGGGGATTCACTCTGTGAAGTGGCAGCCAACGCGCCAATGCTTCAAGGCAGGTATTAAGTGGGAACAAATCTAACATACTGCATCCACGATAGCTCATATGTCATCTCATCAGCATAAACAATACAAACACAACATTCAGCAAAATTTGATTCAAATTTCTACTTGCACACTGATAAGGTTCTTTGTACAAAGAACAAAAAGGCCCTGGAACAATTTGAAAAATCTGAAAGGTCCATCAGTTTCAATACACTCTCCTTAGCCATTCATAATGTACCAATAAGCCACCATTTTGCCCTTGTATGAATTCAAAGTTTAGTTTTTAGTTTTTCAAAAAGCAGCTAAAAGCACTTATCTGAATCCAAAAAGATTTTATGGCAAACATTTCCACTTCTGAATTGCTGAAAAGCACTGAAGAACATTGAAATGCACCAAAGAGATCCAAGCTAGAACTAGTATTGGAAACACTCAACTTACCAGCTGACACAGTCCATTTTTCAAGAAGAATTTCTTTGTTTCCTCGGTATCAGGTCAAATCATTTCCAGCATCACAGTGTGCAACACTAATCTTGAAACCTGGATGATTCTTGTTATCTGCCTCTAAGTATCAGCACAGATAAAGCATAAGAAACCAAAACACCATATTAACATTGCTAGGTGGACAGAAAGAGGTTAAATAAGTCGGGAGCTAAAGTGGAACCCTGTTTCACCCCAAAACTAAGAGAAAGAGAGCTATAATTAATCCTGAAACACCAACCACAGAGAAAGGACTTGAAATCAACTTTAGGAGTAAGTACATAAGAACATAAGATATGCCATATTGGGTCAGAGCAAGGTCCATCAAGTCCAGTATCCTGTTTCCAACAGTGGCTAATATAAGTCATAAGTACCTAGCAGTTTCCCCAAAAGACACAGGTTCCTCAATGCTTGTATTGGGTCAAGCAGTGATATCCTGGGTCCCTTTTAATAATGGTTTATGGACCTTTCCTCCAGGAACTTGTCCAAATCTTTTTTAAACCCAGCTACACTATAAAGTGGCATTTTAAAAAGGGCATCCAAGTGCAATCTGGGACATCCAGGGCAGAATGTGCAGAAAAACACTGGGGACATCTATGTGTTGGCCCAATTTTAGAAACATAATCACCCCTGATGTGGACACCCATGCCGGCATCCATATAGATGTCCCTTCTATGAAACCATGGGGCAGGGTTGTCCATCTCAAGCAAGGTTACATACAGGGATGTTCAGTGGCATGGCAAAATGAAAGCATGAGCCCCCATCCTCCATCAATGTTTGTTGTCAAATTGTAAATTAAAGGAGATATGAGTGCACCTCCTTCTTCAAACCCTCTAGATGGTTGGCTGACAAAACAAGTACTTTACAGATGCCTATTTGTGCTTGATGGAGGTGCAACCTTTGATGTGACTTGGGACATCCAGGACATTTCTGAAATCAGGCGAGGACATCCATTTTTTGGAATGCCCCAGCCAAACCTACACCACACCCTCGTTCTGACTTGGACATCCTCACAATGGAGATGTCCATAGACCCTGCTTCTAAAATGGCACCGGGGATGTCTCTGTGTTTTGGACATCTATACCCATTTTCAGATGTCCATAGCATAAATACTGCTACTGAAATAACCCCCATAGTGAGTTGGTGCCCCAGACTCAGGGCAAACACACCTTCAAAAGGATATAAACGAGATGGGGTCAGTGCAGAGAGTGGCTACTAAAATGGTCAGTAGTCTTCATAAACCATATGGGGACAGACTTAAAGATCTTGATATGTATACATTAGAGGAAAGGCGGGATAGAGGAGATATGATAGAGACGTTTAAATATCTCCATGGCATAAATGCACAACAGGAGAGCCTCTTTCGATTGAAAGTAAGCTCTGTAGCTAGGGGACATAGGATAAGGGTGAAAGGGGATAGAATCAGGAGTAATATGAGGAAATTCTCTACAGAAAGAGTGGTAGATGCATGGAATAGTCTCCCAGTGGAGGTAGTAGAGACAAAGACAGTATCTGAATTCAAGGAAGCATAGGACAAATACAAAAGACCTCTAAAGGAAAAAAAGGGATTCTAGTAGTTGATATGGAAGGACAGAATAGATAGGCCATATGGTCTTTATCTGCCATCATGTTTCTATCATGTTTCTATGTTTCTATCTATGAGGTGTCCAAAGAACGAAAGTTAAAGTCTTGTTATCTGAGCTTGATCTCCTCTACTACTGATTGGTTTGTTCTCCGGGTAGTCCATGTATACACAGTATTCTTCACCAGCACCATAATTCAAAGGCATCAATTTTCTTCTTGTCTATCTTTTTTACTGTCCAAGATTTGCATCCATGTGACGTTATTGAAAATACTATGGCTTGGACAAGCCAAATCTTTGTATGGAGGGAGGCATCTCTGCTCTTGAGAATCTTGTCTAGGTCCTTCATAGCCATTTTGCCAAGAGCAATGTGTCATCGGATTTCTTGACTGCTTGTCATTTCTTTATTGATTATTGATCCAAGCAGATTAAAGTTGTCCACTATGGAGGTCATTCCAGAACACGAATGAGGGGTTTGTATGTGCATGGGGACATTTATGTGCCAAAAACGGTCCACAACCATATTCTGAAACACTACTGCCATGCATATCCACAGCGCTAGCACAGGGATCTCAGAACATGCCCAGAAGGGGCATAACTGGGGCATGGACAGCCACGGAGACATATAAAGCATATTCAGGAAAGGCCCGTGTACATTTTATTTATTTATTTATTTTATTTATTTATTTTAAGTGTTTCCCGGAAACATCCACGTTATTCCTGCTGAAATGTAAAATAGAACCAGGACTTAGAAAGTATTCTGCTGTGCTCTGCAATCCATCCCATATAGAAAAATGGTTGTGACAAGTATATGCTGAACTGGTGTGACTGCAGTCTAGAAAAACACAAGATGCAGTTATAAAGAACAGAAAGCATTGTGGAACGTGTGTCTTTTGGGGAAACTGCTAGGTACTTATGACCTAGATTGGCCATTGTTGGAAACAGGATACTGGGCTTGATGGACCTTGGTCTGACCCAGAATGGCATATCTTATTCTTATGTTGTAAGGTAAAGAAATATTTAACCTTAAGAAACACTCTTACAGAAATAGTAAGAAGGGCAATAGTGTTTATTCTGGCTATGCTGAAATATGCTGCTTGTGCCAAACGAGCAAATCCAGGGGACCCTAACAAATCCTGTGTTCTGAAAACTGGGACTGTTGATGTATGTATAGTATGTGAGTGAGTCTGGAAAACAATCATGTTGGAGTGAGAAAGGGAGATCATATGTGTAGTCCTGGGACGTCATGCCATTATGGTATAGCAGCTATTAGTGATAGGTTTGTTTTGGCAGAATGATGTGTTTTATGACTGCTTTGGGGGTAGCATAGGAGGATCTGGTGTGTGGATCTGCAATTCAGGGAGGCCGTGAATGGCTGGCCACTCCCTGGACCATATGGCATCAGGTGCCAGTGTGATAGGGCAGCCATACATCAGCTGTGTCAGGCACTGGGTGACATGACTGATGTTGTGCCAACATCTCCCAGATTGTACCCTGAGGCCTACATCCTTCACCAGTAAAGGATCTATGCAAGCTATGAGAGTGGTGATATATCTGGAGGCTGGCTACTTGAGGATGATGACATAAGGATCCCCCTTCCCATGCCCCCATAGGCCTGACCAGGGGAGGAGTGCCACAAATCAGACTGTGGGAAGGCATACAGAGTTGTCCCACAGATAACGGACATATACAGACCTAAATATGCCACGATGGGACAGGTGTAGCTGCTGTGAAAAATGCCAGTGGACAGATATGAGGGAATCAGATGCCATAACCAGAAGGCCATACTACTACTACTACTGATCATTTATTTAGCACTACAAGGCGTACACAGCGCTGCACAGACACATGTAAAAGACAGTCCCTGCTCAGCAGAGCTTACAATCTAGTCAAGACAGACAACACAGAAGTTGTGGATAGGATATATATAGGGGGAATGATACAGAAACACAAAGGAAATTAGGCGCATCAGTTCCAAATGTGGCAATGAAGAGGTGAGTGCTCAGTCTGGATTTGTGAAGGTCCAGAGAAGAAGCCTGATGAACAGACTCAGGTAATTTGTGTCAGGCATAGGGAGCAGCAAAGCAAAAGGAGCGAAGTCTGGAGATGGCAGTAGAAGAGAAGGGCACAGATAGAAGCGATCTGCCTGAAGAATGGGGTTCCCAAGGAGGGATGTAGGGAGATATAAGAAAGGAACAGTAGTGCGGAGCAGCAGAATGAGGCACAAAAAAGGGCATGCATTTGTTGCTCAGCAGTATTATGCATCCTTTGATGTTTGGATTAGTGCACTTGGTATGGGTCCATCCTTAGCAGTTTAAGTGTATTTGTAGAGATGACAAAGGCAGGGATCACTGGGGCTGTTTTATAATGCCACATACCATTTGATGTAAGGTATGTCCTGTGTTAAACAAACAGATATAGGACTTCTTCCGAGTGAATTACTTCATGCCAAACTATAACAATCAAACTTCACCCATTTGTGTTTAATAAAACCAAAATGTTATTTTTTCTTCTTTTTTGTACTGTGGCTTAATATTGGTCTCAGAGAAACGGCAAGCTTTGACACTTTTTCAAGCGACACGCTTTAACACTTTTTTTTGGGTCAATGACTTCCACCCAAACTAGTGCACGTTTTACATCAATGACCTTTAGCCAACATTTTTTATCTTATGTCTTGAATATTACTTAATTATCTTACTTTTTATCTATATATTTTTCTATAACGGGTTGATTTTCATCATACCCTATCATTTACTTAAAACTAGCGTTCGCCATTCTACTTAGCTTATGTAGAATCGCGTCGGCTGCTCTGGCAAGGGTCGACTACAGAACTGATGAGTTTTGTACAATGGTTGAATGCTTGTGATAACAACTTGAAGTTTACTTTTGAAAGTCATGAGCAACAGATTACATATCTTGATGTTAAAATCACTCGTGATGTAGCAGGATGGAACACCACAGTTTTCCGAAAACCTACGCATAAAAATACATGCCTGCATTACAGTAGTGCTCATCCTATTGGTTTAAAGAACAGCTTACCATCTCACAGTTTCTTCATTATCGGAGAAACTGTACTACAACATCGGAGTACAAACATTCATCTAAATACCTTAAGCAAAGTTTTCAAAGTAGAGGATATCCACAGAGAATAGTACAGAGAGCCTATAGTCGGGCTCTATATAATAATAGAGAGCTACTGCTTAGTCCCAAAGAAATAAATGCTACCCAACCGGATGTTCAGAAAATCAATCTAGTTACAACATTTTCACCTGTAAGCACAAAAATTCAAAAAATAATCAGAAAACATTCACGAGTGTTAGAAACAATACCAGCACTAAAAGAATCTTCTATACGATGTGTATGGAAACGGAATCGGAGCCTCAAAGAATATTTATCACCTGCAGTGGTAAGGCCGTTAAATTGGAATCCTACATCTAAAACTATAGGCATGCACACAAAATGTGGCCATTGTAACATCTGTCGGATCACTTTGGAAATTTCTCAATTCACTCACAAAAATGAAGTATATTATCTGAGACACGTAACCAACTGTGAATCAAAACGTTTGGTATATGCCATCCAATGCCCCTGTTCATTGCTATATGTCGGGAAAACGACTCGAACACTGAAGGTACGAATGCAAGAACATCATAGCAGACTACGATGCAGACGGCTAGAAGCTCCGATCGTTCAACATTGTCTGACTTTAGGCCACACATTTGAAACATTACGATGTTGGAGTATAGAAGCTATACTGCACGGTTTCCAAGGAAAATCACTAGAACAGAGACTATCGTATCGTGAACAATGGTGGATCCACCGCCTCCATACGGTACAACCTGAAGGCCTAAATGTCAGCGTCGATTGGCTAGCATGTGTCTAAGATAGCTCCAATCAGATAATAGCAGAACAGGTATTTAAACAATGATCAATACGCATGCGCGGCGTCTTCATTGAAAATCAGAGATCAGTCTGAGAGAAAAACAGAGATGACCAGAGATGCGAACTGGTCAGCGATAATAAGGTACAGAAATAGTAGGAGACTGTGAGATATACGAAAACAATTACGATGACTGTAAGAATTTTAACCAATTAATATTGCTTTATATCTTTATAGAATATTAAATCAACGAACTCTCTGAAGAAATAAGTCCCATAGTAGAAATAACACCATCCCCCTTGACAAACCCAAGTGGAGAAACGCCGAAGCGCTGATGAGACTGAGGCGTCGGGGATTAATCTTTGTGGTTGCAAAATAAAGAAGGGACAGCAGCCGACGCGATTCTACATAAGCTAAGTAGAATGGCGAACGCTAGTTTTAAGTAAATGATAGGGTATGATGAAAATCAGCCCGTTATAGAAAAATATATAGATAAAAAGTAAGATAATTAAGTAATATTCAAGACATAAGATAAAAAATGTTGGCTAAAGGTCATTGATGTAAAACGTGCACTAGTTTGGGTGGAAGTCATTGACCCAAAAAACAGTGTTAAAGCGTGTCGCTTGAAAAAGTGTCAAAGCTTGCCGTTTATCTGAGACCAATATTAAGCCACAGTACAAAAAAGAAGAAAAAATAACATTTTGGTTTTATTAAACACAAATGGGTGAAGTGTCCTGACATACATGTTCATATTTTTTTTTTTAGTGCCATCAAGTCAGTGTTGACTCATAACAACCCAGCTACCTCTGCATCTTCTTGGCAATGTATCACCAGAAGTAGATTGCCAGCCTTTCTTCTGAGGCAATGGAGGGTAAAGTGACTTGCCCAAAGTCACAAGGAGTGCCAGTGGGAATTGAACCCTTGATCTTCTAGGTACTAGGCAGTTGCTCTAACCACTAGGCTACTCCTCCACTCATGTTCATATTTGCATTCTCTTATACCATATAAGGGTGCACTGGGATTATCTGGCACTTTTCAGGGCCTAACGTGGACTGGAATATGGTCTAGGTTGCAGCAACAGTCATTTCTCATTGGTATTTAGGTCTAGTTTGCATCAGCATACTAACGTCAGTGTGAGGAGCAGCTTAGGAGATGCACATTTTACCGAGGAGGCGTGGGGACGTCCAAAACGTTTACCCACGTCCCATGATATTGATGGGGGACATTTTCTCCATTATATCACATGACCTGTGCCTGCACCCATGTGCAGGCTGGCTGAATAGCGCATTGACAGTGTTGCGATGAATACATCTGTCTCCCTGATTCAGGACCCACGGGCATGTCTAGACCCACAGATGCAGAATTAGATTCAAATGGGACCCATTTTTAATTTAGATGTGTTCACGGGCTGGACATGAATGTCATGAAATTGGGCTGCAAATCAATTTCTTCTCTATCAATGATGAACTTATTGATTTTGCCAGTTGTCAGGATCTTATAACAGCTCACATACATGAAAAGTACTAAAAGATGCCTACTTTATGCTTACTTTTTAAAGGCTACAACTAGATAGGCCGATAAGGCACCAGGTCACAAAAAATCTTTATTTGGTGAGTAAAATATTAGCACTGATATTGAAAATCACTTATCTGGTTAGCACCAGTCTCCCACACAAGAAATATTTCATCAATAAATCATTTCCCAAGCATGATGTGAGGCCAAAATATAGCCCCATATATCCAACATGACTCAAATCCAGCAATCCAGATTGGAGAGTCGTGGAGGCACATTCTGTTTCCCAAACATCCGGCGCATTGGCCTGCAAAAACCGGACATGCAGCAAATGGACCTGATTCTGCTGCAACGGGGCCCGGACATACCTGTGATGGCAAAATTGGGGACTTGGACATCTGGGTGCTCCCTGTATGCCAATGAGATCAGGAGCTGCCAATCCAGATGCCAGAACAGCACAGTTGGGGCGAAGTAGCCATGGCATCCTGGCACCCAGGCAATGAGCCATCCACAGGATGGTTCTGAATGTCATGGCATGCATCTACCCCTGCAGCCCACTGTTTGGGCATTACCAGCGGTTGCTGTGGGTTGGGTTGTGACTGCAGGGATAGAGCATGGCATGTGGATCGATATGTGGCGGTGTGTGGCTTTTGGGGTGGAATAAGTCGTGTATCCAACCTATTGCCGAGGAACGTACAGTGGCATGACTGGAATTGCCACTGTACATCCCGACTGGTGTCCCCTCCCTGTACCGCCCCCACTCCGCCCCAGCATCGTCCCCTCCCACCCTCGTCCAGTGCTCCCCACACAACTGCTCTGTACATGAGGGGAGTGCTAGGACCGGAATCGAATCCTGGGGCCAAGTGCAGGTTGGACGTCCAACCCCACTATTCACCGTTCGGACTGACCACCATAGTGCCCTGCCTTTAATCTGCTGGTACATGTTATCACATAACAAACTTTTATTTATATTCAGAAAGACTTCTGCACTCATTTTTGACATTCAAAACCAAATAACTTTGAGGTATTCGCTATTACTGCATTATTACCAATGACACTTTTATTCAGTCGAGGTGGTGTTTCTACTCTTCATGTTCACACATATTTTACAAAATACTCACGTGCATCACAGCTCTACCCCTGCTTCACTCAAACTATATCTTTTTTCTTTTTGATCTTTTAAAGACATTTTTAACTGAGGTCTGTTCTAATTTAAGCTAATCTAGAGTTCACTTTGTTTCGTTTTTTCAGCAGCTGTCAGCCTGCAGGGCATATGCCCCTCAATGAGTTTAAAGGCTTTTACCAATGTCTAACACTAATGGTTGAGCTCAGAAACTTTAGTTTTGTTTTAATTAGTGTTTTAATGAGTTGTATATATTTTTCAGGTAACCCTAGCCTTGTCTGACCATGTCAGCCTTTAAATTTAAAGGGACCAAAGCCTATTTTTCTTATGTAGGCTTTTGTTTTGTTATGTAGATAGGCCATGTGGTCTTTTTCTGCTGTCATGTTTCTATGTTTCTTTTCATTTCCTATTTCTTTGTGGTTTTGTGGTGGTGCTAAGATGCCTTTTATCTTTTTTTAATTGTGTGGGTTTTAGTAGTATTATCCTATCTGTTTTTATCAGTTTTGCAGCCCCCTGGCCGTTTTAAGCATATATGAAAATTTTTCTGTCATTAAAAGGTTAACATGTTAATAACGCCTTAAGGGGCATGTTTACCAAGCAGTGCACCGCTAGCATGCTAACAGCCCTGAAAATGAGTGCAGGGGTGGCACTGGTCCGCACTAGTAAATGGAGGTGTGCCTAGCATGTCACCATGTTACTAGTGAAGGTATGACGCTGTCCCTGCATCAATTGAGGTGGCATCGATGGGGAGCATGTGCCAGTAATACCTGTGCTACCCGCATTGTGGGCGCTCTACCCGAGAACCGTCCATTCCCTGCCTCAATCTGCACTGCTCGGGTAATGTGGGATTTTTAGCATGGCTGCAGTTTCAGTCTGTGATCATTTTTGCTATGGTGCACTTGGCACACGCTGAACCCTGCTCTGCCTGGTGGCGCACTTTACTAAATATGCCCAAAAGGCTCACCTCTATTAGTAGATATTATTTAGAAATAAAAAACCACCAAAAATTGATAGCCAACCACTTTACTGCTTGACTCCTCCACAGACCTGAAATTGAATTGAAGAATAGCCCATTGAGCCCTGGGCTGTAAGTGATGGTGGTATGGTGCTGGTGGTACTGGTGGTGATGGTATGTTGTGAAACGGGGATGCGCTGTGAGCAGAGATGAGCATCAGGTTTATGCTGGGTTATTTAGAAGTATTTTTAAATGTAATTTAATTTAAAACAATTATTTGCCACCAATACCCACCAAGAGATTGAAGCAGAATAGAGAAGAAAGGTCATGCAATAACATTAAAATCAGAAATCAATTATTTATCAAGCAATAAAAAATCATAAA
Source organism: Ichthyophis bannanicus (assembly GCA_033557465.1). Lineage (NCBI taxonomy): Eukaryota > Metazoa > Chordata > Amphibia > Gymnophiona > Ichthyophiidae > Ichthyophis > Ichthyophis bannanicus. The sequence continues at coordinate 934,290,000 of CM066033.1, read as the reverse complement.
AATAGAAATTGCTGATAGCTTTATATGGATATAAAAATCTTCACACAAAACAATTAGTTAACCAGTAAATATTGTTGAAATAAATATGTTTTTAAACAATGAAGAAAAGACATATAGGGCATGTTTACTGATGGGCACGCCATTAGTGTGCGATCTGGGCCTGGAATTAACATGGTGGGCCATTGCTAACTTTCTCAAGCATGCCGCGCAAGCCTCCCTGCTGTTAACAATTGCAACATATGCCACCAGGCTAACTGGCAGGTGGGTGCACTTACCACCACCCCTTCGGGAGTTAGTAAGTACACCTTCAGTAAGGGCAACAATTGCTGTCAGCATGTGGTAAACCTCATGCTAACCCTTAGTGCAGCTTAATAAACATGTCCCATAATTTGTCCCAGCCTTGATCTGACCTAGCAATACATTCAAAGACTGCATTACTACTACTACTGCTACTACTATTTAACACTTATATAGCGCCACGCATGCAGCGCTGTACAGACATGAATACAAGAGACAATCCCTGCTCGTCGGAGTCCTGCTCGTCAGAGCTTACAATCTAGTCGAGACAGGACACAATACAATTTAGTGCAAAGCATAGTGTGGTCATACAGTTAGGTTATGCAAATGATGGGGTGTTAGGTTAAGATGAGGGATAGAAAATGATGGGGTTAGGTTAAGATGAAGGATAGAAGTCAGGAACTGAACGCGACAGTGAAGAGATGGGTCTTTAATCTGGATTTGAAGAGGGCCAGGGAGGGTGCCTGGCGTATAGACACAGGTAAGCTGTTTCAGGCGTAAGGTGCAGCAAGGTGAAAGGAGCGAAGTCGGGAGTTAGCAGTGCTAGTGAAAGGTTTAGATAGAAGTAGTTTGTTAGCGGAGTGAAGTTGTTGACGGGGATGTAGGGAGAGATGAGAGGTACTGAGGAGCTGCAGAGTGAATGCATTTGTAGGTCAGCAGGAGAAGCTTGAATTGGATGCGGAATTAAATGGGGAGCCAGTGAAGTGATTTGAGAAGAGGAGTAATGTGCACATGGGGAGGCTGGCGGAAGATTAGTCGAGCAGCATGATTTTGTATAGATTGAAGGGGGAAGAGATGGCTCACGGGGAGACCAGCCAGGAGTAGGTTGCAATAGTCGAGGTGAGAGGAGATTAAGGAGTGGATAAGCGTTTTGGTGGTGTGTTCAGACAGGAAGGGGCGGATTTTGCTGATGTTATAGAGAAAGAAAAGGCAGGTTTTAGCTACGAGCTGGATATGTGTGGAGGAGAGAGAGGTGTTAAAGATAACCCCCAAATTGTGGGCCGAGGGAACAGGAAGGATCATAGATCCATCCACGGAGACAGAGAGAGGGAAGAGGAGGGGAGGAATTGGGGGGAAAGATGAGGAGTTCAGTCTTGGCCATGTTCAATTTTAAGCAGCAATGAGACATCCAGGCAGCAATGTCAGAGAGGCAGGCAGAGATCTTGGTCTGGATTGCTGGAGAGATATGAGGTGTAGAGAGGTAGATTTGGGAGTCATTGGCATAGAGATGGTACTGAAAGCCATGGGAGGAGATAAGCACGCCAAGGGATTGGGTATAGAGAGAGAAAAGGAGGGGGCCCAAGACGGATCCCTGGGGTACGCCAACATGGAGCGGGGTGGGAGAGGAGGAGGAGCCACCAGAGCATACACTAAAGGAGCGATGGGAGTGGTAGGAAGAGAACCAGGATAATACGGAACCCTTGAAACCAAGCGAGGAGAGGGTGGTGAGGAGAAGATTATGTTCAACAGTGTCGAAGGCAGCAGAAAGATCGAGAAGGATGAGTACAGAGTAGATGCCCTTAGATTTAGCATGGAACAGGTCATTGGAGACCTTAGTAAGGGCTGTTTCAGTGGAATGTAGGGGACAGAAGCCGGATTGTAGTAGGTCCAAGAGAGCCTGGGAGGTGAGGAAGTTGAGGCAGCGGTGGTGGATAGCTCATTCTAGTAGTTTAGATATGAAAGGAAGGAGGGAGATGGGTCGATAGTTAGAAGGACAGGTGGGATCGAGTGAGGGTTTCTTGAGGAGAGGTGTGACAACAGCATGTTTGAAATCTATGGGGACGGTTGCAGTGGAGAGTGAAAGGTTGAGAATATGAGAGATGGCGGGGACAATGGTAGGGGAGATGGGGTGTAGGAGATGGGTGGGGATAGGGTCAGAGGAGCAGGTGGTGGGTTTGAAGGAGGAAAGAAGGAGTGCAGTTTCCTCTTCAGAGATTGTAGGATAGGAGGAGAGGGTAGCAGAGGAAGTATGGATGGGGGGGAGAATTGTGGAGGGGGGGAGGTAGATGAGGGAATGGGGAATTGGAGGGTAAACCGAAAACCCGGGCCGCGCTGGACGCTATAAATGGCATTGAGTCTTTTACTGACAATAGGGACCAAGGTGGGTGCTTCCCACATGCAGAGAAGCAGCCAGGATAGGATGGACGGTACCAGAACCGTAAGAGACTCCCTGGGTCGAGGCTCGTACTGTAAAATGTCAAGTTCCCCTGCCCTCGGCTCCTCGGTCTACGTGGCAGACTGAGGGCCCGAGCCATATCCCGTACAAACGCCAAGAAAGAGGTGTCTTCAGGAAGCGACCACCTTTGCGAAGCAGGTGGGGACAGGTCAGAAGGAAGATCGCGCTGAGCGCGGATCTCTGGGAAAGTGTCCCCGTACAATTCCCAGCCCAAGAGGTCTGAGAAAGACTCGGAGTCAGGCTGATCCCCTTGCCACCTGGCCGAGGCCCACTTGGAGCCCGAGGCACTGGCTCTGAAAGACCTCACCCCCGAGGAACAGGGCGGCGAGCGAGACCAGTGCCGAGGACCCTCACGAGGCCCGTAGCTCTTGAGGGTTTCCAAGGCAGTTTTCGGGACCCCGGTCAGATCACCCTCGGTCTTGGGGCACAAGCCAGCCGTGCTGGGCAAAAGCACTTGCTGGGCAGTGAGGAAGGTAGAAACGCTGCACTCCAGTGCCAGCATACAGGACTCCCACTTGGGAGTGGGTCCCCGCGATGCCGACGCCGGGGTTACCAGGTCTGGCATGGAGGAGGAGAGGGGGTACTCGCCGGGACAACCCTCAGGAGACCGGGCGCCATTGCCAGAGGCTCCGTGTCTGTACGAGGTACCTTTCGAGGCTGCTCCATGTCTGACTCTTGGGAACGCAGGGGGAGGTTCTAAGGGAGTGAGCAGGAGACCACTTGCGCTTGTCCAGAGCACCTGACAGCAACTTTGAGGCCGCCTTCTTCTTTTTCCGTTCCACCTCGGGCAAATCCTGATCGGAGTGGAGCCTGGGGCGCGGGGTCACTACAGGGGACCCCGCAAGCGGTGGATCAGTAGGGCGAGGCGCCACTGGGGATCCCGGGTCTGGCTTGTGGAAAATGTCATCGTATTTCTGCTTGCGGCTTAGCGGACATTTTCCTACAAAACGAGCAGAGCTCCGGATTGTGGTCAGCCTCCAGACACCGTAGACAACAGTCATGGGTGTCTGTGAGTGACATATTTTTGGAGGATCTGTCACATTTCTTAAAGCCGGTGGCCATGGGGGCAAAAAGAGCCCCTGCGAGGTCGAAAACCCTCGAGGCCAGCAGTTGGGAAAAAAGGGTGTGAAAAGGTCCCGAAAGAAAAACACTAAACCAAAACAAAAAAAGGGTTCCCCTAGCCCACAGCCCAAAGCAGAGGCAAAGGGGGGTAAGGAAGAGAACCGGTGCTACCGGAAAAACGTCTGAAAGGCCGAATCACGAAAAACCTTTTACGAGGGACGAGGACGTGCGTCCGAAGGGCTCCGTGGAAAAAGGGAGACTGAGCAAGATGGCATCTTTTGACGGGAAGGGGACCATGCATGCGTGGCAGCAATCCCAAAGGCTTTCTTTGAAAGCTGGAGAATAGCTCCACACGGGCTCTGTCAGTGCCGATGTCATCCATAAGTGAGGACTGACTTCCTGCTTGTTCCTGGAGAATATTTATTTTTATTTATGAGATTTGGTATACTGCCATTTAGACCAATGACCATCAAAGCAGTTTACAATAACACATTACAATCAAACTTCACAAATATACAAATACAGTAGGCTGGGAGTGAGACAGCACAAAAAATACCTAATCAACCATGGACTCAGTGATACAGCAGGGGAAAAAGAAAGATCTCAATATGTACAGTATACTTTAGAAGAAAGGCAGAAGAGGGGAAATATGATAGAGATGTCTAAATAACTTTGTGGCATAAATGCACAAGAGGACAGTCTCTTTCAATTAATAGCTCTGCAACAAGAGGGAATAGGATGGAGGTGGAAGGAGATAGACTCAGAAGAAATTTGCGTTAACAGTGGAGGAAGTAGAGACAAGGACTGTAACTGAATTCAAGAAAGCATAGGACACAGATCTCTGAAAGAAAGGGACTTCAATACGTAGTAGTTAGTATGGAAGGGTAGACTGGATAGGCTGTATGATTTTTATCTGCCGTTATGTTTCTATGTGGGTACCTAACTATACATATCTTGTGTGTCTGGGAATAAATACCTACCTTCACACAAGTACCTGTGGATGAGCTAGTCTCTTGCAGCAGTGCCTAGTTGGCATGTCTGTCCCATGTTCATGCCTTGAGCCATTAACATCATCACTGTCTGGGTCTGCTGCATCCAGATTTTCAGTGCCAGGTTGTTGGCATCTCAGTGCCAGATTATGGAGCATGCAGCAGTCCATAAAGATCTCACATTCCGTGGTAGGGCTGTACAAACGTTCACACCTAAATCAGTCCAGGCACTGGAAACAGCTTTGAGCTGGCCAAATGTTCTGTAAATAATGCCACATGTGTTCCTGGGGCCCTGTTGCAGCCTCCTCTGCCTCTGTATATGCTCCACGGTCGGGATCATTAGCTATTGTCTGAATGGGTATTCCTCTATCTCCTGCATAGGTAGGGGAAGGGGAGAGAGGGCATTTATCAAGGTATAGCATCGGGGTGTGCAATGTGCTGTGTGGGCACTTTAGCTCTGGCTTGTTTGGGCAGAGTGCTGCAGCTCCCAGGATACAGTACAATCTTCAAGCAACTGCATGTGTAGATGATGGAGATGGCTGATGCAAGGCTTACCTTTCAAACATCTATCAGTTATCTCTCCACTCTCAAACCTCTCATAGATATCGGAATGAGTTGGGATTTAAGAGATGTGGCAAGAACCTGGAAACCTGGAGAAGACATCCATTATCTTGCCCTGTGCATTGCAGACCACTTAATATGTTGAATGAGTGGAATGCCTTTCTGTTGCAGTAGGTGGCCTCCTTCCCTTGTGGGGACCTGAGGGCCACATGAGTCCAATTGATGAGCTCCAGTATAGATAGCAAGCGGTCCACATCATGGAACTAGATCATGGTTTGCTTCCTGTGCTGTAGAGACTGAGGGAAGGCTATATATTATGCAACATGGGTTAGAAAAAGCCCACAGGAACTATGTGATGCACTGTTAGACAACTGACTGGTTGAGCTCCGCAGCAACAGCCAACACAGACTAAAAACTGCCAGTGGGCTAGGAAGGCAAGGACCATGGTGACCTTGAGGTGGAAGGGCACAGGCAGGCCTCTGCATGATGAAACACTGAAAAAGAGGAGCTGATCTAGTTTCTGGCATAGATGGTGGATGGCTACCTTGTCAAAGCAGGACTTGATGAGACACTACTCATCCATGAGATCTAGAAAGAAGGGTCCTGGATAAGTATACCCTCCAATATGAGTGTCTTCTTGTGGCTCTCCTGTGCTCCCTGTAGGCCTCATGCAGCAGGGCCAGTGCAACCAATTGTGTTCAGCTCATTATTGGCTACTGTCTCCCACCACCAACACTCAGGGTGCTGCAAATGCACCTGCACACCCACATTGACAGGGGCAGAGACAGCAGAGAACACTGGGTCATACCAAGACAAGCAGAAGGGGACTGGGCACAGGGAAGATTGGTACACTAATGGTTATGATTGTATCACAGGGGGTTAGGGATTGGCACAACTCGGGGAGGGGGAGATGTAAGAGTGGAAATCTGTCAGGGTCCTGGAATAGGGGAGGGAGACTAGTTAGAGATAGGCAGAGAATATACTGCAGAGGAACAAATGGTATAAGGGTGAGACACATATGTGGACACAGACACCACTCACACCAGTAACATGACGTCTAGGCTCCTCCAATCACCATTACCACAAGCAGTCACAGACAACAGAGTCTGCCATTTCTGACCCCTCCAACACAACTTTTGGGGAGATGAGAAGCAGCAGGTGTGCCAATGCACATTGGCCTGCCACTGCCGCCAACCCCCCCCCTCCCCGCTGGAATCAGAAGTAGCGGGGGGTGGTGGCAGCACAGCTCAGCTCAGCTCAGCTCGGCTCAGCATGAGGGGGTGGCAGACTATGTGTGCACACCTAGTGGTTGGACCAGCCCTGTGGCAGCCATTTCAAAATGACATTTTACACACAGGGAAGCGAACCTGTTCTATCTGAACAAGAAAGGTGGAACATTGCCACTTGGTTGTCTGTCCTTACCAGGACATGGCTGTTGGCAAGGTAATGATGAAAAACCTGTAGGGCTTTCAAGATTGCCCGAACCTCCATTAAGTTGATCTATAGGGATGACTCCTGGGTTGTCCGCAAGCCCTGAGTAAAGAGTGTCTCCAAGTGGGTTCCCCAACAGACCTTGGATGCATCGGTCATAAGGGTGTGTTGAGGCTGAGGCATTCAAAAAGGTGACCCTTCAAGCAGGTTTGCTAGTGTGCACCACCACAGTAGGGAGTGGACTAATGGGCGGGTGATCCGAATGATCTCGTTCAGATGTCCCATGGACTGTTTCCATTGGGTTGATAGGGTCCATTGTACCAGGTGCATATGTAGTTGTGCATATGGCACTACATGTACTATGGACGCCATATGGCCCAAGAGACGGAGATAGTCCCAAGCTGTTGATGAAGCTTGTCGAATGTGGGTGACTAGGTTGACTAGTAGTTCCATATAGTCCAGTGGTAGAAAGGCCTTAGGATAACAGTGTCAAGGACTGCTCCTATGAACTCCAACCTTTGAGTTGGGATTAGGTGAGACTTTGGGAAGTTTATTATGAATCCAAAGTCTTGTAGCAATGTTATGGCAGTTTGGTGTGAAGAACAGAGTTCTTCTGGAGAATCTGCCTTTAGCAACCAGTCATCTAAGTAGGGGATGTCAAAAAAACCCTTGCTTCATAGGTAGGTTGTTACCACTGACATGCATTTTGTGAAAACTCTGGGAGCCAATGCCAGGCCGAAGAGGAGGACTCGGTACTGATAATGGGCTCCCTGAAAAGTGAAGCAGAGATCTCCTTGGTCCTGGATGTATTAGGACATAAGAACATAAGAACATAAGATATGCCATACTGGGTCAGACCAAGGTCCATCAAGCCCAGTATCCTGTTTCCAACAATGGCCAATCTAGGTCATACGTACCTAGCAGTATCCCCAAAAGACAGGTTCCACAATGCTTGTATTGGGTCAAGCATTGATATCCTGGGTCCCTTTTTAATAATGGCTTATGGACCTTTCCTCCAGGAACTTGTCCAAACCTTTTTTAAACCCAGCTACACTAACAGCTCTTACTACATCCTCTGGTAACAAATTCCAGAGTTTGATTACACGGTGAGTGAAAAAATATTTTCTCTTATTTGTCTTAAATAGTTTACCCTGTAGCTTCATTACATGTCCCCCTAGTCTTTCTATATTCTGATAGCGTAAACAATTGATCTACGTTTACCCATTCCACTCCATTCATTAATTTATAGACCTCTATCACGAGTATGTACATCCTTTAGATCTAGCAAACATAGCCAGTCTTGTTCCTGCTGATAGGATAGGATAGTTCCTAGGGAGATCATCTTGAACTATGGTTACACGATGCAACTATGGTTACACGATGAACTATGGTTGCACGATGCACAATGGGAACCACTGTCCAGAAAAAAGATTTAGGTGTCATCGTGGATAACATGTTAAAACCCTCCAGCCAGTGTGCAGCGGCGGCCAAGAGAGCAAACAGAATGCTAGGTATCATAAGGAAAGGAATGGAAAATAAAACAAAGGATATTATAATGCCTCTGTATTGCTCCATGGCGCGACCGCACCCTGAATATTGTGTGCAATTCTGGTCGCCGCATCCCAAAAAAGACATAGCACTATTAGAAAAGGTACAGAGAAGAGCCACCAAAATGGCAAAGGGGATGGAAGGATACTCCCATGAAGAGAGGCCAAAAAGGTCAGGGCTCCTCAACCTGGAAAAGAGACAGCTGAAGGGGGATATTAAAACAGAGACATTCATGCAGGTCGACTTCTGAAAATAATCTCTTGGATTCAGAAACTGCAACATGTTTAGTCTAGAAGACTTCATGGACCTAATATTCAAAGGCGGTAGCTAGCGTGCTAAAGAGGCCAGCCGTTACAGCTGGTGATTAGACACAGATATTCAATGCTAGGGCCATATCCCAACCCCGGCATTAAATATCCAGGCTGCCTGGATTGCTGTGAAGCTAACTGGGCAGTGGGAAAAGTTAGGCCAGCCTTTAATGCACCTGACTTTCTCTGCATTGTAATAACCGGGCAGTGGCTCAATATCGCCTCTGCCTGGTTATTGCCAGGTGCCATATGTTCCCTCTAATTTTCTGTAGGCTGTGTGTGCATAAAATATCAGCTGTGCAGCTTTTGAAGGAAGGTTAAATTTTTGTGCGCCACATAACGACACTCTGTGTTATATACTTTAAAATTTGACTACACATCAGAATACAGTATGTACACTACATTGATTTTAATCAAATTAAATGAAAATAGACGATTACTAAATGAAGCAGAAAATTTCTAGTAACTACAATCACAACTTTTAAATTTTAAGACGTCTGTGTTCTTTTTTATCAGAATCAGAACTGTAATTTTTGTGTGCTCTGTTGTCAAGTATATGCGCTCGCTCGGCGAGGTGTGTGCGTGCGCACTGTGGTGGGGAGACTGTAGTGAAGCCCAGGGAAATGGATAGAAAACAGACATTTACCCCTAAGCAGAAGAATAGTTCAGGGAGTTTTGACTTTGAAACTCCAGCCAAGGAAAAAAAACACACACATAGAGTTGCTGAGTGCAAGCCACGCCCTAGCTCCAAGGCAACCAGGGTAGGTAATGGGGAAAACCCGGGGGCGGAGTTTGAAGCCATAAGGCAGCCCCAGTCATTTAAGCCTGAGGAAACAGGAAGAGGGGAGACAACTGGGGAACCAGGAAAAGAAGGGACAACCGAGGAACCAGGAGGAGAAGGGGAAGGTTCTTGCAAGGAAGCTGAGAGAGGGAGGTGTTCTAGAAGCAGCCTCAGGAAAGGTTCTCGTTGCAGCCAGCACACAGGAAACTACAGCTCTGAAGGAAGCCCATGTTGTAGGAGCATTACAGCAGGCCCTGAAGACAGGAGGGTTTATCCTGAGGAAAGTGCTGTCTTTGAGCAGGGCACGGGCGTGGTCCTGCCAGAAACTAGGGGAAGAGCTTCACCTCGAGGAAGGTCTGTAAAGAGCTCTGTTACTAGAAGTAAGGTGAGCCCATTTGAAACCTTGCATAGTTTATTGAAGGATAAGAATTCCCTCAGCCCTGCCAACATTCCTCAACCTAGAAAGAGGTCTCATTGGGAGAAGGTTTTAAAGTTATTAGAAGAAATAAAACCTGAAATCCCACAAGCTGATTCCAGCCAGATGCTAACTGACCCCGAGTATGAGAGCATGCAGGTAGATAACTATGATTCTGATAATAGTTCTGCCGACTCTCAAATGAACTGTTCTTTGTGTGTAAAGCAAAGGTGAAGAAGCTGTAAGGTTTAAAACTGAGAAAACCCAGAAGCTTTGTACTTGCCTGTTCGGCTAGAAATGTTTGGAATGAAGTTGCTAACATTTTAAAGCTGTTCAAATGCAAATACTCCCAAATAGTATTCCAATCAACAACCATCAAAAGTAGAATACTAAATCCCCTTACAGAAATCACCAGCTTTTTGTCGGGTATAAACCGCAAGGTAGAGAGGAAAAACCTCTAAACCCCACGCAGTACATGCCCCTTTTTTTTATTAATATTCTTTTATTATCCAATTGTTCGTGTATAATATTAAAATCCAAAAAGTAAATCCCACTTATCTGCTCAAGCACATGACGTGCACGTTTCGAAGCACTAGGCTCCTGCTTCAAGTGTATCGCTGAGGAGTCAGTGAAACCATTTCTCTCTCCTAAAAAACGCCTATTCAATGGCGGGTGACGTCAACATTTTAAAGCTGGCAGAGAATGTTCAGAAAAGCTGATTTGAATGCTTAAGAAGTCATTACTTAAATGTATAAACAGCCAGAAGTAAGGTGGGTTGTGCTTTGCATAGTGCTCAGTTTGGAAAAGCAGTTATTTGGGCTGAACTGAGCCAGGAACCCTTAAGCTGTATTCTTGAACTCTGGAAAAAGATATACTACTGGTATAACAAGCTGAGTGAAGCAGTTGCTACCGGTGTTACTGTGAAAGTTCCTTTTTCCTTATTTGGAGAAGTATCCTACTTTTGTTGCTGTATGTTTGAAAGGGCAAAAGAAGAAAAGAATAAATTTTTCCTGTATTTGCCTTCAACCCTCGGCTACTCATTTTTTTTCACAACTACAATCCCCAGAAGCCTTGGCTCTGGGAACCCACACTACCAAGGGACAATAGGAGGTACGCCCACTGCCTATAGGCAACCGCCTAGCCAGCAGGGGGCGTGACAGCACATGCGCACAGCTTAGAGGGAACAGTGACTGGAACGCCTCAGTACAAACCAGTTAGCATTGGGGAGTGCAGCGGCAGCATCTGTGGATTTTCAGTGGCAATAACTGTGTTACTGTTGCTGAATATCCCAGCCATGGAGATTAGCACAGTTACCAAATCTCTTAACCGCATTAATTCCTTTAAATATCAGGCTCGATGCTTTTAGTGAGTTTGTTTAACACCAAAGAAGGCATATACACAGATGCTTGAGCAAATAAAATCTTAAAAGTCATACAAAGTAACTTAAATTTTATTCTAGCTTGATTTGGCAGCCAGTGAAGTGCAATAAGAAACGGAATAGCATGTTCCCTCCGTTTTGCAGCTCTTTTAAAATTCAGAGAGGCAGTGACAGTCTCCTTCACCGTCAGAACTGAAGCCACCTGCCAGCATGATGAAGGGTTACATGAGCAGACCTCACATGCTCTCATTTGTAAATTGATACGGGCACCTGCATATAATTCAGAATCATCCACACCCTTGTTTTGTGTGGATAAACTCTAAGGGAGGAAGACTTTTGCCTGAAGGGACTTGAAGACCCAAATATGAATACTATAGATGAAAGGAGGGGCAAGAGAGATATAATACAGACTGTCCATATTAGGAGTCACCACCTAGGAATAGGATCTAAATGTGATCGTAGATAATGCATTAAAATTTTCTGATCATTGTGGGGTGGTGGCCAGAAAAGCAAACAGAATTTTAGGAATCAGTAGGAAAGTAATAGAGAATAAAACAAAGAATATCATAATACCTCTGTATCACTCCATGGTGTGACTACACCTTGAATTTAATGTGCAATTCTTATCTCCATATTTAAAAATAAAACATAGCAGTATTACAAAAAGTACAAAGAGGGACAACGAAAATGATAACGAGGATAGAATGACTCTCCTATTAGGAAAGGCTAAAGAGGTTAGAGCTCTTCAACTTGGAGAAAATACAGCTGAAGGGAGATACAACTGAGGTCAATAAAATCCTGAGTGGAGTGAAATGGGTAAGCATGAATTGATTGATTACTCTTTCAAAAGTTACAAGGACTAGGGGACATGTCATGAAGCTACAAATTAGTATATTTAAAATAGTTAAGATAAACAATTTTTTCTTTCAACATATAATAAAGCTTTGGAGTTCATTGGCATAGGATATGGTAAAAGCAAATAGTGTAGCTGGGTTTAAAAAAGGTTTGGACAAATTCCTGAAGGAGAAGTCCATAAACCATTATTATGGTAGACTGAGAGAAAACCACTGCTTATCCCTGGGGATAAATAGCATGGAACTGACTACCTTTGGGATATGGCTGGTACTGTACTTGTGACCATTGTTGGAAACAGGAAACTGGGCTTGATGGACCTTGGTCTGACCCAGTGTGACATTTCTTATGTTCTTATCCCTTGCAAAACACTTTTTAACTTCTGAAACATTAACAGGAATATTAGTCAAAGCATATTTAATAGAAGCCTTCATTTACCTATTCAAGCTATCTGCCTATTTTTTGGTATTAGGTCATCTAAAGCTGTGTATCCCTGCCAGTCTTGAGAACACTTATCAAAAACAAACCAAATGGTCTGTTGTATTTATACGGGTACACCACATGCTTACAGTAATCCAGAGTTTGTTTTAAAAATCCATAAACCATTATTAAAGAGGGTCAGGGAAATCCCCTGCTTACCCATTGGACAAGCAGCATGGAACCTGTATACCTTTTTGGGAACCTGCCAGGTACTTGGGACCTGGATTGGCCACTGTTGGAAACAGGAACACAAGTTCCACAATGCTTGTCCTGGGACAAGCAGTGGATTTCCCGGGTCCTCTTTAACAGTGGTTTATGGACCTTTCCTTCAGGAGCTTGTCCAAACCTTTTTTAAACCTAGCTATACTAACAGCTTTTACTACATCTTCTGGTAACGAATTGAGTGAAAATATATTTTCTCTTATTAGTCTTAAATGGCTTATGTTGTAGCTCCATTGCATATCCCCTAGTCTTTCTACTTTTTGATAGCATAAACAACTGATCTACGTTGCCCTCTTCCACTTCATTCATTAATTTATAGGCCCCTATTTGCTCAGATATAAGAGATAGGTATGCTTATTTTGATTTTATCCTGTTGCTATAAAGGGATGCACTTTGTCTGTCCCATGACATTTTGAATTCCGTCACTGTGTTTGCCCCCACCACTTCCATTGGGAGGGCATTCCAAGCATCCACTACCCTTTCAGTGAAAAAGTATTTATTTATTTATTTATTTAACATTTCTTATATACCGCGCTATTTCTCATCAGTGCGGTTTACATCGAACAATAAACACTTGGACATACAGATTTCTTCCTACGTTTACATAAAACAGGGTTTTAACATGGATTTAACTGGGGAAACTATATACATATGAAGTTTTGGTACGAGTGATTAACAGGTTGAACTCATAACGGGTTTTACAATGAGAGTTAGAAATTATTTCCTGACATTACCTTTCAGTTTACTCCCTTGCAGCTTATTGTTATGCCCTCTAGTTTTACAGCTTCCAACTTTGGAAGAGGTTTGTTTGTCCATTAATACTCTTTTAGTATTTAAAGATCTGAATCATATCTCCCCTGTCCCTCCTGTCTTTCAAATTGTACATATGTAGGTCTTCAAGTCCGTTCTCATAAGCCTTCTGATGCCGGCTCCAAATCATTTTGGTCGCATTCCTCTGAACCGCTTCCAGCCTTTTTATATCCTTACAGATTGCGAGGATATGGTCTCCAAAACTGACGAGAAATAATTAGAGAGTGGGCAAGTGTTTTAGTACTATGTTCAGAAAGGAAGGGGCAAATTTTGTTAATGTTACAGAGAAAGAAGCGACAGGTTTTAGCTATCTGTTGGATATGTGAGGAGAAGGAAAGGGAGGAGTCAAAGATAATCACAAGGTTGCAAGCTGAGGAAATAAGAAGTAGAAGAGTGCTATCCACCGAGACAGAGAAAGGAGGAAGGGGGGAGGAAAGTTTAGGGGGAAAAATAAGTTCTGTTTTGGCCGTGTTTGATTTCAAATGGTGGTTAGACATCCAGGTGTCAATGTCAGACAGGCAAGCAGAGATGCGAGACCAGAGTGTTAAAGTGATATTAGGTGTAGAAAGATAGATCTGAGAATCATCAGCTTAAAAATGATACTGAAATCCATGGCATGAGATGAGAGCACCAAAGTACTGGGCGTAGAGAGAAAAAAGAAGAGGGCTGAGAACAGATCCCTGGGGTTCACCAACTGAGAATGGGATAGCAGTAGAGGAGGAACCACAAGAGCAAATACTGAAAGAACGATGTGAGAGATAAGAAGAGAACCAGGACAGGGCAGAGTCCCTAAAACCAAGAGAGGGCAATGTGTCAAGGAGAAGGTGATAGTGAACAGTGTCAAAAGCAGCAGAAAGGCAAGAAGGATGAGGATAGAATAAAATCCTTTGGATTTAGCCAGGAATAAGTCACTGAAAACTTTGGCAAATGCCGTCTCGGTAGAATGAAAGGGATGAAAGCTAGATTGAAGTGGATCCAACAGGGCTTGAGAGGAAAGAAATTCAAGATGATGACAGGGGACTGCATGCTCAAGAAGTTTAGAAATGAAGGAAAGAAGGGAGATGGGTCATTCATTAGAAGGACAGCTAGGGTCAAGAGAAGGTTTCTTAATTTTAAGATATGGCAACTAGAATTGCACACAAAATTCAAGGTGCGGTCACAGCATGGAACGATACAGAGGCATTAAAGCATCCTTGGTTTTATTCTCCATTCCTTTCTTTATGATTCCTAGCATTCTATTTGCCTTCTTAGCCACCTCTGCACACTGGGTATAACAGTAATATGGGTTGTTCTTTCCTAGGTGCATAACTTTGCACTTGTCCACATTAAATTTCAGCTGCCATTTGAATGTCCATTCTTCCAATTTATTAAGGTCCTCTTGCAATTTTTCACAATCCACTTGCATTTTAAGAACTTTGAATAATTTTGTGTCATCTGAAAATTTGATCACCTCTGCTTTCTATCTTTTAACCAGTTCCTGATCCACAATACTACATTGCCTCCAATCACATGACTTTTTAATTTGGCCAAGAGTCTCTCATGAGGGACCTTGGCAAAGGCTTTCTGAAAATCCAGGTATTCTATATCAACTGGCTCATCTTGGTCTACCTGTTTATTCACACCTTCAAAAACATATAACAGATTAGTAAAACAAGACTTTTCTTGGCTAAATCCATGTTGGCTTTCTCCCGTTAAACCATGACTATCTACATGTTCAGGAATTTTATTCTTTATAATGGTTTCTACCCTTTTCCCGGTACCGATGTCACGCTCACCTGTCTGAAGTTTTTCAGATCACTCCTGGAACCTTTTTTAGTACACCCCCACTGCCTTTTTACATGGATTTTATATCCATAGAGATTCTACAGTATATTTTGTTTCATGTAAAGCATTAATCCTGTGTGACTCAATGCCCTCTCTAACAGAGTCAACCCCTCCACCAATTTGTTCTACCCTATCATTGCAATATAGTTTGTACCTAAGTATCATAGTTTCCCATTGGTTGTCCTCCTTACACCAGGTCTCTGAGATGCCAATCATATCTAACCTTTCATTCAGTGCTATATTTATTTTTATTTATTTATTTAACAGTATTTCTATACCGCCTTATCTTACAATCAAGGAACAAACAGAAAGTCAGTCCTCACATATAGGTGATGTCGGTGCCGATGGAGCATGAGTGGAAGCATCTCCCCAGCTTTCAAAGAAAGCTTTTAGGAGATGCACCACATATGCATGGTCCACTTCCCACCCAAGGATGCCATCTTGCCTCAGTCTCCTTTTATCCATGGAGACCTTAGGACATTGTCCTTTTTCCCCCTGGAAAAAGTCAGATTTTTTAATAGTTAAATTCTGTCCGGTTTGCATACCGGTACCTTCCCACCTCCGAGTCAGCTTGCCTCGGCATCGCTCCATTTTTCACTTTTTTGAGGTCTACCTCAACCAGCGTTCGCGCCCTTTTTCAGCTGAAGGCCTCAGACCCCTGCCAGGAGGCAGGGATTCCCTTTTTCCAATGGCCTCAAGTGGCTTCAAAAAATGTGACCTTTGTGGCAGTCATGTCACTTACCAACCCACATGACTGCTGCCTCCGATGCCTTGGCCCAGAGCACAATGACTCTGACTGCGAGCTCTGCAAAACAATGACCCCAAAGTCCTTAAAGAGTCGCCATCAGCAGCAGGAAAAAGTTTTTCACATGTCCATCTCTGGTAACACCACGCTCCAGGGCCCCCTCTGATACCTCAGTGCCCTACGAAGTCAGAGCCTCCTTGGAGTCCTGTGGCCACGGTTCCTCCTAATGGAAGTCCCTGGAGGTGGAGCATAAGAAGAAGGAGTCCTCAAAGACTGCCTCGGAGGATGGATCCAAGAAGAAGATGAACTCCCACCCCATGTCCTGCAGTCCCAGGCTTGAGTCTGAGGAGTCGGGGCAGGAGTGACCCTCCAGGTTGCCCCACAATGAGTCATTGGCTCCCATAGACCAGCCTCAGGCCTCTGAGGCCATCCTCATCAAGAACTCCCCCTCGATTGTACCGAAGATGGGCCTGAAGTCCTCAGTACCCATGTCGAAGGCTGCGAAACCAACTTGAATGGAGACCAGAATGGAAGCCCTAGAGAACAGTATATGACTATGCAGCAGGTGTTTATGTCTGGTTCATCGAGTTCATCCACCCCGATTATGGGATCCTCAACATCGAGAGCTTCCTAGATTGTCGAGCCAATCTTCAAGTGCCACCAGCCTCAAAAGAGCCCCCGACTCCGGTCGAGGTCCTGGTCCCATTCTTTGGGACACCAATCTTCCCTGGCAAGCACCCACAGCTCGGATGATCCTCTGGAGGTCCTACACTGCATAAAGCGGTCCTCAGCTGAGGCGATTGTGTGGTGTTGGACTCCTACGTCAACTCCAAGTCCGAATGGGAGAAGAGGAAGAGTCCCCTGACACGAGGTAACACTGTGATGTGCCCTCAGATCCATCTCCCCCAGTGACCTGACACTGCTCCCCACCCAAGGATGTTGCATTCCTTGATTTTGTGAAGGATATGGCCAAGGCTCTCACGATCGAGACTGAGGCCAAGGAAGACCCAGGAATGGAGGAATTGGAGATACTCCAATACAAGGCACCCCCAAAGCAAACCCTTACGGTTCCAGTGCCCCTGATCCTTGACCACATCCTCCTCCAGATGGGGGAAATACCAGTGTTGGTACCAATTGTCATCAGGCGCCTCGATGCCATGTACAGGGTATGCCAGAGTCCTGGGTGCCAAAAGTCCCAGCTCCTCCACAATTCAATGGTCATTAAGAGTCGGCAATTAAGAGCCAGAAAACATACTCCTCGGTACCACCCAGCAGGGAGGCTCGAACTCTCAATGCCCTCGACTGAAAGGCTTTCAGGGCTCAATGCTAGCATGCCGGCTCCACTCATACCAGCTCTATATCAGCATGTACCTGAAGGAACTGTCGAGGGAGCTCAGGGGATTCTTGGCAGGCCTCAAGGGAGAACCCTTACAGTGGTTCAAGACCCTAAACTCGGCAATTAAGGAATGTTCAAAGTTCCTGTCCCGAACAGCCTATGATGGCTTCGAGTCATCAGTTCAGGTGGCTGCACAGGCATCGGGGCACGGCGCAAAGCGTGGCTACTGTCATCTGACCTGGAGCAATGGGTACAGAACAAACTGATTGACGGTCCCTGCACAGGTGTGAACCTGTTCGGAAAGCCCATGGCAGACAAAGTAGTGAAGATAGAGACTGAATATATCACGAAAACCAGACTTTCAAAAAAGACCTCTGTGCAACCCTGAAAGAAAACCCCAGGGAAAAAGCCCTTCTTCCCAAAGAAGAAAGGGTACTTCAGTACTACTCCCAAGCCTTCTCAGGCCCTCAGAAAGCCCAGCAACAAAAAGGCCAGGGACATGGTCCCAGAAAGCAAAAAGTCCCAAAGTCCCAGGCATCCGCTCAGGCCCAGTCCAGGGGAAGCTTTTGACTGCCTGGGCATGGCCCCTATATCCCAGGGGGTCCTCTGCTGCCCATGGGGGGATGCCTAGCCCTGTTTGCCCACAGGTGGACAGCCATCACCACAGATACCTGGGTGTTACTGGTGGTCAAGGAGTGTTACCTCCTCCATCTACATTAGGCACTGCCCCTGTTCTTCCCAGGAGAGTTCACCAGACCTCTGCTTCATCAGACCCTGCTCCTCACTGAGCTAGCAGGATTACTCTGGGACAAAGAATTGGGCCAGTCCCAAAACACCTCTGGGTTACCGGCTTCTACTCCAGGTACTTACTCATCCCCAAGAGGACTGAGGGCCTCAGACCCATCCTGGACCTGCGAGAGCTCAACAGGTTTCTGGCCAGAGAGAAGTTCAAGGTGCTCTCCCTTGTAATACAGCTGCCATTCCTCCAGCAGAGAGATTGGCTTTGTTCCTTTGACCTAAAAGATGCCTACACTCACATCCTAATCCACCCCAACCACAGGAAATACCTCCAGTTTGTGGTGGGGGGGACAGCACTACCAATAAAGGGTAATGCCCTTTGGGCTGGCC
This sequence comes from Ichthyophis bannanicus, assembly GCA_033557465.1. Classification (NCBI taxonomy): domain Eukaryota; kingdom Metazoa; phylum Chordata; class Amphibia; order Gymnophiona; family Ichthyophiidae; genus Ichthyophis; species Ichthyophis bannanicus. The sequence goes on along the minus strand of CM066033.1, from coordinate 934,271,657 downwards.
TCGTCTCCAAGGGTCTTCATGAAGTGCCTTGAGGTGGTCACAGCCCACCTCAGGCTTTAAGGGGCCTTTGTCTTCTCCTACCTGGACAATTGGCTCATAAAGGGGTACACAGCTGCAGAGGCACAAAGTACCACTGGAAGCACCATAAATGCCTTGCAGCATCTGGAGTTTGTCATAAACCACCCCAAGTCCCACCTCACTACCACTCAGAACCTAGAGTTCATAGGAGCGCAGCTGGACACCCTTCAGGCAAAAGTCTTCCTCCCTCAGGAGAGGTCAAGGATCTAGCTGCATAGATTCAATGGCGCAGGACAAAGCCCACCTGGCTGCTCCTCCGCTTGTTGGGACACATGGCCTCCACAGTCCATGTGACCCCAGATGCCCACCTACACATGAGAGCAGCCCAGTGGTGCCTCTGCTCTCAGTGGATCCAAGCTACAGGCAGGCTCAGGGACAGAGTGCATGTGATCCACCAGCTGGCAGACTCTCTCAAATGGTAGCAGAATCCAGGTCACCTTCAGGCCAGGATGCTCTTCCAGGCATCCACCCCCCAAAAAGTCCTCAACACAAATGCCTCTCTAATGGGCTGGGGAGCACATTGCAAGAGCTTCCAGACACAAGGCTGTTGGTCCCAGAATGAATCCAAAATGCAGATCAATCTGCTGGAAATCAGGGCCATATTCCTGGCTGTCAAAGCCTTCAGCCACCAGCTGCAACACCACATGGTGCTGATCCAGACCAACAATCAGGTCGCAATGTTCTACATGAACAAACAGGAGGGAATGGGGTGGTATCCCCTCTGCTAGGAGGTAGCATCCCTTTGCTCTTATATCACATGCAGAGGGATGCTCCTGAGGGTGGTCTACCTCCCGGGCCAGGACAATGTCTTGGTGGACAAGCTGAGCAGGGTACTCCAGCTGCATGAGTGGTATCTGGACCCAGCAGCTGTCTCATGGCTGTTCCAGATCTGGGGCGTCCTAATGATGGATCTGTTCACCAGCCTGGACAATACACAGTTGCCCATTTCTGTTCCCGCTGACCGCACCCATCTTGGGTAGCGGCAGATGCATTCCTCATCCTGTGATCAGAAGGCCTCCTGTATTTATTTAGCCATGCTCCTGTATGCCTTTCCCCCAATGCCACTGATAGCCAAGACACTGTTCAAGGCTCAACGCGACACAGCGTCGCTAGTGCTGATAACCCCTCAGTGGCCCAGACAACCCTGGTTCCCACTGCTCCTCTCCCTGTTGAAGGTACGACTGATTCCCCTGGCCCAAGCCCCAGGACTATTCACAGGAGCAGGGCTCTCTCCTACACCACAAACTGGGGTCCCTCTCACTCATGGCTTGGCTGCTGAAAGAGTGGGGCTAGCTCCCTTCAACCTTCCATGAGACATGAGAGACATTCTCTTGGCTTCTTGGAAGGCTTCCACGAGAAAGGTGTATGCCTTCAAGTGGCAATATTTCTCACCATGGTGCACAGAAAAGCCGGAAAACCTGTTCTCCTGCTCAGTGCACATGGTATTTCAATACTGCTCCACCTATCGCAGATGAGACTGAAATCCAACTTAGAGTACACCTGAGCACCATTGCAGCACATCACCACTCCATCAAAGGGAAGCACCTCTCAGCTCAGCCCCTCATGTCTCGGTTCCTACGGGGCCTCATGTTGTCCAAACCCCCCATCCGCACTCCGGTGGCAGAATAGGATCTTAATGTGGTGCTCTCGCAACTCACTAAGCCTCCGTTTGAGCCTTTATCTACCTGACACCTGCTTTCCTGGTAGTACTCACATCAGCCCACAGAGTCAGCGAGCTCCAGGCTCTGATGGCAGAGCCTCCCTACACCAGGTTCTACAAGAACAGGGTGGTGTTCTGCACACACCCTAAGTTTCTGCCGAAGGTGGTGTCGCCATTCTACCTAAAAGAGGAAGTGGTACTCCCCACCTTCTTTCCCAGGCCTCATGCCGGCAGGGCAGAGACTGTTCCCCATACTCTGGATTGCAAGAGAGCCCTGTCCTTCTATCTGCAATGAACTCAAGGCCACTGCAAAGCTCAATAGCTTTTCATATCCTATGACCCCAGCCGTCTGGGGCTTTCAGTGACTAAGCGAACTCTGTTCACTTCAGTGGTGGACTGCATTACCCTTTCCTACATGCAAGAGAGGATCCCACTGGACCAGAGAGTCATGGCACACCACGTCAGGGCCATGGCTACTTCCACGGCCAATCTGTGTTCCGTACCCATGATGGAAATTTGCCAGGTTGCCAGCTGGTCTTCGGTCCATACCTTCGCAGCTCACTACTGCCTGGAGAGGGAGTCCCAAAGGGACAATGCCTTTGGCCAGGCTATACTCCCTAATCTCTTCAGGGTGTAGGCAACTCCTGCCCTCCGACCATTCTGTGTTCAGGCTACCAGAGTGCTGGTTCTCTGCTGGACACTTGGGTCTTGAGAGAGTCTCTCTTAAGGATTCAACTGCTGGCAATCATGTCTCACCTTTGGGGGTTGCTGTGCCATTTTTGTACAGGTTCTCAGTAGCCTTTAGCTGGAGAGTCCCATATGTAAGGACTGATTTCCTGCTTGTTCCCGGAGAAAACGTAGTTACTCACCTGTAGCAGGTGTTCTCTGGGGACAGCAGGAATCAGTCCTCACAACCCTCCCTCCTCCCCTTGGAGTTGCTTCTTTACCATCTTTTATTTTTGCCATCTTAGTTATGTCATTGGACTGAGGCAAGATGGCACCCTTGGGTGGAACGTAGACCAAGTATGCGTGATGCATCTCCCAAAGGCTTTCTTTGAAAGCTGGGGAGATGCTTCTACATGGGCTCCATCGGCACGGACATCACCCATATGTGAGGGCACCTGTTACAGATGAGTAACTAGCTCTCCCATTTTGTTTTAAGACTTCTAACATTTGCATACAAGCATTTTAGAGGTTTTATTTTATTCATAATAATCTGGTTATCAGTTGATGGGGTAATTTGAAATCTTACAGCTCTGTACTTATGGGCATCTGGATTACTTTTATCTTTATTGGAACCTCTCTGGAACGACCATCTTCAAGGTTCCACAACTGAACTATGGATTCATTTCATGACTTGTACACGCCTGAGCGGATCAGAAGTCCAAGAAAACGTTGAAATTCTCCGTCTGTCAAATCTTTCCAGGTGTCGTCATAAATGTGTCTTCCTTCTTTGCTCGTCTACATCATGAATTCATTCAATAAGTTCTTCCTCATGAACAAGTGGAATGCTGCGAGAGGGCCATCAACATTTTGTACAACATACCTTGTAGGACCTTGTTGTTCAGACATGACATTAGCTCTGGCGTATCTTCCAGCAGCTTGCTTTATAGGTTTCCTGTTCCATGATGTGGCATCCTTAGATACATAGGGGTATGTTTACTAAACTGCGGTAATGTCATTCGCGGTAGGTTCCGCGGTAAAGTAGAGATGCCCATATAAAGGCATGCGCTTTGCATCATTACAGCAAGCTGACAACTAACGCGCGTTAAAAGACGCCTTAGACTAACGAGCGCTATAAGGCGCCTTATAAAGCGCCTTGTTAGGCGCCTTATAAGGCGCCCTGTAAGGTGCCTAGTAAGGTGCCGTATAAGGTGCCATGTAAGGTGCCTAGTAAGGTGCCTTATAAGGTGCCATGTAAGGTGCCTTATAAGGTGCCATGTAAGGTGCCTCATAAGGCGCCCTATAGGGCCTCCTAGGCTAAGCACCATATTAGGCACCCTTGGACAAGGCACCACAGAAGGCACCCTGGGCTATGGAACCATAGGTTAAGGTGGCCTAACAAGGTTATGGTGTCCTAGGTTAGTGTACCCTAGGGACTGCAAGGTGCCTCAGGATGACATGTATGACCTGTGTGGAACAGAGACAGATGTAGCCCTAACACTAGATAGAGCACTCAGGAAAGGCAATGAACAGGTGAGTGAAGGAGGGAGAAGTGAGAGCTGCTGGACCTGCCATATCTGCGGGCATTCCATGTGCCTGCCAGTACCGATGACAAACATTGTGGGGCAGCTGTACCACAGCACAGGGTGTTGGCAATGTAAAGTGCCAGAAAAACAGTTGGTGGCAGACAATGGGAATACATGTCCCCCAGTGGAGGCAGAGGTGGCAGGATAGTTACAATGATGGGTGGACAGAGGAGTGGTGGTGCCATGCAGATCAGGCACAGGCGAGGCAAGCATGAAGAGGCGCAATGCAGGAAAGGGTATGACATGGGGTGGCAGCCTGCACTGGCAGACAGGACTCTACACAGCTGACAGACGCAGATAGACAGACCGGGGGAATGTTGGCAATTGTGGCGAGGGTATTATGGGCTGGAAGCACAGATCTGCAAAAATATGACTTCTACAGGCATGCACAGTATATGAGTAGGACAGGCATGAGAGGGAGGAACAATGAGGAACTGAACCCATGAACACTGCCAAGAATGGAATTGTATTAACCAGTAGGCTATACCCCCATGGTGTATGTCACAGCAATGTCTGGGTACAGAAGGACTGCAGGTCACCGCACAAATTGTCTGCTCTGAGTGTCAGGATAGGTCAGAGCTACTCAATTCCAGTCCTGGTGGCCCGCAACCCTGCAGGTTTTTGGGATATCCCTAATGATATGCATGAGATATATATGCATTAGAGATAGCCTGCCAACCTGACTGGTTTGTGGCCCTCCAGGGCTGGATTTGGAGACCCCTGCCTTACACCTCTGTCATTTAAGATTGTAAGCGGGCAAGGTGCAGATGTCCAAGACATCAAAAAGGTTAGAATTTGTCACATTCCTCCTTGCTTCTCACCACCACCAAAATATTGTCTATTAGACAACTTTTTGGTGGTGTTGAGAATCTAGGAGGAATGTGACACATTCTATCTACCCTTTTGATGTCTAGAACATCTGTACCTTGCCCACTCACAATCTTAAATGACAGAGGTGTCTCCAAATCCAGCCCTGGAGGGCCACAAACCAGTCAGGTTGGCAGGCTATCTCTAATGCATATATATCTCATGCATATCATTAGGGATATCCCAAAACCCTGCAGGGTTGCGGGCCACCAGGACTGGAATTGAGTAGCTCTGGGATAGGGTAACCCCACCAGTACCCATGATGCAATGCACATGCTGAATAGCTGTCTACAGTTGATCACCAAATGGGGTCTGCACCTCTCCGGTCCCCCAGCTTGGAAAGACGAACTGACAGTGCATGATACTGGCACGGAGTAGCTACAGACCATGCCATTGTGCAGGTTCTGTGTTCACCCTGAGCAATAGGATGGGTGCCCAGCACTAGGTCCGCAGTACATGTGCTACTAGCGATAGGTCCTGCTGTACATCCCCATTACTACCAGTGTGTGACAGGTATTCTGTGCAGTGTAGCCAAAGGTAATTTGGTGTCCATCTGTATTCTGCAGTCACATGTGGCCCTGTGGGACCAGACACCAGCCAGATTAGCGTGTACCCTGTGTGAGGGTCTGGCTGACATGGGCAGCTGTTATCAGGGGCAGAGGGGTTCCTAGAATTGCATGATGTGTGTGTAGCAGTGGCTACATAAGGTCACAGTGGTATACACTACATACCCCAAAGGGCCCACATCACCCTTGTGTAGGTAAAGAACAGTGCCCCCACCCCAGGAAAGCAATCTCCATCCTGTTCGCATGAGCCAGTCCTCCAGGGTTGGTGGACCAGAGCCATACCTATGACGGGAACAGTGGCAGACCAGCAGCAATGCTGAGGTTAGGTCTGGAAACCCCAAGTGCCTCCCACCACTGTCTGCCAGTCACCAGTAGACAGCACAGTCAGACTGTACCTTAAAGGTGGTCTGACCATGCACAGTCTAACTGCAGATAGCCCACCATGAACTGTGTGCAGCAAACAAGCATCTCAGTGATTGGGACCCCAGCACCGGGGAACACAAACATATCACTAAAAACAAGTAACGTAGAGTGCTATGTGGGAACCTAGACCTGCCATGGTCACTGCTCGTTCAGAGTGAGTGCCCTCCCAGCATGCCATGCTGTGGCCACCCTGTCCATGCAGGTGGTGGTCAGGCACTACAGTGTCCTAGCCATTGCCCCACACCCTGTGAGGATGCATCCTGGCCAATCTGCCCTGTCCGGGCCATACCCAGAATACCTTGCTCCTCATTATGCATCTAATCAGGCTAACGCTGGTAACAGTGGGACATTTTGGGCCCAGTGAAGTGTGGGCAGCCACAGAACAATGGATAGACATACAAACACGCTCACTCCTTTTGTAGCATTATACAAAGATAGGGGTGGTTGGCAGCCCTGCCCGCCACATTAGTCCTGAGCACAGTGCCAACATTGCTAAACTGTGCAGGGGGTAGTAGTAGTGCTCTGGTGATAACATCATCCCACTGCTGGGGCCAACAGCCTGCCGCTCCATGCATCATTGGATTGTGGAGCCTGTGTGAGTGGGTGTTTGCACCCCTGTTCGCCGCTGCTTTGGGCTTTGCACATGTTGCTGTTGTATCTGCATTGTAGGGTAAAATATAGGGACATGCTCTTCTGGAACCACAGCTGGGACTTGAACCTGTGACCCTCTGCTCCTGGACACACTGGCTGGATGTACTGCACCACACTGATGCCATAGCTGCATGGTAGTTCTGGGGCTACCTGCACTTTTCCTCAGCCAGACCTTTTATGTTGCACTGCATACCACGTACTGCTGCAGAGCATGGCCTAGGTCCACTGCAAGGAGATGGCACTGCCCCCTCGAGTACAGTCACACGACCCCCTGCCAAGCTGACGTGGCCATTTGCTGTCGGTGCTGGTAGTGTGCAGTCCCAGGCCATCCACTGTGTAGGTAGGCACCCGCCTAGGGAGCGGGTTCCGGGGTGGGGGGGCATACATGGACATCCTCACATCCCCCCATCACTGCCTATCACTATTATGTCCCCTCCACATGGGGGCGGGATGGCTGGGGGGATGTCAGGTCTGTGCCCTAGTGACTATTGGCTAGGGTGGACCAGGTAGATATTGTTGGATTGTGTTTGGCCTTGGTTAACTGCTGTCTTGCTGATCTCTGGTGTCTATGTTCCTATGTGCCACCTAGGCACCCGCCTGGTCCACCCTGTGCCCCAGCTGCCCATGCTACATGTCCCGCCTGCGGCCCCCTATGCCCCATTTTCACCATCGCCATAGTGTCCATTCATACTTGGGCACTATGGTATTGCTGTACATGGAGCACTACTATCACAGTTTTTGGGCTCCCTGCCTGGGCTGTACATTGCTGACACAAAATGGTTTCTCTCCCCTGCATATGTGCATCTAACGGCAGGTTTTCAATTGCATTAGGATTCAGCTCTTCAGATCAGCATGTTAGTGTTAATGGAGCCTCTCCCCACCAACACTCCGCCCACTGACCCCTTCTCTCTGCCCTCTCTCCACCTTCCGTGGAACGTGAACGATCGTTAAGTAACGATAACGCACGTTATGAGACGTTAACGATCGTTAACGTCTCATAATGCGTGTTAATGTTACTTAGCGATCGTTAACGTTACATAACGCGCATTATGTAACGTTACCGCAGTTTAGTAAACATACCCCATAGGCTTCAATGGCAACATTTGTGCTTATAGTTGATGACCTCTTAGCTCCTCTACGACCACAACTAAGATTCCTCATAGATGATACTGACACCGAGGACTCCTGCCTTCTTCCCCGTCCAGCACAGCCTCGACCTTTGCCTCGACCTGTACCTTGACTCTTTGCTGCAGGCGATGTTACCGGCTCAACATCAGTCTCACATTCACTTGGCGACCAACTGCTGTCGCCATCTGAATCATGTCTTCGCTTGCTGAATATGCTGCATCATCAGACAACTCAGAGCCGTCACTGTCAGCATCTCGTTGCAATATTTCTCTTACTTGGGCAGCTGAATACTTTTGTTTTGACATCATAAACAATAACCTAAAATAAATAAACAAAGATAAAGCTGAATAAAACACAAAGCAGTTTTACTATAGGTGTACAATAACCGTGATGAACAAGCTGAAAGCCTTTAGATTTCATCGGAAATAATGAGAGAACGTATGACATCAATTACAGAAAATGTGTAATTTTCATAAAATAAGAGTACAAAAAATAAATGATACATAATTAATGATAAATACCTTTGTCAGATCAAAAAATTCACAAAACTGCAAATTGTATCACGATCCAAACCGGACGTAAGCAACTGGGGTCAAAAATGACCCCACTGGTACTCTGTGCTGCAATTCATCACTAGCGTCACCTAGCGGATGAAAATTATTCCTCTCATGGTGCAATATAAAAAGAATATTGACATGTGAAAAGTCATGAAAAGATTTCATTCTTGAACAGCTAGTTTCCGAGATACACGGTGTGAAACTTGCAATGGGGTCACTTTTGACCCAATCGGTACTCCCAGGGTTAACTGTAGAAACACATGAAAAATATCACTTTCTAAAACCTTTCTGCTAGTGTTGCATTTCTAATCAAGTCCAACATGTACATCTGTGTTTGTGCTGACTTGTACTGTTAGGAAACAATGTGCACTGCCTTGGCATGCTCTCATTTCATTTCAAGTGCAGGGAAGAAAGCAGACTATCCCTATGAATAATAGAAAGGCACGGAGCACCATAGAAAAGAAAGATACCTGATGAGAGCGTTGTCAAAGAACATTTAATTATTGAAAGATGGCAGATATGGCCCCATTGCATAGTTTCTCTATATGTGTATGTGTGTGCATTCTGCGAGGCATTGTTCACCATGCACCTAATTAGTGATTTCCAAGCTCGTCAAGAATGCCTAGAGCATTTCTGCACACCCTTATCAATCCTCCAAACAACATTTACAGGAACTGCCCAAAGCCTTTGTTTTCCCTGTATTTCATAGCTCCTTCCTGTTGTGTATTTAGATGGAGAATCTGAATGTAAGAGATCACCTACAATTAGCTTAATTACAGATGCCCTATCGTGTATACTGTTCAAAACACACAGAAAAATGATATAGTTAAACACTGATACGCTACACTAGGATTCCTGTGGCAGCTGACATTTTGCATTTAACATAAAAATGGCCATGCTGGGTCAGACTGCAGGTCCATCAAGACCGGTATCCTGTGAGGAGGGTACTCTGGAGGCTAATGAGGATGAGAGTGCCGTGAATGTGCCCCGCACAGCGCATGCCAAGGCTGTTTTCTAGTTCTATTACCTACATAAAATGAAGGAGCAAGAAAATGGCACCAGGTAAGGGGGCAGTGGTCAATGATGATACCGTACCTCTGGAACTACAGGGCCTCAAAGAAATGATGCAGACAAGCCTGCAGTTGTCTGCAGAACTTAAAGTCAACATTAGAGCATTATCACAGCAAGTAGTATTTCTTCAGCAGTGATTTGAGATTTCCAAGAACCGACGAGGTGTGCATGAACAACTCCTCATTGAACTGAGGCAGAAGCTAAAAAATAGACTCCTTAAAAAGAGATCTGGAGAACTTTGCAAATAGAAATCAGAGAAGCTTCAATGGGTCCCAAATAATCTGTTTCCTCAGAGAATTCTTGCAACAAAACTCAATCTGTAATTTGAAAAGCTACTAGAAACAGAGAGAGGGCATCAAGTTCCCTCCCATGCACTAGAAGAGAATTGCTCTCCTAAGCCTGTGGTGTTTAAAATGCTATGGTATCTGCAGACTGTTGAAATACTTCAGAGTACCCAGCTGAAGGAGCCCATCATTTGAGGGGAAAAGTTCCTGTTTCTGCCTGTCTTCACTAAAGCTGTAGCCCAGTGATAAAAATAGATGCTTGGTTTATGGCTGTTATTGAAAGATTTAGGTGCAAAATTCAGCTTTTTACAATGCACAGATGCGGGATATGCTGAACAATCATACCAGGTCTTTCACAGATCCTGGACTTCTGCAGAGGTTTATTGAAGATCATGAAGGGCAGAGGTGCTAAGGTCAGGGTCTATGAGTTGCTGAAAGGTGGTTAGCAGATAAAGATGAGGATGACCTTCTCAAGCCAAATAATGTGCACCCAGAAGTTTGCTGTTCTTGCATCCTGGTTGGAGATCGTTGTTTTGTATTTTTTGTCACCCAGATGTGTTGCTTAATTTTTGACAAAAAGGAGTGCTGGGATGAGCTCTGCTGTCTTACCTTGGATATGGATTTAGATTTTTGTGGCATACGAGGAACATACTCAGAGCCACCTGTTAGTGATACGGAATAGTTACTGATGCTATGGTCACAGAGCTCCACATAATTACTCTGAACATAAAAAGACTATCTCCTTCTTAAATAGAAGAAGGTCGTCTTCTAGGTAAACAGGCTGTGAGGAAATATTTTCTTTTTAAAGAAACTCATACTGGACACCAGGATGCCCAAGAACTGCTGGGAAGCTGGTTTGGGAATATTGTTGCTCCCTGGTCAAAGGGAAATGCAACAGGGTGATCACTTTACTCTGTAAGACGCTCAATGTACAAGTGATTTCTTATAAATACAATCAAGAGAATAGATGGGAATTTTATTTTAAATCTTGGGAAAAAAGGGAATTCTTTAGATTAAGGGGTATGTTTACTAAACAGCGATAACATTGCAGCGGCACAGTTTGCGCACGATACGTAATGTTACCGCGCGATACGTAATGTTAGCATGTGATAAAGTAACATTATCGCACGATAGCATGAGGTTTCGCACGATAACGTCTCCTGTGGCATTAAGGCACACAGAGGGTGGAGTAAGGCTCCCTAGAGGGGGGGGAGAGAAGGGGTCAATGGGCGGAGAGTGGGCGGGGAGAGGCTCCATGCACACTAACGCTGTGAAATGAAGGTCTGAAAATTAGCGCCAGTGAAAACCTCGTGCTAGAGGCACATTTGCAGGAGAGAGAAACCAGTTCAGTCAGCAATGTACAGCAAAGGCAGGGAAACCATGAAAAGTGATAGTAGTGATACATGTGCAGCAACAGTGGAGTGGAGGAGTGGCCTAGTGGTGCAGGCAACAGTGGAGCAACATGTGCAGCAACAGTGGAGTGGAGGAGTGGCCTAGTGGTTGGGGCAAGGTACTTCAGGCCGGAAGGTCGGGGGTTCAAATCCCACTAGAGGACAGCAACCTTGGGCCAGAAGGACTGGGGTTTCTAGTCCCACAGGTGCTCCTTGTGGTCTTGGGCAAGCCACTTAACCCTCCATTGCCCATGTTCCCTATAAAATAGTTATCTCCAAGTTATAATGCCCTGTTCAATGTAATTTCAGTTTGTTCAATGTAAACCGCACTGATGCAGAATAGCACGGTATATAAGAGACTGAAAATAAATAAACAGCATAGTGCCCAAGTACGAAAGGGCACTACGGTGAGGCTGCAAAAGGAGTACAAGGGGCTGCAGGTGGAACATGCAGTGGGGGCAGCTGGGGCACAGGGTGGACTAGGCAGATGCCTAGGTGGCACATAGGAACGCAGAAACTGAAAATCAGCAAGCCAGCAACTGACTACGGTCAAACATGCACACGAGTGTGTGCCCCACGGTGTCCCAGGGGACAGTACCCTGCAGGTACCCCAAAGGGCACATAACATTGACAAGTGGTGCCGGGGGGAAGCGTGGATGTCTAAGTAGGCATGCCTACCCCAGATCCCACACCATAGGCAGCTGCCTACTGGCACACTGGATGGCCTGGGACTGTGTACCACCAGCACCACTGGCATAAGGGCATGTCAGCATGGTGGGGGAGGGGTGCTGGTGGTAGAGGGGGCAGTGGCAGCTGCCCACAGCAGACCAAGGCCAAGCCCTGTTTAGGCGAGTGGCATGCAGTGCAACAGACAAGGGCTATCTGAAGAACAGTAATGGTATCCCCAGGGACTGACCTGCCTCTGTGGCAACAGTTTGGTGCAGTACACACAGCCAGTGTGTTCAGGGGCAGAAAGTCACAGGTTCAAGTCCCAGCTGTGGCCCCTGCAGACAATGGCCCTATATTTTACCCTACAGCGCACATACACCATAAACATGTGCACTCCCTAGAGCATCGGCCAACAGGGGCACAAACACCCACACCCACAGGCTCCACTATCCAAAGCCTCATGGAGAGTTAGGCTGTTGGGCCCTGCGCGGAGCAGCAGCTACCAATACTAGCACCTGCATACCTTAGCAATGCCTGCACTGTGCTCAGGACTGGTGCGGCAGCCAGGGCTGCCAACCACCTCTATCTTTGCACAATGCTGAAATAGGTGTGGGAGTGTGTGTATGTCTATCCATTATTATGTGGCTGCCTACACCATACTGAGCCCCCAATGCTTGCATGGTTTCCAGTGTTAGCCTGCCAATGTACATAATGAGGAGCAAGGTATTGTGAGTATGGCCCGGACACGGCAGTCTGGACAGGATGCATCTACACAGGACATAGGGCAATGGCTTGGACATTGTGGTGCCCGACCGCAACCTGCAGGGACAGGGTGGCCACAGCATGTCATGCTGGGAGGTCACGCTCACCCTGACTGAGCAGTGACCATGGCATGGCCAGGTTCCCACATAGTGCTATACAGTTATGCTCTCAAGTGATATCTATGAGTCTTCTTTTTTGGGACTTAATCACAGGCATACCTGCTTGGTGTGTGTGCATCCATTCCACTTTTGGGGGCACACTGCTCTTCCAGGAACATACACTATGTACTAGCTAGTGGACTATCTGCAGTTAGCATGTGTATGGCTGGAACACCTTGCAGGGTGCAGTGGGTGGAGACTGACTGTGCCCTCTGCTGGTGGATGTCAGAGTCTGGTGGAGAGCAGCTGAGCTTCTCCAGGCCTACTGCCAGTACCCTTTGAAATACTTACAGATCTGTATTGACTGCCTTGGAGGGCACCTATTCTCCAGCAGGACTGGGGTGGTGGTCCCCTGTACTGCCTCTGACATAGAGTGTGGATCTGTTGTGGGAGATCCTGTCCCCCACCCTGAGCCAGAGAGAGTGGGTTGGGTGGTGCTACATAATCCGCTTCTGGGTCCACACAACACCCTTCTCCTATAACATGTGACCATGGCAACCACACAGGCAATGCACTATTCTGGGCGCATTATAGTCCACAAGTGCTAGACATGACTGGGAAATACAGATGGACGCAGGTGCATTATAGGTGTGTTTGCAAGGACAACCTGTCACACACTGGCACTGATGGGGACCTGCAGCACAGCCTATCTTAACCAAGCCAGGTGCTGGGCGTCCCACCTCACCCTCAGAGTGAGCACAGGAACTGCACAATGTCACGGTCTGTAGCTACTCTGTGCCAGTAACACACAGGTCAGTTCCCCCTACCAGGCCGAGGTGTTATGGAGGCGCATACCCCATCTTGTGATCAGATGTAGACTGCTGATCTGCAGGTGCAGTGCATCATGGGTATGGGTGAGTATACCCTATCCAGCAGACAGTGTATGCAGTGACCTGAAGTCTTTCTGTAGCCAGCCAGCACTGTCTTGGACACTGTTGAGATATAGCCCACTGGTTACTACAATGCCTGTGGTGTCAGAGGTCAGGGGTTCAATCCCACAGTGGTGTTCTTTAATAAGGCTCTCTGGGGGGTATCCTTTTAATTTACATCAGTGCTGCCATCAAAACCACCCTCACAGTGCCGTAACCTTAAGGTGCCTCATAAGCGCCCTATAGGGCACATTATAAGGCGCCTTGGCGGACAGGGCACTTTAAAATGTGCCCTATAGGGCTCCTTATGAGGCACCTTAGGTTAGGGCACTGTGAGGGTGTTTTTGCTGGCAGCACTGATTTAAATTAAAAGGAAATCCCTCAGACATCCTTATTAAATAACACCACTGTGGGACTGAACTCATAACCTCTGCCTTCACAGTCATTGTAATAAACAGTGGGCTATATCTCTATGGCTTCTGGCACAGCACTGGCATGGACTTAAGGTTACCACGCATTAATGGGCCAAGGCACCCTCTATCGCGCGATACAGATTCTTGCTACCTTGCCGCCGGAACGCCCACTACCTTATATGCCATTCTTCACATTAACGCTGCAACTAGCACCGGTAACATTAAGACGGTTTAGTAAACATACCCCTAAATCTCTGTAAATTAGAATCCAGTGTATTTGTTAAATCAGTCAGGGCCTAGTATCAGCGAAGAGCTTTTAGTTAAATTGAAAACTCAACAGGTAGCTTTCAGTTTTTAGTTTAAAACCCAGCAGAGAGCTTCTAGTTTAAATTTAATACTCAGTCAGGGTCTAGTACCAGCAAAGAGCTTTAATTTAAATCAACTCAGAGTATAACTTAGCATAAAAAGGAAATACAGCATCAGTATTCTTTGAGGAATAAATTGTTTCTAGAGACCTGTGAAATTGGGGGAAAGAGAAATTGTATTAAATAGGTGTTAAAGTCAAGCGACAGATCAAAGGGATATTTTGAAAGACACCCTCTATCCAAGCAAGGGCTGTGTGAATCACCCAGGAAATTGGTCACAGATTACCTCAGAAGCACAGGCATAAAATAGTTCAACCAGACCTCTGTGGTTCTCAGTCTTGAAGGCACTGTTCCCTCTAAGCTGTGCGCATGTGCGCACGCACACACCTCGCCGAGTGAGCGCACATACTTTACAACAGAGCATACAAAAATTATGGTTCTGATTCTGATAGAAAACAACACAAAAATGCAATGCGTGCCTTTGAGTCAGTCCTGACTCCTGGCGACCCAGAAGCTCCTGGGTTTTCTTGGCAGTGTCAATGGAAGTAGATTGCCAGGCCTTTCTTCTGAGGCAATGGAGGGTTAAGTGACTTGCCCAAGGCGTGCTAGTGGGAATTGAACTCTGGTTGCTTGGTTACCAAGCCAGTGTTCTAACCACTAGGCTACTCCTCCACTCCACAACAACACACACACAAAGACGTCTTAAAATTTAAAAGTTGTGATTGTAATTACTAGAAATTTTCTGCTTCATTTAGTAATCGTCTATTTCCATTTAATTTGATTAAAATCAATGTGGTGTGCATACTGTATTCTGATGTGTAGTCAAATTTTAAAGTATATAACTCTGAATGTCGTTATGTGGTGCACAAAAATTTAACCTTCCTTCAAAAGCTGCACAGCTGATATTTTATGCGCACACAGCCTACAGAAAATTAGAAGGAACATTGCTTGAAGGACTACAAAAATGGACTGCTACTTCTGGAGAGAGATCTGCAATTGTATTTACTTCTGGGAATTTTTTTCTAGATCTTGGGGTAAAGGGAATTTTTTAGAATAAAGCTGATTAATCTGTGTAAATTAGAATCCAGTGTATTTGTTAAATCATTTATATAATTTACATTGGTTACCTATTAGGTTGCAGATCATGTTCAAAATAATTATGTTGGCATTTAAGTCATTAAATTATACAGCCCCAGTTAAATTGTCCACAGCTCTGAGAATCTATTGTCCCCTGTGTGTTCTGCACTCTCAAGAGGCTTTGCTTTTAAATATTCCTTTATTTCAGCATGTTTACATTCAGGTTTTTTGAGACAGAATGTTTTCGATGGTGGCACCAAGACTATGGGACACTTTATTTATTTATTTATTTATTTACATTCTCTTATATAAAGCGCTATTCTGCATCAGTGCGGTTTACATTGAACAAACTGAAATTGAACCGCACTGAACCGCATTGAACAAACTTTGCCAGGAGAGTTAAGAAACACATTTCATATTTTGATGTTTCATTAAAACCTGAAGCCACATTTGCTTCTGCAGGCCTTTCCAACTTTTTTATGAATTAGGCCTTTGTGTATGTAATACCAGGAATTCAGGGCATGCATGTCTGGCAGTAATTGAAAGTCAATATGACTCATTTTATGTTGTGTCATTTGATTATCATGTGTATATTTTGCGTATGTTTATTGTAATCCACCTAGGAAATAGTGCAGAATATACAGTAGTCTTTTAAATAAATAAATATATTTAGTAGAGCGTGAAAGGTCTTTGCCAGCCTTGTTTGCCTTAATTGAGAGGGTTTCCTGGTATTCTTGTTACAAAATTAACTGGGAGAAGATAGAAGTCCTGCTGTCAAATGTTTATGACACCCCGGGCATGCTAGGGTCTTATCCCATCAAGTGGGTCCCTTCTAGTTTCAAATATCTTTGAATCATTTTTGTTTCTGATTTTGACCAAACCCTGCAGCTTAACCTAGATAAAATGATAATGTCTACTAAAAAAGCTTCTATTTGGTTGGTCACTGCTAAACCTGACCTGGTAAGGCATGCTGGTGACCCCAAATATTTTATATGAAATAAGTATGCTCCCCCTCCCAATCTCTCTTGACTTTTTTCACTTGAGTTGAGCACTTGCTTAGTAAATTTTTAAGGAAGAAGTCCTCTCAAATTTACCTGTGAAAATGTAAAGCCAATGGTGGAGTTAATTTCCCTGACCTTAGGCTTATTTTTTTTAAGTTCCACTAGTCAATGCTGACTCCTAGCAACCTATCTGCCTCTGGGTTTTCTTGGCAATGTATCACTGGAAGTAGATTGCCAGGCCTTTTCTTCAGTGGCAATGGAGGGTAAAGTGACTTGCTGAACGTCACAAGGAGTGCCAGTGGGAATCAAACCCTTAATCTTCTGGGTACTAGGCAATTGCACTAACCTTTTGAGAACTTGTCAGTTACTTGTGACCTGGATTGGCCACTGTTGGAAACAAGATACTGGGCTTGATGGACCCTGGCCGAAGCAAAGAGAACATATATATGTTCCGCACTGGTTTGGCATTGATAAGGCACTGGCAGGCCCACTGCGTTGTGGAGGTTGGTGGGCATGCAACTCCCTTCTTGTCTGAAACTGAATCCTCACTTAGTGGTTACCTATAGATATTTAGTGGAGCTTGATGAGCAATTGGCAGTCCTGTGGGTTGGTTCAATTCAGTTTTCACTATGGCACAATCCCTCAGTGTGGATTAATAATACCCCTGAAGGGCAGACTAGATAGGCCATGTTGTCTTTTTCTGCCGCCATGTTTCTATGTAACTGGTCTAGCTGACAGGGATTGCGGTGTCCTAAAGTTATCATAGAAAGGTCATAGTGACTCATGTTTCAAAGTGCTTCTTGTAAATATCAGGTACCGTATAGGGAATTTTATCACTGGTTACAGCTGACTCACTCTCTTACCAGTCTCCATTTGCTAATTAAAACCATGCAACAATTTCCTGGTATTCTGCATATTTGTGAGCAATGGTTCAAGGGGGCCCTGTGGCTTTGAAATTGTATACGTTGCTCAAAGAGGGTAAAGACTATACTCCCAAGGGCCTCCATCTCATTTGGCAATAGCAGAGTGAGTGGTCTGAAGAGTTAGAACTCCTAGATTGGCCCTTCATTTGGAGAAACCAGTTTTAGATCGCCAAGAGGGCCTGATCGTCCATGTTTTTTTCTAGACCACTCTGTGACTGGTTAGATTTTTAAAAGCAAGCCAATCCCAGTCTGATTTATGCTGGTCTTGTGGATTGGAGAAAGGTTTTTAAAGCACATGTTATTTTCATGTCCAAATTGCATATTTTTTGGATGCAGGTGTGAGACATCATTAAAAAGATTTTTCAATTGCAAAGTGAGCTCACATTTAGTGTAGTTCCTTTTCTAGTTTTGCTAGAGCTTTTTTTGAGATGCAGAGACTGGATTCGCACACAGTGTCAAGGTGCTGTCCCACCGTAGAATAAATCTACATATTTTTTTCTCAATTACATTCCTAATAATTCCAAATACTCTGCTTGCTTTTTGAACACTGCTTAACACTAAGGGGGATAGTTACTAAAGTGCTTTATGGGAATAACACACATTACAGTATGTGTCCATAACATAAATTAAAGGGCAATAATGTGTTATCTTACCATAACATCAATCACAGCAAACCCCACAAACACACAGTTACTGCATCTCCAGATGGCTCCAAGAAAACAATCTCACAATCAACCTTAAGAAGACAGAAGCATTGTCCCAAAAGGATTAAACCTTCACCCCACCAACCCTCCTCACCCTGGAAACAACTCAAATAAGAGTTCAAGCACAAATGAAATACCTAGGAGTCATACTCAACCAAACTCTCTCACTCAAGCAACAGATAGCAAAAACAACAAGAATGATATTCTTCAAAACCAAAATGATACAGCGCCTCAGACCACTACTAGACCCCAGGACTTCAGATCAGTACTACAAGCAATGACATTCTCCCATCTCGACTACTGTAATGCGATATATCAAGGACTCTTGCTCTACACTCTCCACCCTCTACGCACAGTCCTTAACACAGCCACCAGGATCATACAAAGGGCAACAAAGTATGACTCCAATACTCAGGGGCGGCCCAAGGGGGGTGCGGGGCCATGTGCGGAGACTCGGTGCGGGGCCTCATTTGCATAAGGGGCCTCATTTGCATAAATATTTGCATAATGTTACCATATATTAACTTTTAGTAAACGTGCCTCTTAATGAGTGTATGGATAAAGAAAGACTAAAAGATTTCTACATTACTATAATCCAGTGCCAACTGCCAGACACATTAGGAACTACTACAAACACTGCCCATTTAGAACCCATCAAACAAACAATACACCCAAATGGGATCAACACAACTATATCCCCTATAAAATACTTGATACCCACAAACAACCTTGTGTAGTGCCGTGAATGTGACCTAAACAATATCAGTTTTTTTGTCGGATCGCCCACCGATGAGTAGAAATTTTACTACTCTCGTAGTGGGCCCTCCATTTTATTCAAAGTTAAAAAAATGGCCCATGACAGGTCATTAAATCAGGTGCACAGCACTAACAAGCCGTTGCTCCTGCACTACGAAAACTAAGCTTAGTTTTCGTAGTGCAGGAGCAACGGCTTGTTAGTGCTGTGCACCTGATTTAATGACCTGTCATGGGCCATTTTTTTAACTTTGAATAAAATGGAGGGCCCACTACGAGAGTAGTAAAATTTCTACTCATCGGTGGGCGATCCGACAAAAAAACTGATATTGTTTAGGTCACATTCACGGCACTACACAAGGTTGTTTGTGGGTATCAAGTATTTTATAGGGCATTTAGAACCCATAGCAAACCCGCCATATCCTAACAGCACTACCAGGACTCACAAAGCACCATACTCTACCAATCAAAAGGCAACACTGCAAATATTAAACCAATACATTTCAGAGAACAAGAATACATGACCTACTGGGGAAAGAGAACAAGTGGCAATGTCAAATAGGAATTATATAAACAGAATACCTCAGCTCAGTTACACATGCAGAACATAGACCATCACCAAACAAGTAATCACAATTTAGAAACAGGAAGACAATAATTAAACTGGGAATCCCAAAAGCCAAACTTGGAATGTACAATACTGTAGAAATAAAACTATACATTAATTTGCTCTTGTACTAAACAAAGCGCAGACGTTAATGATGCACATTTACCAGGGCTGACATATTCCAATTAATAAATTCAAAATAAAGAGATATTTTTCTACCTTTTGTGCATTTTTTTTCAGCTGCAATTGCTCCAGCCACTTTCTTCTGGTTTCTTCGTGTCTTCTGCTAACTCTCCATCGTCTGCTGTCCATTTGTCCTTTCTTCTCTCTTCTAGTTTTTTTCCATTCTCTCTACATCTGCTTTAACATACTAATCTTTCTCCTTTTGCTCTTTCCCCATTCCTATTTCATCCACTCAAATTTTACCCCTCCATCCTCAATCCCCACTTACTCTCCCAATACCCGGCCAATTGTAGATTTTTTATCCCTCCCACACAAAATATTTTCCCTTCTCCATTTTACTCTTCCAGCCCCATCCCATTCTAATCCTCCCCCAACATCAGCTCCCTTCTAGTTCCAGCCTCACCCAGCATCCATTCCCTTCTAGTCCCTGCATCAGCCCATTTCCAGTCCTAGCCACCCATCAGCCCATTTCCAGTCCTAGCAACCCCCCAACCCAATACCAGTCCAAGCCCCCCCATCAACCCACTTCCAGTCCTAACCCCCTATCACCCCATTTTCAGTTTAAGCTCCCCCTATAACCCATTACCAGTCCTAACCCCCCATCAGCCCACTTCCAGTCCTAACCCCATCAACCCATTTCCAGTCAGCCCCCCATAGCCCATTGCCAGTCCTAACCCCCCCATCAGCCCACAGCCTATTACCAGTCCTAACCCCATCAGCCCACCTCAAGTCCTAACCCCTCCCCATCAGCCCATTTCCTGTCCTAGCCCCCCCCCCAGCCCATTATCAGTCCTAACCCCCCCATAGCCCATTACCAGTCCTAACCCCCCATCAGCCCACAGCCCATTACCAGTCCTAACCCCATCATCCCACTTGCAGTCTTAAGCCCCCCAGCCCATTTCCAGTCCTAGCCCCCCCATAGCCCATTACCAGACAGCCCCCAACAGCCCACAGCCCATTACCAGTCTTAACCCCATCATCCCACCTCCAGTCTTAAGCCCCCCAGCCCATTTCCAGTCCTAGCCCCCCCATAGCCCATTACCAGTCCTAACCCCCCAATAGCCCATTACCAGTCCTAACCCCCCCCCCCCATCGGCTCAAGTAAAATTAAATTTAAAAAAAACACTGGCTGCTACTGCTGCCACCGCGGCAGCAGCAGAATGGACTGTCCCGCGGGGCCCCCTCTGCCCGGCTGAATCCCTCCCTCCGTGCCGGCTGAGCCCCTCCGTGCCGGCTTTGAGAGTCGCGAAGGGAGAGTGTCTCCCTCGCGTCTCTGTTAAGCCCGCAGGGGCTGATGGGAAATTTCCCATCAGCCCCTGCAGGCTTAACAGAGACGCGAGGGAGACACTCTCCCTTCGCGACTCTCAAAACCGGCACGGAGGGGCTCAGCCGGCACGGAGGGAGGGAGGGGGGGAGGGATTTAGCCGGGCAGAGGGGGCCCCACGGGACAGTCCATTCTGCGGCAGCGGCAGCGGTAGCAGCCAGCGTTTTTTTTTTTTAAATTTAGTTTTGAAAAAACAGAATGTTCTTTGCGCGGGGCCCCCTGAAACGCGGGGCCCTGTGCAAAAAACATTCTTGCTCAATGGACGGGCCGGCCCTGCCAATACTGAAACACCTCCACATCCTCCCTCTGTAATCTCGGATCAAGTATAAACCCTTACTACTGATTCACAAAGCACTACATCGACAGCAAACATCCCATCTACACACACTCCTACCACAAAAGAACTCTGGGGGATCCATAAGGTAGACCACTAACAATGTTCTGACCATAACGCTTGCAAAGACAAAACATAATCATCAAACATGTGCCCATGCATTTGACCTCTACGCCCCATCGCTGTTGAACTCTCTCCCAATCAAAATCCAGAACAATGATGACATCTCCTCCTTTCAAAAACAATTAAAGACCCACTTATTCAGAGAACACTTTGGTACAGACTCATGCAACACCCAATGAACATTGGATTATGTAGTAGACAATATAAATTTGCAGCTGGGATATGAAGCAAAATTGTAAATAAGTTAGGAATTCTTGATATTTACCCAATTGGGATTATAAATAAGTTGAGACCATGTTGATTGTATAACCTCCCCACCTTCCCCAACACCCTCTATCAAACTGTAAATATGTTATGACCTGTTCGACGTATCACTTGTTGTTTAATGGAAACTGCTTTGACCCGGTGGAAAGCGGTATATAAGCATAGCTAAATAAAATATATAAATAACACAGGTTAATTTATCTCAACACGAGCTGATTGATAATGAGATGCAAAGCATGCAAACACATGTAAAACCCCTCATTATTATGCAAAGGGAATAATGCACTTTGCAATGAACATGGCAAGCTGCGTCATTCTAGGAAAAATAATGTCAGTTCAAAGCTGGTGCTACTTTTCTACCTGTAAGCATCAGGCTGCCAACAATGACGACCTCAGTAGGAGTGACAGGGGATCACTCTTGCTGGTCTCCACTAGATCACTATTAATGTATCAAGGTAAGCCAAGGGTGGCCTATGGGGGTTGGGTTTGGGGTAATTGGGAATCCAACGGGTTCAAAGTCTTCTGTGGGGGGTCTATGATTTTGGGTTGGGTGGGTCAGGGGCCTTTGAGAGGGTGGCCTTCAATTTAGCTTTTTGGGTCAGAGGTTGGAGGTCCATCTTAGCTTTGGAGGGAACAGGGGGAGGGGTAACTCTAGACCAGTTAAGTGGATGCTCATGCTGGTCCCTTTAAGAAAAGCTCTCCAGGGGCATTGGGCCCTGCTTTAACAGAGAATTTACTAACATGCAGTGATGAGTTGCATTAGTAAACATGCCCTTATGGCTCCTATAGTCTAGGCAGATCCCAGTCCACAATGTGAAATTGTCTCCTATCCTGACTTTTTAATTTTCTAAGGTGTGTCTCATGTAGGATTTTATCAAAGACCTTCTCAAAATCCAGATACACTATAGAGTTTATTTTAGAAGCCTTACAGTGTTTACAATTTCCAAATGGAAAATCCAGCATTTACATGTGGAAATGGCATCTACGTGCAGATGGTGATTTTACAATGGATTAAATTTATACATGGGTATCCATAATATGTAGAAATTGCGAGGAGAAATGTTGGGGGCATGATCAAAATTTGGCCTGGATGGGTCAAGAATCTGCACAGTTGTTTCCAGTTCACGTAGGGAATGTACCTGTATGACCAAAATTGTGCACGGGATTTACAGTGTTTTGTTTTGGCCTGCATTTTTCAGGAGGAATTATGAAACGTTATCCTCATTAATCCCACATTGTTTATTTCTCCCTCCAAAACTGAAATGAATTAAAGACAGCAACCTCTGTATTAATTGGTGGATTTGAAGGTATAAGTTAGCAAAATACAAATGTACACGTGTTAATGTGGAACTTACATGTGTAAGTTACCGATTTGCCTCCACTGCTTTGTCCCATCTGTATACTTGCAAAATGTCTCATCCTGCGCTGCATGTTGGCAAATACATGTGTACTCCTGCAAAAGCTCATACATATTTTAGAAAGAGCTCCATATTTTGCAACATCTCAATTCCTCTCTCCATGTATTATCTAAAATTTACCTTTGTCTGTTGACTCACTTTTATCCTCATGTTTTTTAATCCTTTCAAAAAAATGTAGCAGATTTTGTAGGCAAGACTTTCCTTGGTTAAACTAATATTGGCTTTGTCCTATTAGCTATGCTTATTTATTTATTTATTTGGTTTTATACCGCACTATTCATGATCAGCACGGTTTACAATATAACAACATATTACATGGAACATTTTACATTGAACATATTACATGGAAAGTTAACATTGAACAAGTGAACAAGGTATAAAACAGTTAACATATTTACATTCATAGATCATACACAGTAGCATGTAAGAATGGGGAACTATTTACAGTCTGACAGAATCTTGATTATGATATTGATGGACAAGGCTTTAAGTTACATGGTCAAAAAGCAAGATGGAATATGTGTGTTTTGATTGCTTTGCGAAAGGTGGCCATATCTGAAATGAGACGGATGGGAGCAGGTAGGGAGTTCCAAAGTAGAGGGGCGAAGAGGGAGAAGGCTCTGTTCATGGCGAACTGGAAGCTTTTTCTAGCTAAGGATGGATGGTAAGAGTGTTTACCATATTTGTCCTTCTTGCTCTGTTGTCAGGAGTCCAATGTAGGAGTTCTTCCAGTGAGGATGCAGATAGGTGATGGAGAATTTTAAATGTTATCAGGAGAGTTTTGTACTTAAGCTGACTGCTTATTGGGAGCCAGTGTAGATGTATTAGGAGAGGAGTTACATGTTCATATCTGGATGCTCCGTATTCAATGCTAATTGTAAAGGATGGAACGAATATCCAGGAAGCCCATGAAAGTGTGATATTTTGTGTAGTCAAAGAGTGGAGTGATAAGGGCTTGGATGACAGTGCGGAAGTTGGTAGGTTCCAGTAAGGGTTGTAGATGACGGGGTGAATGTATTTTATGATAGACAGCCTTTGTGATATTGCTTATATGGGGCTCCATGTTTAGGGACTGGTCCAGAGTGACGCCCAGATATCTAACGTCATGTTTAGACTTCAGATCAGCATTCTTAACCTGTAGGGTTGTTGGGGTATGAATGTTGGGACTTTTGTGACAAAAAGGGCTTATGTCTTATTATAGTTCACGTTCAGGTTATGCAAAGCTAGCCAGTCGGAGATAGCATTGAAACAGTCGATGATTCCAGTGAAGTTTGGGTTTTCTGCTGAAAAAGGAGTGTAGAGAAGCATATCATCTGCATAGATGTGGTAAAAAATGCCAAAGGATTGTATGATTGTACATGTCAGTTGTAAATATATGTTAAATAGCAAGGCGGATAGGGAAGAGTCTTGTGGTACTCCTTGTGTTTGTTGATACATAACTGATGTTTGATTGCCCATGCAAACTTGTTGTTGCCATTTGTTAAATATGAGCAACACCAATCTAGAGCTGAGCTCTGAATGCCCTTAAGCTTAAGCAGATTAGTCAAATGGCAATGACAGACTGTATCGAAGGCTGAAGCAATATCCATGAATATCAATATAAAGCCCTGTTTCGGATTATTTAAGCCTAAAATCAGGTTATCAAATAAGGATGTGAGCAAAGACTCGACACCATGATGTTGTCAAAAACCATGCTGTTGTGGATCAAGTGCTGCGTGGCAATCAATATGGTCTTGTTTTTGTTGCTGTACTATCTTCTCCATTATCTTAGCCAAGAAAGGAAGACTAGATATGGGATAATAGGAGTTTGGGTCTTCGGGTCTTGCTTGGAGTTTTTTAGGAGAGGCTGATATGGCAGTTTTTAGTGATACTGGGACAATACCCTTGTTGAAGGATAGGTAGATAATCTTGGCAATGTGGGAGCTTAATTCAGGGCAAGTAGATTTGATCCAATGAGAAGGGCATGGATCAGTGGGCGAGGTGGTAGAAAATAAGACTTCTATTACATTTTTTATTTGTTTGGGGGAGTATGGGTAGAAATTACTTAGAGCAGGGATGTTGGTGCTTTCAGGCAGTGGAGTGTCTGTGCAGATGTCTCCAAAATTGTTGAGGGTTGCTTTGGTTTTATTGTGAAAGTGAATGGCAATGTCTTGAGGATGGATTAAGTTATTTGCTCGAAGCAGTGATGATTCATTTGTAAGGGACAGAATTAATGTAAAGAGCTCGGGGGTTTGTTGAGAGAGCGCATAAGAAGATTTGTATGGTATTCCTTCTTCCTTTGCATAATGGTAAGGCGGTGTTCTTGCAAGGTCTTCATGTATAATTCTCTGTCATGGGGGAATCTGGAGTTGCGCCATTTTCGCTCGAGCTTCCCGAGATTCTTTAAAGATTTGCGCAGATCAGCTGTAAACCAGATAGCCGTATGCATCTGATGCTGGTTAGGGAGGAGGAGGTGCTATTCTGGCCGCCACGCTTACTTATATCAAACTCTGGAATTCATTACCGGAGAATGTAGTAAAAGTTGTTAATGTGGCTGGGTTTAAAAAAGGTTTGGATAAGTTCCTGGATGAAAGGTCTATGAACTGGAAAAGGAGGAGGAGTAGCCTTGTATGTCAAAAGCCATATTAAAGCTACTGAAATGCAGGGGGCATGGGGAAAAGAAAAAACCCTCTGGATTGTGTTGGAAAGAGGAGCTGGCACTGTCATCCATACTGCTGTAGTCTACAGACCTCCAACTCAAATCGAAGAGATAGATAATGAATTGATTATAGATACCGCCAAGATAGCCACAAAGGGGGAAGTGATCATATTGGGTGACTTTAATCTACCTGATGTGGATTGGATTACTCCTTCTGCAAATCTGGAAAGAAGCAAAAACTTTGTGGATGCTTTCCAAGATGCGTTATTTAGATACATGGTGATGGAACCAACCAAGGAAAGCTTAACGCTGGATTTAGTGCTCACCAACGGTGATAGCGTGTCGAATGTCTGGGTGGGTGCCCCTGTGAGCAGCAGCGATCATCACACGATGTGGTTTTAGATAAAAGCCAAGGTGCAGTCCAATCATAGCAAGCTCAGTCCTAAACTTCAAAAACACTGACTTCAGTAAAATGGCCAAGTACCTAAAAGACGAGTTGGCAGGGTGGAAGGGGATAAAGGATGTGGAATTGCAATGAGCTAAACTAAAGGTGGCAATAAAAGGAGCAACAGATAAATATGTAAGAAAAGTAAATAAAAACAAGAGGAGAAGGAAACCTATTTGGTTTTCCAAATAAGTGGCTGCTCAAATAAAGGCAAAAAGCACAGTTTCGCAAAATTCAAAAGCTTGCAAACAGAGGAGCACAGAAATGAATACAGGATCAAACTCAAACAGACAAAAAGAGAAATAAGGAAAGCAAAATCAAAGGCAGAGGAAAAGATGGCTAAAGATGTGAAGTGTGGCGACAAAATTTTCTTCAGGTATATTCGGGAAAGGAAGAAGATCAGAGGTGGAATTGCAGGACTCAGAAGTGCTGGGAACGGACACATGGAAAGTGACATTGAAAAAGCGAAATTGCTAAACAAATACTTCTGCTCTGTTTTTACTAAAGAAAATCCTGGAGAAGGGCCACCTGTGACTTCCAAATCTAAAAATGGGAATGAAGTAGATACCACACCATTCACAGAAGATGATGTGTTAGAACAACTTGCAAAGCTGAAAGTGGACAAGGCCATGGGACTAGATGGGATACATCCCAGGATACTGAAAGAGCTCAGAGAGGTTCTTGCAGGGCCCTTAAAGGATGTTTTCAACAGATCCTTGGAAACAGAAGTTCCGCAGGACTTGAGAATGGTTGATGTCGTACCTCTTCACAAAAGTGGTGACAGGGAAGAAGTGACAAACTACAGGCCCCTGAGCTTTACCTCAGTGGCGGGAAAAGTAATGGAGGTGCTCCTGAAAGAGCGAATAGTGGACTTTCTCAAAACCAACAGGTTGCAAGAGGTGACATGGTTTTACCGAAGGACGATCTTGACAAACAAATCTGATTGAATTCTTTGACTGGGTGACCAGAGAACTAGATTGGGGCATGCAATGGATGTCATCTACCTGGATTTCAACAAAGCCTTTGATACTGTTCCTCATAGGAGGCTTATCAATAAACTCAGTAGTTTGGGGTTGGGTCCCAAGGTGGTAAACTGGATCAGAAATTGGTTGACTGACAGACGACAGAAGGTGATGATAACTGCAGCTCACTCGGATGAAAGGAAGGTGATTAGCGGGGTGCCCCAGGGTTCGGTCCTGGGCCCGGCACTGTTCAATGTATTTGTGAATGATATTGCTGAAGGACTGAGTGGAAAAGTCTGTCTTTTTGCAGATGACATGAAAATTTGCAACAGAGTGGACTCCCCTCAGGGAGTGGTTAACATGAGGAAGGATCTACAAAAGCTGGAAGAATGGTCTAATGCTTAGCAGTTAAGATTTAATGCGAAGAAGTGCAGTGTCATGCACTTGGGTAGCAGAAATCCAAGGGAAATGTACGTGATAGAGGGTGAGAGGTTGGTGTGCACGGATCAGGAGAAGGACCTTGGTGTGATTATTTCTGAAGATCTCAAAGTGGCAAAACAGTGCGACAAGGCAGTGGCAAAAACCAGGAGGATGTTGGGCTGCATACAAAGAGGAATTACCAGTAGAAAGGAAGAGGTACTAATGCCACTGTTATAAGTCACCGGTGAGGCCTCACTTGGAATACTGTGTTCAGTTTTGGAGACCATATCTTGCAAAGGATGTAAAAAGACTGGAAACGGTTCAGAGGAAGGCAACCAAAATGATTTGGAGCCTGCATCAGAAGCCTTATGAGAAGAGACTTGAAGACCTAAATATGTACACTTTGAAGGAGAGGAGGGATAGGGGAAATATGATTCAGACCTTTAAATACTTAAAGAGAAATAATGAACAAACAAACCTCTTCCAAAGATGGGGAAGCTGTAAAACTAGAGGGCATAAATTGAAGCTGCAAGGTGGTAAATTGAAAGGCAATGTCAGGAAATACTTTTTTTTTTTACTGAAAGGGTGGTGGATGCTTGGAATGCCCTCCCAATGGTAGTGGTGGGGGCAAACACAGGGGTATGTTTACTAAAGTGCAGTAACGTTACCGGCGTTAAGTGCAGTGTTAATGTGAGCAATGCCATATAAGGAAGTAGGTGTACCAGCGTTAAGGTAGCAATGGCCATTTTACGTGCATTAAAGTGCGCCTTGGCCAGTTAGCATACGTTAAACACATTGGGGCACATTAAAGCAGACAAATAAAGCACATTACAAGGCTGACAAGGCACATTATAAGGTTAAGGTGCCTTAACCTAAGGTGCTGTATAAGGTGCCCTAAGGATGTTAAGGTGACCCAAGATATGGTGCCCAAGGGCAGTAAGGTGCCCCAAGTTGACAAGCATGAAATGTAAGGCCCTCTCTCCACCCTCTGCGGGACTTACCGTGGCTGGAGACGTTAGCACGTGTTAACATTGCATTTGGTGACATTAACGCACGTTAACATTACATCTGGTAACGTTAGCACACATTAACGTAGCCGCTGTTACGTTACCGCGGTTTAGTAAACATACCCCACAGTGACGGAATTCAAAATGGCATGGGGCAGACACAGTGGATCCCTTTACAGCAACAGGATAAAACCAAAATAAACTGAACTATCTAATTTCTCAACAAATAGGAGTGTCCTAGATGGAGCGGTGGGTTCACCCCTAAACAAAGACATGGGGAGGGGTGGCCTGCACAGAGCGGCAGGTGCACCTACTGTTGCCATCTTCCTGGGCAGACTAGATGGACCATACTGGTCTTTATCTGCCATCATTTACTATGTTACTATGTATTATTAAAGGGGACCCAGGAAATCTACTGCTTACTCCAATACAGGCGTTGTAGAACATGTGTGTCTTTTTGGAAACTTACTATGTACTTGTGACGTGGATTGGCCATTGTTGGAAACAGGATACTGTGCTTGATGGACATTGGTCTGAACCAGTATGACAGGTTTTATGTTCTTATATGTTCAGAAATGTTGTTATTTAGATTAGAGTGTATCATTTTGTCTGCCACTAAAATCAGATTCACTGACCTACAGTATAGCTTCATAGATGTAATCCCTTTTTAATAATTGGCGAAATATTGGCCTTACTCCAGTTTTTGGATACCATAGACAATATAAATGATGGGTTACAAATTATTTTTAATAGGACTGGAATGTCATTCTTCTTAGTTCAATAATTTATTTTGAATCATTTTTTTAAATCAGCAAAAACAAAAATTAACAAGAAAGTACACACCCTTAACAAAACTAACAACCATGAGACGGTAGGGGTTCAATATTTCCAAATGCATATCGCAAAAAGAAAGAAACCCTACAAAAGGATAAGATTTACATGCAGAATAACTATAACTGTTACTGCAGGAAATACAGTTGTGTGCCTTCCAATTATAATTCATGCTAACAACTCAGCCAAAGCCTGAAAACTCCCATCTGCCAACTATTTCTAGACACAAAATAACACATCCAAATATCTGGCCTTATCGAAAATACAGTTTAGCTACTGGATCCCATACCTATTGAAGCTGAAATTTCATTTTTGAGTTCTTTCAGAACTTTGAGGTTGATACTATCCAGTCCAGGTGATTTGCCACTTTGTCCTATTACATCTTCCAGGTTCACAGTAATGTCTTTCAATTCCCATGAATCATCATCTTTAAATACCATTTCTGGCATGGTTATCTTCTCAACATTTTCCTTTCTCTTTCCACTCTAAGGGGTATGTTTACTAAAGTTTCTTAACGTGCGCGGCATGCATGAGCATGCTCTAAGGTACCTTAGCGCATGCTAATGATGCTTTACGGGGCAAAAATGTGCTTTAGTGCGCGCTCATGCGCACAGCGGTGCACACGAGCGCTGAAGGCGGGGAAAGGCTCCCGGAGGGCGGAGGAAGGCTCCCCAGGGGCGGAGAGAAGGGGTAAATGGGTGGAGAGTGGGAGGGGAGAGGCTCCCCACACACTAGCGAGGTGAAATTCGAGGCCAAAAATAACGCAAGTGAAAACCTCGCATCAGAGCCGATTTAAAGAGAGAAACCATTTCTGTCAGCAATGTACAGCAAAACCAGGGAAACCTACAAAAAAGTGATAAGTGTGATACATGTGCACAAAACAAAAGTACAAATAAACATTGAAAAGGACCCCAACAAAATTAAAAAAAATCATAATCAAGCTGGGCAATAGTGATAGTAATGGGAAACATCAAAACACACTCCCAAGAAAGCCCCAAAAATGAAATATAAATTTTGGAAGGGTCTACGCTCCGTCCCCATACAAGGTGAATGATCCCACAGTGAAATAGCACTGATCAGGGTTTCCCTCTCCATTGGACAGGTTACCTATGGCATGCACATGTTCCACAACAGCAAGGTGGGCATGTCGGAATGGGCAACTGGACAGATGCTGGGAAAGGGGATACAGAGGGCTGCAGGCAGCACATGCTGTGGTGCAGCTGGGGCACAGTGCGGACTAGGCAGATGCCTAGATGGCACTTAGGAATGCTGAAACTGAACAGCAGCCAGAAAGCAACTGATGAGGGCCCAACATGGGCACTAGAGTGTCTATCACAGTGTCACAGGGGATAGTACCCAGCAGGTACCCCCAAGGGCACAGAGCATTGGCAGGCGGTGTTGGGGGGAAGCGTGGACGCCTATGCAGGCACCCCTACCCCAGAACATGCACCATAGGCAGCCGCCTACCTGCACACTGGATGGCTTGAGACTGCACACCACCAGCACCACCAGCACCACCAGCAGAAGGGCATGTCAGCATGATGGCAGAGGGGTACTGGTGGTGGAGGGGGGCAGTGGCAGCTGCCCAGAGCCGACCATGGCCTAGCCCTGTGTAGGTGGGTGCCATGCACTGCAACAGACAGGCTCTGTCTGACAAACAACCATGGTATCTCCAGGGACTGCACTGTCTCTGTGAGCACAGTGTGGTGCGGTGAACACAGCCAGTGTGTTCAGGAGCAGAAGGTCACAAGTTCAAGTCCCAGCTGGGGCTACTGCCAATCCAGTCCCCATATTTTATCCGCTACTAAACAGTGATAGTAAGGACAAACCTTTATTGCAGAGAACATACGCATGGTTCAAACGCCTATATTTTACCCCACCGAGCACAGACACCAGAAACATGAGCATTACCTAGAGCAGAGTCCCCCAAATGCAGTCCTGGAGGGCCACAAATCATTCAGGTTTTATGCTGTCTCCAATATAAGGCCATCTCAGCATGGTGGCGGAGGGGTACTGGTGGTGGAGGGGGCAGTGGCAGCTGCCCAGAGCAGACCATAGCCTAGCCCTGTGTAGGTGGGTGCCATGCACTGCAACAGACAGGCCCTGCCGGACAAACAGTCATGGTATCATCAGGGAATGCACTGTCTCTGTGGCAACACGGTCGTGCAGTGCACACAACCAGTGTGTTTGGAGGCAGAAGGTCACAGGTTCAAGTCCCAGCTATGGTGCCTGCCAACCCAGTCCCCATGTTTTACCCACTACTACAACGTGCTAATACAGACAGAACATTTAGTGCAGATGACGTAAACATGCCCAAAACACCTACATTTTACCCTACAGAGCAAAGACACCATAAACAGGCGCATTACCTAGAGCAGAGTCTCCCAAATGCAGTCCTGGAGGGCCAAACACCATTCAGGTTCCATGCTGCCTCTAATAAAGATGCCTCTGCTGCATATCTATGCACCACCCCCATGGTATGCAGATGTATCTCATGCATATTCATGAGGGACAGCATGAAAACCCGAACAGTGTTTGGCACACCAGGACTGGAGTTGGGAACCTCTGCCGTAAAGCAGCAGCTAACAGGGGCAGACACACTCACACCCACACTCACCGGCTCCATTAGCCAATGCCTCCTGGAGAGGCAGGACATTGGGCCCTGCGTGCATCTCCCAATACTAGCACTTGCATACCTTAGCAATGCCACCCTACACCTGGGAATACGGTACACAGCTATCAAACGTTTGCTATGATTACTGGCAGATAGCAATTCCTACGTTAAGAACAGTTTGCTGATTGAGCTCCATCATAGCAACCTTTCTGATGTGTGTGGAGTGTGCTTCAGGTCTGGTCTCTGACAGTGTTTACCACCCCGGGGAGTGACCCCCAACAGTATTGCGTACTATATCCATGCCTGCACTGTGCCCAGGACTGGTGTGGTGGCCAGGGCTGCTAAACTCCTCTATAGTAGCACAATGCTGGCATAGGTGTAGGAGTGTGTGTCTGTCTATCCAGTGTGTGGTGGCTGCAAACAGCCCACACTGCCAGCACTGTTGCCAGTCTTGGCCTGCCAATGTGCATAATGAGGAGCAAGTTACCATGGGTATAGCCCGGACAGGGTGGCCTGGCCAGGATGTATCTGCACAGGGCATAGGGCACTGGCTGGGACATTGTAGTGCCCGGCCACCACCTGCACAGACAGGGTGGCCACAGCATGTCCTGCTGGGAGATCACTCTCACCCTGACTGTCAGTGACGACAGCATGGCTAGGCACCCCATAGTGCTATATAGTATTTCTGTCATGTGATATTTATGGGTTTCCTTTTGGGGCCCAGTCGCTGACTTATCTGCTTGGTGTGTATGCTGACATCCCAATTCTGGGTGCACGCATTTCCACCAGGAACATGCACTATGGACTAGCTAGCAGACTGTCTGCAGCTGATATGTGTCTTGATGGAGCACCTTGCAGGGTGCAGCGGCTGAAGGCTTGCTGTAGGAGAATATCAGATAGTGGTGGGGTGCAGCTTAGCATATCCAGGCCTAATGTCTGTTTGCTCTTGTGTTATAGATGTGTACAGAGCTGCATTGACTGCCCTGTAGGTGTCTGTTCCCCAGCAGGACTGGGGTTGATGGTCCCCTCTACTGCCACCATTGCAGGGAGGTAGAATGTGGATCTGTTGATGGGAGACTCTGTTTACCACTCTCAGCCCTGGAGAAGGAGGAGGGTGGTGGTACATAATCCTCCTAGGGGTCCATAGGGGCTACACCTGACTGAGACATACAGATATAGCCAAGGTGTGTCTGCAGAAACTACCTATCTCACACATTGGACCTGCAGCATGGCCTATCTCTGCTGTGGACCTGGTGCTGGGCGCCCCACCTCACCCTCAGGGTGAGTGCAGTACCTGCACAATGTGACGGTGTGTAGCTACTCTGTGCCAGTACCACACACGGTCAGTTCCCCCTACCAGGCCGAGGTGCTGTGGGGGTGCATACCCCATCTTGTGATCATCTGTAGACTGCTGATTTGCATGTGCAGTGCATCATGGGTATGGGTGGGTTAACCCTATCCTGGTGACCACAGCAGACTGTTTGTGTGGTGACTTGCAGTCCTTCTGCAGCCAGCCAGGGGTTTGCTAGTAGCTATAGAGCTGTAGCCCACTGGTTACTTCACTGCCAGTATGGTCAGAGGTCATGGGTTCAAACCCACAGTGGGGTTATTTGATAGGGCTGTCCAAAGCATTATCTATTTTTAATGTACATTAGTGCTGCCAGCAAAAACACCCTCAGCGTACTGTACCCATAAGGTGCCTCAGAGGGCGCTTTAAAGGGCACCCTATAGGGCACCTTATGGTTACCGTCCATATAAGGTACACTATACAGTATGCTATGGAGCGACTGATAGGGTGCCCTATAGGGGACATTATAGGGTGCCGTGGCGGATAGTGCACTTTATAATGTGCCCTATGGAGTGCCTTATAGGGTGCTTTATGCGGCACCTTAGGTTACGGCACATGAGGGTGTGTTTGCTGGCAGCAATTAATAAAATACAAATAAAGTGCCGCAGGAAACAATACTTACATGTCAAAGCTGATGCCTCAGCCAGCCTTATGTAATAGGCACACTGGGGATCGAATTTATGACCCCTGTATCATCAGTCAGTGCCTTAACCTGCTGTTCCTCCTTGCATGTCAGCGCACCTACTTAAGATTTCCATGCGTTTAAATGCACATTGCTGCCATCAAAAACAGTGCTATGACCTTGCTGTGCCTCATAGGGCACCCTATATGGCGCCCTATAGGCCACCCTTTCAGCAACATTGTAGGGTGCCGTGGCGGACAGTGCACTTTAAAAAGTGCCCTCTGGGGTACCTTATGGGGTGCCTTATGCAGCACCTTATGTTACAGCGCTTTGGAAGTGCGTTTGCTAGCAGCAGTACTTAAAATAAAATTAAAAAGCCTCATAATGCAATATTACACATAAATGGTAGTGTCTCAGCCACCCTTCTTCATTGGGCACAGTGGGGGATTGAACCCATGTCCCCTGTACCATATGTCAGTGTCTTTACCATTGTACTGCAACCCTGTTCCTCTGTTTGCACATCAGCGCGCCTGCTTATGCTTCCTGCGTGCGTTCCTCGTGCGCTACTGTGCGCGGCGCGCGCTAATCCTGTTTTCTCTATTTTTGACCGGACCGCCCACTCCTTATATGGCATCCTGCAGACTAATGCAGCGCGCACGTTAGGAAACTTTAGTAAACATACCCCTAAGACTCCTCCTGCTTCCTAAATGCAGGATTTGCTAATGGGGAAATGGGGAAAACTGTTGGTTATCCCATGCTCCATAAAATCCAGTGGCTGTATCACTTCTTAGCATTACAAGCTCCTTTCCATCTTTCCCTCCATTGAGAACCCGAGGAGTACTACATATGTCCTTCACTGAAATTACATGGCACCTTTTGGCAACAGGTCACACTGAATGGAATAATCAGTGTGAGAACTTCCCTTCTCTTAAAGAAACAAGAGTATGCCGCTACATTGTTTTAAGAAATCTTTCCAGCCAACCCCCAACTAGAACTCATTTCAGTTCAGAGATAAATCCTAAGAGCAGGAGCTTTTTCCTCTCTTAGGAAGCTCTTATTCCATCTCCTGTCCACAGCTTTAGAAAGAAGAGACTCATAACTTAAGTCTGAAAATACCCATGCTGCCTGGGTAGCTCTGTACTTCTCACTGGCTCCTAGAAACCTTAGGGGTCTTTATGCATCTCTGCAGGAACAATCTGTTCTAGCAAGGTCCCAAAGGCATACTCCTACAAATGGACTATATGATCTACTGGCACTCAAGGGTGGCTCAAAACAATCTGCTGTTTGAGGCAAGGGATGAGCTGGCACCTCCCTCCCACCACCTCCACCCAGCAGCGAAATTGGAAGGGCCTCCCCAGAGCTCTAGTCAGGGAACAGGGGGCCCCCTCACTCAGAACTGGTTAGGTGGTTGCCCCAAGAATAAAGAGAGAAATATATTTTTAAATGTTGCAATAATGTTTATATGCAGCAATAGTTGTAGCTGTTTAATTATCTAACCTGGGAATCTAATATAAAACATATAGGGCCCGATATTTGATTAGGCAGGCTATGCGCCGCTACGGCGCATAGCCATACCCACTGACCCTTAAACCCAGATATTCAATGCCGGGGTCATATGCGATCCAGACATTGAATATCCGGTGTTTGCCATACATGCTGGAAGCCGTATTATTAGCTAACCGGGAAGAAGTGATATTGCATGCTGCTGAGTTAGCTCCTGTGCCTTAAAGATAGGCAAGGGTTTTCCTCACCTATCTTTATGCACAGATCGCTAACAGGGCAGCATACAATATCGCTCCTGCCCAGTTAGGGACAGTTGCCACCTTTGCTCCTCTCCAGAAAGCCCCCGACATACCCCGATTCTAAGCAGTTAGCATCGGGTCATGTAAGGGAGACAATCGCAGATATTCAGCAGCACTAACCTTTGAATATCCCTCTCAGCAGCAGTTACACGGTTTACAGGGCAGTAAACCATGTAACTGACCTTCGAATATCAGGCCCATAGGATCCTGACACTTCACACTGGACCAATATGGTATTTAATGTAAATATATATTTTGCAAAAGACAACGGAGGTAACCACATACCAAGGAGCAGAAACAAAAAGCGAGAACCACGGTGTAGTTTATAACACCAAAATATAACTATTATAACTAATTATATTTTGTCATTTTAAACTGTGCTGTGGTGCTCACTTTTTCTTTTTGAATATATATTCTGCATCCAAACAAATCCCTCTCCCAGCAATGGGTGCAGAGCAGAACTAGAAAATATTCTCATAAAACTCATCTCAGTTAACAGCAATATAAACCCTCACTAGTATTGGACATATTCGGGGTCATTCCGAGCCGCGAATAATGGGGATGGACATCCTGTTGGGACATCCATCCCCGCTATTTGGCCCCCTCTGCATCCCCAGCTATCCTCCCTGTATGAATGAGGGGTTTGTATGGGGAGGATTGATAGGGGCGAGAAAGGGATGGAGGGGTAGGCAGTGGGCAGTCCACGGGGGGGGGGGGTAGGGTAAGCAGTGGGCGGTCCACGGTCCCGGACATACAGGGCCGATTCTGATGTCGGCCCTGTACGTCCGGGGATCAATGGGATGAATGGGGAACTTATTCCACCTCTGAGGTGGAATAAGTTCCCCAAATGGCAGGGGACGGCTGGTCTAGAAGGCAGAAGGTCTCGGAGAGGATGCCGGTGATTCCCCACATCCCGACCCTGGCCTTGGGAGGCCAGATCGGGAGTCGGGCTGTGGGAAATTGTAGGACAGGAGCCGATCGGGCACACAGGGGCATGGACATCCTATACAGAATGCGACTCAGGACCCATACAAAAAATCTACCATACCATAAATAGCATCGACTGCTAAAAATCACATGAGGAGCTTACTCAGAAAAGAGCAGCACCATTAATATTGCAGTGAGCCCTTGAACTATACCTATTCAGAAAACTGAACAAGGTGAAGATTTTCCTAGGGAGTCCCATAGCCTTGATCCGGCCCAAATATAACATCTCCAAAAAGATATTGTTATAAGGGTATGTTTACTAAACCGCGGTAATGTTACCCGCGTTAGGTTCCACGGTAATGGCACAGATGCCCATATAAAGACGTGGGCATTGCATAATTATGGCAAGCCGTATCAGCTAACGCGCGTTACAAAGTGCCTTAGACTAGCACGCGTTACAAGGTGCCTTAGACTAACGCGCGTTACAAGGTGCCTTACAAGGCTCATTACAAGGCACCTTGTAAGGTGCCTTGTAAGGTGCCTTGTAAGATGCCTTATAAGGTGCCTTGTTAGGTGCCTTGTAAGGTGTCTTATAAGTAAGGTGCCTTCTAAGGTGCCTTGTTAGGTTCCTTCTAAGGTGCCTTGTAATGTGCCTTATAAGGTGCCTTGTAAGGTGCCTCATAAGGCGCTTTGTAAGGTGCCCTATAGGGCTCCTTAGGCTAAGCGCCATATTAGGCACCCCTGGACAAGGCACCTTAGAAGGCACCCTGGGTTATGGAACCATAGGTTAAGGTGGCCTAACAAGGTTACCGTGCCCTATGTTAGTGGGCTGAAAGGGGCTTCAGGTTGACATGCATGACCTGTGAGGCATAGAGACAGATGTAGCCCTAACACTAGATAGAGCACTCAGGAAAGGCAATGAACAGTGAAGGAGGAAGAGCTGGGAGCTGCTGGACCTGCCATATCTGTGGGCATCCCATGTGGCTGCCAGTACTGTTGACAAACATGGTGGGGGCAACTGTACCACAGCACAGGGTATTGGCAATGTAAAGTATTGGAAAGACAGTGTGTGGCAGACGATGGGAATATGTGTTCCCCAGTGGAGGCGGAGGTGGCAGGATAGTTACAATGATGGGTAGACAGAGGAGTGGTGGTGCCATGCAAATCAGGCACAGGCAAGGCAAGCACGAAGAGTGCAATGCAGGAAAGGGTAGCAGTGCAGGACATGGGGTGGCAGCCTGCACAGGCAGACAGGACTCTACACAGCTGACAGATGCAGATAGATGGACCGAAGGAATGTTGGCAACTGTGGCGAGGGTATTATGGGCTGGCAGCACAACTCTGCAAAAATATGACTGTTACAGGCATGCAAACTATTTGAGTAGGACAGGCATGAAAGGAGAGAACAATGAGGAACTGAGCCCATGAACACTACCAAGAATGACATTGTATTAACCAGTAAGCGATACCTCCATGGTGTATGTCACAGCAATGTCTGGGTACAGAAGGACTGCAGGTCACCACACAAACTGTCTGCTCTGAGTGCCAGGATAGGGTAACCCCACCAGTACCCAAGATGCAATGCACATGCTGAATAGCTATCTACAGCTGATCACCAAATGGGGTCTGCACCTCTCTGGTAACTCAGCTTGGAAAGACGAACTGACAGTGCGTGATACTGGCACAGAGTAGCTACAGACCATGCCATTGAGCAGGTTCTGTGTTCACCCTGAGGAATAGGATGGGTGCCCAGCACTAGGTCCACAGTACATGTGGTGCTAGAGATAGGTCCTGCTGTACATCCCCATTGCTACCAGTGTATGACAGGTGTTCCTTGCAGTGCATCTGTGTTCTGCAGTCACATGTGGCTTTGTGGGACCCTACACCACACAGATTGGTGTGCACCCAGTGTTAGGGTCTGGCTGACATGGGCACCTGTTATCAGGGCAGAGGGGTTTCTAGACTTGTGTGATGTTTGTGTAGCAGTGACTCTATCAGTCAAAGTGGTATATGCTATATAATCCCCAAAGGGCCCACAATCACCCTTTTTGTAGGTAAAGGACAAGTGCCTGAGCCCTGGTGAAGCAATCTTCATCCTGCTGGTATAAGACAGCGCTCCAGGGTTAGTGGGTGAGAGCCATATCTGTGACTGGGGCAGACCAGCAGTAATGCTGGAGCTAGATGAGAAAACCTCAACTTCCTCACACCACAGTCTGCCAGTCAGACTGCACCTGCAGCACTCTACAAGGTGTACCAGCCATGCATAGACTAACTGCAGACAGTCCATAGTGCATGCTCACAAAGGAACTATGTGCACCAAGCAGGTAACTCAGTGATTAGGCTCCTCCAGCACAAGGAACACAGAGGCAACACAGGAGGCATAGAGTGCTATTTGGGAACCTAGATATGCCATGGTCAGAGTGAGAGTGTCCTCCCAGCATGACATGCTGTGGCCACCCTGTCCATGCAGGCAGTGGTTGGGCACTACAGTGTCCCAGCCATTGCCCCACACCGTGTGAAGATGCATCCTGGCCAATCCGCCCTGTCCAGGACATACCCACAATACCTTGCTCCTCATTATGCACATATTCAGACTAACGCTGGTAGCAGTGGGACATTGTGGGCCTGGTGAGGTGTGGGCAGCCACAAAACAATGGATAGACATACACACACACACTCCTATTGCAGCATTGTGCAAAGATAGGGGTGGTTGGCAACCCTGCCTGCCACACTGGTCCTGATCACAGTGCCGACATTGCTAAACTGTGC
This sequence comes from Ichthyophis bannanicus, assembly GCA_033557465.1. Taxonomy (NCBI): domain Eukaryota; kingdom Metazoa; phylum Chordata; class Amphibia; order Gymnophiona; family Ichthyophiidae; genus Ichthyophis; species Ichthyophis bannanicus. The sequence goes on along the minus strand of CM066033.1, from coordinate 934,232,400 downwards.
AGGAGGTAGTAGTAGTGCTCTGGTGATAACTGCAGCTCCGTGCTGGGGCCAACAGCCTGACTCTCCATGCAGCTTTGAACTGTGGAGCTTGTGTGAGTTGGTGTTTGTACCCCTGTTCGCCACTGCTTTGGGCTTTGCACATGTTACTGTTGTATGTGCATTGTAAGGTAAAATATAAGGACATGCTCTGCAGGATCCACAGCTGGGACTTGAACCTGTGACCCTCTGCTACTGGATACACTGGTTGTGTGTACTGCACCACACATGCACAGAAGTCCCTGGAGCTACCTGTACATTTCCTCAGCCTGACCTTTTATGTTGCACTGCACACCACGTACTGGTACAGGGCATGGCCTAGGTCAACTGCAGGCAGGTGCCACTGCCCCCTCCAGCTTGAGCACACCCCCCCCCCCCCGCCATGACATGCCCACCATATGCTGTTGGTGCTGGTAGTGCGCAGTCCCAGGCCATACACTGTGTGGGTAGGTGGTTGCCTAGGGAGCGGGGTTTGGGGTAGGGAGGCATACATGGACATCCTCACATCCTCCCCATCACCGCCTACCAATATTATGTCCCCTCCGCTTGGGGACGGGTTGGCTGGGGGGATGTCAGGTCAGTGCCCTGGCAGCTGTTAGCTGGGGTGGACCAGATAGATGTAGGTGGATGGTGTTTGGCCTTTGTCAGCTGCTGTCTTGCTGATTTCCGGTTCCTATGTTCCTATGTGCCACCTAGGCAACCGCCTAGTCCACCCTGCGCCCCAGCTGCCCCCACTGCTTGTCCTGCCTGCAGCCCCCTATGTCCCATTTTCACCATCGCCATAGTGGCCTTTCATACTTGGGCACTATGGTGTTGCTGCAAATGGAGCACTACTATCACGTTTCTTGGGCTCCCTGCCTATGCTGTACATTGCTGACACTTAATTGGTTTCTCTCTCCTGCAAATGTGCATCTAACGTCCGGTTTTCATTCGCGGTACTTTTCAGCCCTTCATCTCCCTGCGTTAGTGTAAAAGGAGCCTCTCCTCGCCCACTCCCTGCCCATTGACTCCTTCTCTTCACCCTCTCTCCACCCTCTGCAGGACTTACCGCGGCCGGTGACATTAACACGCATTAGGTAACGTTAACACGCGTTAGGTAACGTTAACGCGTCCTAAGTAACGTTAACGCGTGTTAAGTAATATTCACGTGAGTTAAGTAATGTTAACGCTACGTTAACACGCGTTAACGTAACCACTGCTACGTTACCGCAGTTTAGTAAACATACCCCATAGTACACAGAGTTTATGTTTTGTGTTATACCTGGTGGTTGTATTGATTACCTCAGACATTTTTTGAAAAATATGCATCATTATAAGTCATGAAAGTAGCATCATTAGAGATTTGCTCTACTGTCATATGATTCTCCGTGTTCTTCATGTCCTGACTCCGGATGCTGGTCGCTCTAGAGGTAGCAGGGAATTATGGGGAAATAGCTTTTTCTTCAATAATTCTCCATTTTGCACAAAGCTCTGGTAGCACAAATATTCTCTCTCTCTCAAACTTTAACAAAAGCTTTTACAGAAGGATTTATTACAGCTCCAGTAGCTCGGAGACTGTATGACAGTTATTCTTTTTTTCATTTTATCTAAGAGTAAGCTATTTATTTCTCTAGTCGTTTTTCAATGAATGTTTTGGAAGTTAAGATGCTAGCTTATCTTTATCACTGTACCCTGTTCCATGCACCAGTAACTGAAAACATTTGGACAAATAAAGATAGTTCAAAAGAGGTTTACTGAAAAGGTGTGGTGTGTATACCGTAACCCCATGAAGTAAGATTTAGAGAGCAATTTTCAAAGTGATTTCCTCAGTAACAAGCAGTTTACCTGCACAAACTAGATGTTTCAAAATCATCAACCCTGGGGGTGGTGAAGAATATGTGCAGAATGCAACATTTAGAGGAGACATTAGGGTCGAAAGTGAAATGCGTGAAGGTGCATTTTAGAAAAAATGTGGAGACTGGAATTGAGGTGTTGAAGTTGTGATGTTCACAATTCCGGCAGGATTTTAGAAACGGCTGTGCCAAGTGTGGAGGCTTTTCTAAAATATAGAAGGAGGTGCCAAGAGGTGGCGCCAGAGGGGCCATGCTGCAAAGACACATGTAGACAGATATAGGGAAGGAGGGCCGTACCGAGGGAAGATCGCGCCCTGTGCGACTTGTACATTGGGCATGCCCCCCCTCCCCCACGGCAGGAGAGAAGAGGAGCGCCCGATGTGCAAATTGCCGGCATGCTAAGCAGATCCTTCCCTCCCTGCAAGAGCAGGGAGGGAAAGAAATGCTTAGCATGCCGGCGGAAGGCTTAAGGGGCGCATTTTAGCTTTCTTCCGTTGCCTGCTACCGCTGAGAGAAGAAAAAGTGGCGGCGGCAGGCAACGGAAGAAAGCTAAAATGCGCCCCTTAAGCCTTTGCGCCCTGTACGAGCCTGTAGGGAAGTGCCAGATTTCACAACTTACAGGTGTAAATGTTGGCACTTATACATGTCTGGCTGCTGCGCAGGGCGTGGGAGTGGGGGCGGGGGCGCAAGAGATAAGGTTCGCCTAGGGAGCAGATGTAAATCCTGATGTTTACAAGTTTGGTCATACGCATGTATTCCTTGTATGAAATGAGGCATACACCCAGGACATTCCCTAACCATGCCCTCAGCATGCTCCCTTGCAACTTCTACATAATAAGCACATCCATGTGCAAATTCAGCCCTTTCCAAAATGGTCATTTACACATGGATGCCATTTCTACGTGCAAATGAATGATTTCTTATGTAGAAATTGCAATTAAAGCTTCCAAAGCACCCCCCTCCCCATGTATTTTTCTAATTTAGAAATATAAAAACATGACAGCAGAAAAAGACCATATGACCTATCTATTCTGCCCTTCCATATCAACCTCTATAGTCCCTTTTTTTCCTTTATAGACCTTCTGTGTTTGTCCCATGCTTCCTTGAATTCAGATACTTTCCTTGTCTCTACTACCTCCACTGGGAGACTATTCCACGCATCTACCATTTTTTCCATAAAGAAATATTTCCACATATTATGCCTGAATCTACCCCCTTTCACCTTCATCCCATGTCCCCTCGTAGCAGAGCTTACTTTCATTTGACAGAGGCTCTCCTCCTGTGCATTTATGCCAGAGAGGTATTTAAATGCCTCTATCATATCTCCTCTGTCCCACCTTTCCTCTAAAGTATACATATTAAGATAGCCACCCTCTGCACCAACTCCATCCTGTTTATATCCTTTTGAAGGTGCAATCTCCAGAATTACAAAAGAACATAAGATATGCCATACTGGGTCAGACCAAGGTCCATCAAGCCCAGTATCCTGTTTCCAACAGTGGCCAATCTAGGTCATACGTACCTAGCAGTGTCCCCAAAAGACACAGGTTCCACAATACTTGTACAGGGTCAAGCATTGATATCCTGGGTCCCTTCTTAATAATGGTTTATGGACCTTTCCTCCAGGAACTTGTCCAAATCAGTGTGGTGTGTGCTTGACCATGCTGTAGATGCCTCCAATAAGTAGCATGCAACTGTTGCATGTATCATGCGTTGATCTTTACTCTCAATGCGCAGTACCTGCAAAAACTGTATGCAGCTTAGTAAACATCCCCTAAGAGAAAGCCCAAGGACTTGGACTGATGGCAAGGATTAAGAGGCAGTAAGTAGATTACTGCTAGCTTGTTTTATTTATTTACTAAAAATAATTTTTATTCCACACTATAGGCAGATTACAATAAAAACATGCATAAAATCACATACATATAACAAACAAACAAAACAGCACCCTGAAGTTTGTGAGTTTAATTCTAGTTCATGACCTTATAATTGACATTTAAGTGTCTTTCAGTAAAGCTTTTTGATTCAAAACAAGCTTTTGGGCCTGAGCCAATTTTTGTTGGCTTGAGAGAATGAGTGAGTGGACAGTAAGTGCAATAGGCCTCCCATCTTAAGCTGGTCCTGACCCAAGAACCCTTGAAATCCCTGGGAATCAGACTTTCAGGGGAAGTGCTGGCTCCTGGAAGTTGTGGCCCTGGTCAGCTGAATGGTGACACTGAAGGCTTACTGATTGGCAAGGGTTACCCTTGGTTCAAATGCTGTCCCTCTTGAATATCTTTCCTGTTGTAGCTAACCCAATGTGCAGTCTCTTTTAGATTTTTCATCACTTACATCTACAAACCCAGTTCGCCTTGTTGATTTAGATTAAAAAATATCCTTTTTCTGCATGAGAAGTTAGAATTCTAAGTTCATCTGTTGACTCAGTGTCAATAACAAATTCAAAATATTAAAGGTAGCATGGTTCCTTCTTCTTCAGGTGTCGCAGGATGTTGATTAAACCCTTCTGTTGATGTCTCAGGTTGGTGGAGATACTTCTTTAGAATTTCCGTTTTCTTAGCTCTGTGACTCTCAATTTTATTGGAATCTGGAATGGATAATTTCCTTCCCACAGTTTACTTTGTCACTCAGTTCAGGATAAACTCCTCTCTTTTCTGACTCTTAAATTATCAGAGACTCTAATGTCTTGACACTAGTCTGAAAATGAAAATGCATGAAAGCCACAGTGAACAAAATAAATAACATTAAACCAATTAGGGGCAAAAATAATAAATGCACATTAACCAAAATGCAAATAGCAATGCTTTATAATACATAGTTAAACAAACACCAGAGCTAAGGATGAAGGGAATGGCCTTAGTGAACTGGGGAAACAGAAACAATAAGCGCTGTCAATGCAAACAATTTTCTGAAACGTAACCCCCACTTCATAGGCCTTCAACCAGTTTTTGAGTTTTATAAATGCATTTAAAAGAATCAAACAACTTAGCTGGTTCTAACGAAGACTTCAAAACGCCCAATCCTTAGAGCTCAGTGTGAAATTATCTCTGCTATGTGGATGTCAACTCAAGTTTCGCCCTCCTTTGAGGCTGCATCAGGACAAATCCCAGAAAAAGCAGAACGAAATGCACCCCTTATGGAAAACCAAACCCGAAAAATTTGTTTTTTTTTATGGAAAAAGCAGGGCCGTGGTTTAACAAACAAACACTCAGTTAAAAGAACCAATCATCAATATGTTTCATTCCTGATTAAAACAAACAATGGCAGCCACTCCATGAACTGCCAATGGAAATGTAGGTGGGTGGAAATGAAAAACCTAGTATCCAATCCCGATACAAATCAGGCATGGTTAAGACCAACAGAAAAAAAGCCCTCATTGAATTGCCAATAGAATTGTGGATGAATGAAAACTAGAGAGCTGACATCCAGTCCTTGGATTCATTCAACCCCATCTAGTTTAAAAATCCATTTAACTTCCAAGCGGGCTAAGCGTTGTTCTGCCTGGCCAGCTTTCCAGTCACCAATGCCGTCAATAACCAACCAGTGGAGATCTTGCCAGGTGTGAGAGACATCAACACAATGTTGCACAATAGGCGCTATTAAGATGACATTTTTCAATGAGACTTGTGTTCACTAAGACGTATCCACACAGGACGACAAGTGTGGCCCACATAGATACGCTCACAAGGGCAAATAATAATGTAAATTACTCATGATGATTGACAGTTAGTAACCAGTTTAAGAAGGTAAGTAACATTCTGTCCAGGATGTGTCCAAGAGGTAATATCCATAGGGTTAAAACACATATTACAATTCCCACAAGGATGATGGTGTCCATTTCCTAACAAAGGTCGAGGTTGCTGTAAAAAGTCTGACCGGACCAAGAGGTCACGTAAATTACATGGACGAGTAAACACAATACAGGGTCCAGGTTGAAACACTGTATGCCAAGCCAAAATATGCCAGTGCTTATAAATGCTTCTCGCAAGTCTTTGTGCCTGGTCAGAATCCTGGAGAATACATACTTGTTTATCCATATTAGTGTTGTGAGTATTCTGTAATAGTAGCGAACGTTGAGGATATTTGGCCTGTAAAAAAAGTCCTGCGGGATGTTGAGGGTATCCCCTTTTGGCCAGTCTCATACTCTTGCTTGTACAAAAAAGTCTTGGTCAGAAGAACAGATGCGACGGATCCTCAAAAACTGCCCAATGGGCAATGCCTTTTTCAACTTATAAGGATGATGGCTGGAAAAATGAAAATATTTATTGCGATCCACAGATTTCCGATATAGGGATGTGGATATAATGTCATTGTCACATTTGACCAAGACATCCAAAAATGGTAAATGAGTAGTAGATTTAGATATGGTGAATTAAAGACACGGATCATGAGAATTCAGCCATTTAGAGAACTCATCAAGAGTATCTGCTGTGCCTAACCAGATACCAAAAATATCATTCTTTTAATTATTTAATTCTTCTATACCGCCTCTCCTAAAGATCAGGGGCAGTTTACAAATAACAAAACATGTTACATATAACAGTAGTAGAACTATTTACATTGTAAGATCGGAATATTTAACAAGTAAACACATTGTAAGTTACATATAATAGGTAGACAGAATTGCTACATAAGATCGGTAGTCTTAACTTTATTCAAAAATGCTATATATACAGGGCACATTGGCTAATATTAGGTCTTTGAGATAGGATGTGTATGGAGTATTGATAAATGTATTGTCTAAGAGAATCGATAAATTTAATCCATAAACCAATGTATGTGTACCATATTGAACTATATAAAAAAGTTTCTTCAAAAGATGTTGCATATAAATTCGCTATGCAAGGAGCAGCACTGATGCCCATAGCAATTCCATGTATTTGAATATAGACACTAGTCTAGCTATTTTACTCCTGTCCAGCAACACTTCTATACTCTCTGCAAATGCAGTTTCTCCCAAGACTTTTGAACTACTCACATTCAATGGGCTCAGCCTCTCTGTCCTCTCCTGGACTTAGCTCTGGGCATCAGGCTTCCTCGCTATTGCAAGACTCTTTGCTCCCTGGTTCAGGCTCACCCTAAGCAACACTTCTCTCCTTAGCTGCCTCTTCCTAGGTGCTTTGGTGATAAAATGGATGTCCTAAAAAAATCTCCTTTTTTCTTCTACGTTTTATATTGAAGGAGGACAGCACCCAGTACCTTTCCATTTCCTGTTGGCGCAGGCCTTGTTCAAGACCCAACCTCCACTGCTACTGGAACTTGCTCTTCTAGCTGTCAGTTTGACAGAAAAGGAAGGCAAAATATATTTTTTCCTTCAGAACACTAAGACAAATAACCCCTGGAATGCACCTAGTTCATCCCTTAGTTTGCCTTTACAGGGAGTCCAGCTAGAAAATTCCTGGACAACATATTCATCTATGCTGACAGCGGGATTTGTACTACCCCTGAATGGTCAGCACAACAAAAAGATTTTTGAAGACTGAATCAGTTACTGAGATCCAGATCATATCTTGGTTATCCTAAGGGTGGTCTAGTCAAGGAACAAAAATTAACCATGTTTGAATACCTTTTCTTTCTTTTGTCTGAAACACAGAGTGTAATTTTTATTTTAGCTGCTTTTCTTGTGTCATTTTTCAAGGACTCCTCTGAGATATAGTAGCCTGGGGCAAAGATGTCAGACTAATATACTGGAGAGACACAACTAGAGTACTTAGCATATGATGTATACATACATTCACTAGCAGAAATACACTGATATAATTCACTTGTGAGGACTGATATCACTGTAATGTGAATAGGTAATTCATGTTTCCATTACACAAAGGAGCATGTAAACAATGAATAAGATCTTGCTTAAGAAAGAGGCCTAATATTATGGAGCTCACTATATCCACAAAACTGCGATTTTATTGAAGCCTTAACAATCAGCTGTTACCCATGGATAGGACACAAATCCTGCAATTTCCTGTTTTGCCCACTATTCAGCTACAACTATTTAAAGTTCATGTTGCAGCTCCAATGTATTAAAATAATAGTTGTTTATAAACAACATGCACACTGAAAAAGGTCTAAAATCTAACATCCAGCATTTAAAGGGTATTTTACAAAGGGAAGAGCATGGGAGATTCCCATTTGAAAATGAGGCCAAATAATTATTATTGTTATAACATGGAGTACTCTTGCTGTCTTAACTGTCTGAAATCCTCCATGTGAGGAACCAATAAGTTTTGTGTTTACACATTCTCCTGAGTGATCCACAGCAATGGTGTTCCAATGCATTTAACCAATAACAGCCTATATGGGGTAGAGAAGTAGCCTAATGGTCACCAGAGTGGGCTGGAAGCCAGTGTTCAAATCCAGCTACTAGCCCTTATCATCTTGGGCACCACTTAACACCTACATTGGCTCAGTGTAAACTGAGATTGTAAGCAACTGGGGAATGTCCTCCACACCCAAATGAAACTTACCTTCAGCTACTGCTGAAAAAGGTGTGAGCCAAATTCCCTTTCCCTCCCTTCCTAAATAAGTGCATTGTACACTGATTTTTGGCAAGTCAGTTTTACCTGAATCTCTGACATCGTGATCTTTGTCAATTCATGGCTTTTAATCATCTTCAGGGAGACCAGCACTTGTTACCTTTTGAGAAGATTCCAATAAAAACATAAACTGAATTAGCTGCATTCCAAATGACTTTCCTTTCAGAGAAAATGCAAATCTCTAAAAAGTCCTTGCCTTAAAAAAAAGCCCTATATTTGGTTTCTGAAAATTAAACACTAATATTTGCTTCATTTCTACAAATATCAAGATTTATTGTCATTCAAGGCAGTATTAACATGAGCCTCTCTTGGACTAAAATTGTTGATATCTGCTATATATATATCATAATCAACAATAGTGAGAGGAAGACTCTAGTAAATGACTCGCCATAGTAATGCAAAGTTCATGACAGAGATGGGATTTGAATGTGCTGTTCATAAGTCTGAATTCCATGTTCTTCAGCCCATAGAAACTGTCTCACTAAACACCACACTTCCCTAGCACCAGGCTTTGGTGGTAAGGAAGACATGTCCAGATAACACAGTAATATAAAATCATTACTGACTAGAAAACCAGACAATCTAAGATCCATTGAAACATCCAAATTCCACAAAAGACTTAAAACTCACCTCATCTTGGAATACTTTGAGATAGACACCTGACATTCTACAAAATCTGCATAAGGATAATCTAGATAGATAGTGCAAGCATCCTTCCCCCTTCACTGAACATGCTACCACACACCGTCATGAGTTAATCAACTTGCCAACCCTCTCATGATAATCATCAATCAGCTTCTCTCTGTCCTAACCTAATATACCCAATATTTATGGTTAATTGTAAGATGAAGTTAAATGTAGCCCAGTTCATCAATACTTCTCTGTAATCTTGAGTTGAATGTAACCTGATCAAGTTTGTTGTAAAATCTCCATGTTAGTTAAAGTTAATTGTAAACCACTTTGGACTTCAAGATAAAGTGGTATAGAAAAGGCTTTAAATATATAAATAAACCTGTTCCACAGCATTAATATTATTTCTGGAAGAAACCATCTTCCATCCTAGGCTCAGTTTTGCCATCGCCTACTAGTTATCTAGGGTCAAATTTCAAAAGCCTGCAGAATGGATGAGATAAGTGAGTAAACTGATCTTTGAAAAGATATTCTGTTCACTAATAGGCTAATTGTGAGGCTTGTTATCTAGTTAAATTTTCTTGCTGTAAATTTGAGCGGGTAGATTTAGGATTGCATTTGTGCAGCCAGGGATACCTTGTTAAATTTAAGAGATATCTTAGGAGCCTTATTCATGATTTACTACCACTAGTACTAAAAGACTACTGCTAGGGGTCGCGGGTATCATTTTGAACTCGGTGCCCAGCTGGACAGGAGCAAGTGGCAACCAGTTCAGTCTGGCTTCCACTAAACTACCAATGATCATGAAAGTTAGGCTCCAGTGCCTTTTTTTGGGGGGGGGGGGGGCGGTTGTAGATTAGGGTCTGGGAAGAATGCATCTGTATGTGGGGGCGGGATACGTTAAAAGGGAAGGGTCCCTGACTCTGTTTGGGCTGGATGGATAGGACCCTGACACACCCTTTGGACTTTGGTACACCAGCCCTTTTAAGAAGTCACCCCCAGAATATCAGGCCATGCATTAGCTTAATAACTACCCCCTTTATTCTTTCTAGTCTGCTAAATTTCCACAAAACATATTGCGGTTTGAGAGAATAAGTCTACTGAACTGAAAATCAAATCCCTATGAAACAAAAATACGACAGAATTTGGGGCTGTTCCCCAAGTAATTCTTCATATTACATATTCATTGTATTTCTTGCCATTGTGTTACCATTAAACAAAAAAAACCTGATGTGTTAATCTTTTGCTGTAAAGAAAATGAAGAACTATGTGGGTGTCTGGAATAGCAAGATAATTATGACAATTAATCTTCCATTAACCCTTTGCCTACTATAGAGATATACACTTACATAGTGTACACTAAATGGTGCATCGTGGGGGAAGTCGCGGGATTTATAGAGTTAAGTTATTATTTCAATTTCCTTTTTTCAGTACTAAACATAATTGCTGCTTTCAGTAATAAAGGAATCAGAGCTGAAAAGTATTATAGCCATGCGGCTGATGATCTGGATTAGTGCTGGGCAAAAGAGCTCTATAAGAAATGAGGATACCAGCAGAGACTCTGAGAAAAATAAATCTATGCACCCTAAAGTCTTAGCCTGAGACTCTACTAGGTTGATGGAGAAAGAAATCTATTACAGGTCAGACTGCAGCTAAGTAATAGTAAATTTTTTGTGCCTTCCAGCATCCTCTTGTAAATCACCTGGCTAAATTCAAAGATCAAAGGAAAGGGTAGAAACCCTTTTGTTGACTAAGGGTACCTTCCTGATCCTCCCATGTCACTGTCACTTCCAGAATTTCTTGGAGTGAGAGAGGGTAAAAGACAGCAGATAGGGTTTGAAAAGAAAAGTAAGTAAAATTTGGAGGCAGGGGAACAAGAAATTCATGAAATCACACATGACTAACTCAGACAGACCCTCTGCTATTTATACAAACGTCTTACAATGGAAAAGGAAAAAATCCAAAACTCACACAAGTTCAATTGAAATATATGTTTAGGGGTATGTTTACTAAACTGCGGTAATCGTACATAACGCGCGTTAATCGTAGTTAACGATCGTAAACTCCCGCGGCGCGGTAAAACACCGCAGAAGGTGGAGAGAGGGCGGAGAGAAGGGGTCAATGGGCGGAGAGTGGGCGGGGAGAGGCTCCCTTCACACTAACGCGCTGATCTGAAGAGCTCAATTCCAACGCAAATGAAAACCTGCCGTTAAATGCACATTACAGGGGAGAGAAACTATTTCAGTGTCAGCAATGTACAGCCCAGGCAGGGAAACCTAAATAAAGTGATAAGTGTGATACATGTGCACAGAACAAAAGGGCACATAAACACTGAAAATGACCCCAACAAACTGGAAAAAAACCATAACCAAGCTGGCCAATAGTGGTATCAATGAGAAACATCAACCCCTCCCCCCCTGAGTAAGCTCCATAGAACAGATATAAGTCGTGGAAGGGTCTATAATCCGTCCCCATACAAGGTGAATGAGCCCACAGTGAAATAGCGCTGCTCAGGGTTTTCCCGACCATCGGACAGGGTTCCTATGGCATGCACATGTCCCTCAACATTAGGGCGGGCATGTCGGAACGGCAACTGGACAGATGCCGGAGAAGGGGATGCAGGCGGCACATGCTGTGGTGCAGCTGGGCCACAGTGCGGACTAGGGCGATGCCTAGGTGGCCCATATGAATGCTGAAGCAGCAGAGCAGCCAGACAGCAACTGCTGAAGGCCCAACATGGGCACGACTGTGTTTCCCACAGTGTCACAGGGGATAGTACCCAGCAGCTACCCCCAAGGGCATAGAACATTGGCAGGCGGTGCTGGGGGGAAGCGTGGACACCTATGCAGGCACCCCTACCCCAGAACCCGCACCATAGGCAGCCACCTACCTGCACACTGGATGGCCTGAGACTGCGCACCACCAGCACCACCAGCAGAAGGGCATGTCAGCATGGTGGCTGAGGGATACTGGTGGTGGAGGGGGCAGTGGCAGCGGCCCAGAGCAGACCGTGGCCTAGCCCTGTGTAGGTGGGTGCCGTGTACTGCAACAGATGGGCCCTGTCTGATGAACAGTCATAGTATCACCAAGGAATGTACTGACTCTGTGACAACAAGGTGGTGCAGTGCACAAAACCAGTGTATTCAGAAGCAGAGGGTCACAGGTTCAAGTCCCAGCTGTGGTTCCCACCAACCCAGTCCCCATATTTTACCCACTACTACAACGTGCTAATACAGACAGCACCTGTATTGCAGATGACGTAAACATGCCCAAGACACCTACATTTTACCCTACAGAGCACAGACACCATAAACATGCACATTACCTAGAGCAGAGCCTCCCAAATGCAGTCCTGGAGGGCCAAACACCATTCCGGTTCCATGGAAGGAGTAGCCTAGTGGTTGGGGCAAGGTACTTCAGGCCGGAACGTCGGGGGTTCAAATCCCACTAGCGGACAGCCACCTTGGGCCAGAAGGACTGGGGTTTCTAGTCCCACAGATGCTCCTTGTGGTCTTGGGCAAGCCATTTAACCCTCCATTGCCCATGTTCCCTGTAAGTATTAGTGTATGTGTCTCATATCCCCGCGTGTTAAATGTATCTCCCAATTGTGTTGTGACCGCTTTGATTGAAGGATAAGGCGGTATACAAAACTGTCTAAATAAAATAAATAAATAAATGCTGCCTCTGATAAAGATGCCTGTGCTGCAATTCTATGCGCCACCTCCATCGTATGCAGATGTATCTCATGCATATTCATGAGGGACAGCATGAAAACCCGAACAGTGTTTGGCACCGCAGGACTGGAGTTGGGAACCTCTGCCGTAAAGCAGCAGCCAACAGGGGCAGACACACCCGCACCCACAGGCCCCATTATCCAAAGCCTCCTGGAGAGGCAGGACTTTGGGCTCTGCGTTCATCTCCCAATACTAGCACTTGCATACCTTAGTAATGCCACCCTAAACCGGGGAATATGGTACACATCTATCAAAAGGTTGCTATGAGTACTGGCAGATAGCAATTCCTAGGTTAAGTACAATATTCTGAGTGAGCTGCATCATAGCAACCTTTCTGATGTCTGTGGAGTGTGCTACAGGTCTTGTGTCTGACAGTGTTTACCAACCTGGGGAGTGACTCCTACAGTATTGCGTACCATAGCCATGCCTGCATTGTGCCCAGGACTTGTGTGGTAGCCTGGGCTGCCCAACACCTCTATAGTTGAACAATGCTGGCATAGGTGTGTGTCTGTCTATCCAGTGTGTGGTGGCTGCCAACACCCTCCACAGCCCACACTGCCAGCACTGTTGCCAGTATTGGCCTGCCAATGTGCATAATGAGGAGCAAGGTTCCGTGGGAATAGCCTGGATAGGGTGGTCTGGCCTGGATGCATCTGCACACGGCATAGGGCAATGGTTCGGACATTGTAGTGCCTGGCCACCACCTGCACGGAGAGGCCATAGCATGTCCTGCTGGGAGGTCACTCTCACCCTGATTGAGCAGTGACCATGGCATGGCTAGGTTCCCCCATAGTGCTATATAGCATTTCTCTCATGTGATATTTATGGGTTTCCTTTTGGGGCCCAATCACTGACTTACCTGCTTGGTGTGTATGCTGACATCCCCGTTCTGGGTACATGCATCTCCTCCTGGACCATGCACTAAGGACTAGCTGGCGGACTGTCTGCAGCTAGTATGTGTTTTGCTGGAACACCTTGCAGGGTGCAGCAGCTGGAGGCTTGTTGCTGGAGAATGTCAGATAATGGTGGAGGGCAGCTAAGCATTTCCATGCCTGCCGTCTGTCTGCTATTGTGTTATGGATGTGTACCGCTCTCTCTGTTCCCCAGCAGGATTGGGGTTGCTGGTCCCCCTCTACTGCTGCCATTGCAGGGAGGTAGACTGTGGATCTATTGGTTGGTAATCCTGTTTCCCACCCTGAGCCCCAGAGGGTGGGTTGTTTGGTGGTACATAATCTGCCTATGGGTCCATACACCCCCTCCTCCCCCCCCTCTCCCCTCCCCCCCTCCCCCCTCTCCCCTCCCCTCTCCCCTCCCTCCCTCCTCCCCCTCCCCCCTCCTCCCTCCTCTCCCCCCCTCCCCCCTCCCCCCTCCCCCCCCTCTCCCCTCCCCCCCTCTCCCCTCCCCCCTCTCCCCTCCCTCCCTCCTCCCCCCCCTCCCCTCCTCCCCTCCCTCCCCCCCCCTCCCCCCCTCCTCTCCCTCCCCCCCTCCCCCCCTCCTCCCCCCCCCTCCCCCTCCTCCCTCCCCCCTCCCCTCCCCTCCTCCCCTCCCCTCCCCTCCCCTCCCCTCCTCCCCTCCTCCCCCCCTCCCCCCTCCCCTCCTCTCCCCTCCCCCCTCCCTCCTCTCCCCTCCCCTCCCCTCCCCCCCCTCCCCTCCTCCCCTCCCCTCCTCCCCCCTCCCCTCCCCTCCCTCCCCTCCCCCCCTCCCCTCCCCCCCTCCTCCCCCCTCCCCCCTCCCCTCCCCTCCTCCCTTCCCCTCCTCCCCTCCCCTCCCCTCCCCCCTCCCTCCTCTCTCCCCTCCCCTCCCCTCCTCTCCTCCCCTCCCCTCCTCCCCTCCTCCCCTCCTCCCCTCCCCTCCCCCCCTCCCCTCCTCCCCTCCCCTCCCCTCCTCTCCCTCCCCTCCCCTCCCCTCCCCTCCCCTCCTCCCCTCCCCCCTCCCCCCTCCCCTCCTCCCCTCCCCTCCCCTCCCCTCCCCTCCTCCCCTCCCCCCCCTCCCCCCTCCCCTCCTCCCCTCCCCTCCTCCTCCCCTCCTCCCCTCCCCTCCCCTCCTCCCTCCCCCCCCCTCCCCCCCCCCCCCTCCCCTCCTCCCCTCCCCTCCTCCCCTCCCCCCCCCTCCCCTCCTCCCTCCCCTCCTCTCCTCCTCCCCTCCTCCCCTCCCCTCCCCTCCCCCTCCTCCCCTCCCCTCCCCCCCTCCCCTCCTCCCCTCCCCTCCTCTCCCTCCCCTCCCCTCCCCTCCCCTCCTCCCCCCTCCCCTCCTCCCCTCCCCTCCCCCCCTCCCCTCCCATCCCCCCTCCCCTCCCCTCCCCTCCCCTCCTCCCCTCCCCCCCCTCCCCTCCCCCCCCTCTGCGACGCCATGATACAGCACAGCTCTTCGTTCTGTTTCTGCAACGTTTTACAATCAGCAAGTTTCTGAGATTTGAATCTTTATCGACTGCAGCTCCCTGAAGAAGCCACGAGGCAAAACACTATGTGTCGGGGCTCAGGTCGGAGCTCGTTCCTGTTTTTTTCCCTGCTTCGACTTCAGATAAGCTCTAGTTTTTTTCTTGCTGCTGGTTTGCTTTTGGCTGATTGCTGAGTTCTTCTGCACCAGTTGGAGTTTTGTATGTGCATTACAGAGGTTTTTTGGGGGGGTTTTGGGTCTGGACCCTTGATGTAAAGTGAGTCTTTTCATTCTGTTTGGGTCGTGTACCCTCTTGTGAGACTCTTCCTTCCGAGGTTGTACGGAGGAATACTGAGGTCTTTCCCCCCCCCCCCCCTTTTTTCCTCTATGCCATTCACTCCCACAGTGATTTCTGTCTCACTTCTCTTTTTGTTTTTTTTTTGGTTTTTTGTTGTTTTGTTCTGTTTTTGTTTTTTGACCCAGTCTGCCTTGTTTAGAGTTCTTTTGTTATTGATAGGTTATTTAGCTCTTTGAGCACAGCTCTTCGTTCCGTTTCGGCAACGTTTTACAATCAGCAAGTTTCTGAGATTTGAATCTTTATCGACTGCAGCTCCCTGAAGAAGCCGCGAGGCGAAACACTATGGGGTATGTTTACTAAACTGTGTTAGTGCGATTCGCGTTAGGAGCCGTGGTAGAGACAGAAACCCCAAATAAGGACAAGGGCGGTACATCGTTGCCGAGAACGCACCGAGAACGCGCGCTACAAGGCGCCATAAATGAACGAGCGCTACAGGGCACGTTACCGCTCGTTAATCTTAAGAAGGCGCGCAGGCATACAATCACAGCAACAGAGCTGTAGCACAATGGTTACAACATTGACTGATGGTACAGGGGTCATGGGTTTGATTCCCCAGTGGGCCTAATAAATAAGGCTGGCTGAGGCAGCACCCTTTACATTTAAGTAGTGATTATTGAGGTATTTGACATGTATTTTAATTTGGGCTGCCAGCAAACACACCCTCACGGTGGCATAACCTAAAGTGCCGCATAAGGCACCCTATAAGGCACTCCATAGGGCACATTATAAAGTGTACTGTCCGCCAAGGCACCCTATAATGTCCCCTATAGGACACCTTATAAGGCTGTGAACAAAGCCCTGGCTGGCTGCAGGACTGCACGTCACCACACAAACTGTCTGCTGTGGTTACCAGGATAGGGTTAACCCACCCGTACCCATGATGCACTGCACATGCAAATCAGCAGTCGAGAGATGGGCACAAGATTGGGTATGCATCCCCACAGCACCTCGGCCAGGTAGGGGGAACAGACTGTGTGTGGTACTGCCACAGAGTAGCCACAGACAGTCACATTGTGCGGGTACTGTGCCCACCCTGAGGTTGAGTTGGGGCGCCCAGCACCAGGTCCACAGCACCTTTCATGGCTGAAATACGCCATGCTGCAGGTCCCCATCAGTGTGTGATAGGTAGTTCCGTTAGACACACCTAGGATACATCTCTGCCCTGCTGTATGTCTCGGTCACGTCTAGTCCTTATGGGCAATGATGCACCCAGAATAGTGCATATCCTGTGTTGGTGCCATGGTTACCTGCTGTAGGTGAAGGGGGGGGGGTGTAAGGACCCATGCACAGATCATGTACCACCACACAACCCACCCTCTGGGACTCAGAGTGGGAAATAGGATCACCCACCCATAGATCCACAGTCTACCTCCCTGCAATGGTAGCAGTAGAGGGGACCATCAACCCCAGCCCTGCTGGGGAGCAGACAGAGCGGTACACATCCGTAACACAATAGCAGACAGATGGCAGGCCTGGAAATGCTCAGCTGCCCCCCACCATTATCTGACATTCTCCAGCAGCAAGCCTCCAGCCGCTGCACCCTGCAAGATGTTCCAGCAAGACACATACTAGCTGCAGACAGTCCACCAGCTAGTCCATAGTCCTGGAGGAGATGCATGTACCCAGAACGGGGATGTCAGCATACACACCAAGCAGATAAGTCAGTGATTGGACCCCAAAAGGAAACCCATATATATCACATGAAAAAAATGATTATATAGCACTATGGGGGAACCTAGCCATGCCATGGTCACTGCTCAGTCAGGGTGAGAGTGACCTCCCAGCAGAACATGCTATGGCCACCCTGTCCGTGCAGGTGGTACCGGGCACTACAATGTCCGAGCCATTGCCCTATACCCTGTGCAGATGCGGCCAGGCCAGGCCACCCTATCCAGGCTATTCCCACGGTACCTTGCTCCTCATTATGCACATTGGCAGGCCAATACTGGCAACAGTGCTAGCAGTGTGGGCTGTGGAGGGTGTTGGCAGCCACCACACACTGGATAGACAGACACACACTCCCCACACCTATGCCAGCATTGTGCAACTATAGAGGTGTTGGGCTGCCCAGGCCACCACACCAGTCCTGGGCACAGTGCAGGCATGGCTATGGTACGCAATACTGTAGGAGTCACTCCCCAGGTTGGTAAACACTGTCAGACACAAGACCTGTAGCACACTCCACAGACATCAGAAAGGTTGCTATGATGCAGCTCACTCAGAATATTGTACTTAACCTAGGAATTGCTCTCGGCCAGTAATCATAGCAACCTTTTTAAAGATGTGTACCATATTCCCAGGTTTAGGTTGGCATTACTAAGGTATGCAAGTGCTAGTATTGGGAGATGCACGCAGAGCCCAAAGTCCTGCCTCTCCAGGAGGCTTTGGATAATGGGGCCTGTGGGTGCGGGTGTGTCTGCCCCTGTTGGCTGCTGCTTTACGACAGAGGTTCCCAACTCCAGTCCTGCGGTGCCAAACACTGTTCGGGTTTTCATGCTGTCCCTCATGAATATGCATGAGATACATCTGCATACCATGGGGGTGGCGCATAGAAATGCAGCACAGGCATCTTTATCAGAGGCAGCATGGAACCGGAATGGTGTTTGGCCCTCCAGGACTGCATTTGGGAGACTCTGCTCTAGGTAATGTGCATGTTTATGGTGTCCGTGCTCTGTAGGGTAAAATGTAGGTGTCTTGGGCATGTTTACGTCATCTGCACTAAAGGTGCTTTCTGTATTAGCACGTTGTAGTAGTGGGTAAAATATGGGGACTGGGTTGGCAGGAACCACAGCTGGGACTTGAACCTGTGACCCTCTGCTTCTGAATACACTGGTTTTGTGCACTGCACCACCTTGTTGTCACAGAGTCAGTACATTCCTTGGTGATACCATGACTATTCGTCAGACGGGGCCCGTCTATTGCAGTACACGGCACCCACCTACACAGGGCTAGGCCACGGTCTGCTCTGGGCAGCTGCCACTGCCCCCTCCACCACCAGTATCCCTCAGCCACCATGCTGACATGCCCTTCTGCTGGTGGTGCGCAGTCTCAGGCCATCCAGTGTGCAGGTAGGCGGCTGCCTATGGTGCGGGTTCTGGGGTTGGGGTGCCAGCATAGACATCCACGCTCCCCCCAGCCCCGCCTGCCAATGTTCCGTGCCCTTGGGGGTAGCTGTTGGGTACTATCACCTGTGACACTGTGGGAAACACGCTCGTGCCCATGTTGGGCCTTCAGCAGTTGCTGTCTGGCTGCTCTGCTGTTTCAGCATTCGTATGGGCCACCTAGGCATCACCCTAATCCGCACTGTGGCCCAGCTGTACCACAGCATGTGCCACCTGCGGCCCTCTGTATCCCCTTCTCCGGCATCTGTCCAGTTGCCGTTCCGATATGCCCGCCCTGAAGTTGCAGGACATGTGCATGCCATAGGAACCCTGTCCGATTGTGGGGGAAACCCTGAGCAGCGCTATTTCACTGTGGGATCCTTCACCTTGTATGGGGACAGAGTATAGACCCTTCCACGATTTATATCTTTTCTATGGAGCTTACTCGGGGGGGAGGGGTTGATGTTTCTCATTGATACCACTATTGGCCAGCTTGGTTATGTTTTTTTTCCAGTCTGTTGGGGTCATTTTCAGTGTTTCTGTGCCCTTTTGTTCTGTGCACATGTATCACACATCACTTTTTTTTGGTTTCCCTGCCTGGGCTGTACATTGCTGACGCTGAAATTGTCTCTCTCCCCTGTAATGTGCATTTAACGGCAGGTTTTCATTCGTGTTGGAATTCAGCTCTTCAGATCAGCGCGTTAGTGTGAAGGGAGCCTCTCCCCGCCCACTTTCCGCCCACTGACCCCTTCTCTCTGCCCTCTCTCCACCTTCTGCGGTGTTTTACCGCTCCGCGGGGCATTACGATCGTTAGCGCATCATAACGCGCGTTATGTAATGTTAACGATCGTAAGCGCAGCATAACACGCGTTATGATGCGCTTACGATCGTTAATGTTACATAACGCGAGTTATGTACGATTACCGCAGTTTAGTAAACCTACCCCTATGTGTCGGGGCTCAGGTCGGAGCTCGTTCCTGTTTTTTTCCCTGCTTCGACTTCAGATAAGCTCTAGTTTTTTTCTTGCTGCTGGTTTGCTTTTGGCTGATTGCTGAGTTCTTCTGCACCAGTTGGAGTTTTGTATGTGTATTACAGAGGTTTTTTTGGGGGGGGGTTGGGTCTGGACCCTGGATGTAAAGTGAGTCTTTTCATTCTGTTTGGGTCGTGTACCCTCTTGTGAGACTGTTCCTTCCGAGGTTGTACGGAGGAATACTGAGGTCTTTTCCCCCCCCCCCCTTTTTTTCCTCTATGCCATTCACTCCCATGGTGATTTCTGTCTCACTTCTCTTTTTGGGTTTTTTTGGTTTTTTGTTTTGTTCTGTTTTTGTTTTTTGACCCAGTCTGCTTTGTTTAGAGTTCTTTTGTTATTGATAGATTAATTCATCAACAGACAGCATGTGCAGCATCCTACAAGGTGTTCCCACCATGCACAGGCAAACTGCAGACAACCCACTAACTAATCCATAGTGTATGCCCACAGGAGAACACTGTGCACCCAGCGGTTGGCTGCACAGCACAGAAACCAAGCAGGCAAATCTGTGATTGGGTCCAAAATCAGGAACATACAGGTATCACTGGAAACAAATAATATGTGGCACTATGTGGGAACATAGACATGCCATGGTCACTGCTCGGTCAGAGTGAGAGTGAACCTCCCCCCCCCCCCCCCAGCGTGACATGCTATGGCCACCCTGTCCTTGCAGGGGGAGGTTGAGCACTAAAGTGCCCCGGCCATTTCCCTCCACCCTGTGCAGATGCATCCTGGCCAATCCACCCTGTCTGGGCCATACCCACATTACCTTGCTCCTCATTATGCACATTTGCAGGCTAACGCTGGAAGCAGTGTGAGCAATGTGAGCTCAGTGAGGTGTTGGCAGACACAAAACAATGGAGAGACATACGCACACCCCCACATCTATCTCAGCATTGTGCAGAGATGGAGGTGCTTGACAACCCTACCCGCTGCATTGGTCCTGATCACAGTGCTGACATTGCTAATCTGTGCAGGGGGTAGTAGTAGTGCTCTGGTGATAGCTGCAGCTCTGTGCTGGGGCCAACAGCCTGACACTCCATGAAGCTGTGGATAGTGGAGCCCTTGTGAGTGTGTGTCCATACCCCTGTGCACCACTGTGTTGGGGTTTGCCCATGTTGTTGTTGTGGCTGCATTGTGGGCTAAGACTATGGGGAAATGCTCTTCAGGATCCACAGATGGGACCTGAACCTCTGACCCTCTGCTCTTGGACATGCAGACTGAATGTACTGCACCACACTGTTGCCACAGCAGCATAGTGGTTCCTGGGGCTACCCTTACCTTCCTCAGCCAGACCTCTTCTGTTGCACTGCACACCACGTACTGGTACAGGGCATGGCCTAGGTCCACTGCAGGCGAGTGCCACTGCTCCCTTCAGCACAATCATCCACCCCCTCTACCATGTTGCCATGACCATATGCTGTCGGTGCTGGGGATGCGCCATCCCAGGCCATCCAGGGTGCAGGTAGGCGGCTGCCTAAGGTGTGGGTTCTGGGGTAGGGGTGCCTACATAGATGTCCACGCTTCCCCCGGCACCACCTGTTAATGTTATGTGCCCCTTGGGGTGCCTGCTGGGTAATGTCTCCTGGATGGGACACTGTGGGCCACAGACCCATGGGCATGTCTGTCCCTGGTCAGTTGCTGTCTTGCTGGTTTCTATTTTCTGCATTCCTATGTGCCACCTCGGCAACCGCCTAGTCCACCCTGTGCCCCAGTTGCTCCCACTGAATGTCCCACCTGCAGCCCTCATGCCCCATTTGCGCCATCACCATAGTGCCCTTTCATACCAGGGCACTATGCTGTTGCTGCAAATGGAGCACTACTATCACCTTTCTTGGGATCCCTGCCTATGCCATACATTGCTGACACTAAAATGGTTTCTCTCTCTTGCAAATGTGTTTTCAGTTGTGTTATGATTCAGCCCTTAATTTCTCCGCGTTAGTGTGAAAGGGGCCTCTCCCCGCCCACTCCCCACCCATTGACCCCTTCTCTCTGCCCTCTCTCCACCCTTTTCTGGACTTACCATGGCCGGGAACGTTAAGGCGCATTATGTAGCGTTAAGGCACCTTAACGTTACATTAGAGCGCCTTAATGTTACATAATGCGCCTTAACGTAGCCGCTGCTATGTTACCGCAGTTTAGTAAACATACCCCTGTGTGTCATAACCTCCTATTTACTCAACTACAGCTGAAAGGCATACAGCTCTTGGCCTTAGACTGGTATAGATCATATTTATCAGACCGACAATAAATGGTACGCATAGATGCTCAAACATCATCCATGTACCAGCAAACTCAAGGTGTACTGCAAGGTTCTTCCTTATCCACCTTTCTTTTCGATATATACATCCAGCCGATTTGTGCAATAATCCAATCATAGGGCATTCTTTACTACATCTATGCTGACAATGTTCTGCTCTACACTCCATTCTCCACAGACAGTCAAAATTACACCAGAATCACGGACTGCTTTAATGCAGTCTCGGACTGGCTGGGATCACACAACCTGAGAGTGAACTGTAAGAAGACGGAAGTGTTATTCATCACAAAGGATCCAACCTTCATACCATCACCTGCCTTACAGGTAAAGGATGCAGAGCTGAAGACTAAAGAAGAGGTGCAGTATCTAGGTATCACCTTGGACCAGCACCCGAGTATGGAATCATACACATCACTAAGGCAGTATACCTCAAAATACGGACCTCCCATCACCTACGACCCTTCTGCACTGTATTCCAGGCACTTATCATCACCCACTTTGACTATGCGAACATCATTCTACACGGCCTACCAGACTGCACACTTCATCCCCTACAAATGGCCATGAACACTGCAGCATGAACTCTGTATGGAGCCACCAGATTTGAACATGTGACACCTATCCTAAAGCAACTTTATTGGCTCCCTATATCTAGCTGCCTTAAGTACAAAGCCCTTCTAATGACATTTAAGATCCTGCACAACATCTCTGCAATCCCCCTGGAGGAACTCATACATTGGACGCTGGACAAAAAAATTAGAAGGCCAATCATGGCAAACACACTACTATCCCACCTATAATAAGAAAAAGTTCCCAAGCTGCTAGGAACTGAGCCTTCACACTATATCATCACCTCTCTGGAACTCCCTCCCCACCCCAATCTGCACCATCTCCAACCTGTCTACATTCAGGAAAGCATGAAAGACCCACCTCCTCCAACTATATTGTGAACAGATAACATAAACCTGTTTTGATCTAGCTCCTTGCCATAGCCCAGATCCACCTACACATCTTGGACCACTAACCATCTTGTAAATAGTTTGCCTAGTTACTACCCAAGTTGACACCCCCTGTTGTTATATAAAAGGTTACTGTTAACTGTAATAGCTGTTGAATGTTCTGTGTACTTGTTCTTTGAAATCCCATTCTATGTAATGAGCGATACTTGTTCTTTGTAAACCATGCTGATTTCAAAATAATGCGGTATATAAAACCAAATAAATAAATAAATAAAACGCCCCCTCCCCCCCCCACCATGTCTGACTAGGGCAACAGAGAGAGATCCCTCGTCCTGCCCAGGGCATCAATTAGTCTGGCAATGGCCCTTAGTAGAACAGATGAAGAAGAAATCCAGGAAGGAATAAAACTATACTGAACAATGGGAAGCAATGTCTGTATTTAAAAATGTGTATGTCAGCCTTTGTTTCTGCCTTGTGGCACGCACAAGTGCCAGCTCCCAGGTTAGATCCGGGATCTCAGGCAAGAGTCAGATGCAAAAACTTATGAACCCCCCTCGCAACAGCATCCCAACACAACACAACACAAGCCATACATGCCCCCCCCCCAACATCCCAACACCTCCATCAACACAATTATTAGATAGCCCCTCACTCCCTCGCATTCCCCCAACACGATCACTGTCCATTCCTCTACACCCTAACAACCCACTGGCTCTAACCAGGGCTCTCCCTAGTGATCTAGCAGGGAGTGATCCCTGGTCACTCCTGCTGTTTCTAAAATTGTTGCTCCCATTAGACATGCCAGCAAATGGATCTGCACTCCTGCACATCCTTCTAGGTATTTTACAAAAGGCTATACATTTGGAAGAGCTTTTTGTAAATACAAGAAGAAATTGAGCACATCCCAACATGGATGTCTTAATACCCCTCCCAAAATATAAAGAGACACGTCTATGCTCTTTATCCTAGAAACATGATGGCAGAAAAAGACCACATGGCCTATCTAGTCTGTCCTTCCATATCAACCACTACAAGAGTTCCCTTTTTTCCTTTAGAGATCCTCTGTGTTTGTCCGATGCTTTTTTGAATTTAGATACTGTCCTCATCTCTACCAGCTCCACTGGGAGACTATTCCATGCATCTACCACTCTTTCCGTAAAGAAATATTACCGCATATTACTCCTGAGTCTATCCCCTTTCACCCTCATCCCATGTCCCCTCATAGCATAACTTGCTTTCAATCGAAAGAGGCTCTCCTCCTGTGCATTTATGCCACAGGGGTATTTAAAATGTCTCAATCATATCTCCTCTATCCCGCCTTTCCTCTGAAGTATACATAATTAAGGTCCTTAAGTCTGTCCTCATATGCATAAATATGCATAAATAAATATAAATATGCATAAATTTATTAATAAATATAAATATGTAATAAATATTTATTAAAAATATAAATATTAATAAATATAAATATGCATAAATTTATTAATAAATATAAATATGCATAAATTTATTTATGCAATAAATATGCATAAATAAATAAATAAAATAAAATATGCTTTATAATGAAGACCACTAACCACTATAGTAGCCACCCTCCGTACTGACTCCAAGCTGTTTATATCCTTTTAAAGATGTGGTCTCCAGAATGGCACACAATACTCCAAATAAGCTTGCACCAAAGACTTATACAGAAGCATTATCACCTCCTTTTTTCTGTTGGCCATTCCTCTCCCTATGCGCCCAAGCATCCTTCTAGTTTTCACCATTGCCTTTTCTACCTGTTTAGCTACTTTGAGATCAGCAGACACAATCATGCCTAGGTCCCGTTCTTTTGTGGATAGAAGTACGTCACCCCTTATACTGTACTGCTCCCTTGGATTGTTGCAGCTGAAATGCATGACTCTGCATTTTTTAGCATTAAATCTCAGCTGCCAAATTCTACTCATGATTAGGCAAATACGACCTTCAGTGAGGATTTAGAATTCAGGGAATAAACAAATATTTAGAGTTTCAGCACGATACTTTCTATTTTATGTGTAGACTCTTAATTGTTATTCAGCCTTCTGCTGTGCCTTGGTGAAGTGCTAGATTTCAAGGTCAGTTGGAGTCAGAATCAGTCTCTCTCATTAGTCACTTTCACCAACCATGAGGAGGGTATAGCATGTGCTGCATATACAGTACAGGCAAAAAGAGAGAAACACGAAAGATCATGGCAAAAAAGGACCATTTAGTCCACTCTTAGAAGCAAATGGCTTACCCCTGGGATAAGCAGCATGGAATCTGTCTAATGTTTGGGAATCTGACAGGTACTTATGACCAGGGTTGGCCACTGTTGGAACAGATACTGCACTTGATGGATCTTAGGCCTGACCCAGTATGGCACATCTTATGTTCTTAAGCAGATAGGGGTCTCTAAGGATACTTTATGCATAGGGACAGACCCTAGGCACTTTCCCATGGTGCCTAGGGTCTACAAAATGTTTAGGGCCCAGGAAGGAGGGAAGAAATATTTTGAAAGCAGAAAAAATAAGGAAAAAGATTGCGAGACTGATATTTCATGCAACTAAAACTTAAAAATTATATTTCAAAAACATAATTCCAGAATTCTTATGCATTTCCTAAGAAAGTTGTGTTCTTCTGCTTCTCTTTTCAGTAAAGTCATTAATAATGTCCTCCAAGGCCAGATTTCAGAGTGAAAGTGCCTAGGGCCTATGAACACCACAATCCAGCCCTGCACAGAGAAACATTTTTTCAGTTTGCTTTTTGTTTCATGACACTTTTTTAGTTTGTGTCACACATTTGTGGTAATGCAAAATATTTTAGCACATTAGCAAATCACAGTTCTGGGGATGATATTATAAGGGACGTGTGGAAAGATGCGCGCTGGTTGCATGCATAAGTCCCTATTTTAAACAACTCGCATGTGTAATTGAGAACTTAAGCATGTGCTTTAGGCGGTTGCAAATCTGTAAGCACACGTGTAAGTTCTATCATGCATACCCCCAGTTTGAGTGTGCACTGCCGTGGAGTATGGATGAAGGCTAAATTTACGCATGGTAAGTTCTAAAATACTATAACTTATGGGCACAGGCTTACTTCCATAGCTAGATTGAGGTGCATCTTTATGCCTCTATTTTTATAAATTTAAGTTTGTGGATACTTCACTTTATAAACTAGTCTCCAAATGTGCGCATGGCAAAGTGCATTAACTGAGCAGGAATTTATAACATTATCCTCTATAAATGATAATTCATAGGTTTATGGGTGCTAAATCAATTTGGTGCTTGCTCATTTTTAAGACACACTAATGAACGCACATCCTTGGAGGCCTTGACTGCAGCGCTGTTGGCCTAAACCAGCACAGGATACTAATACACTTACTGAGCAACTGCCGCCATTTAACAAAGTCAATGCACTGGAACAACAGCTTCACCATGACAATCACCAGCAGCTCTCCTGGATTTCCGCTGCCCCAAGAAGGTTGGCCAACTCTTTGGGATTGTCCTGGAATTAGAACTTACAGTACCCTCTAGGACAGCGTTTTTCAACCACTGTGCCGCGGCACACTAGTGTGCCGTGAGATATTGTCTGGTGTGCCGTGGGAAAAATTCCAATTTCATCCGTAACATGTGGCCTCGGCTCACAAATTAGGGTTGCCAACCGGCCGGTTTTCAGCCGGCCTGGCCGGTTTTTCCATGGCCAGGCCGGCTGCCAGCACAGTTGTAAAACCGGCCATTGAAAAGCCGTTTTTTTGCTCTGGCCGCAAGATTGGGAGCGGCCAGAAAAACCGGCTTTTGTGCCGAAGTCCGCGGCGCGAACGCGATCGCGATTCCCTATAGCAGTGCAGCCGCTGGTTCTGCTTTGTACAGAGCAGCGGCTGCACTACACTTACATTGAAAAGTAAAGAGAAACTGTGTCAGGAGCCCTCCGATCATGCAGAGCCCGAGGAAGTGATGTCATGGGGGCGGGCTCCTCACAGGCTATCTTTCCTTTTCAAATTAACTTTAGCTGCAATACTCCTGATTAGGTGTTAGCAGTTCCTGAACCTGAGGAGGTTACAGAGTTCAGCAACCTACTGTGCTCAAGTAATGTTCCCCTAAAACAGCAAAAATTAAATTAACCTTGCTTTAAAAAATATACACAAAACCCTTTTAAGAGCTCCCAGTCAGAGAGCTAGCAATGTAACAAAATAAAAAACAAACAAAGAAACCCTCAAATCCTTACTTACTGTTTGATGTGTGGAGCCCTGGTTAAGAAAGCCTCAAAAGGGCTGGGCAAAGGAGCCTTTTTATGCAGGCTTCAACTGCACTCAGGAAACAGGCCCACTAACTCCTGATTAGGTGTTAGCAGTTCCTGAACCTGAGGAGGTTACAGAGTTCAGCAACCTACTGTGCTCAAGTAATGTTCCCCTAAAACAGCAAAAATGAAATTAACCTTGCTTTAAAAAATATACACAAAACCCTTTTAAGAGCTCCCAGTCAGAGAGCTAGCAATGTAACAAAAGAATAACCAAACAAAGAAACCCTCAAATCCTTACTTACTGTTTGATGTGTGGAGCCCTGGTTAAGAAAGCCTCAAAAGGGCTGGGCAAAGGAGCCTTTTTATGCAGGCTTCAACTGCACTCAGGAAACAGGCCCACTAACTCCTGATTAGGTGTTAGCAGTTCCTGAACCTGAGGAGGTTACAGAGTTCAGCAACCTACTGTGCTCAAGTAATGTTCCCCTAAAACAGCAAAAATTAAATTAACCTTGCTTTAAAAAATATACACAAAACCCTTTTAAGAGCTCCCAGTCAGAGAGCTAGCAATGTAACAAAATAAAAAACAAACAAAGAAACCCTCAAATCCTTACTTACTGTTTGATGTGTGGAGCCCTGGTTAAGAAAGCCTCAAAAGGGCTGGGCAAAGGAGCCTTTTTATGCAGGCTTCAACTGCACTCAGGAAACAGGCCCACTAACTCCTGATTAGGTGTTAGCAGTTCCTGAACCTGAGGAGGTTACAGAGTTCAGCAACCTACTGTGCTCAAGTAATGTTCCCCTAAAACAGCAAAAATGAAATTAACCTTGCTTTAAAAAATATACACAAAACCCTTTTAAGAGCTCCCAGTCAGAGAGCTAGCAATGTAACAAAAGAAAAACCAAACAAAGAAACCCTCAAATCCTTACTTACTGTTTGATGTGTGGAGCCCTGGTTAAGAAAGCCAGTGAAGAGTGTTGTTTGATCTTGAATATGTTTATGATTGTTTTGTATTTGATGCATGAGCTGATTGGGAGCCAGTGCAGATCGTTCAGTATTGGTGTGATGTGTTCTTGTCTTGTAGTGCCAGATATTATGCGGGCGGCTGTGTTTTGTGCCAGTTGCAGCGGTCTGAGTGTCTGTTTTGGTAGCCCAAGGCAGATTGGGTTGCAGAAGTCTAGTAGTGGGGTTATTAGTGCCTGGCAGACTGTACGAAAGTGCTCTGGGGCGAGGAGGGGCTTAAGTCTTCTGATGAGTCTCATTCTGTGGTATGAGCTTTTGGTTGTTCTGCTTATGTGTGATTGGAGGTTCAGTTCCTTGTCTAGGGTCACTCCGAGGAACTTTACTTCTTATTTTATAGGTATGATTGTGTCTTTTATCTTGATGTCGGGTGGGGGGACAAAGTCCGAGTTTCGCGTGATGATCAGTGCCTCCATCTTGCTGTAGTTTATTGAGAGGTTGTTTTTTGAAACCAGCTTGTCATTTGTATGAAGCAGTTTGTTATTTTGGAGTAGTCTGGGTTGTCGACTGAGATGGGTGTGTATATCATGATGTCATCTGCGTAGATTGCATATTGTATGTTGTGATCTTTCATGATGTCGCATATTGGCTGGATGTAGAGGTTGAATAATAGTGCTGATAGGGCCAATCCTTGTGGTACTCCTTGTATGACTTTCATGGGTCGGGAGGTGTTGTGGCCTACCTTGACCTGTATCTGTCTGTTAATCAAGTATGAGTGGAACCATTTCAGGGTGGATCCGTTTAGTCTGATGTTCTGTAGTCTTTCCAATAGAGTCTTGTGGTCAACTGTGTCGAATGCTGATGAGATGTCTATGAAGATCATTAGGATCCCTTTCTTGGTGTTGTCTGTGAGGCAGAGAATGCTGTCAAAGAGGTATAGCAGAAGTGTTTCTACCCCATGGTTGGGGCGGAAACCGTGTTGGTTGTTTTCCAGAGGAGCGTGGTTGTCGATGTGATCTTGTAGTTGGTGCTGTACAGTTTTTTTTATTATTTTTGCCAGTAGGAGTATGCTGGAGATGGGTCTGTATGCTGCTGGATTGTTCTTGTCGAGTGTGGATTTCTTCAGGATAGATCTTATTGTGGCGAGCTTTAGTTGATTTGGCATGAACCCTTGTGTTAGGGAGCTGTGCACCATTTTGTGTATGGTGTGGATGAAGCTTGACTTGGTGGCCTTGATCCAGGTCACTGGGCAGGGATCCGTAGGGGCTGTGCTTGTCTTGATTGCTGTGATGATGTGGGAGAGTTGCTCTGTGGATGGGGTGTTGAAAGTACCCCAGGTTTTCGGGGATGTGTTAGTCTTTGGGGCTGGGCTGGGTCTTGTTTGTTCTGCCGAGTGGAATTTCTCTTGGATGTGGTCTGCAAATTTTTGTGGGTCTATTTGCACTTCATCTTCTGTTTTCTGATCCTTGGTGAGGGTTTTTACGATTTGGAATAATTCTCTAGGTTTGTTGTTGGAATTGCATATAATGTTTGTATGGTATTCCCTTTTTGTTTGGTTGATGCATTCGTTGTATTGTTTTTTCTTTGTTAGGTATAATTCCTGGGTCTCGGGTGACTTATTCTGTCTCCATCTCCGTTCTACTTTTCTGAGATCCCTCTTTTCGTTTCATATGGTTTTTGAGTACCATGGCTTGTGTTGTATTTTGTTGCAGCAAAGTTTCCTGTGTCTATAAGCTGTTGCTTTGGCAGCGTTGTATATGGTGTTGTTCCAGTTGGTGATTTGGGCTTCTAGGTCATCTGTTTCAGAGTTTAGGTGTTGTGCCGTGTCCTGTAGGAACTGGTCCCTGTCGAAGCTCTTGAATCTTCTTTGTGTGGGTGTGTTGTCCGGATATTTGTCTAGTTTATCCTCTTGTGGTACAATGTTTACTTCAATTATGTGGTGGTCGGACCATGGTACTGGTGTTATGGTGGATGTTGATATTAGTCCTCTTGTGGTTAGATAGTTGGGTGCGAAGATGTGGTCTGGTGATGATCCGTGTCTGTGTTTAGCTACTTTAAGATCATCAGACACAATCATATCCAGGTCTCACTCTTCTTTTGTGGACAGACATACTTCACCCCATACACTGTACTGCTCTCTTGGATTTTTGCAGCCCAAATACAAAATGATAGCATGGATGTGTCTAAGGGTCCTGTTGTACCACTTCTCTGCCTCTATGTGCAGTGTTACTATGGGGTCAGGAGTCATTTTTTCCACATACACAGGTCAAGAGAGATCATAGACATATATTAAATTATTGTACCAGGGTGGTTCATGTGCTAGATGGGCACTGCAGCCATGGGCTGTGTTTGCTGAAGTGCTGAAGCTACCATGGATCACTGAAACCTCCTAACATATGCATGTCTAGGTGATGGAGTAGCCTGGTCACTCCGATGGTGATTTGTCTGTTTTCAAACCTCTTGTATATGCCAGATTGGGTCATAGTGGTAACCTAGAAACCTTGGAAAAACATGACTAATCCACCCTTCTGCACTGCAGACCTCCTGCATGTTCAGTGAATGGAATGCATTCCTGTTGCAGTAAAGGACCTTTTCCCCTCCTTCATAGGGACCTTATAGCCATACATAATCGATACCTCCTAGTACTGCTGGAAATCTGGCCACCTCATGGAATTGGATCATGGTTATCTGTCTCTGCTACAGAGTCTGAGGAAAGACTACATATTCTGAAGTGCAGGTTAGAATGGATCTCAGGAACTGTGAGATGCACTGTAAGATGACTGACTGGCAGAAACCCACTGTGACACACAATATAGACTGGAAACTACCAGTGGCTAGGAAGGCAAAGGCTGTGGTGACTTTGAGGTGGAGAGGCATTGTCTGGTCCATCTGTGTGGTGGAGATGAGCATAGGCATTAGAAAGGGGTGGGCCACATGGACCTGGCCCCACCAAAAATTGCAGCTGGCAGGCAATAGGCTGCCTGTCGGCATCCTATCCCCTGAAGGCAGAAGTGGAAGAGAAGCCACGATTGTGGTAAAGACCGTTCCTGTCTGCCCATGGGAAATCAGATCCCTGCAAGCAGAACAGGATGAGTCTTTGCTGCAATTGTGGTTTCTCTTCTTTTGCTTGTGGGAATGGGAACCCCACAGGAAGCCTGTTACCTGCTGGCCATGATCATTTATTTAACATTTTTATATACCACCTTTCATGATATCAAGGTGGTTTACATTAAGCAAACTGAAATTACATTGAGCACAGCATTATAACTTGGAGATAACTATTTTACAGGGAACATGGGCAATGGAGGGTTAAGTGGCTTGCCCAAGACCACAAAGAGCACCTGTGGAACTAGAAACCCCAGTCCTTCCAGCCCAAGGTTGCTGTCCTCTAGTAGGATTTGAACCCCTGACCTTCTGTCTTGAGATGCCTTGTCCCAACCACTAGGCCACTCCTCCACTCCAAGGCACATGGCAAAGACCCTTACTGCCTGCCCATGGGAGATTGGATCCCCACGGGGAGGAGCTTGGGGCAGAGTAAGGGCAGAGATTGGGGAGGTGCTTGGACCACCCCAAAGAAAAAAAACGTCGCCCCTGGAGCTGAGAAATGGTTCTAGCTCCTGGCAGAGATGGCAGCCTTGTTAAACGGAACCTGTGAAGCACTGCTTATCTGTGAGGTCCAGGAACTGGGTCCTGGGCCTGTAGGCCCTCTGATATGAGTGATTCTTGGAGGCTCTCCTGTGTTCTCTGTGGGCCTCATGCAGCATGTCTAGCCCTAACCATGTATTCATGGGGTTCATGGCTCCTGCCTCCCACCACCAACACCCACAGCACTGCATATGCACACAAACACTCATGGGGTTCATGGCTCCTGCCTCCCACCACCAACACCCACAGCACTGCATATGCACACAAACACACACGCACAAACACACACACACACACAAGTAGCACACAAAAACACAGTGGCTGCAGGGAACGTTGAGGTGCACACAGACAGTGGGCACCAAGCCACTGGGCAGCTGGATGGACTGATACAACAGGGGCCAGGAAGTGGGACACTAGACATATGTGCTAGCACAGCCGAGAGTGGGGGAAGGGTTCAGGTAGTGAGAGTATACTGAGCTCTTGGGAAAGGAGAGGAGGATAAGTTTAAGAATGGGACAGGATAGACTGCAGGAAAGCAAAAGGCACCTACATGGTCAGGCAAAGGAATCAGAAGCACAGTTCTTCCAGTCACCACCGTCACATGCAGTCCGAAAAGACAACAAAGTCCAGTGCTTATTCCTGATTTATAGCATGTTCAAAAAATCCTTCTTGCAGGTTGCCGGCCTATCTGTGCAGGCAATCATGCCAGCCTGGCCATGCCCTGAAACGCCCTCAGAACACCTCCCAGGGAAGCGGCAGAGAAAGACATGCCCAATGAAGAAAGGTGGATTGCGCAGCCTTTCCAAAATCGTATTTTAGATGTGGGCGCGGCTTCCACATTTATCTGTTTAAAATGTGAATAGGACTTCTAAAATAACCTCCTTATTGTATGATATTTCTATTTTTCTTTATTTCTCTGCAGTCCCCCTCCTCCCCTTTCTGCCTCCTTTCCTCTTCCTCCACTTCCTGGATGGCTTTCTCCCTACCTACTGTTGGTTGTCACCTTAAGATCTTGATCTGTTGCTGCCCCTTCAAGCCTTTATTCCCCTCCTTTCCCCATCAGGCACATCCTTCCCACCCTCTTCTCCTAAAAGGTATCCCTACTTTCTCACTCCTCCTCTTTCTCCATTAAGTGCCCTCCTCTCCACCTTGCCCCTCCTCTCCCTTTACTTCAATATATGCCCTCACCTCTCCATCAGGTATCACTCTCCTCGTCAGGTACACTCTTTCTCTCACCTACCTCATCAAGAACCCCTTCTCTCTCCCCTATTGTCTCATATAGTACCCCAGCTCTCTTCCCTCCTTGTCTACCAGGTATCCCCTTTACATCAGGCATGCATTATCTCCTCTGTCACTTCCTCCACTATCAAGTATGTTCTTTCTTCCCTTCTTCTGTATTAACATAGTAAATGACGGCAGATAAAGACCAGTATGGTCCACCTAGTCTGCCCAGTAAGATAGCAAGATTAGGTGCACCTGCCGCTCCATGCAGGCCACCTTTCCCCATGTCTTTGTTTAGGGGTGAACCCACCACTCTGCGTAGTACACCCCTGTTTATTGAGAAATTAGATAGTTAAGTTTATTTTGATTTATTATTTATTAGATTCAGACTTATCATTTGAGTCTCAAATCACATCACTCATTGAATCGTCATACTTTACCCTCAAACACATACCATTAATAAAACCATTATTGGAACAGTAGCACATAAAGACTCTTCCATATGCCAGGATTTTAAGAAGACTGGATTATTGTAACTCCCTTTATCAGGGCCCTAATCAATCTGTGATACACCGATTTCAATTACTAGAAAATATTGCAACAAAACTCACTACTGGAACAAGGAAATATGGTGATATTACACCGGCATCACCATCTCTCCACTGGCTAGATTGTTTTT
Organism: Ichthyophis bannanicus; assembly: GCA_033557465.1. Classification (NCBI taxonomy): domain Eukaryota; kingdom Metazoa; phylum Chordata; class Amphibia; order Gymnophiona; family Ichthyophiidae; genus Ichthyophis; species Ichthyophis bannanicus. Next base: position 934,198,812 of record CM066033.1, on the reverse strand, counting down.
AGGATCCATTTTAAAATCACCTCCATAACACATAAAATATAGTATCTCTCACTGAATCACCAACTTATTTGTCTGATTTATTAATACACCAGTGCTCAATAAGGGTGGTTCGCCAACAATATATTAGTCGCCTTCCCCCACCATCCAAAATACATTTTGAAACAACGAGATTATCCTCCTTCTCATATTTTGGTCCATATCTCTGGAACACACTAGCCACGGACCTGAGAGGAGAACTTACTCACATTCATTTTACAAAGAATTTAAAAACATAGCTTTTCACTGTGATTGCAATTTTCCAGTCTATGTTAAAGATCTGCTTTGTCCCTCTTATCCTTTTTCTGGTCTATCATTCTCCTTAATGTACTTTCTTCTTCTTTCTCCCTCCCTCTTCAGAAGGAATTATTCCTAACCTCTTAATATAATTATGTCTTGCAAAGGCATAACTAATATACTTGCATACACTAATTCCATTGGGAGTTATTTTGTGCTACGAATAGCAGCGATGGATGGCCCAACGGGATGTCTAACCTTGCTATTCGTGCCAACTCCTGCCCCCGACTAACTTCCCTGCCATTTGTGTGAGGAAGTTAGATGGGGCGGGGAATGGGTGGCCCGAGGGTGGAGTCTGGGCGGGCAGTGGGCGGTTGCTGCCTCTAGACATGCAGGGCTGATTCTAATATTGGCCCTGTACATACAGTTCTGGGGAAATGTACAGGGAAGTTATTCCACCTCCAAGGTGGAATAACTTTCCTGGATGTGTCTTAATTTCAATGCCGTGGCACGGATGGGGCGGGGGGGGGGCGGCAGGGGACATTCCTTGCAGCCCGACCCTGGTCATAGGAGGCCAGATCGAGGGTCAGGCTGTGGGGAATAAACCCCTTTTTCAGGCGGTTGGCATCGCAGCTCTTCAATGGAGCCATGGTGCCATGGCAACATGACACCATGGTGCCACGGCTCCATTGAGGAGCCTTGACTGAGTTAGCCAGGGGGCAGTCCTGCACGTGCAAGCCGGACTGAATCACAGTCCCGACCTGCACGTGTAGGACTGTTTGCGATTCTGATCCCACGGGTTAGACATGCCCCGCGGAATCAAAATCATGATCCCCTCTGTGCATCCAGTTCAGACCGGACACACAGAGGGGATCTATGTGCGGGACAGAATCAGGCCCATTGTGTATTAACAATTATATAAAGAATATGTTAATCCCTATTACTTCATACATTCTATACACTGCATCCCCTTCTCAGTCCTGAAGAGCCCATGCCCCTCCAAGTTCTTAGTGATTGTATCTCTTACTTCTTTCTTCCATATTCAAGCCCTAGTGTCAATGCAGCTCTCTCCACCCCCACCTTCCTTTCACTGATCTTCCATTTGAACCAGGTGGTGCAGATCAAATAGAAAACCACTGAAGGATGGAGGAAACGGAGCATTAGCAAAAGCTGTAAAGAAGCCTGAGAGAAATATGAGGCAGAACACAAAATCCGGTAGCATCTCTTCATTCTGATCCTGATCCTGCTATGCTTGACTGGACAGTGTTCATCTATCCCTTGTGCCCAGAGTCTGTAAAACTAGCTCTAAAACCAGACCATCTGGTCAATTACCAGGCAGGTGGTTACCCTAGAGGTGAGTGAGAGGGAGGGAGAAATGCTGTGAGAACAAGCAGCAATTACTAGTTGCATAGCAAGGTGGGTTAATACGGAGTTCACCTGAAGACAGGGACCACTACAGCTTGGTGAATCAGCCAAAGACAAATCTTCTGCCAATAAGAATCAAAATAACTACTACTATTACTACTAATCATTTGTAAAGTGCTACAAGACGTACACAGTGCTGCACAGACACATGTAAAAGATGTTCCATGCTCATCAGAGCTGACAATCTAGTCAAGACAGACAACACAACAGCCGAGGATAAGGATATGTCTAGAGGAATAGCAAGGAAACACCTAGGAGACTAAGCAGATCAGGATCCAAAAGCAGCCTTGAAGAGTTGATTTTTCAGCCTGGATTTGAAAAGGACCAGAGACGAAGCCTGACGTACGGGATCAAATTCTGTAGTTGGCGATAGAAGAGAAGGGCATAGATAGAAGGGATCTGCCAGAAGAGCGGAGTTCCCGAGGAGGTGTGTAGGGGGAGATGCGAGAGGAAATAAAAAATAGTAAATCTTTGCAAAACACTTTAATTGTTATAAATACTGATTAAAGTCAAACAACTGAATGATTTGAAGTTTCTCTAAAGCATGTATATCACTATTACTTTTGACATCAGTGTAAAAAGTGAGTTTTTAGATCTTTGTAATATCTGTCTCATTCTGTCACCTGCCATAATATTCCCACTCACTGTCAAATGCCAGACATACACAATCTTTTCACTACAAAAAAAAAATAGATATACCTAGTCTTCCTCTTTCACACACTTTGTTTCTTTCTGCCGTACATTCTCTCTTACCCAAAGAATATCTTTGTCTTGTGCTCATACATTGTTTCTCAGTTGTCCTGGGTATACCCAAAGCATCTTTCATTTTCTCTCATCTATTCCAGAGTTGCCAAGTTACCTAGTTCCAGGAGTGAGATTTTAGTCAGAAATCCAAGATTGACTTATCTCATTGTGATGCATTAGGGACCTGCAGCACTGATTTCAATGGGTTGCATGAGGGATGACAACTACCATACTCATTACAATGTAACTTTACAAACAGAACTGGCAAAAAATCTCACTCCTGGAGCTGGGTAACTTGGCAACACCATGGAGTATGCTTACTAAACCAGGTTAGTGCTTAACCCAGGCTGCCACTAAGTCCCATGTTATTCAGTGGGACCTAGTGGCAGGCAGCCCTGTTTAACTGTTAGCCTGGTTTAGTAAACATAACCCCATGTGTCCCTCCCTTTCTTTTATAATCCCACTTCTCTCACTCACACATACACATACGTCTCTGCCTCGGTATCTTTTGCACACATACTGAGAGCACATCATCTCTCATATACTTTGCCATTCTCACATGACTGCTTTACACCTATTCAGAAACAACAGGGACTGTTTGCCGCTACATGCTGGTGCATTAAGCATAAGCAGAGATTCCAAGATACTGCTGTGAGGGGGTATGCTGGAGGGTGTGCTTGCTCTAACTTGCTTTGCCGGCTAGGAGGCGACCACCTGCCCATTGAGTATGGGTAAGAGGAAGGGGAAGGCGTGGACTAACCTCCCGGTGAGCTTCCTCCCTGGTCCTTCTCGCCAGTTGATGCTGGAGAGCTTTGGTGTCGCTTTGGCTGCCTCAATGCTGGTTTCTCTCAACCCGCCTGGAGGAGGAGTGACAGGCAGCAGTGAAGGAGCTTCTCTGAGCCCCATTCAGCATATGCCACCTCCCCATCTCGGAAGTGATTCTGCCATCTGCATTCTGGGGCACTCGCGATCTGTTGGAGGTGCAGATTTGTCCCAGTTGAGAGGTATACTGGCAGCAGTTCCTCTTCTCCTGGAGAGTGGAGATCAGGAGGTGAAGGAGAGTATATGGAGATCTTTGCAAGATATTGCCCAGGAGCAGAATGGCTTTCCTTCTGGTCGATTAGTTGGTGAGGTACAGATTCCACAGGCGGTGACATTGGAGTCACCGTGGGGTGTCATCCAGGGGATAAACTCTTCTCTTCAAGCAGTTTCAGGTCAGTTTGATGGTGATTTGTCAATGGTGACTCAGGCTGTAGTGGAACATTCCAAGGCAGTGCAAGTGAATACATCTAGGATGAATATCCTCGAGTCATAAATGGATGCTTTGCAACTGGTGAAAGACGCTCTGGCGAAAGATAGCTCTATCTTAACCAGGCAAATAGAGTACTTGTAGAATTTGGCTAGATGTAATAACCTGTGTTTGTTAAGTTTCCCTAAGTCTCCGTTGATTTTGCCAGTTGAGATGGTGAAGAAATATTTGACTGAGGTTTTGGGGATGGACCATGGGAATTTTCCTCCACTGATTAGGGCCCAATATCTTCCTCCTGGCCTAGGACAGTCACCTTTAGGTCAGGAGGTTGCTGTTGGAGATAATCTGGCAGATTTTCTGGAGTCCTCCTTGGAGGTTGTAACCCAGCGGTGTACCCTGATATATTGACCTTTGCTTTGGTCAAACCTGGTGTTTAAACTTTATTTCCATCATATGCATAACAATGTTTTGACTCTACTAGTCATATATTTCCTGATTTTTCTAAAAGTACACAGAAGCGGCATCAGAGGTTTTTGGCCCTGTGTTCTAGGGTCTTGGCCCTTGGGCTGCAATATGTACTTCTTTTTCCCTGTGTTTGTATTGTAGTATATGATGGTAAAACATTTTCCTTTTTTGAGCCAAAAATGTTCTTGGAATTTCTTGTAGCTAGGGAAGGGATGTTGATTCCTGGAAGACTCCCACAGACAACACTATAGGGGTTATTTTGGTGCAGGTTTTGAGACATTACTCTCCGTGAATATGATTTGTATATGTTGGAAATAATTTTCCTTTTCTTGGGTTCTTAACATTTTCCCTTTATTGCAGATTGTTTTTTTTAGTTACATCATTTTTCATTTTTCCTTATTATGGTGCTTTGTTGTTTATTACATTGTTTCACTTGTTTGTGACTCTGCATTGAAAATGGATAAATATTAAATAAATAAATAAAAAACAAACAAACACACAAACAAACAAACAAAAAACATACGCAGAAATTACCCATATGCATGGCATAGAATGCAGACTATTGAAAATCATCCACATAATAAGTTACCTCAGGGAACTGGTGTCTTCTTTACTATTCCTTGCTTCTACCAGACCAGCAATATCCAAATCCCTATAGAGGTTAGTCACAAATCAACCAAGTCCAAAGAGAAACCTCGCAAGTGATAGTAGCAGGTAAATGTGTTACAAAATGTTTGTTGGATGTACCATCAGGAGAAGAACAACTTCACTCCCGAATGACCTGAACATCCATTTTATTCATTTAAAGTTCCTTTTTCTTTGTATTTTTTTAAATCTGTAAAATCCACCAAACCAACCCAAAATGTGGACTTATCTCAGGTTTCTATCGAAGTATCAAGTCAAGGTGTCACAAAAGCTACCATCAAATATGCCCCTGCACAATGTGCATGTTTCGAGCCCACAGCTTTGCTTCAGGTGCTGTGGGCAATCAAACTCAAGCCAGCATTTGGACCAAGACACCAAAGAGGGCCGACCACTAATCAGACATCCACTACTTAAATACCTGCCTACAGTTTGAAAAGGCTGACAAAATGACATCACTTTTGAGGAACCACCAATAAGGGGAGGGAATTTCCCACAAGAAAGGGGAAGCCTTCATCCCATTGATTATGATTAGAACAGACTTGGCCAATCATTCTCCAGATTCAAACACCAGGGCTCACAGAATTTAGTTTGAATATCCATTGTAGCTCCGCCCATTGCTATTTAAATGTCCTGTCACCCTCTCTCCTCCCCCCCACTCCCTGAGGATCCTCCAGTATATAATCAATAATCCTCCAATGAAAACTAACACAATCATGATTCATAGATGGGCAATGTTCTACCACCAGAGTGGAGCGCACAGCTGATTGGATACGTGAAGATTGCTCAGCCAAATGTAATTTGACAGGGCAGGTGATGCATCCAATATACAACAGATCGCAAGGGCAACACAAAACACAAAACACAAAACTAGTTGTGCAGGTAGTATGCCATTTAGTGGAATAAACCTGACCAGAAGCAGGGTCAACCCATGTGTCCCCTTCCAATGTAGTAGCTCAATATGCGCCACCTGCCTTTTCTCTTCTTAGGCTTGCCTCGCATGAAAGCAGTGATCAGGATCAGTGCATAGGCACTGAGTATCTATTAAGTAAGTGAAGAGGCTAAAAGAATGAGAGTGAGGAAATTTGGCATGCTCCTAATGAGTGAGACCTGGCATCTCTGCACATAAGGACAAAAGAATATAAGAAATATCATTCTGGATCAGACCAAGGTCCATCAAGTTCAGTATCCTGTTTCCAGCAGTGGTCAATCCAAGTCATAAGTATCTGGCAGGTTTCCAAAAAGACACACAGGTTCCATAATGCTTGTATTGAGGCAAGCAGTAGATTTCCCAGGTTCTCGTTAATGTTTTTTGAACCTTTTCTCCAGGAACTTGTCCAAACCTTTTTTAAACCCAGCTGCACCAACAGCTTTTACTACATCCTCCGGTAACGAATTCCAGAATCTGATTACATGTTGAGTGAAAAATTATTTTCTCTTATTAGTCTTAAACAGCTTACACTGTACTCCATTACATGTCCCCTAGTCTTTCTACTTTTGGATGGCATAAACAATCAATCTACGTTTTCCCATTCCACTCGATTCATTAATTTACAGATCTCTATCATATCTCGCCTAAACCATCTCTTTTCCAGGTTGAGGAGCCCTAATCTTTTAAGCCTCTCCTCATAGGGATATCCTTCCATTCCCTTTACCATTTTGGTGGCTCTTCTCTGTACCTTTTTTAATAACGCTATATCCTTTTTAGTATATGGAAACCAGAATTGCACACACGATATTCAAGGTGCGGTTGCAGCATGGAATGATACAGAGGCATTATAATCTCTTTTGTTTTATTCTCCATTCCTTTCCTTATGATTCTTTGCATTCTATTTGCCTTTTTGACCACTGCTGGGCAGTCAAGAGCACTGGGCGGAGGGTTTCAACGTGTTAACCCTGATGACACCTAAATCTTTTTTCCTGGGTGGTGGTTCCTAATATGGAACCTTACATCGTGTAACCATAGTTTGGTTTGTTCTTTCCTAGGTGCATAACTTTGCACTTGTCCACATTAAATTTCATCTGCCATTTGGATGCCCAATCTTCCAATTTATCAAGGTCCTCTTGCTATTTTTTACAATCCTTTTAACAACTTTGAATAATTTTGTGTCATCTGCAAATCTGATTACCTCACTTGTTATTCCCATTTCCAGGTCATTTATGAATATGTTAAAATGCAGCAGACCTAGCACAGATCCCGGGGAATCCACTATTCACCTTTCTCCATTGGGAAAATTGGCCATTTAGCCCTTCCCTCTGCTTTCTGTCTTTTAATTAGTTCCTGATCCACAATAGTACACTGCCTCCTATCCCTTGACTTAATAATTTCACCAAGAGTATCTCATGAGGGACCTTGTCAAAGGCTTTCTGAAAATCCAGATACACTATATTGACTGGCTCACCTTTATCTACCTGATCATTCACACCTTCAAAAATTAATAACAGATTAGTAAGACAACATCTTCCTTGGCTAAAGCCATGTTGGCTTTCTCCCATTAAAGTATGACTATCTACATGATCAGTAACTTTATAATTCGTTATAATAGTTTCTACCATTTTGCCCAGTACTAATGTCACTACTAATAAAATGTAATCGTTCATTATTAACCAAGAGAGAAGCAAAAGGCTCAAAACTTATCCAAAAATGTTTTTCTTCAAAGTAGCAACTATTTACTAAGAAGGTCTCAGTAACCCTTCGGTGTTATTGTGCAGACTCTTGCCAATGCACAAAAAATACGCCTAGTAACATCAATGACCTTCTGTTAGAAGCTAGTGCAACTGAACTAAGTGGGCAATTTCTATTTTTAATTTGTTGTTATTGTTGTTATTGTTATTTCTCAAACACATCTCCCATAAACATAAGAAGAGTGTTACTTAGCTCCACCGTTCTCAGCTCACAGCTATATTATACTTCAAATCCCGACGCCATTCCCCGGTACCGATCTTGCGTTTCACTATACTGGTTTCTTCAGGGGATCAGTCATTACAAAATGCGTAGTGCTGAAGATAAACAAAACATAAAAATCATCACTCCCACTGTGCTAACCATTACCATCCTCTCTACAAATAAAACTATTCATTAATAAATGTGAGCAAAAATTTAAAAATTCAATCTTACCGGAACAGCTGCCCACGTTTACTATGGCTCTAAATTCAAAACCTTTGTTTCCAAACACCACACTCTCCTCATTCGAGCCAGAAAACGCCGCGCATGCATTTAACTACCCCAGACTCCATCTTTAAAGGGTCCCGAACCTAAAGCAGGAACCAATCAGCTCTAAAACAACAACTACTGAACCACCCCACTTTTTTATTCATTCCATCAGAAGCCACTTGTCTGACGACTAACTGCACTTAGGCAGCTAACATCCCACCAGTTTCCCCATACACAAGCCTACGAACAAATATAAATCCTAGCTAACCCTTTCCACAACAGAACAATATCTAATAACTACCCAATAAACCCTCACAGGGTGTATTGACAAACAGAGCCATCGTAAACACGCCGCCCAATCAATAGCCGCATTTAAACCCCTTGGTTCAAGAGTATTAAGACAAAAAATCCACCTCTTCAACAAAAATCAATGTCTCATCTACAGATTTTCCAGCACGCCCCCTACTTACTCTATCAATACATAAACATCGGAGTTGTTCAAAAATATGACCCTTCAATAAACAATGCCACACCATGGGAGCCTCTTTCACCTTTCAATGCAGCCAACTGCGATGCTCCCTCATACGAGTTCTAAAAGTACGAGTACTCCCTCATACAAATACTAATGTCAGGCTCACTGGTCTGTAGTTTCCTGAATCACCCTGGAACCCTTTTTAAAAATTGGAGTTACATTGGCCATTCACCAATCTTCTGGTTTTACAGATGATTTTAATGATAGTTCATAGATTACTAATAGTAGGTCTGCAATTTCAGTTCTTTCAACACCCTTCAATCCTTCCCTCATCTGACCATCACCTCTTAACATTTACTCTTCAGCTTCCACCATCCCAACCTCATCCTGTCTCCTCCGACCTATTTAGAGACCTTCATAATATTGATCCCATGACGCTCTATTCCACCATTTCTCCAGCTCTCTCCTCCATTTTATTCTCCAAGTCCATCAACGAGGCATTATCTTCTTACAATGCTACACTATCCTCAGCCCTTAACACTCTTGCCCCTCCCACCCCACATCCTGTGAAACGATCTACTCCCCAACCCTGGCTTTCACCCACAATCCGCTACCTACGCATCTGCGCCTGTTCTGCCGAACGAGCTTGGTCCAAATCCCATTCCCCGGAAGACCTTCTACACTTCAAATTCATATTTGGCTCCTTCCAGTCAGCCTTAGAGCTTGCCAAACAAGATTACTACATCCATCTGACCAACTCCCTTGCCTCCGATCATTGCCATCTCTTTAATACCCTCAATTCCCTCCTCAAGGTCCCCCCGCCCCCTATCTGCCCTCCCTTTCTGCCCAAACCCCAGCCGACTACTTCCACGACAAAATCCACAAGATTACCCTCCAATTCCCTACTCCCTCATCTACCCTTCCACCTCCCCATTTCTTCCCCCCATCCATACTCCCCCTGCCACTCTCTCCTCCTTCCCTCCGGTCTCTGAAGAATAAACCGCACTCCTCCTTTTCTCCTCCAAACCCTTGCTTAGAGGACTCCAAACAGCCACTCCCAGCAGAACTACCAGCTCCTCTGCACAGGATTTAAAATATTCCTTTCCTCTAAGAAGCTTTGCTACAGTCTTAGCTTTCAGAGCATTTAGTTCCTTGAAGGAGCTTAATCTAGTATTCCTTAGAAACTTTCCAATTTATAAAGCAGGAAAAGTTCCCCTGTTTCTTTTCAAACCTTGCTCCAAAGAATCCTTTTTCAGGATTTTGATTGTATTTCTCAACAGATAAAAGCTGAGCCAATTCCTTGTGCTCAAAAGCTTTTCACTACTTCAAAAAAGAAATCTTAAATAAGCTCTCTTCTGTTCCTTCCTTATACACTCTCTCTTAGTTCTGTCCAAAACCAGAACTTTTAAAATGAAAACTCAGTGAGAAACATCTGCTCTGAGCTGTTTGAGCAAATCCTTTCCCTCCAATACAGCTTGTACTCAGCAAATCTGTGCTTCAGATACAGGGCACAATTAATAAATCTGAGAGCCTGTTAACTCTCTCTAAGCAGGCATCAAACAATAAGCAGACCAATGACTTAACAGTGGAGGAGTAGCCTAGTGGTTACAGCACTGACTTGGAAACCATGAGACCAAGGCTTGATTCCCACTCCTTGTGGCCTTGCTCAAAAAATCCAAGTTATTAATGTCCCTTTTCAATGTACCCATCACCTATTCATCAGACCCTATCCTCACCCATCTCCTACGTCCCATCTCCTGCACCATTATTCCCCCCCATCACTCATATCCTCAACCTCTCACTCTCCACGGCAACTGTCCCCATCGACTTCAAACATGCTGTTGTCACACCCCTCCTCAAGAAACCCTCACTTGATCCCACATGCCCTTCTAACTATCAACCCATCTCCCTCCTTCTTTTTATATCCAAACTATTGGAACGAGCAGTCCACCATCGCTGCCTCGATTTCCTCACCTCCCAGGCCCTCCTGGACCCACTACAATCCGGCTTCCATCCCCTACACTCCACCGAAACAGCATTCACAAAGTGACCAATGACCTGTTCCTGGCCAAATCTAAGGGCCTCTATTCCATCCTCATCCTTCTTGACCTTTCTGCTGCTTTTGATACCGTTGATCACAACCTTCTCCTCACCACCCTCTCCTCGCTTGGCTTCAAGGACTCCGTAATATCCTGGTTCTCTTCCTACTTCTCCCATCGCTCATTCCGAGTATGCTCTGGTGGCTCCTCCTCCTCCCCTACCCTGCTACATGTAGGTGTACCCCAGGGATCTGTCTTGGGCCCCCTCCTCTTCTCTCTCTATACCCATGACCTTGGCATGCTTATCTCCTCCCATGGCTTTCAGTATCATCTCTATGCCGATGACTCTCTGATCTACCTCTCTACACCTGATATTTCTTCGGCAACCCAGTCCAAGATCTCTGCCTGTCTTTCGGATATCGCTGCCTGGATGTCTCATCGCCGATTGAAACTGAACATGGCCAAGACTGAACTCCTTGTCTTTCCACCCAACTCCTCCCCCCCAATTCCCCCTCTCTCAGTCCAGGTGGATAGATCTACTATCCTTCCTGTTCCCTCTGCCCACAATCTAGGGGTTATCTTTGACACCTCTCTCTCCTTCTCCGCTCATATCCAGCTTGTAGCTAGACATGCTGCTTCTTTCTCTACAACATCAGCAAAATCCGCCCCTTCCTCTCTGAACACACTACCAAAACGCTTGTCTACTCCTTGATCTCCTCTCGCCTCGATTACTGCAACATCCTCCTCGCCGGTCTCCCCGTAAGCCACCTCCTCCCTTTTCAATCCATACAAAATCACGCTGCTCGGCTGATCTTCTGCCAGCCTCGCCAGGCCCACGTTACTCCTCTTCTCAAGTCACTTCACTGGATCCTGGTCCAATTCTGCATCCAATTCAAGCTTCTCCTACTGACCTATAAATGCATTCACTCTATGGCCCCTCAATACCTTTTATCTCTTATCTCCCCCTACATCCCCTCTCGTAATTTGAGCTCCGCTAACAAATTACTCCTATCAATGCCCTTTACCCACACCATGAAGTCCCGACTGCGCTCCTTTCACCTTGCTGCACCATACACCTGGAACAGACTACCTGCCTCAGTGCGCCAGGCATCCTCCCTGGCCTCTTCAAATCCAGGTTGAAGACTCACCTCTTCACCATTGCATTTAGATCTAACTTATGACTGTACTGTGTTCTTTTAACTAGATTGTAAGCTCTGATGAGCATGACTCTAATGGGCAGGGACTGTCTCTTATGTGTCGGCTACATCCTGTAGGTTAGCTGTGCAGCGCTGCATGTGTGGCGCTATATAAGTGCTGAATAGTAGTAGTAGTAGTAGTAGTAGTAGCAGCTTTATAGGGTGCCTTATGAGGCACCTTAGGCTACAGCACTCTGAGGGTGTTTCTGCTGGCAGCTCTGATTTAAACTAAAAGGAAAAGTCTCAGACAGCCTTATTAAATAACACCACTGTGGGATCAAACCCATGACCTCTGCCTTCACAGTCATTGAAGTAACCAGTGGGCCACATCTCTATAACATCTAAAAGGCTGCTGGCTGGCTACAGAAATACTGCAGGTCACCACAAAAAAGTGGTTACCAGGATAGGGTAAACCCACCCGTATCCATGATGCACTGTACATGCAAATCAGCAGCCTACATCTGATCACAAGATGGGGTATGCGCCTCTATAGCACCCCGGTCTGGTAGGGGGAATTGACCGTGTGTGTTACTGGCACAGAGTAGCTACAGACCGTGACATTGTGTAGTTCCTGTGCTCCCCTGAGGGTGAGGTGGGGCGCCCAGCACCAGGTCTGCAGCACCTGGCCTAGCTGAGGCAGGCTGTACTGCAGATCCCCATCAGTGCTAGTGTGTGCTAGGTAGTCCTGTCAGACACACCTGTGTCCATCTGTATTTCCCAGTCATGTCTAGCCTTTGTGGACTATGATGTACCCAGAATAGTGCATATCCTGTGTGGTTGCCATGGTCGCATGTTATAAGAGAAAGGTGGTGTCTAGACCCAAAAGCAGATTATGTAGCACCAGCCAACCTGCCCTGTGTGGGACAGGATCTCCCACCAACAGATCCACATTCTACATCTCTGCAATGGTGGCAGTAGAGGGAGCCATCAACCCCAGTCCTGCTGGGGAATAGGCATCCTACAGAGCAGATATGTACATATCACATAGGGCATTGGCAGACAGGCAGTAAGCCTGGAAAAGCTCAGCTACCCTCCACCACTATCTGAAATTCACCAGCAGAGAGCACAGTCAGTCTCCACCCCCTGCACAGTATTCCAACCATACACATGCTAACTACAGACAGTCTACTAGCTAGTACATAGGGCATGTTCCTGGAGGAACCATGTGTACAGTCTAGTACATAGTACATGCTCCTGGAGAAACTGTGTGCACCCAATAATAGGATGCAAGCACACACACCAAGCAGGTATGTCAGTGATTGGGTCCCAGAAAAGGGAACTCATAGGTATCACTTCAGAAAAATGCTGTAGAGCACTATGGGAGAACCTAGCCATGCCATGGTCACTGCTCAGTCAGGGTGAGAGTGACCTCCCAGCATGACATGCTGTGGCCACTCTGTCTGTGCTGGTGGTGGTCGGGCACTACAATGTCCCAGCCATTGCCCTATGCCCAGTGCAGATGCATCCTGCCCAGGCCGCCATATCTGGGCCATACCCACAGTACCTTGCTCCTCATTATGCACATTGGCAGGCTAACACTGGAAACAGTGCAAGCATTGTGGGCTCAGTAAGGTGTAGGCATCCACAAAATACTGGATAGACATACACACACTCCCACACCTATTTCAGCATTGCGCAAATATAGAGGTGGTTGGCAGCCCTGGCCGCTATACCAGTCCTGGGCAAAGTGCAGGCATTGCTATGGTACTCAATACTGTTAGGGTCACTCCCCGGGGTGTTAAACACTGTCAGAAACAAAAACTGAAACATACTCCACAGATATCAGAAAGGTTGCTATGATGAATCTCTGTGAACAAATTGTGTTTAACTTAGGATTTGTTAGCTGACATTAATCATAGAAACCTTTTGATATATGTGGAACGTGTTTCTAACTTTAAGACGGATTTGCTACGGTATGCAGGTGCTAGTATTGGGAAATGCTGCTGCGCACAGGGCCCAACAACGTGACTCTCCATGAGGCTTTGGACAGTGGAGCCTGTGGGTGTGGGTGTTTATGCCTCTGTTGGCCGCTGCTCTAGGGCAGAGGTTCCCAACTCTGGTCCTGGTGGGCCAAACACTGTTCAGGTTTTCATGCTGTCCCTAATGAATATGCATGAGATACATTTGCATACAATGGGGGCGGCGCATACTAATGCAGCACAGGAATATTTATTAGGGACAGCATGAAACCTGAATGGTGTTTGGCCCTCCAGGACTGCAGTTGGGAAACTCTGCTCTAGGAATTGCACATGTTTATGGTGTATGTGCTCTGTAGGGTAAAATATAGGCATTTATGGCGTGTTTCTTTTATCTACAATAAAGGTTCCGTCATTATTACCATGGTTTAGTACTAGGTAAAACATAGGGACATGGTCTGCAGGAGTCACAACTGGGACTTGATCCTGTGACCTTCTGCTCCTGAATATACTGGCTGTGTGTACTACACCAAACTGCTGTCACAGTGGCAGGTTATTCCCTGGGGATACCATGACTGTTCGTCAGACAGACCTTGTCTGTTGCAGTGCATGACACCCACCTGAACAGGGCTTGGCCTTGGTCTGCTGTAGGCAGATGCCACTGCCCCCTCCACCACCAGCACCCCTCTGCCACCATGCTGACATGCCCTTATACCGGTGGTGCTGGCGGTACACAGTCCCAGGCCATTCAGTGTGCCGGTACGCAGCTACCTGTGGTGCGTGATATGGGGTAGGGGTGCCTGCATAGACATCCATGCTTCCCCCTGGCACCACCTACCAATGTTATGTGCCCTTTGGGGTACTTGCTGGGTACTGTCCCCTGGGACGCTGTGGGACATACACTCGTGGACATGTTTACCCTTGGTCAGTTGCCGTCTTGCTGGTTTTCTGTTTCCCAACTCCGGTCCTGGTGGGCCAAACACTGTTCAGGTTTTCATGCTGTCCCTAATTAATATGCATGAGATACATTTGCATACAATGGGGGCAATGCACACAAATGCAGCACAGGCATATTTATTAGGGACAGCATGAAACCTGAATGTTGTTTGGCCCTCCAGGACTGCAGTTGGGAAACTCTGCTCTAGGGATTGCACATGTTTATGGAGTCTGTACTCTGCAGGGTAAAATATAGGCGTTTCAGGCATGTTTATTTTATCTGCAATAAAGGTTCTGTCTTTATTACCATGGTTTAGTACTGGGTAAAATATGGGGACAGGGTTGGCAGGAGCCACAGCTGGGACTTGAACTTGTGATCTTCTGCTCCTGAACACAATGGCTGTGTGTACTGCACCAAACTGTTACCACAGGGGCAAATCACTCCCTGGGGATACCATGACTGTTCGTCAGACAGACCTTATCTGATGCAGTGCACGGCACCCACCTAAAGGGGCTTTGCTGTGGTCTGCTGTGGGAAGATGTCACTGCCCCCTCCGCCACCAGCACCCCTCCGCCACCATGCTGACATGCCCTTATACTGGCGGTGCACAGTCCCAGACCATCCAGTGTGCCAGTAGGCAGCTGCCTATGGTGTGGGTTCTTGGGTAGGGGTGCCTACATGGACCTGCGTGCTGCCCCTTCCACCACCAGCACCCCTCTGCCACCATGCTGACATGCCCTTATGCCGGTGGTTCTGGCGGTACACAGTCCCAGGCCATCCAGTGTGCCGGCACGCGGCTGCCTATGGTGTGTGAAATGGGGTAGGGGTGCCTGCGTAGACATCCACACTTCCCCCCGGCACTGCCTGTCAATGTTATGTGCCCTTGGGGGTACCTGCTGGGTAATATCCCCATGTGACACTGTGGGTCACACACTCGTGCCCATGTTGGACCCTCGTCAGTTGCTGTCTTGCTGCTTTACAGTTTCGGCATTCCTATGTGCCACCTAGGCGTCTGCCTTGTCCTCACTGTGCCCCAGCTGGACCACAGCATGTGCCGCCTGCAGCCCCCTGTATCCCATTTACAGCATCAGTACAGTTTCCCTTTCCTACGTGCCCACTCTGCTGTTGCTGCACATGTGCACGCCATAACAAAACTGCCCAATATAAACGACAAAAACCATGATCACCACTATTTCAATGTGGGATCATTCACTTTGTAGGGGGACAGCGCATAGGCCTTTCAAACATGATATCTTCCTTTTTACGCTTTGTCAGTAGTGTTGCTTTATGTTTATCATTAATATCACTTTTGGCCAGCTTGGTTATTGGGATTTCAGATGTGGTTCTGGTCATTTTCTATGTTCATTTGCCTTTTTGGTTCCTGCACATGTATCACCATTATCACATTTCTGGGTTTCCCTGCCTTTGCTGTACATTGCTGACCTAAATGGTTTCTCTCTCCTGAAAATGTGCCTCTAGCACGAGGTTTTCACTGGCGCTAATTTTCAGACCTTCATTTCACGGCATTAGTGTCCATGGAGCCTCTCCCTGCCCACTCTCCACCCATTGACTCCTATCTCCGTCCTCTGGGGAGCCTTACTCCACCCTTCAGACCCAGCTTTCACAGAGTTAGTGTGCCTTAACGCTGCTGCCGATGTTATCACGCCATATGTGACATTATGGCGCGAAATTATTGCACGATAACATTACATATTGCACGATAATGTCAGCGCTGCTATGTTAAGACAGTTTAGTAAACATACCCCTAAATTTCTTCTGGTGTAGAACGCTTCCGTTCATTAATAATTTGCCTTTTTTCTTTTTCAGCGGTGCTCTCAAGCAACAGGTTAAATAATCCTCCTCTTAAATTTGGATTTTTAGCTCTAAGGGGTATGTTTACTAAACCGTCTAAGGGGCATGTTTACTAAACTGTGGTAACGTAGCAGTGGCTACATTAAGGCGTGTTATGTAACGTTAAGGCGCGTTAATGTAACGTAACGTCAATGCGCCTTAATGTTACATAACACGCCTTAACGTTCCCTGCCGCGGTAAGTCCTGCAGAGGGTGGAGAGAGGGCGGAGAGAAGGGGTCAATGGGTGGGGAGTGGGCGGTGAGAGGCCCCTTCCACACTAACACGGAGAAATTAAGGGATGAATCCTAACGCAACTGAAAACCTGGCGTTAGCACATATTTGCAAGACAGAGAAACCATTTCAGTGTCAGCAATGTACAGCATAGGCAGGGAGACCAAGAAAGGTGATGGTAGTGCTCCATTTGCAGCAACAGCATAGTGCCCTGGTATGAAAGGCCACTATGGTGATGGCGCAAATGGGGCATGGGGGCTGCAGGCGGAACATGCAGTGGGGGCTACTGGAGCACAGGGTGGA
Organism: Ichthyophis bannanicus; assembly: GCA_033557465.1. Taxonomy (NCBI): domain Eukaryota; kingdom Metazoa; phylum Chordata; class Amphibia; order Gymnophiona; family Ichthyophiidae; genus Ichthyophis; species Ichthyophis bannanicus. Next base: position 934,181,914 of record CM066033.1, on the reverse strand, counting down.
CTAGGTGGTTGCCGAGGTGGCACATAGGAACGCAGAAAATGGAAACCAGCAAGACAGCAACTGACCAGGGTCAGACATGCCCATGAGTCTGTGGCCCACAGTGTCCCATCCAGAAGACATTACCCAGAAGGCACTCCAAGGGGCGCATAACATTGACAGGCAGTGCCTGGGGAAGCGTATACATCTATGTAGGCACCCCTACTCCAGAACCCACACCTTAAGCAGCCGCCTACCTGTCCCCTGGATGGCATGGGATGGCGCACCACCGGCACCGACAGCATATGGTCATGGCAACAGGGCAGAGGGGTGGGTGATTGTGCTGGAGGGAGCAGTGGTACCCATCTGCAGTGGACCTAGGCCATGCCCTGTACCAGTACGTGGTGTGCAATGCAACAGAAGAGGTCTTATCGAGGAATGTAAGGGTAGCCCCAGGGACAACTATGCTGCTGTGGAAACAGTGTGGTGCAGTACACTCAGCCAGCATGGCCAAGAACAGAGGGTCAGAGGTTCATATCCCATCTGTGGATCCTGCAGAGCATCTCCCCATAGTTTTAGCCCACAATGCAGCCACAGCAACAACATGGGCAAACCTCAACGCAGTGGTGCACAGGTGTACGGACACCCACTCACAAGGGCTCCACTATCCACAGCTTTATGGAGTGTCAGGCTGTTGGCTTCAGCACAGAGCTATAGTTATCACCAGAGCACTACTACTACCCCCTGCTCAGATTAGCAATGTCAGCACTGTGATCAGGACCAGTGTAGCGGGTAGGGTTGTCAACCACCTCCATCTCTGCACAATGCTGAGATAGGTGTTGGAGTGTGCATATGTCTCTCCATTGTTTTGTGTCTGCCAACACCTCACTGAGCCCACATTGCTCACACTGCTTCCAGCGTTAGCCTGCAAATGTGCATAATGAGGAGCAAGGTATTGTGAGTATGGCCCAGACAGGGCAGATTGGCCAGGATGCATCTGCACAGGGTGGAGGCTAATGGCTGGGACACTGTAGTGCTCAACCACCACCTGCATGGACAGGGTGGCCACAGCATGTCAGGCTGGGGGGGGGGGGTTACTCTCACTCTGATCGAGCAGTGACCATGGCATGTCTATGTTGCCACATAGTGCCACACATTGTTTGTTCCAGTGATGCCTGTGTGTTCCTGGTTTTGGGGTCCAAGCACTGAGCTACCTGCTTGGTGTTTGTGCTGTGCATCCCACTTGTGGGTGCACAGGGTTCCCCTGTGAGCGTGCACTATGGACTGGTTAGTTGGCTGTCTACAGTTTGCTTGTGCATGGTGGGAACACCTTGTAGGATGCTGCAGGTACAGTCTGACTGTGCTGTCTGTTGATGAATGGCAGACCGTGGCGTGGGGCAGTTGAGCCTTCCCCTACCTACCCCAAGCATCACTGCTGGTCTGCAGTGGTCACAGGTATGGCACTGGTCCAGCAGCCCTGGAGGGCTGTCATCTGCCAGCAGGACTGTGGTTGCTGGTACTACAGGCATTCTGCAGTGTGCAAGCACCTGTCCCACCACACTCTCATCTACAAAAGGTGTGATTGAGGCCCCTTGGTGTATATAGCACATACCACTTTGACCCATAGTGGTAGTGCTACATAACTCTCATGCGAATCTAGAGATGCTACTGCCCTGATAACAGGTACCCATGGCAACCAGACCTTAACTCAAGGTATGCACTAATCTAGTTGGTGTCTAGTCCCACAGGGCCACATGTGACTACAGGACACAGCTGGAACTGATGTACCTTCAGTTGCACTGCTGGGAACATCTGTCACAAACTAGCAGTGCTGGGGATGTGCAACAGAACCTATCTCTAGTACTACATGTATTGTGGACCTAGTGCTGGGCGCTCATCCTATCCCTCAGGGTGAACACGGAACCTGCACAATGGCATGGTCTGTAGCTACTCTGTGCCAGTATCACGCACTGTCAGTCCATCTTACCACGCTGCAGTACCGGAGAGGTGAAGACCCCATTTGGTAGTCATCTGTAGGCCGCTGTTCTGCATGGGCAATGCATCATGGGTGCTGGTGGGGTTACCCTATCCTGGCACACAGAGCAGACGGTTTGTGCAGTGACCTGCAGTCCTTCTGTACCCGGCCATTGCTGTGCAACAGGCCATAGAGGTATAGCCTACTGGTTAGTACACTGACATTCTAGGTGGAGGTCATGGGTTCAATTCCACATTGTTCCCTCCTGTCCAAGGCAGATATTTTGCTTGCCTGTGACAGTCATATCTTTTCAGATCCGTGCTGCCAGCCCATAGTACCCTCACCACAGTTGCCAGCAATCCTTATAAGGCATTATAAGGCTCCTAATTAGGCATGTTACAAGGCACCTTATTAGGCACAGTACAAGGCATGTTATAAGGCACAGTACAAGGCATGTTATAAGGCACGTTACAAGGCACCTTATTAGGCACAGTACAAGGCATGTTATAAGGCACCTTATTAGGCACGTTAAGGCATGTGCCTTGTACTGTGCCTTATAATGCGCCTTATAACGCGCGTTACCTGACATGGCTTGCCATAATGATGCCCTGCCCACACCTTTATATGGGCATCTGTACCTTTACCGCGGAACCTAACGTGAATGACATTACCGCAGTTTAGTAAACTCCTTGTTTTTTAAGATTCCCCTAGCCAATTTATGTTTTTGTACTTTTCCCTGTACATTTCTAGACTATTAAAATAAAAATGTTTTTGGTTCAGTTGGCCCTGGAATATTTAATACATTTTTTTCTTGGCCGTGCCCCCCTCCCCCATCCAAGCCTGCTGCGTTTCAGTCCCATTTCAGTCTCTTAAATTTAGTTTAGATTTAAGTTCAAAAGTCTATCTCCAATGGTATACATGTGCTTTACTCTGTGCCTTCTTCATTTTAGTTTTTATTCTATTGCAAGTGTTTAAGTCAACACCTCCACTAATGAGTTCGTGTGCCTCATTGTGAGGTTTGCAAATCACCGTCTCTACAAAGAAGGTATTAACACTATAATTATATGCTTGTCACCTTCCATAAGGATTGTATTTGCTTGTGTTTCTATTAAACTTAGTTGTGGTCTATTTTATTATATCATTTCTTATGGTTTAAATTTTATTTGAGTATCGCATTTCTAGCACTATAGTTTCATTGTTTTATTATTTTAATTATTTAATTTTTAATTATTTATTATGAGAGATCTATTACTAATTAACTATATTTTTATTATTATTATTATTGTAATAATTACTATTATTATTTATTTTTATTATTATTTTTACTTCTTTAGTTAGAGCATGTTCATGTCCATTTGTTCTTTCACTTTTAAATTGTTTTTTAATATTGTTTGTTTTTATGTTTGTAGTACCTATTTAGACAACCCCTGATGAAGGTCATCGAAACACGGCCTGTGTCGGGTTGCTAGGTCTGATATTCAAATAAATTGTTTTTCCACCTTATCACGTTTTGTACTGTGTGCGTATTTGCCATTTTGCCAAAAGATGGCAACCAATCACTTCAGAAAATTGGACTCTATCTATAGTGAGTCTGGGATACAAGCTTCATTTCCTCAGCTTGCCCCCATCCACACTAATAAAACAGTTCAAATCTCAACCACCGGAATCAGACCTGTTGTAGCAAGAGGTCACCACTCTTCTGGCTCAAGGGGCTAAAGAAGAGGTTCCAAAGTCCCAGCAGGGCACAGGATTCTATTCCCCCTATTTTCTCATTCCAAAGAAGTCAGGGGGCTAAGACCAGTCCTGGACTTCAGAGAACTGAACAAATATTTAGTCCGAGAAAGGTTCCAGATGATCTCCCTCGGCACTCTTCTTCCATACCTTCACCAGCAAGATTGGCTATGTTCTCTGGATTTAAGGGATGCTTACATGCATATCCTTATTCATGCAGATCACAGAAAATTCCTTTGATTCTTAGTCAAGGGAAGACATTTTTAATACAGGGTCCTTCCTTTCGAGCTGGTCTCTGCCCCAAGGGTCTTCACAAAATGCATGGCAGTAGTAGCAGCATTTATGAGGACTCTAGGAATTTTTTTCTTCCCTTACTTAGACGATTGGCTCATTCGAGCACCGTCAACTCCAGAGGCAAGTCTTGCTCTTTCCCGAGCAAGGCAAATACTGCAGTACTTAGGATGGATCATAAACCTTCCAAAGTCCCAGCTCACCCCATCTCAATCCCTCGAGTTTATAGGGGCTCGCTTGGACACACAGCAGTCAAAGGCTTTCCTTCCTCAGCCTCGCTGTCTGCGCATCATTGAACTAGCATCTCAAGCAGTGCTACAAACCTTCCTCACTGCTGAACAGATGCTTTGACTTCTAGGACACATGGCATCTACAGTCCATGTGATTCCTTATGCACGCCTTCATATGCGAGCGGCCCAGTGGACCTTGGCTTCCCAATGGTCCCAGGCCTCAGGATGCCTGTCATACAAGATCAGAGTTACCACACACCTGATTGCGTCTCTGCATTGGTGGCAATCTCTGGAAAACCTTACAGTAGACTCTCCTTTTCAGCAACCCCTACCTCAGGCTGTCCTGATGACAGATGCATCCAAGTTGGGTTGGGGAGCCCACTTGGGCGATCTGTCCACCCAGGGTCTCTGGACCCCACAGGAGGCTTCTCTTCAAATAAAACTCCTAGAACTAAGGGCCATTTCCAATGCTATTCAAGTCTTTTGCTTTCATCTCGGAATCAAAACAGTTCTGGTGTAAACCGACAATCAAGTGGCCATGTTTTACCTAAACAAACAAGGCGGAACAGGCTCTCTGCAATTATGCAACGAAGCTTTGCAACTGTGGGCCTTTGCCAGAGAGCATCACATTCATTTGTTGGCAGTATACCTTCCAGGCATCCAAAACGTTTGGGCGGACAGGCTCAGTTGAGTCCTGTTGCCACACGAGTGGTCTCTCCACTCATATCAACTTGCCCGAGTGTTTCAAGTCTGGGGAACACCAGACATAGACCTCTTTGCAAGTGCACAGAATGCCAGACTTCCCCGATACTGTTCCAGACTGCCAGCTCAGAATTGTCAGGCGAGGGATGCATTCCTGCTCCATTGGGACCAGGATTTTCTTTATGCCTTCCCACCAATTCCCCTAATTCCCAAAACCTTATTTAAACTCTAGAAAGACAGAGGTCGCATGATACTCATAGCTCCCTGCTGGCCAAGGCAAACATGGTATCCTCTTTTCTTAGGTCTCTCTCGAGCCACTCCTCTGGAGTTGGGGCGTGCTCCAGATCTTCTGTCCCAGAACAATGGATCCCTACTGCATCCCAATCCCCAATCCCTTCATCTCAAGGCCTGGCTACTCAAGGCATAGAACTTCAAGATCTAAGCCTTTCACAACAAGTGAGGATATCCTTCTGGCTTCCAGAAAACCTTCCACAAGGCGTCCTTACGCTTTTAAGTGGAAGAGGTTCTCAATCTGGTGTTCCCAGAGAGGACTTAATCCCCTCTTGGTACCGGTAGAATCCCTTCTGGACTATCTCCTTCACTTATCAACTTCTGGTCTCAAGACCAATTCTGTTAGGGTCCATCTTAGTGCTATTGCTGCATCTCATAAACCCTTTGATGGACAACCAATTTCTTCTCATCCTCTTGTTTCAAGATGTATGAGGGGTCTCCTTTTAACTAAACCTCCCAATAAACCACCTCCGGTGGCATGGGATCTTAATATTGTTCTGGGTCAACTCATGAAGCCATCCTTTGAACCTTTGGCTACTTCAGAGCTGAAGTTTCTTTCATGGAAAGTCATTTTCCTAATTGCTATCACTTCTGCAAGACGCATTAGTGAACTGCAGGCTTTAGTGGCTGACCCGCCTTATACGAGGTTTCATCATGACAAAGTAGTCTTGAGGATTCATCCTCATTTTATGCCAAAGGTGGTATCACCTTTTCATTTAAACCAATGGTTTATCTTCTAGTCTTCTTTCCTAGGCCTCATACCTCCAGTGCGGAAAGAAATCTTCATACCTTAGATTGTAAACGAGCTCTGGCTTTTTATCTTCACAGAACTCGGCCATTTAAAAAGTCTTCTCAGCCTTCTCTGGCTTTTGACTCTAGTCATTTAGGACTCCCAGTCACTAAAAGAACTCTCTCTAAGTGTATTGCAGACTGTATTTCCTTTACCTATCAGAGTAAAGGTATCCCTCTTGAAGGCCATGTCATGGCTCACAATGTTAGATCCATGGCAGCCTCAACAGCTAATCTTCAGTCAGTTTCTATTGATGAGATCTGCAAAGCAGCAACTTGGGCTTTTGTTCATACTTTCACTGCCCACTATTGTTTGGACAAGGACTCCCGTCGGGATGCCTTGTTCAGTCAGGCTGTTCTACAGCATCTCTTCCATTTCTAGATCAACTCCTTCCCACCATCCACTCTTGGATGCCTGAGGTCCCTGGGAGGAAGCATGGCCCATCTTACTTAGATCTGCAACATGCTGGGGTCATCCTTAGGCATTTTTAGCTGGGGAGTCCCCATATGTTAAGACTGCATTCCTGCTTGTTCCTGGAGATAGCGTGGTTACTCACCTCTAACAGATGATCTCCAGGAACAGCAGGAATAAGTCTTCACAACCCACCCACCTCCCCTAGGAGTTGTCTTTCTCTATCCTCTATTTTTCTTCTACTTCTCTCCTTTGGTCTCAGCTTTCAACTCAACTGAAGTGAGAGAGGTATTGGGCAGGAAGGCGGCACACATGCGTGGTGGATGCTCCCAAAAGCTTTCCTTTTGGGACGCTGGGGAGCGTTCCCACACAGGCTCCGTCTGTGCCGACGGTACCCATATGTGAAGACTTATTCCTGCTGTTCCCGGAGATCACCTGTTACAAGTGAGTAACTATGCTTTATTCTTATCATATCTCAAGCACTGAAAATGCTGTCATGTGGGCTTCCAAGTATATAATGCTTCCAATTTGCCCAATGTAACAGATGGGTTTGAAAATGAAGTTAATGTAACTATAATTTTGTATGACACTCTGAATTATATTTAATAGTCTACTGATAAAATTTCATTTGTGATTCCATAAAAGAACTTATTTATTTATTTATTTATTTATTTAAAGTCTCTTTTATACCGCGCTATTCAGCATCAGTGCGGTTTACAATAAACAACGAACATACACATTTCCAATAGTACTTTGTGTTTACATATGAACAGGAGAACAACTTGGCTAACAGGGTAACTATATACAATAACAATATATACAATTTACAGGCTGGTCATGTGTTCTTATGGTTTCAGACAGAGGAGATTTGTGAGGTCTCGGTAATTGGTGCTGAGCTTTCATTGGTTTCTGGGTAATGTAGGAGGAAGAGGTAGTGTTTCACAGCCTTCCTGAATTGGAATATGTCTGGGATTGTTCGGATGTTGTGAGGGAGGCTGTTCCAGATCATTGGTGCATAAAGTTTGAATGCCCTGCTGGATGTTGACTTGGTGCATTGAGTCATTGATCTTGGGACTATCAAGGTGTTTTGTGCTACTGACCTTCTGTCCCTATTGTGGGGTGTCTTCTGGACTATCTCTGATAGTGATGTTGACGAGAGACCGTTGGTGGCTTTGAAGGTGAGTAGCAAGGTCTTGAATGTAATCCTACCTTGAATCGGGAGCCAGTGGAGCTGTTTCATAATGGGTGTGACATGGTCTTTCCTGGATGCTCCGTGTAGTACTCTTGCTGCGGTGTTCATTGCCATTTGCAGTGGGTTCAGAGTGGTTTGGGGGAGTCCTTGCAGTATTGCATTCGCATAATCGAAATGCGGAATTATTAGTGCTTGAAAGATGGTCCTGAAATCGTCAGGCTGCAGCAGCGATCGTAGGTATCTGAGGGATCTGATTTTATGGTATACTGCCCTTACAGTGTTACTTATATGCGCCTGCATATTTAGGTTCTGGTCTAGTGTGACGCCAAGGTATCTGATCGCGGATTTGATCTGGAGGTCAGCTTCCTTCACCTTTAGTACTGTAGGCGCAGTGAAGTTACGATTTCTTGTAATGAACATGACCTCCGTCTTTTTGTGTTGAATCCGGAGGTTTTGAGATTGTAGCCAGTTGGATATTTCATTTATGCAGCATGTTATTGGTGAGAGGTCTGGGTTTTCTGTTGCAAAAGGCATGTATAATAGCACGTCATCTGCGTATATCATGCAGTTCACGTTGAAGGACCGGATAAGGTTGCAGAGAGGTTGCATGTATATATTGAACAGCAAGGCAGAGAGGGAGGATCCTTGTGGGACACCTTGGCTTTGGTGGAATGGTTCTGAAGATGTGTCTTTGGATCGAACCTGCTGCCATCTGTCAGAGAGGTAGGACCTGCACCACTCGAGCGCTTTACCGGAGATTCCTTTTTCTTTGAGGCGTTCTAAGAGGCGTTCATGGTTCACGGAATCAAACGCCGCCGCGATGTCAAGGAAGACAAGGACAAAGCCTTGGCGGGTATTGTTGATGCCTGATATTATGCTGCTGAAGAGTGTGGTAAGAAGGGTCTCAACCCCGTGTGCTTCTCTGAATCCGTGTTGGCATGGATCCAGTGGTGCATTGGAGTCAATGTGGTCTTGTATTTGTCTCTGAACTTCCTTTTCCATTATTTTTGCTAGCATCGGTATGCTTGCTATAGGTCTGTAGGATTCCGGTTTCTGTTGGTCGAGTTTGTTGTTTTTTAGTAGAGGTCTTATTGATGTGTGTTTGAGGGTGCGTGGGAAATCACCTGTTGTGAACGATTGTTGCATGAGTCTGGCTATGATGGGACTGAGGTCTGTTCGTAGTTCTTTGATCCAGAATGCTGGGCATGGATCAGATTGTGCTGTAGTCGTGTTGATAGCTGCTATGGTGTTTTCGATGCATTGTTTGGATGGGGTCATGAAGGTAGTGAGTGATGTTTGGTTGTAAGGCTGAAGGATAGTATTGGACGCAGAGTTGTTGTTTATCTGACATAGTTTGGTTTGTAGATAGTCTGCATATATTTGAGGATGGATTCCATTTGCTTGTTCTGATGCAGGTTCTGTTGTAAGTCGCTTAACAAGGGCAAACAGGTCACGAGGTTTGTTGAGGGATCTCTTTAAGGTGTCAGCGTGGTAACGTTTCATGGTTTCAGTTACTGCGGTACGGTGCGCTGTGAGCTGTAGGTTGTATGCACTTTGGTCTACTTCTGAGCGTGAGCGGCGCCATCGTCTCTCAAGTTTTCTTAGTGTCGCGAGTGAGGCTTTCAGCTCAGTAGAGTACCATGTTGCTGTGTGTCGTTTCCCTTGAGGTCTGTTTATTGCTGGGCGAACAGCTATTGAGCTGAGTATCTCATTCCAGCTGGAGACTAGTTCGTCTGGGTTGTGTGCTGTTGAGGTTATTAGTGGGATTGTTGATTCCAGGATAAGTTCTTTGTTGAATGGTTGGAATCTTCTTGGCGGATTGTTGGATTGACCAATTGTTGAGTTATCTACCTTTTGGCCTTGGCTTGGTTGAGGAATTTGGAATAGGATTAATGAGTGATCAGACCATGGGACAGCGGTAATAGATTCTCAGGAATCAAACAATTTGCTCATTACTGAGTCCTATTATGTTTTAGCATACTACTGTAAGGGCACGACCATGAAATATTTTTTATTTATTTTAGTAATATTCAGCTCATGCCTTTCCAGTAGTAGTTCAAAGCAAGTTACATTCAGGTACAATAGGCATTTCCCTGTCCCCAGAGGGCTTAAAATAGTGATTGTTAGAATTCTTGGCAAAAGCTTTTATGAAGCAAGATGACAGTACCTGATGGCAGGAACTGTGTTTAACAGCACTGCAGAAAAAGTGTAGTTGTGTACCCTGTAATAGGGGTTCTCAGTGGACATCGGGATCCTGTAGCCACTCAAGTGTTGACATCACACATGACTGAGCCAAGCACATCTGCTCTCCCAAAGCACAGAATCCTGTAGAAGGATTTCTGAGCCTGGGGGAGGGGGGACATGCCCTGTTTAAGGCCAGTCTCTTCAGTTCAACCTCAGAATCGGTAGGCAGGAATGTCTGAGAGTAGGATCCTGTTGTCCATGGAAAAGCCGCCTTACAGAGTAAGCATTTATTCTTTTTCCATGGACAAGCAAAAGCGGTGACTCCCTAGCTGAGGGTTGCAGTGAAATCTTCTGCATGCACTCCAGCATTCACAACTCAAATGAATAATCCAGAAAAAGCAGGTTGAAGCTTTATACACAGAGACTTTTCTGTACAGCTTGATGAATTGCAGAACCAACTTCTAAAGCTTACTCAATGCAATAGTGTATAGTAAATATATGCACAGATGTCCAAGTCGCTACTTTGCAAATGTCCTACCGAGGAACAGTGCAACTGATCCACAGATGTTACTGTAGTTTTAAACCAATGTGAAGTTACTTTCATAGAAAGGTTAGAATTTGCTTAGTGGTAACAGAAGGGTATACAATCAGAAGCCTACAGAGGGGTTTTTTTGTAACCAGAACGTTCCGTTTATTAGGATTAAAAGATAGAAATAGCTGTGGGTGCTCTGTTGGATTAAGTAGTCCTTCAAAGGTATATTTGCAATATTATCTTGTAGTCCAGTGTGTGACACCATTGCTTTCCTGTGCTGGCGTGGACAGAGGAAAGAACACTGGCAGAATGACTGGCTGGATAATATGTCAACTGGAGACTACATTCAGTAATAATTTTGGCTACGTGCACAACACAACTCTATTGTCATAGAATTGCATGTAAGACTGGTAGTGAAAAAGCACTTGTAACTCATTTATGTAGTGAGCTGAAGTGATAGCTACTAATAACAAAATCTTCCAAGAAAGGAACTTCAGGTAGGATGTTTCTAAAGGCTCAAAAGGGGCTTCCACAAGCTGTGATAGCACTAAGTTGAGATCCCATATTATCAGTGATTTTATTTGATCGGCAGTCTGGAGTTTAAAAGATTTTTCAGTAACCTCATTATTAGCAGGTATCTGGAAAGAGACCATCCATTTGCTTGTAGTAAACTGAAATTGCTCTATGATGAAGTCTGACTGAACTTGTAGTGAAGCACAAATTCAGCAACATGAGAAGATATTGGAGGATCAAGAACACTGAGTAATTGAAAGGATTCAGTACTTATGCTGGCTGGATCACCAAGAAGAGAATCTCCTCCACTTGAATCCATATGATTTTCTAGTAAATTCCTTCCTTGAAGGCAGTATAGTTTTCAGGACTTCTACTAGAATTGGATGGAGGGCTTTAAGGTGCTTTTCAACATCCACGCTGACCAAGCTGGGAATTTGAGATTGGGACTGAGAATTTGCTGGCCCTGTTAGATCAGTAATGTTTGAATTTTGTTAGGATAATGTATTAATCCTGATATAATCTCTTGAGGTACAAGAACCAGATTTGTCTGGATCTGCAAAGAGTTATTAGAATCAAAGCTGCTGTATATATTCCAACTGTTGGATTGTCTTCATTATCAGTGGACTTGTAGAAAAAGCATAAAGGAAGCCCTGATTCCATGAGATTGCAAAAGCATCTGCTATTAAGTGACCCTTGGCTAGATAACACGAACAGAAAGAATAGCATTTCTTGTTGTGCTCAGATACAAAGAGACCTGTTTTTCATTTATCCCAATTTCAGAAAAGTGCTTGCATTATCTGCTTTTTTAAGAACCACTCAGGATTTAGGCAATGGCTCAGACTGCCAGAAGGTATGTCAATATGAGAAAAATAGTGGTTGGGACGGTTGACTCCATTGAAACTTCAGTTGTCATTGCATTTCTCTCACATGTGGTCTGGCTAATGGCATAACATATACTGTTTTTGCCATTTGGTCTAAGATTCTCAAAAATTGTCTCACTGATGTGTTGCTGGTGTCAATAAGTCTTTTGACTAATGTAATTATGGTATCTGCCCTCTGCTATGGCAAGAATGATTTCACTGTAAGGGTGTGTATCGATGTTCCTATGAATTCTAATGATTGTGCAGAGGTCAGATTTGACTAGGGAAAATTGATGACAAACTCCATGGATTGAAAGATTTTTGCTGTCTCCTTGATTGACTGTATCACCACATTGGCTGTGTTCCTGGAGTTCAGCTAGTTGTCCAGGTAAGGGGATCCAAATATTCTTTTTTCGCACAGAAATGCTACTGCCACTGCCGTTCATGATGAACACTTGAGAAGCCATCAATAGGCCAAATGGGAGAACTTTGAATTTGAAATGATGATCTAGAATTTGGAAGCCCAAATAATATCTAATTTGGGTAAATTGAAATATGGATGTAGGCAGCCCTTAAGAGATGCCAGGCACTCATCTCCCCATAACAGTAGCAAAATTGAACTTCGGTTGCACAAAGAACTTGTTTAGTTCTGAGTTCTAGAATTGGGCAAAGTTCCACTGATGTCTTGGAGTAGAGACCTTGATTCATCTTGTTCTTTGGAACCTCTTTTATGGCATTTGCCTGAATAAGCAACTCTACTTCTTGTGGAAGGAGATTGCACATTATTAGGTGCTGGAATAAAGTTGGGAACTCAGTCTGGAGGAATAAACAATACACTATAACAAGACAGAAGCACTTCTCATCACACGAAACAACAACTTCAGCCCCCCACCCTCCATCAACATCAACAACACAACAATACCTCTAAAAAACGCGGTGAAATACCTCGGAGTAACACTCAACAAGGAACTAAACCTACAATCACACATCAAACGGACCACCAATAACGCATACTACAAAATGAGAATAATCAGATGCCTCAAGCCTCTACTCACACAAAATCATTTCTGCACAGTATGTCAAGCTCTAATAACCCCCATCCTTGACTTCTGCAACCCAATCTACAACGGCATGCCAAAACAGTCACTCCGACCACTTCAGATGGTTGAAAACACGGCGGCTCGAACAATAGCTGGATCATCAAAGCAAGACCACATCACCCCCATACTAAAAGACCTCCACTGGCTCCCAATCATCTCCCATATCAAATACAAAACAATACTAAACATATTCAGGATCAAACACAGAAACTCCGCTCTCAGCCTCCAACCCCTCATACAACCAGACGCCAGCACAAGACCTAGGAGAAGGACCACAGCAGACACATTCAACACACCAAAAAACTATACAAAAGCATGCAAATCTACCACATGAAGAGCTCTATCAATGGCAGCACCAATAATATGGAACGCACTACCAGACGATCTACGATCAACAGAAGATCCAAACGACTTTCGAAAACAACTAAAGACATTGCTATTCATAGAGCACTACGGACCGAGCATATGACAAAATCACCAGACCCGGCTAATACCTTACCCACAGCCCACTGTATAGATATGAAAGTACATGTATATAACTGTAAAAAGCTCATATTGTAAATAGCTCACCTTAATCATACCACCCACACGCATACACCCTCACTGTAAAGTATAAGAATACAGGAGAACACAACCACAAACTCTCTTGATTGTTTGCGGTGTACACCGCCTTGATTGTAGGATAAGGCGGGATAGAAATACCCTTTAAATAAATAAATAAATAAGAGGGTTGAAGCATAATCAGTAACCATACTTTATAATGCTGAGAACCCATTTGTCTGTGGTTATGCATTTCCAAGTTTCTATACATAAAGAGCCTGCTTCTGGGAGGGGGACGTCCATGCTGTCCGGATGTCCCAAATGAAGATGGGGATCTTAGGACCCGATTCTGGTCTGTGGGAGCAAAACATTTCTGTGATTGCCAGAATCAGGCCCATGGATAGCCCGGCGTGCCCCTTCTGCCTGCGGAGATGTCCTCTCTGCAGGTGCCCACCCAACATCCACGGTCCAGCCCCCAATATCCCCACCACCTGACCCACAACTGGCCTGCTGTGGCCTGGATGGGTGGCGAGATCCCCACATACCTGGCCCCAGCCTTGGTGGGGGGACGTCCCTGGCCCAATTGTTCACAAAGTGCTGCTTATACCACCTTTGAGGTGATATAAGCAGCACATCCCCACAGGTCTGGCAGGACATACAGGGCTGTGACCTGAATCAGCCCTGTACATGCTACCGGGCTGGTCTGCCCCTGCTCTTCCCTATTCCCGCCCCCTGCCAGCTCTCCCCATCCTGATGCACAAGACATACAGGGAGAGCTGAAGGGGGAATTGGCTCCACAATCTGCGTTCAGGAATGACCTCCAAAGTCAATCTGCCCTGAACTGGAACTCTGCCAAATGTGTAGTATTCAAAAATTAGATACATTTTTGGACTGACTTTAATTCATCAATTTTTTAAATTTTTTATCCCTTGGTATCTGCTACTAATCCCTAGGTTTCTGCCATTTCTATCACTGTGGGGTTCTCTATGACCGTTATCTAGCATACAAATAACAGCACAGTTGATAGCTTCTGTATGGATAGTAGGATCTCTTGTAAGTTGGGTACTTTTGTTTGCATGATGATGAATACTGATCAATATGGGTCGCTGCCAATGACAGGATCATAGAGTAGTGGTTCTTAATCATCTAACAGTTTCTTTAACCTTTTCTCCAAATAAGTTCTCATCCAAGCAAAGGCATCTGCTAGCCTTTTCTGGACATTCTCATGCGGTCCTGAGGTGTTGAGCTAGGCCATTCATCTTGTCGCTAAAGTCATTGCTGCTCCTCTTGAAGCAATGTTATTGGTGTCATAGCTGATTGAATGAGGTATTTTGCACATTCTTCTATATCCCAAAATCCCAAGGAAATTATATCCTCTTTTCCTGCTGATGTATAAAAGCCATGGTTTTATCTGTTATTGTAAACATATATTGCTTCAGCTGGAAGTGGTGTTCTGCAATTCAGACAGACAGAATGGTATTCTGTAGCATTTTCTTTATGCCAGAGTCCATCACTCTAGGATCTTTTCCAGAAAGGATATTCGAGGGTAATCGCAAACATTTGGCCCTTTTGAGAGTTGATTCCACCACCACTGACTGGTGGACAACATTAATGCTAAGCAACATCAAGCTGCTTGGGAGTCTTCCATCAGCATTCCTGCCGATGGGGAGTGGTGCTATGTGATTGCATTTTGAATCATGAGGGATAGAAAGATTCCTGCCTATTCCCTGGGACCTGTCTATCCCTCATAATTCAAAGCACGATTGCATTGCACCACCCCCACTAGCAGGAACACTGGTAGAGGACTCCCACGCAGCTCTAAGCTGCTTATCAGGAACATTGTTGGTGGAGCAGCTGGGGCTTGATTGACCTATTGCTGATAGAATTTTATATTTCATCTCCAGTCTCTTGGATGTCAGTGACACTGACAGCAGAGTTTTCTAGACCTTTGTCTGCAACTCTAGCAGAATCTTGTGCACTGGTAGTACAACTACGTCCTTGGGAACATCCAAATATTTAAGGATATGAAGAAACTCTGTTTTAGTATCACGGTCTTCCTGAATAGAAACATAGAAACATGACGGCAGAAAAAGACCACATCTAGTCTGCCCTTCCATATCAACTACAATAATCCTCTTGGATAGGAACAATTCTTTAGATATTTTCTGTAGAAAGTTTGGATATGAGCTTTTCTCAGACTGGGACACGTTCTTCAACTGTTGTGGAGAAGAGTCTGTTGGGATACCTGGAGAAACATTGCACTGAGGTGACCTAGAGCTCATAGTTACATTGTTATGACTTGACTTCACTCCAGATATTTGGTCCTAATACAGCCCTGAAAATGCACCAACACAGATGTATGTCATTTATACAAAATATATAATTAGGAAATAATGAGATTTTTTTTATTATTTTTTTATTTAACATTTTTTATATGAAATGATTAGCCATTACTTTGTTACTAATTTTCAGTAACTTTACTGCGAAATCAGGAAGCGTGATTACCATACTGTGCCATCTCTTCAGTTTTGCAAATGTAAAGGGCTGAAAATGCAAAATTGGAAGAGACTAGTGACCATCTGGAGGGACATGTTGCTTTCCTTTTCCTGCCGGTCTCCTGGTCCTGGGTGGAAGAAGAAATGTTAGGAAGGGGTAGGAAACCAGATAAGGAGCCCTTTGTTTTTGAAGTGTGCACTGGGGGGAATTGGGCCTTCATGTGTCATGTTGGCAAGATAAGAAGAAGGATCAAAATCCAATTAAACTTCATGATTTGCAGTAAGCCATGGAAGTTAGCTTTACCTCTAGTGCTGCGGTTAGCACACTGATGCTCTTAGCCAAAATTAATGCCACTTTCCCATAAGGACAGAAGGAGCCCCCTCATTTTGGAATTGTTTACCTCCATATGCTTGCCTTGAGACAAGCTACACAAATTCAAAGTTTTGGTAAAGACCTTTCTTTTTGAACAAGCCTTTGAGGTGGGGCCAGATTTCTGAGAATCTAAGTAGTGCCTCCTCTCCTCTGCCCTGTTCTTTTGCTTCCCTATCTTTTTTATTTACCTCTCTTTTATATCTGAATTGTGATTATACACAGCTTTGTTGGTTACTTAAGGTGGTATAGCAAATCTAATAAACTATAAACTATAATATGGCAGCACCTCCCCGCAGTGACAGCAGTATGGGCAGAGGTCTTCCATGAAGCTTCACTGGAATGTTGACTATAATGGTTTCTGAATTGTCTAGTCTAAGAAAATGTAAGCACCCCTGAGTAAAGTGAAGTGTCTGTCACAGTAGAGACAAACCGTCACTTTAGTTTAATGTATTGCTGCTAATTTTGACAGTGCTAGTGACTGCTGCAATGTAGCAGGCATCTGTGAGCCACCATGGACAGCTCCACTGTTTCTCTATGAAGCTGCCTGACCCTCTGCTGTGATTTGGCTTCAGGGTACTGATGCATTTTTGTTGCCAACAAATCATTTCCCATGCATTTAAATAATACTGAACTAGCTCTGGGATGGGAGGCTTCTTGTCAATGCCATTTCATGAGTAGATCATGTCAGAGAAGGATGCAAGAACTATGGGGAAAATGAAATGAAAAGAAATAGAAGTTAGGTTGCATGTCACCCTAGCAGAGCTCTATCCTTTACTCTAATGACATGAGTATTTTCTCCAGAGAGGATGCACATGCAATACGCATAAAACTTTTCAGATTTTAGTCCTGAATCAAGACATGCCTTTCAGACACCCTGGAGGTATCTAACATAGTTCTGACCTGTAAAACCCGCTGCTATGTTCTGATGCACAGAGGACTCTCCTCTACTCTTGAGATCTCCACCTGGCTGTATATGGACTCTTTCTGATTTGCTGTTGTAAAAGAACTCCAGGAAATTCAGGGTGCAAAAGATTTTCAGGTCTGTGATGGCCTAAGCCAGAGAATACAGGGCATTCTGTAGGGAGAGAGGGAGGAGTGGTCTAGTGGTTAGGACAAGGTACTTCAGGCCAGAGGGCCAGGGGTTCAAGTCCCACCTGGGGACAGCAATCTCAGGCCAGAGGGTCTGGGATTTCTAGTCCTAAAGGTACTCCTTGTGGTCTTGGGCAAGCCACTTAACCCTCCATTGCCCATGTTCCCTGTAAGTATTAGCATATGTGTCTCATATCCCCTCATGTTAAATGTATCCCCGCTTTGACCCAGTGAAAAGCAGGATATAAATACAGCTAAATAAATAAATTCAAAATATCTGGGAGCCTTTTATTCCTTTAACAGGTTAATTACTTTAATAAGATATATCATATCATTTCAAAAACTCTTTATTTAGTTAAGTGAATCTTATGCAGAACAAGAAAATAAAATCTAGCCATAAAATAATTACAATATTAAATCAAGAACATAGCTCATCTTTTAAGATATTAATATTTGATTTATAAATATTTTAAGATGAATATAGTGGATTGTGTTGATACACAAATTAATGTACAGTATTTTAAGTTAGTTATTCCATTTATCATACAGCGTATTTGCAAGCATTGTGTTCATATCATGAGAACATCTGAACTGTAGTCTAAAACATATAAATATCTAAAATGAAAGTTTTTAATAGGTACTTAGTGGCTAAAATCCACTGTACTCTAAAGAGTAAGAAAAAAAAAGAAAATGTAATAGGTTAAGAAGATGTATCTTAGGGGTCCTTTTACTTAAGTACCCTAAACAGTTAATACATATTTTAATGCGCGGTAACTGTCAACATGGGGCCGCCAGGGCTGGCATAGGGGGTGACAAACAGGGCAATCGCCCTGAGCCCCCATGCCAAAGTGGGCCCCAAGTCTGCCAGGCTGAAGGAGGCATAGCCTGTAGGTGGGCTTTGGAGCCCCCTCGTCAGTTTCTGCCTGGCTCCCCTCATGTCTAACACCAGCCCTGGGGGCCGCGGTAACTGTCACCTTGCTGGCAAGAAAGTTATGACACACTAATCCCCACGGTAACTGCAAGTCATGCAATGGGGCAGGGAATAAGCAGTTTAGGGGTGGAAAGTAGGCATGGAAAGTGCATTGCAGTTAGCACAGGGATTCATATTACATGCTGTCAATGGGGCAGTTAGCGTGAGTGCACTTAGTGACCCTCAATGGCTGGCAGTAAGTGCACCCACATTAATTGTGAATGTTTCTGTCACACGTTAGGGTACATGTCTGTGTAGAAACTGCTGGGAACATGCTGCCCCCCCCCCCAAAAAAAAAGATTACCATGGAGCCTTTACATGTATCGCACGTTAGTTTTAGTTCTAAACGCAAGTTTGGTGCAAACACCTATCGCAATTTAATAAAAGGGCCTCTTAGCTTTATTCAGTACTGTAGCCAATGGAATCCATTAAACATGTTCAAGAATTGAAAATGTGGGCTTCATCATTTCCTTAAAGTAATCAGTCTAGCTATGGTTCTTTACATAAATGGTTGTCTTTGACGGGAAAGAATCTGGCTGAATAGTATAGAAGGGATGAGCTTATTTCTATTTCCATAGGGATAAAGGAGACCTTTTTTGTTGTTGTTGATAAAAGGGATCTGCGTCCATTTCACTGGCCATTAAATTTTTTTTTCATAATTTACCAGATTTGCTTGCTTATGTTTATTGCAAAAGCTACTCAAGAAAACCTAGGGGCATGTTTACTAAAAAACGCTAATTTGCGTGCCGCAAAATAGCGCACTAAAAGCGGTACTTAAGAGCGCTTAAATGCCCCGCAAACGTGCGATGAAGCCCCGCACACTTGCGCGGCACAGTAACGGGTGCCGTACAAGTACGGGCCCGCAAATGTCCGATAGAGGCGTGGAAAGGCTAACGGAGGGCGGAGGAAGGCCGCGGAGAGAAGGGGTTAATGGGTGGGGAAGGGGAGGGGAGAGGCGCCCCGCACATTATCGGTGCTGAATTTCCAAAAAAAAAAATAGCGCGAGTGAATCACTCGCGGTAGAATGCATTTAAAGAGAAGAGAAACCATTTCCGTCAGCATGGTACAGCAAAACCGGGGAAACCTGAAAAACGTGAGCAGTGTGATACATGTGCACAGCCCAAAAGTGGAAATAAAAATAGAAAAGGACCACAACAAAAATTGTAAAAATAGTAATTCAGCTGGGGAACAGTTATAGTAATGGGCAAAACCAACAAACACATCCAGGAAAGCTCCAGAAAAAAGAAATGTTTTTGGAAAGGTGTACGGAGCGGAGACTCTTCCAAAAACATTTCCTTTTTGTTGGAGCTTTCCTGGGAGTGTCTTCTATGGCTGCCCATTAATATCACTGTTGCCCAGCGTGGTGATATTGTGTCCCCCATTTGCCGTGGTCATTTCAGGGGTTTATGTGCACGTTTGTCACCAGACAGAGTGCATGTGCCCACAGTAAAAATGCGTAGAGCAGGGTTTGTGACTCCATCCTGCCAGGTATACTACCTCCAGGGGCTGCGTTATCTCTGTGGCCATAGTGTGGTGCAGCAGACAGAGCCAGTACCTCTAGGACCAGAGGGTCAGAGGTTCAAATCCCAGCTGGGGCACATGCCAGCCCAGCCCCTATATTTTACCCACCACTAAACAAAGATAGCGCAGACACCCCTGTATTGCAGGGAACATAAGCATGGGGAAAACACCCATATTTTACACAACACTGCAAAAACACAACAACAATGGGCATTACCTACAGCCAAATCTCCCAAAGGCAGTCCCGTACTGCCACATTGCAATCTGGTCATCTGCTGTTTCTGAGAGAAGCTCATGCCAGCATGTTGGCGGACGAGTACATGTGGTGCAGGGGGCAGTGGCTGCTAGCCACAGAAGACAGAGGCCTAGCCATTTGCAGGCTGGCACAGTCCACTGCAACAGACAGGCCCTGCCGGATCCACAGTCATGGACGTTCCAGGGAAACCAGCCAATCTGTGGTGCAGTGCACACAGACAGTGCATGCAAGAACAGAAGGTCACAGGTTCAAAGCCCAGCTGGGGCTTCCACCAATCCTAGCCACATATTTTTCCCACACCTACACAGTGATAGTAATGACACACCTTTCGTGTCGAGGACATATGCAATGGTAATACGTCTATCTTTTACCCCACTGAGCACAGACACCATGAACAGGGGCAGTATCTAGAGCAGACTCTCCCAAATGCATTCCTGGTGTGCCACACACCAGTCAGGTTCCATGCTGCCACTCATACAAATGCCTGTGCTGTATATCTATGCACCACCCCCATGGCATGTAGATGTAGCTCATGCATATTCATGAGGGACAGCAGGAAAACACGAACAGTGTGATGCAGACCTGGACTGGGGTTGGGAATCTCTGGCGTAAAGCAGCAGCCAACAGGGGCAGACACACCCACACCCTCACCCACAGGCCCCATTGGCCAATGTCTCCTGGAGAGGCAGAACAGTGAACCCTGCGTGCATCTCCCAATACTAGCACCTGCATACCTTAGCAATGTCACCCTACACCTGAGGTATACGGTACACAGCTCTGAGACGTTTGCTAGGAGTACTGGCAGATAGATATCCATACGTTACGCACATACTGCTAGTTGACCCCATCAGAACAATCTGGTAGGTGTTTGTGGGGCGTGCTCCAGGACTGGCCTCTGATGGTGTTTACCACCCTGGGGAGTGACCCCCAGCAGTACTGCGTACCATATCCATGCCTTGCCGTGCCTAGGACAGGTTTGGTGGCCAAGGTTAATTACCTCCTCAATAGTAGCACCATGCTGGCATAGGTGTGGAAGTGTGTGTCTGTCTATACAGTGGGTGCTGGCTGCAAGCCCCTTCCACAGCCCACACTGCCAGCACTGTTGCCAGTATTGGCCTGCTAATGTGCATAATGAGTAGCAAGGGACCATGGGTATATCTCAGACAGGGTGGGCTGACCAGGATGCAGCTGCACAGGGCATAGGGCACTGGCAGGGACATGGTAGTGCCCGGCCACCACCTACAGAGACAGGGGGACCTCTATATGTGCTGCTGGGGGATCACTCTCACCCTGAGTGTGCAGTGATGGCAGCATGGCTAGGCACACCCATAGTGCTGTATTGTGTTTCTCTTGTGTGATATATATGGGTTTCCTGTTGGGGCCTTTTCACTGACTTATCTGCTTGTGTGTGCTGCCACCCCAGTTGTGGGTGCATGCATTTCCACCAGGACCAACCAGTAGACTGAGCACAGATGGTATGTGTCTTGATGGAGTGCCTTGCAGGGTACAGTGGCTGATGGCTTGCTGCAGGAGAATATCAGATAGTGGTGTGGTGCATCTATGAATATCCAGGCCTAATGCCTGTCTGATATTGTGTTTATGGATGTGTGTGGAGCTGCTTGGGGGGGGGGGGGGGTGTCATCTACTTCCCCAGCAGGACTGGGGTTGATGGTCAGCTCTGGTGCCATTGGGGGAAGAGAAAGAAGATAGTATGGGGACCTGTTGGTGGGAGGCCCTGTTTTGTCCAGGGGGGGGGGGGTGTGTGTGTGTGGGTGTGTCACTAGCTGTGGCAGACAGCAATCTCCAAGATGTTAATGCAGCACCTACCTATTTCACAGGTTATTGCTGCTTTGGAGTTCTGGCATGGCCGCATTCAGCCATGCAAGGTGTTGTGCACCTGGTCCTGGGTGCATCATCACACACTCAGGGTGGGCATAGTAACCGCACAATGTGATGGTGTTTAGCTACTCTTTGCCGTTTGTCCACCCACTCAGGACACCCTACCAGGCCGAGGTGCTGTGTGGGTGCACAAGGACACCTCCCCCTACCAGGCCGGGTAGCTTTAGGGGTGCAGTTCCCATCTTGTGTGCATCTGTGGACAGCTGATTTGCATGTGCAGTGCATCATGGGTACGGGTAGCCTAACCCTATCCTGTTTACACAAGCAGACTGTCTGTGATGTGACGTGCAGGCTATCTGCAGCCAGGCAGGAGCTCGCTTAGAGGTGTAGCCCAATGGTTACGCCACTGCCTGTGCAGCCAGAAGTCATGGGTTCATACCCACAGTGGGGTTCTGTGATAGGGTTTTCCAAAGCATTTTTTACATTTACTGTACATATGTTGCTGCCTGCAATAACACCCTCAGCGTACTGTACCCATAAGGTGCCTCTGAGGGTGCTTTATTGGGCACCCTATAGGGCACTTTATGGTTGGCATCCATATAGGGTGCACTATATATTATCCTGTGTCGCAACATACATGCTGCCCTATAGGGGACATTCTAGGGTGCCTTGGCGGACGGTGCACTGTAACATGTGCCTTATGGTCCGCCTTATGTTAACATGCTGTGAGAGTGCGTTTGCTAGTAGTTATCACAAAATAGAATTGAAAAGCCTCCTAAAGCACTCCACAACATAAAATATACTGCCTCAGCTAGCCTTTTTCAATGGGCATTGTGAGGGATTGAACCGCTGGTCCCTGCACCATTGGTCAGTGTCTTAACCATTGTGCTGTGGCTATGTTCCTTTGCTTTAGCATCAGCGCGCCGCCTTGTGGCCATCAGCGCGCCGCATCCTGCTGCCCACAATGAACAGTGCGCCGCCTTATGCCGCCCCACAATGAACAGTGCGCCGCCTTATGCCGCCCCAATATGAACAGTGCGCCGCCCCAAAATTATTTTGCCTCCTGACACACATTTCCACATTCAAGGTGGTGCCTCAGCCAGCCTTTTTGGGTTGCACACCCTGGGGGATTGAACCCATGGCCCCTGCACCATTGGTTATTGTCTTCACCATTGTGCTACGGCTCTATTCCTATATGTGCACAGCTGCGTCCCACTTAGCCTTCCCACGCGCTAATGTGGGCCCCGCACATTAACGCGACGCGCACACATACAGTCTTTTTTTTTCCTTTTTCGGCCTGAACCGCCCACTCCTTATATGGCGCAGGCACACTACCGCGGCCTCGCACGTTAGGAATGTTTAGTAAACATGCCCCCTAATCTCTTTTGGTTGGGTTGAATATAATGAATTTTTCATCTAGGCTTATTTGCAAATGAAATGATCTTACAGTTTTTCTGGTATTTTTCATTGCTTTCTAGACTCATTGGAACTTTCCGGATGGTGCTACAGAAGGTTGTGGAGGAGGCACAACTAGAAGTAACGGACACCTTGATAGATGACAACAACTCAGCCATTAGGGTTTGTGTTTTTATTTATAATATTTATTGTTATTTTGCATTACCAGGGAAAAACTGAGTGATTCATGGAGCATAAAAAAAAAACAGCCAGCATCCAAACTTCCCAAAATAAGATTTATCATAATACCGTCACAGTTACCAGAATGCTGGCCCTGCAAACAAACTGTTATCATGATCCATCGTTATATAGGTGACAATTTAATGTTTGTTTCAATGGATGTTGGTTTACTCAAAAATCTCAAGATAAGGGAAGCTGATTTTGTTCTATTTTAGAAATGTTTCCAGACCGGTCCACAAACTATTCAGCCTGTCTTTCTTTCCTTGCTCTGTCCAGATCGTCAGAGTTTGATTTTGAAAATGCAGAGATAGCTTAAAGGTGCTTTGAATCTCAGGCACTACTCTATGCATAGGTCCCCTTACTCCCATTACCCTTTCCCATACTTACAGCTTGACCCTATATAACTGCTCCCCCCCCCCCCTTTAACCCATCATTATATATTTTTGATGCTCACCTGAAGCAGATGGATATGGGGATTAAGCAGCTAAATTCTAGGAAATTCACTATTAAACTTGTGTTGGTTATTGCAAACTCGTAGAAAGCAAGAGAATTCACGAATACATTAAGATATTGTAAACAGTTCGGAAAATTCAGGGGTTCCAGCGTCCCCCCACCAAGCATTCATTCTTCAGCCTTTTTTGGCATAGCCATTATACTGCAGATTTTTTAAATATGTCATTGGTTCGCAATTAGATGTTATACAGATGAGATTTCTCAAGGATTCCAGATCTCTGTCAAATGCAGAATATGCAGCACTTCACCACAATCTACGATGGAATAAGAAATATGCAAATGTAGGCCGTGTAGGTGGATTTAAAGCATGTTTAATCAGAATTGAATTTAGTTGCAAGTTCAGACTGTATTATTAATGCTTGTTAAATAAAAGGCAGCATATTGGGCTTATTATGATTGGATGATATGCCATTTTGTTATGAAAAGTATAGTTCACAGGTAAAAATGAACTAGTGATGGTGGAAGAGGTCTATAGTCCCCAAGTCCAGTGCGATTATGGAAAAAACATCAATAAAATATTATATTTAGAAATCTAGCTATATTCTATTTATTATGTGAAAACTCATTGTGCTTAGAACATTAAGGTAGAATTTAGGACATGCAGATCAGGATTTTCACAATTTCCACAGTATTTGCAAAAGGCTCTGCTGAAGGTAGAGCCTTTTGTAAAATATTTATAGGGACACTGGCAAATACAGTGCATTTGTTGTCATGTACAGTGGCAACCTTTGTGTGCAGAAAAGAATCAACACCGCTCAGCATCTTGCACATATAATTGCCAGTAATTATACATGGAAGTGCCAGCTTTCATTACTTCTGTGTATAAGAGGCGACAATGAGACGTATAAGAGACATATTCTAGACATAAGTGCAGCCAATAAATCAACGAAGCACCGACAGGTAAAGTATTAACTTTTAAAGATGAAAAACATACTGGGAGCTAAGCGCATTTATTCCCTCCCTCCAAAACTCATTTCAAGTCCTGTCTGAAATTAGCATGTTGCAGAACTTTATACAGTATATGTTTCCTTTTTTATGCATAACTGTTACTGTTTCTTGTCAAAAGGTTTGACCAGGAGAAAAGCGGTACAGACAAGTAGTCAAATAAATAAATAAAATACAGTAAATGCTTTGCAGGAGGCACAAAAGCAAATGGAGAACGTTTTGGAACTATACATGGCAATGGGAAATCCATATATAATATTTTGATCTGCTTTTAATCTGTGCATTCCAAACTATTTCCACATATAAATAGCAGTAATCAGATTTCCATATGTGTGAATATGCAATCAACCTGGCTCAAAGCTGCTATTTACAGTACATGTGGATATGCTGCGCAAGACTTCTAAAATAACCTTCAACACGGTAAGGGGTCGATTTTATAAAAGTTGATTTATGCACATAAGTCTCTCTTTTAAGGGACTTATGTGTGTGAATCGGCTCGTGTGCATTTGTCTGGTCCCTAACCTGTAAGCGCATAGGTGCCATTGTGCATACGTTTTGTAGAGGTGTGTCCATGACAGTGCCACAATTGAAACATGTAGGTCACAGAATACTATGGCCCATGTGCATTTCTTTGCAGATCTAATCACACACTGCTATGCCTGCACTCGGGCCAGTGTAGCTGCCATGACTAGATTAAGTTGCATCAGCACGCCACTGTTTTATAAAGTACACATGTGCTTCACTTTATAAAATAGATCTCAAATATGCATGCCTTCACTTGGTTTGCAGCTTGTCGTGCTGTGAGGGCTTGTGTGCATCAGTGATTCTGAGGGCTAAGCTAACAACTGGCAGGATCTCCCAAGATGGACAGGTCTCAGCTGAGGTGCCAGACCCAAGACAAACCACCCATCTGGGCAGCAGCAGAATGGGACAGTGTTGGCAGCGGAGGATCGCATTTCTGTGACAATGGCAACAACACTAAACTTAAACTGCGTGGAGGACAGGCCAGGTAATCTACTTCTGTATCTTGCCATGAAAACCCATCTGGGCAGCATCAGAATGGGACGGTGTTAGCGGCAGAGGATCACATTTTTGTGACAACGGCAACAACACTAAACTTAAACTGCATGGAGGAAAGGCCAGGTAATCTACTTCTGTATCTTGCCATGAAAACCCAATGGATAGTCACAACAAAACAAATTGCACTATAGTGCTGGAAGATGAGACCCCAAGGTCGGAAGGCAGTCAACTAGCTACTGGGGAGGAGCTAAAGACTTTTCAGAGTAAAGCCAGCATTTATGATGTGGTTGGATCAAAGCCTGTGGGATGACTGACTGCTGATGTAGCTGCACATGAAATAAGAGTCAGAAGCTGCAAAGATGTTTTACATATTGGGACATGGAATGTACGAAGAATGATCCAAGGAAAGTTGGAGGTGGTCAAGAATGACATGGAATATGTACAACTTGATCTGTTGGGTGTCAGCAAACTGAAATGGACTGGCATTGGGCACTTTGTATCAAATGATCACATGGTCTACTATGATGGAAATGAAAGAGAAAGAAGAAATGTTGCATTTATAATAAAGAAGAAATTTGCAAGAACTGTAATAAAATACAATGCAGTCAGTGAATGCTTAATCTCTATTCGTCTACGAGGAATGCCTATAAACATAACTATAATTCAAGTATATGCCCCAACAACAGCTGCAGAAGAGGATGAAATTGATGAGTTCTATGAACAAGTACAAGCTAAAATTGACAAAACATACAAACAGGATATTCTGATAGTCATGAGTGACTGGAATGCAAATGGTGGCAACAAAGAAGAAGGCAAAATGGTCGGAAAATATGGACTTGGCAACAGAAATGAAGCTGGAGAAAGACTGATAGACTTCTGCAAAACCAATGATCTATTCATCTCAAATACCTTCTTCCAGTAAAACAAGCGCCGACTGTACATGTGGACTTCACCCAATGGATTGTACAAAAGTCAAATTGACTACATCTGTGGAAGTCAACGATGGAAAAGCTCTATAACATCAACAAAGACAAAACCTGGAGCTGACTGTGGTACAGATCACCAACTACTAGTATGCAAACTCAAGCTAAAGCTGAAAAAGAGCAAACCACTCATGAATGTAACAAAATATGAACTTGAGAATATACCACTGGAATTTAAAGACTGCCTGCAAAATTGATTTGCTGCTCTAGATACAAATGACAGAGCTCCAGTTGTGGAATGACATCAAGAAGGTTGTATTGGAAGAAAGAGAGAAGTCTCTATGAAAGGTGAAAAAGCAAAAACAGCCAAAATGGATGACAGAAGAAACTCTGAAAATTGCCTAGAAACGCAGAGAAGCTAAAGCCACAGAAGAAAAAGAGACAATCGCAGAACTCAACTGAGATTTCCAATATGCAGTAAGACAGGACAAGGAAAAGTACTACAATGATGCATGTAAGGAAATAGAAGCAGAAACTATTAGAGGAAGAACAAGATCGGCTTTCCTAAAACTACGAGAGTTAAAGAAAAAATTCCAGCCTCGAATAGGAATGTTGCAAGATGCTCAAGGATCTATGTTGAATGATGCTGAGAAGATCAAGAAAATGTGGAAAGAATATACAGAGTTTTTATATGATAAATATCAAGTGGACCAACAGCTGTTTCAACCTGTACCTTATGATCCAGAACCATTGGTGATGAAAGAAGAAGTCGAAGCAGCATTGAAAGCCTTATCAAAGAACAAAGCACCAGGCACTGATGGCATTCCTATTGAAGTATTGCAGCAATCTGATACATCTGTTACCATACTTACAAGGCTCTACCAGGAAATTTGGAAGACAACATCATGGTCTGGACTGGAAAGGTGATCCAACTGATTGTGGAGCTTATCACACAATTGCTCTGATCCCACATGCCAGCAAGATTCTACTGAAGATTATTCAACAGAGACTATAACCATACCTGGAACAAGAACTACCTGAAGTGCAAGCAGGGTTCAGGAAAGGGCGAGGAATGAGCGACATCATTGTGGATGTGAGATGGATCCTTGAAAGGACTAAAGAATACTAAAAGGATATCTATTTGTGCTTTATTGTCTACAACAAAACTTGTGACTGTGTAAACCATGAGAAACTCTGGGCCACTTTAAGAAGCATGGTTATACCAGATCACTTGATCTTCTCTTGCACAATCTGAACATTGATCAAGAAGCAACAGTTCGAACGGAACAAGGAGAAACAGAATGGTTTAAAATCAGCAAAGGTGTACAACAAGGTTGCATACTTTCCCCCTACCTCCTTAATTTATATGCAGAACAAATCATCAGAGAAGCAGTATTGTATGAAGACAACGGAGGTGTGAAGATTGATGATACCACATTATTGGCTGAAAGTGAAGATTATCTGAAATATTTGCTTCTCACAATCAAGGAACATAGTCTTAAAATGGGCCTGCACCTTAATGTAAAAAGACAAAGATCCTGACAACTAGCAAAATCAATAAGTTTGTTGTTGATGGAGAAGAAATTGAAATTATGGACAACTTTAACCTACTTGGATCAACTATCAACAAAGAAACAACAAGCAGTCAAGAAATCTGCCAAGACATTGCTCTTGGCAGAATGGCTATGAAGGACCTAGACAAGATTCTGAAGAGCAGCGATGTCTCTCTCCATACAAAGATTTGACTCATTCAAGCCATGGTATTTTCAATAGCATCATAGGGATGTGAAAGTTGGACAGTGAAAAAGATAGACAGGAAGAAAATTGATGCCTTTGAATTATGGTGCTGGCGGCGAATACTGTGTATACCATGGACTGCCTGAGGAACAAACCAGTCAGTACTAGAGGAGATCAAACCTAAGCTTTCCTTAGAAGCTCAGATGACAAGACTTCGACTTTCATACTTTGGACACATCATGCGAAGAGAGAGATCATTAGAGAAAGACATCATGCTTGGCAATGTAGAAGATCGACGCAAAAAAGGAAGGCCTGAAATGAGATGGATCGATACAGTTACAGCAGCTACAGGTGCCAGTCTGTCAACAATGAGCCGCCTGCAGGGGCGGCTCTATAATGAGGCGAAGTGAGGCGGCTGCCTCCAGCAGCAAAGTTTTGAGGGCGGCAAATGCCCCCAAAACAGCCGCCTCACTTCACCTTCAAGTTAAAAAAAAAACAACAAACTAAAAAAAAAGCACACAAGTT
Source organism: Ichthyophis bannanicus (assembly GCA_033557465.1). NCBI lineage: Eukaryota > Metazoa > Chordata > Amphibia > Gymnophiona > Ichthyophiidae > Ichthyophis > Ichthyophis bannanicus. The sequence continues at coordinate 934,152,755 of CM066033.1, read as the reverse complement.
GCTGCTGCTGCCTAGTCCGCTTCTCTGAAGCGGCAAACTCATCGCCTCCCTTCTTCTGAAGCTGCGGCTCCCTGCCTCTTAGGGAACCGTGACTTTGCAGGTAAAGCCGGTGCAGAGCTTTCCCGTCTCTCGACCGGCTCCATGCAGCATTGTCCCGCATCCAAAGGAAGTGGTAAACAAATTCCTTTGGGGGTGGGACAATGCTGCACAGAGCCTGTCGAGAGACAGGAAGACTCCGCAACAGCTTCACCGGCACAGCCACAGCTCCCTAAGTGGCAGGGAGCTGCGGCTGCAGAAGAAGGGAGGCGATAAGTTTGCCGCTGCAGAAGAAGGAGGCACAAGGCAGTAGCAGGCAGACATGGGGAGAGGGGAGGAGAGAGCAGGGAATCTGCAACGGGGCTGACATGGGGGAGGGGGACGGGGCTGACATGGGGAGGGGAGGGGAGTAGGGGCTGACATGGGGGAGGGGAGGGGCTGACATGGGGAGAGGGGTGGCTGACAGGGAGGGAGGGGGCTGACATGGATGGAGGGAGGGAGGGGGCTGACATGGAGGGAGGGAGGGAGGGAGAGAGGGGGGCTGACATGGATGGAGGGAGGGAGGGAGGGAGGAGGGGCTGACATGGATGGAGGGGGCTGACATGGAGAGAGGGAGGAAGGAGGGGGCTAACATGGATGGAGGGGGGTTGACATGGAGGGCGGGAGGGAGGGAGGGAGAGAGGGGGGCTGACATGGATGGAGGGAGGGAGGGAGGGAGGAGGGGCTGACATGGAGGGAGGGGGCTGACATGGATGGATGGATGGATGGATGGAGTGAGGGATGGAGGGGGCTGACATGTAAATAAATGTATTTATGGATGGAGGGAGGGATGGAGGGGGGCTTGCATGTATTTATGGATGGAGGGAGAGGGGCTGACATGGGGAGGGAGGGGGCTGGAAGGGAATGAAAAGGGTTCCCTCTCATCCAGTAGGAACAACCGGCATCGAACAAATCAGCCTGATCGCTGCAAGCGATCAGGCTATTTGTGCCGCGGCGGCACTCCGGTTGTTTTAATTTTAGATTTTGCAGCCTCTGCCCTGTCTCTGCCTTCCCGCAGCTTTTTTTTTTTTTTTCTGCAAGCATTCTTGAGGAAAAAAATGCAGCAGGAAGGCAGAGGCAGGGCAGAGGCGGCAAAATCTAAAATTAAAACAGCCAGTGTGTACCCGCCACCGCCGGATGAGAGGTGCAGGTGGAGGGAGTGGGGACAGGAGGAGGACAAGGAGAGACAAAGGTGAGAGATGGGGGATAAAGGGGGAGAATGGGGACAAGTACTAGACAAAGGGGCGAGATGGGGGCAAATGCTTGTCAAAGGGGAGAGACGGGGACATACTGGACAGACAGGGGATAAATGCTGGACAAAGGGGAGAGACAGTGCGGGTTAGGATTATAATGGACTGATGGGGGGGGCTAGCACTGGTAATGGGCAGATTGGGGGGGGCTAGGACTGGTAATGAGTTGATTAGGGAAGGCTAGGACTGGGAATGGACTGATCAAGCGGGGGTTGGGACTGGTAATGGACTGATTAGGGAGCTAGCACTGACCATGGGCTGAGGGGGGACTAGCTATGGAAATGAGCTGATTAGGGAAAGCTATGATTGGTAATGGGCTGATGGGGGAGTAGGACTGGTAATAGACTGATGGGGGGGCTAGCATTAGAAATAAGCTGATCGGGGAGGTTAGGACTGGAAATGTGCTGATTAGAGGAGGCTAGGAAGTGTAATGGGCTGAGGGGGGACTAGCACTGGAAATGAGCTCATTAGGGGAGGCTAGGACTGGTAATGGGCTGATTAGGGGAGGCTAGCACTGGTAATGGGGTTGAGGGGGGACTAGCACTGGAAGTGAGCTGATTGGGGGGCTTCAACTGGAAATGGGCTGATACTTGGGAGAGTAGGATAGAGCTGCTGACCTTGGAAGAAAACTGGGGGCTAGGGTTACAAATGGGCTGATGCAAGGGGATGGGAGAATGGGACTGGAAGGGAGTGGATGCTGAGAGGGGCTGCCATTGTATTTGGACTAGAAGGGGCTGGACAGTGGGGAAGGAGGGGGACTGGAAGGGAATGGACACTAGTGGCAGTCATGGGAATGCAAGTTGACTTTGGAAGGTACCGGGAGGGAGGACTGGAAAGGGGCTGATACTGGGAAGGGTTATGGATGTTGAAAATAGGCTGATGGAAAGAAGTGAGAAAACAAAAGAAGAGATAAGAAATGGTAGATGGACCATAGACCACAGAAAGAGAGCTAAGAGAAGACAGGAAAGTAGAAGCCTCAGATTGGGACCAGCATGATCAGAGAATAAAATGGTCAGACAACAAAGGTAGAAAAAATAATTTTATTTCATTTTAGCGATTGGACTTTGTGCTATCTTTATATTTTACACAGTAGTGGGGAACTGCATCTCTTATTTATCTGATGTTGCACTGCATGTGGACTCTGGCTTCTTGGGGTGTCAGTTTAAATTTTGTCTACATATTTTTATTTTTAATTTAGATTATGGTTACTTATTCTGTACTTTGTGAGGGTCGATGTTGTGAGTGTGTGACTGAGGCCAGGAGTTCTGATAACATGGAGTTTGTACATAAAGATCTATACTGTACTGTAGTAATTTGACTTGTTCAGTTTTTCAGAGTTCATTGTATAAGTTAAGTACCCTCATGTTAAATGTAACCCTCCAATGTGCTATCTAAATGTTGTTAAATACCCTCATGTTAAATTATGTTAAATACCCTAATGTTAAATGTAACCCTCCAATTATGATGTGACCCCTTTGATTGAAGGATAAGGTGGCATACAAATCTGTCTAAATAAATAAAATAAATTAGGGAAGGCTAGGACTGGGAATGGACTGGTCAAGGGGGGGGGGCGGGACTGGTAATGGGCTGATTAGGGGGGCTAGCACCGGTAATGGGCTGAAGGGGGACTAGCTATGGAAATGAGCTGATTAGGGAAGGCTAGGACTGGTAATGGGCTGATGGGGGGGGGTAGGACTGGTAATAGACTGATGGGGGTCTAGCATTGGAAATGAGCTGATCAGGGAGGTTAGGACTGGAAATGGACTGATTAGAGGAGGCTAGGACTGGTAATGGACTGATGGAGGGGTAGGACTAGTAATGGGCTGTTTAGGGGAGGCTAGCACTGGTAATGGGCTGAGGGGGGACTAGCACTGGAAATGAGCTGATTAGGGTACTATTGAGCAATTATATAGCGCTACTAGTTGTACGCAGCACTGTACAGACATGTAAGAGACAGTTCCTGCTCATCAGAGCTTACAATCTAGTCAAGACAAAACACAGAGCAACAGTTTAGTCAGGGCAGAACACAAAACACGGCACTTACAATCTAGTCAAGACAAAGCACAGAAGTCAAGATCTGAAGGCAATAGTGAAGAGGTGGGTTTTCAACCTGGATTTGAAGAGGGCCAGGGAGGGTTTCCAGCATATAGACACAGATAGTTTGTTCCAGGCGTAAGGTGCAGCAAGGTGAAAGGAGCGAAGTCTGGAGTTGGCAGTACAAGTGGAAGGCCTAGATAGAAGTAGTTTGTTAGAAGAGCGAAGCACCCGAGAGGGGTTTTAAGGAGAGATAAGAGATGAAAGGTACTGAGGAGCCGAAGAGTGAATGCATTTATAGGTCAGGAGGAGAAGTTTGAACTGGAGGCGGAAACGGATAGGGAGCCAGTGAAGTGACTTGAGAAGAGGAGTAATGTGGGCATAACGAGGCTGGCGGAAAATTAGTCGAGCAGCAGAATGTTGAATGGATTGAAGGGGAAATAGGCTGATGGAAAGAAGTGAAGAAAACAAAAGAAGAGATAAGAAATGGCAGATGGACCATAAACCACAGAAAGAGAGCTAAGAGAAGACAGGAAAGCAGAAGCCTCAGATTGGGACCAGCATGATCAGAGAATAAAATGGTCAGACAACAAAGGTAGAAAAAATAAGTCTATTTCATTTTAGTGATTGGACTTTGTGCTATCTTTATATTTTACGCAGTAGTGGGGAACTGCATCTCTTATTTATCTGATGTTGCACTGCATGTGGACTCTGGCTTCTTGGGGTGTCAGTTTAAATTTTGTCTACATATTTTTATTTTTAATTTAGATTATGGTTATTTATTCTGTACTTGGTGAGGGTCGATGTTGTGAGTGTGTGACTGAGGCCAGGTGTTCTGATAACATGGAGTTTGTACATAAAGATCTATACAGTACTGTAGTAATTTGACTTGTTCTGCTTTTCAAATAGGTGTATGGATGTTCCAGGGCCCACTGTAGTATTTACAGTGACGCTTTTTTTGGATGGGCTCCTTATGTGAAGTTTGGAAGTTTGTGCTGATATGGTATGGTATGGTAGGTTTGCTCTTTGTTGTAGGGTTTTGTATTAGTTCACTATATGCCTGGTACTGGAGAATAGTGGTTGTTGTTGTTGATGTTAGTGAGATGATCAGAATCAGATTTTTTTTTTTAAATATTGAGTTCTGTGGGTGAATGTCCTGGTTCTGCTCTGCACCCACTGTGGATGCAAAATATATGTTGAAAAAGAAAACGCCAGACCCATAACACAGATTATAACAACAAAATAAAATAGTGATAATTTAGTTTTATAAACTGTGCTATTGATTCTTGCTCTCTTTTAGTTCCTTGGTGTGCAAACAGGACCGTACCTAGCCCTGTGCAAGTGGTGCAGCTGCACAGGGCGCAAAGGCTTGGGGGGCGCATTTCGGCTGTCTGCTGTTGCCATGCTACCACTGGCAGGACAATAGCAGGCAGTCGAAATGTGCCCTCCAAGCCGTTTTGCAGCACTTTTAGCAGGTCTGATCCCTCCCTCCTCCGGCGCGATGTCAGAGCAGGGATGGACAGATCTGAAAGGCGCCGGCACTTTAAGCAGATCAGGTGCATGCCCCCCTCCTCCTCCCCATACCTCCGTGCAGTACTGCCTGCTCTTTCCCTGTTGCCAGTGCCGCCATGAAAAAAACTGAGGGCGGCAGCAGCAGGGAAAGAGCAGGCAGCACTGGATGGAGGTATGGGGGAGGAGGGGCACCATCGGGCACATCAGCTGCCGCATGCCGGCCCGAGGAGCACGCCGGGCCAGCGGCCTGAAGGAGGAGGCACCATCGGGCGCATCAGCTGTCGCATGCCGGCCCGAAGAGCACGCCGGGTCAGTGGCCTGAAGGAGGAGGTGCCATCGGGCGCATCAGCTGCCGCATGCTGGCCCGAGGAGCACGCCGGGCCAGCGGCCTGAAGGAGGAGGCACCATCGGGCACATCAGCTGCTGCTCGCCGGCCCAAGGAGCACGCCGGGCCAGCGGCCTGAAGGAGGAGGCGCCATCAGGCATGCCCAAACCTGCTGGGCCCGTGCCTGAGGGCCTCGCCAGAGGGCCCTTTGGCATGTCCCTTAGGTGGGGACCAAGGCGCCCTGGTGCGAATCGTCAAACACAGCACCAGCAGCTCACCTGGTAGGCGTCACAGAGCAGCACGTCAGAGAACAAACGTTCCTCCGCACCTCGCAACTCCACAGCCCCTTACCACCATCCAATCGAAGTAAGCACCCACCACTGCTACCGTTACCCACAGCCTATTGACGCCATTGCTACCCATTGCTCCCTCACTACCACAACCCCATTACCTGCAATCACTTCTGCATTGAACCTGCTTCCCTTTGCTCAAATTGAACTTGCTTCCTACTGCTTGCACTAAACTGAACTGGCTACCCATCGCTTGCACTGAACTGGCTACCCATCACTTGCACTGAACTGGCTACCAATCACTTGCACTGATCTGGCTACCCATTGCTTGCACTAACTGGCTACCCATCACTTGCACTGAACTGGCTACCTATCACTTGCATTGAACTCGATTCCCATTGCTTGCTTTGATTACCCACATTGAACCTGCTACCCACTCGTTTACATTGAACCTGCTGCATTGTACTCGCTTCCCATTGCTTGCTTTGATTACCCACATTGAACCTGCTACCTACTGTTTACATTGAACCTGCTGCACAGGCTATAGTCTCCCCACTACCCATTGCTTGTATCCTAACCTACATTGCATAGTGTGTAGTCCCCACTTGTAACCTAACATTTATTGCATAGTGTTTAGAATCCGCAGCCATCTCATTGCTTATATCTTAACCTCATTGCTTGTATCTTAACCTATATTGCATAGCGTATAGTCCCCACTTGTAACCCATCATATACTGCACAGTGTTTAGAATCTGCAGCCATCTCATTGCTTGTAAGCTAACTTACGCTGCCTAGCCCCACTACTCCTCTTCTATGGCACATTGTCTTTCTCTTCCTCATATTCCCCAACTGCCTCCCCTCCTACTAGCACCCTCACCCCTCTTCCCCCTACTCTCCCTCTACCTTCCTCACTTCTCCCTCCATTAAGAACATTTATTTATTATTTTATTTATTTATTTAGCTTCTCTTATATACCGCGCTATTACATAGCAGTGCGGTGTACATTGAACAGAACAATATACTGTGCGGACGAGCCGCATAGAGTTTACATTGAACAGGGATTAAAACTTGGATTTAAGTGGGGTAACATAAGAACATAAGATATGCCATACTAGGTCAGACCAAGGTCCATCAAGCCCAGTATCCTGTTTCCAACAGTGGCCAATCTAGGTCATACGTACCTGGCATTTTCCCCAAAAGACACAGGTTCCACAATGCTTGTACTAGGTTAAGCATTGATATCCTGGGTCCCTTCTTAATAATGGTTTATGGACCTTTCCTCCAGGAACTTGTCCAAACCTTTTTTAAACCCAGCCACACTAACAGCCTTTACTACATCCTCCGGTAACAAATTCCAGAGTTTGATTGCACGTTGAGTGAAAAAAATATTTTCTTTTATTAGTCTTAAATAGTTTACCTTGTAGCTTCATTGCATGTCCCCTAGTCTTTCTATATTCTGATAACATAAACAATCGATCTACGTTTACCCGTTCCACTCCGTTCATTAATTTATAGACTTCTATCATATCTCCTCTCAGCCGTCTCTTTTCCAGGTTAAAGAGCCCTAACCTTTTTAGTCTTTCTTCATAGGAGTATCCTTCCATCCCCTTTACCATTTTGGTGGCTCTTCTCTGAACCTTTTCTAATATCGCTATATCCTTTTTAAGATATGGCGACCAGAATTTCACACAATATTCAAGGTGCGGTCTCACCATGGAACGATATAGAAGCATTATAATATCTTTTGTTTTATTTTCCATTCCTTTCCTTATCATACCTAGCATTCTATTTGCTCTCTTGGCCGCCGCTGCACACTGGGCGGAGGGTTTTAACATGTTATCCACAATGACGTCTAAATCTTTTTCCTGGGTGGTGGTTCCTAATGTGGAACCTTGCATCGTGTAACCATAGTTTGGGTTGTTCTTTCCTAGGTACATAACTTTGCACTTGTCCACATTAAATTTCATCTGCCATTTGGATGCCCAGTCTTCCAATTTATCAAGATCCTCTTGCAATTTTCCACAATCCTCTTGGGTTTTAATAACTTTAAATAGTTTTGTGTCATCTGCAAATTTGATAACCTCACTCGTTATTCCATTTTCCAGGTCATTTATATATATGTCAAAAAGCAGTGGACCCAGCACAGATCCCTGGGGTACACTACTATTCACCTTTCTCCATTGGGAAAATTGGCCATTTAGCCCTACCCTCTGCTTTCTATCTTTTAACCAGTTCCTGATCCACAGTAGTACACTGCCTCCTATCCCATGACTCTTTAATTTTGCCAAAAGTCTCTGATGAGGGACCTTGTCAAAGGCTTTCTGAAAGTCCAGATATACTATAATCAACCGACTCACCTTTGTCCACCTGTTTGTTCACACCTTCAAAAAACATAACAGATTAGTAAGACAAGATCTTCCTTGTCTAAAGCCATGTTGGCTGTTTCCCATTAGGCCATGACTATCTACATGCTGAGTAATTTTATTCTTTATGATGGTTTCTACCATTTTTCCTGGTACTGACGTCAGGCTCACCGGTCTGTAGTTTCCCGGATCACCCCTGGAATCCTTTTTAAAAATTGCTGTTACATTGGCGATCCTCCAATCTTCAGGTATTAGAGATGATTTTAATGATAGGTCACAGATTACTAATAGCAGGTCTGCAATCTCATATTTCAGTTCTTTCAACACCCTTGGATGTATACCATCCAGTCCAGGTGATTTGCTACTCTTCAGTTTATCTAATAGTTGTAATACATCTTCCCGATGTATCGATATTTCCTTCAATTCTTCCGCACCTTTAAATACCACTTCAGTCATGGGTAACATCCCTACATCTTCCTCAGTAAAGACCGAAGCAAAGAATTCATTCAGTCTCTCCGCTATCGCCTTGTCACCTCTTAGTGCCTCTTTAACCCCTCTATCATCTAATGGACCAACTGACTCTCTCACAGGTTTTTTGCTACGAATGTACTTGAAAAAGTCTTTGTTTCGCGTTTTTGCTTCTGCAGCAAGCTTCTTCTCAAATTCTCCCTTTGCCTGCTTTATCAATGCCTTGCATTTGACTTGCCAGTGCTTGTGCTGTTTCCAGGTCTTGTCGTTTGGCTCTTTTTTCCATTTCCTGAAAGATGCTTTTTTGGCAACAGCCTCTCTTGACCTCACCTTTAAACCATGCTGGCAGTTTTTTGGACTTCCTTCCACTTTTATAAAGCGTGGAATACAGCTGGTCTGGGCTTCCAAGATAGTATTTTTCAAGAACACCCAAGCTTGATGTAAGTCTTTAACCTTTGCAACTGCTCCTTTTAGTTTTTTCTTAACTATTTTCCTCATTTTATCATAGTCTCCCTTTCGAAAGTTAAAAGGTAGTACTGTGGATTTCCTTACTATCCCTCCTCCACTACTTAAAACCAAGGCGATCATGCTATGATCACTATTGCCAAGTGGCCCCAACACCCTTATCTCTTGCACTAGATCTGGTGTTCCACTAAGGACTAGGTCTAATATGGCTTCCCCTCTGATCGGTTCATGAACCAGCTGCTCCATTGTATCCTCCAACCTAGCATCTGCCCTTGAGCTTCATCACACCCTCCCCCTCATTCAACCAGCCCCTCTCTCGTTAAGACAACCTCACCCTCGCTTCCGCCGTACTGCCTCCACTTTACCCCGCTCTCTACTACTCCTTCTCCTTCTCTCATCAGGTAATATCAACCCCAACCATGGCCCCCCTCAATTTCTTTCACATTCTAAGAAGAGCTCCTCATGTACCTTATCTAATCTCATCCACATCCCCTCCTTTCCCCTTCTGCCCTCCCTCACTCTTGCCCCATTCTCTCAACCAGAGACATCGACCCCCAACCCCATCCCCTTTAGAATTCTGTCTCATTCTAATAAGAGATCCTCACGCAACCTATCATTAATATCCCCCTTCATTCCCCCTTCACTTCCCCTCCCTCATGTCCCTCTTTGATGGCACACTCACCCAGAGACATCCACCCGTACCCTGGCCCCTCTAGATCTCTGTATTACTCTAGAAATAGATCCTCACGTAACATCCCCCCTAGACCATGGTCTTACTCTGAAAAGGAATCCTCACGTAAATTATCCAACCTTATCCATATCCCTCTCCTCTCCCCCTCCACTCTCCCGTTCTCATGTGCCCTATGGAACCCATGCTCAGTCTCTAACAAACTTGCCTTTACTCATGATCTCTTTATCACTAATGCAGTACACTTCCTTGCCCTAACTGAGACCTGGCTCCCCCCAGACGATACCGCATCTGCTGCTGCTCTCTGCCACGGCGGCTACCAGTTCTCCCATACACCTCGGTGCACTGGCCGTGGTTGTTGGTGCTGGCCTTCTACTTTCTCCCTCTTGCCAATTCCAGCCCCTCCTGCTGCCTCAATCGCACTCCTCCCTCTCTTTTGAAGTCCACTCCATTCGCCTCTTCTCACCACTTCCCCTCCGAGTAGCAGTCATCTATCGCCCACCCAACAAATCCAAATCGACTTTCCTTACTGACTTCGACTCCTGGTTTTCCATCTTTCTGGAGCCCTCCTCCCCCATTCTTATTCATGGCGACTTTAACATTCACGTCAATAACCCCTCCGATCCCCATGCTTTAAAGTTCCTTGCCCTCACCTCCTCATTTAATCTCCAACTTTGCTCCATGGCCCCCACCCACCTGCATGGCTACTGCCTTGACCTGATAATCTCCTCTAACTCTTCTCCCTCAAACTTCCTCAACGCAATCCTTCCCTCAGCTGACCATCACCTCTTAACCTTTAATCTTCAGCTTCCGCTGTCTCAACCTCATCCTGTCTCATCTATTTAGAAACCTTTATCATATTGATCCCTTGACTCTCTCCTCCACCATTTCCCCATCTCTTTCCTCCATCATGTCCTCCAAGTCCATCGACGAGGCAGTATCCTCCTATAATGCTGCACTGTCCTTGGCTCTTGACACTCTGGCCCCACCCGCCCCACCCACCCCACGTCCTGTTAGACGTTCTGCTCTCCAGCCCTGGCTTTCATCTACAACCCACTATTTACGCATCTGTGCCCATTCTGCAGAACTTGCTTGGACCAAATCCCGCTCCCCAGAAGACCTTCAACACTTCAAATTCATGCTTGGCTCCTTTAAATCAGCCATAACACTTGCCAAACAAAATTATTGCATCCACCTAACTCCCTTGCCTCCGATCCTCGCCGCCTCTTCAATACCCTCAATTCTCTCCTCAAGGTGCCCCTGCCCCCAGTCCCACCCTCCCTTTCTGTCCAAACCCTAGCCGACTACTTCCATGACAAAATCCACAAGATTACCCTCCAATTCCCCACTCCCTCATCTTCCTTCCCCCTCCTCAATTATCCCCCCCCCCATCCATACTCCCTCTGCTACCCTCTCCTCCTTCCCTACGATCTCCGAAGAGGAAACTGCACTCCTTGTCTCCTCCTCCAAACCCACCACCTGTTCTTCTGACCCTATCCCCACCCATCTCCTACATCCCATTTCCTCCACCATTGTCCCCTCCATCTCTTATATTCTCAACCTTTCACTCTCCACTGCAATTGTCCCCGTTGATTTCAAACATGCTGTTGTCACACCTCTCCTCAAGAAACCCTCACTTGACCCCACCTGTCCTTCTATCGACCCATCTCCCTCCTTCCCTTCATATCTAAACTACTAGAAAGAGCAATCCACCACCGCTGCCTTGACATCCTCACCTTCCAGGCCCTCCTGGATCCACTACAATCCAGCTTCCGTCCCCTACACTCCACTGAAATGGCTCTTACAAAAGTCTCCAATGACTTGTTCCTCGCTAAGTCTAAGGGCCTCTACTCTGTCCTCATCCTTCTCGGCCTCTCCGCTGCCTTTGACACTGTTGACCACAATCTTCTCCTCACGACCCTCTCTTCGCTTGGTTTCAAGGGCTCTGCTTTATCCTGGTTCTCCTCCAACCTCTCCCATCGTTCCTTTAGTGTATGCTCTGGCAGGTCCTCCTCCTCTCCCACCCCGCTCCATGTCGGTGTACCCCAGGGATCCGTCTTGGGCCCCCTCCTTTTCTCTCTCTGTATCCAATTCCTTGGTGCGCTTGTCTCCTCCCATGGATTTCAGTACCATCTCTATGCCGATGACTCCCAAATCTACCTCTCTACACCCAATATCTCTCCAGGAATCCAGACCAAGATCTCTGCCTGCTTTTCTGGCATCACTGCCTGGATGTCTCATCGCCGCTTGAAATTGAACATGGCCAAGACTGAACTCCTCATCGTTCCCCCCAACTCCTCCCCTCCTCTTCCCCCTTTCTCAGTCTCTGTGGATGGATCCACGATCCTCCATGTTCCCTCAGCCCGCAATCTGGTGGTTATCTTTGACACTACTCTCTCCTTCTCCACACATATCCAGCTCGTAGCAAAGACCTGCCGCTTCTTTCTCTACAACATCAGCAAAATCCGCCCCTTCCTGTCTGAACACACTACCAAAACACTTGTCCACTCCTTAATCTCCTCTCGCCTCGACTATTGCAACATACTCCTTGCTGGTCTCCCCGCGAGCCATCTCTTACCCCTTCAGTCTGTACAAAATTATGCTGCTCGACTAATCTTCCGCCAGTCTCGCCATGCCCACATTACTCCTCTTCTCAAGTCGCTTCACTGGCTCCCCATCCAAGCCCGCATCCAATTCAAACTCCTCCTACTGACCTATAAATGCATTCACTCTGCAGCCCCTCAATACCTCTCGTCTCTTATCTCTCCCTACATTCCCACTCGGCAACTTCGCTCCGCTAACAAACTACTTCTAGCTAGGCCTTTCACTCGCACCGCTAACTCCCGACTCTGCTCCTTTCACCTCACTGCACTCCACGCCTGGAACAGCTTACCTATGTCTATATGCCAAGCACCCTCCCTGGCCCTCTTCAAATCCAGGATAAAGACCCACCTCTTCACTGTCACGTTCAGATCCTGACTTCTATCCTTCATCTTAACCTAACACTCACCTCATGACAGAACTATAAAAACCATATTGTACTTTGCACTGATTGAATAATGCTCTGTATTGTTGTGACTAGATTGTAAGCTCGGACGAGCAAGCCTCTGACGAGCAGGGACTGTCTCTTGTATGTATGTCTGTACAGCGCTGCGTGTGTGGCACTATATAAGTGTTAAATAGTAGTAGGGTGTGCGCGCCCAAGTTGCAAGTCGCACAGGGCGTGATTGCAGCTTGGCATGGCCCTGTGTGCAAACATCTTGCATTCCCTCCATATAATCTAATTGGCTTTTTGGTTTGGTTCAGTCCCTGATTGGAGTTCTGAAAAAGTCCCGCCCCCTCTAAGGGGGGGGGCACCATCTCATTCTTTGCCTCAGGCAGCAGATTGCCTTGAGCCGCCCCTGGCCGCCTGATTCAAGACCAAACACAATTTAAGATAACTATCCAGAGGGTTGCCATGAGTCGACACCGACTCGATGGCACTTAACAACAACATGTCTTGGATGCACAGGAGTTTACAAAATTACTCTCTAAATCTCTGCAGACAAAGAAGAAAGTGGCTCATCCAGTCCACTCAAGATCGATTTGTCCTTTTGATAGATATACACATAGGGGGTCATTCTGAACAGCAAATAGTGGGGATGTATGTCTGTTTAGGATGTACAATCCCCGCTATTCACTATTTATTTATTTAGAGAGATTTGTATACCACCTTATCCTACAATCAAAGTGGTTACATCACATTGGAGGGTTACATTTAACATGAGGGTATTAGCAACATTTAGACAGCACAATTGGTGGATTACAATTAGCATGAGGGTACTTAACAACATTATGGAGAGTTACATAAAGCATGAGGATGCTTCACAATACTTTACACTGAACTCCTAAGTCTAGTTGGGATGATTGGGTATTGAGTTGGAGGGGGTAGTTGCAGTGCTGTTTGTGTTATCTGTTTGCTCATATGTTTCTGTAAAGAGTAGTGTTTTAAGGGCCTTGCGGAAGTCTGTGATGTCTTCTAAAGCCCTCATGTTCATTGGAAGGGAGTTCCATAGTGTGGATGCCATTAGTGATGGAGCTCTTCTTGAGGTATTTTGTTTAGTCTTGTGGTATCCTGCAGGCGTGCCAATCATGTTGTCATTATTAGCCCTTCTTGGTCTATTACTGGTATCCCTTGTTATGATATCTTGGAGTGCATTTGCCGAGAGATGGTGAATGATTTTGAAGATGATCAGGATTGTTTTAAATTTTGCTCTAGCTACCATTGTAGTTGCTGTAAGATGGGGGTGTTGTGCTCAGCTCTTGGAGTGTCAGTAATGATGCGTGCTGCAGTGTTTTGCACCATTTGGAGTGGGTGTAAAGTCTGCTGAGGGAGGCCTTGATATAACGAGTTTCCGTAGTCAAGTAGAGGTGTAATGAGTGCTTGGCACACTGTGCGGAAGTGATCTTGGCGGAGTACTTGTTTGATCTTTCTTATGGTCCTCAAACGTTGATAAGCCTTGCCCGCAGTTTTGGTGATATGAGATTTCAAGTTCAGTGCTCTGTCCATTGTAATGCCATTGTACCCTTGTTGTATGTAAACCGCACTGATAACAAATAGCGCGGTATATAAAAGTTATAAAATAAATAAATAAATAAATAAATCCTTGACTACTATGAGTTTGTTTAGAATGCTGATGGTCTGTGGTGGGATGAAGTTGGGGTTCCTGGTGACGAACATTGCCTCGATTTTATCGTAGTTGACTGTCATGTTATTGGTTGTGAGCCAGGCATTCATGTCTTCAAGGCATTTTGTTATTGTTATGGTGTTAAGTGCTAGTAGGTTGATTGGGGCATACACCATGATGTTGTCAGCATATATGTGATAGTGGAGTTTGTGTCGTTTGATGATGTTGCATATGGGCTGGATGTATATATTAAAGAGCATTGATGACAGGACAGAACCTTGTGGTATTCCCTGCGTGACAGGGAATTGCAATGATTTGGTTGCATTTGACTTGTTGGCTTCAATTTTACAGGTAGGAGGTGAACCATTTCAGGGTGTCCTTGCACAGTCCTATCTGTTGCAGGTGCTGCAGTAATCTGGTGTGGGACACTGTGTCAAAGGCTGCTGAGATGTCTATGAACACCAGTAGGAATCCATTCTTTATGTTATCTATGCCTCTTAAGAGGTTGTCAAAGAGGGAAGTGAGTAGCATTTCCACACCGTGCTGTGGTTTAAAGCCATGCTGATGGGTGTCCATTGGGGCATACATTTCAATATGGTCCTGAAGTTGCCTTTGCACTAATCTTTTCAACAATTTTCGCAAAGAATGGTAGGCTGGAGATGGGACGGTATGACTTAGGTTCAGATGGGCTTAGGTTGTTGCTTTTAAGTATCGGTCGTATCATGGCATGCTTGAGTGATTGTGGCATGTATCATTGTTGGAGTGAATCTTTGACGATTTTGTGAGTGTAATGGGAGAGCTGGCTTCTTGTGACTTTTACAAACAGAAGCGGACACCAAGGACCAGGCCTACACGTAGGAGTAGTGTTATGCAGAAACTCTTTATTGAAGGACCCACTACTCTATTGAATAAAAAGATATAGCGCTGTTCCTTTTGAGTTAACCAACGGTCGCGATCTCCACCTCGAGGAGGTTTTGGAATGTGTTTAACAACAAGAAACTTAAGGTCATTCAGAGTGTGTTGGAATGCAAGCCAATGCTCAACTAAAGGGGCTGTAAGAATTTTTCTTTTTATGCAGCTTTTGTGTTCCTGAATACGTACTTTAACTGATCGAATGGTCTTTCCAACATAAAGAAGAGGACGGGGCAAATAATGACGTACACCAAATGTGTGGAGTTACAGTCAGTTCTAGTCTGTAGCCAATATTGTACATGAGTAACAGGATGCGAAAAAACAGATAATGCAATAGTATGTGGGCAAACAGAGCAACCCTTACATCTAAAGTGTCCTTTATCTTGGGCAGCAGGATTTTTGAGCAACAGAATCTGGACAGGGAGGCATATATGAGGAAACTAACTTGTCAGCCAAATTACATCCTCTATTGTGAGCAATGACAAGATGCTGATTAGAAAAGCAAGGACTGGTTTGGAGAATATGCCAGTGGGCCCTGAGAATTTTCTGTATCTTCCATGAAAGGTGTGAAAACTTGAGAACACAAACAAACTTGTCACCTGAGGATCTATCTTTAGGCAAAAATAAATTCCGTCTATTAGAGGAGCAGGCACGATGAAAGCCCTTAGTGATACATTCCAAAGGATAACCTCTGGCTTTAAAACGAGCTGCCATATCAGTAGATTTACTCAAAAAATCATCATAATCCGTACAGAGTCTACGGAGACATAAAAACTATGAGACGGGTAAATTTCTTTTAATATGTCTATTATGAAAACTGTCAAACTGCAATAACTTATTTTTGTCGGTTGGTTTACGATAAATGGTGGTTTTAAACCCAGAAGTAGATTTTTGAATGAGTATGTCCAGGAATGGTAAGTCCGTGGTACTAGATTGCATTTTGAATTTCAAATTGAGATCAAGAGTGTTAAGCCAATCATAAAACTCAAGAAGCTGACCATGAGTACCGCGCCATAAAATTAAAATATCATCGATATATCTTTTCCAGGATAAAATCGAGGAAGAAAAAGGGCAATCCACAAGATAAGTCGCCTCAAATTCGGCCACATATAAGTTGGCTATGTCTGGCGCCATGGATGCGCCCATGGCCGTGCCTTTAATCTGTTGATAAAAAGTGCCGTTAAAAAGAAAATAATTACGTGTCAAAGCAAACTGTGCCAATTCAATTAAGAAATGGGTAGGTGTACGGACAGGTAAAGGTCGTGAGTCCTAATACTTGGTAAGGAACGACAAAGCTTCCTTCTGTGGTATATTTGTATACAGTGACTCGATGTCCAATGTCACTAAAGTAATAGATGAAATATCAGTGTTGAAAGTATGTAAAAAAGAAATCACATCAGCGGCATCCCTAACATAAGAGGCAATACGAGGTACAAAGGGACGCAAAAAAACATCAATAAATTTTGAAAGAGGTTCCAAGACAGAACCTATCCCAGAAACAATAGGGCGCCCTGGAGGGGCAGTAAGGGACTTATGAATCTTAGGGATCGTGTATATCGTAGGAATGACCGGATGTTTTACCTCCAAAAAGGCATACTCTCGTGGAGTCAGAAACCGGCCTGTAAACCATATAACAGAAGAGAGTCAATTTCTAACTTAAGAGAGGATGTGGGATCACAAGGCAGAACATGATAGAAGTCTGTGTCATTGAGTTGACTAGACAGTTCTTGGATGTAA
The DNA here is from genome assembly GCA_033557465.1 of Ichthyophis bannanicus. Lineage (NCBI taxonomy): Eukaryota > Metazoa > Chordata > Amphibia > Gymnophiona > Ichthyophiidae > Ichthyophis > Ichthyophis bannanicus. The sequence goes on along the minus strand of CM066033.1, from coordinate 934,135,969 downwards.
TACATGCGATCTAAAATCACAATGCCACCCCCCTTATCAGCTGGCTTAATAATAATGTCTGGGCGTTTGTTCAAAGTAGACAAAGCAGCTCTTTCTTGTCATGTAAGATTGGAAAATCTACAGATGGATTTCTTTTCCATATGTTCTATGTCCCTTAAAACACACTTCATATAACTATGGATAGCAGGGTCAACCGAGCCAGGAGGATACCAATGGGACTTGGCACGCACCACTGAAGGGTCTATTGAAGAGCAGGGCTTGTCTGAAAAAAAATTTTTAATTTGTAATTTGCGGGAAAATTTATGGAGATCTACACGTGTCTGAAACGCATCGTAACGTGCAGTAGGGACAAAGGACAAGCCTTTTTGTAAAAGATCCAATTCAATTTGTGTAAGAGTAACATGAGACAGGTTGATAACAGGTAAATCAAATTGTATCGAACTTCGTATATCTGTTAGAGCTTCCTGATTCAATGGGACTCGTGAAGGAGATTTTGCGGTGATCGAGATGTGTAGCCTCTGCCCCTTCCCCTCCCTCTGAATTCTAACCGTGGAGGAAGTGACTTTTTGGGCTTGCGTTGCGCAGATTCATTTTCCCACAGCTCCTCGAATAAAAAATCCCTAGATGTGCCAGGGGAATTTGGAAGGGGAATAGAAACAGGGGAGGCAAAAGGTTCTTCTGAATCACTCCGTATACGTTTTTTGTTCTTTTCTTGTGTATCGACATATCTATTTACGGGGGAATCTTGCTTCCTAAAATTACTAGAATCGTCAAATCTATAGGTAGAAGGTTCAGATCTTCTTGAATAGTGGCCATTCTGATTATTACTTCTCTCATATCTATGATATTGATTATTGTGAGAGTGGTCATATCGTCTAAAATTATCATTATTGCGGTTATTGAAATTATCATCCTTAAAACTGACTTGACGTTGGCCATTAGAGAGGGTCCGAGGTTTCAATCAAAAATATACATTGTCTTTTTAACGGCACTTTTTATCAACAGATTAAAGGCACGGCCATGGGCGCATCCATGGGGCCAGACATAGCCAACTTATATGTGTCTGAATTTGAGGCGACTTATCTTGTGGATTGCCCTTTTTCTTTCCATTATTTTATCCTGGAAAAGATATATCGATGATATTTTAATTTTATGGCGCGGTACTCATGGTCAGCTTCTTGAGTTTTATGATTAGCTTAACACTCTTGATCTCAATTTGAAATTCAAAATGCAATCTAGTACCACGGACTTACCATTCCTGGACATACTCATTCAAAAATCTACTTCTGGGTTTAAAACCACCATTTATCGTAAACCAACCGACAAAAATAAGTTATTGCGGTTCGACAGTTTTCATAATAGACATATTAAAAGAAATTTACCCATCTCATAGTTTTTACGTCTCCGTAGACTCTGTATGGATTATGATGATTTTTTGAGTAAATCTACTGATATGGCAGCTCGTTTTAAAGCCAGAGGTTATCCTTTGGAATGTATCACTAAGGGCTTTCATCGTGCCTGCTCCTCTAATAGACGGAATTTATTTTTGCCTAAAGATAGATCCTCAGGTGACAAGTTTGTTTGTGTTCTCAAGTTTTCACACCTTTCATGGAAGATACAGAAAATTCTCAGGGCCCACTGACATATTCTCCAAACCAGTCCTTGCTTTTCTAATCAGCATCTTGTCATTGCTCACAATAGAGGATGCAATTTGGCTAACAAGTTAGTTTCCTCATATATGCCTCCCTGTCCAGATTCTGTTGCTCAAAATCCTGCTGCCCAAGATAAAGGACACTTTAGATGTAAGGGTTGCTCTGTTTGCCCACATACTATTGCATTATCTGTTTTTTCGCATCCTGTTACTCATGTACAATATTGGCTACAGACTAGAACTGACTGTAACTCCACACATGTGGTGTACATCATTATTTGCCCCTGTCCTCTTCTTTATGTTGGAAAGACCATTCGACCAGTTAAAATACGTATTCAGGAACACAAAAGCTGCATAAAAAGAAAAATTCTTACAGCCCCTTTAGTTGAGCATTGGCTTGCATTCCAACACACTCTGGATGACCTTAAGTTTCTTGTTGTTAAACACATTCCAAAACCTCCTCGAGGTGGAGATCGTGACCGTCGGTTAACTCAAGAGGAACAGCGCTATATCTTTTTATTCAATACAGTAGTAGTTCCTTCAATAAAGAGTTTCTGCATAACACTACTCCTACGTGTAGGCCTGGTCCTTGGTGTCCGCTTCTGTTTGTCTTGTCCTCTGCGGATACCTTCTTCTCCTTGTTTTTCGACTTCTTGTGACTTTTATCCAAGACACTGGGCATGGGTCTGATGGTGAGGTTGTTGTGTTGAGTCCATGTATTATTTCCTCTACTTGATGTGCTGATGGTATGCTAAAGTCCTCCCAGGCTTGAAGTTGCTCATTCATATCTTGATCATCTGTCTGTAGTGTGATGGAGCAGGTCTGAGTGGTGTTTTTTGTTTTCATGTAGTCCGCAAATTCCTGTGGGTCAAGATGGTGGGTACATTGTTGCGTGGTGTCCTTAGTGAGCTTTTGGACAATGCTAAAGAGTTCTCTTGGTTTGTTGACAGACTTCATGATTAAGTTGGTGTGGTGCTGCTGTTTACGCTCATTTATCAGATTGTTATATTCCAGTAGCTTGGCTCTGTTTAGAGTCTGGGAGTTATGCGACTTGTTCCGCCTCCATTTTCTTTCCAGTCTTCGGAGAGTGTGTTTAGCATCTCTGATGTCATTTGAGTACCAGGGGGCATTGGGTCTCCTTCGTACTTGTGGTTTTGTACTCCTAGGGGTTCATGCTGCATTAGATATTATGGTGTTCCATTTCTCTATGCTTAGATCCAGAGTGTTGCATTCCTGTTGTAGTTGTGGAATGATTTCGTCTAAGAATGAGTCTTTATTAAAGGTTCTATAACACCTGGTTGTACTTTCATCTTCCTTGTGTTGGTTGGGGTTATTTAGGGTCAGGGTGAACTCTTATCATGTGATGATCCAACCAAGGGACCGGTGTAATTGTTGGTGTTGTGGCCTTGCCCTGTTCCACCAAGTTCGTTGGAATAAAGACCATATCCAGAGTTGTACCAAGCTGGTGCGTTGGGACGTTGATTGTCTGGCTATATTTTAATGACTCCATGGCTTTTAGGAATGTTGTGGATTCCTTGTTGGGAGCAGAGGTCAGGTTGTAGTCTCCTAGTACAATGAGGGGTTTATGTTTTGTGTTGTGTGCACATACTGCTTCAAGTACCGTGGAGAGATGTTCGGTTGTGGCTCCTGGGGGCCTGTAGGTGAGAGAGACGCTTAAGTACTTGTTTGCTATGGTTATTGTGTTGGATTCAGTTGTGCTAGTGGTAGATATTGCTTTGAATCTATACTCCTTCCTAGCCAGTATTAGCACAACTCCTCCTCTCTTTTGTTCTCTGATGCAATTGAATGCTGAGTAGCCTGTAGGGGTTACTTGGTTTAATATTACCTGATATGAGTCATATAGCCAGGTCTCAGTGATGCAGGTTATATCCAGTTTCTTGTCGAGGATGAGGTCAAGGATAGTGTTGGGTTTGTTCCTGATTGATCTAGTGTTTAGTAAGGCACACCTAATGTGGGTTGTAATGATTGGATTGGTGAATACCGTAGTTGTGGGATTAGTGGGCGTAGTGCATGTGTCATTATGTGTTTTGTGAGTTGCAGGTTTAGTATGCTTCTGTTCTTTAGAGAGGGATGGGCCTGGTGTCCGTATAGGTTGGGTGTTATGTAGGTGGGGCAAGGGGATTTGTTCATTGGGTCTGATGCCCTGCGTGCAAAGTGCGAATGTATAGAGGAGTGTAAGATATGCAATGAGGTAGCTGGGAGTAGAGTGCATTTTTGCCAGTTACTAACCTGGGATCAACCTGAATTGTGGTTCAGTGGTGGTAGGTGTTTGACCCTTCTCTTGTATTTCTAAACTTGCTTGCTGTCTTTGGTTGCTGTCTCCTCCTCTCATGCAGCTCTAGACTGGTAATGGAGTCTACATGCTATGCATTATGTTATTTTACAAGCAGTGAGGTAGCAATGGAGTCAACAGGCCATGCAGTATATGCTATCTTTAAAGCAGTGAGGTATTAGTGGGGAATCAAGAAAGTGGTAGTAAAATCTGTTGGTTGAGCAGCATATGCTATCTACAGCATGTTATTTAAAGCAGGCTAAGCAGTATTTGTTATCTACAGTACATGTTTAGAACATGTTAAGCAGCATATGGTATTTACAATATGTTTACAGTACATATTATCTACAGTAGGTTATGCAGCATAAATTAGCATTAAAGCAATGAGGTATTAGTGAGTCTATAGTTTACAGGTTATGCAGCAGATGTATTTGTAAGCAATGAGGTAGCAATGGGGTCCACAGGTTAAGCAAGAAAAGCAGATTTGCAGGTATTGATGTAGCAGAAGCGGTGGTAGCGCGTTGGAGTAGGGTGTACATGCCATAAAGCATGTATTTTTATTATTATAGTTACCAGCTGTTGGTTCTTCGATATGGGGTTGTATGTCCTTGTTGCAATATGTTGCATGCTTCTTGTTGTATCTGGTTTGGTTCCACAAGCGGGCCTGTGCCTAAGGGCCACTTTATCTTTATCTTTATTTAAAATTTGATAGACCGCTTTCCGTCGAAACATAAAGCGGTGTACAATAAAAAGGTTGGCAATGCAAAGACAAGGAAAAGGAACGCCAAAAAAGATAGGAAAGTGAAAGTATAAAAGCATAGACAAATAAAATAGATAAAACAAAACAAAGGGCCAATAATTTAAGAACATAAAAGAGTACTAAAACATAAGGGTACAACGCAATAGTAGGCCCATGTAAGGGGAGACAAAACAAACTACGGGTAGACTAAGTACATAACAGGACAAATGTACGAGCAAACAGAAGGACATAACAAATGAGTACATCAGGAAGGACCATCAGGAGAGAGATGAAAGGCTTGCTGAAACAGGTGGGTTTTGAGTGATGCTTTGAATTGTGGATATGAAGATTCCAGTCGGAGAAGTGGTGGTAGTGCATTCCATAGTACCGGGCCAAGAAAGAAAAAAGCTACATGGCGGGTTTGCGAGGGGGAAGGAAGGGATGGACGGTTGGCATGGATAGAACGAAGCTGACGGTAAGGAGTGTGAAGAGAGATCCGATCTGCAAGATATAAAGGAGTATTGGTATAAAGAGCACGGTGAGTCAGAATAAGAAACTTCCTTCTACTATGCTGACGACCTCCTTCTTTACCAATACCTCTCCCCTTTCCCCTGACCTCTCCCCACTGAACACCTGTCTCACAGCTGTAGCCCACTGGCTTACCACTCACTGCTTACATCTTAATCTTGCAAAGACTCTGGCCATCTGGTTCTCACGTGACGGTACCCCTCCCTTGGTTTCCCCCTCCTTTTCTGGCTCCCCCATTCCCTTAGTCTCCTCCTTCCGTTAATTGGGTGTCCTTTTTGACCCTGGCCTCACCTTTCGGGATCACATTGCTCACATCTCTAAGACCTCATTCTACTTTCTACGTCAGATCCGTGCTATTCGTCCCTTTCTCTCTCCAAAGGCTCTTTCTACCCTCCTTCTCTCCCTGGTTATATCTCGCATCGATTTTTGCAATTCCGTCATGTCTGGTCTCCCTGCCTCCCAACTACAACGCCTCCAACGCATCCAAAACACAGCTGCCTGACTCATCTTTCATGCATCTATCCGTGACCATATCACTCCTCTCCTCATCCGTCTCCACTGGCTCCCTGTCAAGTTCCGCAGTCATTTCAAGATTCTGGTCCTTCTCCACCGTGTCCTCCACACCCACTCCCCTCAGTATTTAGCTGACCTGGTTCACTTACATAACCCAACCCATTCTCTACGCTCCTTTCACCTAAATCGTCTGCATCTCCCCTCACCCACTTGTGCTCGCCTCCAATCCACCCGTTCCTCTGCATTCTTCTTCCTTGCTCCCGCCCTGTGGAACTCTCTCCCCTCTTCTATCCGCCTCGAACAGGACCATGCCACCTTTAAGACCCGCCTTAAAACTCACCTCTTTACCCTTGCCTTCGACCTTCCTGAACCTCCCACATGATTTGTCTTCCCCTCTCCCTCCCCTCACTTTCCTTTCTACTGTCCTGTTGTATGAATCTGCCTAGTTTGCTTTCCTATCAATTGATTTAACTTCTTTTCCTTTCTCTTCCCACCTTTTGGTGACTGTTTTGATTTGAACTCTGTAAACCACTATGATGTACATTGCGTTTAGCGGTATATTAAGTTAATAAACCATAAACCATAAACTTGTAGTGGAAACGAAAACAGAGAGGTAACTAATTAAATTTTCTCTTTGAAAGCAAAATGTGAATAAGTGTAATTAATGTAATATATTCCATTGCCGATGATTTACTATTGATAGCCAGTTATTTCATTGTATTATTGAGTTGCAATTTAATAGTTAAATGTTTATTTTTATAATTTTGTTCTATGTAAAAACTCTTGTTCTCTATTTACTGTTCTTTGTACTAAAACATGTTTTATGTAAAATAGTTCAAAACCTGTTCTATGTAAAATAGTTTCTAAACCCGTTCTATGTAAAATAATAGCATGCTATTATTAAACTTTGTTTACTTGTAAACCGCCACTGATCGCTGGAAGTGGCGGTATAGAAGAGATGTATAAATAAATAAATAAATAAATAAATGCAGACGGAAAAGGATAGGAGTGATATGATCAAAGCGATGAGAGAATGTAACGAGACGGGCAGCAGCATTCTGAATACGTTGAAGACGTTGGAGCTGAAATTTTGGGAGGCTGGCAAGAAAAACATTACAGTAATTGAAGCGGCTTATGACTAAGGCTAGTACAAGTGTGACTAAGGAGGAGGAAGGAAGGAGGGAACGGACAGACCTAATCTGTCGCAAGGCAGCAAAAGAACGACGAATAAGGGAAGTAAGGTGTTGATGGAAGGAGAGTGTAGGATCAAGAATTACTCCAAGATAACAAAAGGATGACACAAGAGGGAGAGAAACAGAGCCAATCGAGGGGGCTAAAGTAGGGCAAGAACCGCTCAGTGAGACCCACATAGCTGTAGACTTAGATGGATTTAAGTGCAGGAAATTGTGGGCTAACCAAGAGGAAATTTGAGAGAGACAGAGATTAAGTTGTGAGATATCCAAAGTTAGAGGAGAGGTACGAAAAAGCAGGATAATATCGTCAGCATACATGTGAGGCCCTCAGGCGCAGGCCCGCCAGCGCATGCCCGCCAGCACGGGCGCGCCAGCGCGGGCATGCCAAAGGTGCCAAGGTTTAAATTAGCTTGCTGTGGCCAGATTGGCCTCAGGGGGCCGATCGGGGAGGAGCGATCCTCCCGCTCTACTCCCCGATGCTGACTGGCCTTGCTGGTGTTCACGAGCGGCTGCCTCTTCTTTGCGCCAAAGGCGCCGGGGTTTAAATTGGCTTGCTGTTGCCAGATTGGCCTCGGGGGGCCGGGGTTTAAATTGGCTTGCTGTGGCCGGATTGGCCTCGGGGGGGCCAATCGGGGGGGAGCGATCCTTCCGCTCCACTCCCCGATGCTGACCGGCCTTGCTGGTGTTCACGAGCGGCTACCTCTTCTTCGCGCCAAAGGCTCCGGGGTTATGAGTCTATTCTGCCTCAATAGCTTCTGGGTCCAATTTTTAAGTAGGCAGGCTATGCGCATTGCCCTGTCTGCTCACCCCTAACCACAGATATTCAATGCTGTGGCAATGCCATTGAATATCCAAATTCAGCACCAAGCAGACACCGCCGCAGAACCTAACTGGGTAGCGATGACATTGGACCGCTACCCGATAGCATCCACGAATGCAGATCACTAACCGGGTAGCGGTTCAATATCGCCGCTACCCAGTTAGCGGTGAGCTCAACCCCCACTCAAACTGGCCTTGGATGTGCAGGGCCGACATTAGACTGCCCACTGCCCGCCCACTCTCCGCCACCTCTTTCCCACCCCTGACTAATTTCCCTGCACAACTGGCAGGGAAGATCGTCAGGGGGCAGCAGCCGCCATGAATAGCGGGGATGGACGTCCCAGCGGAATAACCCCCTTGGTGTTTATCAGTCAAAACTTAAAATCAGAAGCCCTAACTATAACTTACATACTGTCGTAGGTCACCCGTCCAGGCGGTAGCCTGGGGGCAGGTGAACTCGCCTGCCTTGCTCCCTATAATTACTTGTTCAAGATGGCCGCCAAGGAAGGCTGCTGGGTAATGTAGTTCATGAAGCAAGGAGTGTGACTACACGGTAAATAGGCAAAACAGAGAATTTTATTTTGGGGTTTCCCCTCCGCATTGAATTCAAAATGAACCTCAACATAAACTGGATAATTCTCCAATAAGGCAAAACCAAAAATGTGAAACAAGTTGAACAGAAAAATACTGGACTTCCTTTTAAAACATTAATATTCCACTTCCTGTGAGGAACAGGCTTCTGAAGCTTAATCTGTGCTCCAGATTAGCTTCATGGTCAATTACTTTCAAAACAGCTTCCTCTCTTCAAGCCGTGCACAGCGCAAATCTCTAAATGGCTTGCATGATACAGTCTTTTAGCTAGGCAAATACTCAGCAGCTAGTCATGCTCTTAGCAAGACAGAGAACATTGCATATCTTCAACATCTGAACCGTTAGGTTCCTCCAGCAGGTCTATATCCATTTCATCTCCTGAATCACAGCTTCTATCCTGAATATCAGCTGTCTGGTTATTCTCCTGCCTTATCAGTTCTTACAAACGTAACAACAGCTGTTCCCTATGGTCTCCAACCACAGGTTCTGGCAATGGAGTTTCTCTCCCTTTTAAGAGTTTGGCAAGCTCTGTTAGAGTGGAGGTTTGGCAGTCACTGGCATAAGCTCTGGGTTTACTAAAGCTTTGCTTTCCAGAATTCAGGGGCATATATCGTTTAGCACTGCCTCTTAACTCTTGAACAATGCCTTCAGTATGGCTTTGGTTAGGAAATAAGGAAAAGGCATTCTCATTACCTTCAGGGTTTAAATGCTGTCCTGGACTATTTCCCCATCTGGAAACACTTCTCTGACTTGGCAAGCGTGTCCTGCACTGGGTTCCAGACACCCTCTGTTTCTCTTTCACTCTTGCCTGTGAATCTTCCCAACTCAGCAGGTCTCTGCTTCCAGGCTTGTCCCCTTTAGAATCAGCTCCTCTTACTTGAACTGTTCCTGGAACTTGACGGACTCCAAACACTGCCTGCTCAGCTTGCTGCTGCTGTGTTCCTCTCTGCTGTGCTTTTTCCTCTTCCTGTTGCACTTCTTCCTCTCTTTCCTTCCTCCCTTCCTCTTCTGTTTGTTCTAAAGCTGAAACACTTTTTAACTGCTGGTTTCCAGGCACCACGCCTTTCTTCCTGCCCACGTGCAGCTTATCAGTGCACAACCTAGCCCTGACATCACTAGGTGGGCGGAGCTTAGCACTCGGAATACTCTGCCTTGGAGGCTTGTGGTTTCTATGGGAACTGCCTTTCTCTCCAGATTTAAAGGAACAGGGCTCCTCTCCCTGCCATTCCATTTCCTCTGCACAGCTCTCCTCACCACAATACATACTTGCAAAACAGTAGGTGTCATCATTTGCAGCAGTTCTAGGGCTGCCGTAAGTGATCGCACCTTAACTTAAGATACATTCTCTTCATAAAGTCAGGCATGCGCTTACTTCACTTTATAAACTAGACATAAAGTAAGTATGTGAAAACATGGGTTTACCACCTGCAATTTTATAAAATCATCCTCTTGGGGCAGACCCTTCACAATTTGGGTTGCTTTTTTCTTAACCATCAAAATGGCAGATGAAATTTAATGGGCATCAAAATGGCAGATGAAATTTAATGTGGACAAGTGCAAAGTTATGCACCTAGGGAAGAACAACCCAAACTATGGTTACACGATGCAAGGTTCCACATTAGGAACCACTACCCAGGAAAAAGATTTAGGCGTCATTGTGGATAACATGTTAAAACCCTCGGCTCAGTGTGCAGCAGCAGCCAAGAGAGCAAATAGAATGCTAGGTATCATAAGGAAAGGAATGGAAAATAAAACAAAAGATATTATAATGCCTCTATATCGTTCCATGGTGAGACCGCACCTTGAATATTGTGTGAAATTCTGGTCGCCGTATCTTAAAAAGGATATAGAGTTATTAGAAAAGGTTCAGAAAAGAGCCACCAAAATGGTAAAGGGGATGGAAGGATACTCTTATGAAGAAAGGCTAAAAAGGTTAGGGCTCTTTAACCTGGAAAAAAGACGGCTGAGGGGAGATATGATAGAAGTCTATAAATTAATGAATGGAGTGGAACGGGTAAACGTAGATCAATTGTTTACGTTATCAGAATATAGAAAGACTAGGGGACATGCAATGAAGCTACAGGGTAAATTATTTAAGACTAATAAAAGAAAATATTTTTTCACTCAACGTGTAATCAAACTCGAATTTGTTACCGGAGGATGTAGTAAAGGCTGTTAGTGTAGCTGGGTTTAAAAAAGGTTTGGACAAGTTCCTGGAGGAAATGTCCATAAACCATTATTAAGAAGGGACCCAGGATATCAATGCTTGACCCAGTACAAGCATTGAGGGAACCTGTGTGTTTTGGGGAAACTGCTAGGTACGTATGACCTAGATTGGCCACTGTTGGAAATAGGATACTGGGCTTGATGGACCTTGGTCTGACCCAGTATGGCATATCTTATGTTGTTAATATTATCTGTCTGTCCTTTCTGCAGTGCAGCTTCCAGAATGAACACACTATTTATTTAGCTGTATTTATATCCTGCTTTTCACTGGGTCAAAGCAGTCAATTGGGGGATACATTTAACATGAGGGGATATGAGACACACACACTAATACATACAGGGAACATGGGCATTGGAGGGTTAAGTGGCTTGCCCAATACCACAAGGAGTGCCTATAGGACTAGAAATCCCAATCCTTCTGGCTTGAGATTGCTGTCCCCAGGTGGGACTTGAACCCCTGACTCTCTGGCCTGAAGTACCTTGTCCTAACCACTAGACCATGCCTCCCCTCCCCTATTCCAGGTGAGATCTCAGCAATGCCTTGTACAAAGACATTATCATCTTTATTTTGGCTGGTTATCAGGGTCAGAAGCTCTATTTATGATCTGCACATCTGAAAATGCCCATTCAGGTGTGCTAGTCATATCCTGGAATCATTTTACAAACCACCTAATTGACACTTGGCCAGTGCAATCACGTTTATGTCACACAGTGGCATGCTGGACGAATGTCCAGGCCAGACTCACTTGCATATCCAATCTCAGAAACGTGACACATCTTTAAAAGCACCAGCAGACACATCCATATCAATACCTGTCCCTTGGCATGAATGAGAATTACAAAATGCTCATTTCAGCCAGCTTTCAACAATAAGGATTACAGGGGCATTCTCTTGTCAGTAAAATCATTTTTTCTCCCTCATAGAAGAATAGCAGGTGACAATCAATACCTCCTTGAATACTGCCTCAGCGCTACATATCTCCATTTCTGAAATGGCAGGCTGGGACATGCAGGTGCTGACATATACACGTGTACTTTCTGGAATTCCATTGCAGACATGTCTGTGCTGCCGATCCCAGCGATGTTCATATTTCGCATGTGCACGTTTCCAGAATCAGCTGTCTCCCTGCATGTGTTTGTGCCCTTATTCTGCATGTCCCTATTTTTGTTATATATTTGCAGAAACGTTTATCTTTTGGAGCAGTGATAGGTCTATTTTAGAACACATTTACACATCAACCTTCTCTACTGTCCCTTCCAGAGAATTTCAGATATTTTGACTTGGATGTCCCAGGGGGCATCTAAACAACCTTTCTAAAATGTGCCTTTATGCCTCTAACTATATGCCCCACCATCACCTCATTTTGCTACCTTGAAATTATCAAACATTATCGCCCCAAGGTCTCTCTCCTGGTCAGGGCTCATCAACTCATCACTTGCTAGCGTGCCACTCTCTCAGATTTCTACACCCCGGTGGTCATTCGGATCCAGGATGTCCAACCCGCGCGTAAAGCCTGGACCCGATTCCGGTCCCAGCGCTCCCTTCACATACACAGCGTTTATGCAGGAAGAGCTGGATGTAGGTGGGAGGGGAAGAATGGGGAGGTGCGGGGCGGGGAAAGGCGGTAGGACGTACAGAGGCCATTCAGGACAAGCCTCTGTACTTCCATAGTCAGCAAGATGGATGCCCAGCTTATTCCACCATGATGGTGGAATGAGCCCCAGTAGTCCCCACTACACAGTGCCGCACACCCCCCGCAAACTATGCCACCGGCCATGCTGTGCCCCTGCAGCCACGATCTGGCCCATGAAGGCCTCTGGTGCAAGATGGATTGCGGCCTGCTGGGGTGGACATGTGCCATGGCATTCCAAGCTGTCAGATAGATGGCTCGTTGCTATGGCACCAGAACGCTGTGGCTCCTGCACCCCAGCCATGACATTATGGCATCTGGATGGGCAGCTCCCTGTACACCAATCACATCGGCATACAGGGAGGGCCCAGATGTCCAAGTCCCTGATTCTGCCATTACGGGTACGTCCGGGCCCTGCAGTGACAGAATCAGGTCCATTTCCCACCCATCTAGGTTTTGCATGGCCAATGCATTCAGACATGCGGGAAACAGAATTGACCTCCACGTGTATAACTATGCACTTTTTTCAGTGAATTTTAATTGCCAAGCATTCAACCGGCTCCTTGAGCTTTTTTAGATCACTTCTCTTTCTGGCCACTCTCTTGAGAATTTCCATATGGGTTAAGAATTCACCCTAGGCATTTTGTATTAGTCTTAGTTCTGGAATCATCTGACATACTAGCTGATACTTGGAGAAACTGACTGGAAGAACCTGACTTGTTCACTAGCTTTGTCTTTGGTAAGTCATCTCCATAGCCTGAGCCTATTACTTGCTGCCTATACACATTTATCTTCATCACAGTCCCAGCCCTGACCCCAGTGCAGCAGTCAACCTCAATCTCTCCACCCCATCCCCCAGCAGTCACTCTTAGTCTGCCCACCTCATCCCCTCTCCCTCCCATTAGTTTCTTCCGGTCTCTCCACCCCATTTCACCTCCAGCAGTTTCTTTCTCTCCACCTCATCCTGCAGCCCTCAGTCACTCTAAGCCTCTCTATTTCCTTCCCCCTCCTCAAAGCCTCATCAGACACTGTAACCTTTCCTCCCAACTCCCGCAGTTACTCAAAATATTCTTCTGGACCCAGCAGTTAGTCTAGTCACTCTGTCTCACCTGCCAGCCCTCAATCACGCTGATCCTTTTCACCTCCTCCCCCAGCCCTATCAGTCACTCTCAGTCTTTCCTCCCATCTCCAGCACTCAGTCATGCTGTTCTTCCAGCCCCAGCAGTCACTCATCTTGTCTCCCTACCCCTTGTCCCCAGCAGTCACTCATCTTGTCTCCCTACCCCTTGTCCTCAGCAGTCACTCATCTTGTCTCCCTACCCCTTGTCCCCAGCAGTCACTCATCTTGTCTCCCTACCCCTTGTCCCCAGCAGTCACTCTTACTTGAGACCAGCACACCCGATCCAGCCTACCCTCCTTCAGGACAGCCTGCAGAAGACAGGCTCTCTATCCCCCTTGATCACTCTAGCATGGTCTTTCATGTTTCTTACTCCAATCAAACTCCTCCTAAAGCCCAAGGGAATGTGTGTTCATGCACACATTAGTGCCCCTGTATCTGCCACTCTCTGGTGAAAGATAGTTGGCAACTTTCTACTGCTATTATATATGTATATAGATGATAGAGTTATTGTACTAGTAATCCTTCTTGTCCTATCTCATGGGCTGCTTTTCATATATAAAGGCCTCATTCCATACAGTTTCTTTTCAGATAAGAGTATACTTTCCTCAGTTAATTCCACTTATAAACCTATCTGCTTAAGTTCCTCACAATCAAGGCTTCACCATTTTTACTCAAAGCCTCTTGTTTGTGTGTCATGTCTGTCCATCTTAACTAGATTGTAAGCTCCAAAGAATAGGGATGGACCATTATGGATGCCTGCACAGCACTGCAAACATCTGGTATGCGCTATGTAAATCATAGCAATAACAATAATAATAATAGAGAAGCTAGGGCTTTATGCAGGAATGCAGGAGCAGCCTAGTGGTTAGAGCATCTGCTTACTACCCTGGAGATCAGGGTTTAACCCACAGTGGCACTCCTTGTGGTGCTGGGCAAGTCACTTTACCTTCTAATGCCAGGGGTGCAAGGCGTTAATGTGAACATGCTTCTTAATGACTCCAGATTTCTTCATTATTATACTTCAGTGCCAACCTCCAGGTACATTAGGAAGTACTATAAACCCTGCCCATTTAGAACCCATAGCAAACCCACAGTATCATAACAGCACTACCAGGACTCACAAAGCACCAAACCCTGCCTATCAAAAGGCAATACTGCAAATATTAAACCAATACGTCTCAGAGAATACCAATACATCTCTTACTGAGGAAAGAGAACAAGTGGTACTGTAAATAGAAACTACATGAATAGAATACCTCAACTCGGTTACGCATGCAGAACATAGACTGTCACCAAACTAAGAACAAAGGATCACAATTTAGAAATAGGAAGACAATAATTAAACTGAGAACCCCAAAAGTCAAACTTGGAATGTACAACAACACTGGAGAAATACAACTATAAATTAATTTCCTCTTGTACTAAACAAAATGCAAAGATGTTAGAGATGCACATTTCCCAGATCTGACATATTCCAGTTAATAAATTCAAAATAAAAAGTATTTTTCTACCTTTTGTTGTTTAGGCATTTTATTTTTCAGTTGCAATTGATCCAATAACTTTCTTCTGGTTTCTTCGTATCTTCTGCTAACTCTCCATTTTCTGCTGTCCATTTTCTTCTCTCTTCTAGTTTTTTTTCCATTCTATCTCTACATCTGCTTTAACATATTGATCTTTCCCCTTTTGCTGTTTCCTCCATTTCTTTCTTTATTCCTTTTTCATCCACTCAAATTCCACCCTTCCATCCTCAATTCCCACTTACACTTCCAATACTAGGCCAATCATTGATTTTTCTTCCCTCCCACACAATATATTTCCCCTCTCCATCCTCACTCCCCTAGCCCCATCCCTTTCTAGTCCTCCCCCAACATCAGCCCCCTTCTCTAGTTTCAGCCCCACCCAGCATGTACTCCCTTCTAGTCCCATTCTCCCATCCCCCCAGGTCAGCCCATTTCCAGTCCAAGCCTCCCATCAGCCCATTTCCAATCCTAGCCTCCCATCAGTCATTTCCAGTCCTATCCTAGCCCCCCTTCAGCCCATTTCCAGTCCAAGCCCCCCATCAGTCACTTTCAAGTTCTAACCCCCCCCCCATCAGCCCATTTCCAAGCCTAGCCCTCCATTCCGTCTATTTCCAGTTCTAACCCTCCCATCAGCCCATTCCCAATCCTAGCCCCCCATCAGCCATTTCCAGTCCTATCCTACTGCTACTACTACTATTGAGCATTTGTATAGTGCTACCAGTCCTACGCAGCGCTGCACAGACATGTAAGAGACAATCCCTGCTCATCAGAGCTTACAATCTAATCAAGACAAAACACAGAGGTATAAGCCGGGGTAAAAACAAGGGGAAGGAAAAGGAGATCAGATGAGTCAAGATCCATAAGCAGAAGCGAAGAGGTGAGCTTTCAACCTGGATTTGAAGAGGGTTAGAGAAGATGCCTGGTGTACAGACAGAGGTAGTTTGCTCCAGGCATAAGGTGCAGCAAGGTGAAAGGAACGAAGTCTGGAGTTGGCGGTAGAAGAGGAGGGCATAGATAGAAGCAGTTGGCTAGAAGAGAGGTAGTGAGGAGCCGCAGAGTGAATGCATTTGTAGGTCAGCAGGAGAAGTTTGAACTGGATGCGGAAACGGATAGGGAGCCAGTGAATGACTTGAGAAGAGGAGTAATATGGGCATGACGAGGCTGGCGGAAGATTAGCCATGAGGCGTAGTGTTGAACAGATTGAAGGGGAGAGAGATGACTCAAAGGGAGACCAGCAAGGAGGAGGATACACTAGTCAAGACGGGAGGTGATTAAGGAGTGGATAAGCGTTTTAGTAGTGTGTTCAGAAAGGAAAGGGCAGATTTTGTTAATGTTATAGAGAAAGAAACGTCAGGTCTTTGCTATGAGATGGATATGTGTGGAGAACGAGAGGGAAGAGTCAAAGACAACCCCTAGATTGCAGGCCGAGGAAATAGGAAACAGCCCCTCATCAGCCCACCCAGTCCAAGCCCCCATCAGCTCATTTCCAGTCCAAGCCCCCCCCCAATCATTCCATTTCCAGTCCTAGTCCCCCCATCAGCCATTTCCAATCCTATCTTCACCTCTCATCAGTCCTTTTCCAGTCTAGGTCCCCCCATAAACCCTTTCAGATCAATAAAGGATCTTCAAGCTTTCAGAAAAGAACTGAAGACACATTTTTTTACCGAATACTATAACATCAATCATGCAATCCAGATATATACAACCCAACAACCTAACTACTGCCTAACACTCACTCTCAGGATGATCCTCCCCTCCCAGTCACCTCTTTTCATTACACACTGTGTGAATTCAAGACCCACCTGTTTTCCCTAGCGTTTAATCTTCCCTCTCCTTTTGTGTGACTTCACTATCCCCTATTCTTCTCCCTTTCTGGTGTTTCCCCATGTTGTCATGTCTTGTCCTGCCTCCTTTTCTCTGCTGTCCTTTTATGAGATTGTACATTTCTTTTCCTTCTCGTTGGCCTTTGGCCTTCTTTTACTGAATTTGTTTTAATTGTACACCACCTTGGTTATTTTAGAAAGGCGGTTTTTATCAAATAAACATAAACATAAACATAAACATATTACCCAACCTGCACTATACTCATCCTGGGTATAGATGGCATGTTAAATGTTCTCTGTATATAGCTTAATTATTGTTCTATGTAACATTAACATTAACTGTTCTATGTAAACCGCCCCTGATCGTTGGAAGGGCAGTATAGAAAACTGTTCAAATAAGTAAATAAATAAATAAATAAATATATTTCCACTCCTAGCTCCCCCATCAGCCATTTCCAATTCTATCCTTGCCCCTATCATCCCATTGCCAGTCCAAGCCCCCCAATCAGTCTATTTCCATTCTAACCCCCCATCAGCCAATTTTCCAATCCTAATTCCCTCAATCAATCCAATCCTAGCCCCCATCATCCATTTCCAGTCCTATCCTAGCCTCCCATCAGCCCATTTCCAGTCCAAGCCCCCCCCCCCATTAGTCCATTTTCAATCCTAGCACCCCATCAGTCATTTCCAGTCTTATCTTAGCCCCCCATCAGCCCAATTCCAGTCTAGGTCCCCTCATAAGCCCTTTACAGTCCAAGCCCTCCCTCAATCAGTCCATTTCCAATCCTAGTCCCCCATCAGCCATTTCTAATCCTATCCTAGCCCCCCTTCAGCCCATTTCCAGTCCAAGTCCCCCACAGTCTTAGCCCCCCATTTCCAGTCCTAGCCCCCCATCAGCCCATTTCCAATCCTAGCCCCCCCCCCAATCAGTCTATTTTGAGTCCTAGCCATTCCATCAGCCTATTTTCAGTCCTATCTTAGCCCCTCTCAGCCCATTTCCAGTCCAAGCTCTTCACAAATCAGTCCATTTCCAGTCCTAGCCCCCCATCACTGTGTTTCCAGTCCTATCATACCTCCTCCCCCTATTGAAGAGCCCCATGCCTGTCTGACCATCATCAGAGGGAGCCGGTGAGGCCCAAAGCCTCGGCTCACCACTACACAACCACTAGAGTGAAGAGTAGCGTGTTCCTTCACTCCAGCAGCTGCATTCTCGTGTAGCCCACTGGCGGTGGAGGTTAAAAGGAATTTCCTGGTTCCCATTTCAAGCTGCTATTTGATATGTACTAAATTATCATAAAAATTTACATGCTCGCTTTTTAAAATCTTAAAGTATGCCAGTAAGTCTACACCCCACCTCTACCCCAAGAGAGCCCCTCTAATCATCATGGGAATATGTGACATGGCATTATGCACAAATGTTTACCTGGATATACTTCAGGCAATTATATAACAAGTCATTTCTGTGCATAAACCTTTGTTTAATGTGCGTAAATAGGTTTTAAAATTGCCCCTACATATTGACAGTTATGGGTCATTTGATGCTCACATGCGGCCTGGCTGCCCCTGCCTGAATTGCTTTAGTTCAGTGGTTGTCGACCCAGTATTCAGGATGCAGCCAGCCAGTCAGATTTTCAATGTTCACAATGAATATGCATGAGATAGATTTGCATAGAATGGAAGTACTACATGCAGATCCCTCTCAAGCATATTCATTATGGATATCATGAAAATCTGACTGGCTGGGTGTGTCACAAGGACTGGGTTGAGAACACTGCTCTAGCTATTGATTTCTTTCAATTCCAGCAGTAAAAGCCTGATTGCCTATACTAAGGAGGATGTTTACTAAACCACGGTAAAAGGGCAAGTGTGCTGTTAGCACATGCTAAAGGTGCCCTTGCACCCTTAGCGCATCCAAAAAGCCACTTTAGCGCGTGCTAACAGTACCGGCAGCATAAAGCGCTCTGTGGGCGGAGAGTAGGCATCCACGGGGCAGAGAATGGGGGTCAATGGGCAAGGAGTGGGTGGGAAGAAGGCCTGCTCCCGTAACAACAGCACCTTAATGTCAGGAACTTTAATGCATATCAAAACCTCGCGGTAAAGGTGCATTTTGAGGAGAGAGAGTCTATTTAAATGTCTGCAATGTGCTGCACAGACAGGTGAGCTCAAGAAAGTGATAGTAGTGCTCCATTAGCAGCAACAGCATAGTGCCCAAGTATGAAAGGGCACTATGTTGATGGTGGAAATGGAACAAAGGAGGCTGCACGTGGGTCATGCAATGGGGGCTGCTGATGCACAGGTCAGACCAGGCGGTTGCCTAGGTGGCACATAAGAACATAAGACTTGAAAATATGCTAGACTGTGTTAGACCAAGGTCCATCATACCCAGTATCCTGTGTCCAACAGTGGCCAATCTAGGTCATAAGTACCTAGCAGTTTCCACAAAAGACACACAGGATGCACAGTGCATGTATTGGGAAAGCAGGGGATATTCTGGGCCCCTCATTAGTAATGGTTTATGGACCGTTCCCCAGGAACCTGCCCAAACATTTCTGAAACCCAGCTACACTAACAGCCTTTATGACATCCTCCAGAAATGAATTCCAGAGTTTTAATACGCATTGACTGAGAAACCATTCACTCCCAGTAGTCCTCAATGGCTTACACTGTAGCCTCATTGCATGTCCCCTAGTCCTACTATATTTGGATGGCATAAACAATCGATGCGCATTTACCCAATCCACTCCAGGCAATATGGTATAGATCTCTAAGATAACAACCCTCAGCCGTCTCTTCCACAGGTTGAGAGACATAACATTGGCAGGCTGTGATGGGGTCCCTGCAGAAGAAGATGGTTGCGGGGGGATGTGTAGCCATCCATGTATGCCTCTACCTCCCCATCCGGACCTTGCGCCCTAGGCACCCGCCAACATGCATGTTGGATGGGCTGGAACTGCACACCACCAATATGGACAGCACGCGTGCATGTCAGCATGGTATGAGGTGTTGGTGGAGGGGGCAGTGGCACCCGCCTGCAACAGACCAAAGTCATGCCCTGGTCCTGTGCACAGTGCGCAATGCAACATGTGCCAAGGTCTGTCTGATGTGAAATATATTAGCCCCAGGGAGTGTTGTAGCCATATGGCAGCACTGTGGCTCCATGCACACATTTGGTGTGTATATGAGTGGAGGGTCACAGGTTTGGGTCTGGGCTGTGTATTATGCATTGCATGTCCCTTTGGTTAAACCTTTAGCCCACAGTGCAGGTACAACACCAACATGTTCAACCCCGAATGAATCAGCCAGCAAGGGCACCAACACCCATCAGCCACACAGACAGGCTCCACTGTCCTCAGTTGGATGGATTGTCAGGCTGACAGCACCGGCACATTGAGCGGGCATTAATATCAGAAAACGCTACTACAGAGGTTCCCAACTCCAGTCCTGGAGGGCCAAACACCATTCAGGTTTTCAGGTGCTCCCTAATGAATATGCATGAGATACATTTGAATACAATGTGGGCAGTGCATGCAAATACATCTCATGCATATTTATTAGGGACAGCCTGAAAACCTGAATGGTGTTTGGCCCTCCAGGACTAGAGTTGGAAATCTCTGCGCTACTAGTTTCTGCACAAGGAGCACACATTAACAATGCTTTTGCTGATATCGGGACCAAGGTGGTAGGCAGGAATGCCAGCCATCCCTATTTTTGTACAGCATGGCAATATGAGTATGTGTGTGTGTATATGTCTATTCTATCCATTGTTTTGTGACTTTCTCCACCTCACTGAGCCTCACAGTGCCTAAGCTGTTTCCAGTGTTTATCTGCAAATGTGCATGATAAGGAGCAAAGTATTGTGGGTATGGCCTGAAACAGGGCAAATTGGCCAGGATGGGTCTGCATCAGAGGTAAGATCAATGGCTGAGACGCTATAATGCCTGTCTGCCATGTGCATAGCCTCGGTGGCCACAGCAGGTCCTGCTGAGAGGGTACCCTCACCGAGCAGTGACCATGACATGGCTATGTATCCACATAGTGTTATATAGTGTCTGGTTTTAATGAGGTGGGTGCATCTCCTGTCCTGTGGTCCTGATTGCTTGACCCACTTCTGGATGTCCATGGTTGTTCTGTGCACACACAATGTGTATTGACCAGCAAACTGTCTGCAGTGTATGTGCATGACTGGAAAACCCAGTGTTGGGCAACAGGTGCAGTCTGACTGTGTGTGCTGTGAGTGATTGTTAGGCCTAGGTGGTTGGGAGAGGAGATGTTCTAGCCTTACTCCCTGTGGTAATGGAGACCCAGCAGGCCTCTAGTGATAACCCCTTGCAAGCCTAGACACCCTCACCATAGGAAGAATCAGCTGTTTAATACTGGGCATTAACATGCACTGTTCTAAGATGATCACTCTCCAACAGGGAGGGGCAGGTTATAGCACCAGATGCAACTGGTGCAGCAAGATAACTAGCTGAACACACTGCAGACAATAGCTACCACACACTGGTGATGATAGGATTCTGCAGCATAAGCAACAGAGATTATCTCTAGTATTACAAGTCCTGGGGTCCAGGTACTGGATGGCCATCCTCACCCTCAGGGTGACCGTTGAAACTGCGCAGTAGCACAGTTTGGAGCTGTTATGTGATTGCAGAACACACTGTCAGTGTATCGTAGTGAGCTGATGTGATGTATCTGTCCATTCTCCGTTTGGTGATCAGCTGCAGACTGCTCTTCTGTGTGGGCAGTGCATCATGGATACTGGAGGGGTTAATCTATACCAGCATACACAGCAGACAGTTAAGGCAGAGACCTGCAGGCTCTTCAATTGCAAACATTGCAGGCTCAAGAGGTGTAGTATACTGGTTAGTGCAATATCCCCATATGCAGGAGACAGGGGTCTGATTCCTACTTGCTCTTTTTGTGAATGTGTGCTACTCAGGTCATTTTCATGCTTATGATGGTCAGGGTGGAGTGGAGGAGTAGCCTAGTGGTTAGAACACTGGCTTGGTAACCAAGCAACCAGGGTTTAATTCCCACTAGCACTCCTTGTGGCCTTGGGCAAGTCACTCAACCCTCCACTGCCTCAGAAGAAAGGCCTGGCAATCTACTTCCAGTGACACTGCCAAGAAAACCCAGGAGCTTCTGGGTCGCCAGGAGTCAGGACTGACTCAAAGGCGCACATTACATTTTTTTTGATAGTCAGGGCTCTCCTGTGCCTGATCTTCATGTCACCACTCTCACTCTGTGCTCCTGTGGCTGCAAACATCCTGCCGCTTCTGGCTCAGCTGGGGGACACGTCTTCCCTATCCTATGCCACACGCTGACATTGCAGCACTTTACATTGGCACCATCCTGTGCATCGGTACAGCTGCCTCCCACATGCTTGTCCACCTAACTGGCCACCATATAGGGTGCCCACTAATATGGCAGGTCCATCAGCTCCCACCTTCCTTCCATCACCTTTACATTGACTTTCCATGGTGCAGTATCCAGAGTTAGGATTACAGCCATTTTCCTGCCTTTAGATGCATTCTTGTCAACTTGAAGCACCTTAAAACCCTTGGCCATCTTATATTCAGGCACCTAAATCTCTTGGGCACCTTAACTTCTTAACCCCTCAGGGCGCCTTAACCTTCAGCACCTTAAAATCCTCAGAGTCTTAACTTCATGCGCCTTAACTCCTCAGGGAGCCTTAAACTCAGGTGCCTTAGGTTGAAGGGCCTTAAACCCCTTGGGCAACTCAACGCTTGTCACCTTAACATGAGATGCGCCATTACCATGAGTTAAATGGTCAGGACGCCCTGTTCCGTGCATTATACAGCCCATAGCTCCCTTTATGCTGGACTGCCCCCACCCACCCATAGCCTTATATGGCTTCAGGATCCTTAGTGCTGCCCTTTCCACCGGTGACTTTACCGAGGTTTAGTAAACATACCCCTAAGATTTCACAAACCTATCCAGGGACTCTACAGCTAGTCAGGTTTTCAGCATATCCACTATAAATGTGCATGAGCCAAGTATACACAAACTGAGTATCTAGTGTATACAAACATCTCTCATACATATTCATTAGGGATATTCTAAAACCTCAACTGACTGTGGAGTCCCAAGGACAGACTAAGGAAACCCTATGCCCTGTGGTATTTGTTGTCCCCGCTTCTAACATTTGATGTTAACACTGCAAATACCTAAGTACTACAGGTTGGAGTGGTGAAGAATCCTGAAATGATCTAAAAATCTCCCTCCTTGAATTGGGTTACTTCGCATTGGCCCTGTTGGAAGCATGATGCAGGCATACCAGCACTCTATGCAAGTCAGCTTTGTCATGCATATTTTGTGCCCATGATCCACATGATTCAAATGTGCATTAAGGAGATAATTTTATAAAGGAATTTTCATGCTATACACACATAAAAGGCCCCTTATAAAATTACCTCATGCATAAAAGTAAGCATGGTGCAATTAGATCCATTGTTATATATGACTTCATAGAAGATATATTCAGGGAAGGAGTTTGGGCACAGCATATGCAGAGTCACAATTAACACACATATGTGTGCACTTTGGTGCATGTTTGCCTCAGGTCATATTGGTAATGTGTGTTGGGGATGGAAAGTTAGCTTGGAGGCCTGTGCGAACGTTTGGGAGCATGAACATCCATCCACCTGCCAATAGCATGGCGGAAGTGCACTGCACTGCAGTAACCTGCACATGAGCGCGCTTCCTGCTGCCCATTGAGGTGGCATAAAGTGTAGCTGTGCTAACAGCTAGATTCATGCTTAGCATGCACTCAAAACAGCCATGCTAACTGTGAAGCACCATCAGTGCCCACATTCCACTCTTAACCCACTCAGTCCCCACCCAATCGTGCGATTAGCAAGGGAATTTTAGCGTGGCAAGTTTATCATGTGCTAAACCCTGCACTAATGGTTAACATGCTTTAGTGAACATGCTCCTTTATGTGTTAGCATGCCTACTCTGAAGTAGGCATCAAGGGCTGCAGCTTCAATCCATCCACTATTTCTGCTGGATTTGTGCTATCATTTAAAAGATATTTAGGTGCCTACGTATCTTTATAGAATAGGCTAAAAATAGTGATGAAGGTGAGAGAATAGACTCAGGAGTAATTTTCAGAAATATTTCATTATGGAAAGCATGGTAGATGTATGAAATAGTCTCCAAGTGGAGGTAGTAGAGACAAGGTCAGTATCTGAATTCAAGAAAGCATGGGACATGCACAAAAGGTCTCTAAAAGTGAAAAGGGACTATAGTAGTCGATATGGAAGGGCCATATGAATAAGCCATATGGTCCATATGGTCCTTTTCTACTATCATGTTTCTATTTTCTGTTTCATAGGTGATCTGTTATAAAATTACCCTTTAATAGTTGAAACATACAATATTCTGTAAAACTATCTGGTCAGTATTCAAATGGATGAACCCCCTCTCATCCCAAGGTGAGTGTTTGAGAGTGTCCTGAATAATCTAGAATCAAAAGTATTTGGTCACTGTATGCTGCTTAAGAGGTGGCTGCTGGGGAGGTCAGATGAGGGACAACATTAAAAGAGCAGCCTGCAGTAACAGTCACTGGGCTAGCAGAACTGGAAAGTAAACATTTAGGGGGGATATGCAAATCACTACCTGTGCAGAAGGAGCAAGGGTAATATTTGCTCATATTTATATCTATTATTGAGATTTAACTTTAAATCTATAGGGAATAGTGTAGGGGAATAAAGTACATGCACTGGAGGGGTACCAGTGGAAATTGCTCACTCTAAGAGAAATGGTATCACTTGGCAATGGCACCCGCAGACCTCTTCAGAAAAGAGTTGAAAAGCAATTATCTGGGATTTAGAGGTGGCAGATTGCTTTATCTAAACTAACTTAACTCTCATCTGAGACGGGAGCAGGAAACTTCCTGATCTGCAGGCTTTCTTCCTGAAGATGGTGTGGAAAAACTCCTAGAAGCTTGGAATGAAACTCCTAGACAGGCTTGGAATGAAAATGCCAGTTGAGAGCCTCCTAATCAGTCAGGGGTAGGAATGAAGATGGGGGTGGAAGATCTTTTCCCATTTCAGGGAGTGGAGAGACTCTGGAGAGCCTAATCAGGCTTGGGAGTCCAGCAACAAAATCAACTTCAAAAAGATTAATAGAGAGTCCATTCTGGACTAGGAGCCACAAGATCCAGGGTGGTCCTGTGACAGATCAGCTCAAGAGAGAGCTGCAATAGCTGTTCAAGAATGGGCAGAAGTGCAAACCCCTCTCTGGATTGGAGGAGGCAGAGCCAAGGGTACAGCCTCGGCGATCGGACAGAACTACAAAACCTCTCCTTTCACAAGCAGTCACTGGTCCAGAGCAGTGGGTGAGACTTGGAGCTGGTGGGCAAAGGGAAAGGGAGGGGAGATAGGAGACAGGTTATTAAGGTTAAATCTATAATCTTTAAACATTTACTTGAGTCATTACGCATAAGGTATAGTTGGTT
Organism: Ichthyophis bannanicus; assembly: GCA_033557465.1. Lineage (NCBI taxonomy): Eukaryota > Metazoa > Chordata > Amphibia > Gymnophiona > Ichthyophiidae > Ichthyophis > Ichthyophis bannanicus. Next base: position 934,110,840 of record CM066033.1, on the reverse strand, counting down.
GTTTGAACTGCCTTCTCTCTTATCCTGTATTGCTATTCACCTTACCTGCTTGAACTGCTTATCATAATATAGGTTGTACATACTGCAATTTTATCACAATACTTGATGTATATATTTTGTAAATAAATTGTAAATACTATTTAAGCCAGCCTTGTTCACAGCAGTGTTTTTTGGAGATGTATCCTAGGGTGAAAGGAGGGAAATCCTACCCACTAACATCTTCCTTCCCCAGGTGGAAGCACCAGGCAACAAACTGTCAAGGACCAATGGAGTCCACCTTCGAGAGGACTCCAACCAGGCTGGTCCCGAACTCAGAAGCCCATCCAAGGGGGCGCTACATGGACTTATCTTTGCAATTCCTGAAGTTACTGGCAAAATCCTGTGCTTTCAAATTCCTGCTCCTCTTAATGGATAACGTTTAATCATATAAATCAATATGCAGCTAAACGTTGTGCAGCTACAGTGGGGCAGGGCCAAAAATTATCCATTGAGTGGTGTTAACATATAATTTTCATGTTAACAATTTCAACATGAAACGTACAAAAGAAACCAAAAATATCAATGAAAGTCAGGAAAACAAAGCCCATAATGTACTGAAAATTTTGCCATGCACATTTATTTATTTCATTTTATTTATTTAATGCTTCTATACCACCCCTTCCAGAGATCAGGGGAAGTTTACAAATAATGAAACATGATACATAGAACAGTAGTAACTATTTACATAGTAAAGCGGGATATTTAACAAGTAAACGCATTGCAAGTTACATAGGGAGGGAGAAATGCTACATAAGATAGGTAGTCTAAACATAATCAACTATGAACTATATACAAGGTACATTGGGTAATATTAGGTCATAGAGATAGGATGTGGATGGGGTATTGTTTAGATGTATTGTGTAAGTGACAGCTATCGCGTATGTTGTTTGGGTATTTCTGCAATGGGTTTTCATTTATGTCTCCATAGTGTGCAATGACTAGGAACGTTTTGAGTTCTCTTCTGCACATGCCTAGAAAATACCTTTAGCTGCATTTAGGGGAGATTCCCAGGGGCATTTTAGGGGGGATCAAAGACTAATATAGATCATATTTTCAACACAAGGGTTCTTTTCAATAGAAAATCTACCTGCATGAAAAGCAAGTCCAAAGTCCAAAGGTGGCACCCAGAAATATAGGCACAAACTCTTTGGAACTTGATGCAAAGTTTGCAGATAAAATCATACTCACAGACTTTGTCCTAAAGTGGGCATTCTAAAAATTGCTCCTTTAAAGATGCTCTACAAAATCTTGCACGGCACTTCTGTATGTGTCATTTGTGTGCAGCAGGCTTTGGGACACAAAGGGTTAAGAATGCAGATCTGAACCAGATACCTGGAGTTATAACTATGCAGCATTCCATGCCTTTTCCTAAGTGCGGTATCCATAGTAACATCACTGGACAGAACAGACAATTGTGCTCCGTAAATTCTTCCCCAAACTTGCAACACTCTCCTGCTGCTCAGAATATGCAAAATATCCACATGCATGGAGGGCTTACTTATTGTCTCATTTGAAATCTATTTCTGAGCCTGCTGAGGCAAGCTCTTTCGATGATAAGAGAGGTTCTGGTGGTGTGATTGAAAAGCCTGTGCATTCAAGCTAAACAGTTCTAGCACTGTAAAAATGATCGTAGCTACCTGCCTGCCTGCAAAAATCAGCCAGAGGGGGAAAGGTCATCAATTATAGGAACGGATTCACACAACTTGTTTATGCCATAATATGTCTATAGGATGAATCAGGCTCATAGTGCGAAATCTCATTCTTGTATCTTTTCCAAGTGCGAGAGTATGAATGACAGAATTCCATTAAATATAATGCATATATTAAAACTCTTCACATCTACAAACATGTCACGCTGCTGATGTACTAACCAAGGGAGATATCTTATTTCCCTGCCTTGAAATCTAATATCAGTTTTACTACATGGAAAGATCTTCTGCCACCGAGCTCCATGGATATTTCACTGCCTTTCTTTAAATTTGGCTACTCTCTCTATAGGTAGTGTCGCAGAAGACATGTATTAGCTGCTAACTGTGCTGCCATTATCCCTTTAGTTAAGGTCTGATATTTAACAGCTGTATAGTAGCGATTTTCAGCACCTCTTTACAGATAGCTATGCAAATAGACACTTGGCACATTTTTAGGGTGAAATGACTGCTATGTGGATAACATTTTCCTGCACCCCAGCTCTGTCCCTGGACTCTCCAGATAGTGCCAAAGAGCTCAAACAGAATATTCTGTGGCGTTATCCATCTATTGTTGCTGAATATTACTCTTACCGGCATTTCTTGGGGTAGAAGGTCATGCTTAACACCATTTGCAATGGCCTGCTGCTTGCTCGTTTGTTAGTAATAGGAATGGGACATAGTGTTATGCTGCTGTTCTTCCATCAACAGCATGCAGCTTTCGCTCACAACAGTGGCAGATCATTACTTTCCCCATTATTGTTTAATCTATACTTAGCAGCTTTAGTGGCTATTTTTGACAAGCAGAATTGTCAATTTCATATCATGATCAGAGTGCAGTGATTTCAAACCTCAATGAAAGCTTAGAAGAGCCCGGCTCTCTCATCACCTTAGATTCAACTGTCAAACATCAACCCCTAGACTGGTCAAACATCACTGTTGGCTTCACCATTAGAAAATTAGGCAGCCACAGAAGTACAGACTTAGTTGAATCTAACAATTTACCACACAGACAAGTGCTGTGCTGTTCTGCAACCTTGGTCAAATCTACAGCTGAAGGCTTATCTTACTTCATTTATTTTATTTTTTTAGACCATATTTTATTAGGCATTGTGACATACGGGATCTGACATTTCGACAACAAGGCATCCCCAGTCAGAACATTCTATACTTTCCGGTCTCCCCCTCCCCCCCTCCCCCCCCGCTCCTGAAACGGAATGACATTCCCCATACACTGTACAAAAGAAAAGGGAGATATATAAATATACATTCATACCAATGAACAACAAAGAAATATACAGCAGGAGAAATGCACCGAAAGAGGGAAACAGTCAAGGGTGACAATAACATTACCGACCCCCCTAAAACCCCATAACCCCACCCTCCCCCCCCCCCCCCGGAAAGTAATCCCCTTCCCCATCCATCACACCACCCCACTAAACAAGTAATAATAAAAAACCACACCCGCAAGGGCATCATACCTACAAAACTACAAAACCTAAAAAACTTAAAAAACTCTGTGTGTGCTAACTGCTCTCCCGATGTCCTCCCACCATCCCACTCCACACCTCGTCTCCCATCGGGCTCAGGTGCCCTTCGAGGTAGGGGTACCAAATCTTGTGGAACATCCATTCCTTACCCCGCAGACGATACGTTAAGTAGTCAAACCGCACCGCCGCTGCAATTTTCCCACCCCAATCCGCCCCCGTGGGCCCCAGCACACTCTTCCACTTGCATGCAATAGCCATTCGCGCTGCCAGCTTCAACTTCGCCTCCAACAGCCTGCGCCACTTCCCTACCCCACCCAACCCGGAGGACCCCAAAATAAAGTCCTTTGGGCAGCCCGTGGTCCGCTCCCGCCCTCACTCCCCAACCTCTCCCCCACCCGCCCCAAAACACTTGAATAACCGGGCAGTCCCACCACATGTGCAAGAAACTCCCGACCCGTCCACATCCTCTCCAACACTTATCCGTGGGCTGCCCCCCGGTCAGGAAAAGTTGTCGAGGGGTCCTATATGCCCCGTGTACAATCTGCAGTTGGGTCTGCCTCCAGGAGGAGATCCCCGTGCATCGTGAAATATTTGCATATATCCTACCCCACTCCTCCTCCGCTAGATCCTCCTGCAGCCATCTTTGCCACTTTATCCTATGTGGGGGGTCCCCCTTATCCTCCTCCTCTTGCAATAATACCCGATAAATCTTAGCAATTATACCCTTATCCCCCCTGCCCTGGTACAACACCGCTTCCATCGGTGTACTCTCCCGGGTAATCTGGGACTTAACCTCCCCGGATGCTAAAAGATGTCGTAGTTGAAAATATTGGTAGAAGGGGATCCTCTCCTGCACACTAACCTCCAAATCCCGATGAGACCGTATCACCCCGTCTTTCACAAAGCCGCGAAGGCGGTCAAAACTCTCAGTGGGCAACCGGCACCCCTTCAACACCCACCCAGCTGAACCATACGGGAGAAAATCCCCCACCCTAGACCAGGGCGAGAGGGGGGGTCGGGAACCACCCCTTGGTCCTGCCCTATCGGCCAAGTTTTAGCATAGCCTCTAACAAAGGATGCCCCTGCCACTTACCAGGTTGGTCACCGCCGCCACCCTCCTCCAACCACTTCTCCAGGGACAGGGACCCCATCTCCCAGCGTTCCAGGTCCACCCATGCCACCTCGCCACTTCCCAGATAGTGATCCCGCCATGCCCGTAGTATACAGGCCTGGTGGTACCACTTCAACGAAGGGTACCGAATACCCCCCCGATCCTTAGACAAGAGCAGCCCAGTCCGACCAATCCGTGCCTTCTTCCCCCCCCCCAGACAAACCGCCACAACCTAGCTTCCCATTGCCTAATCAGACACCCCGGGAGCCACAAAGGCAACTGCGAAAACAAAAACAAAAACTTCGGCAGCACAGTCATTTTAAGCACCTCCACCCGGCCCCGCCAACTCAACTGCAGGGAGGCCCAGCCCTCCAACAAAGAGTGAATAGTACCGATCATCGGTCGATAATTCAAGCCAAACAACTGTGAAGGATCCTCGGAGATACGTACCCCAAGATATTTAATATACCCCTGGGACCATTTAAAGGGGAAGGCCGGGAAATCCCCAGTACGCAGACCTCCCAACGCCATCGCTTCCGTTTTAGAGAGATTGACCTTAAAACCGGAAATGGCCCCGAACCGCTCCAGTTCCCGCACCAACACCGGGAGTGATTCCTCCGGTTTAGCCATAAAAATTAAAGTATCATCAGCATAAAGCAGTATCTTATGCGCCGCCTTCCCCACCATCACAGGACTTATTTGAGACGTCGCCCGTACGCGGATAGCCAAGGCCTCAATCACTATGGCAAACAGGAGAGGCGATAAAGGGCAACCCTGCCGTGTGCCGCGCTGTAAGTGGAAATTATCCGAAAAGCAATCATTCACCCAGATCCGCGCCGCGGGCTTCCGATACAGAGCCTGCACCACTTGGATGAAGCCCCCTCCCAGGCCCATCCTCTCCATTACCTGGAACAAAAACGCCCACTCCACCCTATCAAATGCTTTTTCCGCGTCTAGGGCGACACAAAGCGCCGGGATCTTGCGAGTCCGCAAATGGTGAAGAAGGCCGACCGCCCGTCTAACATTATCCGCTATCCGCCTACCTTGAATGAACCCCGTCTGATCGGGGTAAATCAGGTCCGGCAAAATCCCCTCCAGCCTGCCAGCCAAAATCTTGGCGTATAATTTAGCATCGCTATTTATCAAAGCAATTGGCCGGTAGTTCTCACACCGGTCTGGCGGCCTTCCCTCCTTCGGAAGAACCACAATATTGGCTTGTGTCATCGAATCAGGTAGAGGAGACCCCCACAACAGTCCGGAGAAGAGCTTTGCCAGAAATGGAGCCACCTCCTCTTTCATCACTTGATAAAATTCCGCCTGGAACCCATCTGCCCCTGCTGCTTTCCCTTTCGGCAATTTCTTAATACCCCCGAGCACTTCCTCCACCGTTATAGGCCTCCCCAACCACTGTGCAGTGTCAGCCCCTACCCGCGGAAGCTCAAGCCCGGCCAAGTACTCTTCTATCCCTTCTCGTGTAACCCCCTCCTGCCCCGTATGCAACTCCTCGTAGAACAATTTGAAGGCTTTACAAATATCGTGACTTGCTACGGCCCTATCGCCTGTAGCAGTCGTAAGCTCCTTCACTATCCTACTCTCCTGACGCTTTTGCAGCTGACGCGCCAACATACGTCCAGCCTTATTCCCCCCCTCCATAAAGTTCCTCTTAGAAGCCCGCATCATCTTCTCTACCTCCTCCAGATCCAACGTGTTGATCTTCGCCCTCAATCCTTCAAGCTTCTGCCGCAGCGCCTTGTTCCCTTGAGAACTGTGTTCAGCTTGCAGCACCTCCAATTCCTGCATCCATTTACCCCGCAATGCTGCTCGGTCCCTCTTCCACTGGCTTCCCAGCTGAATCAAAATCCCCCTCAAGTATGCTTTCCCACAATCCCAGAGCGTCGCGTCCGAGACCTCTCCAGTATCATTCCAGGCCAGGTATTCCCGCCACGCCTTACGCAGGGCGGCCCGCCCAGCTTCAGACTGGTATAAGGACACATTCCCGCGCCACCCCCCCGCCCTTCGTCCCACCCCCCGCCACTCCCCCAAAATCAAGCCATGATCCGAGAGGGTAAGTGGGTGTATTTTAACATTCGAGAGCACCCCCAATTGATCCTGCCTCCCAAGGAACAGATCCAACCTAGAATAAGTATCTTGCCGAGCAGCATAACACGTATACTCCCGCCCCCCCGGATTCTCCCACCTCCAAATATCAACCAGCGCAAAGTCTTCCAAGCACTTCCTAAGCTCCTTTCCCTCCCGCCCGTGCAGCCGCTTGCTGAAATTAGACCGGTCCATCTCCCCCATCACACAATTCATATCCCCACCAATAATCCAATCGCCTTTGGCCTTCCCAGCGAATCCGTTCAGGGTATCAGCAAAAAAGGAACCCTTTTGCCCATTAGGAGCATAAACATTGAGGAAGGAGACCTCCCGCAGATCCACTCGCCCGACCACCCACACCGCTCTCCCCTCTCCATCCGCTCCACTGTCATAAGGAATGGACCTAACCCTTTTATGGATAAGTATCACCACCCCCCGTTTCTTAGAGGCATACGGGGAGCCATACACTTGATCAAAACCCTGGGCTTTCAGCTTCTCTTGCTCTACGGATGTTAAATGGGTCTCCTGTAACAGGGCCACATCTACCCCTAATCGGTTCAATTGTGTCAGGACCCGCTTCCTCTTAATTGGGCTATTAAACCCCCGAACGTTGTAGGAGGCAACTATAAGCCCCCCGGAAGTGGCCCTAGCACTCATCCTCCCTCCAACCTCTGCTGCCCTACCAACTGTAACTCGGACATCTGCCGCACACACACAACAAACGCAACACACGCAACACGCAACCAAAACCCATAACACACAACCAACTCCCCTCCCCTTTTAACGCCACAACATTTTGTCTTTCTGACTCCCCTTAGCCCTGCCATTCATACGCCCAAGCCCCTCACCCGCCCAGCCCCCCCACCCCCGCGGCCCTAAACTCCGCACCACTCATCCACATCTCCCGCTCCTTCTCCCCCAGTCATAGGGCCGCCAGGCTGAGGCGGGGCCCCACCTTAGTACACAGTTCCCGGCCTCTGCCGCCCCTCCTGGTGGCCCTCCCCCCCAGAAGCCCGCCAGTTCCACACCCCGCCCTTCTACCACCCCATAATTTCCCAGTTAAACTCCCCCCCATGGAGAACACCCCTTCCCTCCCCTCCCCAGATTTCTCCCCGCAGCTCATCCACCCCACATTATCAGCATATTCATTGCAAGGCATACACAAGACCTGGAGGCCCCCTCCCCCCCAGCAATCATGTCTCCACTGCCAATTCAACAACCCCCTCCAAGTCTCAGAAAGAAAAAGTCTCCAGCTGCAACGGGCACCAGCTGCTTATGGCTGCAATCCCGCTGCGCGGGCATCGGCCCCTTCCTGAGAGTCACGACCAGCCGGGGCAGCCTTTTCCTTCCGCGTGCCACCCTCCTGCGACTTCAAAAAGTTCTCGCACGCTTCCTTCGAATTGAAGAATCACCGCACTCCATTCACAAACATTGTAATCCGAGCTGGATACCAGATCGCGACTTGCACCCCCCGATTAGCCAGGGACTCCTTCCATTTCACCAGCTCTTTCCTCCTCTTCACTGTTTCAGAGGCCAAGTCCGGGAACACATAGACTTTCCAATCTTTGTAGGTCACATACCTCGATTTCCTTGCTGCCCGAATCACATGCTCGCGATCCTGAAATCGGAGGAGCTTTACTATTAAAGCACGTGGGGCCCCTGATGCTCCGGGCCTAGGCCGCAATTCTCGGTGAGCCCGCTCGATTTCAAAGGCGGGAACAGAGGGCGGGCCCGGGAAACATTGCACCAGCAGATCATGCACAAAACCAAGGGCATCCTCTCCTTCAGCCCCTTCCGGCACTCCAAAAATACGCAAATTAGAATGGCGGTCCCTGTTTTCGATGTCCTCTGCCTTTGCATGTAACCAGCTGAGCTGTTGCTGCAGGGAGCCCACCGTGCGCTGCAACGCCGCCTGGGAGTCCTCCGTCTGACTCACCCGGGCTTCCACCGCCTCAACCCGCTACCCGATAGCCGCAAACTTCTCCTCCAACTTCTGCGAGACACGCTGCACAATTTCATCCTTAGAGTATCTAATCTCCTGCAGCACGGCCGCTAGGTCCACTGGGCGAGCGTCCGCCTCCTCCTCCGCTCCCGGGTCATCTGATGTACTGGGGGACGCTGGCGCCTGCAGGGCCCGTGGCCTGGCCTCCGCCGCTTTGTCCCCTCCCGCCTTCGCCGCATATAAATCTTTAATCGGGTTACGGCTTTAACTTAACCACCTTCGGCATGTTCTCCAAATCCACAGGGAACTGTGTCTACCCGATATTTTCCAAGCGGGGCGAGGAGCTCGCTCATGCACGTCTCCTCACCTCCGTGGCTAAACCGGAGGTCCCTTACTTCATTTAATTTAAGAACATAAGATATGCCATATTGGGTCAGACCAAGGTCCATCAAGCCCAGTATCCTGCTTCCAACAGTGGCCAATCTAGGTCATATGTACTTAGCAGTTTCCCCAAAAGACACAGGTTCCATAATGCTTGTATTGGGTCAAGCATTGATATCCTGGGTCCCTTTTTAATCATGGTTTATGGACCTTTCCTCCAGGAACTTGTCCAAACCATTTTTAAACCCAGCTACACTAACAGCCTTTACTACATCCTCTGGTAACAAATTCCAGAGTTTGATTACACGTTGAATGAAAAAATATTTTCTCTTATTTGTCTTAAATAGTTTACCCTAGTCTTTCTATATTCTGATAACGTAAACAATCGATCTACGTTTACCCATTCCCCTCCATTCATTAATTTATAGACCTCTATCATATCTCCCCTCAGCCGTCACTTTTCTAGGTTGAAGAGCCCTAATCGTTTTAGCCTCTCTTCATAGGAGTAGCCTTCTATCCCCTTTAACATTTTGGTGGCTCTTCTCTGAACCTTTTCTAATAATGTTATATCCTTTTTAAGATACGGTGACCAGAACTGCACACAATATTCAAGGTGCGGTCGCACCATGGAACAATACAGAGGCATTATAATATCCTTTGTTTTATTTTCCATTCCTTTCCTTATGATAACCAGCATTCTATTTGCTCTCTTGGCCGCCGCTGCACACTGGGCCGAGGGTTTTAACATGTTATCCACGATAACGCCTTAATCTTTTTCCTGGGTGGTGGTTCCCAATGTGGAACCTTGCATTGTGTAACCATAGTTTGGGTTGTTCTTTCCTAGGTGCATAACTTTGCACTTGCCCACATTAAATTTCATCTGCCATTTGGATGCCCAGTCTTCCAATTTATCAAGATCCTCTTGCAATTTTCCACAATCCTCTTGGGTTTTAACAACTTTAAATAGTTTTATGTCATCTGCAAATTTGATAACCTCACTCATTATTCCCTTTTCCAGGACATTTATGAATATGTCAAAAAGCAGCGGACCCAGCACAGATCCCTGGGGTACACCACTGTTCACCTTTTTCCATTGGGAAAATTGACCATTTAGCCCTACCCTCTGCTTTCAATCTTTTAACCAGTTCCTGATCCACAATAGTACACTGCCTCCTATCCCATGACTTTTTAGTTTTGCTAAAAGTCTCTGATGAGGCTTTCTGAAAGTCCAGATACACTATATCAACAAATAATTTAGCTGTGCTAGTACATTTTACTAGTACGAACTGATTGAACTACTGTATTCATTATACCAGAGCCAAAGAATAGTCTTAAAAGGATTTAGTTGATTCAAAAACAGAGCTACCCAGCTTTTGACTGGTAAAAGTAAGCATTAGCATACTACTCCAGTCTTTCACAAGCTTCAATGACTTCCTGTTAAGGTATGCTCACAATATTCTTATCTTGAAATTACTATATAAAGGCATGCCATTCTGTCTGCTGAAACATATAGCAGAGTATGCGCCCAGGCACATCTTTGACCCTCAAAGAGAGGCTTCTTGCAGCATACATTTTTATTAGTTATTCATTTATCTTCTGCAGTATATGAAATAGTTGGCTGGATAGTCAAAGGGGCTTAAACATTTAGCCAAGTCAACTAAGGGGTATGTTTACTAAAGCACGGTAATATTACCGTTTTTAAGTGCCCCGGTAATGTTACGGATGCCCATAGAAGGAAGTTGGCAGTGCGGCATCAAGGCAAGCCTGGTCTAGTAGCGCGCGGTACAGGGCACCCTGCATTACCGTGTGTTAACGTCACACCTGGCAAGCAGCAGCGCGTCCAAAGGGGATGCAAGCAAAGGCAGGCAGACAGTAGAAGATGTGCTGAGGGTAGTGCAGACATGGTGCCACATAAGAAACGGAGCCGAAGGTGTAAAGCCATAGACCACAGGCAGCTGATAGCACAGTTTGTAAGTGGGATGTGAGCCACATAGAAATACATGCACACACACCATGAAATGGTGTGCAGTGAAAACAGCAGGCAGAAGAGTAAACAAATTAAACTGAAAGGGCATCAGGGGCCGGTCGGAAGGGCCAGCTATGTGGATGGTGTGTGTACAAGGGCAAAATGGGCAAGAGACCCAAAAAGGAGTATGTGAGGATTGAACTGGTACACTGAAGAGTCCAAACACAGCTCACCAACACCAATACCAAACCACTGAGCCAACTTCCCAACAAGACAGGCTAAAGAAAGGAACCATATGTAACAGCGAATATGGCATGGATAGGCTGCATGGAGGGCACACTGTAGTGCACAGTGAAGAGAGAGAAGGGTGTGTGGAGAAGTGATGAAGCTGCAGCCATTGTATGGTATGGTAGCAGAACAAAAGAAGGGAAAGGAAAATGTGGGAATCAAACCCACAACCTATGTTGGCTCCACACACATCTGCAACCACTATCCCAAACAACCACAACAAGCACAATGAAAATATTTTCCACCAAGTGGCCATCGTGTCTGCTATATTATAATGCAGTAGTGCGGGGTACACACATTGCGTAGAACGCATGTTGCAGGGCGTCTGATGTGCAGCACGCACAATAACGTGCGTAACAATACAGACCTTCTTATGTACCTTATGAGATATGTCTAGGCGCCTTAGGTTATGTGGTCAGGTTGTGGCGCGTAACAACGCACATCCCAAACACAAGTCACACGCATAATTGTGAGCACTGCGTGCCTGCAGCATTACAACATACGTTGTGGCGTATGCACATTCTCTGCAATGCACAAAAGGCGCAACACGCGTACACCACAGTAGACTACCTGTCCATTGCCCTTCCTCCGTTTCCCTCCAGTTTTAGGCTTACAGCTGTTCTTCTGCCTTCCAGCTAATGCCTTTCAAGCTGTTGCACCTTACCATTCCTGAAGTACCTTAGGTTGTGGATATCATCAGGGGGGTCAGACCAGATCTGAACCTGTTGCGAGGCCACTGGCAGACCAATGGTAGTACTAGGAGCCTCCCCAGCCCCCAACCATGGACTGACATTCACCAGCAGCAGGCATAATCAGACCATACCTGCTGCACCACACCAGGTGTTCCAGCCATACACAAATTAACTGCAGACACTCCGCTAGCCAGTCTATCTTACATGTCCACAGTGGAACTATGCGCACACAGACCTGGGTTGTATAGCACAGACACCCAGCAAGCGCTGCAGTGATTGGCCCTCCAGAAAAGAGTGCATACATGTATTACTTGAGGCAAATATTATGTAGCACTATGTGGGAACATAGCCATGCCATGGTCACTGTTCGGTCAGTGTGAGAGTGCCCTAACAGCAAGACGTACTATGGCCACCTTGTCCATGCAGGTGGTGGTTGGGCACTACAATGTCCCAGCCATTGCCCACACCCTGTGAAGATGCATCCTGGCCAATCCGCCCTGTCTGGGCCATACCCACAATACCTTGCTCCTCATTATGCACATATTCAGGCTAACGCTGGTAATAGTGGGACATTGTGGGCCCAGTGAGGTGTGGGCAGCCACAGAACTATGGATAGATATAAATACACACACACACACACACTCCTGTTGCAGCATTGTGCAAAGATAGGGGTGGTTGGCAGCCCTGTCTGCCACACTGGTCCTGATCACAGTGCCAACAATGATAAACTGTGCAGGAGGTAGTAGTAGTGCTCTGGTGATAACTGCAGCTCGTGCTGGGGCCAACAGCCTGACTCTCCATGCAGCTTTGGATTGTGGAGCATGTGTGAGTGGGTGTTTGTACCCATGTTTGCTGCTGCTTTGGGCTTTGCACATGTTGCTGTTGTATCTGCATTGTAGGGTAAAATATAGGGATGTGCTCTGCAGGAACCACAGCTGGGGTTTCAACCTGTGATCTTTTGCTTCTGAACACACTGGCTGTGTGCACTGCACCACAGTAGTCCATGGAGCTGCATGCCCTTTTCCTCAGCCAGATCTTTTCTGTTGCACTGCACACCACGTACTGGTACAGGGCATGGTCTAGGTCCACTGCAGGCAGGTGCCACTGCCCCCTCCAGCATGGGTACACACACCCCTGCCATGCTGACATGACCATATGCTGTCGGTGCTGGTAGTGCGCAGTCCCAGGCCATCCACTGTGTGGGTAGGTGGTTGCCTAGGGAGCGGGGTCTGGGGTGGGGAGGCATACATGGGCATCCTCACATCGGCCCCATCACCGCCTGCCAATATTATGTCCCTTCTGCTTGGGGGAGGGTTGGCTGTGTGGATGTCAGGTCAGTGCCCTGGCAACTGTTGGCTAGGGTGGACCATGTAGACGTAGGTGGATTGTGTTTGGCCTTTGTCAGCTGCTGTCTTGCTGATGTCCGGTTTCTATGTTCCTATATGCCACCTAGGCGACTACCTAGTCCACCCTGTGCCCCAGCTGCCCCCACTACATGTCCCGCCTGCAGCCCCCTATGCCCCATTTGCACCATTGTGGCCTTTCATACTTGGGCACTATGCTGTTGCTGCAAATGGATCACTACTATCACTTTTCTTGGGCTCCCTACCTATGCTGCACATTGCCGACACTCAAATAGTTTCTCTCTCTTGAAAATGTGTGCTAAAATGCCAGGTTTTCAGTCGCAGTAAGATTCAGCCCTTCAGTTCCCCGCGTTAGTGTGGAAGGGGCCTCTCACCGCCCACTCCCCGCCCATTGACCCCTTCTCTCCGCCCTCTCTCCACCCTCTGTGGGACTTACCGTGGCTGGGAACGCTAACGCGCATTATGTAATGTTAACGCGCGTTAGGTAATTTTAACATGCGTTAACGTGACGTTTTCACGCGTTAACGTTACTTAACGCGGTTTAGTAAACATACTCCTAAATTTCATTTGCCGTTTCAATGAATTTATCAAGGTCCTCTTGCAATTTTTCACAATCCACTTGTTTTTTAACAACTTTGAATAATTTTGTGTCATCTGCAAATTTGACTACCTCACTCGTTATTCCCATTTCCAGGTCATTTACGAATATGTTAAAAAGCAGCAGACCCAGAACAGATCCCTGGGGTACTCCACTATTCACCTTTCTCCATTGGGAAAATTGGCCATTTCAGCCCTACCCTTTGCTTTCTATCTTTTAACAAGTTCCTGATCCATAATAGTAGACTGCCTCCTATCCCATGACTTTTTAATTTTGCCAAGAGTCTCTCATGTGGCACCTCGTCAAAGGTTTTTTGAAAACTCAGATACACTATGAAAATCATGTATAGGACTGAAAAGACAGGCAGAGCTCCAGAATCTCATTGTGTGGATGAAACAAAAGTGCAAGGAAGAGGTTTTTGGATTTATTAGGAATTGGGCAACATTCTGGGGCAGGGGGAGGCTTTTCCGAAAGGATGGGCTCCACCTTAATTGGGATGAAACCAAGCTGCTGGGTTTAACATTTAAAAAGGAGATAGAGCAGCTTTTTATTTATTTAGTTATTTAGCAATACTTATAAACCGCTTTTAAACTAGATAATAGGGGAAAGCCGACAGTCTTCCAAGAGTGCATAGTTCATAATGATGTATCCTTTCAGGATACTAGTAAAAGAAGGAAGTTAGGTCATCCCGTTAGAGAGCTCCCAATAAAGGTAAAAGTATCCCAGATGCCTTTAAGTACAGGACAGACAGAACTTAAAGATTCCAAATTACTCCTTTCAAAAGATAACCAGAATAAAATACAACTTCTGAAATGCCTGTATGCAAATGATAGAAGTCTAAAAAATAAGATGGGAGAGTTAGACTATATAGCACTAAATAAAAAGTTAGATATACGGTAATTGATATCTCAGAGACCTGCTGGAAGAACAACCAATGGGACATTGTGATACCTGGGTACAAACTAAACATATTCCAGTGGTATATTCTCAAGGTCATATTTTGCTGCATTCATGAGTGGTTTGCTCTTTTTCAACTTTAGCTTGAGTTTGCATACTAGTAGTTGATGATCTGTACCACAGTCAGCTCCAGGTTTTATCTTTGTTGATGTTATAGAGCTTTTCCATCGTTGACTTCCACAGATGTAGTCAATTTGATTTTTATACAATCCATTGGGTGAAGTCCATGTGTACAGTCGCCACTTGTGTTGCTGGAAGAAGGTGTTTGAGATGAATAGATCGTTGGTCTTGCAGAATTCTATCAGTCTTTCTCCAGCTTCATTTCTGTTGCCAAGTCCATATTTTCCAACTACTTTGCCTTCTTCTTTGTTGCCAACCTTTGCGTTCCAGTCAGCCATGACTATCAGGATATCCTGTTTGCATGTTCTGTCAATTTCAGCTTGTACTTGTTCATAGAACTCTTCAATTTCATTCTCTTCTGCAGCTGTTGTTGGGGCATATACTTGAATTATAGTTGTGTTGATAGGCATTCCTCGTAGACAGAGATTAAGAATTCGCTGACTGCATTGTATTTCATTACAGTTTTTGCAAGTTTCTTCTTTATTATAAATGCAACACAATTTCTTCTTTGTCTTTCATTTCCAGCATAGTAGACCATGTGATCATCGGATGCAAAGTGCCCAATGCCAGTCCATTTCAGTTCACTGACACCCAACAGATCAAGTTGTACACGTTCCATTTCATTCTTGACCACCTCCAACTTCCCTTGGTTCATGCTTCGTATGTTCCATGTTCCAATGTGAAAAGACATCTTTACAGCTTCTGACTCTCATTTCATGCACAGCTACATCAGCAGTCAGACGTCCCGAGGGCTTTGATCCAACCACATCATAAATGCTGGCTTTACTCTGAAAAGTCTTCAGCTCTTCCCCAGTAGCTAGTTGAGTGCCTTCCGATCTGGGGGTCTCATTTTCCATCACTATAGCACAATTTGTTTTGTTGTAACTATCCATTGGGTTTTCATGGCAAGATACAGAAGTAAATTGCCGACCTTTCTTCTGCGCAGTTTAAGTTTGGTGTTGTTGCCGTTGTTACAGAAATGCGATCCTCCGCCATCAACACTATCCCATTCTGCTGCTGCCCAGATGGGTGGTTTGTCTTGGTCTGGCACCTCAGCTGAGACTTGTCCATCTTGAGAGACCCTGCCAGTAGTTAAACTACCGATAGTTTAGCTCTCAGCATCACTGATGCACACAAGCCCTCACAGCATGACAAGCTGCAAACCAAGTGAGGGAAGGTGTACATATTAAGATCCTTACGTCTGTCCTCATATGCATTATAATGAAGACCTTTAACCATTTTAGTAGCCACCCTCTGCACCAACTCCATCCTATTCACATTCTTTTGAAGGTGCGGTCTCCAGAATTGCACACCATACTCCAAATGAGGTCGCACCAAAGACTTATACAGAGGCACTATCACCTCCTTTTTTCTGCTAGCCATTCCTCTCCGTATGCACCCAAGCATCCTTCTAGCTTTTGCTGTCGCCTTTTCTACCTGTTTAGCTACTTTAAGATCATCAGACACAACCATGTCCAGGTCCCGCTCTTCTTTAGTGGACAAAAGTACTTCACCCCTATACTATATTGCTCCCTTGGAGTGCTGCAGCCCAAATGCATGACCTTACATTTTTTAACATTAAATCCCAGCTGCCAGATTCTAGACCGTTCTTCAAGCTTAGCTAGATCCCTTCTCATGTTATCTACACCTTCCTGGGTGTCTACTCTATTGCAGATTTTGGTATCATCCGCAAAAAGACAAACCTTACCTGACAGCCCTTCCGCTATATCACTAACAAAGATGTTAAAAAGAATCGGAACAAGGACAGATCCCTGGGGCACACCACTGGTAACATCCTTCTCCTCAGAGTGAGCCCCATTTGCCTGTACACTTTGTCGCCTCCCACCCAACCAATTTCTAACCCAAGCAGTAACTTTAAGGTCCATCCCTAGGGTGCTAAGTTTGTTTATAAGTCGCCTTTGAGGAACAGTGTCAAAGGCTTTACTGAAATCTAAATACACCACATCTAGGGCTCTCCCTCGGTCCAACTCCCTGGTCACCCAGTCAAAGAAATCAATCAGAATTGTCTGACAAGACCTGCCTCTCGTGAATCCATGCTGCCTCGGATCCTGTAATCCGCTGGACTCCAGAAACCTCAATATTTTCTCTTTCAGCAGCTTCTCCTATAATTTGCTCACCACCGAAGTTAAACTAACCAGCCTGTAGTTTTCAACCACATCCGTACTTCCGCTTTTGTGTAAAGGCACCACATGAGCCTCTCTCAAGTCCTTTGGCAACACTCCCGACTGAGGCATTGAAAAAGTCAGTCAGTGGAGCTGCTAGAACGTCCCCAGGTTCCCTCAGTATTCTAGGGTGCATCCCATCCGGTCCCATTGCTTTGTCTACTTTAAGTTAAGCTAGTTTCTCACAAACATAGTCTTCTGAAAATTGTTCAAGATGTCCCTCGCTTCTGTTCCTGTTTGTGGGTGTTTTCTGAGGTCCTGCTCCTGGTTCTTCATCTGTGAACACAGAACAGAAATATTTGTTAAGCAATTCCGCTTTATCCTCATCAGCTTCTACATATTCCTCCCCTTCACTCTTGAGTCTGACAATACCACTTTTGCCCTTCCTCTTCTCACTAACATATCTGAAAAATGTCTTATTCCCCCATTTTATTGCTTGGCTATTTCCTCCTTTTTATGAATCTTTGCTTTCCTGACTGCTTTGCTGGCTTCTCTAAATTTTTCCAAATATAGATGCCTGTCTTCCTCTCTCTGTGATCATTTGTATTTCATGAAGGCCTCCCTCTTTTTCTTTTCAGCTACCTCTTTCGAAAGCCATAGCAGTCTTCTTTTCCTTTTACCTTTATTTACCATTTTAACAAAAAGATTGGTTGCCCTTAAGATATCTCCTTTCAGTTTTGCCCACTGTTTTTCTATATCCCCTAGCTGTTCCCATCCCGCTAACTACTCCCTGAGGTATTGGCCCATCTTGGCAAAGTTAGTCTTCCTAAAGTCTAGTATATGATGGCAGATAAAGACTAGTATGATCTATTCTGCCCAGCAAGGCAGCAAGAGTAGGTGCACCTGCCATTCCATACAGGTCACCCCTGCCCATGCGTTTGTTTAGGGGTATACCCACCATTCTGTGTAGGTCACCCTTATTTGTTGAGATATAACTATCTCTTATAATTATTTGATTTTAACCTGTTGCTATAAAGGGATCCACTGTGCCTGTCCCATGCCATTTTAAATTCCGTCACTGTACTTCCCCCACGACCTCCATCAGGCATCCATCACCCTTTCAGTGAAAAGTATTTCCTGATATTGCCTTTCCGTTTACCTCCTTGCAGCTTCATGTAATGGCCTCTAGTTTTACAGCTGCCCCGTCTTTGGAAGAGGTTTATTTGTTCATTATTTCTCTTTAAGTATTTAAAGGTCTGAATCATGTCTCCCCTGTCCCTCCTCTCCTTCAGAGTGTACAAAGTTAGGTCTTCAAGTCTCTTTTCATACGTCTTCTGATGCAGGCTCCAAATCATTTTATGGCGATGAAGTGGTTGTAAAGTGAGATAATTTTACATCAATTGATGTTGTTCAGTTGGAAAAGGTGTTGCAGTGTTTACATAGTAACATAGTAAAGGACAGCAGATAAAGACCAGTATGGTCCATCTAGTCTGCCCAGTAAGATGGCAAGAGTAGGTGAACCTGCCACTCCGTGCAGGCCACCCCTCCCCATGTCTTTGTTTAGGGGTGAACCCACCGCTCCGTGTAGAACACCCCTGTTTGTTGAGAAATTAGATAGTTAAGTTTATATTGATTTTATCCTGTTGCTGTAAAAGGATCCACTGTGTCTGTCCCATGTCATTTTGAATTCTCTCACTGTATTTGTCCCCACCACTTCCATCGGGAGGGCATTCCAAGCATCCACCACCCTTTCAGTGAAAAAGTATTTCCTGACATTGCCTTTCAATTTACCTCCTAGCAGCTTCATGTTATGCCCTCTAGTTTTACAACTTCCCCGTCTTTGAAAGAGGTTTGTTTGTTCATTATTTCTCTTTAAGTATTTAAAGGCCTGAATCATATCTCCCCAATCCCTCATCTCCTCCAGAGTGTACATATTTAGGTCTTCAAGTCTCTTCACATAAGGCCTCTGACGCAGGCTCCAAATCATTTTGGTCACCTTCCTCTGAACTGTTTCCAGTCTTTTTATATCCTTTGCAAGATATGGGGGCATGTTTACTAAACATTCCTAACGTGCGGGGCCGTGCTAGTGTGCCTGTGCCATATAAGGAGTGGGCGGTTCAGGCAGAAAATAGAAAAAAAACGGTAGTAAGCAACCGGACGTGTGTGCGTCGCGCTAATGTGCGGGGGTCGACATTAGCGCGTGGAAAGGCAAAGTGGCGCGCTGCTGAGTATACAAAACAACAGAGCCGTGGTACAACGGTGAAGACACTGACCAATGGTGCAGGGGCCATGGGTTCAATCCCCCAGTGTGCGCAACGACAAAGGTCAGCTGAGGTAGTAACTGTAATGATTAACATTGATTTAGGAGGCAAATTAATTTGGAACGGCATAAGGCGGCGCACAGTTATTTTTGGGCGGCAGAAGGCGGCGCACAGTTATTTTTGGGCAGCAGAAGGCGGCGCACTGGTCCCCTTGGGCGGCAGAAGGCGGCGCGCTGAAGCACAAGCACAGGAACAGAGCCACAGCACAATGGTTAAAACACTGACCAATGGTGCAGGGATCAGGGGTTCAACTCCTCACAATGCCCAGTGAAAAATGCCTGCTGAGGCAGTATGTATTATGTTGTGGAGTGCTGTAGGAGGCTGTATAAGTTTATTTTGTTATCACTACTAGCAAACGCACTCTCCCAGCATGTTAACATACGGCGGCCCATAAGGCACATGTTACAGTGCACTGTTCGCCAAGGCACCCTTGAATGACCCCTATAGGGCAGCATGTATGTTGCGACACAGGATAATGTATAGTGCACCCTATAGGGATGGCAACCATAAGGTGGCCTACAGGGCGCCCTATGAAGCACCCTCAGAGGCACCTAATGGGTATAGTAAGCTGAGGGTGGTCTTGCCGGCATAGACATATGTACAGTAAATAAAAATAAAGCTGTGGACAGCCCTACCAAAGGGCCCCACTGTGGGTTTGAACCCATGACCTCTGGCTGCACAGGCAGTGATGTAACCATTGCGCTACAGCTCCATAGTTGTAAGCAGGCCCCTGGCTGGCTGCAGATAGCCTACACGTCACCTCACAGACAGTCTGCTGGTGTCAACAGGATAGGGTTAGGCCACCCGTACCCATGATGCACTGCACATGCAAATTAGCTGTCCGCAGATGGACACAAGATGGGGAATGCACCCCCACAGCACCTCGGCCCTGTTGGGGGAAGTGACCGGGTGCACCCACACAGCACCTTGGCCTAGTAGGGGGCACTGACCGGGTGTTTTACTGGCACAGAGTAGCCACACACCGTTACATCGTGCGGGTACTGTGCTCACCCTGAGTGTGCAATGAGGTGGCCAGGACCAGGTCAACAACACCTGCCATGGCTGATGGAGGCCAAGCGGGCGTTCCAAAGCAGTGTTAATGTGTAAGATAGCTAGTTTCTGCACAAACACCATGGATATCCCTGTCTGCCGCCATCAGGCGCACCCCCCCTCGTGGCAAACATGGTCCCCATCAAGGGATCCACACTCTACCTCCCTGCAAAGGTGGCAGTAGAGGGCAACACCACCACCCCCCCCCCCCAGGCAGGCAGCTCCATACACAGCCATAACACAATAGCAGACAGACATAAGCCCAGGGTATGGTAAGCTGCACTCCACCACCAGATATTCCCCTGCAGCAAGCCAACAGCCACTGCACCCTACAAGCCATTATAGCAAGACATTTACCAGCTACAAACAGTCTGCTGGTTAGTCCATAGTGCATGTTCCCAATGGAGATGCATGCACCCAGAACTGGGCTGTTTGCATACACAGCAAGCAGATAGATCAGTGACTGGGCCCCAAAGAGAAACCCATATCTATCACATGAGAGAACTACTATACAGCACTTTGGGGGGGCCTAGCAATGCTGTGGTCACTGCACAGTCAGGGTGAGCGTGATCCCCCAGAAGGACATGCTTTGGCCACCCTGTCTGTGTAGGTGGTGGCCGGACACTACAATATCCCAGCCAATGTCCCTGCCAGGGCCCTATGCCCAGTGCAGATGCATCCTGGCCACGCCACCCTGCCCTGGCTATACCCATGGTACCTTGCACCTCATTATGCACATTGACTGGCCAATACTGGCAACAGTGCTGGCAGTGCGGGCTGTTGAAGGGGCTTGCAGCCAACACCCACTGTATATAGACAGACACACACTTCCACACCTCTGCCATCATGGTGCTACAATTGAGGGGGTAAGTAGCCTTGCCCACCAAACCGGTCCTGAGCACGGCAAGGCATGGATATGGTACGCATTACAGCTGGTGGTCACTCCCCAGGGTGGTAAGCACCGTCAGAGGCCAGGCCTGGAGCATGCCCCGCAAACACCTAACAGATTGTTTGGATGGGGTCAACTAGCAGTATGTACGTAACGTATGGATAACTGCCTGCCTGTGCTCCTAGCAAACGTCTCCGAGCTGTGTACCGTATACCTCAGGTGTAGGGTGACATTGGTAAGTTATGCAAGTGCTCGTTTTGGGTGCTGCATGCACGGTCCAATGTTCTGCCTTTCCAGGAGACATTGGCCAATGGGGCCTGTGGGTGTGGGTGTGTCTGCCCTTGATGGCTGCTGCTTTACGGCACAGATTCCCAACTCCAGTCCAGGTTTGCATCACACTGTTCGGGTTTTCCTGCTATCCCTCATGAATATGCATGGGCTACATCTACATGCCATGGGGGTGGTGCATAGATATACAGCACAGGCATTTGTATGAGTGTCAGCATGGAACCTGACTGGTGTGTGGCCCACCAGGACTGCATTTGGGTGATTCTGTTGTAGGTACTGCCCCTGTTCATGGTGTCTGTGCTCAGTGGGGTAAAAGATAGATGTCTTACCATTGCATATGTCCCCGCCATGAAAGGTGTGTCCTTACTATCACTGTTTAGTTGTGGGAAAAATATGTGGGCAGGATTGGCAGCAGCCCCAGCTGGGCTTTGAACCTGTGACCTTCTGTTCTTGTATGCACTGTCTGTGTGCACTGCACCACTGTGTAGCCACAGATTGGTTGGATTCCCTGGACTGTCCATGACTGTGGATCCGGCAGGACCTGTCTGTTGCAGTGGACTGTGCCAGCCTGCACATGGCTAGGCCTCTGTCTTCTGTGGTTAGCAGCCACTGCCCCCTGCACCACATGTACTTGTCCGCCAACATGCTGGCATGAACGTCTCTCAGAAAAAGCAGTTGACCTGATTGCAATGTGGCAGTATGGGACTGCATTTGGGGGACTTGGCTGTAGGTAATGCCCATTGTTGTGGTGTGTGTGCGGTGTTGGGTAAAATATGGGTGTTTTCCCCATGCATACAGGGGTGTCTGCGCTATCTTTATTTTGTGGTGGGTAAAATATAGGGACTGGGCTGGCAGGTGCCCCAGCTGGGTTTTGAACCTCTGCCCTCTGGTCCTAGAGGTAATGACTCTGTCCGCTGTACCACACTTTGGCCACAGAGACAGTGCAGCCCCTGGCGGCAGTAAGCCTGGCAGGATGGAGTCACAAACCCTGCTCTACGCAATTCTACTGTGGGCATATGCACCCTGTCTGGTGACAGACATGCACATAAACCCCGGAAATGACCACGGGAAATGTGGGACAAAATATCACCACGCTGGGCAACAGTGATATTAATGGGCAACCATAGCAAACACTCCAAGGAAAGCTCCAAAACGTGGAAATGTTTTTTGGATGAGTCTCCTCTCAGTAGACCCTTCCAAAATTCATTTCTTTTTTCTGGAGCTTTGCTGGGTGTGATTTCTGTATTTGCCCATCACTATAACTGTTCCCCAGCTGAATTACTATTTGTAATAGTTCTGTTGTGGTCATTTTCTATTTTTATTTTCACTTTTGTGCTGTGCACATATATCACACTGCTCACGTTTTGCTGGTTTCCCCGGTTTTCCTGTACATTGCTGACGGAAATGGTTTCTCTTCCCTTTAAATGCTTTCTACCGCGAGCGTTTCACTCGCGGTAGTTTTTACATGCAAATTCGGGCCCGATACTGTGCGGGGAGCCTCTCCCCTCCCACTCTCCACCCATTGACCCCGTCCCTCCGCCCCTCCGGAGCCTTCCTCCGCCCTCCTTTCGCCGTTCCACGCCTCTATCGGACATTTGCGGGCCCGCACTTGTACGGGGCCCGTTAGTGAGCCGCGTACCTGTGCGGGGGTGACACGCACGTGTGCGGGGCGTTTAAACGCGTTTCTGCGCGTTTCAGTGCCGCGTTGCCGTGCGCTATTTTGCGGCGCGCTATTTTGCGGATTTTAGTAAACATGCCCCATGGTCTCCAAAACTGAACCCAGTATTCCAAGTGAGGTCTCACTAGTGACTTGTACTGTTGCATTAGTATCTCTTCCTTTATGCTGGTAATTCTTTTCTGTACACAACCCAGCACCCTTCTGGCTTTTGCCCCCACCTTGTCACATTGTTTCGCCACTTTGGGATCCTCAGAAGCAATCACTCTGAGGTCCTTCTCCCGGTCCGTGTACACCAACCTTTCAGTCTCTATCGCATGCAGTTCCCTTGGATTTCTGCTTCCGAAGTGTATGATGCTGCACTTCTTCGCATTAAATCTTAACTGCCAAGCATTAGACCATTCTTCCAGCTTTTGTAGATCTTTCCTTATGTTATCCAATCCCTCAGGGGAGTCCACTCTGTTGCAAATTTTCATGTCATCTGCAAAAAGATAGACTTTTCTATTCAGTCCTTCAGCAATATCACTAACAAATACATTGAACAGTACCACTCCCAGGACTGAACCCTATTGCACACTGCTAATCACCTTCCTTTCATCCGAGTGAGTTCTGTTTACCATCACCTTCTATCATCTATCAGTCACCAATTTCTGATCCAGTTCACCACCTTAGGACCCATCCCAAGCTGTTTAGTTTATTGATAAGCCTCCTATGAAGAACAGTATCAAAGGCTTTGCTGAAATCTAGGTAGATCATTTCCATTGCATGCCCTTGATCTGGTTCTCTGGTAACCCAGTCAAAAAACTCAATCAGATTTGTTTGGCAAGATTGTCTTTTGATAAAACCATGTTGCCTTGGATCTTACAACCTGTTGGTTTCAAGAAAGTCCACTATTCACTCTTTCAGGAGAGCCTCCATTACTTTTCCAGCCACTGAGGAAAGGCTTACCGGCCTGTAATTTGTCACTTCTTCCCTATTACCACTTTTGTGAAGAGGTACCACATCAGCCCTTCTCTAGTCTTGTTGAACTGCTCCTGTCTCCAAGGATCTATTAAAAACATCCTTTAACAGCCGTGCAAGAACTTCTCTGAGCACTTTCAGTATCCTGGGATGTATCCCATCTGGTCCCATAGTCTTGTCCACTTTCAGTATTGCAAGCTGTTCTAACACATCATCTTCTGTGAATGGTGTGGTATCTACTCCATTCCCATTTGTATATTTGTCAATCACAGGTGGTCAATCTCCAGGATTTTCTTTAGTAAAAACAGAACAGAAGTATTTGTTTTTAATATTTTTGCTTTTTCAATGTCACTTTCCACAAATCTGTTCCCGGCAATTTTGTGTCCTGCAATTCCAGCTCTGATTTTCCTCCTCTCCTAAATATACCTGAAAAATGTTTTGTTGCCATACTTAAGCCATCTTTTCTTCTGCCTTTGATTTTGCTATCCTTATTTCTCTTTTTGCCTCTTTTAGTTTTATCCTTTATTCTTTTCTGTGTTCCTCTGTTTGCGAACTTCTGAATTTTCTGAAAGCTGTGGTTTTTGCCTTTATTTGTACAGCCACTTCTTTGGAGAACCAAATAGGTTTCCTTTTCTTCTTGTTTTTATTTACTTTCCTGGCCCTGGAGACACATTCTCAGTGCGAGAGGGTTTTACATCATATCCTAGCTTCAGGAGTACTTCCTGCCACATACCAAGGTGATGCTCTCCTTCCACATGACCTCTCTCCTCCATGGCAGCAGAAAGGCTGCAGGCTGGAGGTGGAATGTCTCTACTATATCCCTGTAGTTCTCATCTATATACCTCTCTGCCTCAGCTCCTCCAAGTTTGCTACTCTAGCCTCCAGCATTTGGACTCATTCCCTGAGAGCAAAGAGCTCTTTGCACCTAGTGCACACATCAGACCTCTCACCAAGAGGGAGAAAATCATACATGAAACACTCAATGCAAAAGACTGGATATCCCCATCCCGTTGCTGGACTATTGTCTGCATCTTAGCTTTGAAGATTTCTTTTAGCTATTTAAAGTTGTTCATTTGTTTTAAAGTTGCTAGGGGAATACAGATACTTGAAGCGGTACAATTATACCTAATAAATTTAAGGGACTTTTAGTGCTGAGTGCTGTGAACAATCAGGAGGTATTTTTCACACAGACATGCATGGATGAGGAGGCAGGCTGATCCCCAGGCTGCCCCGACATCATCATTATCATATTTATTTGGTTGCTAGGCATGTGGCTGTTGGCACAAGGTCATGGTGTGACCTAAGGGGCGTGGCACAAGAGGCATTTCAGGCCCCTTGGGAGCCCCTTGGAGCACTGATAGACCACCACTTTGGCTGTGAGTAGAGTGTTATTATTCATGGGAAAGCGTAAAAAGAAACAAATGATGTCTGTGGTTGTTGCTACAGGTCCAATGGATAAATACTTGAAGCCCAAGGAAGGGGGGAATCCCCCTGCAAGTATTGTGACTGCTTTCTTACAGGTTTGGGGAGGCATCTTTGAGTTCCCAGGAATGCTCTCCACCATCTCATCCTTCTATTATAACTCCACCTAACCCAATGGGCTGTAAACAGCTTTTGAATCAGAGCACACTTTTTATTGCCTCTGCACATTTTAAAGCTGTGGCATGGTCGCTCCCTCCAGATGATGCTAAGGAGGTGTCTGATTCTCAGATATCTCTGGGTAAGATCTTAGCTTTAAAGATTTCTTTTAGCTATTTAAAGTTGTTCAATTGCTTTAAAGTTGCTAGGGGAATAGGAATACTTGAACTAGTATAATTATTCCTAATAAATAGAAGGGACTTTTAGTGTGCACCTTAAGATGAACTGCAAGGACTTAATTAATCTACTCCTAAGACCTAATAACTTTCTTATGAAGATAATCAGTTAAACCTTTCCCCTCCTTTCCCCTTACCTGGTTTAGAAGACTATAAACCAATAAGTATGCCTGGGGGGTGGGAGCTGAGGTGGGTGGGAGGGTTGACTATTTATATCTGTGCTTCTAAGGCAATCTCTTAATTTCATGGGTGATTCACACTGCTCTTGGTTTGATAGAGGGAGATTTTCAAGTTGCCCCTTTGATCTGTCTCTTGACTTTAACACCTATTTAAAACAATTTCATAGTTCTCTTGCCTCCTAACTAGAAGGTCTCTTTGTAAAAGGTCTCTAGAAAACAATTTATCTCTGTATACTGAAGAATATTTACTCTGTTCTACTTTCTTTGTTAAGCTATACCCTATTGAGTTTAATTTAACTGAAAGATGGCTGTTTTACTAACTCCTAACTAATTTTAATTTAACTTAAGGCTGGCTTATTATACTATGCCCTTACAGACTTAAAACACTGAATTTTAAAATACACAGATTTTATTAGCTTTAACCCAAAGAACTGCCTTTTTACCAAGATTCAGATAATATCCCAGCAGGTAAATATGTACAAGTACAGATTCCTTCCCAGTAGTAGCAGCTCCTCTTGGTAGTCCTTCAAGTCCTAGCAATATTGATGGTAGTCAGAATGGGTAAAGGGTGAACTTATAATGGATGAAGTACTAGAACCATGGTTTATTTTCCTTTTGATTGTTCAGTAGCTCCCTAATATTTTCCTCTTCCTCCTCTATTCAGCTTGTCTTTTAATGGCACCTTTTTGTGAAAGTATGATTAGCATAGTATTGGTTTTTTCTTGTTTTTTACCTATATTTCGCTAATTAAGGTTGCTGGATATATTTGATTTCAGACATAAATAATAAATGAACAGCACACATAATCATTTAGTTATATATTTGATATAATTGCATTGCAGAGTAGATTTAATTATTATACTGAGATGTTACAAAAGACCTACCAGTGTCAGGGGCGGCCCAAGAGGGGTGCGGGGCCATGTGTGGAGATTCGGTGCGGGGCCTCATTTGCATAAGTGGCCTTATTTGAATAAATATTTGCATAATGTTACCATACACTAACTTTTAGTAAACATGTCTCTTAATGAGTGTATGGATAAAGAAAGACTAAAAGATTTCTACATTACTATAATCCAGTGCCAACCGCCAGGCACATTAGGAACTACTACAAACGCTGCCCATTTAGAACCCATAGCAAACCCGCCATATCCTGACAGCATTACCAGGACTCACAAAGCACCATACCCTACCTATCAAAAGGCAACACTGCAAATATTAAACCAATACATTTCAGAGAATACTGGGGGAAGAGAACAAGTGGCAATGTCAAATAGGAATTACATAAACAGAATACTTCAGCTCAGTTACACATGCAGAACATAGACCATCACCAAACAAGGAATCACAATTTAGAAACAGGAAGGCAATAATTAAACTGGGAACCCCAAAAGCCAAACTTAGAATGTACAACAACACTGTAGAAATAAAACTATAAATTAATTTCCTCTTGTACCAAACAAAGCGCAGACGTTAATGATGCACATTTCCCAGAGCTTTCATATTCCAGTTAATAAATTCAAAATAAAGAGATATCTTTCTACCTTTTGTGCATTTTTTTCAGTTGCAATTGCTCCAGCCACTTTCTTCTGGTTTCTTCATGTTTTCTGCTAACTCTCCATCGTCTGCTGTCCATTTGTCCTTTCTTCTCTCTTCTAGTTTTTTTTCTATTCTCTCTCTCTACATCTGCTTTAACATACTAATCTTTCTCCTTTTGCTCTTTCCTCATTCCTATTTCATCCACTCAAATTTTACCCCTCCATCCTCAATCCCCACTTACTCTCCCAATACCAGGCCAATTGTAGATTTTTCATCCCTCCCACACAAAATATTTTTCCTCTCTCCATTTTACTCTCCCAGCCCCATCCCATTCTAATCCTTCCCCAACATCAGCTCCCTTCTAGTTCCAGCCTCACCCAGCATCCATTCCCTTCTAGTCCTTGCATCAGCCCATTTCCAGTCCTAGCCCCCCATCAGCCCATTTCCAGTCCTAGCTCCCCCATCCATTTCCAGTCCGAGTCCCTTCATCAGCTCATTTCCAATCCTAGCCCCCCATCAGCCCATTTCTAGTCATTTCCTAGCCCCATCATCAGCCCATGTCAAATCCTAGCTCCCCTCCACTCAGCCCAATTCCAGTCCAAGCCCCCCATGAGCCTACTTCCAGTTCTAGCCCCTCCATGAGTCCATTTCAATCCAAGCCCCCACCACAGCCCATTTCCAATCTTAGCTCCCCCCAACAGCCCATTTCCAGTCCTATCCTAGCTGCTCCATCAGCCCATTTCCAGTCCTAGCTCCCTTCCCTCACAGCCCATTTCCATTCCAAGCCCCCTCCCCATCAGCTATTTGCAATTCAAGCCCCCCTTCCACTCAGCCCATTTCCATTCCAAGTCCCCGTCCCCATCAGCTATTTGCCGTTCAAGCCTCCCCTTCCACTCAGCCCATTTCCAGTCCTAGCAACCCCCCAACCCATTACCAGTCCTAGCCCCCCATCAACCCACTTCCAGTCCTAACCCCCCATCACCCCATTTTCAGTTTATGCCCCCCCTATAACCCATTACCAGTCCTAACCCCCCATCAACCCATTTCCTGTCCTAGCCCCCCCATAGCCCATTTCCTGTCCTAGCCCCCCATCACCCCATTTCCAGACAGGCCCCATCAGCCCACAGCCCATTACCAGTCTTAACCCCCCATAGCCCATTACCAGTACTGACCCCCCCAACAGCCCACCTCAAGTCCTAACCCCTCCCCGTCAGCCCACTTCCTGTCCTAGCCCCCCCCCCCCATAGCCCATTTCCTGTCCTAGCCCCCCCCATAGCCCACTACCAGTCCTACCACAATCAGCCCACCTCAAGTCCTAACCCCTCCCCATCAGCCCATTTCCTGTCCTAGCCCCCCCCCCCATAGCCCATTACCAGTCCTAACCCCCATCACCCCATTTCCAGACAGGCCCCATCAGCCCACAGCCCATTACCAGTCTTAACCCCCCATAGCCCATTACCAGTCCTAACTCCCCCAACAGCCCACCGCCCGTCCTAACCCCTCCCCCTCAGCCCATTTCCTCTCCAAACCCCCCCCCCCCATATCAACCCACAGCCCACCTCAATTCACGTCCTAACCCCCTCCATAGCCCATTACCAGTCCTATCCCCCCCCCCCCACATCGGCTCAGGGAAATTTAAAAAAAAAAAAGCTGGCTGCTGCCGCGAGGGAGACACTCTTCCTTCGCGAATCTGAAAGCCCTTGCAGAGGGGCTCAGCGGGCAGAGGGGGCCCTGCGGGACACTCCATTCTGCTGCTGCCGCGGCGGCAGCGGCAGCAGCCAGCTTTTTATTTTTTATAGAATTTTTAAAAAATCAGAATATTCTTTGCGCGGGGCCCCCTGAAACGCGGGGCCCTGTGCAAAAAACATTCTTGCTCAATGGACGGGCCAGCCCTGACCAGTGTTAAGGTATTAGGGCACTTCCTCTATAAACAGCACAGAATTTATGAGCTCTGAAATTCTGAGGACTGTCTCCAGAGTGGGCACTGAAACCTTTTACAAAATGACATTTTTATTTCAGAATTTTGCTGGAGTTTTACATTTCTTCGTTCTTTTCTGCCTTTTTTTCAGACCAGTGTTACCATTGAGCTGAGATACCAGACTATGGATGGTACGGTGGGTGCTTGGAATGATGGGGAGTTTCTAGAAAACCCAAACCTGCAATCTGAGAGTGAAGATGGACATCACTTTGAAACAGACAGCTTGTTGTCTGGGCAAAGGCAGGGCTCAGCAGTATCTCCTGGTCGATCCCACCAAGCTATTTTTGCGGGAGAAAGAACTTTCAGAAGGTATGTCATTTACCATGCCATTGTTTATACACTGGGCCAAAAAGCAGTGGGCCCAGTTTTTCAAAGGATTTATGCTCCTAACATTGAGAGTTAAGCTCTTAATTATCCTCTTTGAAAATTTACTAGGGCTGAGTGCCTAAATATTTTCTTAACATTTCTTTAAACTCTTAAATTTAGGATCACAAAAAGTGGGTGGCAATAGGGGTGGATTTAGGGCAGGAAAAAAATAGGAACTTAGCACTTATTTTCAGCACTGAACACCTAAATTAAAGTAGGCTCATAAATCTAGGCAAATGAATAGCAGGCCTATATTTAGGAGCATGAATTTTCAGCTGAAAATTTGGGCTTCTAAGAGAGGCTAAAAATAGGGCACAAATTTAGGAGCCTAAATTTAGGGGCTCAGCTTTTTATGAATACCAGGCCCAGTGAGTGTACAGTGAGAAGCACAGGGAGATGTGGGATCTGGTCTGCTGCTAGCTCTTCACCTAATCCCACTCACTTATTCTCAATAGAATTTGATGACTTGCGTCAGCCATGTTCCTTTAATCTGCCATCTGCCCTCCTCTTCTCCCGTCCCTCCCTCCCCCTGATTTAGTGGTCTCTTTAAAATTATGGTACGCTCTTGGTGCATTCTACATAGCGAATAAAACACTGAATGTGATTAATGTGGGTTTTGTTGTTGAAAAGAAATTCACTATTTTGCTACAGTCCATGGAAAGGCACATCTCCTGAGCGTATGGGTCAGCTTTAATGGTTGGCCAAAATTCTCACAACCCTTCTTACCTTTCCTCACAAAAATGTATATCCACACATAGCACTGCAGGAATAATTTAAACATTTTCAGGAAAATTAAGCCTTGCACAAAAAATGGATATTATAATAAGGCACTCTCTTAACTGTTCGCCTTTATTCTGCAAAACGCCATACTGTAGTTGCATAGGCAACAGAATATGTAGAAAGATGAGACACCTTTTACATGCTGCAAGAAAGCTATTCAACAAAGAGTAGGAAATATTGTATTTTCACGCATATAACACACCCCTGCATATAACGCACACACATATATAATGCGGGGAAATGAGGCCATTCTGTTAGAAAATCTTTGTATAATGCGCCCACGCATATAACGCACATATTGGGCTCATATGAGCATTTGTAGGTTAAAGGATCATTGATTATTTACCAATTTCTGGCTCTTCATGTAACATCTGCCTTGTATAATGCGCACCCGCATATAACGTGGGGAGGGGGGTCTGGCAGAATGAAAAAAGCATATAACATGCATGTTACATGCATGAAAAGACGGTACTCAGTTTTGCTTGGCAGAGATTCACTTCTAAAAATGTAACAGAATAGAGGGAAAAGTGCATCATGTTTTGGTGGTTTGTTTTTAGGACTTGGGTTAGGATCTTTGAGACAAACAGGATAGTTCCTGACAGGAGGCCATGCACTAAGGCTCTTCCTGGAAACCTGGAATTGTACCTAAATCCAGTCACTAGGTTTTGCCATTGCGTAATGCCAGGCCTCTCTCCCTTCCTCTGCACCAGAGAATATGAGCCCTGCCTGCAGGGTATCTCTAGCCCCAACTGACCTAGTGAATGGGAAAGCTGACCTTGGACATCAGAGCCTCTCATGCTGCTCCTGGAGTTCCCCTAGCCACTCTGATTTTCAGGATGTCTTTGTTTTGCATTTTTAAGTTACCCCTGACGCAGGCATACCACGCTGAAACATTGCCATATCAGGCTCAATAAAGTTTGTTGCTGATATTTTTGTTCCTGCACTCCTTTTTTCTTGCTTGACCACAATGAATATGCACGCAATAGATTTGCTTGTACTGCCTTCATTACTTGTGAATCTCTCTCATGCATATTTATTGTGGTCATCCAGAAATCTAGACTGGAAAGGGATACTCCAGGACCATCATGAGAAACACTGATTTACATGTTGGTGCATGGAACTGCCACTGAACCAACCCATGTTTCAGGCCCAAATTTAAGCATAGGCAACATCGGCAACCCCTCCAGTGCCAGCTTATAATAGGTGCTGGAATGTGGCCGTTGCTTCTATGCCTCACTCCAGGCCTGCATATTGCCAGCAACAGCAAAAACATCTTTCTACCAAGAAGCTGTAGCAACAGCAAACAGATTCAATGATTCAGAGCAGGACAGGCATGCCCTCGCAGTCCTAACAAGACCTGTGGCACTCCCCCCCCCCCCCCTCTTTCCACATGTATGAGAGGAGGGGTGGAGCACTATAGGGGCTGTCTAGAGCACGAGGGCTCTCCTGCCCTGCACCCGATCATTGCTTCTGTTTTCTGCTGTTGCTGCTACTTGGCAAGAAAATGGAGAGTTGGGGGAATATGGAGCATCTCTTCCTCCCTCAACTGGCAGGGAATAGGAGGCAGCTCGGGGGAAGGGAATGTGAACACCTTCCCTCAACCTCACTGGCAGAGGGCAGGGAGGCAGGCTTGGGGGGGGGGGGGTCCACAGAGCACCTTCTCCCTGCTTTTGCCTCTGGGTGCACAGATAAATCCAGTCCTGGCATGTTCAAGATTTTTCTTTGCAAATTGAAGAGAATAACACCTTTTGAGGAGGCAGGTGTCTGTCCATTTGCCTATAATCTCTTTTCAGAAGATGAACTAGTGAACAGATTTATTTACATATTTATTCAATTTTCTTCTCTTTCTTGCCTAGAAGTAGCTCAGAATGGATCAAAATTAAAACAAGGACTAGAGGAGCTAGTACAAGCTATGAGGGAGGTCCTTTGCTCACCTTTGCTTCCATTTCCTTTTTATGATGTTCTCGTTGGCCTTAGCACGTGCTGCCTCCTAAGGGTACTCAAGAGGTATTATGCACACTAAACTGGTTTTGTGCACAGGACTGGTACTACCATTAGGCGAACTGGATGGTCGCCTAGAGCGCTGGCCCTTAGGAGGTGCTCATTGCCACTGCTGTCACCCCTCTCAGGTTCTAAAGTGACGGCAATGGCCGCAAACAGTCTCCCAGTGCTTACCTTTAAACTTCGGCTCCACGGGGCTGTTTGCTTCTAACCCCTCGATGCCTGATGCCAACTTCCTGTTTGCAAACAGGAAGTCGGCATCAGGCATCCGAGTGGGTGAAAGCAAACAGCCCCACGGCACTGAAGTTGAAAGGTAAGCACTGCGGAGCTATTTGCGGCCGTTGCCACTGCTGCACATCCCGGAGAGCAGTGGCAGTGGTGGCAATGAGCACAACGGGGGTGGGGGGGGAGGAGGGGGAGATGTGGCACAAGAGATGAGATTCACCAGGGCGCCTCGTCTCCTTGTGCCTCCCCTGTTTGTGCGCAGTAAACCTGTCATTTGCACTGGAAAGTGAATTAGTCTTCATTCTAGAAAACGAACACCCCTTCCACACATCTACACCCATTGAGAGCAGACAAGTTTTACTTGCTTCTCAAGGCTTCAATCTGACCTTATGTATAAAGAAAACTATGGATGGTCTGTGTTTCCAGCTATCCAATATATCAACCTAAGGCTGTACAGATAAGGGGTGGTTTTCCACATGCAAAGCATGGTTTATTTCAAATCATTTTTATTAATTTTCACAAGTGAATGCCACGCGACACAGCCCCAACTATCGTAACATAATTAACTAAGTGCTTTTAACAAGGACTATTACAGCAAACAGTAGGTATTATTCATTCCCACTCAAACAATAACTATTACAGCAAAACAGTAAACAGTGAGCATGATGCACTCCCACGCAAACAATGTGTTCAGCAGCAGGGCACTGCGCTCATCCATAAACAAATATACAGATCTATGTCTCCCATAAGAACAACACAAATGGGCATCCCTCCCTCTTACCCAACCCCCCCATCCCCCCTCCCCCCTCTCAGCACTGTCAAAACTATGAGAACCATCAGAAATCGGGTGTAAGCAATCCACAAACACCTTGAGAAAAACACACACCCAGGGTGGGATACGCACAATACGTAGACCTCCAATTACCACGTAACTCAACCTCCCATTAGACATTTAATACTATACCCCGCTCCTTAGACGATAACTGAAAGATCATTGGTGAC
Source organism: Ichthyophis bannanicus (assembly GCA_033557465.1). NCBI lineage: Eukaryota > Metazoa > Chordata > Amphibia > Gymnophiona > Ichthyophiidae > Ichthyophis > Ichthyophis bannanicus. The sequence goes on along the minus strand of CM066033.1, from coordinate 934,076,923 downwards.
CATAATTCCAGAAACTTTTCCCAACTCTTACCCCCTTTTTGTTTCGCCGTCATTTTTTCCATGCACAGCAAGTCTAGCATGTAATTTTCCCATAACACTATACCCGGGGGAGAGACATCAATCCATCGACTCAACAATGTTTTTTTAACCAACAAAAAACCTCACTCTAGGAGTGCTCTGTGTACAAAAGTGAACCTCTCAGTATGCAACCCCCAATTATGAAACAGGCCTACCTCCCTATGCGCCGCAAAATCCAACCCCATCCACCCCGCCAACTTACTACATACTTGTACCCAGAGGCCCCTCACCAACCGGCAGTCCCAAAACTTATGTAAAATGGTCCCTACCTCTCGTCCACACCAACCACACGTTGCCGAAGCCTTAAGTCCTATCTGATACGCCCATTTATCATTAGTATACGCTCTCCACAGAAACTTATACTGGAGTTCCTGCAGATAAACCCACACCGTCCCTTTCAGAATCCCCTCAAAAGCCTCCTGTAACAACTCCGTCATCACGCCATCTATGCCATCCCTTCGCCATCGTTGTGCCAGCTCAGAAAAGAACTCATTACCCCTCGCAGGCCGAAGCAATTTCCTACAGGTCTCCTCTCCCGGCAGGTTCTCATCTAATTTCTCCAGTATTAATCTAGGAAGCCCTGTGGCAATCCAATCCCGCTCTCTTGTACTCACTCCGTCCAAATAGTGTCTAGCTTGCAAATATCCATGAAAATCTTGTTGACAGAGACTATCTCCTCTGCAAATGCTGAAAGCTATCTACGATCGCTCCATCTGTTGTATATAGATCTCCAAGACACACAATCCCCTTCTCTACCCAATCATGAAAAATATTACACTTTGAGAACCCAGGAGCAAAGTCAGGGTTACCCACCAAAGGTAACAAAGCCAAACCCCTCCAATTCCATCCAAATCTCGTGCATAGTACTCTCCATGCAGACCGCAAGGCGCCCATATATCTCCCCCCCACCCCATCCCGAATCGTCGGCGGCAACTTGCCCACATGTAAGACATACAATCTGTGATAGGGCGCCAAAGCTTTGTCCAACTGCCGCACTGGGGTGCAACCGCCATCCTCCCCCAGAAGTGCTCCAATATGTCTAACCAAGTAGCGGAGGTTGTAGTTTCGCAACGATGGCATCTCCAAACCACCTTCTTCTCTCCTACCCATTAAAGCCCGTAGCGGGATCCTTGCTCGCCTACCCCCCCCCACAAAAAGCCACGCAAAGACTTTTCAAAACGCTTCCAATCTTTGTCCAAGATCCATAAAGGTAGCATACGTAACACATATAACCATCTAGGAAACTCCACCATGACAAACAACGCAATCCTCCCCTTCAGGGACAGAGGCAAACTATGCCACCCCTTAAGAGTTTTTATACTTTTGGCAAGCAAACCAGGGACATTTGCTTGATATAGGTTTTCAGGTCGGTCTGGCAACTGTATTGCTAGATACTTGATAACCCCGTCTGCCCAGACCAACGGGAACGGCCCCTCCCATGCCGTCCTCACTTTGCCCCCCACATCCAAAACTACCGATTTCAGTGCATTGATTTTTAGGCCTGTAAAGCGCCCATACTCGAGTATCAGTTGAAGCACGTGATGCAAGAAGTTGGGTTGGTTCGTTAAACAAAGCAACATATCATCAGCAAAAGCACTAATTTTTAGTTCCTCTCCTCCCATACATATGCCTACAATCCCTAAATCTTGTTGAATAGCTCGGAGCAGGGGTTCCAACGCAAGTACGAACAACAAAGGAGACAAAGGGCACCCCTGGCGTGTACCCTCTCCAGTGTGAAGGGTTCCGAAAAGACACCATTAGCTCCTACTTTGGCCATTGGTTGTTCGTATAACGCTCGAACCCACTGCACAAAACTCCCCTGCAGGCCAAAGCCAGACAGCGCATCCCATAGATAAGCCCAAGCGACTCTATCAGATGCTTTTTCAGCGTCCAGGCTTACCAGAAGCAGCGCCTCGTCCTTCCGTAAACAGTGTTCCATTCCCAACAACAGTTTCGCGATGTTTCGGGATGCCTCTCTCCCTTGTACAAAACCCACCTGTCGGGCATCAATAAGCGAAGGCAATACAGGATTCAGCTGTTCCGCCAGGACCGACGCCAGGATCTTTACATCACAATTAATGAGAGAAATAGGCCTATAAGAAGCCGGATCCGTCGTATATTTCCCCGGCCTCGGAATCACCGTGATATCTGCACACCGCATATCTCTAGGAAACACTCCTGCCAAACGGGCTTCGTCAAAAATCACCACCATGGATGGGGCCAGACGAGATGCCAACATTTTATAATACTCAATACCAAATCCATCTGGTCCTGGGGTCTTATGGGACTTTCCTCTCTTGATTCCTCTTAAAATCTCCTGCACCGTCAATGGTTCATTTAGTCTCCGCAATTCTTCCTCTGACACCCGGGGCAGAGATAATTTGCCCAAAAAAGCCACACCCTTCTCATACTCCCTCTCCTCTTCACTATATAACTTTGCATAAAAGGCTCTAAAGATCTGCGCTATGTGTGCTGGTTGATGATCCAGTGACCCCGCTTCCCCCCGAAGCACAGGTATAAAATGATTATCTCTTGGGTCCCTAACAAGTTTTGCTAACAGCTTCCCTGATCTATTACCATAGCGAAAGAGACGGTGCTTGTAATATTGCATCGACAGGGTAGCTCTGCTCTGAAGCAGTTCATTGAGTGCTGCCTGCGATCGGGTATATTCCTGCTGCAGAGATCTATCTCTACCTTTACATAGTTTATTTTGTAGGTCCTGCAAATTGCGCTCCAATACAAGAATACTATGATCCAAATGTCTACGACGTGCGGTAGTGTACGAGATGATTGCTCCCCTCATCACTGCCTTACTTGCTTCCCAAAACAATAGCGAGGAGCACTGTGGTATGGCATTAAAATGAACATACTCATCCCACTGCTTTTCAAGATGAAGCCGAAAGGCTTCATCCTCCCAAAGATAAGCTGGGAATCTCCACCCCACTCTCGGCGGCCCTGGGCACTCCCATATGATCCAAACCATCCCATGGTCAGACACTGCTATAGGGTCTATTCCCGCCTGCAGCACCTTCGGGAGCCCCCCTTCACTTACCAAAATGTAGTCTATACGGGACCATGTGAGATGTGCTCTCGATTGGTGCGTGTATTCTCACATCTCCGGGTGCAGAACCCTCCAGACATCTACTAAATCCCCCATTCTACAGAGATAACCTACCCCCCTTCGCGTCCAAGATCCCACTCCACTCTGCTGAGATTTCTCCAGTCGTGGATTATGCGGACAATTAAAATCCCCAGCCACAATTAATTTATTCCTCCCCGGATTCTTGAAAAGCCCCAACACCTTTTTGAAAAACTCATGATCATAGACATTTGGTGCATAGACATTCACTAGCCATACAGGTTCATTATATAATTTAACATGCATCAAAATATATCTGCCGTTAGGATCAGCTTGTACATTGCTCACTTCAAAAGGGACACCCCGTTTCACTAACACCACCACTCCCGCTTTCTTCATTCCCGCCGCCGCCCCATAAGCAGTCGCTACCCAATCCCTTGCTAATTTGCGATGCTCCAGGGCACTCAAATGAGTCTCTTGCAACATGGCAATATGTGCTCCCTTTCTTTTCAACAGCTGCAATATCTTAGTGCGCTTAACCGGGGAATCTATACTACCCACATTCCAAGAGATTATCTTGATATCAGGCAGACCTCCATTGTAAAGAAGAGATCAGCAGTTTATGCATCTGATTTCGCTCCCAGAGGCGCCCAGCCCCGCCTCTAGAGCCAAATCCCAACTCGGCCTCTTTCCTACAATGCCCAAGATACTTAATCACCCCAATTACCACCCAACGTAAACTCCAAAAGGCAGTGCTATCCCCCTCCTTACCTCTCATCCCACCCCTACCCCGTATCTGCTCCCCCCCCCACCCCTCCCCACTGCCCTACCGCCTTCCCGCCCCCCCCTCCCCCTCCCATCCTTCCCCACACTATTCAGCACTCCCCCTCCAAAAAGACAATCCCCTTCACCAAAAAGGTTCATATACCCTACTCCGCCCACTTCCCCTACCACATACACACTAGTACCCCTACTTAAATCCTGAAATACTCTCCCACACAAACTCAAATACAAACACAAGTGCAGATACAGGTACAGATATATATCCCCTCCCCCTCCCCTCTCTCCATCTTCCCCCTCAGAGCTCAACATCCCCTTAATCTTGCCGCAGCAAGATACTCTCAACCGGGAGTCAGATCACTGTCCATGCACCTCCGGTGCAAAAAGTCCATGCATCTCGGTGCAAAAAGAAAAACAGCAGAATCAACTACGTAAACTACTCAGGGCAAGTCACATCCAACCCGGGACCTCAACAGGTCCAAAGTCCACAGTTTGTAGCCCTACAAAGGGGGGGGGGGGCTTCTGCCCGCGATTGTCCCTGTGCAGTTCAGCCCATGTGGCCGCTGCCGCACTGTGCCCAAACCAAACTCGCCACCTGCCTCTCCTCGTTAGGCCGTATCAGCAGGCGGGTGTTGTATAATCGTGGTCACGAACTTCCGGGCATCAGCTGGCTGCTCAAAAGCGTGTGTAGTGCTCTTATAGAAAATTTTTAACACAGCCGGGTAGATCAAAGCAAATTGAATTCCCCCTTGCACCAGTTCTGAACATATGGGCGAAAACTCCTTGCGTCTTGCAGCCAGAGACGCTGAGTAGTCCTGAAACATGAGCACAGAGAAATTGTCCAGCTTCAAGTCCTGCCACTTGCGGTACGCCTGCAACAAAGCTGCTTTATGTTGGAAATTCAGTAGGCGTGCCAAAACAGGCCGCGGTCTGTCTCTGCCTTCTATCCGCTGGCCTAGCCTGTGAGCACTTTCCACCTTTATCTGGCCCTGCATCTCCACCAGGCCTAGTTCCTTTGGCAGTCACACCTCAAATAGATGGACAAGTTGCCCGTCTGTCCACGATTCCGGCACTCCCACTAATCGCAAGTTATTTCGCCGGGATCAATTTTCGAGGTCATCCACCTTCTGAATCAGGGCCTAAATTTGCTTCTGCTGCTTATTACTGCTTCTCTCCAGTGCCAGCTCCCCATCCTCCAGCACCGTCACACGTTGCTCAACTTCCTCTACTCTCCTTGTAAGTTCTGCAAAGGTCTCCCCCATCTCCTCCAGCTTCTTCAGCACGATATCAAACTTGGGGTCGAGTAACTTCACAACCTCCTGTGCCACATCCTCCGAACAAGACTCCCCACTTTCAGCTCCCGGGGATCCAGGCATACTCGCAGATCGGGCCATGGCCGCCATCTTATTTTCTCGCTGGCCCGCAGGCTTCTCTCTCTTTGTCGCCGCTCTCATATCCTCCCCTGCAAGACTCAGACCGTCCAAAATAGATCACCAGCAGAGCTGGGTAGTTATTGCACAGGGTCAGATGATTCTCACCACCCGTCTCGCTGTAATTGCCGAGTTATAAGAAGTTTCTTTAGGCGGCCCGGGAGCATGACGAGGATTACTCCTCACCCGCTCATGTGCTCAAGTGATCTCGCAAAGCATGGTTTATATGCAGAAAATGACTGTTATGTAATTGCGTAGATGCACACGTATGTACAAGTAGGTATGCTAATGAGAGCATGCACACTTTTATGCAGGGCCACATACCAGCATTCCCAGGGACATAGTTTGGTCAGACCTATAAAGCACATGTGTACCTAGAAAGACCACAGGCAGAAAGGTGCACTTGCTCGGTGCATGTGTAACTTGTACATGAACTTTGTGCACTACCAGGGATTATTCTAGGAGCCTAATTTATAAAAGACACAGACATGCGTATGTTCCGTTTAAAAAAAATCAGCAAAAGTAGGTTCTTTTTTCTATAGGTGCCCTGTTATAATATTACCCCCTTAAATAGACAGCTTAATGGGGTAATTTTATAACAGAGCACCTATGCAGAAAAAGCAGAGGAGTACATATGTTCTTCCTCTTTTAAAAAGGGAACGTTTGCACCAATGTAGGCATGCTGGAGTAGTGTAGTGGTTAGAGCACTGGCATGTTAACCAAAAGATCAGCATTTGATTTCCTATAGTTCTCCTTGTGGTGTTGGACAAGTCACTTAACCCTCCATTGCCTCAGAAGAAAGGTTTAGCAATCTACTTCCACTCATATTGCCACAAAACCCAGGAACTGATGGGTCACCAGGAGTTGGCAGTGACTCAGAGGTACATACAAAAACAATGTGTCTTTGTAAGATAACCTGCTAAAAGTTTCCACACAAAGTTATGCCTGCTCTGAGGCACGGCAAGTTTATGAGTGTACATGCTGGAAAGAATTTATGCAGAAAATATATGCATAAGTGGCGATCCCTCCTACCTGAAAATGCCCAACTATATGACACAAGTACAATGGGATGGATATTCAGGGTGACAGCGGCCACAGCCTTTCATAGTGCCTAGCAGTCACTGCTGAAATTAAAACCAAATATTCAGTGCCGGAGCCTATGCGGTCCGGGGCCGAATATCCAGTTTCCCCAATGATTGTGACATTGACCTGTCCTAACTTTATGCAGTTTAGCTATCCAGTTAGCACCTAAATATCACCATAGTCCACCCCAGATTTAACCAGGCGTCTCTTCTGTGGTCTATGGAGATGAATATCAGGATTACCAGGGTGTAGCTGGTTAGTAAACAGATAATCCTTTCCTATATTGCTCTTTTCTGAGCAACTACTTTTATGTGTATATACCCCCGGGGAATTTTAGAAATATGCTTTTCTACACACTCAAGTTGCTTGTAAAATTATCCCTAATGTTACCATATGAGCAGTTCCAGGATAACTGGAGGAGAAGCAACTCAGGATTGTCTCCAGGATAGATTTTTCTTTACCGAGAGCAAATTGACTTTCTGCGAAAGCAGGTTATATAGACAAAAGCTTTGGATTGGCCTTGACCAGTTGATATGTCACATGAGATTTATTTCTTCCCATCAGGCAGGCTGATCAGAATAGCTCCAGAATTTCTTTTTCCCCAGACATATGTGCAACTATGCTTTCCTTCCCCAGCACAACAATTGTGCACCTTTGTGCCCTCAAGAGGAGATCATGGTTTCAGATGGTTTTGATCTAGGATAACATCCCTTGAGCTGCGTCCTTGCATTGCTGCTACCCGGCTGCTCCATAAGCTCATAATCTGATCTGTCTGCAAATGGGGCTCTTTACAGTGATCTAGCTAGCAAAACCATGTTTATCGGCACCTGTTTAGCTGCCATCTGGCACTTATGATTCCAGATTGAGTTGTATTTAAAGGTTAAAGTAAAACTATAAAATTATGGCAATTAGAAATAAGCCATGCTTTGGAACAATTAGTATGTATACCTTTTTTAATTACTCTGCTCCTTAAGAATGCTCATGTATCATCCAACATTATTTAAGAAGTGTAGAACAGACTGTTGTCACTAAGGGGGGATACCAATGACTTATAGTCTGGGCTGCAAGATCTGTGCGGCCAGGGTGTTTTGAAATGCTAAATCAGTGACATTTACTGCCACAGATTCCTGTTCTTATAGATGTGCAGTGCTAGAGTGAATAGGAGGACTGTATTACATGCACAGTTCCTCAGACTAAGTGTGGTATGTATTCCTCTGTGCTTACATCTACTTCTTTCCTTCTCTCTACTGCTCTAGTCGTGAATCTCTGTAATGACAGATCAGCTTAAGAAGTGTCACACCCTCATCGGGCCCCTCCGGTGGAGACTGGTATTATGGCTTAATACCTTTTCTTGGCTTTCTATATGCTATAGATACCCCTGCCTGGCCCTCTGTGGGTGGTAGTTGTACCGTCTTCTTGTAATCACTCAAACACACAGTTCACACTTTAAATCAAGGGCTTTATTCCCCGTCCAATGAGGTATTCTTTTTCTTGAAGAACAAAATAATCAAAAGCCACTCTGGCAAATAACAGAAGCAAACATTGAACAAAAAGTGCTTTCCTCAGCTTTAACTTTTTAACAAAAGAAAAACAGTTCTCTTCATGAGCACTTAATCCTTTTCTTTTGTTGATATAAATCAATCAGGATTCACTTTAAACTAAGCAACTTCTGCCAGTTACTGTGTTGCTGTTTAAACCTTCCTTGTACATGTATTTTCTTATCTCAGTGAAAACTCTTCCTCTTCAGTTGTCACTAACGAGCATTCCATGGGTTCAGTGTTATCTGGTACATTAGAAATATCATATGGCATTAAAGGATAACCATTTGTACCTACGTTTTCTGTAGCAGCTGTCCTGCCGAGCTCACTCTGGTTAATCACGTCAGCTACGTGACTGCTTCCTGGCTTTAGGCTAAAACACTGCTGGGTATTACCGTATACTCTGGATAATGGCTTGTAAGAGCACTCCTCCTGTGTAAAGCTATGAGGTAACTGCCCATAAACACTGGTATTAGAGTCAAACAGCTTGTGTCCTGCCTTGAATGGGTTAAAGGCTAATTCCTCTGATACAGCTGTGGGACTTTTCAGTGCTGACAACGGCACTCGAGAGAAGTCTGAGCATTTAAAGTTGCTAGCAGAATTATAAGGTAAGAGACCTTCCTTTCTCTTGTAACTGCCCGTACAAGGAAAGAAGTTGTTTCCTTTTCCCTTTATCTCTGCTCTAGGCTGGCTTCTTCTATTAATCCTGGACTTAGCCCATTCGGGTGTAAAACAGTCCTGTTCCACTTTGAATGCCTTGCTTCCTGCAACAGGATTCCTCCCTCTTCTCTTCTGGCTTTCACACACACACTCTGTGTTCAACAGCTGATCTCCACACGTACTCACATAGTCCTGAGACTCATTCAAGCTGTCCTCTGGTATATGTTGCTGACACTCTCTCTCATTTCCTTCCTTCCACCAACTTTGGTCCTGGAGATGAGATTGGCTTATAGTGTTTCTTTCTCTTTCCCTCCGTTCCCACGACTGAGGTTGTTGCTTCCACCTCTGTCCGTGCTCACTCTCCCTCACTGCTTGTGAGTGTGCCTTATGTATCTGTCCCCGGGTTCCACCCCTTCTCAGCTGATCCCTATCAGGTAAATCAACCTCCATTCTCATGCTGGCTGGGTGTGTCTTTTTACCCTTTTCCCACGTGTGCTGTGGTTGCTCATAGCAACTATTTGACATGTTTTTGTTTACCTCATCAGGTTCTGCCTGATTTTCTCCACTAATCTCCATTTCCTCTGGGTCCCCTGGGTTTACCTTGTGACAGAAGGCACAGGGAGAAATTCTATAAAGAAACAATCAGTTTAATGTAACTAAAAGTCCACGTTAACAGAAAAAAAACAGTCAATAGGGTTTCATTTCAGGAAGTCTTGTCTTTGGCCTAGAATGACAGAAAATGGGGTTTCCTAAGAACCCTCTTAAATATTGCATTAAATTCCTTCAAAATGAACTTTAATGAAGTTTATTTATTTAACATTTTCTATTTACCGCCTTTCAGGTTCTCAAGGCAGTTTACATAGAACAGAACTAAGTTAATATTATAAATGTCGTATAGGTGATCCCCTGCTAACTTCACCCAAGTACATCCCTCCAGCTACAACCCCTGTCCCCTGGTCGGACCACCACCATGTCATTTTCACGCTGCCCCAGCAACATATCACATATGTGTCACGAAATGCAGCCCCCACAACAAGATGGTTTACAGCCTTCAACGAACACTCCTTCCTGCAGAACACCCTGCCAAATCTGAAAGCCCTTTCGACAGAAACAGAAACTGACCTTGAAGCAACAATCAGAACTTGGCATTCCACCATCTCTGCTGCTACTGCCACACCCCTCCGAGCCAACTCCTCAAGACAACAGTGACATGCAACATGGTACTCTGCCAAGCTAAGGGAGCAGAAACAAACACTCCATTGCATCAAACACCAGTGGAGGAAATCCAATGACCCCAAACAGCACACCACATACATGGAAAAACTTAAAACCTACTGCAACAGCCCACTTGAGGCCAAACGGGAATACTACCACAAAACCCTCCTCCGAGCCCTCAACAAGCCCAGGGAACTCTTTGACTTGGTCAGATCTCTCATAAGGGATCCCACTCCACCACATCAAATCAACACGCTCAACCTCCAAAATATGGCTGACTACCTGCAGACCAAGCATGGCTCCGTCATCTCCCACATGCTCACCATACCACCTGCAAGCAAGACTGCAGTCACGACCCAGCCCTGGACCACCTTCAGAGACCTACCCCCGGAGGAGCTGGATACCATCATCTCACACATCAACACAACAACCTCTCTGCTGGACCCATGCCCAGTATCATGAATAAAGGCTGCCAGAACTCACTTTCTACCACTCATATTGACCATAGTCCAATCATCCCTCTCCCATGTCTATCTCTCCCCCCCTCAAACAGGCCTCCATCTGTCCTGTCATAAAAAAGCCCAACCTAGATCCTAGATCACCTACATCTTACCACCACATAGCCAGTATACCGTCCTGGCAAAAATCATTAAAAAGACAGCCCAAATCCAGCAGCAAGAATACACAGAAACATAGAAAAATGATGACAGAAAAAGACCACATGGCCTATCTAGTCTGTCCTTCCATATCAACAACTACAACAGTCCCCTTTTTTCCTTTAGAGATTCTCTGTGTTTGTCCCATGCTTTTTTGGATTCAGATACTGTCCTCATCTCTACCACCTCCACTGTGAGACTATTCCATGGATCCACTACTCTTTCTGTAAATAAATATTTCCGCATATCACTCCTGAATCTATCCCCCTTCACCCTCAACCCATCTCCCCTCATAGCAGAACTTGCTTTCAATTGAAAGAGGCTCTCCCCCTGAGCATTTGTGCCATGGAGGTATTTAAACATCTCAATCATATCACCTGTATCTCGCCTTTACTCTAAGGTGTACAAATTAAGATCCTTAAGTCTGTCCTCATATGCTTTATAATGAAGAACACTAACCATTTTAGTAGCCACCCTCTGTACTGACTACATCCTGTTTATATCCTTTTGAAGGTGCGGTCTCCAGATTGCACACTATACTCCAAATGAGGTCGCACCAAAGACTTATACAGAGGCACTATCACCTCCTTTTTTCCGCTATCCATTCCTCTCCATGTGCACCCAAGCATCCTTCTAGCTTTTGCCGTCAACTTTTCTACCTGCTTAGCTACTTTAAGATCATCAGACACAACCACGCCTAGGTCCCGCTCTTCTTTAGTGGACAAAAGTACTTCACCCTCTATACTATATTGCTCCCTTGGATTGCTGCTGCCCAAATGCATGAACTTACATTTTTTAACATTAAATCCCAGCTGCCAAATTCTAGACCATTCTTCAAGCTTAGCTAAATCCCTTCTCATGCTATCTACACCTTCCTGGGTGTCTATTGCAGATTTTGGTATCATCCACTAAGAGGCAAACCTTACCCGACAGCCCTTCCGTTATATCACTAACAAAGATGTTAAAAAGAATTGGACCAAGGACAGATCCCTGGGGCACACCACTGGTACCTACTTCTCCTCAGAGTGAACTCCATTTACCTGTACTCTTTGTCACCTCCCACACAACCAATTTCTAACCCAAGCAGTAACTTTAGGGTCCATCCCTAGGGTGCTCAGTTTGTTTATAAGTTGCCTGTGAGGAACGGTGTCAAAGGCTTTACTGAAATCTAAATACACCACATCTAGGTCTCTTCCTCAGTCTAACTCCCTGGTCACCCAGTCAAAGAAATCAATCAGAATTGTCTGACAAGACCTGCCTCTGGTGAATCCATGCTGTCTCAGATCCTGTAATCTGCTGGACTCCAGAAACCTCACTATTTATTGCATTGGCTATTTCCTCCTCCTTTTGAATCTTTGTCTTCTTGACTACTTTGCTAGCTTCTCTAAGTTTTTCCAAATACAGATGCCTGTCTTCCTCTCTCTGTGATCTCTTGTATTTCATGAAGGCCTCCCTCTTTTTCTTCACTTTTTCAGCTACTTTTTTCGAAAACCATAGCGGTCTCCTTTTCCTTTTACCTTTATTTATCATTTTAACAAAAAGGTTGGTTGCCCTTAAAATATCCCCTTTCAGTTTTTCCCACTGTTTTTCTACATTCCTCAGCTGTTCCCATCCAACTAACGACTCCCTGAGGTATTGGCCCATCTTCGCAAAGTTAGTCTTCCTAAAGTCTAAGATCCTCGCCTTTGAATGGATTCTAACAGCCCTAGTCCTAATACTGAACCACACTATCTGGTGATCACTGGATGCAAAATGATCTCCCACTATAACATCAGAAACACTTTCACCATTTTTAAGCAACAAGTCCAGTATGGCCCCTTCACGTGTGGGGTCTGTTACCAATTGCCTGAATAGTTCTCCCTGTAGAGAATCCAGGATCTAGATGATACTGCAGCAGGAATGTGCCATTCAACATCTGACATATTGAAATCCCCTATCAGTAGCACTTCCCCTTTCCTAGCAATGCTGTGTATGTCATCAATTAACTCTCTGGCCACTTCTTCCTCTTGTGTGGGAGGTATGTATATCATGCCAATGCAAATAGATTTCTCTTTCCCTCTTTCTAGTTTAACCCACAATGCCTCCTCTCTCCCTTTTAAGCTCTGTAATTCCAAAGCTGTAATATTATTTTTTACATATAGTGCCACTCCTCCTCCCCTTCTTCCTACCCTGTCTTTCAGAATAAAGTATAGCCTGGTATAGTTACATCCCAGTCATGGTTTTCTGTTTACCATGTTTCTGTAACTGACACTAAATCCAAGTCGGCCATTCCCACCAAAGCTTCAACATCGGGGATCTTATTTCCCATGCTACAGGCATTTATACACATTGCTTTCCATATGTTACCCCTTTTACCCATTTCTATAAAGGTATTTAATATATCACTTACCTTGGGGCTTTCACTTACCTGGGGGCTTTCACTTACCTGGAGGCTTTCTTCACCCATCCCCAATGAATCTAGTTTAAAGTCCTCTTCAGTAGATTAGCCAGTCTACTACTAAAGACGCTTCATCCTTTCTTGGACAGATGGACGCCATCTCACTCTGCAACCCTTGGAACAGCATCCCATGGTCCAGGAAACCAAAACGCTCTCAAGGACACCATCCACGCAGCCATGCTTTCATCTCCAGGATGCGAGCCTCTCTGCCTTGGCCTTTACCCTCAACAGGGAGAATTGAAGAGAACACCAGCTGTGCACCTAACTGCTTCACCCTCTGTCCCAGAGCCATAAAGTCACTTTTGATATGCTCAGAGGGATACCTGGCAGTATTATTTGTTCCGACATGGATTAGAAACATTGGGTAATAGTCAGTGTGCTTGATGGGTCTTGGCAAACTCTCCGTAACATCTTGGATTTTAGCACCAGGCAGACAGCATACCTCTCTGGACATCAATTCTGGTTGGCAGATGGATGCCTCAGTACCCCTCAGAAGAGAGTCACCAACCACCACTACCTTTCGCTTCCTTGTGGTCACTGATTCTGCAACTTTGGGGTACTTGAGCTCTGGTTCTTACCTTTCAAGGGATACTTTCACCTCTTCCACTTCAAGGGCTGCATAATGGTTCTTCAATTCAAGGGCTGTAGATGTTGGATTGGTGATTCTGCAGGCCTTGGTGACTTGTGTCCAACCTTCGTCATTCTGTAGGCACCCATCTTCTCCTCTGCTGGAGAGCTTGGTTGCTGCAAGAAACATCTCATCAATGTACTTCTCACTGTCTTGAATGCTCCTCAGCCTCGCCACTTCTTCTATGAGTTCCTCCACATATTTCCTGAGAGCTTCAGCATGCAGGCACCCTGCACATGGAACCGTTCCTTCAACTGGCATTGGGACCTCTGTCTGGACAGAGGCAGAAGCTGTAATGGGGGCAACAGCTTTAGCGATATGATTATTCCCAGCCATTGTTCTGTTTGTGGAGCTTAGGTATCTGTTAAAGCAAATGAGAGAGATCTACCAAAGTACCAGCCGGTTTCCCAGCTGTCCTTTCAGAGAAAAAGCAGTCAAATCTATTATATTCAAAATGTGCTGTTCCAAGTTCCTGGTTTTGTTAAATGGGGAGGTGCCCTATAAAGCAAGACTGCTCATGAGATGTGGGTGGGAGTTGGGGTGGGTAGGGAGGGAACTAACACTTGATTAGGTGTTAGCAGCTCCCAAGAGCTGAGAAAGTTACCAAAGCAGAGTTCTAAAACCTACCCCACTAAAGAAAATATTTCTACTAAAGCACCAAAAAGAATGTAACTTTGTTTTAAAAATGTACCAAACCCTTTTAAGAGCCCCGAGTCAGAGAGCTAGCAATTTAAAAAACAAAACAAATTCTTACCTTTGTCGACCAACATGCACCTACTCGACCAACACCAACATGGCTTTCACCCCTATCACAGCGGATAAACTCTACAGACATCTCTACTATCAACAGTTATCACAGGAATGGGGACCAGGTCTAGTGGTTTCATACTACTTTTCCTGGACCTCTCTGCAGCATTTGACAGAGTGTCAAATCAAATGCTGCTAGACCAGCTCCACAAGATCGGTGTACAGGGGAAAACTCTTCAATGGTTCCACTCCTACCTCTCCTAGTGCACCCAACAGGTCAAAATAGGACAGGGCACATTATCCCCATACACCCTGCCACAAGGGATCGGCACTCTCCTCACTGCTGTTCAACATCTACATCCAACCCTTATGTACAACTATCCAGGAATTCAACATCAGCTACTAGATCTATGCTGACGACATAATGATACAGTATATACCCCTTTCTCCACAGCCGTACCTCATTACTCCAGCCTTTAAACCTGCTTCAAGAAAATAGTCAAATGGCTGCAGCACCGCAACTTGATAGTCAACTTCAGCAAGTCCTACACTTCACCAGAGACCCCATCTTCATGCCTCCCTCAACCGTCAGAATTTATGACATGGACCTCCAAGTCAAAACTCAGGTCAAGTACCTTGGAGTCACCCTAGATCAGCAACTCAATTTTCAAGCACACATCCAAAACACTACCAGGGCAGTCTATTATAAGTTCAGGATGCTATGCAGCTTATACCCCCTATTCTCTTCCGACAACTTCCATGCAGTCTGCCAGACTACTGTCACCCCCCTGTTTGAGTACTGCAACTCTGTATACCAAGGGCTGCCCAAGCATACTATCCTACTGCTACAGCTAGCACAAAATACCACAGCACGCACAATCCTTAAAGTACCCAGACACTGCCAAATCACTCCCATACTGAAATCCCTCCATTGGCTCCCCATTGCCTCTAGGATCAAATGCAAAGTCTTCACCATCATACACAGAGCCCAAAACAACCTCACAGCCGAACACCTCCAAACATCTAACAGCACCACCAAACCACACAGACAGAGCACACTGAACCTTCTCTGCTTGCCGCCACAGGTACGCAAATTCACCGAACATGCCCATCTATGAGCCTTCTCACTCTCTGCCCCTATACTATGGAATGCATTGCCACCAACCCTGTGAATCATCCAATCAAATAAAGCCTTTAGCATTGCCACCCACCCTGTGAATCATCCAATCAAATAAAGACTTACCTCTTTCAAGAGCACTATGGCACACACCAGCACTCCTGAAGAATGATCAGCTGAATACCTATTGTACCTTTTGCTAAGTCTATTGTAACCCACTAACACTATGCCAAAGTCTCAACCTTGTCAACCTTCCCCCCACAAACTCAACTCACTATAACTCGTTATAACCCACCACTATTTATATTTTATCAACTGTCCACCATTTTGACTGGTAGAAAAACAGTATACCAAAACCTGTTAAATAAATAGGTCGGGAGGCCAAATAAGCATCTATCTTTGACCTATTTTATAGATATATAAATGGAAACATTTACACCTCCAGATTGCATATATGTGTGGCTAGAAATTTTAGTAAGTTACTATTTTCACTGTATGTTTATTTGGAGCTTAATATACCGCACATAACAGAAGCATCTGAGTGATTTACAATAAAACGTCAAACTGCTGTGAAAGGGAAAGGAACGCCAATAAATTAGACAGGAAAGGAAAGGCAAAGGCTAAAAGGAAGAGCAGACTAGACAAAGGCTAGAAGGGGAGAGCAAAACTAGACATCAATGGGGGTGGGGGGTGGGGAGAGGGGGGATGAGGGTGGGGGAAGGTCTGTGTTTATGTAGAACCCTTCAGGATGCAAACATTTAAAGAGATCATGGTAGAGGCATGGCTTGGGCATGATTTGGATATACCTAAAAAACAAACATGTACTTCCCTTTATAGAATTGGAAGTCACGTCTAAATTTAAAAATATCCATGTCAACCTTTATACTGTACCTGCTCCAAAGTATGCCCAAGTGCTAGCTCCCAGTTTAGGCCTGGGGTCTAAATAAAAGGGCAAGTACAAAGGGTGATGGAACCCCTCACCATACCCTCTGACCAAAGGCGTACACTCTCCCATCCTCTATTGCACACTCTCATATCCCAACCCCATACATACTCACCCAACAAGAACTAAACCTCTCTGATGAAGATCCCCCTAATCCACCTCCAAGTCTCCCTGGGGATTTCCCTGGTGTTTAGTGAGTGGCAAGAGTGATTGTTAGTTGATCTAGCCCCTTCAGGCACCTGGGTTGAAAAAGGTGCCTCTGAACCCTAGCAATAATCTCACAAACTACTACTATGGGTCAAGGTGCCAAATGAGGATTATAGTTTACCCTGTTGTCCAAGTTACTTGTTCCTGTTCAATGTAATGACCTGACTTTTGTTTATTGTCAGATACTGTTTGTTCTATGTAAACCACGCTGATCACAAATAGTGCGGTATATAAGAAATGCAAATAAATAAATAAATAAATAAATGCATCCTTATTTAGAAGGTTGACTTTAGCAGTAATACCACAAAACTACTGCTAGAGGTCAGAGGTGTCATTTGGAACCAGGGTGCCCAAGAAATAGAAACTACTGAGGATGTCCCCTGTCCCCTCCACCATTAGACAACAGGGGCATTCAGATAGGTGGGGGTGTTCTTGTCAAGGATGCAGGGAGACCTGGGCGGTACTTTGATCCTGCCCTCCTGGGGCCTTTTAAAAATAGGGATACAAATTCTGGCCCACTATCTTGTTTCTGCAGCCAAGAACCCATGATGTTCCTGGATGCAGCAATGAAAATAGAAGATCTCTGAATACTCTTTTTGCTTCTCCCCTGGATGTACTGGCAAATGGGCATGTACTCTTGCACACCCTTCTAGGTATTTTACAAAAGTCACTGTGTCTAGCAAGATAAATCAACCACCTCCAGACCTAGATGTCTCAATCCTTCTCTCTATGACCTCTCCAAAATGGGCCTTCAAATGTTTTTATAAAATATCAGTGCAGATCCTACAGGAATCACAGGCAAAAAGGACCCCGCATACATTGTTACTCCATCCATGTTTCGCTTAAAATCTGTGCCTGAACATGCCATGCCATGTCGTCTAAAAGTAGATATTTTAAAGGTAATAAATGTTTTTATTAGGAAAGCAAATAAAAGGAGGCCACTATGGTTCTCAAAAGAAGTAGCTGAAAGGTAAGGAAAAATAGGTTAGCCTTCATAAACTACAAGAAATCACAGAAAGAGGAAGACACATGACAATATCTGGAAAAGCTAAGAGAAACTGGAAAAGTAGTGAGGAAAGCAAAGATACAAATGGAAGAAAAAATAGCCAACAAAGTAAAATGGGGGGGACAACATTCTTCTTAGACATGATAATGACAATAGGAAGTACAAAAGTGGTTCTATGTTCATGGATGAAGAAGCAGAGATAGAACTGCAGAAAACAAACACAAATAGGTATCGATTTATTTATTTATTTATTTGTATTTAGCCCACACCTTTTCAGGAGATAATCAAGGTGAGTTACATTCAAGTGCAGTATATACCCAAATGGAAGTGAGGTGGACCTTCAATGATTTACAGAAGACTGTGTTTGTGAGGAGCTAGCTAAAATAAAAATAGACAAAGTGATGGGGTTAGATAGCAAACATCTGAGGGTATTAAAGAAACATATGAACATTATGATAGTTCTACTATCTGACCTCTTTAATGCTTATTTAGAGTCAGGAGGGTCCCAGAGAACTGATGAAGGGCAGATATGGTCCTTCTCTAAAAAAGTGGAAGTAAGGAGGAGGTTAAGAACTACAGACAGGTTACTCTGATCTTTGCGGGAAGTACCGGTAAATTATTGTAAACATCAAGACAGAGGATAGTGCAGTTTCTGGAATCCAAGGGAGTGCGGGATCTGAAGCATCATGCTTTTAGTTCAGGTACGACTTGTCAAATCTGATTAATTCATGTGATTGGGTAACCAAAGAATTGAATCAAGGGAGAATGCTGGCGTGCTTAGAACGGGTAAACGTAGGTCGATTGTTTATGCCATCCAAATGTAGAAAGACTAGGGGACATGCAATGCAGCTACAGTGTAACCTATTTAGGACTACTAGGTGAAGATATTTTTTCAGTCAAAGCATTATCAAATCCTGCAATTCATTACCAGAGGATGTAGTAAGGGCTGTTAGTGTAGCTGGGTTTAAAAAATGTTTGGACAGGTTCCTGGGGAGGGTCCAAAAACCATGTTAAAGAGGACCCTGGATTTGCACTGCTTGCCCCATTACAAGCATTGTGGATCCCGTGTGTCTTTTGGGGAAACTGCTAGGTACCTGTGACCTAGATTGGCCACTGTTGGACACAAGCTACTGGGCATGCTGGACCTTGGTCTGACACAGTCTGGCATATTTTCAGATCCTATGTGCTTATGTGCCACCTAGGCAGCTGCCTAGTCCTTCCTGTGCACCAGAAACTCCCACTGCATGATCCACATGCACTCTCCCTTGCCCCATTTTCACCATCAACATCGTGCCCTTTCATACTTGGGCACTATGCTGTTGCTGTTAATGGAGCACTACTATCACTTTCTTGGGCTCACCTGTCTGTGCAGCACATCGCAGACATTTAAATAGGCTCTCTGTCCTCAAAATGCGCCGTTACCGACAGGTTTTGATATGCGGTAAGGTTCCTGGTGTTAAGGTGCCATCATTAAGGGAGAAGGGCCTTGTTCCCACCCACTCCACGTCCATTGACCCCCTATTCTCCGCCTACTCTCTGCCCATAGGGCACTTTACACTGCTGTTCCGTTAATGCACACTAAAGCGACATTAACATGTGCTAACGGCACATTAGTGTGCATTAACAGCACGAGTCCCTGTTAATGCACGTAATGGAACACTTGCTCCTTTAGCATGGTTTAGTAAACATACCTCTTAAAGGCGAAACATAATGAAATCCTTCACATTAACGCTGCAACTAGCGCCGGGAACATTAAGACGGTTTAGTAAACATACCCCAATGTCTTTGGACATTTATAGAGCACACAGAAAACAATTCTACTGTAAAGTATCCTGTCATTTCTCATGTGAAAGGATCCCTTTTAGTTTTGCAAGGTTAACAGCTGTGAGTTAGAGTGACTGCCCTGGAGGTGTCTCTCTCCCCCGATGAGCGGTTGCCGCCTCTACGTGGGACCTGTCCGGTACCTCTTCTCACGAGAGGAGATGCTGCCCCGCCCAGAGTTGGTGGTGCTGCATCTGATGTGTGGGCCTTGCTCGAAGAGAGTCCCGGAGAATAGCCCTCAGTGCGGAGGGCTGTGGATATGTTCCCCTTTTCTATTTTAGAGGCGGATACATCTCTTCGCCGAGTTGAAGGAGATGAAATAAAGTCTTTACCCCTGATGGTTGATATTTCTAAAGGTACTTTGTTGAACCGCCCTAAAGAGATATCCCTGGAGACAATATGGAAGTGATATTACAGCTCTCTTCCACTGTTAGCAAGCAAATAGATTTAACAGCTTTGCGGTTGGAGAAATTGGAAAGCATGTCATCTGGTGTCTAAGGAGATTTGGCTAACTTCCATTTGAAGATCGAAGCTGGGGAACAGAAAATGACTCAGGTTTCACTAGTAAATGACTCTATTATGAAAGATAATGTTTCAATGTGAATGAAACTGGAAAATTTAGAAAATGCTGTGAGAGCTTCTAATATCCGATTGTTAAACTTTCCAGTAATAACAACTTTGTCTCCGATTGAATTGTTTAAAAAATATATACAGGAAATTTTAAATGTACTATCTGATTTAATTCCCCCAGTAGTAAAAGCTTATTTTCTGCCTAAGGGTAAGAAGGAAGGAAAGTTAGTTGAGGGTGCTTTAGATATGGATATTTTGGATGTTTCTGCTCTCTTACAATCACCTAAAGAAGCTGATTTATCAGTCTCCACAATGTTAGTGACTTTTGCGATATCTTTAGATAGAGATTGGATATTAAAATTGTACTTTAAGAAACGTTCTGTGCTATTTATGGGGAAGAGGGTTGCGATGTTTCCTGATGTCTCTAGGGAGACTCAGAAACAGCGGAGAGCCTTTTTGTTGTTGAGACCAGGTGCTGTTCATATTGGTGCTTTATTTATACTGCGTTTTCCTTGTAAATGTATGATTTCTTTTAGGAATAGTAAGTATGTTTTTTTTCAGCCTGAAGAATTATTTTCGTTTATTAGTTCTCAAATTGTGACTTCTTCTCCTCAGTGAATTCCTCATCGTAATTGGTACTTCTCTGTCCTCCGCCTCTGTTTTATCTCTTGAGTATCTTTGCTTCTTGTTGGATATCAAGGAACCACTTTTTCCTTGTATTTTGTTTTCCTTAAGCAGATTCCCCCTTTATTGTGGGCTAACTATACTCTTGTATTTCCGATTTCTATGGTATTTCTTTTTGTATTAACTAATTTCTTTACAAGTTGTTGTTTTCTGTACAAGCAAAATTAATTATTGTAAAATTGCATAAACAAATAAAAAAAAAAATGTTGGCCAAGGGCAGTAAGGTCCCCCAAGTTGAAAAGCAAGAAAGGTATGAGCCAAACATAGATGTAACCCTAACACTGCACAGAGCAACAAGGAAAGACAATGCACAAGTAATGGAAGGAAGTAGATCTGAGCTGATGGACCAGACAAATCTGCGTCCAGCCCATGTGGCAGCTGGAAAAATGAACAAACAAATCGGGGGCAGCTGTAGCGATGCACAGGGTGATGGTAATGTACCATGCAACAATGAGAGTGTGTGGCAGAGGATGGGAAGACGTGTCCAGCAGAGGAGGTACAGGTGGCAGGATAGGTGCAATGACAGGAGGACAGAGGAGTAGCAGTGCCATGCAGAGCACACACAGGAAAGGCAACCAGGAAGAGTTGCAATGCAGAAACGTGTATCAGTGCAGGACATGGGGTAGCAGCTTGCACATCAGGGTAGGATGGCACACAGCTGGCAGACACACATAGATGGACAGAAGGATGGTTGGCAACTGTGATAAGGGTACAATGTGCTAACAGCACAGATCTGCACAGATATGACTGTCACAGGAATGAAAAGTAGCTGTGCAGGACAGGCATACAAATGAAAGAGAACAGAGAGGAATCAAACCTATGACCATTAGCGCAAATGTTGAAGCACAAACCAGTAGGCCACACCACCAACGTGAGGTCGCTAGCAAAGGCTGCATACAAGAATACTGCAGGGCATCACACAAGAAGCCTGCTGTCTGCCAGGATAGGCAAACCTCCAACAATAACCATGATGGAATGCACATGCAGATCTGGTGTGTACAGATAAGATCAAAGTCTGTAATTGGGACCAGAACACATATAACTACATGCACACACACAATGAAATGTTATGCAGTGGATAGAAGCATGCAAAAGAGGAAAGAACCTAAACCCAAAGGCGGCAGGGGATGCTCTGTAGAGCAGGGCAAAATATGGAACAGAACAGGAGAGAATTGAACCTGCAAACAGGTGTGTCACAGACCAGCTGAACCACAGCAATGTCAATCCCCCAGGTGGACTGCCATGTAAACACTTTAAAGAAAGAGACATATGTAACAGCTAATATGTGATGGATAGGCAGCACAGAGGGCACACTGCTGTACAGTGAAGAGACGGAAGGGTGTGTGAATAGGTGATGAACCTGCAGGTACCTAATGGTCAGGTTAGCACAACAGAAAAAAATAAGCAAACCCCATGTGAGAATCAAACCTGCAACCTATGGTGTTACAACACATGTCTGTCTATCCCAAACAACCACAAGGAGCACAATGTAAAAATACCGTACAAGGATGTGGGCCAAGTAAAAATACCGTACAAGGATGTGGGCCAAGTACATGACCAGGAAATCACTAAATACAAGTGTCAGTGTGATCAAGCAGCAGCAGAGACAAATGTACGTCAAACACATATTTTTATTTTGGTTAATCATCACAGATAGTGTAGATACCGCCTATCATAATATCAAGGTGAGTGGATCTCAGGTGAAAATCTGAAAACACATTTTGCAGGGCAGCAACCCACATGTTACAGAAAAGTCACTGGCCCGTCTACAGATGATGGGCCGGAGAGATAATGTGCATCAGGTGCATAGTGTCCAGTATGCATTAGGCCCCCACCCCCCCACATGCTGCTGCATGCCCCAAATGTGTTAGTTACATATGTGTGTGCATGTAGACAGTAGGCAGTGCATGATGAGGGCCCAACACACATCAATCATGATCTGTTCCTTAAAACATATCTGTCTGCCAACACAGGAGGCACAGAAATGAAACAGCATATGTTGTTAAAAGTAAGAAAGTGTAAACACACATATCAAAATATATGTTACAGCTGTCACATAATGCCTGATATAGGAATCAAAGCTGCAACAATGTAACCCTAAACAATCATCAAATGCACAATGAGGATATGCTAACAGGTAGCAGAGGCACATGAACACAGAATTCAAATGAAACCATCCGCAGAAACATGCAGAGATAACACTATGCATAAGGTCCCCCTGCACTGCTTGGTGTGGATAGTGTCTGTACACGGTACATGCAATGCACAAATGAAGGAAGAAAATGGACACTCACACTGTCACACTCCAAATATAACGGGGCAATGTGAGTGTCGTTACCTCAGGGGATAAATAGGACTGTACAGACATGCAATGCTAGGTTTGTAAATCAATGCAGAGCGTCATGTCTGTACAGTAAACAGACACAATAACCTGTATATAGAGATGGAAAGAAAGGTCAAACATGTTACAGTGACCCACACAGAAGCCATATTGCAACATGCTGTGTTGCAACAACATAGTCAGTCACATGCACATGCACCGTGTACGTTGAAACATGATACAGTGATGCCACACATGCACTGTAACACCCTTGGTGATTGCAAACATCAATCCAAGATGTTGGTGTGCAGTAAAGTGGTGTCGTGACAAATACTGTGTCATGTCCAAGTGGAGGCTAGGTGGACATGGACAAGAGGACCTCTCCATTGCTCCCCCTGTGCCACACGCATGGCTGTATGCTTGTGTTGAAACAAACAGATGAGCGTATCATGCGTTCCATGTCACATACATGGGCAAAACACAACAACACAATGTCAGAAGGATGTACAACATACAGTGACAATGTCAGTCCCTGCTGCATACGTGGGGACCAGTACACAGTGTCCAAAGTGCAAAGGGTGTCTGCAATCCAACAAGTCATGTTACGACTGTCCTTGAAACCCTGGGCATGCATAGTCAAGTGTGACATCCCATTATGCCACAGTACTGGAAAGGTCATGTGTGTCTCTTGCGATGAACATGACACCCAGCCAGAGCACAGCAGCAACGGTGTGTTGGACAGGCCTGTCATGCCCAAAGTAGCAGTCCAACAATAATACTGTCCATCCTAGGCATGTGTCCCACTCGCAGAGGTCAAACATCCTATGGCACCATTTCCCAGGGATAGTTCCATGGTGCTGTTGTGTCCTCCAACAGGTGGTTGATGGTGACGCTGGATGCACTGTAGTAGATGTGCTTTGTGTGTTCACTGTCCTGTGTCAGAAGAGGATAAACAATGTATTGGTATGCTGCAGAGTCAAACATCAATATGTACGTAAGGAAACGTCACACAGGCAAACATAACATGATCACAACACAGAACACACTGCATGTTGGGGACATTTTGAATTTGAACCGCAGATGAGGGTGTCACATGGATATGGTCATGTCCATGCCCATGTTACACAGGCGTTTCACAGCTCCACCCCATGTGCATCAGCGTTTGTGTACAGAGACTCAACAGGAAATGTCTATGAGACAAACAGTAAATCATTAACATGTAAAGGCTGATGTCATTCACAAAAGACCAAAGGTGCAACCTACTGTATGTTTGCAGCAAGTGTATGTTTGGAATCCCCTGAGGCTCTCAAAGGCCACAACACATCACAGTGAAGGGAGAAGATGTCATTGAAATGTGTAGAGTCACCATGTCCCCATGTCAAGCCACTGTTGATGCATGTCCACATTATGGCGATATCTGTGATACAAAAATGCTGTTGCGCAGTGGTCTGTCAGCACACAAGAGATAGGTCAGCTCACGACACACAACACATGTCCACAATGTCCACAAGGTAAACAGCAGTAAGGTAGTGATAGCACAGTCACCACCGCTCCCCACATGTACAGACCCCTCACACCACATGATAATGCAAAATGCCTGCACGCTGTATCATCAGACAGCCAACCCAAAAACACACACCCACACAGTATGCTAAGGTGAGCATGCCAGCAGTAGCATACGGCCTGTATGTGCACAATTGGAGATTAGTGGAGATAAAGGCCTGTTAAATGCAATGATACCCTGCTGTTGGCTGATGCTACAATGTTAGGGAAGGGTGTACGTGCATTCCACCACCCAAACACCTAGGACCTGCACACACACGCAGCTCTGTTGGACGTGTCCCAGAGACAGTGTTGGAGAAGACAAACTGGCCAGGAACACATGTGGATATGTGTGCCAACAGCAACATATGGGGTATGGTTGTGCAGGGAAAAGAGGTGAACAACAACATATGTACAATATGGCAGATCATTGCAGACATATGCTCCCCCTGACTGTCATCACAGACAAAGTAGCTTTAGGTCCACCTCCCACAGACTTCTGCATGTTGGATGACGTACAGTCACCTGCCAATGCACCACAGCACCAGGAGGGTCACCAAGTATGTCCTGTGGATTGAGAAACACAAGAGAAACATACATATGTCATGTTGGAGCTGTGCAACACACACTGCACCTTCACGTCCTCAGCTCGCAGACCCCCCAAGATCCTTAACAGACTGACTGTTCCCCATCACACTGTACGGATTCGTTTCATGTTAAAGTTATCACTGAAGTGTGTGTGGCAAACAACAAGGGTCCGTACTCTGTCTGTTCCCTTCCTCACCTCTCTGTTTCTGTAAAAAATGTGGAACAGAACTATCTCCTCGCTACCATGTCCCTCCTTGGCTCTAAGCCTGCAGTACTATCCTGTGTCCCCCATATCGCTCCCAATGCCCCTTCAGTGTGTGTTCTGGTGTCTCAATGTCGTCTGCTATACCACTGTCAGTTCCTGTCACACAGGGAAATATGCAGGGGCTCCATCCTTATCCTCTGTCCATATGCATTTCCTTGGTGTGTATATCTCATACCTTGACTTACATTACCAGCTGTGTGCTGATGAGTTGCAAATATATCTCTCCACGCTTGAGTTATGTCTGCCAAACCACACCCCGATGTCTGGTTGCCACCTGACATTGATGGCTGCATGTCATCCCACTGTGTGAAATTGATAATGGCAAAGCATGGATATCCTATATGTGCACCTAAACCCTCCCCTCCCATCAGAGCGTCTTTGTGTGTGTGGCCAAAACTTCCTTTCTCTAGCATCTGCAATGTAGGTGTTGTCTTGGACTGCACTCTCCTCCTCTACACACATACCCAGCTTGTAGTTGAAGCTTGTGTTTTATGTCTAGTTGTCATCAGCTATATCTCCCCAGTCCTCCCTGAAAACACAACTAAAATCCAAATCCCCCCCCCCCCCCCCTTAATCAGCTCCTGGCTTGCCTACTGTAACCTACACTTTGCTGACCTGGCCTTGAATCATCTCTGTCTGCCTGAAATATGCAACACTGCACTGCATGGCTATTCTACAGCCACACACATAATGGCAATAACACTCCCCTTGTCAGGACACCTCATAGGTTCCCTATCCGTTTCTTCATCCATGTCAAGGCTACATGCTGACCTATACATACAGGCACACTGTGGTGTTGCAGTAACTTCCCTTACTGATCTCAAATACCAGTTATCCAACTACTACTCAGCATGTATATAGTGCTACATATCACATGTAGCGCTATATAGAAACAACTAATACACAGTCCCTGCTCATCAGAGCATACCAACCAATCAATCAGCTCAAATTAAAAAATGTGAAACACACACATCTAGGCAACTGGTCCCATCTATGGTCTGCTCTCCTAATGTTTACCCCATACTACACGCCTTTCACCTTGCTGCACCCAAAGCCTAAAACTAACTACCTGTACAGCAGCCCCTATTCCAATCAGCCACAAATCAGGTATGACAGCTTAACACCTCCCACAAGCCTACTACTCCCGACACACATAATCCACCACCACCCGCTGTTGTGCTCTGCTCACATCTTCTGTGTTTCAGTCATGACTAGATTGTAAGCTGGGATAGCCAAGCAGTGTCTGTTACATGTCAGTGCAGTGTTGCATCTTACTGCTATTCGGATACAAATGTTCACTAGTAGTAGTAGTACACACATATCTAAACAAATGTATGTGGCAACATATGCAGTACTTACATGAGAAGAGCACCTCAGTCACCTGCCGCCTGACTGCTGTTCCCTCACGTGTGTCACCACGGGCACGTACAGGAGGGCACATAGGATCATCCTCCAGATCCTCATTAATTTGGACAGGGATATGGTGCCTGAGAGCAATGTTGTGCAGGATGCAACAGGCTATAATTATCTCTGCCACAGTCTGTGGTTTGTATTGTAAGGCCCCGCCTGTCCTATCCAGACACTTGAAGCGACTCTTTAAAACGCCAAAGGTGCACTCTATGACGGAGTGGCTGGAGGCATGGGCATCATTGTAACTCCTCTCTGCATGTGTCCGTGGTTGACGCATAGGGGTCAGCAACCAGGGGCGACACCCATATCCTGCATCACCTGCAGAAAGAAATGTGGAACATTAAAGCAGGAGCTGATGTCCACCCAAATGGACACAAGTATGTACGTGCAAATCAAATTCACAAAACATCCTGACAGAAACATATGACAGCACATGATGGGACACCACAACTATGCATCAGCGTGTGAAGTTATGACACACTAAACAAGGGGTAGGTGTACGGATTGCAATCAACATAATCTGTAACCACGACACAAATGCTAGCGTCCATGCTACCATCATCACACAGCACCGTAGCAAGGTAGATCTGGAGGGCACCACCCCCACCCACCCACCCCCGAACGTTAGATCACACACAGACAGATGAGACACACACAAATAGGGATACACCTCAAAGACAGACATGTGCACATATGGTTAGTCACAGGATCACCATGTGCATGTCAGAGATGAGAAATATACACCCAGCAGTATACAGTCCTCATACTGCCTGCCTCAAATTGTCTGAATAGTGCCGAGTGATGCAGGATATAGGAGTCATGGGTGGACCCTGCAAACCTAGGGACCACATTCAGAATATGCATATTTGCATCACATACAACCTGAACATTCAGGGAATGGTAGTGTTTGCGGTTGCGGAACACTACCTCCCTGTCTCTGGGCGGGACCAGGGCAACACGTGTGCAATCAATAGCTCCCATCACATGTGGTATCCCGGCAAACGCCTCAAAGGCCTGGTTCAGGGTCCCCCACTGTTGCCTAGTGTTGGGAATGGCAATGTAATTCCCCACCCGGCTGATCATGGCACGCAGTACCTGGTGGAGACAGCGTGAGAAGGTTGGGTGGCTCATGCCACCCACTGCGGCCACAGATGACTGGAAACAGCCAGAGGCAAAGAAATGTAGGGCACCAAGGAGCTTGACCAAACCCGGTATGGCATGTGACCGACCAGTCAGGGGCTCGAGGTCAGGTCTTAGATCCTCATAGAGCTCCCTAATAGCCCCCATGTTCAAGTGGTAGAGGGAGATGACCTGGTCCTTACGCATGCCCTGGAGCTGGGCCCTGGGCCTGTAGAGGCGAGGCTGGCGAGCCTGCAACTCTGCACTCCTCCTGTACCATACAGGCACAGCCCCTGCCTGGCCTGCCCCCACAGCTGCAGGTCTGTGTTGCAGCGGGACTAAACCCATGCTCTGTGCCTCAGCCCCATGGACACCATCTCCCCCATCAGGCAACCGCAGCCCCTGATCACCTCCCACTGCACATGCAGCAACCACAAAGCCCGCCATAAACCCCACCCCCTCAACTCCTCAAACTCACTCAAACTCAGACACTCACCTCACCCACCAGTCACCAACCCAGCCACACAACTCCACCAGCACTCACCAACCCAGCCACTCTCCACACCAAACCTACCTCTGACACTTCCCTTGCTTCACCAACAACCAACACCGCACGCCTCATCTCCCTCGCCTACACAAACCCCTCAGCGTGTACCACATGTGCATGTGTATTTATGTGTTTTTTACATTTGCACGTCCTTGCGCGTGTTGCATATGCACAGCAGCGCAAGCGTGGAGGCTGTGCGCAGTGCACACATGCTGGAGTGATACAGAAAGTGCGTGCACGGGGACACCACGTTGCACAGGCGCTCCGTGTGTGAGCGTGAGAGGTCCGCATGTGCTGCATACTGTTACGCGCATGTGGCCAGCCTTACGTCACATGCATTGACCGGCACTCGTCACATGGGTCCCGGGCACACACCTTCCGCATCACCCCTGTGCAGGCGCAATGCGCACAGCCTCCACGCTCGCACTGCTGCGCATGCGCTATGCGCGCAAGGACACGCACACATAAAAAAACACATAAATACATATGCACACGTGGTAAACGCTGAGAGGTTTGTGTAGGCGATGGAGAAAGAAGGCGAGTTGTAGAGCAAGCAAGTGTGAGATCAGGATTATAGCAGGTGAGGAGAGGTGTGTTTTGGAGCAGGCAAGAGAGAGTGAGCAGAGGGGAGGCTAGGAGCAGGAGAGAGAGACAGGAGGTGATCTGAGGAGCAGACGCAAGGGAGAGGAGGGAGGTGAGGTGAGGTGCAGGCATGAGGTGGAGCAGAGAAGCCAAGGGGCAGGGGAGGGGGGAGTAGGCGAAGAACAGGAGTGGTGAAGATGTGTGACAGGGAGGGAGAGGGCACAGAGGGCAGTGAGATGGAGCGGCAGAACATGGCAGGGGGGAGGAGGGTGAGACACATGTTCTGCGGGACCCAGAGCCGCCAGGGAGAGGTGGGCCTGTGGTGGTGGCTGCAGGCCCATCGTGTGTGTCACAGCCCATCCAGGGGCCACCCAGCGCCAAACGTAGGCGTATACCAGTGCCAGCCGAGGACCGGAGGAGGGCTGTTAGATTCAGCCAGCAGGAAAACAACATCCTGCTGGCAAGTGTTTTGGAGCAGTATGAGGTGCTCTATGGCCGGCTGAGCACAAGCACCACTGTGGGCACACGGATGCATGTTTGGGAGGAGATCCAGGAGGCCGTAGCCCAGGCAGGGGGGCCAACCAGGGACCTGGATAGCCTTAGGAAAAGGTTTAATGATATTAAGCGTGATGTCCGTGCACACATGGTGGCGGAGCGGCGACATGCCATGGGCACCGGAGTGGGTGGTCCCTTTGCCCCAACCCTGACACCCCTGGAGCAGGAACTCGCAGACCGTCTTGGACCCATCTCCCTGCGTGGACTGCCTGAAGTGCTGGACACCACCCATCCACAGGCAGGTAGGTCAGAGATATGTTACACATGTACAACTCACGGCCCAGTACATGCCAGCCATGGACGGGAAGGTGGAGGCCTATGTCCTGAGAACACATGTGCCCTAACACAGGCAACTGGGGTCCACATATCCAGCAAAACATGGCTGTGTAGGTACAGGGTGGGTGTGACAAATACCTGGGGCTGCTTGCACAACAGTCACAGTCCTGGACGTCATAGAGCACTGCACAGGTGTACAGAACTGTGGGGGGGGGGCAGTCCTCCAGCCAGACGGAGTGCCACCCCCCCTTGACTACGCATGAGTGGGCCGGATGACCATACATACAGGGGGGCACAACACCCTCCACCCCATGAACCCAGCACATGCAGCAGCTATTCGTACATGGCATATAGGTCACACAGAACAGCATACATCTGCAGCCAGGCACACACCACTGTATGACAGGGGGACACAGACAGGAGGACATACAACTAGAAAGTCCACCAAAAAAGCACGGTACCATGTGAACAGAGAAAATCCAATGCTAAGACGTGGTGTAAAGGAAGGAACGTTTTATTTCTCACAACATATGTCCAAATGCCCGACACAGGCCGTGTTTCGAAACCTTCTTCGTCAGGGGAATACAGACACGCTATGTACATAAATACATGAACAAACAATAATTATAATAAAACATTTTCATAAATAAATTATCATAAAATTAAAACCATAAAAAACAATGATAATAAATAATATTAATAACAATAATTGAGATTTGAATAAAAAATCAAATAAAAATGTTGGAATGCCCAAATATAATAATGACATAAACAAATGTCTGTTAAGAAGAATATCCAATGTGAAATTAAATACAAATATGAAAACCATTTAAAAGGGAGAGGTGTGACCATTAAAAGAAACATGATTTAAAAAATGATTAAAAAAATATACTTTACCAACGTTTTCAAAATGGTTACACACGTATTTTGCTGAAGGAGAGGAAAAAGAGAAAGTAATTTAGACATCGAAACAGGAGTGATGTCAAATGGCATATATGGCCAACTATTGTGACATTAAAATTGCATCATACAGGAACCTTCCTCCAATATCTATGAATATTATATACCGGAATGAAGGTAAAAAAGGAGGGTGCTTGGACAAGAACCCATGAATTAAATGAATCTATAAAAAGACTAGAGTGCTTACTAACAAGTATAAGACACTTCAAATGAAAGGAAGAACTTGGTTGTTAAAAAAAGGGTTTTTTTAATTTTAAACATATAGGGGTATGTTTACTAAACCGTCTTAACGTGCGCTCTGTAACGTTATCGTGCGATAAGGTACCTTATCGTGCGATAATGGCGCTTTACAAGGCGCACAGGTACCTTATCACGCGATAACATGCGCTGCGGCGCAAACGAGCGCTGAAGGCGGGGAAAGGCTCCCGGAGGGCGGAGGAAGGCTCCCCAGGAGCAGAGAGAAGGGGTCAATGGGTGGAGAGTGGGAGGGGAGAGGCTCCCTGCACACTAACGCTGTGAAATCCGAGGCTCAAAACTAACGCCAGTGAAACCCTGGCGTTAGAGGAGATTTAAAGGGAAAAGAAACCATTTCCATCAGCAATGTACAGCAAAACCAGGGAAACCAACAAAAAAGTGATGTGTGATACATGTGCATGGAACAAAAGGGCAAATAATCCTTGAAAATGTACAGTAGAAAATGTAAAAATAAAATAACCAAGTTGGCCAATAGTGATATCAATGGGAAACATCAAAAAACACTCCCAAGAAAACTCCAAAAAAAAAAAAAAAGAATTTTGGAAGGGTCTATGCTCCGTCTGCATACAAGGTGAATGAGCCCACAGTGTAATTGCGCTGAGCAGGGTTTCCGACTCCATCGGCCAGGTTTCCTATGGTTTGCACATGTTCCACAACAGCAGGGTGGGCATGTCAGAACGGGCAACTGGACAGATGCTGGAAAAGGGGACACAGAGGGCTGCAGGCGGCACATGCTGCGGTGCAGCTGGCCCACAGTGCGGACTAGGGTGATGCCTAGCTGGCCCATAGGAATGCTGAAACAGTAGAGCAGCCAGACAGCAACTTCTGAGGGCCCAACATGGGCACGAGTGTGCTTCCCACAGTGTCACAGGGGATAGTACCCAGCAGGTACCCCGAAGGGCACAGAACATTGGCATGGGGTGCTGGGGGGAAGCATGGACAGCTATGCAGGCACCCCTACCCCAGAACCCGCACCATAGGCAGCCGCCTACCCGCACACTGGATGGCCTGAGACTGCGCTCCACCAGCACCACCAGCAGAAGGGCATGTCAGCATGGTGGCAGAGGGATACTGATGGTGGAGGGGGCAGTGGCAGCTGCCCAGAGCAGACCGTGGCCTAGCCCTTTGTAGGTGGGTGCCATGCACTGCAACAGACAGGCCCTGTCTGACGAACAGTAATGGCATCAACAGGGAATGCACTCTCTCTGTAGCAACACAGTGGTGCAGTGCACACAGCCAGTGTGTTCAGAAGCAGAAAGTCACAGGTTCAAGTCCCAGCTGTGGTTCCTACCAACCCAGTCCCCATATTTTACCCACTACTAAAACGTGCTAATACAGACAGAACCTTTATTGCAGATGATGTAAACATGCCCAACACACCTACATTTTACCCTACAGAGCACAGACACCATAAACATTGTGCATACCCTAGAGCAGAGTCTCCCAAATGCAGTCCTGTAGGGCCAAACACCATTCAGGTTCCATGCTGCCTCTAATAAAGATGCCTGTGCTGCATTTCTATGCGCCGCCCATGGTATGCAGATGTATCTCATGCATATTCATGAGGGACAGCATGAAAACCCGAACAGTGTTTGGCACACCAGGACTGGAGTTGGGAGCCTCTGCCGTAAAGCAGCAGCAAACAGGGGCAGACACACCCGCACCCACAGGTTCCATTATCCAATGCCTCCTGTAGAGGCAGGACATTGGGCCCTGCATGCATCTCCCAATACTAGCACTTGCATACCTTAGCAATGCCACACTAAACCCGGGAATACGGTACACAGCTATCAAAAGGTTGCTATGATTACTGGCAGATAGCAATTCTGATGTTAAGTACAATGTTCTGCTTGAGCTGCATCATGGCAACCTTTCTGATGTCTGTGGAGTGTGCTACAGGTCTTGTGTCTGACAGTGTTTACCACCCTGGGGAGTGACCCCAACAGTATTGCGTACCATAACCATGCCTGCACTGTGCCCAGGACTGGAGCGGTGGCCAGGGCTGCAAAACACCCCTATAGTTGTACAATGCTGGCATAGGTGTGGGAGTGTGTATCTGTCTATCCAGTGTGTGGTGGCTGCAAACACACTCCACAGCCCACACTGCCAGCACTGTTGCCAGTATTGGCCTGCCAATGTGCATAATGAGGAGCAAGGTACCATGGGTATAGCCCGGAGAGGGTGGCCTGGCCAGGATGCATCTGCACAGGGCATAGGGCAATGGCTGGGACATTGTAGTGCCCGGCCACCACCTGCACAGACAGGGTGGCCACAGCATGTCCTGCTGGGAGATCACTCTCACCCTGACTGAGCAGTGACCACGGCATGGCTAGTTTCCCCCATAGTGCTCTATAACATTTCTCTCATGTGATATTTATGGGTTTCTTTTTGGGGCCCAATCACTGACTTATATGCTTGGTGTGTATGCTGACATCCCAGTTCTGGGTGCATGCATCTCCTCCAGGAACATGCACTATGGACTAGCTAGCAGACTGTCTGCAGTTAGTATGTGTCTTGCGGGAACACCTTGCAGGATGCAGTGGCAGGAGGCTTGCTGCAGGAGAATGTCAGATAGTGGTGGGGTGCAGCTGAGCATTTCTGGGCCTAATGTCTGTCTGCTATTGCTTTATAGATGTGTAACAGAGCTGCATTGACTGCCCTGTAGGGTGTCTGTTACCCAGCAGGACTGCTGGTGATGGTCCTCTCTACTGCTGCCCTCGCAGGGAGGAAAAATTGTGGATCTGTTGGTGGGAGACCCTGTTTCCCACTCTCAGCCCCAGAGGGTGGGGTGGTGGTACATAATCTGCCTATGGGTCCATAAGGGTTAAACCTGACTGAGAAATACAGATGTAGTCAAGGTGTGTCTGCAGGAACTACCTATCTCACACAATAGCACTGCTGGGGACCTACAGCATGGCCTATTTCTGCCATGGAAGGTGCTGTGGACCTGGTGCTGGGCGCCTCACCTCACCCTCAGGGTGAGCACAGTACCCGCACAATGTGATGGTGTGTAGCTACTCTGTGCCAGTAACACACACGGTCAGTTCCCCCTACCAGGCCGAGGTGCTGTGGGGGTGCATACCCCATCTTGTGTTCATCTGTAGACTGCTGATTTGCATGTGTAGTGCATCATGGGTACGGGTGGGTTAACCCTATCCTGGTGAGCACAGCAGACTGTTTGTGTGATGACATGCAGTCCTTCTGCAGCCAGCTAGGGGCTTGTTAGTAGCTGTAGCCCACTGGTTA
Organism: Ichthyophis bannanicus; assembly: GCA_033557465.1. Lineage (NCBI taxonomy): Eukaryota > Metazoa > Chordata > Amphibia > Gymnophiona > Ichthyophiidae > Ichthyophis > Ichthyophis bannanicus. Next base: position 934,042,579 of record CM066033.1, on the reverse strand, counting down.
CTTCACTGCCTGTGGAGCCAGAGGTCATAGGTTCAAACCCACCATGGGGTTATTTGATAGGGCTGTTCAAAGCATTATCTATTTTTAATGTACATTAGTGCTGCCAGCAAAAACACCCTCAGCGTACTGTAACCATAAGGTGCCTCAGGAGGCGCTTTATAGGGCGCCCTATAAAGCGTCTTCTGAGGCACCTTATCGTTACCATCCATATAAGGTGCCTTATAAGGTATCCTATGGAGTGCCTTATAGGGTGCCTTATGCTGCACCTTAGGTTACCAAAAAACTCTCGATTTCCCACACTTATCTTTCTATAGGAACTGACCTAATATCCAAAACCTACCCTGCTACGGGCGTAAATTCAAAACATACTATTATTTTAGGGCTCACTTCGAGGGAGGAAAGGTTTCTTCTCATGGTGAGCGATCCAACAAAAAAATAATAGTATTTTTGAATTTACGCCCGTAACAGGGTAGGTTTTGGATATTAGGTCAGTTCCTATAGTAAGATAAGTGTGGGAAATCGAGAGATTTTTGGTTCATAAGGGTTGATTTCCATGGGTGTAGTTTTGTAGTATTTGGCAACTTAGGTTACGGCACGTGAGGGTGTGTTTACTGGCAGCAATAATTAAAATACAAATAAATTGCCTCAAGAAACAATACTTACATGCTAAAGCTGACATCTCAGCCAGCTTTATGCATTAGGCACACAGGGGGATTGAACTTATGACCCCTGTATCATCAGTCCATGTATTAACCATTGTGCTACCCCTCTGTTGCTAGGTTTGTATCTCTGGGCACCTACTTAAGGATACCGCGCGTTAACGCGCTTAGCGGCGCTTCGCACGATAATGTGCGCAGCAGCGCACGTTATCGCGCGATACTCCCGTTTTGCTGCTTTAAGACTGAAATGCCCACTCCTTTTATGGCAACCTGCACACTATCGCCGGGCGCACGTTAAGACGGTTTAGTAAACATACCCCATAGTGTTTAAGAATTGCGAAGCATAGTGATATGTAAAAGCAAGATTATATTAGCAAACATCTATATGGTAGATAGGTAACTTGTATTCTTCTATTTACGTGAATATATCTCTTAGAAAAATTACATAATACAAGTGATTTAACTCTTGTTAAAAAAAGGTTTAAAAATGAGCAAAATCTATGCAAACTATAGTCCATCTAATGTGGATAAACTTAAAAACCGGATCAATCGTAAAAACTAATGATATATTAACCCCAATTTTGTGTTCTGAACTAAAAAACATAATGTCCATCAAAAATACTTATAAAATGGCTTATAAATTACAAAGTACCCATGTGAAGGAGAAGCAATATAAACCTACCTACAGGATCAAAGGATTTGATCGTAGCCACGAAAAATATGAGACAAACCTCAAATATCAAATATCAAATTTGCTCGGCACAGATCATCTGCTGTCCATCTAAGTCTGGTAAAATCGCTAAAGGATGCCGGCACTTGCGCGCTGAGTTAAAAAGAAGAGTGCGGGAAAATATGAAGCTATTTGATTGGAGGAGTGTGAACCAATCGATGATCGGGAAGAGTATGCAAACCAGCACTAAAGCTATTGTGAAGTAAACCATTCTTCTCATACATTAGACCTGAAAGAAACGGGAAGATCAACTATATTGATAACTAACCTCTTGCTGTCGGCTGCCGCCGTACGCTGTAGGCTCAGACCTAAATCTTTGGACATTACATCCCCAAACAACGGCACGGCAGCGGGTATAAAAACGTGGCAAGGATCCAAAACTATGTGTAACCAGTCAAAAGAAGACAAAGGCGAAACAGTACAGTTGTCCATAAAACTAACCTCTTACTGTAGGAAACCGCTTGTGCGCTACCATTTCAAACCTAGATTTCTTGATACTATTACATCCTTGAACAATGGTACGGCAGCAAACATAAAGAATGTGTTAAAAACCGATAGATAAAATAAATGTAAAACATACATACTAAAACCAAACAATAATAAATTAAATAAATGGGACCATAAATTTGTCCAGCTTATCAAGGAAAAACGGGAGGGAATTGCAATGTGAAAAATTTTTTAGTTAACTAATGATTCCAAAACTCAGTAGAGATCATAAAAATACGAAAGATCTTTATCTAAATTCAAGCCATTAGGGGTCAACGTGTTCAACCTAAAAATATACTTCTGTTCTAGTCTCATTATTGTTTTGTCTATATCACCCCCACGCCAATTCAATTTAACTTTTTTAATAACGAAAAACTTCAGATCTGTAATCTTATGTGCTTTCTCCTGCCAATGTATTACTAGGGGTTTCTCAACCATCCCCCTTCTAATACAACTCTTATGTTCTACAATTCTTGTTCTTACACTTCTAATAGTTTTGCCCACATATAATAAAAGACATGGACACTGAATAACATAAATTACGTGAGAGGTCTCACAGTTTGCAAAATCATCAATTTGAAATATCGCTCTAGTGATAGGATGTACAAATTCCTTTCTAATAGGCAACGCATGGGAACAAATGGAACAACATCCACACTGATACTGCCCCTTATGCTGGGAAAGAAATTTACGCTCAGTCAAAGCTGATGGTACTAATAAATTACGCAGGTTACTATTACGTTTATGAGCTATGGTCAGTGAAAGGTCTTGAAAACCGGGAATGAACTGGATGAGGTGCCATTCTTTTTTTAAAACTTTTATAATTTTCTTTTTTTTTTATTATTTTATGATATGCAACCCAAATAATATGATACAATGAAAATAAGCAGTATAACCAGTGACAATAAGAAAATATACATTACAATAAAAATAAGCATGATTAGTTACCACATCACAGCCCACATCATGGAGAATACAGCGGCACCAAAATACCGGGACAAAGATTAATTAAGGCTACAACCCCCAACTAAATTATAGCAGGAAACTATTAACTCAGAGAAAAATATTCCTCTCAGACCTGTAATGAGACTAATAAAGATTCAAGGTGAGAAGGATCAGAGTATAATTCACACCCTGCAAGGATACCAAACATTTACATGGAAAACGAAGAAAGAAGGTCCCTCCCCCAGCCAACACTCTCGGTTTAAGCTGGAGGAAGGATCTTCGCCGAGATTGCGTATATCGAGAGACATCGGGGAAGATGGATAACTTCTGGCCATAAAAAAGAAAATCCTTTTTTGAGAAAAAAGCCTTCATAATAGAAGTCTTATCACTAAAATTGACCAGAGTAACCACCAAAGTGGCGCGGGTGGAGATTAAAGTTTGAGAATTCTCCAAAAAATCAGTTAAATCCGGAGAAGTGGATTCACCACCCAGCTGACCACTAATCTCCCCAGAAACTACTTGGGACGGCAAATAAAAGGAACAATCAATCAAGAAACTATCAGCATCAGGAAGCAACAGAACCTCTTTGCAATATTGATGAAATAAAAGAACAGGTGTCAACAAGCGAGTCTTCGGAAAATTTAGCACACGTATATTTTTAGCACGAGAAACATTCTCTAATGATTCCAGCTGTTGATACAAAAGAGCAGTGTCTTTCAGGGCGGATGCACCGGCCGACTGTAAAGAGACAACATGTGCGTCCACCCTGGCAGCACGCTGAGATAAATCATTAACTGAGACCTCCACAGTATGCAATCTAGTAGCAACCTGCTGAGAAAATACTGCGGTTTGGTCCATAAATCGAGACAATAAAGCATTAGTCACTGAAACTTGCTTCCAAATATCAGACAAGGTAATTTCTCCCTCATTAGAAGTCTGAAAAGAAACCAAGGCTTCATTGCCCCCAGCTGAAATAGGAAGTATAGGAAGTACCTCACAAGGAGCAGTTAGTGAGATAACAGGAGACCCCTCGTCATCACCGGAGGACGAAGATACTTCAGCAGATGAAGATGTCACATCAGAGGCCTGAGAAGATCCAGGGTTGGGTGGAAGAGTCCTATCGATGGAACTTAGTGAGACCCCAGAAGCCATAGAAGAGGAAACCGGAGTCACTGAAACAGGATTACATAGAGCTACAACGTGTTGGTCCATAGGACCAGTAACAATCACAGGAGTTGAAGACGCAGCAACAGGTTCTTTACCAGTCTTATTCTTCTTACTTTTCCTCTTCATGTGGCTCCGAGGCATTCCCACAACGACTAGGGCCCTAGGCCCCTAAGCGGCACCGAAGGGGCACCAAAGGGGCGTTCCCTCTTTGGTCACGCCCCCTTTGGGCGTGCGACCGCGGCCGCAAGGCAGCCAGCGATTTAAATAGGCAGCAGGAGCCAACAAGGAACAGCAGGGAAGACTACTGGAGCCAATCAGAGCGCAGACAGGAAACTGCCGCCGGTCCCGGTAGAAGGCACAGCTGATTCTCACCGCGTCCAGGCAGCCAGCGATTTAAATAGGCAGCAGGAGCCAACAAGGAACAGCAGGGAAGACTACTGGAGCCAATCAGAGCGCAGACAGGAAACTGCCGCCGGTCCCGGTAGAAGGCACAGCTGATTCTCACCGCGTCCAGGCAGCCAGCGATTTAAATAGGCAGCAGGAGCCAACAAGGAACAGCAGGGAAGACTACTGGAGCCAATCAGAGCGCAGACAGGAAACTGCCGCCGGTCCCGGTAGAAGGCACAGCTGATTCTCACCACGTCCAGGCAGCCAGCGATTTAAATAGGCAGCAGGAGCCAACAAGGAACAGCAGGGAAGACTACTGGAGCCAATCAGAGCGCAGACAGGAAATTGCTGCCGGTCCCGGTAGAGGCACAGCTGATTCTCACCACGTCCAGGCAGCCAGTGATTTAAATAGGCAGCAGGAGCCAACAAGGAACAGCAGGGAAATCAGAGCGCAGACAGGAAACTGCCGCCGGTCCCGGTAGAAGGCACAGCTGATTCTCCTTTATAATTTTCTTTGACAAAGTCAAATATAGAAGGGGACAAACCATACCTACATCTTTCTTCTCTTGTTGAGGTTTAAGGAGAGACTCTCAAGAGGACTCTCGGGCTCTCTTATATGCTTGATTAACATTGCAAAGAGGGTATTGCCTTGCCATGAATCTTGTCTTCATGACATCTGCCTGAATTTCAAAATCTTGTAATGTGGTGCATACTCTCCTAACCCTGAGAAATTGACCCACTGGAAGATTCCTTTTCAAAGACGGGTTGTGAAAACTCTGAAAATGTAATAGTTGATTCCAATCTGTGGGTTTTCTATAAAGAGATGTTATCAAATGATTACCCTCTTTTCTGATCATTAAATCCAAATATGGAATATGATTAAAATCGTATGTGAGCTGAAATCGTAAGTGGATGTCTAAATTATTAATCCACACGTTAAACCTAGCAAGTAGGTCCACACTACCATCCCAAATAATTAAAATGTCATCAATGTACTGTATCCAAAGTTTAATATTAGATTTAAAAACATGATCCTTTAAAAAATTTTCTTCAGATTGGAACATGCATAAATTTGCTATGTCTGGGGCTATGGAGGAGCCCATTGCCACCCCCTTTACTTGCTTAAAAAAAAGATCTCTAAAACAAAAATAGTTCTCACATAAAGCAAATTGTGCCAGTGTTAATAATAAAGCCATCAGCATACGTTTATAGGTATCTCTCTTGAGTAAACATTGTTCAATTATGTTCAAAGATTCTGCTTGTGGAACGTTAGTATATAAAGATTCAACATCCAAAGTAACGAGTATTGTATCAGGATTTAAATTTTGAAAGGAAGACAAAATCTCAATAACGTGTGATGAGTCGCGCACGTAGGACCACATGGAGGTGACAAAGGGTCTAAGCAACACATCCAAGAATTTTGAGATGGTTCCATAAGGGATCCTATTGCTGAAACTATCGGGCGGCCAGGAGGGGCCGTCAAAGACTTGTGAATTTTTGGCATCACATAAATTGTAGGAATGACTGGCGTAGGAACAATTAAAAAATCTTTTTCTTTTCTGGTAAGATAACCTATCTCAAAGGCCATCAACACGATATTATCAATACTACTCTTCAGTTTTTGCGTAGGATCACCCCCTAATGGAAGGTAGAATGTTTTATCCATAAGCTGCCTATTAATCTCATCAATGTACATATTTTTATCAAGAACAACTACAGCACCTCCTTTATCTGCAGGTTTAATGATTATTTTATCATTTTTTTGTAAGGACTTAATGGCCTCATATTCTCCTCTTGTAAGATTATAGAAACTGGAACGTGACTTAGTACAAATGTCTTTCACTTGCTGGGAAACCACTTGTTCAAAGGCCTCAATAATTGGATCTGTTTGTCCTGGGGGCATCCAAGATGATTTATGAGAAATTACTGAAACATCATTGGAAACAGTCTCCTGACCTATAAAAAATTACTTGATCCAAATTTTACGAAAAACTTTAAACAAGTCTGTTTCAGTTTCAAAGGGATCTGGCTTCTTAACCGGCACAATCCTTTGTTCAAAAGAGAAATTTCATCTGCAGTCAATACGTATCCTGAAATGTTAATGACATTGTCCATAACAGAATTAGTTAATATCTCCTTTTCCGAGATTTTTCTGTATTGCAGTCCTCCAGCCAGACGGAGTGCCACCCCCCCTTGACTACGCATGAGTGGGCCGGATGACCATACATACAAGGGGGCACAACACCCTCCACCCCATGAACCCAGCCCATGCAGCAGCTATTCGTACATGGCATATAGGTCACACAGAACAGCATACATCTGCAGCCAGGCACACACCACTGTATGACAGGGGGACACAGACAGGAGGGACATACAACTAGGCCAGAAAACATTGACCTGTGGGGACCCACACACACCACCTATGACAGCTATGATGGGTGTATGAGATTACCTGTCCAAAGACATATCCCAGACCAGTGACAGAGGAAGGGCTATCACACTGTGATGGCAAGGTAGACGCAAACAAACCCCAACAACCACATCACACAGATGTCCAACACATCACACTCTGTCATTGTCCATCATACAGTGTGGATCTCCCACCCACCCTCACAAGACATTGGGGTGCACATTGCCACAGCCATACCAACTGCACCTAGCCAAGACCCCAGACCACCTGGGGCCATCATCTATACAGGTACTGCAGTGCCACAGACACATTCCCATGACCCCCACCCATGGTGCAACCACATGCCCAGCATCCCTCCACCCATCCCCTGAAATAACCCACCACACACACCGAGTATGTGATAGCTGTCCACACACACCGCACAGTGGCTACCAAAGCGGCAGACCCCACACACGTCTGGCTTACCTGGACGAATGCTGCAACACCTGCCATCCATACCACTCAGGCCAATGCATACACATCGCTCACACACACTATGATAGGCCACAATCCCACTCAGGGCCCACACATGCACCCTGGCCACATGTAACGCTGAGCCTGCATCCAAGGTCACACGCACAGTGCATACCTAGTGCTGCATATAATGGGGCCACCAGTCTGAGCCCCATTCCCCCCAACATAAAAGCAAATGTGACATAGCTCCGCCAGTGTGAGAGGCCGCCCCTCCCCCCCTGTCAGGTACAGCAAACTGTACGCACATGTGCTGTCCCCATTGTAGGTGCAGGAACAGCAGGTACAGGTGTACACCACATTGCTGTTGGTGGGAATGTACTATGCAGGTGTAGATATCTGACCTGCGCTAACTCATCCTTGCTGTGTACCCTGTTCTAACACCCAGGTGACATCCAGGCCATGGAGGCATATGAGGAGGGGGATGTGCCGGTGCCAGAGGATGCAGAGGGGCCAGAGGCTGGCGAATCCGGGGACGCAGACAGCACTGGCGGGGAGACCCCAGGAAACATTGTGCTGCCCGAGGCAGAGGACAGGGCAGCGGATGCCGATGCACAAGTAGGGGCCAGTAGCAGCAGCACACAGGCTGTGGAGGACGCAGAGTCAGAGGGGAGTCACCACACAATGCAGGCACCGGGGACATCACGCACCCAACACACCAGCATGGATATCATCGTTGCAGAGCTGCAGGCTCATACTGCCTCAGCAAAGCACGATGTGGAAGGTGGGTAACAGAATGCACAACAAGCCCCCTGGGGGTTGACGTAACATCCACAAGACATTCCATGTGCCCCCTAATATTATGACACCATAGCACATAGTTCTGTATTTGTAGTGGGGGGGTGCCATGTGCACTCCCCCCCTTGTAGTATGTGCCATCTTGTGTCATCATGCTAATGAGCTCATACAGCCGCCTACTATTCACCACATAATACCCCATGGAGATGTACAGTGGTACACACCTACCCCAGATCACCTATACAGTTTACCCACCGGACCCCTCTCCCTGGGTAGTGGTACGTAGCAAAGATAGGGTACTCAGTACTGTGCATCAGGTTTAGAGTGAACAGCGCTCCCCAGATACCTATCTATGTGCCATGAATCCCCACATTATCCAACCTATCCCATACGACAAGTGCACAGATACAGCAGTGACACACTGAAGTGCAACACAGTACCATGTGTCAAATCTGTGATCTCCACGACCCCCAGCAGGATCATTTCCTGGCCTGTGGATGGATCATGGGACACACAGATGTAAACATGGTACTGCGTTGCTAGCCGTCGCATACATGACTGGTCTGTGGACTGGTCTGTTGGGATACTCCGGACATGTGCATGAGTCACAGTGGAGGGGTTTAACACATGTCTCATACATCACCTTGTGTCTCACCCACAGCCACTCATCAGGTTCTGATGGGCATTCAGGACGAGATGAGCCAGATGCGTGCCAGAGCTGAGGTGATGGCAGCGGCACTACTGCAGATTGCAGATGCTCAAGGGGCCATGGCTGGGCATTCCCAGCAGCCAGCCCCAGCCCCAGAGGCAGCACCAGTGGAACCAGAACAATGGCATTGCTTGGGCCATGGTCGCCATGGATGTGGGCAGCCACGCAGGTCTTGATTGCAGGGAACAGGTCACTGTGTGCCAATAAAGATGACTAAACCTGATTATTCCTATGTGCCCATTTCCGGTGTTTGCCACTGTACTCCCCTGAGTACCCTGTCCCCCATATTGTCACCATGGTCACATTTCCCTTAGGGGTGTGGTGTATGCACTACCACCAATCAACGCACAGACCTTATACCATGCCCTGTGTGCCATGAATCATGCCATATGTGCACCCTTCTACCTATGCGTGGGGGTATACCCTACCTCTCCAGTTAAGCAGTAATATGTTTATGGTGGTACATGTATGTTTTACGGATTGGTCACTCTCTCACACCCCATATCCTCTCCATTGCTCCACCCACATGTGTGCCATTTCCTGTGACCCACACCAGGGCCTACATGGCTGTTTAGCTGAAGATGTTTGTGTAAGACACAGGCAGACATAGGTAACTAGCTACAGTCAGTTGTTCACTCTTCCCCTGTGCCTGTAGTGAGCCGCTGCTCCCCCTCCAGACCAACATCCACCTGTCTTGGCCTCACCAGCTATCCCCCTGGGCAGCTCCTGGGTACAGCAGTCCATCTTATCCTTCCTGCCACATACCTGCTGCTGGCCATCCCCCCTATTCCCCTAAGAGCATGGTGCATCAGATATGCTGTCTACACATGACAGGCAGCAAGCATGTGTCCATAGCTTGTGGTACACACAGCAATGCGGTACATCTCAGGGGAACCAGGGGGCACTGACGGCTACGCACATGGTCAGACACCACACATGAGTGTGGAGACGGTCCATGTATGTTACCGATGTCTAATACACATACACATAGGGATGAACACACATGTCCCATGCTCACTTCAACAGTCTGTCTATAAGGAAAACACGTGACCAGTGTGATATATAACAAAACCCGTGTATTTACATATATAGCTGATATTTACAGGTAGACCCATGCTGTGGCCCGAGTGACACGGCACCACAGGGCACATGTGTGGCCGCCACTCTGCCCCTCAGACACTCGGGGGCCGCCCATCAGGGGATGGCTGCCGAGATGCACCCCCCATACCAGCTGCACGCTGCATGTGCATCTCGGCAGCCATCCCCTGATGGGTGGCTGCAAGCCACCACATGGTGAGGTCCTGTGCCCGCTGCCATTGCAGCACACCAAGCACTGCCACAGACAGGTCCCGAACACACCTGCCACCACATCCGCCCCAGGTGCTCAGAGTCTGTGTGGTGACATGTGCGTGGGCCCTGCCTGTGGCATGTGGTGGTGTCACTGCACCCACAGGGCCACCCTCTCCCCCCTCCACCCCCCTCCACCTCCCCCCCCTCCACCTCCCCCCAACCTCGCCCTCCCCCCTCCACACTCTCCTCCTCCTCCTCCTGCTGCACATCATCCTCCCATCCACCCACCGGTGCACTGGAGCGACCCTCACCTTCCCCTCCCTCCCACCCCACACCACCCTCCACCCACTCCATTTCTGCAGAGTCGTCCTCCTGCTCTGCCCCCTCCTCCTCCTCCATTGGCTGGGCTGGAGCTGCGGGCCCTGTTTTGTGTGTCCCGGATGTGGATGCCCGTTCCCCATTAGCAACAGCCTCTGTTGGGGAAGACAGTCATTAGGACACCATCAGGCCATTCCCACACCACATAAACATTGTGTGGCCACACACAGGCTGTTGGCCCACTGTGACATGCTGTACATCCCTGCAGTGGCCGCAACACTCACCGTCATGTTCCTTTTGTGCCTTCCTTTGTAGACATTCCAGGACATCTGGGCAGTGCAGCTGCAACTCCCTTCCCTTCTTCCGAAGTTCCTCCACCTGGGGGGGAATGCAATGGGTGGGAACATCAGGGGGAGGATATCTCTGGTGTGTGGCCATCGCATATCACACATCACTGCAGGCAGCTGAGTGTTGCTGCTGCTGTGGCCAGTGGGTCCTCTGCTACCTGTTGGCAGCGCCGCATGCATGTGTGGCTGTGGGTCTGCCCATGTGTGGGATGCCAGCTACGTGTACTGTGTGCTACCCCCCCCCCCCCCGGCCCCCTTTCCCAGTTCCCACACTCTCCTTGCATGATATGGGTGCACCATGCCATGTGTGTGGTGGTCATGTTGGTCTCCAAAAGTGGGATTTCCAAACTCACTGTATGCTGCGGCAGACACCTGTGTATTTAGCTCACCCACACACATCAGCCGACACACCCACCGTGGCACCAAGAGCTCTCTAAGGAACATGTGTGATGTGTTCTGACCTAGACTGGTGTTTGGGTGGGCCAGGCATATCAGCAGGGGCCAATACCATGACATCAGACCTACAACTCTACCTCTGTGGTCAGGACTTAGGCCTCCTATGAATATGGCAGTTGTGGCCAAATGCAACCAGAGCATGCACAGAGCCACCTAGCTGAGCTATAGACCTATGTTATCCGGTCTAGGCCCTCCCGGGGGGTCAGGCAGAGCAGTGACACCCCAACAGCTGCAGGTACACTGACACCAGCAGCTTTAATAGACCTCTGTGATCAGGTATGGATCTCCTGGTGTTTGGGCTCAGCAGTGCAACAACAACAGATACAGGTACCCTGACACCAGAATGTCAAACAGACCACAGCAATCAAGTCTGGCTCTCCTGAGGGTAGGGTGGATGTAAACACATGAACTGTAGCACCTACCATACCAACAGGATGTATAACTGACCTCTGTAGTCAGGTCATGGCCTCCTGGGGGTAGAGTGGATGTAAACACATGAACTGTAGCACCTACCATACCAACAGGATGTATAACTGACCTCTGTAGTCAGGTCATGGCCTCCTGGAGGTAGGGTGGATGTAAACACATAAACTGTAGCACCTACCATATCAACAGGATGTAAAAATGACCTCTGTAGTCAGGTCTTGGCCTCCTGGGGGTAGGGTGGATATAAACACATGAACAGCAGCAACTTCCATACCTACAGGATTTAAGCCTGACCTCTGTAATCAGGCCTCCTGGGGGTAGGGTGGATGTAAACACATGAATGAATGATTTGTTCTTGGCAAAGTACAAAGGCTTTTACTCAGTCCTCATTCTTCTTGATCTCTCTGCTGCCTTTGACACTGTTGACCATAACCTTCTTCTTATCACCCTATCCTCACTTGGATTCAAAGACTTTGTACTATCTTGGTTCTATCTATCCCATCGCTCTTTCAGTGTGTGCTTCAATGGCTCCTCCTCCTCTTCAACCCCACTACCTGTAGGAGTTCCTCAGGGTTCCGTCTTAAGTCCACTCCTCTTCTCTCTCTATACCCAATCCCTTGGCACCCTTATCTCTTCCCATGGCTTTCACTATCATCTCTATGCTGACGACTCTCAAATCTATCTTTCTGCACCTGTTATCTCTCTTGATATCCAGTCTAAGATCTCACTCTGTCTCTCTGACATTGCTGCCTGGATGTCCCACCGCCGCTTAAGACTGAACATGGCCAAAACTGAGCTTCTTATCTTTCTCCCGAATGCTTCTCCTCCTCTTTCCCCTTTCTCTCTCTCTGTTGATAACTCTGTACTCCTCTCTGTTTCTTCAGCATGTAACCTTGGTGTTATCTTCGATTCCTCTCTCTCTTTCTCTTCACTTATCCAGCTCATTGCTAAAACTTGTTGTTTCTTTCTATACAATATTTCCAAAATTCGCCCCTTCCTCTCTGTTGACACCACTAAATTGATTGTCCACTCCTTAATCACCTCCCGTCTTGATTATTGTAATGTTCTCCTTGCCGGCCTCCCTGCAAGCCACCTCTTTCTTCTTCAGTCAATTCAACACTCCGCTGCTCGACTCATTTTCTGCCAGTCTCGTTTTTCCCACATCACTCCTCTCCTCATGTGCTTCATTGGCTTCCCATCTGTCTCTGTATCCAATTTAAACTTCTCCTCCTGACCTATAAATGTATTCACTCTTCTGCCCCCCAGTACCTTTCATCTCTCATCTCTCCATACACCTCCTCTCGGTTGCTTCGCTCTTCTAAAGTCTTTGTTTCTCTGTGTCCTTTACTCATACTGCCAATTCCAGACTTCGCTCCTTCCAACTGGCAGCACCCTTTGCTTGGAATAGTCTTCCTATCTCTGTGTGCCAGGCATCCTCCCTGGCCATTTTCAAGTCCAGACTAAAATCCCACCTCTTTATTTTATTTATTTATTTACATTCTCTTATATACCGCGCTATTCTGCATCAATGCGGTTTACATTGAACAAACTGAAATTACATTGAACAGGGCATCATAACTTGGAGATAACTATTTTACAGGGAACATGGGCTATGGAGGGTTCACTATTGCTTTCCGTTCCTGTCTTTCCCTATCTTGATCTCTCTATCAACATTTGCTTACTTTGTCCTGTAAATTTTTGTTATTTGTATTATGTAACTTATTTTGTTTTCTGTCTTATTAGATTGTGAGCTCTGATGAGCAGGGACTGTCTCTCTTCTATGTTTGTACAGTGCTTTGTACATTGTGGCGCTTTATAAGTCTTTAATAATAATAATAATAATAACAGCAGCAAGTACCGTACCAACAGGATTTAAGCCTGACCTCTGTAATCAGATCAAGGCCTCCTGGGGGTAGGGCGGATATAAACACATGAACAGCAGCAAGTACCGTACCAACAGGATTTAAGCCTGACCTCTGTAATCAGATCAAGGCCTCCTGGGGGTAGGGTGGATATAAACACATGAACAGCAGCAACTTCCATACCTGCAGGATTTAAGCCTGACCTCTGTAATCAGATCAACGCCTCCTGGGGGTAGGGTGGATATAAACACATGAACAGCAGCAACTTCCATACCTACAGGATTTAAGCCTGACCTCTGTGAGCAGGTCATAGCCTCCTGGGGATAGGGTGGATATAAACACATGAACAGCAGCAAGTACCGTACCAACAGGATTTAAGCCTGACCTCTGTAATCAGATCAACGCCTCCTGGGGGTAGGGTGGATATAAACACATGAACAGCAGCAAGTACCGTACCAACAGGATTTAAGCCTGACCTCTGTAATCAGATCAACGCCTCCTGGGGGTAAGGTGGATATAAACACATGAACAGCAGCAAGTACCGTACCAACAGGATTTAAGCCTGACCTCTGTAATCAGATCAACGCCTCCTGGGGGTAGGGTGGATATAAACACATGAACAGCAGCATGTACCGTACCAACTGGATGTATAACTGACCTCTGTAATCAGATCAAGGCCTCCTGGGGGTAGGGTGGATATAAACACATGAACAGCAGCAAGTACCGTACCAACAGGATGTATAACTGACCTCTGTAATCAGATCAAGGCCTCCTGGGGGTAGGGTGGACATAAACACATGAACAGCAGCAAGTACCGTACCAACAGGATTTAAGCCTGCCCTCTGAAATCAGATCAAGGCCTCCTGGGGGTAGGATGGATATAAACACATGAACAGCAGCAGCTTCCATACCTACAGGATTTAAGCCTGCCCTCTGTAATCAAATCAAGGCCTCCTGGGGGTAGGATGGATATAAACACATGAACAGCAGCAACTTCCATACCTACAGGATTTAAGCCTGACCTCTGTGAGCAGGTCATAGCCTCATGGGGATAAGGCATACTTGCACACAGCAGCATCCACACCTACTTTCAGCACTGCCTGCACTTACCTCACGTGGGTGGTCAGCAATCCTATTAAAGCGCCTAGTGATGCGGCGCCATGCCCTCCTGACGCGGTGGAGGTCTTGCCTTCTGGATGATCCAGGAAATAACTTGGTCTGCTTTGTGCAGATCAGGTTTGCGAGCACTTTTAAATCACTCCTGGTGAAGGCTGGCTGACGTGAGCGCCTCTCCATATTCACGGAACTGACTGGGTTGCTGGCGCATGCATGCACACCGTGCATGCGCGATGCCGCTCACGGCATGCACAGCACAACGCTGCTCATGCACGGTGGCGCGCTAATGCGCGTTAACCCTAAGTTCCTGCCAGCGCAGTGCTAGAATGAATAAAGATGTAGCCCACTGGTTACTGCAATGACTGTGGAGGCAGAGGTCATGGCTTCGATTCCATAAGGCTGTCTGAGGCATTGCCCTTTAAATTAAATCAGTGCTGTCTGAGGCATTTCCTTTTTTAATTTAAATTAGTGCTGCCAACAAAAGCACCCACAGTGCCTTAACCGAAGGTGCTGCATAAGGTGCACTATAAGGCACTCCATAGGGCACATTATAAAGTGCACTGTTTGCCAAGGCACCTTACAATGTGCCCTATAGAGCGCCTTATAGGGCACATTATATAACATAAGAACATAAGAAAATAACATATGCCATACTGGGTCAGACCGAGGTCCATCAAGCCCAGTATCCTGTTTCCAGCAGTGGCCAATCTAGGTCATACGTACCTAGCAGTTTCCCCAAAAGACACACGTTCCGCAACGCTTGTACTGGGTCAAGCATTGATATCCTGGGTCCCTTCTTAATAATGGTTTATGGACCTTTCCTCAAGGAACTTGTCCAAACCTTTTTTAAACCCAGCTACACTAAAAGCTTTTACTACATCCTCCGGTAATAAATTCCAGAGTTTGATTACACGTTGAGTGAAGAAATATTTTCTTTTATTAGTTTTAAATAGTTTACCCTGTAGCTTCATTGCATATCCCCTAGTCTTTCTATATTCTGATAAGGTAAACAATCGATCTACGTTTACCCGTTCCACTCCGTTCATTAATTTATAGACTTCTATCATATCTCCCCTCAGCCGTCTCTTTTCCAGGTTAAAGAGCCCTAACCTTTTTAGCCTTTCTTCATAGGAGTATCCTTCCATCCCCTTTACCATTTTGGTGGCTCTTCTCTGAACCTTTTCAAATAACGCTATATCCTTTTTAAGATACGGCAACCAGAATTGCACACAATATTCAAGGTGCGGTCTCACCATGGAATGATAAAGAGGCATTATAATATCTTTTGTTTTATTTTCCATTCCTTTCCTTATGATACCTAGCATTCTATTTGCTCTCTTGGCTGCCGCTGCACACTGGGACGAGGGTTTTAACATGCTATCCACAATGACGCCCAAATCTTTTTCCTGGGTGGTGGTTCCTAATATGGAACCTTGCATCGTATAACCATAGTTTGGGTTGTTCTTCCCTAGGTGCATAACTTTGCACTTGTCCACATTATTGCTGTATTGCTCTATGTCAATATGTATATAGTTACCCTGTATTTGCTCCAAGTTTTATCCCCTGTTATAATGTAAGCGCAAAACAGTCTCGACTGAATTGAGCAACCTTTGTTGAATGTAAACCGCAC
The DNA here is from genome assembly GCA_033557465.1 of Ichthyophis bannanicus. Taxonomy (NCBI): domain Eukaryota; kingdom Metazoa; phylum Chordata; class Amphibia; order Gymnophiona; family Ichthyophiidae; genus Ichthyophis; species Ichthyophis bannanicus. Next base: position 934,026,393 of record CM066033.1, on the reverse strand, counting down.
TGATAACAAATAGCACGGTATATAAAAGATGTTAAATAAATAAATTAAATTAAATTTCATCTGCCATTTTGATGCCCAGTTTTCCAATTTATCAAGATCCTCTTGCAATTTTCCACAGTCCTCTTGGGTTTTAACAACTTTAAATAGTTTTGTGTCATCTGCAAATTTGATAACCTCACTCGTTATTCCACTTTCCAGGTCATTTATGAATATGTCAAAAATCAGCGGACCCAGCACAGATCCCTGGGGTACACCACTATTCACTTTTCTCCATTGGGAAAATTGGCCATTTAGCCCAACCCTCTGCTTTCTATCTTTTAACCAGTTCTTGATCCACAGTAGTACACTGCCTCCTATCCCATGACTCTTTAGTTTTGCCAAAAGTCTCTGATGAGGGATCTTGTCAAAGGCTTTCTGAAAGTCTAGATACACTATATCAACCAACTCACCATTCTCTACCTTCAAAAAAACATAACAGATTAGTAAGACAAGATCTTCCTTGTCTAAAGCCATATTGGCTGTCTCCCATTAGGCCATGACTATCTACATGCTGAGTAATTTTATTCTTTATGATGGTTTCTACCATTTTTCCCGGTACTGACATGAGGCTCACCAGTCTGTAGTTTCCCGGATCACCCCTGGAACCCTTTTTAAAAATTGGCGTTACATTGGCGATCCTCCAATCTTCAGGTATTACAGATGATTTTAATGTCTTAAAGTCTTGTCATCTGAGCTTCTAAAGAAAGCTTAGGTTTGATCTCCTCTAGTACCGGAAAAACTGTGTTCACCCAAAAATGTGATGTGAGCACACACACACCAAGCAGATAAGTCAGTGACTAGGCCCCAGAATACAAAACCCATAAATATCACCTGAGAGAAATGCTCTATGGCACTATGGGGGAACCTAGCCATGCCGTAGTCACTGCTCAGTCAGGGTGAGAGTGACCTCCCAGCATGACATGCTGTGGCCACCCTGTCCGTGCAGGTGGTGGTCGGCCACTACAATGTCCCAGCCATTGCCCTATGCCCTGTGCAGATGCACCCTGCCCAGGCCACCCTGACCGGCCCATGCCCACAGTACCTTGCTCCTCATTATGCACATTGGCAGGCTAACACTGGAAACAGTGCAAGCAGTGTGGGCTCAGAAAGGTGTAGGCAGCCACAACACACTGGATAGACAGACACACACTCCCACACCTATGCCAGCATTGTGCAAATATAGAGGTTTTTGGCAGCCCAGGCCACCACACCAGTCCTGGGCACAGTGCAGGCATGGCTGTGGTACGCAATACTGTTGGGGTCACTCCCCGGTGTGGTAAGCACTGTCAGAAACCAAAACAGAAACACACTCCACAGATATCAGAAAGGTTGCTATGATGCAGCTCTGTCAACAAATTGTGTTTAACTTAGGATTTCCTATCTGCCATTAATCATAGCAACCATTTGATATATGTGTAACGTGTTCTCAAGTTAAGGGCGGCATTGCTAAGGTATGCAAGTGGGAATGTATTGGGAGATACTGCTCCGCGCAGGGCCCAACAGCCTGACTCTCCATGAGGCTTTGGATAGTGGAGTCTGTGGGTGTAGGTGTTTATGCCCCTGTTGGCTGCTGCTCTAGGGATGAGTTTCCCTACTCCGGTCCTGGTGGGCCAAACACTGTTCAGGTTTTCATGCGGTCCCTAATGAATATGCATAAGATACATTTGCATACAATGGGGACATGGCATACAATTGCAGCACAGGCATATTTATTAGGGACAGCATGACACCTGAATGGTGTTTGGCCCTCCAGGACTGCATTTGGGAAACCCTGCTCTAGGAATTGTACATGTTTATGGTGTCTATGCCCTAAAGGGTAAAATATAGGTGTTTATGGATTGTTTATTTAATCTGCAATAATAGTTCCGTCTTTATTACCACGTTTTAGTACAGGGTAAAATATGGGGACATGGTTTTCAGGAGCCACAGCTGGGGCTTAAACCTGTGACCTTCTGACCCTGAACACACTGGCTGTGTGTACTGCACCAAACTGTTGTCACAGAGGCAGATCATTCCCTGGGGCTACCATTAGTGTTCATTGGACAGACCTTGTCTGTTGCACCACATGGCACCCACCTAAACAGGGCTTGGCCTTGGTCTGCTGGGGGCAGATGCCATTGCCCCCTCCACCACCAGCACCCCTCCACCACCATGCTGACATGCCCTTATACCAGTGGTGCTGGTGGTGCGTAGTCCCAGACCATCCAGTGTGCCGGCAGGCAGCTGCCTATGGTGAGGGTTCTCATGTAGGGGTGCCTACATGGACATGCGCGCTTCCCCCGGCACTGCCTGCCAATGTTCTGTGCCCTTGGGGGTACCTGCTGAGTAATATCCCCTGTGACACTGTGGGACACACACTCGTGCCCATGTTGGACCCTCGTTAGTTGCTGTCTTGCTGCTTTACAGTTTTGGCATTCCTATGTGCCACCTAGGCATCTGCCTAGTCCGCACTGTGCCCCAGCTGGACCACAGCAATACGAACCTGCCCAATATAACGGAGAAAACCCTGCTCACCGCTATTTCACTGTGGGATCATTCACTTTGTAGGGGGACAGAGCATAGCCCCTTCCAAACATGATATCTTCCTTTTTACACTTTGTCAGTAGTGTTGCTTTATGTTTATCATTAGTGGCACTATTGGCCAGCTTGGTTATGGGGATTTGAAATGTGGTTCTGGTCATTTAATATGTTTATTTGCCTTTTTGGTTTGTGCACATGTATCACTACTATCACTTTTCTGGGTTTCCCTGGCTTTGCTGTACATTGCTGACTGAAATGGTTTCTCTCTCCTGCAAATGTGCCTCTAGCGCGAGGTTTTCACTGGTGCTAATTTTCAGAGCTTCATTTCACAGCGTTAGTGTGCATGGGGCCTCTCCCCGCCCACTCTACGCCCATTGACCCCTCATCTCCGCCCCTGGGGAGCATTACTTCGCCCTCTGGGGAGTCTTCCTCCACCCTCTGCGCACCTTAACGCCGCCGCAGACATTATCGTGCGATATGTGACATTCTCGCACAGTAAAGCGCCATTATCATGCGATAACATCACAGTTGCGAAGTTAGCGCCATTTAGTAAACATACCCCATTATGTTTTTATTACTACAAATCTGCAAGATCCAATAAACATGTGAGGTGAAAATTATTATGATAGGTTTAGATTTTGACTTTCTTTTCTCATTTCTTTCTGATCAGTCATCTCAAGTTTGTATAGGTCATACAACTTCCTCATCTCAGTCTCTCTATTGTGTTGTCCCACAAGCCTCTGCTCTGTTCCCTTTACTTTTTAATATCTATATCAGCCCACTTGCAACACTGGCTCAAAATCACAATATCGGTGCATACTATTACTGTGGCAATATTTTATTACTATCCCATGTATACGCAGTAACCCCAGATCTATCCATTATCAAACTCTGAATACTGTGTCAATTTAGCTTTGGACTAACCATCTTAAAATAAATCCCAACAAAACATCTGCCTCCTTCCTCCATCTCTAGCTCCATGTATCAATGGTTCCCATTTCCCCCCACTCTCAAATACTTGGGAGGAACTCCTGACACAGACCTTTCTTTCTTCCCACATATCAGTTCCATAGTCTCCAGTAATGTTGTTCACTTTGTTCCTTTCTAGATCTTTCGGCCCTTCTTCTTAATTATGTCATACCCAGATTAGATTATTGCAACACCATTAATGCCGGTCTCTCACAGTCAAAAATCAAACGCCTGCAATCAGTCCAAAACACTGCTGTTTGTATTTCAGCACATGCCAAAAGATTGGATTACATACCTCTTCTAAAAAGCTACCACTGGTTACCTGTCGCTTTTCGCATCCGATAAAAACTCTTGACTCTTGCACATAAAGTAGTCCACACTGGTACACCTGCTTATCTATCCTCTTATCTGACCTTTCACGCACTCTCCAAATATTAAGATCACTTCATGACAACAGACTCCACATTCCTCCTCCCTGCAGAGCAAAGCTTGAATCTACCAGACACTAAGCTTTTTTCTTTTGTGTCCCCATCCTTTGGAACTCTTTGCCGTGACAAATCTGTTTAGAATCTTCCTATTGTTCTTTTAAATCTCAACTTAAAACTCATTTATTTCAATAAACCTTTGGGGCCTAGGCAGTGCAGCACTACGACTAGTTTCTTTTCTCTCCTCTGCTGACTTCTTGCTTTCCTGTATTATTTAGCTGTTACTGAATTTTTTATGGAGTTCCTTTCATAGATTTTAATTATTATTTTAATCATAGTAAAATGTCTTGCCTTTGTAAATGAAGGTGGTATATGAAATCCCTATAAACATAAACATATAAATAAAAGGGCTTTTAATTAGTCTTTCACCAAAAATCTAACAGAATCAGAATTTCAGGGAAGGATCCAGGTAGGAAGGGATGCCCCTCCTCTGCTCCAGTCCTGCTCCCTATTCCATCCTCTCCCCCTCTCCCAGCACTCACTCCTCTTTCTCTTTCAATCCTCTCAAACATATGTCACCCCCATGGACTGTGGTCCCTCACTGCACACGGATTGTCAGTGGGAATACTCGGTACATACTTGCTAGAAGACATCACTGTCCTAAGCAGGTCTACCTCCCATATGTATGTAGGTATTCTTGGGGTCAGGATTAGCTAAAACTGGGAGGCCATTGGCTCCTGGAATCATCCACTCTTGCAAGTTGCTTCTACTTCCAAAAACTCAAAGTCCAGTTCAGCTTTGTTCTAAACCGTCAAGATTTACTGAAACTGGAACAAGTGGAAAGTACTGTATATAAAGATGTAAAATATAAAATAGTAAAAAATCATAGCCAATTCACCTTTTTTCCTTAGTCTCCCTGCAGTCAAGAACTCCTCTTCACCTCCTCTGGGATCTCCCATGTAGATGGAGATCCACTTTTCTCCAACTCCTGTCAAATGCCTTCTCATTTTTGGAGGTTGGATGCAGATGTGGCAGCGGGCACTTCATTTCCTTAGAGCCCTGGTTCTCCTTGTCTCCGTTCCTGGAGTTGCCTTTGAATCTTCTTCTCTTCCAGGATCAGTGTTGACCTTTACTTGTCTTTGCCATAGGCTTCTTTATCCTTGTGACTCCTTAATGTATTTAAGTATTAGTAGTGTTCTGGCTTCATTACTCACAGCACAAGAAACATGTGATGGTACAATAGCTTGTCCAGCCAAAGATCCAAAGGACTGTGGCCCTGTGGCCAGAGCCAGCCCATCCACTAGGCGAGCTTGGTGACCACCTAAGGCGGCTAGCCTGGATGGGTGATGATGATAGCAGCAGAACACATGGGCGGCCATACCACCCACCCCCAGCTGCTGGCGATTCTGTTTCGGGGGAAGCGGGGTACGGCAATATTTACAAAAGCAGCAGCAAAAAGCTGCCACTTTCGGAAATATTGCTGCTGCCCACCTCCCCCTCCTGAGATGGAATTGGCAGCAGATGGGGGAGCATTGAGGCGGGGGTTTCTGCCTAGGGCCCTATCTGTGGCTTAGCCAGACAAAGAAAGGGTACAAACTACATTTGGACTGAGTATTTATAGCAGTCAATTTTCGCTCCAATTCAACGTCTCCTCCTACCATTACCTCACTAGTAAGGGGAATCCTCCCAATTCTGGAAAGTACTGGGTGGCATAAAAAGTTTACCTATTATAATTAGTAGAACCACTAGAGGTTTCTATGCTTCAAAGCTAATAGAGACAGGGAGGATCCCTACACATCCATCCACCCCAAGCACCAACCCCCTTGTTTACAAACACTGCTGACACCTCTCCACACCTCTACACACACACACACACACACACACTGAGCCGATCCCCTTTCATCTTGCCCCTATTTCATCCCTTGTAAGCATACCGCTCAACCCCCCACCCCAGTTACTCAATAGCATTCATCTCACTGCTAACTCCCTTTCCTGTTCTCCTCCAACCACCTCTGATCTCTACTCTCTCTTCCTCCAAAGCCACCACCTGTTGCTTGGCATCCATATTCTGTTCAGCTCCCAGGGCACCTACCACCAGCACTAAGGCACACTGTTTATGACCCCATATTGCCCTCTGAGCATAATGTGGCAAATGCCACAGCTTTCACTGTCACCACCATGAACCAAGCTTCTCACTGCCACCACAACACCAGGCTCCCTGATGCCACAGCCCACTGCCACTATGCTTGATGTGACCTGCCTCTACTGGTAATAACGCTGCTGCCGCCACTGTGGCCCACTTGGGCATCACTCTTTCCCTGCTCAACACTGATGCTCTGGCCTCCATGTGGCCCACACTGGTGCCAGTCCCAGCACCCTCGCACAGTCCAAAGCTGCAGTCCCACCAGTAGTCCAACTCTACAAGCCTATGCATATTCAAGACCAGCAAAACCTGCCTACTGTATTCTTATAATATAGAATACTGACATCTTGTTGAATCATCAGGTACTGCAGCCTCATGCATTTCCCAAAGAGCCAAAGTACAGTCGTCCCTCGTTTATCGTGGTTAATCCGTTCCAGACTCTACAACGATAAGTGAAGTTCCGCGAAGTAGGATTCTTTATTTATAAATTGAATATTTTAGTAGTTAGAGCATAGAAAACCTGTTTACGACCTATAACACCCCTTTAGTCACCATTACACTCGTATTTGAAAAAAACACGATAGAGTGAAGCCGCAAAAGTCGAAGCGCGAAGTGGCAAGGGACGACTGTACTGTAAAACGTTGTAAAAATACTTACAAATCAAGAACAGTCCCCCTATCTTTAAACCTAAGCAGTATGCTGTGTATTCTATGTCTAGTTAATGTGTGATCAGAGCCAAATGCCTAGTAGCTGACTAAAGAACAACAAAGGAAGTAACTTTAATGTTCACCATGTCCTGCTGTCTCTCTGTCGAAAGAGGTCACTACAGTACATTAGCTGCTTAAGAAAGCAAATAAAATTAAATTAAAAAATATAACAGCATGTATACGGCACTCTGAAGAGAGCTAGACTGGAAAAGGGAAGCCTAGTTAGACGATGTGGCAAAAGTTGTTTGAGAATAAAACAAATGTTATTGGAACATTTTTTTTGTAAGTGACAAATTGTATTTATTTATTTATTTTTATTTATTTATTTATTCACTCTTATATACCGCGCTTTTCAGTATCAGTGCGGTTTACAGATAACAAAAAAACTCTGCATCAGAACAAGTGATCATAATGCTTACATTGTAACAGGATAGCTAAACTTGGTCTGAAAAACAGGGAGACTATATACACATCAATAACAAGGTTATTGAAAACTATTTACAGTTTATATTACAAGCTAGTATTCATAATGCAATGGTTATTAGATTAAGAGGTCTGTGAAGTATGCCTGACATGGTGATCAAAGTCAGGTTGTGGGAGAGGCAGAGTTTGGGTGAGAGAGTTGAGGTGTGCTGGGTGGTTGTGTAGGGTTAGGATGGGCAAAATGAAGGAGAAGTAAATGATGCATTAGGGCTTTTCTAAATTGTGAAAGGTCGCTAATTGATCGAATGTGTGAGGGGAGGTCATTCCAGCATCTCGGGGCGTAGAATGCAAAGGATCTGTTCCTGGTTGAATGATTACATTTTGTAGATTCAAGGGGTACAGTAAGCGTGTTGGAGGCTGCTGACCTTCTCAACCTGTTATTGGGGGTGATGTTGAGGAGAGCGAAGAGGGGTGAAGGAGATAACCGGTTAATTGCTTTAAAGGTTAGGAGTAGCGTCTTATAGGAGAGTCTGCTGTGCAGTGGTAGCCAGTGTAATTCCATAAGTATGGGCGTGATGTGATCATTTCTGGAGATACCGCAGAGAATGCGAGTTGCTGCATTCATGGCCATCTGAAGAGGGTTGAGGGTGCTCTTAGGGAGACTGTGCAGGATGATGTTTGCATAATCGAAATGTGGAATGTAAATGTAAATGTAAATGAAATGTAAAATGTAAATTTAGATTTGAAGCAAGAAGGGAGAGGGACTAGCCTGACTGGCTACAATCCTGCTGCCTTTCATTTCTTGCACTTAAGGAATGCATTTTATCTGTAGAACTACGGGACCCTATAACGTCAGACAAGCAGATGGTGGTCACTGGTTGGATTTGCCAGTATTATAACAGGGACCATTTTTAACTAGTTTGTCCTGAATTAACATGAAAATGGAGCTGGAGAAGAGAAAGCAGAAGAAGAGATCGATGCCATATGACTCCTGGGAAAAGTTCAGCACACACTGAGCAATTAGTGTAAAAATAGCTTAGCCACCATTTGTGCTTGTTAGATGATTTTCTTTTTGTAGTGAAACTCTGTTCTCTTGTTTCTTCTCATTTCACAATGAAAACACATAGGGCCTGATATCCCATTATCCAGGATATTCAGCGGGTGCTGCCGCTGCACACCCCAATGTTAACCAATTAGCATCAGGGCACTCCAGGGGTGGCACCCAGCCATAATCGGACAGCGGCGATATTGAGCCACTGTGCAATTATGGCAAAGCAGCAAAAGTAAGATGCAGCAAAGGCTGGCCTAATTTTCGCCGCAGAAGCTAACCGGGCAGTGGTTGAATAGTGCTGCTCTCCGGTTAGCTTCCTGCCAATTCGGGTAACCCAGATATGACCCCAGCATTGAATATCTGAGTTTAAACTTCAGCAGCAGTGGCTCGCCATGTTAGAACAGCTATCCTCTGAATATCCCTGCCCCATAATTCTTTGTTCAGATAGAGGCCGATTTTGATCCCGGCATGTCCAGCTACTTTGCCTAGCCAAAACCTGGACATGCCATGGTTGTACCCGATTCTGGTACTAGGGGGCCCAAACATACCCAAAATGGCAGAATCGGGGACATAGATATCTGGGTGGACACCCAATTCTGGGGCAGGGAACGTCCCATGGGCAGTCCGTCCAAAGCACATAGCACTCCAGATGACATGCCAGTGCAATGGCGTCCCATCACCATGGCACCGAGACATACAGCCAGAGGCTTGGAATACCCAGTCCCTGTGCAGCCCCAGTGGAATGCTATCTGACTCTCTGCGGGGGCCCCCAAGGCCTGGGTCGGATGGCATGAGCACTCTGGCAGCAGCATGATGGGTTTGGGGGGTTCCATGAGGCGATGGCCATTGGGAGGAATAAGTTGGGTGTCCATCACTGTGCTGGGTGACCTTGCAGGGGATGTACAGAAGCCTGACCTGAATTGCCTCTGTACGTCCAGGCGCATGGCTCCGCCCCTGCACCAACTCCGTCCCTCCTCCGTCTCACCCCCTCCCACCCCTGTCAAGCGCTCCCCGCACAAATGCTCTGTATATGCAAGGAGCGCTGGGACCAGAATCAGTTCAGGGAAAAAGGTGAATTGACTGGCATACAATGTGGATGAGGTGTTGGTGCCTTATCACATGTGGTTGTCTCCATGAGGCAAAGACATCGTCTTGCCTGTTACAGCCAAAGCCATGCACAATGGAAATTATGCCTTGTTGGTGTGATAGAGATCCAGCAGGTATGAATTATAGGGCATGACAATAGAGGAACAGAAAGTAGAGACTAAAGTCTGGCATTGTGATAGTGAGGAGAGAGAGATTGTAGTTAGCAACTTACAGTAGATGGATAACTATTCCAAGTGTAACAGGGAATGCAATAACAGCTACAAAGTAATTTAGGAATAACTGCAATGTACTAGTTAAAGTACTGATTGGAGTGAATTAATAGCATTAAGGTGAAGGGTATTATATTCAAAATGGATACCTATATAAAACTGTAACAGAAGAGTAGCTCACAGAAAAATATATGTAATCTTCAACTTACAGTCTAGTATCATAATAGCGATGGTGATCAACTGTGAGGGAACATGCTAAAAGAGTAGCACTGTCAGCTGGACATTTTTATTGCTCCTTTTTCTTCCTCAGCTGTATTCCCCACCTAAGGGCCACTTCAAAGGGCCCTCTGGAGAGGCCCTCAGGCACGGGCGCACCCGATGGCGCAGAAAATTTAAAGTTCTCCTTGTTGGGCCCTGATTGGCCTTGGGCCGGTGAGCAGGGAGGGGTTTTCATTCCCACTCCCTCGCCCGATGCCGTTCAGGGGGCGGTGTTGGTCCCAGCGGCGCTACTTTTATTGTTAGTCGGTGATCCGTTAACTGGTGAGAGATTGCATTAAAGCAATTTATTATTGTTGAGAAATTTGGTTTTGTGGTGGAAAAAGAAGTGTAAATCATGATGTTGTCTGCATATATATGATAGAAAACCTTATGAGCATGTATGATATTGCAAATTGGTTGAATAAATATATTGAAGAGTACTGAAGATAATGCAGAGCTTTGGGGAACATCTACTGTGTAATCACCTATGTAGAAGCCAAGCCTTTTCCCACAACATCCAGTCCCCCAACAGACACCTTGTGTGTTTATTTCTGCATTTCACTATGTTTCTGCAGAGCTGACACCATTGAATTGTCTCCATTGTGGAAGCCATTTCCAGGCATACCATAATGTTTCTTACCAACTTTAAAGTCTAAAGGCCTGATATTCTTCTAGGCAGGCTATGCGCCGTTACGGCACATAGCCCTGTCCACCGATCCTTAACCCTGGATATTCAGTGCCAAGGTGATATGCGGCCCTGGCATTGAAAATCTGGGGATCGCTGCATATGCTGGAAGAGGCATTAGGTAATTGGGCAGCAGCGATATTGCATGCTGCCCAGTTAGCTCCTGTGCTGAAAGATAGGTGAGGGTTTTCCTCGCCTATCTTTTCAATGCAGATCGCTAACCGGGCAGCATGCAATATCGCTGCTGCCCAGTTATCACTCCACTCCATCCCAGAATGCCCTTGACACACCCCAATGCCAACCGGATAGCATCAGGGCACATAGGGGAGCTAGAAGGAGATATTCAATGGCATGTAAGTGCCATTGAATATCCCAATTTAAGGCATTTGCATGGTTTAACATAGTAACTTAGGGTATGTTTACTAAACCGTCTTAATGTTACCGGCGTTAGTTGCAGTCTTACTGTGATGAATGCCATATAAGGTAGTAGGTGTTCCGGTCTTAAGGTAGCATTTCGAGTTATCGCGTGATAAAGTCCGTTATTGCACGATAGAGGGAGCCATGGCATGTTAACGCGCGTTAGCCTTAATTAGGCGCGATGACCTGCATTCACAGCAACAGAGTTGCAGCACACTGGTTAATGCATTGACTGCTGATACAGTGGTCATGAGTTTGATTCCCCCAGTGGGCTCAGTTAAAAGACTGTCTGAGGCAATCCCTTTTCTTGCTTGTAACAGTCAGACACATCCCAACAATTTGCACTGCCAGCCAAAAAGCCTCAACCCAGTGCCACAACCTAATGCACCTTTTAGGGCGCACCATAAGGTACATCATAAAGCACCATGTCATCCAAAGCAGGTCATAATGTGCCCCAGAGGGCGGCAGGAAAGGTTGGCACCCTCCAAGGCAGCATATAAGGCGCCTCATAAGCTGGCCAAACCTAAGGTGCCGCGAAAGATGCCCCAGGGATGCCAAGGTGACACAGGAGATGGTGTCCAGGGGCACAAAGGTGCCCCAAAGTCACAAGCATGAAATGTATGGCTCAAACACAGATGTAACCATAACACTGCACAGAGCACCAAGGAAAGGCAATGAACAAGTGATGGAAGGAAGTAGATGACGGAGCTTATGGACCAGCCAAATCTGCGTACAGCCCTTGTGGCAGCAGATAAAGTGGACAAACATATCGGGGGCAGCTGTACCGATGTACAGGGTGACGGTAATGTACAGTGCAACAATGACAGTGTGTGGCACAGGATGGGGATACGTGTCCACCAGAGGAGGTAGAGGTGGCAGGATAAGTGCAATGACAGGAGGACAGAGGAGAGCAGTGCCATGCAGAGGAGACACAGGAGAGGCAAGCATGAAGAGCCGCAATGCAGAAAAGTGTGCCAGTGCAGGACATGGGGTAGCAGCCTGCACATTAGGGCAGGACGCCACACAGCTGACACACACACATAGACGGACAGAAGGAAGGATGGCAACATTGATGAGGGTATAATGTAGCAGCAACACAGATCTGCACAAATATGACTGTTACACGAATGAAACATAGTTGTGTAGGACAGCCATAAAAAAAGGGGAACAGAGAGGAATCAAACCCATGACTTTTGTTACTGAAGTCATTGCATTAGCCATTGTGCTACATCACTATAGGAGTTATCACACCAATGGCTGGCTACAGATAGAGTGCATGTCACCATAAAACTGTCTGCTGTGGCTACCAGGATAGGATAGAACCAACAATATCCATAATGCAATTCACATGCAGAACAGCAGTCTACATCTGCTCACCAGATGGGGTATTCACCTCTACAGCACACCAGCTTGGTAGGGGGAAATTACCGTGCATGTTACTGGCACAGAGTACCCACAGGCCATGCCAATGTGTGTGTTCTGTGCTCACCCTGAGGGTGAGGTGGAGCGGCCAGCACCAGGTCCGCAGTAACTGGGTTGGTTGAGGTGGGTTGTGCTGCAGGTCTCCATCAGTGCCAGTGTGTGATAAGTATTTGTTGCAGACACTTTTAGGAGGTCTCTGTGTCCATTTGTAATTGCCAGTCATGTCTGGCCCGTGTGGACCATGATGCACACAACATATCCCCTGTGCTTGCTACGGTCACCTGTTTAGGGAGCAGGGATATGTCAGGGCTCACATGGCGACAATGTACTTAGCAAACCGCTCTCTCCTGGTCAGGGTGGAGGACATGATCTGCCCCCAACAGACCTGCACTCTCAACCTTTACAAGGGGGGGGGGCAGTGGAGGTACATGAGGACAGGCTGTTGTTGCAGCAACCCCAGTCCTGGTGGCGAACAAACAGCTGCTGAAGATATGCACTTGGGATAGGGCCCTGGTAGATAGGTAGTGGGCCCAGTCAGCTCAGCTTCCCACCCACTACAATCTGACATTTACCAGCAGAGGACATTCAGTGCCCACCTGCTGCACACTGATGGCACACAATCCCACTCAGGGCTCCCACATGCACCACAGCCACATGTATTGCTGAGGCCACATCCAAGGTCAGACGGCCAGCCCATACCTGACACTGCAGATAGGGGGCACGGCACTCAGCACACCATCCCCCACACACCGCATCCCATGTGGCACAGCTACACCAGGGAATGAGGCTGCTCCCCCCCCAACCCCTGCCAGGCACAGCACACTGTAGGCACATGTGCTGTCCCCATTGTAGGTGCACCAACATCAGGCACAGGCAGACAACCCATTGATTTTGGCAGGGATGTACTACACACATGTACATAGGAGCGCTGCGCAAACTCATCTGTGCTGTGTACCCTTTTCACCCCCCAGGTGACTACTGGACTATGGAGGCACATGAGGAGGAGGATGTGGCAAGGCCTCAGGATGCTGAGGGGCCAGAGGCCGCAATGTATGGGGATACCACCAGCAATGGCGAGGGCACAACAGGAAACAATGTGCTGCCTGAGGCAGAGGACACGCCACCGGATGTCAATGCTACAGTGCAGGCCACTAGCAGCAACTCACAGGCTGTAGAAGGTATGGAGATGGAGGGGAGTCACCATACCGTGCAGGCTCCAGGGACATCAGACACCCCTCCCACCATCATGGCTATGATCCTGGCGGAGCTGCGGGCCCACAGTGCCTCAGCAAGGCACGATGCTGAAGGTGGGTAACAGCATACACAACAATCCCCATGGGGGTTGACATAACATCCACAATGAGATTGTATGTGCACCACAATATATTGTCAACATAGCAGATCATATATTATGTTGTGGGGGGCTGTGCCATTTGCATTCCCCCCTTTTGTAGCATGGGTTGTCAAGTGTCAGCATGTTGAGGAGCTCAGACATACGCACACTATTCACAGCCATATACCCCAAGGAAGCGCACTGCGGTAAACACCTATCCCAGGTCACCTAGACAGCTTACTTGACTGACCCCTCACCATGGGTACTGGTACCTAGCATAGCTTGTCACCGTAATCTGTACTTAGCGCCAGCATTATAGAAAACAGGGCCCCACAGATCTATGTATGTGTGTGCCATGACTCCCCACGTCATCTGGCTTATCTCATACGATCAGTGCGCAGGTCATGCATTGATACATTGCACTGTGACACTGTACCATGTGTGAGATCTGTGATTCACACAACCCCTCATCAGGACCCTTTCCTGGCATGAGAATGGCTCTTGGGACACACAGATGTATACATGGTCATGTGTTGCTAGTCGTCACGTGCATGGTTTTTCTGCAGACTGGTCTGGTGTGATATGCCTGACATGTGCATGTGTCACAGAGGGGGTTGTAACAGGTGTCTCACACATCACCTTGTGTCCCACCCACAGGCACTCGTCAGACTCTGTTGGCCATTCACCAGGAGATCTACCAGCTGCGGGCCACAGCGGACACAATGGCAGGGCGCTACTGCGTATTGCAGATGCCCAGGAGGTCATGGCTGCCCGTACACAGCAGCAAGCACCGGCACCAGAGGCGGCACCAGCAGTCCCGGGACAGAGGGGTGGGTTGGGCCGTGGTCGCCGTGGCCGGCCAAGGAGGATGTGAACATTGTAAATAAAGATATCACAACCTATTACTACCTATGTGTTTGTTTCCAATGTGTGCCACTGTGATCCCCTGAGTACCCTGCATCCCCATGTTGTCACCCTGCCCACATGTGCCTACCCATATCCCTCAGGGGTGTGGTGTCTGCACTGCCACCAATCAACGCACATAGGTTATATCATGCCCTGTGTGCCATGGACTGTGCCAGGTGGTCACCCACCTACCTATGCGTGGGGGTATACCCAACCTCACCCATTGCCCAGCAAGATGTACACGGTGGTACATGTCTATTGTAAGGATCTGTCACCCTCTCCCATCCCATATGCTCTCCATTATTATACACACATGTGTGACCATCCTCCCTGCCCACACCAGGGCCTACATGGCTGTCTACCCACATAGGCATGCATGCGGCACAGGCAGACAAAGGTAGCTCGCTACAGTCAGCTGATCACTCTTCCCTCTTCTCTGCCTTCTTGTCTGTCCAGTTTCTCTTGACTCTGAGTGCTGTTCTGATTCTCTCTGTTCTCTTTCCGGCTGTTCTTCTTCCAGCTGTTCTGCTTCCGGCTGTTCTGAAAGACTAGCTCTGAAGCTGGTTTAAAACGGCTTCCTTGTGGAGGCACGCTCTTCTGGTTACTCAGGTGCACCTCATTAGAGCTGCTTTCAGCTCTTACGTCATGACTATGGCTGAGCTGCATTCTGTCTGAAAGCTTCCTGCTGCCATGGGAACGTGGCTTGCTCTGACTTTTAAAGGTGCAGTGTTCGCTATTCTGCCATTCCATCTGCTCAGGAATGCTCTCGGTACCACAGTTAGATCTAATGATTTTATTGATTAGTACAGCTAATAAAAAATCGGAGCTATACAAAACAGAGTTAGACGAGAAACTGGTTGCTCTTAAAGGATGTGATAATAATTTTAATAATACTCATAAAGATTATACACGTAATATTCAATCTTTTAAGAAGGAGGTTAAAGATCAAAAGCGTGATAAATTTAAGAGAGATGAGGACAACTACATGTTTGGATATGTTTATCCTTGGTGTAAGAAAGTTGAAGGTGATAGGATAAAAAATAACAATCCATTCAGTAATTATATTAAAAGGTGGATTAGGTACATAGATGACATTTTTATTCTTTGGCAAGGATCGGTGGATAGATTAGAGGAATTCAACATCTGGATTAATAATTGTGATAACAATCTAAGGTTTCAATTTACGTATGATTTTAAACAAATTCCCTTTTTGGACCTACTCATTGTGAAGTCTGAGAAAGGCCTACACACAAGTTTATATAGAAAACCAATGGATATGAATAAATTATTGCACTATACCAGTTTTCATAATGCTGCCCTCAGGAATAACCTTCCAGTAGGGCAATTTCTAAGAACCAAAAGAATTTGTACCACCAATGAGGATTTTGAGAAACATGCTACTGCTATGAAGGGCAGATTCGAGGAAAGGGGTTATCCGCATCAACAGATAGAGAAGGCGTATCACAGAGCTCGTAGTTCTTCTCATACTGAGCTGCTCAACACCCATGGTATGCTCCCTGACACAGGGTTGGTTTGTTCCCTGTTGTATTCCCATCATTCTAAGACTATCGGCAAATCATTACGTAAATATTGGCATCTAATACAGGCCATTCTGGGATTCCAAAATATCACTTTAACAGTGGCTCATAAGCGGAATATTAATCTTCGGAATTTACTGGTACCATCAGCTTTCACTGAACGAAGATTCGTTTCAAAATATAAAGGACATTTTCAGTGCGGCCACTGTTCCGTGTGTATACATGCAGTTTCTATTAGAAATTATTTCTTACATTCGGGCAGTAATCGTAAATTTTATCTTGACGATTTTTCCAATTGTGCTACTAGTCACGTGATATATGTTATCTCATGCCCCTGTAATAAATTATATGTGGGGAAAACCACACGGCCCGTACGAAGTAGAATAATCGAGCACAGAAGTTGTATTAAGAGAGCAGCAATAGAGAAACCATTGGTCTTGCATTGGCAGACAGCAGGACATAAAGGGGTATGTTTACTAAACTGCGTTAGTGTGATTCGCGTTAGGAGCCGCGTTAGTGGAAGAAATGCCAAAAAAGGACATGGGCGGTACATCGTTAGTGATAATGCGCGCTATAACGCGCCACGCAGCAACGATCGTTACAGGGCGCATTACTGCGCGTTAAGCGCAAGATGGCGCGCAGACACCCAAATACAGAAACAGAGCTGTAGCACAATGGTTACTACACAGACTGATGGTACAAGGGTCATGGGCTTGATTCCCCAGTGTGCCTAATGAATAAGGCTGGCTGAGGTGTCATGTGTAACCCTTTGAAAGCCGACTATAATATTTTAATCCACAGTCTGCAGCCGGGTTAAAGTTTGCATATGTCAGGAAAATTGTACCCGTCTTATGCAATATGTTCCAATAGTGACGTTCCCTCTGACATGGTCATGTATTATATACCATTTGATAGGAATATTTAGGCGCGCCCTATAGGGCGAAGTGTAAGGCACGCCCTATAGGGCAAAGTGTAAGGCGCGCCCTATAGGGCGACATATAAGGCGCCCTATAGGGCGACTTGTAAGGCATACCCTATAGGGTGAAGTGTAAGGCGCGCCCTATAGGGCGACGTATAATGCGCCCTATAGGGCACGCCCTATAGAGCACCTTATGAGCCACCCTAAGGTGACAGTATCCTGAGGATGGTTCTGCTGGCAGCACTAATATACAATACAAATAGACAATGCCTAAGACAGCCCTATCAATGAACCCCACTGTGGGTTGTGAACCTATGACCTCTGGCTCCATGGGCATTTAAGTAACCAGTGGGCTAGAGCTGCTAATAAACATCTGGCTGGCTACAGGAGGACTGCACAGCACCACACCCACATTCTGCTGTGGTCACCAGGGAGATTACATACCACCACCCAACGCACCCTCTGGGGCTCAGGGTGGGGGACAGGATCTCCCGCCAACAGATCCACTTTCAACCCCCTGCAATGGTGGCAGTAGAGAGGACCATCACCACAGTCCTGATAGGGATCAAACACCCTACAGGGCAGGCAATGCAGAGCACTACACATCCATAACACAATAGCAGAGAGACGGCAGGTCTGGACATGCTCAGCTGCCCCCCACCATTATCTGACATTCTCCAGCAGCAAGGCTCCAGCCGCTGCACCCTGCACGGTGTTCCAGCAAGACACATACTAGCTGCAGACAGTCCGCCAGCTAGTCCATAGTGCATGGTCCTGGAGAAGATGCATGTACCCAGAACGGGGATATCAGCATACACACCAAGCAGATAAGTCAGTGATTGGGCCCCAAAAGAAAACCCATAAATATCACATAAGAAAAATACTATACAGCACTATGGGGGAACCTAGCCATGCCATGGTCACTGCTCAGTCAGGGTGAGAGTGACCTCCCAGCAGGACATGCTATGGCCACCCTGTCTGTGCAGGTGGTACCGGGCACTACAATGTCCGGCCATTGCCCTATGCCCTGTGCAGATGCGGACAGGCCAGGCCACCCTATCCAGGCTATTCCCACGGTACCTTGCTCCTCATTATGCACATTGGCAGGCCAATACTGGCAACAGTGCTAGCAGTGTGGGCTGTGGAGGGTGTTGGCAGCCACCACACACTGGATAGACAGACACACACTCCCCACACCCATGCCAGCATTGCGCAACTATAGAGGTGTTGGGCAGCCCAGGCCACCACACCAGTCCTGGGCACAGTGCAGGCATGGCTATGGTACGCAATACTGTAGGAGTCACTCCCCAGATTGGTAAACACTGTCAGACACAAGACCTGTAGCACACTCCACAGACATCAGAAAGGTTGCTATGATGCAGCTCACTCCGAAAATTGTACTTAACCTAGGAATTGCTATCTGCCAGTACTCATAGCAACCTTTTGATAGCTGTGTACCATATTCCCAGGTTTAGGGTGGCATTACTAAGGTATGCAAGTGCTAGTATTGGGAGATGCACGCAGAGCCCAAAGTCCTGCCTCTCCAGGAGGCTTTGGATAATGGGGCCTGTGGGTGCGGGTGTGTCTGCCCCTGTTGGCTGCTGCTTTACGGCAGAGGTTCCCAACTCCAGTCCTGCGGTGCAAAACACTGTTCGGGTTTTCATGCTGTCCCTCATGAATATGCATGAGATACATCTGCATACCATGGGGGTGGCACATAGAAATGCAGCACAGGCATCTTTATCAGAGGCAGCATGGAACCTGCATGGTGTTTGGCCCTCCAGGACTGCATTTGGGAGGCTGTGCTATAGGTAATGTGCATGTTTATGGTGTCTGTGCTCTGTAGGGTAAAATGTAGGTGTTTTGGGCATGTTTACGTCATCTGCAAGAAAGGTTCTGTCTGTATTAGCACGTTATAGTAGTGGGTAAAATATGAGGACTGGGTTGGCAGAAACCACAGCTGGGATTTGAACCTGTGACCTTCTGCTTCTGAATACACTGGTTTTGTGCAGGGCACCACCATGGTATCACAGAAGTAGTGCATTCCCTGGTGATACCATGACTGTTGGTCAGACAGGGCCTGTCTGTTGCAGTGCATGTCACCCACCTACACAGGGCTAGGCCACGGTCTGCTCTGGGCAGCTGCCACTGCCCCCTCCACCACCAGTATCCCTCAGCCACCATGCTGACATGCCCTTCTGCTGGTGGAGCTGGTGGTGCGCAGTCTCAGGCCATCCAGTGTGCAGGTAGGCGGCTGCCTATGGTGCGGGTTCTGGGGTAGGAGTGCCTGCATAGACGTCCACGCTCCACCCCCAGCCCCGCCTGCAAATGTTCCGTGCCCTTGGGGGTAGCTGTTGGGTACTATCCCCTGTGACACTTTGGGAAACCCACTCGTGCCCATGTTGGGCCTTCAGAAGTTGCTGTCTGGCTGCTCCGCTGTTTCAGCATTCGTATGGGCCACCTAGGCATCACCCTAGTCCGCACTGTGGCCCAGCTCCACCACAGCATGTGCCGCCTACGGCCCTCTGTATCCCAGTTGCCATTCTGACATGCCCGCCCTGCTGTTGCGGGACATGTGCATGCCATAGGAACCCTGTCTGATGGTGGAGAAAACCCTGAGCAGCGCTATTTCACTGTGGACCCATTCACTTTGTATGGGGACGGAGTATAGACCCTTCCACGATTTATATCTGTTCTATGGTGCTTACTCTTGGGGGGGGAGTGGTTGATGTTTCTCATTGATACCACTATTGGCTAGCTTGGTTATTGTTTTTTTCCAGTTTGTTGGGGTCATTTTCAGTGTTTCTGTGCCCTTTTGTTCTGTGCACATGTATCACACTTATCACTTTGTTTTGGTTTCCCTCCTGGGCTGTACATTGCTGACATTGAAATGGTTTCTCTCCCCTTTAATATGCCTTTAACGACAGGTTTTCATTCGTGTTGGAATTCAGCTGTGAAAATCAGCGCGTTAGTGTGAGGGGAGCCTCTCCCCGCCCACTCTCCGCCCATTGACCCCTTCTCTCTGCCCTCTCTCCACCTTCTGCGGTGTTTTATGACGGTGTTATGCGGTGTTTTATGACGCGCTAACAATCGTTAACATTACATAACACGCGTTATTCACGATTACTGCAGTTTAGTAAACATACCCCAAAGTGTCTGATTTGAAGTTTTTTGTAATTAAAAAAGTTAAATTAAACTGGCGTGGAGGCAACATTGATGATACCTTGTTGCGTCTTGAGCAACAGTATATATATAATTTAAATAGTTTACACCCTGAAGGTTTAAATATGGAAAAAGATCTTTCAGTCTTTCTTTAAAGTTTTTTTTATTTCAGTTTTATATAGTTTTTATATTGCTTGATCGGGTATCCATATTTATTGTTATTGTTGCCGTGTGCTGCTATTTGTTTTAATTTTATACATAGTATTTTTATCCTCTTCGGTACTTCTTGGTATTTGTATGGTGATAAATATAGTTCTCCATTCATTATTTCTACAGTTTTTAGCAATAATTTATTTATCCCTATTTGTGGTTGGTTGATATTTGTGAATAATATTGGTTATTTGCTTTATTTGGTTCTGTTGTGCTTAGTATTTTATATGGGGATGTTTGTGGTTACTTGTACCTCAGGGTGAAATAACAGATATATATTTTTTTTTAAAAAGTGCTCTTTGGTTTCTAATGGGTCATTTTTCTGCTGCGTTGGCTATCCATTCATTATGCAGTTTGACTTTTATTTTTACGTTGTTTGTATATTAGACTGACTGCATTAGTTTGTTAGTACTTTGAAATTTGCATGACAGGTTTTACGTCATCACCTGGTAGTGTTTAAGATCTTCAATGCGCAGGAGCGGGCGTTTTTTTGAAAGTCATTTTGTGTAGAAGTTATGCCGGCTTCACCAAGTTGGTAGGACTACCTTTATGCTCACAGTAAGTCTTCCTTTTGTGTTCGATTAACCTTCGGTTTATTTTTTACATTCACAACGCTTTTGTAATACTGTTGCCTTGTTTAAAGTTTACATTCTATGACTCTGGCTGATGCATTTTGGTTTACAGATTAAGAGATTTATTTGTGAATAATGTTACATTGTTCTCTTTCCTTCTTTCTTTTTTGTTACGTAGTCAGCGTAGGCGTCCGGCTCACATTCCAGCTGCCCAGTTGTTTTATTGGTACTTCCACCTTATAAGTGTATCGCGGCAAGCACAGCTTAATTTATGAAGGGCATTTTTACTCAGGATATTATGTCAGTGGTAACTTGGTGCGTGTTAAATGAAAGTTTGAACCGCCAAATTTAGGCATGACTAAAGGTAACAATCATTCACAATGGTTTATATTGTTTCTGTCTTGTTATGTTTATATTTAATGACTCTGGCTGACGCATTTTGGTTTACTGATAAAGAGAGTGATTGTGAATAATGTCACACTGTCCCCTTTTTCTTCTTCTTTGTCATTTAGTCAGCGTAGGCTTCCGGGTCACACTCCAGTTGCCCATTTGTTTTATTTGTACTTCCGCCTTATAAGTGTATCGTGTCAAGCACAGCTTAATTTATGAAGGTCATTTTTACTTTGGATATTATGTCAGTGGCTACTTGGTGCGGGTTTAATGAAAGTTTAAACCGCCATTTTTAGGTATGACCAAAGGTAACAATCTATCACTCTCTTCCTGGTTTGAGGAGTTTTTTTTAATTCTGCTTACACGGTATATACCGCCCCTTTGTCTTTTAAGGAATTATCATGTGTTTGGTTTTAAGGACAAGTGGTGTTTGTTTTTAATTATACCATTGTTTGGT
Organism: Ichthyophis bannanicus; assembly: GCA_033557465.1. NCBI lineage: Eukaryota > Metazoa > Chordata > Amphibia > Gymnophiona > Ichthyophiidae > Ichthyophis > Ichthyophis bannanicus. Next base: position 934,004,531 of record CM066033.1, on the reverse strand, counting down.
TTCAATTTTTATAACCTCTACACACCTGAGATAGCTTCCATTGCTGCGCGGTTATCTTTGTTTTTTATGGCCTGTTTATAACAGCACATAATATTAGCGTTTATTCTAAAAAACATTTCCTTTGATGCTATAAAAAAATTTTCTTTTACGCGGATATAGGCTTTTGGCAGATACACGTCTGGCGAAGTCCAAAGAGTTTTTCTACTTTTGTTTTTCTTGATTTTATTTAATCGGGTGGTTAGTGTTTCCATGTGGCAGACTTTCATTATTACAATAGCATAGTGCTGTTTGGTTCGGCTTTCTCATTAATTATATGTACTTACCTAGTGGGTGCATTAATATGTATCTGAATATGGTGACGCCGATGACGTAGGAGGTGTATATTATGGTCATTTTTTGGAGGCTTGTCCAACATTGTATATGAGGAGCCTCCTCGTTTGCTCATATGTTTTTGGTTGTACAACATTCATTTTTTTAGATATGGGTTTGACAATTTGGAGGTTGATATCTGTATATTTTAGGTTTCTAATTTACTTTTGGTTTTTATGAGTTTAGAGATATATTTTTATTTTTTATTTTTTACAGGACTAGTGCTCATCAGTATCTCAACATTACCATTTGGGTATATGAGCCAATTTGGACAGGTATTAAGTCACTTCATTGGGTTTGGCCCCATATCAGTTTAGAGTGAAAGGAACTTTTAATAATGTTTTTTTAGGATTCATGGTTACTTATCAGATAAGTATTTTACAAAATGTCACCATTGTTTTTTGTTTTTTTGTTTTTTCGTCCTCATCTCTCTGTTTACCCTCCTTTTTATAGGTAGTTTGGTTATTTATTTATGCTTTTACCTTTTTAGGTTTTTTTAAGTTCACAACAATATAAGCGACATTTTCATATGAGTAGCACATAAATACAGGTATGTTTTTTCAGTGCCTGGTTTTGATCACATTCCTGAGGAGTTTTCACTTTTTCGTTGTCAGTTTATATAATATAATTTTTACAGATATTTTATATATCATTTATTTGTTTTTTATTATATATGTTAATTTAATATTTTTTGAGATATTGATAACTAATTTGATATTATATGTGTTGAAATAATTTATTATGTATTTATACATGTTTACATTCTTTTGGCACATTTTTATCTTAATGCAAATTTATTTGTCTTTTATTAATTTATCTTTTTATAATATTTATTGTTTGTATACATTATCTATTTAGACAGTTTTGTTAAAGGCAAATTGTTTTAGCTCCGATTTTTAGGTTGCACTTATCTTATGCTTTTTGAGATTCGAATATTTATTTACATGTTTTGTTTACATGTTTTGTCTTGTTTCCAAGTCCCCGTTCCCCCTCTGTTTTACATAAGTTTATATTTATGGTTTTACTTGTTATTTTTATCATTTTTAGCCATTTAAGCCCCTGAAGAAGGTTTTTCGAAACACGGCCAGTGTCGGGCCAGTGGCTGGTGGGTTACTAATAAAGTTTATTTTACACGTCTCTTCGTTGTAATCCACGATTTTTACTGGGTGTCTGCTGCATGTGGATTCGTGCCTAATTGTTGGACTGGTGTGGGCAGATGCCACTGCCCCTTCCGCCACCAGCACCCCTCCACCACCATGCTGACATGCCCTTATGCCGATGGTGCTGGTGGTGCGCAGTCCCAGGCCATCCAATGTGCCGGTAGGCAGCTGCCTATGGTGTGAGTTGTCGGGTAGGGGTGCCTACATGGACATGCGTGCTTCCCCCCAGCAACGCCTGCCAATGTTATGTGCCCTTGGGGGTACCTGCTGGGTTATATCCCCTGTGACACTGTGGGACACACACTCGTGCCCATGTTGGACCCTCGTCAGTTGCTGTCTTGCTGCTTTACAGTTTCGGCATTCCTATGTGCCACCTAGGCATCTGCCTAGTCCGCACTGTGCCCCAGCTGGACCACAGCATGTGCTGCCTGCAGCCCCCTGTATCCCATTTACAGCATCAGTACAGTTGCCCTTTCCTATGTGTCCACTCTGCTGTTGCTGCACATGTGCATGCCATAACAAACCTGCTCAATATAAACAACAACAACCCTGATCACCGCTACTTCAATGTGGGATCATTCACTTTGTAGGGGGACAGAGCATAGACCCTTCCAATCATGAAATCTTCCTTTTTACACTTTGTCAGTAGTGTTGCTTTATGTTTATCATTAACATCACTATTGGCCAGCTTGGTTATTGGGATTTCAAATGTGGTTCTGGTCATTTTATATGTTTATTTGTCTTTTTGGTTCCTGCACATGTATCACTACTATCACTTTTCTGGATTTCCCTGCCTTTGCTGTACATTGCTGACTAAAATGGTTTCTCTGTCCTGCAAATGTGCCTAGCACGAGGTTTTCAATGGTGCTAATTTTCAGGGCTTTCTTTCACGGCGTTAGTGTGCATGGATCCACTCCCCGCCCACTCTCCGCCCATTGACCCCTTCTCTCCGCCCCTGGGGAGCCTTACTCCACCCTCTGGGGTGACTTTCTCCTCCCTCTGCGCACCTCACCGCCTCCGGAGACATTATCGCGTGATATTATCACGCGATAATGTTACATATCGTGCGATTACATCGCCGCTGCTACATTAAGACGGTTTAGTAAACATCCCCCTAAGTTTTTTCAAAAAATAAGTATTACAGTAATAATATGTCAATGGTCCTGACTAAAGGTTCCAAGAATAATAAAATGTTTCATATTTTAATTTTGTACATCATTTGTTCATAACCAGTTAGGTTTTATTATGATTATCAAAACGTTATAATTTAAGCTCCTCCTTTGCCTGGCTCACGTTTTATTTATTCTCAAGTAGAGTGGTCTTTAAGACATTTCTTTTACCCACCCTACCCCCCTTTTCTAACATTTACATATGAGTTTTCAATTTGTAAGCTCTTCTCATATAATTTATGTTTTTATGGAAATTTCCATGTTGGTGTTGACACAAATACAACTGTGATATAAGTGACTGTTATATGTGTTTTATTATTTGAGCTATCAAGCCATTGACAATTGCTTTTTAATTATTTATTTCAGTGGTTTATGCCTTTTATTTGCAAGAAAGCTTTTATCAAAAGGTATTGGTGATACACATTATTTTAATGTTTTTATGTTCTCTTTTTTAGAAATTCACTCTACCTGTATCCTCCTCATCTCACACAATAATAGATTTGGCAGTTAATGTTCTAATGCACATATATAAATGTTTTATCGTACATATTTATATATGCTTTTATCTTGATGGTTTTAGTTCACAATTAGATCTGCTGTTATATTGATCTTATTAGTGTATAACAAATTTGCATGTCTATATTTGGTCTTATCTTTTCTTTTTTTAAGTATTTATTTATTTATTTATTCAATGATTTGTCTTTTGACGGTGTTCTCATTTTACCATTGATTTTGTTTTAATTTTGCATTTGTTTTTTTGAGGTTTGTTCCCTCATTTGAACGCGTAAGGGTCAATAAAAGGGGTTTGTTTAAACCTGAATATCTGCCAGTCTTGGTATCTGTTCTTTTGTTCCCTCGTTAGCATGGCCCAGGACATGGCACTGTGCAAGCCAGCACATGGATGTACTTAATGCCACCAACTGAGGTGACATTAAGTGCCCCCACGCTAAGGGCATCAAGCACAGTTTGCACAATCTATTAATACCTGCACTAGCCTCAGCATGCCAGCAGTGCCCCCGTCCCACCCAGTCCCCACTCTAACACATGCTACTGAGGAAACATGATTTTTGGCATTAGGGCCCATGCTACTTTTTAGTGCGCTGTCCAGACAGCACGCTAAACCCTACGCTACCAGGTAGTGCAGTTTAGTAAATTACTGCAGAAAATTCACAGATGGTGGATTTAAATGTGCAGCTGTGGCTCCTGAACCTGTCAGTCCCTTTGAATAGCCATCCTTAAGTAAAAACATCATTTTGTATGTGTGTGTAAACACATACACAATGAGAGAAATTTCCAAACACCATTTATCTAGGTAAGTGGGCTAGTAAATTGCTCATCTTCCCTTTAGATAAAGATTGTGATGATGGCTCTCTGAGTTAGTGTGTCTGCCAGCAGGACCTATTGCTTTGTTTTGGCTGCAGGTGCTCTTTGATGCCCTTAGAAGTTGCCTCCCTTGGTGATCGTCTATTGTAGAACTGGCCCTGTGCTGACCTTCTGGGGTAGGGAATAAAATAACTGAATCATCTGCCTACAGCTGACATATGTTTTCTGAGTCATTGTGTTTCAGTCCTGGGGTCGAGGATGTCTCCAAATGATAAAGAGAATGCAACTAAGGCTGCATCCCTGGCTTACTCCTTGTTTCTGCCTGTCTGCACATTGTTATCTTTACCTTACAGCTGATAGATGAATACATGAATTCAATTATAATCTTAGGTTTCCCCCTGATTCCAGTCGACCGTAGTTTCAGACTGAGGCCGGGGTTACAATTACAATCATTTTTTTTTCCGAAAATGATATTCTTCCAGGGGGGTATTTTTACACACTTGTAAATCAATGGTAAAAAATGCCATTCATGGTTTGATGCAGAGTTTTGCTGTTCCTTAGAAAATGTAGTAATCTTGTTGGGGGTATTATAGAAAGTTTAATCATACGGCCATTGACACTGATCTCTCTATAAATATTTGTATTACTGTTATCCCCTTGTTTTTAGATTAGTGCTGCTAATCCACCTGATGTTTTCTCAGAGTAATGGCTAAAATATAGAAAGAATTAAATAGTTTTATTGATGCTTCCTGGACTAACGCCCTACTGTATTTGAACATTTTATTTGGTACTCTATCCAGATCTGACCCTACCTTAGAGTAACTGTATTGTTTGCACATGGTCTCACTTTCCTGCCCTGTTTTTCAGCCCTTACAGAGTTATGAAAATAAGGGCCTGTGCTGAGTCCCTGCACATGGCCCCACATCCCCCCACAAGCTGACTCCGACCCTTTCAGGCAGCAAAAGGAGCAGGGCACACTACACCATAGGATACAGAGTGAGCTTTATTGGGTATTCAGGAGGTCTCCCTACACATGTTTCGGCCTAAGGGGTATGTTTACTAAACCGCGCACAATTGCGCACCGCACAATAGCGCACGGCAATGATGCACTTAAGTGCTCTTAAGTGCCCCGCACAATTGCGCGTCACACTAACGGGCCCCCGCACAATTGCGCGCTGCACTAACGGGCCCCGCACAAGTACGCGGCCCGCAAATGTCCGATAGAGGCGTGGAAAGGCATTCTGAGGGCGGAGGAAGGCTCCCGAGGGGCGGAGAGATGGGGTTAATGGGCGGGGAAGGGGAGGGGAGAGGCTCCCCGCACATTATCGGGGCCGAATTTACAAGTTAAAAATAGCGCGAGTGAAACACTCGCGGTAGAGGGCATTTAAAGGGAAGAGAAACCATTTCCGTCAGCAATGTACAGCAAAACCGGGGAAACCTACAAAACGTAAGCAGTGTGATACATGTGCACAGAACAAAAGTGCAAATAAAAAGCGAAAATGACCACAACAAAGATTCTAAAAATTATAATTCAGCTGGGGAACAGTGCTAGCAATGGACAAAAATAAAAAACACACCCAGGAAAGCTCCAAAAAAAAGAATGATTTTTGGAAGGGTCTACGGAGCGGAGACCCCTCCAAAAATCATTCCCTTTTTATGGAGCTTACCTGGGAGCTTTGCTATGTTTGCCCATTAATAGCACTGTTGCCCAGCTTGGTTATATGTTTTCCCCCTTTTTTCGCGGTCATTTGCGGGGTTTATTTGCACTTTTGTCTCCAGACAAGGTGAATGAGCCCACAGTAAAAATGTGCAGAGCAGGGTTTCCGACTCTTTCGGTCAGGTTTCCTATCTCCAGGGACTGCACTGTCTCTGTGGTCACAGTGTGGTGCAGCAGACAGAGCCAGTACCTCTAGAACCAGAGAGTTACAGGTTCAAATCCCAGCTGGGGCACTTGCCAGCCCAGTCCCCCTATTTTACCCACCACTAAACAGAGATAGTAAAGACACTCCTTTACTGCAGAGAACATAAGCATGGTTCAATCACCCATATTTTACCCTACACCACTCACACACCATAACAATGGGCATTACCTACAGCCGAGTCCCCCAAATGCAGTCCTGGAGTGCCACAAATCAATCAGGTCATATGGTTTTTCTAAGATAAGGACATGCCAGCATGTTGGCGGAAGGGTACAGGTGGTGGAGGGGGCAGTGGCTGCTAGCCACAGAAGACAGTGGCCTAGCCATGTGCAGGCTGACACCGTTCACTGCAACAGACAGGCTCTGTTGGATTACAGTCATGGACTTCACAGGGAATTCAGTCAATCTGTGGCAACACGGTGGTGCAGTGCACACAGACAGTGTGTGCAAGAACAGGAAGTCACAGGTTCAAAGCCCAGCTGGGGCTACTGCCAATCCTGTCCACATATTTTTCCCACAACTAAACCATGATAGTAAGGACAAACCTGTATTGCTGAGGACATATGCATTGGTAATACGCCTATCTTTTACCACACCGAGCACAGACACCATGAACAGGGGCATTACCTAGAGCAGAGTCTCCCAAATGCAGTCCTGGAGGACCACACACCATTCAGGTTCCATGCTGCCTCCAATACAAATGCCTGTGCTGCATATCTATGCACCACCCCCATGGCATAGAGATGTAGCTCATGCATATTCATGAGGGACAGCAGGAAAACCCGAACAGTGTTAGGCACTGGAGTTGGGAACCTCTGCCGTAAAGCAGCAGCCAACAGGGGCAGACACACCCACACCCACAGGCCCCATTGGCCAATGCCTCCTGGAGAGGCAGGACATTGGGCCCTGCGTGCATCTCCCAATACTAGCACCTGCATACCTTAGCAATGCCACCCTACACCTGGGTATACGGTACACAGCTCTCAAATGTTTGCTATGAGTACTGGCAGATAGACCTTCCTATGTTAAGCACAGTTTGCTCTTTGAGCTCCATCATAACAATCTTTCTGATGTCTGCGGTGTGTGCTTCAGGTCTGGCCTCTGACAGTGGTCACCACCCTGGGGAGTGACCCCCAACAGTATTGCGTACCATATCCATGCCTGTACTGTGCCCAGGACTGGTGTGGTGGGCAAGGCTGATAAACACCTCTATAGTAGCACAATGCTGACATACATGTGGGAGTGTGTGTCTGTCTATACAGTGTGTGTTGGATGCAAACACCTTCCACAGCCCACACTGCCAGCACTGTTGTCAGTATTGGCCTGCCAATGTGCATAATGAGCAGCAAGGTACCATGGATATAGCTCTGACAGGGTGGGCTGGCCAGGATGCATCTGCACAGGGCATAGGGCACTGCCTGGGACATTGTAGTGGCCGGCCACCACCTACACAGACAGGGTGACCTCTGTCTGTCCTGCTGTGGGATCACTCTCACCCTGACTGTGCAGTGACCACAGCATGTCTAGGCACCCCCATAGTGCTATTTAGTATTTCTCTCATGTGATATATGTGGGTTTCCTTTTGGGGCCCAGTCACTGACTTATCTGCTGGTGTGCACTGCCATCCCAGTTCTGGGTGCATGCATTTCCACCAGGACTAGCTAGCAGACTGTTTTCAGCTGGTCTGTGTCTTGATGGAGCACCTTGCAGGGTGCAGCGGCTGAAGGCTTGCTGCAGGAAAATATCAGATAGTGGTGGGGTGCAGCTTAGCATATCCAGGCCTAATGTCTGTCTGATATTGTGTTATTGATGTGTATAGAGCTGCTTTGACAGCCCTGTAGGGTGTCTGTCCCCCAGCAGGACCGGGGTTGATTGTCCACTCTACTGCCACCATTGCAGGGAGGTAGAATGTGGATCTGTTGATAGGAGACCCTGTTTTTCAACCAGGGGGGGGGGGGGATGGTGGTACATAGCCCACCTAGGTGTCCATAAGGGGTTCCCCTGACTAAGACAGAAAGAGATATCCAAGGTGTTTCTGCAGAAATGACCTATCTCACAGATTAATACTGCTCTGGAGCTCTGGCATGGCCTCTTTCAGCCATGGAGGGTGTTGTGGACCTGGTCCTGGGCGCCTCATCGCACCCTCAGGGTGAGCACAGTACCCGCACAATGTGACGGTGTGTAGCTACTCTGTGCCAGTAACACACACGGTCAGTACCCACTACCAGGCCTAGGTGCTGTGGGGTGCATACCCCATCTTCAGATCATCTGTAGACTGCTGCTTTGCATGTGCAGTGCATCATGGGTGCGAGAGGACTACCCTTACCCTGGTAGCCGCAGCACAGGCTGCAGAAGTTATTTGGTAACCAGACAGACATCTCTTTACAGGTATAGAGCTGTAGCCCACTGGTGACTGCACTGCCTGTGGAGCCAGAGGTTGGTGGTTCAAATCCACAGTGCATTTCTTTATTTTATGTACTTTATTTATTTACATTCCCCCATATACCGCGCTATTCTGCACCATTGCGGTTTACATTGCACAAACCGGACATACATTGAACAGGGCAGTCTAACTTGGAGATACGTATTTCACAGGGTACATGGGGGGGGGCTGTCTGGGGCAGTGTGTGTGTGATTTGAAGTAGTACAGCCGGCAGAAAACACGCTCACAGTGCTGTAACCTTTCGGTGCCTCATCGGGCGCCCCATTCAGCACCTTCTAGGGCTCCCTATGGGCAACATTATAGGGTGCCTTAGCGGACAGTGCACTTTATGATATGCCCTCTGGAGTGCCTTCTGCGGCACCGTATGTTACGGCACTGTGAGGGGGGGGGGTGTTTGCTGGCAGCACTAGTTAAAATAGAAATAAAATGCCTCAGAATGCATTCTTGCCCATAAAAGGTACTGCCTCAGCCAGCCTTCTTCATTGGGCACAGTGGGGGATTAAATCCATGGCCCCTGCACCAGCAGTCAGTGTTTTAACCATTGTACTATGGCTCTGTTCCTTTGTGTGTGCACATCAGGGCGCCACTTAGCCTTCCCACGCACTATTGTGCACGGCGACAGTGCTTTGGAGGTACATCTGCTAGCACCAGTACGTAAAATAAAAATAAAATGCCTCAGAATGCATTCTTGCCCATAAAAGGTACTGCCTCAGCCAGCCTTCTTCATTGGGTACAGTGGGGGATTGAATCCATGGCCCCTGCACCAGCAGTCAGTGTTTTAACCATTGTACTATGGCTCTGTTCCTTTGTATGTGCACATCAGGGCGCCACTTAGCCTTCCCACGCACTATTGTGCACGGTGCACAATAGCGCGCCGTGCACATGTGCGATCGCTTACTCCCGTTTTTTTTCTTTTTTCAGACTGGAACGCCCACTCCTTATATGGCATCCTACACTACCGCACCTCGCACATTAGCGGGGTTTTAGTAAACATGCCCCTAAGTCTTCTTCAGAGGATAATGACCTCTCTAAAACAAACATCATAATATAATAAATACATAGATATGAAAAAACTCATAAACAATATGGTACATTAGATAAATTCATAAATAGAAATACATATGAATTAAAACATAAATTAAAACATAATCAAATCAAACCAAGGACACCAATAGAAGTGACAACAATAAAAAGTGGATCACATTCAAATGTCATCACTAAAAATTAAAATTATTTAAAACAAAATTAAAAATAGATCCCACCGTATATATGTCATCACTTAAAATCAAAACAGAATTTAAAATTATAAAAAAAAATTGTTTTAAAAGTGGTAGAAATAAATCCCATGATATAAGAACGTAAAATGACATAGCAGAGCAAAGGAACAGAAATCCAAAGTAGTGCCAGACAATGGAAACTACAAGAGAGGTGATTGCCCAATATATCCAGTAAAGCTCTCCTTGCATCCCATGGCTTAGTGTCTCCTGCTCCTTTCTGTCTCATAGCTGCCGCAGGTGCGGTGTTTCTTTCCTGTGCCTGACCCTATCAGGGCTACCTGCTTATCTGGGCTTAAGAGTCTGGAGGCATGCCTTGATTTTCTTGATTGTTATAGGCATGCCTAATAGGATTTGGCAACTGATTCCACCTTCCTGCAGATATTTCAACTTAATGACAACATGCACAAATTAACAGACTAATGCATCAGTATCACATCTGTTTTTTATTATTCATTTATGGTGTTATTTACAAACATTTAATATGCATTAATGATAATACGTGCTATCTGCTACAGGACCTATTTGTATGCAATGGGGCCTGCAGCAAATAACATATGCTAATTGTTAGTAAATGATCCTCATTAATCACTTATACAAATAATGATGTATATATGAACATTAAGTGGCAGATACTATATAGTGCGAGCAGAGTTATGCACTAGAAAGACGCATACGTTTCTATTGAAAAGAACTTACACATGTGAATGCGCACTTGCCTGTGTGCTTTGGGTGGTGCTAGTCTGTAAGTGCACCTGTAAGCTCCGTTGTTCCTATTTTCAGTTGAGGTATGTCTGGGGGTGGAGCTTGGGTGGAGCATAGGCAGGCCCTACATTTAGGCATGTAAGTTATAGAATACTATGACTTAGGCACATTTCCGTCCAGTCTATGCAAGGGCAGGTATGCCTGCTCTAGTGCAGAAATAAATGGTTCTCAACAAGCATTGATTCAATTTCCTGATTTTTCTTCATCTGGCCTTCCAAGATATCTGCAGGATTCTTTATCTCCATTATATCAGTATCAGCATGGTTTAAAAGTGAGGTCTGAGAGGCTGTTGTTGCCAAAAAAGCATCTTTCAGGAAATGGAAAAAGGAGCCAAATGATGGAAACTGGAAACAACATAAGCACTGGCAAGTTAGATGCAAGGCATTGATAAGGCAAGCAAAGACAGAATTTGAGAAGAAGCTTGCTGTGGAAGCCAAAACACATAATAAAGACTTTTTCAAGTACATTAATAGCAAAAAACCTATGAGAGAGTCAGTTGGACTATTAGATAATAGAGGGATAAAAGGGGCACTAAGAGGGGACAAGGCCATATTGGAGAGACTGAATAAATTCTTTCCTTCGGTCTTTACTGAGGAAGATGTAGGGATGTTACCCATGACTGAAGTGGTATTTAAAGGTGATGCCACAGAAGAAATGAAAGAAATATCGATACACTGGGAAGATGTATTACAACTATTTGATAAACTGAAAAGTAGCAAATCTGGTCTAGATGGTATACATCCAAGGGTGTTGAAAGAACTGAAATATGAGATTGCAGACTTACTATTAGTAATCTACGGAATATCATTAAAATTATCTGTAATACCTGAAGACTGGAGGACAGCCAATGTAACGCCAATTTTTAAAAAGGGTTCCAGGGCTGATCCGGGAAACTACAGACTGGCAAGCCTGACGTCAGTACCAGGGAAAATGGTATAGTCATGGCTTAATGGGAGACCGCCAACATGGCTTTAGCCAAGTAAGGTCTTGTCTTACTAATCTGTTATGTTTATTTGAAGGTGTGAATAAACAGTAGACAAGGGTGAGTCGGCAGATATAGTGTACCTGGATTTTCAGAAAGCCTTTGACATGGTCCCACATGAGAGACTCCTGGCGAAATTAAAAAGTCATGGGATAGGAGGCAGTATACTATTGTGGATCAGGAACTGGTTAAAAGTTAGAAAGCAGAGGGTAGGGCTAAATGGCCAATTTTCCCAATGGAGAAAGGTGAATAGTGGAGTACCCCATGGATCTGGGCTGAGTCCGCTGCTTTTTAACATATTCGTAAATGACCTGAAAATGAGAATAACAAGTGAGGTAATCAAATTTGCAGATGACACAAAATTATTCAAACTTGCTAAAACCCATGAGAATTGTGAAAAATTGCAAAAGGACTTTGATAAATTGGAAGACTGGGCATCCAAATGGCAGATGAAATTTAATGTGGACAAGTGCAAAGTTAAGCACCTAGGAAAGAACAACCCAAACTATGGTTACACAATGCAAGGTTCCACATTAGGAAACACCACCCAGGAAAAGATTTAGGCATCAATGTGGATAATATGTTGAAACCCTCCATCCAGTGTGAAGCGATGGCCAAGAAAGCAAATAGATTGCTAGGAATCATAAGGAAAGGAATGGAGAATAAAGCAAAGGATATTATAATGTCTCTGTATCATTCCATGGTGCGTCCACACTTTGAATATTGTGTGCAATTCTGTTCGCCATATCTTAAAAAGGATATAGCATTATTAGAAAAGGTACAGAGAAGAGCCTCCAAAATGGTAAACGGAATGGAAGGATACCCCTATGAAGAGAGGCTAAAAAGGTTAGGACTCTTCAACCTGGAAAAGAGATGGCTGATAGAGGTCTATAAATTAATGAATGGAGTGGAACGGTTAAACATATATTGATTGCTTACACCATCAAAATAGAGAAAGTCTCGGGGACATGCAATGAAGCTACAGTGTAACCTATTTAAGACTAATAAGAGAAAATATTTTTTCACTCACCGTGTAATTAAACTCTGGAATTTGTTACCGGAAGATGTAGTAAAAGCTGTTAGTGTAGCCGGGTTTAAAAAAGGTTTGGACAAGTTCCTTGAGAAAAGGTCCATAAACCATTTTTAAAGGAGTCCCAGGAAATCCACTGCTTATCCCAATACAAGCATTGTGGAAACTGTGTGTTTTGGGGAAACTGCTATTACTTGTGACCTAGATTGGCCACTGTTGGAAACAAGATACTGGGCTTGATGGACCATTGTCTGACCCAGTACGGCATTTCTTATGTTCTTATGTTCAAGGACTTTAGAGTTACAGTGGAATCTTGGTATTCCTGATTAATCCGTTCGAAAAAGTCTGACTAAAACCGAATGTATGAAAACTGAAGCAATATTTCCCATAAGAAATAATGTAAATCCAATAAATCTGTTCCAGACACCCAAAAATATTAACAAAAAATACATTTTATAGATAACTATATTTTTACATACAGAAAACAATGAGAAATAAATATAAATGACTAATGAAATGGATAAATGAACATTTAACATCACGTTTACCTTTATTGAAGACTCTTGTTGGCATATGGAAGACAGTCAATCAGCAAGAGAATCAAAATAAAGAAAATCCCACTTCTGGCCACAAGATGGTGCTCCATTTTCAACTGTACGAAAACCGAGACAATGTACAAAAACTGGGACAAAATCTCGACGAAAAAAGTCAACGAAAACCGAATCGTACGAAAACTAGGGCATACGAAAACAGAGGTTTGACTGTACTTGTATGATGATCTGTCCAGTCAGTGATTTCCCAGTATATGCAATGTTGTCACTAAAAGCAAAAGCAATCACTCCATTATAACCTCAGACAACATGACATTAATTTTCAACCTGTGGAAATCTGCTTTTACCAATGGTGTATGTTTCCGTGCTGTTTTGGTCTCAGACTCCTTGGCACTGTAACATCTTTTGTTGAAATGTCCAGTAGAGTGCCTATTAGCATCAATGACCTATAAGCACTATTTTCACCAATAGAAATAAGATACCACAAGTGAAATTCTCATATAATAAAAAATTCTTCAAACACTGCAGTGAAATTCTCATATAATAAAAAATATTTAAAACGCTGCTTAGCTTAGCTTTTTACTGCTCCCCAATGCCAGCTCTCGGTGCCTCTTCCTGCGTTTCACTCTGAACGAGTTTCTTCAGGGGGTTTAAAAGCTGAAAAACGAATACAAAAAAGTGTCCACCACCAGTTCATTCACGTCACTGCCTTCAATACTTCATAAAACTTTGGTTTAAAATCCACATACCTTTATAAAATTTCTGATTTGTGCTGCCGACGCCGTCCTCACAGAATTTAATGAACAGAGAGTCTTCAAAAAAACACCGCGCATGCGGGTTAACTCTAGAACCACCTTAATATACCTTTAGAGAATGACGTCACTATCCAATGCGGCGAACCTCTCATCATGTCCTCATCCATTGGTGTAGTCAGAGACATGCCCCCCAATCAATATAGGTATTTAAACCTGCAGGCGCCAAAGTTTGTAAAGTGAATATCCAGCGCTGTTCTTTTGTTAAAAGTGTTTGCTCGTGTGATTTGCCATTCAGACCTGAAACCACCCTTTCGATGCAAAAATACCGTAAATCCTCAAAAGTATGAGATCGCTCCAAACAATGTTGAACCATCGGCGCCAAAATATTGTTGCATTTCAATCGGCTTTTATGTTCTGCCATACGTGTCTTAAAAGGTCTGATGGTCTTTCCGATGTAAAATAAATCACAAGGACAACGCACTGCATAAACCACAAAAGAAGAATCACAGGATGTACTAGTAGTCAGACTATAGTTTTTGCCATGACAGGCAAAATGCTGTAATTCAATGGTAATTTCACAAATAGTACAATGGCCGCACTTCTTGTGGTCATAAGTCTGGTCCCATGTCCGTTCTTCCAATGGGGACCGCAAAACAGCCGGGCTTCATTTCTCCTTCAAATTTCTATCCCTTAGCCAAACACATCATATTTTTCTTTCTTCCAAACCTTGAACATTACTCAAAACGTTGCTGTGCTTTAATAATATCTTCTGTATTTTAAAACTTAAGGGAGAAAATTTTGTTATTAAATTGATGTGTCCACAATCCGTTTTCTGCTTTTCAATTGTATTGTCCCTAACTCCCATCAACCATAATCGTTCATTATATAACGCTCAGTAATAAGCCCGGTGAACCACTCTGGGGGGATACCCCCTCTCCAAAACGTTCTGTGACAAAATCAGAGACTGTTCTTTATAATCTTGTATACTCGAGCAATTTCTCTGAAAACGTAAGAATTGTGAGAAAGGCAAACCATCTTTCAGGCGTGGAGGGTGTGCAGCATTATTATGTAAAAAGGCATTTTGATCAATAGTTTTTTTGTACACTGATGTAATCCAACTCCGCTCACCTTTCACAATTCGAACATCTAGAAAAGTAACCTCTCGAGGGTCCGAAACATGAGTGAACTGAATATTAGTGTCCAATCCATTTATCCAAACCATAAATGATAACAACATATGCAATATATGCAATAGCCATCCATATAGAATCAAGATTAAATTATTTGTATCAAATCAGACCTATCTCAAGAAATGTCTGGCCAGTGAATTAGTTACAAACTGACCCGAGATATTCTAAACTCATAATGATCACCCCTTTTGCTCCTCCACAATCCTCCACAGCTGGTTCCACCTTCACCATAATGACCCACAAGCCCACAACGAAGCCTGCTCTGCTCACCTCACCCCCACCTGCCCCTAATATGCTGACCTCACTGGTATGCACCAAAGTAGGAGGACCTCAGATTGCAAGCTACTATAGTTGTTCAGTCTTCCAGACTCAGTGATAGTGATGTATCACAGTCTAGAGATATTGGCAACCATTCCATCACCACCCAGGTCTCTAAGGACATCTAGAAGCCTAGCCACTGGAATAATTTAGCCTAGAATGAATAGGTTAATATGGCTGATCACCCCAGCAGACCTAGGACCTGTGGAAAAATGTGTTTCTTTTTTTGCCATGAAGAAAAAAGATATGAGGAAATGGTCTAAACCAGCATCATGGACAATTGGTTTAGCTCAAAGCGAGTGCTGTCATGGCACTTCCGCCATCTTGAATTTCCCACAAGTATATCATTTTTAAGGCATCCTATATAGAGTCTCTAAAAGACTGGGAGGAGTTTGCGTCCCTGGACAGTTTGAAAGATATGAAGACTGATGTCCTTGTTGTGTACTCTCTGATGTAGCACTTGCAAAACACAGTCAACATCTGAGTGGGGGCAGATGATGGAAAAAATATACTTTTAAGATAAGTGATGGTTATTTGATATCATTTTATCAGCAAAAAATTAACAAATTGAAAAATAATTAAAAAATATAATGATATACTGTAGGCTGGTGGAAGGTTATTATGACCTATAATGGTATAATTTCTGAAGTCAGAATATTAGCCTAATGCATATGCTGAGGTTGTTTTGCTTCCCAGCAATTACTATTTACCTGTATCTCTGTGCTGTTGTTGTACTGTTCAATATCTTTAAAGTGAAAATGATGTACAGGGTTTTTTGACATCATTGGTGGACTGACACTATAAACGAGGCCTTGGGTCTCCTCAGTGTGACCTTTGCTATGGAACTGGCTGGTCTCATTGGAAAATCACAGGAAACCAAAAGCTAGGTTTAGGGTTGGTGGCTGTTTGGGTATCAAACCACTCTCTGGGTCCTTCCAGTCCTCATCTCCTCTTGCTCATCTGGCATCCCAGTAGAAGAGAGCAGTGGTGCCTTAGGATGCCTCCTGTCTAGCTGTCCAGGATCTGACAAGTGATTTGAACCATGCAGTGCTACAGTGTTACATACAGTTCAAAGCACCAGTCAGGCTCTGGGCAATAGAAGAGGAGGAAGTGGCCTGAGATACAGTATCATCACTCACATTCTCTTAAATGCCTGGTTCAATGTGACGGGATTTGCAGAAGAAGGTGGAGTTACAGGAGGGAATCAGAGAGGGAGAGGAGATTAGGGCAGGACTGTGAAGGATAAAAACATGACCCCATAAAAAGGCCATATGGCCCATCCCGTCTGTCCATCCACACATACTGGTTGGATCCTTTGTGTTTCTCCTATTCTTCTTGAATTCAGATACTGTCCTTGTCTCTATCAGCTTGACTGAGAGGCTGTTCCATGTATCCACTATCTTTTCTGTAAAGAAATATTTCTTAGATTACTTTTGAGTCTACCCACTTTCATATTCATCCTATGACCCTTCATTCCAGAACTTCCTTTCTATTCAAATAGGCCTTTATCCTTTGCATTAATACTTTAGAAGTATTTGAAAGCCTCTGTCATATCCCTCAATGCTGCCTTTCCTCTTCATAATTAGATTTGCACATCTGTTCTCATATGCTTTATGATGAAGACCACTCAGCCACCCTCAAACATGAGATAAGCCATGCTGAGTCAGACGAAGGCTCATTGAGCCCGGTATCCTGTCTGATAGTGGCCAGTGGGATGTTAATAGGTACAAACATTTTCAGTTTGTTTGAAGAAAATTTGGCTTTTTGCCTGATTTTCATAGATTTTTTTTCAGTTCATTTCACATGTCTGTGTCAATAAACAATTTCTAACTCATATTAGAACTTAATGCGTGGAAATCAACTGTATGTGCATTAATTCATAGATTAATGGTGCTTTAGCAAACTGACTGTGCACTAATGATACCAAGTGACTATTCTGACTTATAAGTAACCAGCAAATCCCAAAAGAAGATCAGTTCCTCATTGATGATTTGCAAAGATAAGCAATGGCTTTCCCAAGTCTTACTGGCTAATAATTGTATATGGGCTTTTCCTCCAGGAACGTTGGGGAATCCCAAACAGAGGAAAGAGGAGCACGGTCCTGGAAGGCCTAGGCACTCTCTTAGGGGGTAGTTTTATAAAGAGCATGTAAAGTTATGTGCCGCTTACACACATAAATCACAAATGTTTAGTGATTCACACATGTTAGTGGGCCTTTATGTATATTCTTTAGGCAGTTTCTATTTTATTTGAATTATATGCATAGTTTCACTGCAGGTGTTCACATGGGCAGAGCATGAGTGGGTAGAGTGTGCAAATACATGCATCATTTATAAAATATGGTCAGATCCACGTCAGATAGATGCTATCATTTATATCAGCCATAGGGCTCGTGAAAATGCTCACGCCTACATTTAACCTGCATTCTCAGTCACCTAGTCCCCCATTTTATAACGTAAATTACATGTATTTTGTTTTATAAAGTAGGTGCAAAATATGTGCTTTAAAACACACATTAACCTACGGTAGGTGCCCCTCAGAAAAATTACCCTCTTACTATGCATCCCTTCAAGCAATTGGATAAATGTTGGTGAGGTAGTATATAAGATTTTTAAATACATAAAAATGTATAGAAAGTCGAAGACTAGCCCTACAAAGGCAACACCAGTGAAGTGATTCTAGTCAGAGGAGGAATCCTTTAATAAATGGTGGTAATGTAAATCACTAGAGTGACACAGTCAAAATTTACTTCTTGGCATCAATTTGATCTGTATTGTAATGAAAAATCTTAAATTTGTCCATCTAATTGAATCTATCCATCAATTTAGTTGCTCAATGTCTTTCTCTTAAACTGTTAGGGCAGACATTTAATGGATCTCAGGAGAGATAATAGAGAGTTTGCAGAACCTGCACAGACAGATAATCGATGTCCCTAGGATAGGGAGGAGGAAATAGATGCAAATGTACAGTAAAGAATTTTCACATTTCCTGCATGAGTCAACAAAGAGAAGCCCAAGACCCTGCAAGACTTTCACACACACAGAGCTAGCTGCGAACAGTTTCTTAGCAATGGTGCAGGCTCAACTTTAGGGAGTGTGCTGGTACGGAACCTTATGGATGTCTTCATCTTCCACAGAAACATGCTTGAGCCAGAAATCTTTCAGGTAGGGAAGTTTGGAAGAACCATAGCATTTTGAATCAACATAGAAGTCTTCCTTCTAAACAGGGAGCAATATTATTCCTTTGTCTTCAGTTAACAAAGGCTTTCTCTACTGGCTAAAGTGGTATTGGAAATCACATTGTACCGATCTTGTGATAATTTATACACTTGCAGCCTTAGGCAGCACAAATGGCATTCAAAGCTTGCACAATAGACCAGGCAATCAAAGTTGACCCTGTCCTGTTGGCTGCAAATGTTGCTCTTCCTTCTTCCCCTTATCAGCCACCTTTAACATTTTATGTTTATGTTTATTCTAACCTAATTGTCTGCATTTAGCTAAATGTACCAAAGTAGTTTATACCAAAAACACATAAAAAATACACCAATAAAATCTAAAACAGAAACACACAACTCCCAAAACAAACATACACAACAAAAAAACGGTAACAGTAGCACTATACAGATACAAATTAGAGATAGTCCCTGCTCTGTGGAGCTTGCAATCTAGTCAAGATGTGCAGGTAAGAGAGAGTGAGTGAAGGCAATGTTATGGACTCCCTCTACTGTGAAAACTTTATTTATTTTTATTTATTTATTTACAGTTTCTTTTATACCGCACTATTCGACATCAGCGCGGTTTACAATGAACAGAAACTACACTTACCAAATATTGATCAGTGCTTACAATGAACAGCTGGGTATACATTAAACAGGTTTAAACAGGTTTACATTCAACAGGTTTCATAAACAGAGGAACATAATAACTATGTACAAAAAGCAACTATGTACAGAACAACTAGGCGCAGCTAAATGTTTCTTGATGAAGGAAGAAGCAAGGTGAGATTGCAGCTCTTCGCGATAAGACTATGGAGAGCATGGGTTTAACGTGTTGACATGGGGTGTAGAGGTAGGTTGGTGTGAGGCAGTGTCTGAAATATTGTAGTGCTGCAAGAACAGGTGATGCTTCAGTGCCTTCCTGAACTGGGAGAGGTCACTGATGGTTCTGATTTCTGTTGGTAGGGCATTCCAACATGATGGTGCGAAGTAAGAGAAGGCTCTGGATCTGGTGGCTTGAGAGCACTTCGTGATTGCCTTGGGTAATACAAGAGAATTGGAGGTAGTCGATCTCCTTGCGCGATTAGGGGGTGTAGTTGATATCAGGTCGGTGATAGAAGATGCAGAGTTATTATTGATCGCTTTGTGAGTCATGGTAAGGATCTTGAAAGAGATCCTGGAGTGCATAGGAAGCCAATGTAGCTGTTTCAGTATTGGAGTGATGTGGGTTCGCTTGGAGGCTCCATAGAGAATTCTTGCAGCCGAGTTCATGGCCAATTGTAAGGGGTTAATCGTATTCTTTGGTAGGCCATGTAGAATGGCATTGGCGTAGTCCAGATGGGGCATTATTAAGGCCTGAAAGACTGATCGAAAGTCATCTGGTTCAAGCAGCTGACGCATATGACGAAGGGTCCGGATTTTATGATAGACGGATTTCGCTACGTTGTTGATGTGGGCCTTCATATTGAGCTGTTGATCGAGGGTAACCCCTAGGTATCTGACTGTAGACTTGCAGATGAGCTCGGCGTCACGCACTTTGATGGACCTTGGTGAGGTGAATGCAGGGTTTCTCGTCACGAAGAGGACTTCTGTCTTTTTAAAGTTTATCTTAAGCATCTGTGATTTTAACCAGTCTGTAACCGCGTTGAAGCACTCGATTAGTGGGGAGAGGTCAAGGAGCTCTGTTGAGAATGGCATATACATAAGGACATCATCAGCATAGACTAGGCAGTTGATGTTGAATGATTGGATGAGGTCACAGATAGGCTGCATATAAACATTGAAAAGTAGGGCGGAAAGGGAGGAGCCTTGTGGCACACCTTTGGTTTGCTGGAAGGGGTCAGAGGTTGAAGATCCAGAACGAACATGTTGCCAACGGTCTCTGAGGTATGAGGAACACCAAGAGAGGGCGGATCCGTGAACTCCCTTCTTTCTAAGACGCGATAGGAGAACTTCATGATCCACAGTGTCAAACGCCGCTGCAATGTCCATGAAGATCAAAGCAAAACCTTGTCTGACATTGTTTAGGCCTATGGTAAGAGTGTTGAACAAGGAAGTCATTAGGGTTTCCACACCGTGTGATTCACGAAATCCGTGCTGACATGGGTGTAAGGGTGCATTGCAGTCAAGATGGTCTTGTAGTTGACGTTGAGTGATCTTTTCGATGACTTTCGAAAGGAGGGG
The DNA here is from genome assembly GCA_033557465.1 of Ichthyophis bannanicus. Taxonomy (NCBI): domain Eukaryota; kingdom Metazoa; phylum Chordata; class Amphibia; order Gymnophiona; family Ichthyophiidae; genus Ichthyophis; species Ichthyophis bannanicus. The sequence goes on along the minus strand of CM066033.1, from coordinate 933,983,885 downwards.
AATGCTGGAGATGGGTCTATAAGATTCCATCAAAGAGGGGTCCAACCTGCTGTTTTTTAGGAGGGGTCTGATGGAGGTCTGCTTCAGGGTGTGGGGGAATGTTCCTGTAGAGAACGATGCATCTATTATTTTTGCTAGAAATGGGCTGAGATCAGCTCGTAGTGACTTTATCCAGGAAGCTGGACAGGGGTCGGATGGTGCTGTTGTAGGATTTATTTTTAAGATGGTATCTTGAATGATTCTGTCATTTGGAGTGGAGAAGGAGGAGAGAGTGTGTTGAGTCTCACCTGAGAATTGGCTAGGTGAGGGTGGAGGGACAGTGTAGGGAGTGTTGGCTGAAGTGGGGGGAGTAGAGGTTGGGTCAAGCTGATTACTTTTGCTTCGTAAGTAGTTGGCATATTTCTGAGGATCTAGGAGGGGTGGGGCGCTCTGAGAGGGTTCCTTTGTTAGGGTTTTTACGATGTGGAAGAGCTCGTGAGGTTTGTTGAGGGAACGCTGTAATCTGCCTGCGTAATATTTTTTCATGTTAGAAGATACGGATGAGCGATGTCTTGCTAATTGTGTTTTGAAAGCATCATGATTCTCGGTTGTTCTTGATCGTCGCCATCGTCTTTCTAGTTGTCTGAGGAGGAGGAGTGATTTTCTTAGCTCTGGGGAGTACCATGGAGCATTCTTTCTCTTATGGGGTGCTTTGGTTGAGGTAGGAGAGTGGATCACAGCATCAAGGCAGGAGTTCCACGAATCGACCATGTCATCAAGGCTTTTTTCCGGAGAGTATATTAGGTTCTGGGTCTTCTTTAGGATGTCTTCTCTGTTAAAAGGCTGAAAACGTCTAAAGTGTTCTGAGGAGAGTGCATCTGATGGTAATGGCTTGGAGGATCTAGGAGATATAGGCATCTGAAATAGGATTAGGAGATGATCAGACCATGGAACTGTGATTGAATTTAAGTATGAATTGTGCCAATGGGGAAGAGCTGATTCTGGTGCAAAGATAAGGTCCAGTGTGTTACCTTTTATATGAGTAGGTGTGTTGACCAACTGAACATAACCTAGTTCACTGAGAGCATCAATAAAGGCATTGGTGTGACTATCTTGAATGGTTGGGAGGTTGAGGTCGCCTAGAACCCAATTTGGGGTGTGTGGGTTCGTAGGGTTACAGGCCATATCAATGATTGTGGCTAAATCGTCTGGTGAGGAGGATGGTGCTCTATACAGTAAATTGATAGAGACCTGTTTATTTGTGATGGTCACAAAGTCAAGGGTTGATGTGCTGTTTGAGGCTGCAAGCTGGAACCTAAGATCTGATTTGGATAGGATGAGTACCCCTCCGCCACGGCGGTCAGTTCTGTGACATGAGTGAATTATGAAGTTGGAGGGAACAATCTGGTGGAGGAGTACGGAGTCAGAGGAAGATAGCCAGGTCTCAGTGATACATAAGATGTCAAGGTTATGAGCTGAGAGAATATCTATTAATGCTGGCCATTTTTTCCTCATTGATCGAGCATTTATTAGTGCGCATTTGAGGTTAGAGGGATGGGTAGGTTGTGTGCTCTGAGGGGAGTTGTGTTGCTGTAAGGCAACATAGATCACATGTGGACCAGGTGGGCGTCGTGGTGGTTCAGTTTGATGGTTGGGGAGGCCAAAAGGTCTATTATTCCCTGGTCTGTGAAGGATTGGAATAGTGTTGAAGGATGCAGTGAAGGCTAGGGTATCATACGTTAAAGCTATTAACATATAACAGAGGGAGAGGGTAAAGGGGTGTGAGGTTGAGAAGTATGATAACATGGTGGAGGTAAAGCTTGAGCTAGTGTACTGATAATAGATAATCTGTGTGCACTAGGAAATGTTTGACATATATATCTAGACAGAAGGCAGAATAATTGCACATACACAGGTCTATAGAGTATTGTGTGCGTAGTTTGTTATCAATACAGTAATGTGCAGATTATTATCAGGAAGTCATATGTAACCAATTTTATGTCTAGACAGTACAAAGCAACCAAATAGTTATTTTGACAGCAATCTTTAAGGTAACATACTCAGCTACAATGTATCTAGCGGCTATCAGGTACAAAACAACCAATTAGTTATTTGGACAGCAACTTTAAGGTAACATACTCAGCTACAATGTATCTAGCTGGCTATCTGGCAAGTCACATACAGTGAGGCGACAAATTATTGAATGAGGACAATGATAGAAGGGATAATTAAGTGGATGCAAAGATGCTGAATACATAGACTATAAGAGAATGGTTTAAGGTGCGCTGTGTTTTCCAGCTAATAAGGAAAAGAGTTAAGTTCAAGTGTATGGTGCAAAATCAGGACGTAGGCTGTGGAGAATCTCACCATAGGTCTTGCGGTTAGATCGAATTGATGGTTTCAGCTGGTTTCTTTGGTGTCTGGGTGGAGCGAGCTTAACTTTGATGGGGAGCTCCAGGTCACGGTGTGAGAGTCTTTCGTTTACCTTGCAGCTCTTTTTCGGGCCACCTCCTAAGGGCCACGCCAAAGGCTCTTTTTAAAGCCGGCTTGCTGCTCCTCCCCCTCCCACAGCCCGGATTGGGCCGGAGTCACTGCTTGGGAGGGCAGGCTAGCCGGGCGGCGATTCGGGTCCCGATCAGGGGACGAAGATGGAGCCTTGCTTTCCCGCCGTCGGCGGCTCTTTTTAAAGCCGGCTTGCTGCTCCTCCCCCTCCCACAGCCCGGATTGGGCCGGAGTCACTGCTTGGGAGGGCAGGCTGGCCGGGCGGCGATTCGGGTCCCGATCAGGGGACGAAGATGGAGCCTTGCTTTCCCGCCGTCGGCGGCTCTTTTTAAAGCCGGCTTGCTGCTCCTCCCCCTCCCACAGCCCGGATTGGGCCGGAGTCACTGCTTGGGAGGGCAGGCTGGCCGGGCGGCGATTCGGGTCCCGATCAGGGGACGAAGCCTCCTCTACTATCCATCCTGCTGCCTCCACCACAACTCCATGTTCTAGCCTCTTCCATGCATTTCTCCTACTCTAAGCTCTGGTTTCCTCTGAGCCCTCCCTCTCATACCACCCTTTTAGTTCTTGGCTACAGTTTTCTATGTGCTTGCCTATCTTATGTTACCACCACCAGTGTTCTGACTTCCTCCATGCCTTCTCTTCTCTCTTCCCCAATGATAGCAAATTTCCCATCACCAAGGCCAGCACTTTTTTTCCCATGGCATTAGATAGTGTGACCATATAGTTCCATCCTCAAGGAATATAAACCAAGTTCTATTGAGTTCCCTAAAAAAACAGGACTACATTTCCCTACATACAGTGCAGTAATGCCTGGACTAGCTTGGCCTCTAGCTATATGATCACCCTACTCTTAGATCCTCATCCCCTTGGAAACAGCTATTGATGTAGCACTATAACTTTTATGTCTCTATTTTCCGTCAAATGGCCTCATCTCACCTTGATCAGCTTGTTCTCTCAGCCAAGCTTTATTAAAATAAACCTTTCAGTAGGCACGTCAGCACTCAATTGTTCCTTATGAACAAACGGTCTCACATTGTTGTACTTTTCTGGATTTAAGAGTTTGCTGCATCAGCATAAGTTGGAGAGATGTTGGTTGAAACTAGTTCAAGGCAGGTAACATGTGGATGTGAATAGGCAAGGAGGATCATTCCTAAGTTGTAAGTGGCAGATGAATGGGCAGAAACACAAGGGGTTTGATATCCTAGAAAATCATCCCCATTAGGAAAATGTGTTTTGTGCATACAATGACAGGAATGAACCTTACATCTCATTCAGGGTATTTCGGAAATTATCTCAGTCTCGTAGATTTGCTGCCAAGGCTTATCTTACACTGTGCCAAAGGAAACATCCTTCTGGAGGTTAAGAGGTACAGGCAATGTATCCAGATGTGCTTGAAATTCTTTTTAAACAAACCAGTAACACTCACTACAGTTGAGACAATATCTGTATCCTTTTACCATGGTCTCTGATTGCAAGTTGCTTGGTATTGACACCAGGCCCCTTTTACTAACACTTAGCTTAAGCTATCTGCTGCATGGCCCATTTTATTCTAATGAACAGTGTGGCAGATAGCTCAAGCTAAGTGTTAGTAAACGGGGCCCCTTCAACTGGTAGTACTTTTTTATGCCTTTCTCTTTTATCACTGTGTCCAGGGTTATTTTTAAATGAAGCTTTTATTTTAGTGGAAATGAGAATATCCTAGGTCATCCCATTTTGTTTTTTCTTTAATGTTCTGTCAGGCTCACAGCCTCAGTGTTTTCTGATGAAGATATGCTATAGTGTTTTATAGGGTCCCTTTTACAAAAGAGTGATATGCAATTAACTCATGATTTAGTGTGCGTTAACTATGCATTCGGGCCTCTGGTAATAATTACCACGGGATATGACAGCTGATTTTCAAGTGAACTGCCAATCGCACCTTAAGGTGCCAAATGAGCGGGTTAGGGATGTAAAGAGGATGTGGTGAGCACACTGCAGTTAGCACTAAGAAACATTTTGCGCACTGTCAGTGTTGCAATTAATATGGGTGCATTTAGCTCCACCTCAATAGGTAGAGGTAAGTGACTCACAGTAATAGCGCTGTGCATTATGGTATTTCTGAATGCATTAACTTTTCGGAATATGTCTGGCCAAGCCACTGACAGTTACCACAGAGCCTATACGCTTCACATGTTAGTTTTTGAGCTAAACATGCTTTTTAGCCAAAACCTAATGAACTTTAGTTAAAGGACCCCCATTGTTTCCAGTAGAATAGCCCTGCTTATCTTTCTATCTAGAAGCCTTCTGAGATCAGCACATCATGCTCAGCCAGGGCTGGCCCATCCATCAGGAAAACCAGGCAGTCTCCTAGGGTGGCAGCTAAATGATGCAGCAAAGAGATGGGCATTCAAAGCTCAACAATACTGTAGATTCTGACAGCCAAGAGGAGCATAAGGCTTAAGGCTTGCCTAGGATGCCAACACCTTGACCAACTCTAAGGTCTGGCCCTGAGCCCTGCTACAAAATGCGTAACTGTTTCTAGTGTTTGTAACAGAATCTACATGTGTCTATTTTATCATTTTTGTACTCTGTGAACCATGTTGTCTATAGTCCACTCTCCTGTGTTGCAATTATTGATATCTCATCTTTAGATTTAAGTTCACCTCTCCTTCCTGTGTCAAGTTTGATCAACTTGGGGTTTCTAAAGTAAGTCTCTGTATTTCCTACTGTATTTGTGCCTTACTGGGTCAGACCAAGGTCCATCAAGCCCAGTATCCTGTTTCCCAACAGTGGCCAATCCAGGCCACAAGTACCTGGCAGGTTCCCAAAGAGGCACACAGGCTCCAAAATGCTTGTATCGGGGCAAGCAATGGATTTCCCGGAACCTCTTTAATAATGGTTTATGGACCTTTATTTATTTATTTATTGGTTTTATATACCACCTTTCAGCCAAATCAAAGCAGTTTACAGGTAACTGTTAAGAAACATTACATATTAACAGGTTTCAACATGGAACAAAGAGTATATATGAAAACATTAGCAAGTGCACAGTGCCATGTAGCAATGTAACTTATTTACAAATATGTATAATATGTACAAGGGAATTTATTTACAGGGTCAAGGATACCCACTTAACAGTGGTGCATCTATTAGTATTAAATGACTGGCTTCGGTTAAGTCCAATAACTTGGAAGAGGTCAGAGGGATAGAGAAGGGGGGTGAAGAGGGAGGGGGGATTATTATCCTGTTTGTGTGTAGTCTGTGTTATGAGAAGAAGAGGTTTTGAGTTGGTTCTTCTGTGCCAAAATGTTCTATGAACAGATGTGTCTTAAGAAGTTTCCGTAAAGTGATAAGGACGATGTGGCTCTAAGCTTGTCTGGGAGGGCGTTCTACATCATTGGTGCAGTGAAACTGAAGGCTCTGTTGGTTGTTGCCCTGATGAACGTCCTGTATGAGTATGGCACAAGAACTGTGTTCTGACTATATTTTCTTATTCTGTCATTTGAGAGGTTTTTTTTATGAGGTTAGTTGGGTAAGATGGTGATGTCCTTTATTAATTTAAATGTGGTCATTCTTATTTTGTATTTGATTCTGCTGTGGATTGGGAGCCAGTGCAGGTTGTATAGAATGGGTGTAATATGTTCTGTTGGGTTGACCTTGACTTCTATCCTGGCGACAACATGTTGGGCTATCATAAGATGTTTTAGAACTTGTGCGGGCAAAGGATACTATTGCAGAAATCAATATAGGGGAATACCATAGCTTGTAGCGTGGTTCTGAAGTCTTGGTGTGGATGAAGGGGCCTCAAATGTTTAATAAGTCTTTGTTGTAGATTAGACCAGCTGTTTTTTTAAGATGTGTTGTTAAGTTTAAAGAACTATCAAGGCTAACACCAAGGTATTTTACCTCATTCTTTATTGGTAGCATTACATCATCTATTATGAGATGAGGGGGCAGGGTAAAATGTATGTTTCTTTTAATAATTAATACCTCTGTTATTTTATAATTAATGTTGAGGTTACAGTCATTTAGCCTTTGTGGAACCTTGGAAAAGCATGAAGTAATGGAGGTCATGTTAGGTTGTGCTAAATCAAAGGGGAGGAATAGCATTACATCATCTGCGTAGATGGAATAACCGACATTGAATCCTTGGATGATGTTACAGATAGGTTGCAAATATATGTTGAATAATAGGGCAGAAAGAGCCGAGCCTTGCGGTATCCCTTGTTTCTAGGAGAATGACTTTGAAGCCCTATTTTCACTTGTTGAGATCGATCGGTGAGGTAGGACTGGAACCATTTTAAAGTCATCTCGTATAATCCAATTTGCTTGAGCCTTTCAATGAGGAATGGATGACTAATTGAATCAAAGGCAGCAGCTACATCTAAAAATATTAGCATGACTGCTTGTTTAGGGTTATCTATGACCTTTATCTGATTGTCAAAGAGCCCAATTAGCATGGTCTCAACACTATGATATGGCCTGATTCTATATTGGTGCTTATTTAGTGGGGCATGAGTATCATTGTGGTCGTGGGACTTGTCCAAACCTTTTTTAAACCCAGCTACACTAACAACTTTTATTACATCCTCTGGTAACAAATTCCAGGGTTTGATTACGTGTTGAGTAAAAAAATATTTTCTCCTATTAGTCTTAAATGGGTTGCATTGTAGCTTCATTGAATGTCCTCTGGTCTTTCTACTTTCTGATGGCATAAACAACAGATCTATATTTACCTGTTCCACTCCATTCATTAATTTATAGACTTCTAGCATATCCCCTATCAGACGTCTCTTTTTCAAGTTGAAGAGCCCCAACCTTTTAAGCCTCTCCTCATAGGGGTATCCTTCCATTCCCTTTACCATTTTTATTGCTCTTCTTTGTACCTTCTCTAATTCAACTATATCCTTTTATGATGTGGTGACAAGAATTGCACACGATATTCGAGGTGCGGTCGCACCTTGGAATGATACAGAGGCATTATAATATTTTTTGGGTTTTTTTCCATTCCTTTCCTTATGATTGCCATCCCAATGGAAATGGTGGGGGCAAATACAGTGACATAATTCAAAATGGCATGGGACAGACACAGTGGATCCCTTTATAGCAACAGGATAAAATCAAAATAAACATAACTATCTCTTATATCTCAACAAATAGGGGTGACCTACACAGATCAGTGGGTACAACCCTAAATAAAGGCATGGGGAAGGGTGACCTGCACGGAGCGGCAGGTGCACCTACTCTTGTCGCATTACTGGGCAGACTAGATGGATCATACTGGTCTTTATCTTCCGACATATACTATGGGCCTCATTCCATTCAGGCCCCTGTGTGCCTGATCAGAACCAGACGCACAGGGGCAGATGTGATTCTGATCCCACAGGGCATGTCTAGCCCCACAGGATCAGAATCATGATTAGGCCTGAATGTGCAAGCCAGGACCCAATTTCAGTCAGCCTGCATTTTAAGGTCTCTACCCAGCTAACTCAGTCAAGGCTCCTGAATGGAGCTGTGGTGCCATGGTGTCCAGTTGCCATAGTACTGCAGCTCCATTCAGGAGCCGCGATCCCCGGCTGCCGACCTGTTCTTTCATTCCCTGCAGCTCAACCCCCGATCTGGCCTCCCAAGGCCAGGATTGGACTGCGGGGAATCACCTGCATCCACTCCGACCCCGGTTCTGCCATCCCCTGCCCTCTAGAGGAACTCATTCCACTTCAGAGGTGGAATAAGTTCCCCATTCAGTCTGCCGACCTCGGATGTACAGGACTGACATCAGAATCGGCCTTGTACATCCAGGGCCGCGGACTGCCCACTGCCTGCCCTAACTCCGCCCCTTCCCGCCCCTGTCTAGCCTCCCCGTACAAACACCTTGTTCGTATGGGGAGGTTAGCCGGGACACAGAAGGAGCCAAATAGCGGGGGTGGACGTCTCAAAGGGACCACGTATATTACTATGATTCATAGTTTTCTATTTGCTGCAAGGGGAGGTCAGATGGGGACTTTCTTGCAGGGATGAGATATAAAGGGAAGGTCGGAGGGATTGTTTGTTGGCAGGGGGGGGCAGACAGAGCTTCCTATAAAATACTTTGAGAACTCCACATCCTGACCTGGATGTGTGACTTCTCCTCTCCACATACTATCTAAAATCTGCCTTATAGTCTTGGCATACAATGATTCTTATAGATTACTTTAGGGGCATGGAGGAGTTTTCTTGCTTTTTTTTAAGATCTTTATGGATACAGTTTAAAATTCAAAGCTGTATGAAAAGATGGGAATTGCAAGCTAATTGGTAGATTGTATCTTCTTTATTGCTGTTAATGCATTTTTCTGTATAATTTTCATTCTCCTGTACTATTCTTTGCTGATCTATTTTCTCAGTAATTTGTGCTAGATTGTTACTCCTTCTTCTACTAAATATTTATATACACCTTCCCGCTTGAGTTCTTTGTTATTCAATTTCACTTTTTTTTTCCTTTAAGATAGGTTGTCCTACCAATAGTTTCCAGACCAAAAGTCATCCTGTTGTCATCTGAGAAGTTTTTCACTATTTGGGGTTGTACTACTAAGTGATGATCACTGGAGTCTAGAGTGCCAGCATCCTAGGATGACCAATTGTCACTGCTGTTGCCCCTCTCTGGGGCCTGCAGTGGCAGCAATTGCTTTGAAACCCTGATGCAGCACTTACCTAAAGTCTCTGGTGCTGTGTTGCAATTCCTGCCTTCTATGACCTGCTGCTTTCTCCCTCTCTCCAATGCAAACTTCCAGAGGGGTGGTGTTTGAATGATTGAATATAGGCTGAAGGTTTGCCTAGGCAGGGTGTCCATTACCAATGCACTAGCCTTAAGTATCTAGCATCTTCCCTCTCTCTATGTCCCCATATCCAGCATATCCCTCCCTCTCCTTATTGCTCCTCCCTTGTGTCTAGCATCTCCCCTCATTTATCTATACCTTCTGTGTCCAGCATCTCCTATTAGTCTCCCTATTTCCCTTTTTTAACCTTTTAACTTTCTATCTGATTCTCTTGCCCCCTTTCTAGATCATCTCCCTACTTGCTCTGTCCCTAACCCCCTTCTCTCAGCCCTAGAATCAGACTCTTCTCTCAACTCAACTTCAGCCCCCTTCTCCCACCTCATTCCCTTGCATTTGCCAGCATCGGGCCTCTTTTCTCATCCCCAGCTCCTGTCTCAGCCCCAATTGCAGCCTCAAGTCCCCTTCTCTTTCCCCTCCATCCCCATCTAGCATCTCCCTTCTGTCTCCCTGTTCCGTAGTTGCCAACATGTCCAGCATCTTTCCTGTGTCTCCTTATACTCCCTTCAGTCCAGTCTCCCCTCTTGTTCTTAAACTACACCCCACCCCATGGTCCAACATCTCCTGCCTTGTCCTTAGCATGCGCCTCACCTTGTGGTCTAGAATCTCCTATCTTTCCTTTAGCTCCCCCTCCTTTGTGATCCAGCATTTTTCCTCCCTCCCTCCCTCCCTCTGCCATCAATTAGTGAGCCATGGCCTGGGACCAAAGGTAACAATAAAATGAAGTGAATGCTGTGGAGCTATCATGCTCTTGCACTCTCTGAAACCTTTTACCCCAGCCCCCTGGCAACAGGGAATAGTGTCAGAGGGGTAGGATGCAACAAAGCTTTTACAGAGTACAGGAGCACGGTGACACCACAGTAGTACTCATTTCATTTTTAGTGTTACCCCTGCTCCTGGGCCCCAGCTCTTCTAACTGATAGCGTTGGGGAAGTGGAAGCAGCATACAGGAAGAGTAAGGAGGGAATTTAAATTGTCATCAAGCTCATATAGCTGTGGCTCACACATCTCCCACTCTCTTTGCTCTCACTAAACTCGGTGCCCATCTCAACACAGCACCTGGGGGACCATGGCCCATCCCATCCCCCCTTGGTACCCCACTGGGTGAAGAATTCTGCTGCTAATACATGGTTTCTGTATAGGGACATGTAACAGCCTTGAGTGCTTTGTTTCTCTGGGCGGTGTATTGATGTTCTTGGGCTTAATGTGTGTAATCTTTGCAGTATTGTTTGAGCTCTGGGTGTTAGTGCTGGCTCGTCATGGCCACTTTGCTACATATGTATCGAGTGTGTTTTTTAATAGGGTTTTATATTTCACAATATGCCTGTCAGTGGAGGGAATGTGTGGTGCTGCTATTTATGTGATACTAGAATTTGAATCCTTTTTATGGTGAGTTGTAAGGGGAAATATCTATTTATTTTCTAACAACATTTATATACCGCTACCATATCCAACATTTTAAGTGGTTTATAATATAAAAATCAATCACAGTACCAATAAAATACAAAATAACAAAACAGACTGTGGTCCCACCTACATACACATTCAGCCTACTACTCTATGGCCACCTAACTCAGAAACAGAAAGGTTTTCAAGGATTTCCAAAAATGACCCTTATATACTTCCTATCACACCACAATTGGAAGCTTATCCCAACAACACCGGCTCTGCCACCCTAAAGGCATGCCCCCTCCATGTCTGTTACCGCACCTCTCGACAATTAGGAACCACCAGCAGGTTCCTCTGACTGGGCCTTACAATGCATCCAGGCTAGTACCATTCCAAAGCTCCCTGCAAATAGCTCCGCTATCCCTCTTTCAAGATCCTAAATGTCAGCATTTAACATTTTGAATGAACAACTCTCTCAGATTGGGAGCTAATGTAATAGCTTCAAGACATCTGCAACGGATTCCCTCCCATCCAGTCTCACTTCTTTGAGACTGCTTTTGGATCCTGATCCTCTTAGTCTCCTGTTCACCTCCTATGTGTTTTCTTACCATTCCCCTAGATATATCCTTGTCCCAAGGCTGCCTCTTACATGTCTCTGTACAGCGCTATACAAATAACAACTACTGTAGAAGTAGTAGTAATAGCCGCAATCCCGCCCAGACAACATCTGTGCAGTTGCATTTTGTACCACCTGCCACCTCCTAATCAAATAATCAGGCAAACCCACATAAAGGAGGTTGCCATAGTCCAATACTGAGATAACCAATGCCTGCATCACCCTGCACATTGAACCCTCATCCAGAAATGGATGGAACTGGTGCACTAATCTCAGCTGCCCACAAGCCGCACCCACCACCTTGGTAATTTGGGCCTGCATGAACAACTCAGCTTTCAGCAGTATTCCCAAATCCCGCATCTCCATCCTCCAACCCAACCTCTCAGCTCAAATAACCAAACAATTTGTCAACCCCTCGGGATCCAATTCTCAACAAATCAGAACATCGGACTTCTGGGTATGCAAAACCATATAACTCTCTTCTAACCACTCTCTGCAATTCTGTCAGTGTTTTGATCCAGCTTTTTTATGGTACAGTGATGTTATAAGGCAGAGATTCACAACGTTTTTGATAGAGTGGACCCCTTCTTAACCTCCAAAATGTTCAGGGAACCCCAGTTCATCTTCATCACTCTCCCTGAACCCCCTCTCCTCAGCTTTAAGCCTTATTTATCTCCCTTTCCCTTTCCTGTCTCCATCAGTCTCTGTTCTCCCCTCTCTCCACACACACACACAAACCTTATTTGTGTTTTATATGTGGATGTGGTGGCAGAAAAATGCCATGGGGCCAATTCCATTAAATGCACATTTTGGTCGCGGGCATGTCCAAATCGTAAGCATGCCCAATTTAAATGGGATTTTGCATTAGATGTACACGTGGTTCGGAATAGGAACATGCACATTATCGGCACTACATGAACAAAGCACTATAGAGTACGGGACACGGCTATATGCAGCAAATGGGTTTGTACGTTCCTGCACTCACCATATTCTGACAGGTTAGACTTCACGAATTTGCCCGTCTCCGTGATAGACCCATGCACAGCCACGCCCCCGTGTAAAACTTGCATCTCCTAAGCTGCTCCACTCACTAACTTGTGCTGATGCAAACCACACATGACTACCGATGATATAGACATGGTGATGCAAACTAGACTTTCTACACCAGTCTGTCGCATGCCCACAACATTGCAAAGATAGCTCAGTGCACTCTGCGATAGTTTAAAAGTGGTAAAAAATGATTTGGTTGACATGACATACCTCACATCACAACATACATGGCAGTGAAAGACATCTTTAGCTATGCATGCATTGGTCATCTCTGAAAACAGTCTGTGCAATGCTCAGTATGGCCCAGACAAAATCGGAAGAGGGTCTCTATAGCGAAACATCACAATATATCCCTGTCACTGATAATGGACCCACAGAATGGGACCATTCAACAGTGCAAACAGTGTTAATTAATGACCAAAAGCACCATCGTCGCTCCCTACAATTGTGCGCAGTTCTAGGGACCTATGATGGTGCCGCAGGGCATGTCTTAGTGCTGTTTGCACTGTTGACTGCACTCACTCTGAGGGGCCCCTATTAGTGACAGGGATATGTTGTGACAATGTGCTATGGAGAACCTCCTCGGATTTCACCTCCCCAATCACACTGGCACCTGGTGATGCTGCAGACACCCCTACTGTCCAGGTACCCCCCAGATTAGTGGATGAGCACATCCGGTCCTCCTATGCAACACACAGACCACAAACATACACACACATCCTCTCACTTGCAGTCACAACTATCCTCTTCTCCCAAGACCATGCCCTGCACCCAGACACAAATGTTGTGAGCCCATGATGGTGTGGTGCCTCAGGATGCCACAACTGATCTGCATTTCTCAGGCAAACACAATTATATTCCCTACTACCTCACATACATCTACAGTGCATAGCCAGAATAATGTCCATTGCAGTGCTTTATATTTCTGTAGGGATGGTTTTTATTGTTCCTTAACCTTACAAATGTCCCTCACCTGTGCATTCCAGTCTGTACAACTGCATCTTGTGCACTCCCAGACGGCAGACGCACCAGTTTAGTACAAATGTGTCACAACCATTCATCTCTCTGGGATGCATTGGGAATCAGAGCAGAATATTTCTAAGTCCTGGCCTTACATAAGAACATAAGATATGCCATACTGGGTCAGACCAAGGTCCATCAAGCCCAGTATTCTGTTTCCAACAGTGGCCAATCTAGGTCATATGTACTGTCACGAAGTGGATCTAGCAGAGCCCATGGAAATAAGTAGAAATACAGATAGTGGATCTGACACTGACACTTCAGACAAGCACATGACAGGGAGTTGCTATAGGCAACATAAACAAACAGGTCTCGAGCTCTGAGAACACGCCCAAGCTGCAGGAAGGCTCAGGAATCATTAGGGAATGAGGAGCAGCTGGAAGGAGGCGGGGTTGAGACACACGTGGATAAACCTCACTCACCTGGAGTTAGAGGGAAGGGCGAGTGCAAGTTCAGGTTCGGGTTAGATGGAGCTGAGAGAGCAGAAGCAACGGAAATCCTGGAAGCCAGAGAAGTCCCAGGAGTTACGGGAATTAGCAGAGAGGCAGAGAGAGCAGCAACTGCAGAAACTCCTGAGAAGTCAAGAAACTCTGAGAGGGCAGAGAACCCCAGGAGCCCAGGACATTCTGCTGGAAGTCTGGGTTGGAGTGGAGCCACTGAGAGGGCTGGGAGAACCGAAAGGTTTAGCTCCAAGGTTGAGAGAGAAAACCCAGGAGTCTGCCATAGAAGGCAGTGCACAGACACCTTTGAACACAGTAATGCTTATTCAAAAGGTAACAGAGAAGGCAATTTTAAAGCCAGGCTGAGACAGGCTGGAAAAGCCAATTACCCAGGCTACAGGGACAGAAAGGATAAAGTCTTCTGTCCTGAAGACAGTTTTGTACCTGGGGAAAAGCAAAAAAGGGAAAACCTGTAAGGAATTGCCGTCCTGTTCCACTCCAGTAGCTTCAGCTGTGCCGAGGAACTCTAAGCTGAGAGAGCCAGAAGGTAAGCTTATTACCTCTAATAGAAAGAGAATTGAATGCAGGAACTTCCCATATGATTGGCAGCATTTGAAGGGCTCTCAAGAGAGGAACTCTAGTGAATACAGTAATTGTTTTTCACAGACGTTAACAGAGGAAGAAAAGAAGTCTCTTTGTGATAGGGAGAGACTGCTAAATAACATGTCTAGCTATTTGAAAGAGAGACTGTTTGCAACAGAGAGTGAGGACATGCAGTGTGAAATGCAGGGGGACCAACCCACTGTTGAATACATGGATTGTACGCTCACAATTGCAGACGAGATCTCCTCTCTATGTTAAAGGAGCTGTGAAACTTTCTAACTGTGGAAGTAACAGAGAAAGGGTTTATGTTAGTTGGAAAAAGGACTGTTTAAAATACCTTTTCATTTGGTGTAAAGAAGCTGAAAAAAAAAGCAGTTTTTGTTCTCATTTTGTCTCTTTATTTTTGTACCCGAAGTTGGTTTATCTGCCTTGTTTTTCATTATAAAAAGAATCCTCCCGGAAGGGGAATAAAATCCTGTCTTTGAGCCTTACCACGCGTTCGCAACTCATTTCTTGGCTGGTCTATGAGAACTACAACTCCCAGAGAGCATAGCAAGGCTTTCTATATCATTTTTCTGGCCAGTTCAAGATAAGGCCTCAGTGTAGTACCCTGCCTTAACCTGTGGGGTCCCACGCTGGGTGACAGTACCTAGCAGTTTCCCCAAGGGACACAGGTTCCACAATGCTTGTATTGGTTCAAGCATTGATATCCTGGGTCCCTTCTTAATAATGGTTTATGGACCTTTCCTCCAGGAACTTGTCCAAACCTTTTTTAAACCCAGCTACATTAACAGCCTTTACTACATCCTCTGGTAACAAATTCCAGAGTTTGATTACACATTGAGTGAAAAAATATTTTCTTTTATTAGTCTTAAATAGTTTACCCTGTAGCTTCATTGCATGTCCCCTAGTCTTTCTATATTCTGATAACGTAAACAATTGATCTACGTTTACCCGTTCCACTCCGTTCATTAATTTATAGACTTCTATCATATTTCCCTCAGCCGTCTCTTTTCCAAGTTAAAGAGCCCTAACCTTTTTAGCCTTTCTTCATAGGAGTATCCTTCCATCCCCTTTACCATTTTGGTGGCTCTTCTCTGAACCTTTTCTAAAATCGCTATATCCTTTTTAAGATACGGCGACCAGAATTGCACACAATATTCAAGGTGCGGTCTCACCATGGAACGATATAGAGGCATTATAATATCTTTTGTTTTATTTTCCATTCCTTTCCTTATCATACCTAGCATTCTATTTGCTCTCTTGGCCACCGCTGCACACTGGGCGGAGGGTTTTAACATGGTATCCACAATGACGCCTAAATCTTTTTCCTGGGTGGTGGTTCCTAATGTGGAACCTTGCATCGTGTAACCATAGTTTGGGTTGTTCTTCCCTAGGTGCATAACCTTGCACTTGTCCACATTAAATTTCATCTGCCATTTTGATGCCCAGTCTTCCAATTTATCAAGATCCTCTTGCAATTTTCCACAATCCTCTTGGGTTTTAACAACTTTAAATAGTTTTGTGTCATCTGCAAATTTGATTACCTCACTCGTTATTCCACTTTCCAGGTCATTTATGAATATGTCAAAAAGCAGCGGACCCAGCACAGATCCCTGGGGTACACCACTATTCAC
Organism: Ichthyophis bannanicus; assembly: GCA_033557465.1. Taxonomy (NCBI): domain Eukaryota; kingdom Metazoa; phylum Chordata; class Amphibia; order Gymnophiona; family Ichthyophiidae; genus Ichthyophis; species Ichthyophis bannanicus. Next base: position 933,967,861 of record CM066033.1, on the reverse strand, counting down.
CTTTCTCCATTGGGAAAATTGGCCATTTAGCCTACCCTCTGCTTTCTATCTTTTAACCAGTTCCTGATCCACAATAGTACACTGCCTCCTATCCCATGACTCTAGTTTTGCCAAAAGTCTCTCATGAGGGACCTTGTCAAAGGCTTTCTGAAAGTCCAGATACACAATATCAACCGACTCACCTTTGTCCACCTGATTATTCACTCCTTCAAAAAAAACATAACAGATTAGTAAGACAAGATCTTCTTTGTCTAAAGCCATGTTGGCTGTCTCCCATTAGGTCATGACTATCTACATGCTGAGTAATTTTATTCTTTATGATGGTTTCTACCATTTTTCGCGGTACTGATGTCAGGCTCACCGGTCTGTAGTTTCCTGGATCACCCCTGGAACCTTTTTTAAAAATTGGTGTTACATTGGCGATCCTCCAATCTTCAGGTATTAGAGATGATTTTAATGATAGTTCACAGATTACTAATAGCAGGTCTGCAATCTCGTATTTCAGTTCTTTCAACACCCTTGGATGTATACCATCCGGCCCAGGTGATTTGCTACTCTTCAGTTTATCTAATAGTTGTAATACATCTTCCCGATGTATCGATATTTCCTTCAATTCTTCTGCACCTTTAAATACCACTTCAGTCTTGGGTAACATCCCTACATCTTCCTCAGGTATAATTTGGACGTCACAGGAGATGTTGAAGATGTACATGGGCCACAACAGAATACTCTTTATAATTCTCTGCAGCTGGCCATGCCCCCGTTCCGCTCCCTTCTGCCCATGTACGTGCAGGTACGCGTGGCCCGGAATACGTTTCTAGATGTATTCATGAGATATACGTCTAGCTAACACATCTAACTGGCTTTTTCGTGGTTCAGAATGACTCCCCCCCCATGTATAATATAGATAGTAACATAGCATATAATAGCAAATAAAGACCAGTATGGTCCATTTAGTCCAGTGCTTCTCAACTCAGTCCTCGAGGCACACCTAGGCCCATCGGTTTTTCAGGATTCACACAATGAATATGCATGAGATAATTTGCATGCACTGGCCTTCATTATATGCAAATATATCACATGCATATTCATTGTGGGAATCCTGAAAGCCTGATTGGCCTAGGTGTGCCCTGAGAACTGGGTTGAGAAGCACTGATTTAGTGTGCCAGTAAGATGGTTAGGGTAGTTGTACCCACTGCTCCATGCAGATCACTCCCCTTTATGCCTTTGTTTGGGGTTGTAACTGCCACTCCCTGCAGGTTACCCCCATCTGTTTGGTGACGTACAAAAGATATTTAAGTTTATTTTGATTTCATCCTTTTGCTATAAAGGGATCCACTGTGTCTGTCCCATGCCATTTTGAATTCTGCCACTGTATTTGCCCATCACCTCCATCCACCACCCTTTCAGTGAAAAAATATTTCCTGATGTTTATTTATATTCTCTTATATACTGTGCTATTCTGCATCAGTGCAGTTTACATTGAACAGGGCATCATAACTTGGAGATAACTATTTTACAGGGAACATGGGCTATGGAGGGTTAAGTGGCTTGCCCAAGACCACAAGGAGCACCTGTGGGACTAGAAACCCCAGTCCTTCTGGCCCAAGGTTGCTGTCCTCTAGTAGGATTTGAACCCCTGACCTTCTGGCCTGAAGTACCTTGCCCCAACCACTAGGCCACTTCTCCACTCCACATTGCTTTTAAGTTTACCTCCTTGCATCTTCATGTTATGCCCTCTAGTTTTACAGCTTCCCCTTCTTTGAAAAAGGTTTGTTTGTTCATTAATACTCTTTAAGTATTTAAACGTCTGTATCATATCTCCCCAATCCCTCCTCTACACTAGGGTATATATATTTAGGTCTTCAAGTCTTTTCTCATACTTCTGGTGCAGGCTCCAAATCATTTTGGTCACTTTCCTCTGAACCATTTCAAGTCTTTTTATTTCCTTTGTGAGTTAAGGTCTCCAAAACTGAACACAATACTCTTAGTAAAGCCTCACAAACAACTTGTACAGGGGCTCCTCCTTTCCGCTGGTTATTCCTCTCTATATGCAACCCAGCATCCTTCTGGCTTTGGCCACTGCCTTGTCACATTGTTTTGCCAACTTGAGATCCTCAGACACTAGCACTCTGAGGTCCCTCTCCTGGTCCGTGCACACCAACCTCTCACCCCCTATCGCATACAATTCCTTTGGGTTTCTGCATCCCAGGTGCATGACTCTGCACTTCTTTGCATTAAATCTTCACTGACAAGCATTAGACCAGGGGTCTCAAACTCAAATTGCTTTGAGGGCCAAATGAGGACTTGTAAAGTAACCCGGGGGCCGCACAAGACGCGGGCCTCATTTGCATAAGGGGCATCATTTGCATAAATATTTGCGTAATGTTACCATACACTAACTTTTAGTAAACATGCCTCTTAATGAGTGTATGGATAAAGAAAGACTAAAAGATTTCTACATTACTATAATCCAGTGCCAACCGCCAGGCACATTAGGAACTACTACAAACACTGCCCATTTAGAACCCATAGCAAACCCGCCATATCCTAACAGCACTACCAGGACTCACAAAGCACCATACTCTACCTATCAAAAGGCAACACTGTAAATATTAAATCAATACATTTCAGAGAATAACAATACATGATCTACTGGGGAAAGAGAACAAGTGGCAATGTCAAATAGGAATTACATAAACAGAATACCTCAGCTCAGTTACACATGCAGAACATAGACCATCACCAAACAAGGAATCACAATTTAGAAACAGGAAGACAATAATTAAACTGGGAACCCCAAAAGCCAAACTTGGAATGTACAACACTGTAGAAATAAAACTATAAATTAATTTCCTCTTGTATTAAACAAAGCGCAGACGTTAATGATGCACATTTCCAAGAGCTGATATATTCCATAGCCCATTACCAGTCCTAAGCCCCCCAACAGCCCACTTCCAATCCTAACCCTTCCATCACCCCATTTTCATTCTTAGCCCCCCATAACCCCATTTTCAGTCTTAGCCCGCCAATCAGACTACCTCCAGGCCTAACCCCCATCTGCCCATTGCCAGTCCTAACCCCCCATCAGCCCATTTCCAGTCCTATCCCCCTCATCACCCCATTTTCAGTCTTAGCCACCTCCCCCCCACCCATCAGCCCAAGTAAATTTAAAAATTAAAAACAAAACAAACCCCTGGCTTCTGCTGCTGCCGCTGCCGCCGTCGCCGTGGCAGACTTGACTACTCTATTTGATTGCTGGAATATTTATTATCAACATGGGAGAACAGTGCACAAAAACCCCACATTTACACAAGCAGGATTGGCTTATGCCATATAAAAAAATTTGATGATTCAATACCATAAAGAGGCAATGTCATCTGTAAGCCCTATTTTACTGGCTGACAGGTGATAATAGATCCTGAAAATTAAGGTCACTCAAATGAAACCCTGCATGTTTGACAAGTATAAAGTATAAGCTCAGCAACAAGGAATAGTCGGTATTAGTTTAAATAGCTTCAGTTTCAGCCTACAACATACAGTCTTATTTTGGAAAAATTATATCAGAGCAAAGTTAACACTTTGCAAGTATTAAGTGCCTCTTTAGGAAGCTTGATCAGCTTAGGCTGCTGGTCAAGTAGAAACAAGGTAGCCTATACTCAGCTTTACCAATGAAAGGCTTTTCCTGCAGGGAAAGGTGAGCTTTCATGGATAAAAGCGTAAATTTAACAGAGTGGGCATGTTTAAAGTTTAGCATATTAATATTGCAACTACACTAACTTGTCTAGCAGACCAAGTACAGGAGCCAGTTAGCTGGTAGTATGTTCAGGCTCTTGTTTGCTGGTTTCCTCTTCTCCTTTATCTTTATGCTCAGCGGCCTGTGAGAGAACTTTGTGCGGCCCGCAACGGAGAGGAAACAAAAACAAAACAAACCCCTGGCTTCTGCTGCTGCTGCTGCCGCCTTGGCAGCGGCAGAATCAACTGTCCCGCAGCCCCTTCCCGTCTGCCCAGCAGAGCCCTCAGCTGTCAGCTCCATCAGCAGCGGGCTTTTCAAGCTGCGAAGAGAAGAGTGATTTCCCTCTCGCGGCTGTTAAGCCTGCCGGGAATCCCATCAGCCTCGGCAGACTTAACAGAGCCGTGAGAGGGAAATACTACTCTCTTTGCGGCCCTGAAAGCTGCCGCTGATGGAGCTGAAAGCTGAGGGCTCTGCCGGGCAGACGGGAAGGGGCCGTGGGACAGTTGATTCTGCCGCTGCCACGACGGCAGCAGCAGAAGCCAGGGGTTTGTTTTGTTTTTGTTTCCTCTCCGTCGCGGGCCGCACAAAGTTCTCTCGCAGGCCGCGTGTTTGAGACCCCGGCATTGCACCATTCTTCGTGATTTTAGATAGGCTGCGATTTACACGTCTACCCCAGCCATGTTTAAGTTACATGAGGGTGTGCTAGGGCCATGTTGGGGCTGTGGTCTGGAAGGAACTAAAAGCTACACGTGTATTCCCCATTTCATTTAGGGGATGCACATGGAAGATGGAAATTGTCCATGTTACAGCTCTGCATATGCCTTGTGGTGTTATATAAATGATAAGTAGTAATAGTAGTGGATTTACACCTACTTTGTGACATGAATAGGTTCTGGAAAAGTGCTTGTTTCATCCTGCCCTTTACAGAGGGAATTAAGAGGGATAGCCCCTTTTAATCCCTCAATGTTTATTTCTCCCTCCAAATTGAACTGAAGCAAACAGAGAGCCCTGTGATTGCTTAAGAGCAGCTGTATATCTAAGTTTGTAAAATGGCCCAGATACGCATGTAAGTGCTGACATTTACACGTGCACGTTCTGAAATGTCTTCACTTACACATGGAAGTTGCTGGGGTTCCCATGCTGATTTTTCCCATATGTAATTCTTGTGAAATGGCATCACCGCTTGCTTGGGGATCATTCCTGTGCAGTCCTGTGCTTCCCTCCTTGATTTAAATGCACGTCCATGGTGAGTGATGAAAATATGTCAAGCTTACCTCGGATTTACATGTGCCCGCCCTCTCGTCTGATGTTAAAATAGATTTGCAAATGTTTTTACTTGGATGTCGCTGCAACCACATAATCAGCCTTTCTAAAATGCGCCTTCACACAACTGAGAATGTAAAGGATGTAAAAATCACTTTCCATTCTTGGGACAGGCAGCCTCACTGACCCATTCTCGATGGCCAGCACCAAAAGATCATTATCTGCTGTATTTACTGTGTTACTGTACGAAACAGGAGGCTGTTGTCAGCTCGGATTCTTGCCTGGGGTCAGTTATGATCAGAAGCGTTCTTGTCATTTTGGTTGTGTGCCTAAATCATTTCTTACTAAGAAGCTGTGACAGTGTGAGCCCCACTGCTGGGGATTTAGCCAGTCCCCTGCCTAACACTGCAAATTTCCAAGGCTCCCATCTCATGAGTGAAATGCAGACAGCACTAAAACAGGGGCAGCAGTTCCCATTATTCTAAAAGAAACCGTCGGTGCTAAGTAGTCATAGCCCTGATCGAGCAATGCGTTAATGACACGCCGTCAGAATCCTAAAGTTAAGATTTAAATTGATTTAGGTTGATCTCTGTCTCTCTCTGCCATTCTACACCTCATTCCTTTTACTTTGTCTCCTCTCCATTGCATTTTTCTTACTTTTGTGTTATAAGAATACCTATCCTTAGTATCCTGTAGCATCACAGAGTTTTTTATTTTTTATTGGAAGCATTTGTTAGACTGCCCATAATTGCAAGAACCTCAAGGCGGTTTACATTTTAAAGTTGCACTGTAGGTATAAAGCATCCTTCAGAGGGAATGTCGTGCTTCCTATCAGTCGTCAGTGCCATAGGGCATCAATTGGATGCAGATGTGGCAAGAGAATATTCAGATGTTCATGCACGATGAGGGAAAGAGCTAAAGTATAAGCTTCAAGGCTGATTCACAGGGAATATTTTGATAGAGGTGCATGAGTAAGGATCATGGTACTGTTGCTGAGTTAATCCACTTGGATATGGAGAAATAAGAGTTGCGGGTGACCATTTTTCATTGGATTAACACAATACACTTGTGACTAGCCTTTGAGAGATTTCCTCCCTTTATTGCAGCAGGGTCGGTGCAAGGAATGGAGCCACCCTAGGCAGGCCCTCCATCCTGCCCTGCCTCCCTCCATTGCCCCCCTGCCCTCATTGCTGCTCTGCTGCTGCACACTTCCGGTTTGGAGGAGGGCTGAAGCAGCAGGTAGGAGCGCATGGAAACCACAATGCAGCCTTTAAGTCAGGACTGCATCATGTTTTTTGAACCATTGCCAACACTGCAGACCTCGGAGAGTGGTGGCAGCAGTGGCAATGGTGCCCCAGAAATGTCGGTGCTCTAGGCGGCCACCTCAATTGTCTAATGGTAGCGCTGACCCTGATTGTAGTTATATTGACTCTCATTGACCTGACCAGGGAATCATAGCTCTAGGACAGTGGTCCTCAACCCAGTCCTTGGGACACACCTAGCCAATCATGTTTCAGGATAGCCACAATGAATATGCATGAGTGAGATTTGCATGCACTGCCTCCATTGTATGCAAATCTCTCTCATGCCTATTCATTGTGGTAATCCCAAGAACCTGACTGGCTAGGTATGTCCTGACGACTGGGTTGAGAACCAGGACTGGCCCAACCACTAGGTAAACTTAGCAGTCGCCTAGGGCAGTGACCACTGGTGGAGAGGAGGGGAAGCAGCAAAGACCTGGACATTGAAAGCTAAACAATAGATTTTGACAGTCAAGGTGGAGGTGTATAACATAAGCTGTACCTAGGGAGCCAACACCTTGAACCAATTCTGGGGACAGCCCTGTTTTGAAGCACTTCTCTAGAAAGTCAGTCATAGACAGGGTTACCAGATAGGGTTGCCAACTTTTTCACCGAGAAAAACCTGACACCTGTGGCTCGCCATGCTCCACCCATTGCCTTTAACCTTTCCCAGCAATCGCGGCTTCACAGAAACAGCCACCAGCGTGAAGGAAAAGGATCTTCATGCTGGCGGTTGTACAGAGGGAGCCGGGGCCTCACGCGGGCTTCCCCGGCTCCCTCTGAAGCCCTCCGGTGTGCGGGCTGGCCCTGGGTCTTCTGTTTTTTAAACTCCGCGGACTTCGGGTTGGAAGAAAAGCCGTTTTTTTGCTCTGGCCGCTCCCGATCTTGCAGCCAGAGCAAAAAAAACGGCTTTTCAAGGGCCGGTTTTACATCTACGCTGGCAGCTGGCCTGGCCATGGAAAAACCGGCCAGGCCAGCTGAAAACCGGCCAGTTGGCAACCCTAGGTATTATCAGATGATTACAGCTCATGAAGGACAGGCTTAACCATCCTGGTTTTATGTCCATTGTATTCCAGATGTATTGAGTAAATTCATTCACTTATTGCTTGCTTCTTGACCCTTATTTCTACAATTTATGTTTACGCTCCTCGCTTAAACTCTTTTTAGTCCCTACTGTCAAACCCGGTCAATGCTAGGCTTTTTATAATTACCATGCTTGCTTCAAGAAAGATTTACACTGTAAGGTTTTTGTGCCTAAAGTGTAGCTGAAAGCACAGGAAACACGATGCTCACAGATTTCCAAGGAGGCCGCAGCTTCCATGATTCTTTAATGTCTTCAGAAGAAGCCAGTTATCCAACTTGAACTCTAAAGAATGCTGGAGACCTTGCTGAAGGAGTAAAGAAGGAAATGTGAAATAACGTTAACATAGACCTTATTCAAGGTGTGGAGGTTGGGACATGCCTCCTCCCTCTCTTATAGCCCCACGTAGCGTTTATTAGCACATCATTCAACAAGGTCTGTGATATGAACTGTAATACCTAAAACTGCTGGTCAAAACCAAGGAATCCAGTTTGTCTGTGTTGCTCCTCCCCAGGAATAAAGAAGGGGTGGATTACTATAACAGTGAAGACGAGGGCGAGGGGGACAACAACAGCCAGTGCTCCTTGATCTGCAGGTACCTCCTCGGGCAGGCCAGGCCAGGCGAGGAGTGCATGTTTGAAGTGTTGCTGTGTTTCACTGCGTGCTGTGCCCTTCTGTATATTTGTAAAGCATCTGAAATCCCACCTATGATACTCATTCTTTAACCGATCTTGTGAGCCCAGAGGTAAGGAAGCAGATCTATGCTGTATATTCCAGACCCTGCAGATTACTGATTCGCTACAAAAGATTCTTCATTGTTTTTTAACAAAGGTGAAGTTTTACATTCCACTAAGCCCTGATTTTAAGGTTTTGGTGATAGTCTTAACTGTGGTGGTTGCAAATCTTTTATAACAGAGTTTAGTGGTAGGGGCGATGAAATTTGGGGTGTTTCAAACAAGTTTTTCTTTGTGCCAGATGTTGACCTTGGGCAAAATATTTTAGAATTGTGCAGCTTAAGAAGTATGTTTAATAAAACATGGTAGTTTACCACACATTCAACCCCAAAACCTAGCTCAGGGGTGGCATACAACTCCGCTAATGAATGGGAGGATGCATAGAATGCCCCCATGAAGTTAGCACAGGTCCAAGGCCACCCCAGCACTGGCCATTTGCCTCAGTTGCAACAGCTGCAGTTACCGCCGACCACTGAGGTGCCAGTAAGGGCACTTGCACTGCCGCATGGACAGCGAGCGCAAACTAAAGATGCCTGCATTAGCTGCAACGTGCAGTCAATTCCCATCCCTCCAAACCTGCCCAGTCTCCACTCTAACCAATGCTGAGGGGCAGTGTTTACTAAGCTCGGCTAAAGATTAACCCAAGCTATTTGTAACTTGGTCCCATGTTATTCAATAGGACCTACTTACAAATAGCGCATGCTAACCGTTAGCCCAGCTTAATAAATATGCCCCTGAGTGGGTAACATGGAATTTTTACTGTAGTCAAATATTTACTGTAGCACGTGGTAACAGTTACCGTGGAGGGCCTAGTGCATGGTAAACCCCACACTAACCATTAGCCCGTTTTAGTGAACATGCCTGTAAATAATTTTACTGTATTCATTTGTCTTTTTTAATCATTATGTAGTGGTGGTCGAAACTGCAGGATTGTTTTTCCTCAAATATAAATTTGGAGAAAATGCAAAATTTGTTGTGCATGAAAAAAAAAATCTTGAAATTATGTGGTTCCCCTCCCCCCACCAACCTGAATCTGGCTCTGATATTAATGAGAAGGATATCACCCGAATCAGAAGTTCTTAAAAAATATCCAGGGGTAGCCAGATGCTTTCCTCTCAGATTGCCAGATGTGTAAACCTGTTTGGCATATCCCACATCTAAACAAATTCTGCCAAAATAACCTACAATGTAATTCCTTACTGCTGACCCTGGAATATCCCAAGGAAAATCTTTCAGAATTCAGATGGATGAACTACCGTAGCTTGAAAGGCAAATGGAGCTGCAACACACTACCAGGCAGCAAACTCCTTCAGATTTACTTCTTGAACCTGATTCCTACTTTTTGGCTCATCTGGACCCGGAAGTTCATAGTTCCTAGGAGTAAAAGAGATATCTGATCCTAAATCCTGTATTACCAAGGCAACCTTTACTATTTGGGTCAACTAAATGGAACTATGAGAAAGTCTTGAAGGTAGGCTTACTACTGTAGATATGCCTAATTTTCAGGGATAGTCCCCCATTTCCGATCCTTGTCTTCAGCTCTAACTGTACTTCTCTGGTGATCTCCTGTGTCTGATTCCAGCAGTGGGGACAGAGGTGCTATTTCGGGGGGAGGTGACCGCGGGCAGTGCAGTACTATGGACTACTATGGGCATTTAAATGCTCTAAGCACAGCAGGCGGCTTGGGGTTTTTGAGCACATGTGCATTCTCAAGGTCTGCCGTGTTCCCCCCTCCAATAGGAAGTTTGTGTCAAAGGGAGCAGGATGCAGAACGTCTTGTGTGTGCGCATGTGCAAAGGCCCTGCGCCATGTGCACTAGTCTTTATGGTGGCTGACCTGGAGGGGGGCAGGGAAGGGATGGAGTAAGGCTGGATACCTTGGAGAGAAGGGAAGATGTTGGATACTTGGGTGAACAAGGAAGGGAAGGGGAGATGCTGCACACCTAAGGGGATGGACAGTACTGGGAAAGGGAGATACTGGACACTTGTGGGGGGGGGTAAGGGAGGGAAGGGAAAATGCTGGACACGGGAGAGGGAGAGGGATAGAAAGGGAAGATGCTGGACAACTGGAGAGTGGATGGTGATGGGAAAGGAAGATGCTGGACACTTGGGAGATAAGGAAGTGAAGGGGGATGTTGGACACCTGTAAGAGGTGGATAGGGAAAGGAAGAAAAGATGCTGGACACCTGGAGGAGGGGGTAAGGAGAGATGCTGGACTACTAGAGGGTAGGAAAGGGAAGAAAATGGGAAATATAGGATATGGAGCAGAGAGAAGGGAAGAGAGTGAGAGATACTGAATCCGGGGCAGAGAGAAGGGGAGAAGGGGAAATTAGTGAGAGGCTGACAGAGAGAAATGGGGATTGGGAAGGCTGGGGTTAGGGAGATGGAAAGCTGTAAGTACATGCAATAAAAAAGGGGGAGACTGAGGACTGAATGATGTTGAACGGTGAAACTGGAATGGAGAAAGAAGCAGAAAAATAAATGAAAAAAAGCTGAAAGATCAACGTCAGAGATGGATGTAGGGGAGGAAGTAAAAACAGGAGGAAAGAAAAAAAAATTACAAATAAACAGGGCATCCTGAGAAGAGCGATAAGAGAAAGTGGACAGAAAATAGCAGGAACCAGAGACTGGAAGTGAGATGATGACTTTAAAATGACCAGACAGCAAAGGTAGAAAAACTCATTTTGTTTTTCAATTTAATGATCGGACTATGTTACTTTTTGGAATTTACTTCTGCTATTTTTATAATTAGCACAATACAGGAGGGGATATGCATCACCACTTCTGTTTCTTTGCTGATTCATCTGAAGTGATAACGTAGCTGCCACAGGATGGATGCACAGTCCTGAAACAAAGGGGGACGCCTTCCCTCCCTGCTTTGGATAAGTGTCCCAGATTTTCCTGCAAAAAATCTGATAAACTTACTTAAAGGGACTTTTCATTGGGTTGTCTAGAAACAAGTGTTGCACGGGAGGAGGGATGAGAGAGATGCTACTGCAGGGGAAGGCAGGCCATATTTATTTGTATTTATTTATTTAACTGGTTTTTTATACCTCTTTTCGCCAGATGATCCCGTGGGTCCAATTTATGTGTTCCCATTCGTACTATGGCACACTGTAGAATGCATCGATGGTGGTAATGGGCAAAAAAGGACAAATGTAGATGCAGGGAGTTTGGTAACAATATCTGAGTAGCTTTGTCTTACTTATCTTTAAGGATGTGCATTAGTTTGAAACACCAAGAAATATTGAGCCCATTATCTTCCTATTGTATTTTCGCATTATTTGTTAGACCATATCTCACGAGAGCACATAGCATTTTCTGCCATCATAACTGTAGAGACCATTTTATTGGGAAATATTTTTTTTATATATCATTATACTAAAAAATGGTTCTTACTCAAGCAATTCAATGAAGCTGTATGTTCTATGAAGGGCATATTCAGCGGTGGCATCTAGGCAAAATAAACTGCCTAGCTGCTGGCTGCCACTGTAATTGATACTGGATACTCAGTGAGAAACATATTGGGTTTCTGCCACTGAATAACTAGGCTGGTTGGGCACCGGAGATGCTCTCTGGTTAGAGGCAATATTCAGCAACTAACTAGATTGCACTAAGTGGTTAAAGTTAGGGCAGCCATTCACTGAATAGCAGTTGCCACTGCCCCTACTCCGTCCACATACTGCCCCTGTTTAATGGGCTGTTTGTTCACTAATTGGTTAATGCCACTGACTATCATAGTGACTATGTTTTAGCTGGTTAGCAGGACTGTTAACTGGCTAAAATGCTTTGAAATGCCCCCCCCCCCCCCATATATTTTGGAGTCATACACAATACCACCTGACACAGCGCTGTGTTTTGAATACTGTCTTCTATCAGACACCTGTCCACATCAAGGTTGCTCTAAGATAATTTAAATGTCCCAAAGTACTTATCTTGCCGCCTTAGTGGTAGTACCACAAGACTACCGCTAGGTTCACTTGAAGCAAGATCCCAGGGCATCCACCTATTGCTTTATGAGAGAGAGCAATTTGGCTGAACTCGGTTGTTACTTGTCCAGTTTTGTTTGATAAATCTCTTGTAGTCGGCCATGCTCAAGGCCTTCGTCAGCTGGTAGACCTGTGAATAGGACCAGAAGTTTTCAGCTACCTTGCCTCATGCTTACAAGATAAGTGAGCAGCTCACTGGTCTGAGGATGTCACTGTCTTGAGGCCACGATGCAATTGCAGTAGCTGTCCACGCTGGTGGTGGTCTTTATCACCCCAAGAATGGCTGCTCCTCCCTTTTCTGGGCCCTGGGTCTCCACTACTGAATTCTCAGGTTGGGGAAAATCCAACAAAGCCTTGCCCTTGAACTGTAAAGAGATGTGAGGGATGCCCACTCAACTTCCTTCTTGACACAGCCTATTGCTGGAAAGCTTGTGCAACTGCCTCCAATCCATCAGGCTCACACTTTGGAGGCAGAACGGCAAACTTACCTTAAAGATGGGTGGCTTGCTGCATTGCCTCTAATCCAGGCCCAGCGGCTCTTCTCTCTGGGCTGAAGTCTCATTGATGCAGATGTTGGACAGTAAGGAAGAAAGATGAGAAGAAAATCGATGACTTCAAATTATGGTGCTGGCGAAGAATACTGTGCATACTGTAGCACCCCTTTACCCCAACGAGCTTACCGTCAGACTCACTTCCAACAGTACCAATGATGCTTAAATGTAGTCAGATGGCTCAAGTGGTCAGAGTCTGGCAGTTTCTTCGGGTGGAAGCTGACAGATTTCACTAACCTCGCCTTACTCTCCCTGTACTATGAGGCAAGTAGAGAGCAAGAGGAAAATAAACTAAAGTGGATAACCCGGTGAAAAGCGGTGAAAAGCGGAATATAAATACAGTAACCGAGGTACCCGTAAGCCCACCCTGCACTTGACCATCCCAATAAACCAATCCACACCAGATTATGGTAAACAGATGCTTGATCGCAGCTTTATTAACAACAGTTAAATTCCGGCCCAACATGGGCAAACTTAATATTGCCCAACATTGCAAACATACCCCCCCCTGCCCCCCCCATTTCCGGATGATACCCCACCAGCCATTTCTAGCAAAGTGGAGCACCATCCACCCCCCCATTTCCCTTCCGCCCGCCTCGCCGTTATTAGCAGAGGCAGGCTCCCGTTGCCATCACCGGGTAGAGACCCCCAACCGGGACGTCTCTCCCACCCCGGGAGCTGAACCGCTCCCACTCCAGGCGGCAACAGCCTCAAGTGCCCCCCGGGTCGACGAGCGCCCGCTCGTCACCCCGCCTCAAACGCTAACCAGAAAACATACCCCCCCCAGCTGCGACAACCACCCCCTTTATGAGAAAAGAGGGAGGGAGGGACCTTTCCACCGGGCAAGCAGGACGAGAGAGGGCGAGTACACAGCGCGCACCCCTCTCGCAGCCTGCCGCCCCGCCTCCCACATCTTGCAGCCAATCGGGCTGCACGATCTCCGTGACGCGGCCCGCTCCTGCTCCCTCCAGCGATCCCCCCCCCCCCAGGAAACCCTACCCACGTGCAGGGTAGTCGGGCCCCGGGGACCCGGTTACAAGGCCGGCCTCGGGACCCGGCCCTGCGGCGACAGCGGGATTAACCGAGGTACCCGTAAGCCCACCCTGCACTTGACCATCCCAATAAACCAATCCACACCAGATTATGGTAAACAGATGCTTGGTCGCAGCTTTATTAACAACAGTTAAATTCCGGCCCAACATGGGCCAACTTAATATTGCCCAACATTGCAAACATACCCCCCCCTGCCCCCCCCATTTCCGGATGATACCCCACCAGCCATTTCTAGCAAAGTGGAGCATCATCCACCCCCCCATTTCCCTTCCGCCCGCCTCGCCGTTATTAGCAGAGGCAGGCTCCCGTTGCCATCACCGGGTAGAGACCCCCAACCGGGACATCTCTCCCACCCCGGGAGCTGAACCGCTCCCACTCCAGGCGGCAACAGCCTCAAGTGCCCCCCGGGTCGACGAGCGCCCGCTCGTCACCCCGCCACCGGCACAAGGGAAAACTAACCTTGTGCCGCCCCCACCAAAGAAAGCTGCGACCAGCACCAACCCTCTAAAGCTTCCTGCCAATCATTCAATAGCAGGTCCTGCCCAACCGGTGCAAGGTGCACCCCATCCAGCCGGTACAGTCCGGCACACCGAACATCCGCCCACGGATGCAACACCTGAAGCCCCCCAGACTGCTGGACCCAGCGCCCGATCTGCCTATTAATCTTGATGAGGCCTCGGGACCAGCGCCGCTGAGACCAGCATGCAGGACGCGGGATAATATCCGACCATATAATGGCCACGCCTGGGAGGAGCTCCCGCACCAGTTCAATGTCTCGTTGCACAGTTCGGATGATCTGCAGACACGGCAAGCTCGCCAAGTCATTGCCACCCAAGTGTAGCAACAATCCTGCCGGGCGCTGCCGCTGAACCATCTTCGCCTGTAGACAGGCCAGTAACTGCCACCATCGCATGCCGCGGTGTCCCATCCAGTGCAGCTGTACTCCAGAAGATTCGAGACCGAGGTGGATGCCCAGCGGCCGGACCGCCGCCCGACGCTCCGCCCAATAGACGAAGGAGTGTCCAACGATCCACCAGTCTGTCCAGTCCACAGCATCTGAAAAAGGGGAGAAGCCGCACTGCCACCAGTAGCCCACTCTGAAACAATAAGGACAACGTTAGGCACCCCCCCCCACCAGGGCACGCTACCGCCCCACCGCCAGGAGGTTACCCCTACGGGCGGATATAGCCCTCGTAGGCCCCCGAACGCCAACGCCCAATTCGCTGGATAACCCGGGGTTGAAGACCCGCCGCAGCCGCGCTCGTGGCCGCCCCGATCCGAAAAGAATGAGACGCGTAGCTGCGCTCGGGAAGGCCCAGAAACCGCAAAACCTTCCTCAGCACCGCCGTGAACTGAAACTGGGTCGCGGGCCGGCCATCCTCATGCAGGAAAAAATTGCCCCGCGCCCCCGGCCGAAGCCGCACATAATGCTGCAGAGCGCGTACCGGGCATGACGGGACCGGGGCAATCGCAGTGAGAATCGCCCAACCCCCTCTTCCAGCCTGATCAGTCTTAGAACGCGAGACGTAAATACGCACTACCGATTCTGTCACTGTCACATGCTCTACACCGAGCCCACCAACGGCGCCCTGCCGCGCCGACCGCGGGACGAGCTCACTAACCCGAAAAGCCCCGAAAAACACGGTCACGAATAATGCACGGAAAAGACTGTACTCAAAATCTGAGGATGCGATGCGGGATAACGCCTCGCAAATCTGTAACAGTAAGTCATGGGAAACCGGCCGCCGCCAATCCCGCGGCTGAGGCTGCACTCGAGCCCAACCCGCCAGCAAACGCCTGACCAAGAAGGACACTCGTGGGTTTCCCCAACCGGCCGCCTTGCAAAAGAAGGAAAAACCCGCCAACGCGGCGACGACCGCGGACCGTGCCCAGCCAGCACCCCTCGCCCACAAAACAAACTGTCCGACCAGCCCGTCCGGGACCCGCCCGCCAACCCAGCCCCTGTCGCCCAAGAACACACTCACCTGGGCATAACCGCGCCGATACCCCGCCCAGGTACCACGCGTCACCGAAGCCGCCAGCAACGCCATTACTTCAGGGTCCCAACACTCCAAAGATGCTCCGGAACTCGCGACGCCAACTCCTCCGCCTCGGGCGCCAGGCGCCGAAACTGCTCCCACTGGAAACGGGACAGAGCATCAGCAATGGAGTTCTGCGAGCCCGGCACGTGCCGCGCTCTGGCCGCCACATTAAGGCGCAGACAAGCCAGCACAAAAAGTCTCATCAACGAGGCGACCCAAGGACAGCAAGGCGCATGCCGATTGATCACCTCGACAACCGCCGCATTGTCGCACCAAAAGACTACTCGCCGATTCCGCAGGCGATCAGGCCATACCCACAGAGCGACCACTAGGGGGAACAGCTCCAGAAAAGCGACATTGCGTACCAAGCCCGACTGTACCCAAGCCTCCGGCCAGGGTTCCGCACACCAAGCCCCTGGCAGTACGCACCGAAGCCGGAACTACCAGCGGCATCGGTGAATAAGTGTAAATCCCGGTTCGATATCTCCGGCAATTGCAACACCGAGCACCCATTGAAGGTGGCTAAAAAAGAGTCCCACACCCGGAGATCCTCACGCATGCTGGCCGACACACGAATCCGGTGCTGCGGTAACCGCACCCCAGCCATGGCCAATGATAAGCGCCGCGAGAACGGACGGCCAATGGGCATCACCCTGCAAGCGAAATTAAGATGCCCCACAAGGGACTGCATGACTCGCAAGGTCGTCCTGGTCGCAGACCCCACGGATGCCACCAGCTCCTTCAACCTCTCAACCTTCTGGGCCGGCAAGCGGACAACCATGGCGACGGTATCAATCTCGATCCCCGGGAAAGTGAGACAGGTGACCGGCCCAACGGTTTTGTCGGCCGCTATGGGAATGCCGAACTCCCCCGCCAGGCCTTGAAAAGCCTCGAGCAAGATAGCGCAAGCGCGGTCACCCCTGGAGCCCACGAACAGAAAGTCGTCAAGATAATGAACCACCCCGCTAAGGCCCGTCCTTCGTTCCACCACCCAGTGGAGGAAGGTACTAAAGGCTTCGAAGTATGCGCAGGAAATGGCGCAGCCCATAGGCATGCACTTGTCGAAGTAAAACGCCGACTCGAAACGGAAACCCAGCAATGGGAAAGCAGAGGGGTGGACCGGTAACAGCCGGAAAGTGGATTCGATGTCAACTTTCGCCAACAACGCCCCAGCCCCAAACCGCCGGACCAGTAGCACGGCTGCGTCAAAGGAAGCGTAACGCACAGTGCACCGCTCATGAGGGATGCAATCGTTCACCGAAGCGCCCGGGGGGCAGGAAAGGTTGTGAATCAACCGGAACTTGCCTGGCTCCTTCTTAGGAACCACCCCCAGAGGCGAAATGGTGAACGGCGAAAAGGGAGGGTCGCGAAAAGGCCCCGCGACCCTGCCCAACGCGCACTCCTCCGCAATCTTACGACGCACAACCTCAACGTGGGCCGTAACCGAACTGGCGTTACGCGCACCCCCCCCCCCCCCCGCCGGGGAGCCCTGGCAGGGAATATGGAAACCCTCCGAAAAACCTTGAAAAAGCAGCCGCCCCACCCCGCCGCCCGCGCCCGTAACTAACCAGCCAAGGCCGCATCACAGACACCCTGACCGGCGTGGGGGCCAAGGTGCCACGAACCTCCTCACTTTCCCCCAGCGGGGGCACCCGCCACACTTTTGCGACTGCACTTAAGTGCCGAGTGCCCACTCCCACACAAGGAGCAGACGTGTCTAAATTTACAGTCGGGGAACGGGCATGACGCCTTGTTGAAACGCCAACAGACGTCACCCCCCCCCGGCACCCCCTTTATGCATGGCCTGCGCGGGAGCAGGGGCTCGAAAGGACCGCACCCCCCCGCCGAAAAAGACTCCCCCGACCTGCCACTCCCCCCTCCGGCGCCCCCTCCCCGCGGGCGGGCGGACATCTGCGTTAACCAAAGATTGATGTCCTTTTGACCCCACGATAACTGCACATTCTCCTCCATCATGTCCCGAAACTCCTCATCGTAATTTAACCAAGCCCACCCCTCGTGAGCCTGGGACGCCGCCAAAATCGCATCCGCATATGCCAACAGGGCCCCAGCCTGGTCTGGGAAGTAGTGACCCCAGACACTAGCTAAACGCAAAAAGGCACGAGTCCAGTTCAAGGTGTTGCGAGACGCCCGCCGCACCCTGCCCGCCTTCTCATCCTCCTTGCGCTTCTTACGGCTTTCACCAGAACGCTTTCTGCCATCCAACAAGCGGAAAATATCGATGTACTTACGCCGCTTAATCCGATGACGCAGCTTCCGAGGCACGCCCTCCCAGAGTTCAGCACAGCGCACCACCGCGGGTCCCCCTCCGTCGCCCCTCACGCCCCCCGCCGCCCCCGAATCGCTTAAAGAAACCGACGAAGACGACGACGAGGAGGACGAGGAAGAGCGACGACGGCAACGCCCACGCTTGCGCTTCGATCTCGCCTTCGTAGCCACACCACCCCCCGCCTCAAGGGCCGGCGCCACCCCCTCCCCCCTTTCA
The DNA here is from genome assembly GCA_033557465.1 of Ichthyophis bannanicus. Lineage (NCBI taxonomy): Eukaryota > Metazoa > Chordata > Amphibia > Gymnophiona > Ichthyophiidae > Ichthyophis > Ichthyophis bannanicus. The sequence goes on along the minus strand of CM066033.1, from coordinate 933,949,609 downwards.
TACTCACCAGCGGCAGAGCAGGAAGCCACAGGAGCATCTGCAGGCTGGGGCGCTGCCGCCACGTCGGACCGCACCTCCGAGGCGCCGGCCTGTCCCGAACCCGTCACCGTGCTTTCCATAGGCGCCCGATCCTGCGACGTCTGGTGTATCTGTGGGGGAAGAAAAAAGAAAGACCAGCAGCCATATGCCCAGACGTGCCCTGTGCAGGGGCCGTCCCACCGCCCCAACCCCAAGTGGAGGAGCCCAGACCACCCGCTTCCCATGCCGCGGGGCCGCAAGGCCCGGCGCCGCCAGACCCACCATGCCCTGCAGCAACCCACTCACCCCAAGGACCCCGCCACAGCCCCATGCCGAATGCCCACGGGCCCCAAGACCCGAAGCCACCCGGAGGCAGAAAATGCCCTGCAGAAATCCCACCGGGAGGCCCGGGGGGGCCCACAGATGCGGCAGTGCCCCCAACCTGCACCACGGCCTCAGATGCCCCCCCCCGTCAACACACCCATGGCACGCACGCCCCCCATAACGTCGAGCCCAGCTCCGCCTGCTGCCCCAGTAGCCAACTGCCCTGGGCCGCACAACCCAGAGTCCCCCTCCCCCACCCAGGCACCCTGTCCTGCACAGCCTCTCGCAAGGCCCCTTGGCCCCTCCCCCGCTTTTCTTTTCCCTGCCCCGCTCTCTGCGCGCCACACCGGGGTCCCCGCCCGACCGGGCCCCCCCCACTAGAAGCCCTCACCCCGTTGGACCCCGAGCCACGACCCGGAGGTGCCCGAGTCCCTTTTTGCGTACCGCCGGTGCGCCCACCGGTCCGACGCGGAGCAGCGCCTCTGCCCATCCTGCTCAAGCAAATAAGCAGCCCCCCAGACTCAATCCCCGAATTAAGTCCCCACCAACCCCGACCCAGCCACCCCCGGCCTGGTTGAACCGCACAGGCCCACAGCAGGAGAGCCGGCAAAATTAGCCCTATGGGAGGTGAGGAAACAAAACCCCCCCGAACAGGCCGACGCCGACCTCACCGAAAATGCAGCCACCCCACTCCCAGAGGCAGGAGCACGGCCCGACCCCACAGCTCCAGCCCACCTCTACACAGCTAGAAAGCAGGCCGCCGCACGTGCAGCAGGCCCGCAAAGCACGCTCCCCCACCGCCGAGCACACACCCCCTCCCAAAGGCCCGAAGGCACCGGCAGTAAAAGGTGGAACCGGGCTGAACTGGCCGGCGAAAGCCCCCAAGAGTCTCCCCGTCAAACGAAGAGGACGGCCGCAAAAATCCCCGCACCCCCCGCGCACTTTAAACCCACCTTTCCACCGGGCAAGCAGGACGAGAGAGGGCGAGTACACAGCGCGCACCCCTCTCGCAGCCTGCCGCCCCGCCTCCCACATCTTGCAGCCAATCGAGCTGCACGATCTCCGTGACGCGGCCCCCTCCTGCTCCCTCCAGCGATCCCCCCCCCCCAGGAAACCCTACCCACGTGCAGGGTAGTCGGGCCCCGGGGACCCGGTTACAAGGCCGGCCTCGGGACCCGGCCCTGCGGCGACGGCGGGATTTAAATAAATAAATAAATAAGCCACTATCAGGGTGATGTTGCAGGTATTAATTGTAGCTAGGTAGTGGGTTGTAATAATGGACTACATAGATGACATTTACTTTCAGGAATAGGATTTTTAGTGCACTTTATTAAATATTACAACAATATTATAATATTTAAGCAGTATTATAATATTTAAAATCATTCATGAGCAATCCTCTTATTACCTGAAAACTATAATTAGGAAACTCCCTAGCAATCATCAGAGAAGAAATACTGCAGAACTCCTCCTCACGTCTGACCCAGACTTTGTTAAAGCCAACCAATCAGCATGTGTACGAGCATTCTCCTTATATGCTCCAACAATATGGAACTCCTTATCCGTGAAAATTAGAACTACCGCGGAATTTAAGGACTTCAGGGAGCTATTAAAAACGCACCTGTTCCAAATGCAATTTGAGGGTGTCACATAAATACAGACTAATTAGTGCACTCTCAACTCCTGTCAAAGTATGTGACCATCATTTCAGATGACACCGGTCCCCTTACCCCTCCTTCCACATTCTTAAGTTACTGTTATTTCACTTATTTAGGGTTAACTGTAATGTTAACTGTTTCTTTCTAACAATTCTGGTTCACTGTAATGTTTTACTAGTTCATTATATGCTACTAGTACTTTGAAATGTTTACTGGTTCATTGTAATGTATTGCTTACTGTTCTTGAAATGTTAACTTGCTCCATGTAATGTTCTGTTAATGTTACTTGTAAACCACGTTGATCTTTGGAAATGCAGTATATAAGCTTTTCAAATAAATAAATAACAATGTAACCATCCAAAATATTCTTCTTAACTATATATCCACTCAACACTTCCACACTCTGGGCTGCAAATCAATCACACTTATATGCAGCAATCTCTCTTCCTTTATAAAACGGGGAAAAACATCTCTTTTCGTTGAAGCATTTTCAAATGCTCGTGCTAGCACAGGGTCCTCTTTTTGCTCAGCGGCGAATGAAGGGAACTTCTCTACCAGTTCCGCTGGGATCCATGGTAGTTCTTCACCCGCTTCTAAATCCGCTCGACCTTGCGAGCGTCCCTTTCTCTCTTTGCGTTTTTGAGCCTTAGTCTTTTTGTCCCTATCTGGAGGAATATTGACTAAATCATCATGGGATGGGAGATCAACTATGCTCTCTTCCCTAGAACAGGAGGGTTTTTCTGCGGCACTCGCCTGGCCATGAGTGGAGACAAAAACCTCTCTGGGGTTCAGACCCTTTTCTAGGCCCTTCTCAAATTGTGGCCAGTCCCTACCAAGGACCAGCTCTTTGGCCAATCTAGGGACTACTGCTATCAGCATAATTTTTTCTATTCCCAGAGCTTTGACCAGCAATTTGTACACGGGATACAAGGTAGCAGCGCCATGTACACACTTAATCTTTACGTGACCTTCTGGACGGTCTGGGGCGGACGCAGCTTGCTCTTGAATGGTAGACCAGAGCTTGCGCGAGATCATTGTCTGGTCCGCACCAGAGTCCAGTAAGGCTTTGGCTGCTACTCCCTGCACCGTGACATCGAGTACAAAACCTTCTGACAATAAATGCTTATGCTCCCCTATGAGAGCAGTACGTACCCTACATTCATTCATGACATGTCCCAACTTCCCACAGTTAAAACATCTCTTAACAAGACTTTTCTCTGCCTTTTTATCACACTTTACATTAGGTGTTTTAGACTGGTAGAGACTTCCTGAGACTGGATTGAATGTCGCTATGGCTGTCTTAGCTACCCCGTCCGTAGGCTGGGTAACTAATTCGGCCTCCAAATACCTCTCGGTTAAAGCAATCGCCTCTATAGTTGAGCGACAATTCTGGAGAATAAGGAAGCTCTTTATTTTACCAGGTACTGCAGTCATGAATTGCTAAAGAACTATCATATCCAATAATGAATCTATGGATCTTTCACTGGGCCTTAGCCACTTTTCAGCCAAGCGCCTCAGTCGATGACCCAATGACTTAGGCGTTTCGCCTACTTCAAGCCGGGCTGCTCGTAGCCTGCGGTTATAGATAAGTGGGGTCAAGCCCAGGCGTTCCCTGATGGCTTTTGTCACTTCGCTATAATCTACCGCTAACGCAGCGGGCATTGCCCTGTAGGCTGACAGTGCCTCTCTGGTAAGGGACACTGCCAGTCTGATGGACCATTGGTCCTCTGGCCAACCCACAGAAAGGGCAATTCTTTCGAATGCATCCAGAAATTCATCTGGATCGTCCTTTTCCCCTAACTTCCCTAAAGTCAGAGTGTCATAGGGCCCTAATCCTACTGGCCCATGGCTCAGTCCTGAGCTCTGCTTTATGAGTCCAGCAGCTGCTTCCTGTGTCTTCTGTTGATGGCTCATCCAAGTCTCCAGCATCTGCAGGACTGGCTTTTGCTGCTCCTGCATCGCCAGGATAGCACGCTGCTGGGTCTGCGCAGCCAGTTCAGCCTGTTTACTGAATTGGGAGGCCATCCAGTCAAATAGGTCGCGTTGCTCCATCGCGATGATCCCTGAAAAGAAACAAACAGAGAAAAACCAAGTGTGGCTGCACAAAAAAAATCAGCACTACACTTCCTTCTCTTTTCCTTTTTTTTTTTTTCCCAAATTCTCGCTTTTAAACTGACACTTGCATCCAAACAAGTTAGGCGTTTCTACCCATTACCTGGTAGAAGTGTAGACTCAGGCTCTCAGCAACGGTGGTGCGGTCTCGCGTCATAACACCCTCCAGGAACTCGTTCTCCGTTCCGGATTTGCTGCGGTCCAGTCCACTTTCTCCAACTCCGATCCGGCTCTTTTCAAAGGTCCAGTCTGGATTTTCACTCCGATCCAGTTTCCTTTTGGTACTCCGGTCCAGGTTTCCCTTTCACTCCAGTCCGGTTTTCTGATACTCCGGTCCGGGTTTTCCTTTAACTCCAGTCCAGGGTTTTTTTTGTTTTTGTTTTTTTTTTGTTTTTTTCAAGATGAACACTGGCAATTTGTTTCTATATTTCTTTGCTGTATCTCTTAGGATTATATCCACATCCGAACAACTACGCCATTTATGTCACGGGGTTCCCTGTGACACAAAGATTTTACGCCACTATGTAGAGACGTTAATGATCAAAGAGACCAGGTGGAGGGAAATAAAGGCTTTTATTCCCTGTTTAAAGCAAGGTTCAACTAAGAGATAATTCCAGATAACAGAAACAGTCCTTTGTCTTAAAAGGTACCAATATTCACTGAGCACTTAACTGTTACTTCACAGTTAAGGCAAGTTTTTCCATAGTAGCATTCAGTATAAGAAACATTAAATTATATTTCACTTATTCTTCTATGGTATGTGGAGCATACAGACTTTGGAGCAAAGGCAGTGCACCAATCACATTCCATTAACTCTGGCATAGGTGAGGGAACAGTGCTGGGATAATCCACTTCCATAGATTCTTCTCCCCTGTACTCATTCAAGGAGCATTCACTGTCCCTGTCTATCTCAGCATGGTAGTTTAAAACTTGGGAGTCTGGCTTCCTATAGCCAGGGATTCTCAGGGCTGGTGGTAGTTTACTAAACCAGTCTTGATTCTTGTTTCTCATAGAAGGAATACTTGTTTTAGCAGGGCTTTTAGTAGCACAATTATCACAGTCAATATTTAATGCCTCATACCTTGGCTTTGGTGAGATAAAATCCACAGTGCTTCTTTTTCCTGCACCTCTCCCTTGGTAGCTGCACTTCTGCCTGCCAACCAGAGACCGAGGTGTGCTTCTAGGCAGTGGAATAAAACTGCTGTTGGATTCTCCTCTCACTCTGGGTAAAAACTTCTGTTGTCTATAAAAGTGCTTTTCCCTCTGAACAGGTGAAACTGGGCAATGATCCTCTAGAGATAATAAGCTTCTGTCAGAACCTTTCTCTCTGGTTCTTGGCTTTCTTCTCTCTATTCTATCTCCAGGCAAAGTATAGGAACTAGGCGTGGCAGACGCTCTCACCTTGGGGTAACTTCCACGAAACTCCCCTTGTACAACAGGATCAGTTTGGGCCTTCTGGCTTCCCACCTTGTGAGGTCTGTTTCTCCTCCAGCTCCCAGCTTTGCTTCCTTCACAGCAATCAGGCTTATCTCCTTGGTAGCCTCCAGGCTTCTCTGCTGTTTCTCCTTCTCCTTCTTCTACTACCAGCTCTACTCCTTCCCCGTCCTCTTCCTCTTCCTCCTGTCCAGAAGCATTCTGCTCTGGCTTATAAAGTGAACGGTTACTGATGACTTCCTGGTTCCCTTTCAGCTGCAGGTCATCAGAGAGCCTAGGTTCATTAAGTCCGGCATGTCTGTTCCTGCTCCCTCTAGCTGTGCCTGGGGGTAACTGCACATCTAGTTCCTCTAAAGAAACAGGATTTCTTTTCTTCAAAACAACTTTATCAGTGCCCACATCATGACAACAGCTATCCTAAATTGTGTTCGGTCTTCAGTCAGGCGGCTCATTGTTGACAGACTGGTACCCATAGCTGCTGTTATTGTATCAATCCATCTCATAGCACAATTTGTTTTGTTGTAACTATCCATTGGGTTTTCATGGCAAGATACAGAAGTAGATTGCCGGGCCTTTCTTCTGCTCAGTTTAAGTTTGGTGTTGTTGCTGTTGTCACAGAAATGTGATCCTCCGCTGTCAACACTATCCCATTCTGCTGCTGCCCAGATGGGTGATTTGTCTTGGTCTGGCACCTCAGCTGAGACCTGTCCATCTTGGGAGACCCTGCCAGTAGTTAAACTACCGATAGTTTAGCTCTCAGCATCACTGATGCACACAAGCCCTCACAGCACGACAAGCTGCAAACCAAGAACTTAAAGTCAGATTCAGAATTACAGTTTCAGCTCTGAGTATCAATAGCTTCTCTAGACCTTTGACAGGATTCCAAGGAAAATTTAATTTCCTTTAAGAAATATTCTTTACTCAGTAGGACTCTCAACCAGTCAGTCAGTATTTCTCTCAGAGCCACTCACCAAAGTTCCAAATGGTCACCAAATTCAGTTTCCAGAGAATTAAGCCACACTTCCATAGTCACCAATCACCAGTTGAACCCTTTTTCTTTACTCAGGACCCTTCAAAAACATTTTCTTTCAGCCCCCGTTTCACTCAGAAATCTCTTGACATCTCACCTTTTCCATGGACAAGCTTCAATTGCTGCTTTCAGTTTCATTTCCCTGGTTAATTTACCCTTGCAGTTTCCCTCCAGAAAGGCTGCTCACTCAAGATATTCCTGCACCTCCCCCACATAAGCACACAGTCCTGGAGGCTGAAAGACATTCCTGGAGGGGAAAAAAACATTTTTAACTGCCAAAGATAGTCCTGGACAGCACTTCCCCAGCCTAGCCTGGCAAAATTTATTTTATTTTAACCCTCAGGATACAATACCATGGACTACTCAAAACTTCGAAGATATGAAGAAAACTATTTAGAGAGAACCCAAAACAAATAAACTATTTAGAGGGAACCCAAAAAAATTCTACAAGGAAATGGGGAAGAGCATTAATATGCTAAAAACACTTCCGACCAAAGCCGAAACTGAAACTTTCTGGAGAAAGCTATATGAGGACCCTATACAGCACAATCAAGAAGCAGAATGGTTACCCAGCATACAGAAGCATTTAGAAAAAAACAAACATCAAACCTATGAAATGGCCTGTAGTAATAAAGGAAGAGCTGGAAAGCAGGTTAAAATGAGCACCAAATTGGAAGAGCCCTGGCACAGATGGAGTAACCAACCTTTGGCTCAAACAGTTAACATTACTCCACCAAGAGCTGGCGAACTGCAAAAATCAATTGTTTGAGCAACCAGACTTAACAACACAATGGCTTACTATAGGAAGACCGTTTCTCCTTCTGAAGGGAGACCCGAATAACCTTCTTAAAAATTATAGAACAATAACCTGTTTACCTACAAGCTATAAGCCGTTTACTATGATAAATGCAGACAGAATATACGATCACATCAAGCTCAATAACATCATGGCAATAGAGCAAAAGGGCAATAAGAGAGGAGCATATCCAAAGACCAGTTGATGCTGAATAAGGCCATTATGGCCAGTGCTAAGAAAGACAGAAATTTCAGTATAGCATGGATTGATTATAAGAAAGCTTTTGACAGTATCTCACACTCTTGGATAATACATTGCCTGAAATGTATAAAATAAATTCTGGTTTGATAGAGTGCATTAAGTTTACTATGACAATGTGGCAAGCCATACTCTTTTTGAGATATGAAAATGGTCAATATATCATTCCTAACATTAAGATCCAGTGAGGAATATTTCAGGGAGATTCCCTGTCACTACTTCTGTTTTGTTTGATGCTTAATCCAATGAATGCTCTCATCAACTCTTTGGCGTATGGATTTAGCCTGAATCCTAAAGATGGTACCAACTCAGAAGCAAATTCCCATCTGCTATTTATAGATGATCTGAAGCTCTATAGTTCCAGTGACCAACAATTAGCAGAGCAACTTTGTTTGGTTAAAACCTTTTCTGATGACATCAGGATGACTTTTGGCCTTGACATTGTGCTAAGGCAACCTTTTTCAGAGGAAAATTGAGCAAAACCAAAAACATCTCCCTTGCTGAGGGCTGTGACATCAAGGACCTTGAACAGGAAGGCATATATAAGTATCTTGGAATAGAGGAAGGAATGACACTTGAGCAGAAACTATTGAGAGAGAAGATCAGTAAAGAATATTACAGGAGATTAAAACTGTTATTGAAAAGTGTTTTAACATCACAAAATAAGATACAAGCCATCAATCAGCTGGCAATTCCTGTTCTCTCATATAGTTTTGGGATTGTGGATTGGCCTCATAAATATCTTGAAAAACTGGATGTGCGAACAAGAAAATCCCTTCATGCTCATGAAGTAATTTACAAGAATCAGTGTATGCCAAGATTGTACATTCCTAGAGCTGAAGGAGGACTAGGACTTATAGAGATAGACTATACCTACAGAGCTAATATCGTAGACCACGAAGTCTATATGACAGCATCATTGGATCCAAATTCGCAAAAAGTGCTGAAATATGAAAGTAAACATCCAGAATCTGTCTCCATCATCAAACTTGGACAAGCGTTCTGATGATTAGAAGGAATGAGTGAGAATCCACAGGCATGCATGGGAAAGGAAGTAACAGAATTTGCAAAACAAGAGAAAAAAACTCTTCAAAGAATTAGAACAGCAAGTGAAGAAAAACAAGTGCACAAATACAGTGGAAAATACAGAGTGTTACTCCAAGAACCATTTGTTGATCAAGAATGGACACATGAATGATTGAGGAGAGATGAACTGAAACCGAAGGATGAAAAATTGATAGTTGCAGTCCAGGACAGTGGATTACAGATGAGATGGTTTACGGCAAGTATTGAAAAAACTGGCACAACAGACAAATGGCAATTCTGTAAGCAGGAGCTGGAAAGAGTGACCGACCTAATAGCAGGCTGTGAAGTTCTGATGGCAGAAAATTTCTATACAGAAAGGCACAAAGTAGCACGCCTCCTCCACTGGAAACTCTGTAAATCCTACAACATCACTGTCCCTGAAAAGCACTGGGATCATGACCCTAAGGGAATAGCAGAGAATGAAGAGGTTATGATCACCTGGGACATTTCCATTCTGTTGGATAAGAAATTGGATGCCAGGAAACCTAACATAGTGGTAAAGGAGAAAAATGCCAGAACGGTATTGATAACAGAAGTGTCAGTACCGAGTGATTATTCTGTGAATCGCGTGAAGAGGCAGAAGATCCTGAAGTACCAAGAAATGCAGTCAGAGACCAAGAAAATGTGGCAGAAAGAAAGGAAATATTTCCCATTGTACTTGGAGCCACAGGCTTGATAAATAAGAATTTCAAAGCACATCTTGACGAACTACCCATACATGTTACATCTTATGAACTCTAGCAGGAGGCTCTCTTTGGCACGATGCAAGTATTACACCGAGCATTAGCAGTAAATTTGAGAAACTAAGATCATACTCCACATACCCTGGCTTAGAAATGAGGTTCACGACTGCCATAGTGTGCGCAAAATTAACCCATTTGGAGAAACTACCCCGAGTGAAACAAATCAGTCAGTCCTATAAGAGATCAAACCTAAGCTTTTTTAGAAGTTCAAATGACAAGACTTCAACTTTCATACTTTGGACACATCATGCAAAGAAAAAGATACCATGCTTGGCAAGGCTGAAGTCAGTGTAAGAGCAATATGATGGATGGATACAATATCATCAGTTTTGGATGCCCTTGTATAAACAATTAGCCACCTGAAAGAAGACCGAACACAGACTCAACAGCACTTAATAACAACAACAGTATAACAATTTTTAAACTGCACTTGGGGGTTCAGCCCAACAGAAATGTTATAGCCACAGGACTGCAAGCTTATTTTCAAAGGAAAGACTTCATGATGTTTCCTACTGAAAATACCAGTGTCCTTGGACAGTAGATAGAATGTACCAATTTACAGTTGTACTGGCTTTGAAGCAGATACCAATGTACCTGCAGAAAGTAAAAGGGGGTTTCAAACAGAACTACCTCAAATTCACCTTGGCCTGGACTTGCCCCTTTTCTGACAATTTTAATCCCTTGGAGAGGTAGAAATTTCTGCAGGGCTTTTACTGCAGGTAAATACAGTAGTTGGGTCATTCTGTGGCAAGAATAGCGGGACATCCATCCCCGCTATTCGTGCCTTTCCCGGTCCTGTCTACCTTCCCTGCTTCTTGTACAGGGAAGGTAGATGGGGCGGAAAAGGGGTGGATCGGTGGCAGTGTTAGGTGAGCAGTGGGCGGTCGTCGGCCCTGTAAATCTAGGCTGGCGACTTGCCCAGGGATCAGAGGGCCTGGGGCATGGATAGGGCAGGGGGGGCCAAGGACATTCCCCGCAGCCCGACCCTGGCCTTAGGAGGCCAGATCGTGGGTCGGGCTATGGGGAATCAGCTTCAGGAGTCAGTGGCTGGGGATTGTGGCTCTTCAATGGAGCCTCAGTGCCATGGCAACTAAACGCCATAGCGCTGCGGCTCCATTGAAGAGCCCTGACTGAATTAGCCAGGGAAGGCCTGTATGTGCAGGCCAGACAGTATCAGCGTCCCGGCCTGCACGTTCAGGCCTGTTCACAATTCTGATTCTAGGGGGCTAGACGTGCCCCGTGGGATTCGAATCGCCACTCCCTCTGTGCATCCAGTTCTGGCCAGACACACAGAGGGTCCAGATGTGTGGGATGGAATTGGGCCCTAGCTGTTTATCTGCTGGACAAGCTTTGAAAAAAATCCCTCAAAGGGGATAATTTCAAAAGGCATTTCTGTATGTAAAACTGTGCTTTATGCTCAGATATATCCTCTTTTAAAATTGCCTAGCCCAGGCCTGGATCCAGTCATAGACAACATAGGTATCTGCCTAGGGCATCAAATTTTTAAGGTGCCAACATAAGGTGCTCACTTATTTTAATGCCATGTATATGTGCTACTTCTAAGGAGCACTATTGTGGCACTGTTGCCTTCCTCTGTTCTTCTTCTGGCTCTCCAACCTTAGGAATCTCTGATATTCACCCCTCCCTCCCCACCTCTCATTCTCTGGGATATGCTGTCCGGTCTGCCTATGGAAGCCATAATCTTAAATCCGGCTCTGCCGGGGATATATGCACCTAAACATAAGTGTATATATCCTGTATGTGCATAAGTTTGTCCAACCTGGTTGAAGGCCTTCCAAGGAGTGGGGTTTAGGTAGTGTTTAGATTTATATACATATTTTATAAAATATGCTCATAAGCATGTAAATTAAATTGGCCAGTTTGCACATTTCTCAGAGCATGTGTTTTTATTTTAGTTTGTTTCTGCTGCATAAAATGTTCACCAGGTCCTGGGTGTACCTAAGAGCTCTTACACGCACTGAAACGTTACTGTACGATTTCTGATCTCTGATGGGAAAAGCAGTGATTTTTTTGGCAGTTCATGCCTATTGTACAATGGTCCATTTCAGTGCCTTTCTTTCTCTATCTCTCTTTTTACACACCCACACCCACACACACACATTGGACTTTTTTTTGCCCATGATTTATTTCATTGCCTTTAATGGCTATATAAAGCTTTTCCTTATCTGACAGTGGATAGCTTTTTAATTAGATTTTGAGGAGATAAAGCTGTGAAGATGGGGATCCTGTTTGGAATGTGCTCTTGAAAGTACAGTCAAGAAACCTCTCCAAGATGCAACATATTATTCTATCTATTTTAGATACTGGAAGAGAGGTGAAATAATTTCCGTTCATCCTGGGGCCGCTGTTTCCATTAGCACAGTACAGTGTACTAAACTTCATACTGCCAGCGGAGTTTTTAATGGGGAGTATTCTTTGACCAAGATCATTGCATGTACCCAGAAAACATCTCGCTCTCTTGATCCTATACCATCTGGATGGATTAGAAGCCAATCTCTTTCTTTGTTTCCTTTTGTATTTATGATAAATCATAGTTTATCCTCCGGGGAAATGCTTGTTTCTTGGAAGAAAGCTCTTCTAAAACTCATCTGACCCGGCCCACTATCAACCAGTATCCAATCTTCCTTGCTTATCAAAACTCAAGGAAAAATTTGTTGTTTCCCAACTTGGGGAGTATGTGGAAAAAAACAAATGCACTCCACCCGTGCCACTCTGACTTCCGTCCTAGACACAGCACGGAAACCAGTTGGGCATCTCTCCTATGCGAAATCCATAGTTTCTTTGATAAAGGTAAAATTGCTATAGATGTTTTGCTGGCTCTATCTGCCACTTTTTATCCTTTAGACCACAACATTCTTCTGCCTCACCTGAGTAACACAGGATTTTGGGGTAAGGCACTCTCACAGTTTTCCTCTTTTTAATCTCAATGCTCCTTTCTGCTAACCGCTGGTTCCTCCACTACCACTGACATGTGGGTTACCTGAGGGCTCTCTATTAATTCCTCTGTTTTTTAGCATTTTCCTTAGCCCACTGGCAACAATTTTTATTTATTTATTAATTTAACAATTTTTATATACCGCACTATTTGTTATCAGTGCGGTTTACATTTAACAAAGTTTTCAGATCAGAGAAGACTGATTGAAATTACATTATAACAAGGAATAAAACTTGGAGAACATGGGAAACTATTTACATATTGACATGTATCAGGATGATTGAGGAATACATGAAACTATATACATAAAGATAAGGCATAATAGTTGATGCTTGATCTGAAAGTTCGTAGATTGCTTCAAGACTGACAAGTGGTAGCTTGGGACTTAAGCGTTATGTTGTGAAGGAGTCTTTAGTAGGAGAAGGGGGATGGTTTCTTAGAGTCGGGTGGCGGTTTGGGCAAAATGGAGAAGAAAGAGGTGGTGTTTTATTGCTTTCCGGAATTGTAGAAGATCCCGGATTGCTCTGATTTCTGGAGGGAGGTCGTTCCAACATTTTGGTGCATAGTAGGCAAATGTTCTTCTCCTGGTTGTTTGGGAGCATTTTATTGAGTCTTTGGGAATAGTCAAAGTGTTTTCTGTTGTTGTCCTTCTAATTCTAGTTTTAGGAGTAGGTGTGATAAGTTCCTTGAGAGAGTTGGGGGCGATGTTGTTGATAATCTTGAATGTTATTAGAAGAACCTTATATGTTAGCCTGGAGTGATTCAATGATTCAAGAGGCAGATATAAGCACTTATTATTATGTAGATGACATCCTCCTTATAGCCTATACCAGAGCTACTCAAATCCGGTCCTGGAGGTCCGCAACCCTGCAGGTTTTTGGGATATCCCTAATGAATATGCATGAGATATATATGCATTAGAGATAGCCTGCCAACCTGACTGGTTTGTGGCCCTCCAGGGCTGGATTTGGAGACTCCTGCCTTACACCTCTGTCATTTAAGATTGTGAGTGGGCAAGATGCAGTTGTCCAAGACATCAAAAAGGTTAGATAGAATGTGTCACATTCCTCATCGCTTCTCACCACCACCAAAATATTGTCTATATTTGGTGGTAATTGTATGCCCTTACTGCACCTTAAGGAGTAATAAATGAAAAGCCTGTGTACTTACTGTTGCGGATGTGGTCAGCAAATGTCCTAGAATTAATGCACAGGGCACATACGTAATGCACGGGCCTGTGTTAAAGGCATTGGCAAATAGCACAGGGGCATCTGTGCTATCTGCCAATGCATTTAATGCTGACCCCAGCACAAAAAAAAGCCTCATGGCCGGCAAAACACCCCACCTCCCTGATTGCACTCTACTCCCCCTCTGACCAGAACTTGAACTCTCCATGAAAACTTACATCCTTCATCATAACATAGAAACATAGAAATATGATGACAGAAAAAGACCACATGGCCTATCTAGTCTGTCCTTCCATATCAACAACTACAACAGTCCCCTTTTTACCTTTAGAGATCCTCTGTGTTGGTCCCATGCTTTTTTGAATTCAGTTACTGTCCTCATCTCTACCACCTCCACTGGGAGACTATTCCACGGATCCACTACTCTTTCCGTAAAGAAATATTTCCGCATATCACTCCTGAATCTATCTCCCTTCACCCTCATCCCATGTCCCCTCGTAGCAGAACTTGCTTTCAATTGAAAGAGGCTCTCTCCCTGAACATTTATGCCACGGAGGTATTTAAACATCTCAATCATATCACCTCTATCCCGCCTTTCCTCTAAGGTGTACATATTAAGATCCTTAAGTCTGTCCTCATATGCTTTATAATGAAGCCCACTAATCATTTTAGTAGCCACCCTCTGCACCAACTCCATCCTGTTCACATCCTTTTGAAGGTGCGGTCTCCAGAATTGCACACTATACTTCAAATGAGGTCGCACCAAAGACTTATACAGAGGCATTATCACCTCCTTTTTTCTGCTAGCCATTCCTCTCCGTATGCACCCAAGCATCCTTCTAGCTTTTGCCGTCGCCTTTTCTACCTGTTTAGCTACTTTAAGATCATCAGACACAACCACGCCTAGGTCCCGCTCTTCTTTAGTGGACAAAAGTACTTCACCTCCTATACTGTATTGCTCCCTTGGATTGCTGCAGCCCAAATGCATGACCTTACATTTTTTAACATTAAATCCCAGCTGCCAAATTCTAGACCATTCTTCAAGCTTAGCTAGATCCCTCCTCATGTTATCTACACCTTCCTGGGTGTCTACTCTATTGCAGATTTTGGTATCATCCGCAAAGAGGCAAACCTTACCCGACAGCCCTTCCGCTATATCACTAACAAAGATGTTAAAATCCCAATCCCAATAGCAACACTGCCAATAAAAATCTCAAACTCCCCCAAAGCATTTTCTGATCCCCTTTGCTCCCCCCACCCCCAGGTATCAGCATCATCCCCCCTCCTCCTCAAAGAGACAGCCAATCCTTCTGCCCACGATCTCCCCCCTCCCAGGACTTACCGGAGGTATCATTGGTTGTATAGTATCAAGGCAGGAGCAATGCTCCATAGCCTCCTGGGTTCAAAATGTCAGCTCTGACCCCTAGTGGTAATATCGTGGTACTGCCGCTATGGGTCCAGCTGCCAAATAAGAGCAATCACTCTTCACCAACAACTGAGATTTCATAGGTTGTAACTTAGAAGAGAAAATGTCAAGTAAAGCACTTTCTATGTTTGCTATATCATCATGTAAAAATATGCAAGGTGATTTTTTTTACTTGATCATTCAGTAGATTGATGAATCCCTCATATCACCTGGAACATCTCTTGGGTTTTATAAACCAGTAGCTGTGCCTGCAGTATGTCTAGTGTGATTGTAACCAACAGAATAAGTGGATGCAACATGCTGCAAAAATCATGATGCAGCCTCACGTATAAGACCTGATTTGTCAGGTGCTTTTTTATAC
Source organism: Ichthyophis bannanicus (assembly GCA_033557465.1). Taxonomy (NCBI): domain Eukaryota; kingdom Metazoa; phylum Chordata; class Amphibia; order Gymnophiona; family Ichthyophiidae; genus Ichthyophis; species Ichthyophis bannanicus. Next base: position 933,934,220 of record CM066033.1, on the reverse strand, counting down.
AGGCTTGAATTTGAAAAATCCTTTGATAAAATCAGACCTCTAGTGATAGGCTTATTTTTGTGATGGGCTCATGGTAATCCATTCCTCAAACAATAGCATACCTAGATCTAACGCTGAAGACTTCTTAGCAGCACTCTACCAAGCTCAAAATACACCCTGTGCAATTCATGAACTTGAAGCCCTCCTGCTTCCCCAGCCATTAGCAGGAACACACTCTTTTTGGGCTTCGTGAAAGCCCAGTGATGATATTAGCATCCCTTCTGTGCCTGCGCCCTGTGCAGCCACACTGCTCACACAGTTCTTGGCACGGCCCTGATTCTTAGCACAAGCAAGCGTGATGTGTGACATAAAACCAAGCTTTCTTTTATTTAAATGTTCTGTGTTTGAGACCCAAAGGCCTAATGTTTTGGAGAAGTGTGTATCACTAGAGGGTCACCTAAAGAGTATTATTACAAACTCTGAGTTACATTATTATGTGTGCACAGTCATTTTCTTGGGTCACCCTCAGTAACCTATCAAAATGACCAGGGGTCCATGGGTCCCAATTGTTATTTGATTGATCCCTGTTGCATGCCCATGGGGTGTTTATGTGTGTATGTGTGTGTGTGTGAGTGGCTTAAAAGGTGTCTTGCGGGGTTTCAGTGATTTCACAAGCTTTGTAATCTTATTTTTTTTCCAAACACTGCAGCCATGGAGAGGATGAAGACGAGCAGGATAAGGGTGTCATTGGGTAAATACTATACTGTATGCATTTCTGACAGCAAGGATAGTGAACGGTGGGGAGGGCTGGGGGGAAGGATCGGTGGAAGAGACCCTAGAGATACTGGTTGACTGCAGAATAATTTAGCTTTTTTTTTCCTATAGCACACAGCAAGCACTGGCACTAATGAAAGAATGGACATGTACAGTTGTATGCCCTTCTGTTTCCCATCAAACACTGCAGTCCATTAAACACATGATTGCAGCACTCCAACATTGCTCATTCACAGCACAACCACTGCATCTGTGACGGCCAGGCAAAAAGAAAATTGAGAGAGAACGTTTATAAAGAGAAACAAAGATTACAAGCTCACGTAGACAGGGAGCACCAATTCCAATGCTTAAAAGTTAAAATAAAAAAATCTCTCATTATCAGTGTAACAGCCTGAATGGCTGATGGACTTCACACCAGCTGTACAGTATGGGGCACAGAAAAAACTTCAGGGTCTTGACCACTGGAGCTATGTTGGGTGGAGAGAGGGACGAGTGAATCCTCACAGCTCTCCCTCTGTGACAGCTGTTCTCAACCTCTGTGACTCCAATCCACTCACCCAGGGCTGGTGCTACCCATTAGGTGAACTAGGCAGTCGCCTAGAGTGTCAATGTTTTGAGGGTGGCCCGTTGCTGCCACTAATGCCTCTCAACAGCAACAAGGCACTTACCCAAAACCTCCAATGCGGCATTGCTGTTGGCGCTCGCCTTGACGACTGCCTCCACCCCATGTGAACAGGGAGTCTGCATCAGAAGGGATGGAAGCAGCTGGTCAAAGCTCAGCACCAGCAACAATGTAGGGCTGAAGGCTTTGGGTAAGCGCTGTGTTGCTCTTGTAATGTGATTGCTGCCTCTGCAGGTCCTGGAAAGGGGCGACCGTGGGAGTGGAGAGGTGGGGGTGGGACAGAACTGAGGATTCGCCTAGGGTACCTCATATCCTTGCACCAGTCCTGCTCTCACCTTACAGACATTCCACAAAGTCCAATGTGCAGACTAATCTCTAAATAAAAATCACACTTTATTGCAGTGTCTTCAAGTCAAAAAGCCAAAATCATAGATTTAGTTCAAAATAAATTCTTCTAGCAAAACACTGTAGGGTAATCTTAATCTTTGTCTTTACCCACTTTGAATACTACCCAGCACTTTCTCCTTCTTCCGCATTTGTCCCCTGGTACTGAAGAAGAACGGTACCCCACCCCAACTCCAGACACTCATTAGTGTACTGAGTCCAACAAATGTGAATAGAGCTGGCCTTAGCAATTGAGGAGCCCAGTTTGGACCATTTTGAAGTCCCTGCTGGTGGAAAGTGGCAGCTTTGGCCACCGCCATGGCCTCTGGCACTCTTGTGCTGGTGGATGATGGAGTCCCCTTCAGCAGGCACTGCCGTTCTTTGTTGTAGCCTGTAGTACTTTCATTTATTGAAAGCATCGGTTTATTTGCACAAACGCAAACAAACCTATGAGCATAGACAATCAGACAAAGACAAACAGAGACGGGTGGACCTCCACAATTGGTGCTATTGCTTTGACGAAACACACCTAACAAGGGGATGTATCCAAGAGGGAATGCATACCCTACTCCCTCTAATACTGTACACATGGTGGATGCTCATCAATTCCACACTATAATATGAGAAGTTGATGTGCCTTGTGGATAGGGGGAGGGGGTAGCATACAGGCAAAGGATTCTTTGAGCCGCATTCCTGCAGTCTCTTCATTCTGCTTGTTTTGGGGGGGGGGGGAGGAGGGCAGTTAGCATATGCATGTTTGTATATGTTTATATGCGCACAAACAAACATGCGTACAGACAAAATTTGCTGAGCTGGTCGAACCCTCAACAATAGGCCCCCTGCTTAAGCAAAACATGCCTAAAAAGCAGATAACAAATCCCAAGAATTTGCCTCAAATGTCTGCTCATTTAACACCCTAGATCTTTTTTCATGCATGTTCATACCCAAACCTGTAAGATCTGGATTTCGCTATCTGTCTTATTGCCAGTACCTTAAAACATTTGCAGTAATTAGCTCAGCTTGTTTTAACTTGAATGTTGGCAGACTGATGAAAAAAGAGAACCTTGAGTTACAAGCCATTTTTTTTTTTTTTTGCCCAGATTGATATAAATTGCTTCAGTATGAATTAGTTCAGGAGCAGAAAGTATGATTCATGTCATTATTGAGCAAACACAGAACAGCAGGATTCCACTACACAACATATTAATCTAGGCAACGGCAGTGACAGTAGCAAGATCAAATGAAAACCTTTCTCCTCCTAGTGGCTGGAAGACTACACAACATGCATTAATCCTACTCTACTTTTCTTTAGTTATATCCTTTAGTGAAATTCCCCTTTTAACCTACTTGTTTATAATACTAATCTTGAGTTCCTTTTTACAATATAAGTTTTATTGGTATGAATACGGATCATATTTACAATACCATTTTCTTCTAACAAAACTGACATTTCCTTTTCTTCTCCCATTACATACATCAGCAAAGTTTCTGAAATTCGGAATAAGATCAATGATGGATATCAGACAGTGGCAAGGTACCTGGGCTCTGTGTGCAGTGTAGGATTATTGATATTTGAGTGTGTAAAAATAACTCACACTGTCATACTTGCTCTTCTCCTATATCATTTGGTATCTTACTCTTTCCGTTTCTATCACTCTGCCTTATTCAGAGCATCTTATTCACTATTTAGGTCTGTCATTCATTCTTAGTTTTCTATTCTGTCTTTGTATTGCATGCTTATTTTTAGCTTGTTGCTTTTGAACAAATTCAAGTGCTGTCCTCTTATGGCTGTGTGCAATAGAATATCATAAATATACCACTTTTACATCTCTGTACCTTATGCATCTCTGTACCTACTGCTGTAGATGCGGGTAACATGGGTGCTCTCTGCCATGCAATAAGTGTCTGCCCTGAGCACTGAATGCATGGCAGATGCTGGGCATGCTACCTGCATTTACTGCACAGGTTTGCATTCATCACACCTTAATTTATTGCAGTTAAGGTGTGGTAAGTGCAAATATTTACCCCTCTTTAGTAAGCAGGCCCTAAAATGCTTAAGCCTAAAAATTACTGTTTCTCTCAGGGGACCACCTTTATCTAGCTGGACCTACAGCTATCTTGATTTTTGAGCATGCATGTCTTCAAAAAGTGTGCCGCATTACTACTATTAATCATTTATAAAATGCTACAAGGTGTATGCAGTACTGCAGAAACACATATAGAAGACAGTCCCTGCTAGTAAAGCTTACAATCTAGTTAAGACAGCACAATACAAGAGAAATACGGGGTTCAATAGGGAGAGGAGACACAAGGGGAACAAGAGATTAGGATCCAAAAGCAGCCTCAAAGAGGTAAGCCTTTAACATGGACTTGAAGATGGAGAGAGATGAGACGACGTAAAGATAAAGGAAGTTTGTTCCAGGCATAAGGAGCAGCAAGGTGGAAAGATCGAAGTCTGGAGTTGGCAGTAGAAGAAAAGGGTATGGAGAAAAGGTCACAGGAGGAGCGGAGTTCATTAGGAGGGATGTAGGGAGAGGGGAGAATGGAAAGGTCATGAGAGGCAGTAAAGTGAATGCATTTATAGGTTAGTAGGAGAAGTTGAAATGAATACAGAAATGGAAGGGGAACCAGTGAAGTGATTTGAGAAGAGGGGTTATGTGAGTGTATTGGGGCTAGCGGAAGATTAGCCATGCAGCAGAGTTCTGAATAGATTGAAGAGGAGAGAGATGACTCTGAGGAAGACCAGCAAGGAGGCGGTTGCAGTAGTCAAGATGGAAGATAACTAAAGAATGGACAAGAGTTTTAGCTGTGTGTTCGGAGAGGAAAGAGCGAATTTTGTTAATGTTATAGAGAAACAAATGACAGGTTTTAGCAATCAGTTGAACATGTGTGGGGAAGGAAAGGGAGGAGTCAAAGATGACCCCAAGGTTGCTGGCTGAGGAAACAGGAAGAAGAAACATAGAAACATGACGGCAGAAAAAGACCACATGGCCTATCTAGTCTGCCCTTTGGCCTATCTAGTATTGTCAACAGTGATAGAGAAAGGAGGAAGGGGGGAGGAGGGTTTAGGGGGAAAAATAAGAAATGTAGTTTTAGCCATGTTCAATTTCAGATGGCAGTGAGACATCTAGGCAGCTATGTCAGAAAAGCAGGCAAAGATACAAACTTGGAGTGTAAGAAATATCAGGTGAAGATAGATAGATTTGAGAGTCATCAGCATAAAAATGATACTAAAAGCCATGGAATGAGATAAGGGCATCAAGGGACTGGGTGTAGAGAGAGAAAAGGAGAGGGTATAGAACAGACCCTTGGGGTACACCAAGTGAAAGAGGGATGGCAGTATAAGAGGAACCACCAGAACAAACACTGAAAGAGTGATAGTAAAAAGGGAACTAAGACAGCACAGAGCCCCTAAAACCAAGAGAAGATAATGTGTCGAGGAGGAGGAGGTGGTCAATGGTATAAAAAGCAGCAGAAAGGTCAAGAAGAATGAGAACTGAGTAAAGGCCTTTGGATTTAGTCAGGAACAAGTCACTGGAGACTTTGGCAAGAACCATTTCATTAGAATGAAAGGGATGAAAACCAGACTGGAGTGGATCCAGGATGGCATGAGAGGAGAGAAAATTGAGGCAGCAGCGGAGAACTGCATGTTCAAGAAGTTTGGAAATGAATGGGAGAAGGGAGATGGGTTGGGAAATAGAAAGACCAAAAGGGTCAAGTGAAGGTTTTTTGAGGAAAGGAGTGATCACAGCATGCTTGAAGACTGCAGGGAACATTGCAATGGAGAGTGAAAGGTTGAGAATATGTGAGATGGAAGAGATGATGGAGGAGGAGATGGAGTTGAGGAGATGGGTAGGGATAGGATCAGAAGAAGGTAATGAGTTTAGAAGAGGAAAGAAGAAGAGAGGTTTCCTCTTCGGATATTTTAGAAAAGGATGAAAGGGTGATAGAGGTTGAGTGGAAAAGTTGATAATGGAGAGGGGGAAGAGGGGGTGAAGAATATTCAGTGGGGAATTGAAGAGTAATCGTATGCACTTTGTCATGGAAATAGTCGGCTAGGGCTTGGACAGAGAGAGAAAGAGGGATTGGAGGCTGTTGTGCCTTAAGAAGGGAATTGAGAGTAGAGAAGAGATGGGGTTAGAGGCAAAACAGTTAGTCAGATGGATAAAATAGTTTTGCTTAGCAAGTGCAATGGTGGACTGGAAAGAAATAAGCATGAATTTCAAGTGAAGGAAGTCAGAAAGAGAGCGGGATTTGAGCCAAGTGTGTTCAGCTGAATGGGCGCAGGAGTATAGGTAGTGGGTAGTTGAAGACAATCAGGGCTGAAGAGAAGTACGCCTCACAGGATGTGCTATGGGTGGAGCAAGAGTATCCAGAGTAGAAGAGAGAGTGGTGTTATAGAAACAGACTTAGAGGACAAAGTGGAAGAAAGAAGAGAAGAGACAGTAGTGGATAGAGTCAATGGATCAATAGCATGAAGATTCCTAAAAAGATAGGAGGAGATTGGGCAACATTGAGGCGGGGAGTGATGAAGAGTAAAACAAGAGGTGGTGGTCAGATAAGGGAAGAACTGAAGTGCGGAAATTAGAAGGTAAACAATGAGAATAGAAAACGAGGTCAAGGCAGTGACCAAGCTGATGAGTGGGGGCAGAAGAGCAAAGCTGGAGGTTGAAAGAGGAAGTAAGAGAAAGGAGCTTAGATGCATAGGGGTCAGAAGGGTTATCAATATGAAAATTAAAGTCACCAATAATAAGGGATGGGGAGGAGGAATCCAGGAATAACAAGAGCCAAGAGTCAAAATCGGTGAGGAATGTAGAAGTGAACTTGTGAGGGGGTCTATAGATAACAGCGATCCAAAGAGGAAGAGAATTAAAAAGACAGATGGAGTGGACTTCAAAGGAGGGAAAGGAATGGGACAGAGGTAGAAGGTGGGGTTGAAATTGGCAAGATGGAGAAAGCAGAAACCCAACACCACCACCGTGACCATTGGTATGAGGAGTGTGGGAGACTTGATAGCCACCATGAGAGAGGGCAGCAGTGTCATCGAGGAGGAGTCAAGTTTCAGTAAGAGCAAGAAAATGGAAAGCATGAGAGATAAAGATCATGGGTAAAGTGAAGTTTGTTGAAATGGAATGAGCATTCCATAAAACACATGAGAAGGAGAAAGAGGAGGGGGAAAGGAGAGGTCAAGGCAGTGGCCACTCACCAGCATGGCCACTGCCTTGACCTTGTATTTTTCTCTAATTGCTTACCCTCAAACTTCTGTACCTCAGTTCTTCCCTTATCTGACCATCACTTGCTAAGCTTCACTCTTCATCACTGCCGCCTCAACCTCTTCCTGTCTCCTCCAATCTCTTTAGAAATCTTCATGCTATTGACCCTTTGGTTCTCTCCTCCACTATTTCATCATCTCTTTCCTCCACTGTGTCATCTGAGTCTGTTGATGAGGCAGAAGCTTCCTATAACACTGCACTCTCCTCTGCTCTGAATGCTCTTACTCCACCCATGCCACATCCTGTGAGGCATACTGCACCCCAGCTTGACTTTCATCCACTACCCGCTATCTATGTTCCTGTGCCCATTCAGCTGAGTGTGCTTGGCTCAAATCCCGCACCCTTGCAGACTTTCTACACCTCAAATTCATGCTTGTCTCTTTTCAGTCAGCCATAGCACTCGCCAAACAAGACTATTATGTCCATCTGACTAACTCTCTTGCCTCGGACCCTCGCCATCTCTTTACTACTCTCAGCTCTCTCCTCAAGGTGCCCCTGCCTCCAACCCCTCTCTCCCTTTCTGCCCAAATCCTGGATGACTATTTCATGACAAAATCCACAAGATTACCCTCCAGTTCCCCACAAAATCATCTACTTACCCTCCTCCCTCTTTTCACTCCCCCCTCTACCTCTACTATCCTCTCTCCCTTTTCTGTGATCTCTGAGGAGGAAACTGCACATCTCCTTTCCTCCTCCAAACTCACTACTTGCTTCTCTGATCCTATTCCCACCCATCTCCTAAGCCCCATCTCCTTCACCGTTGTCCCTTCCATCTCTCATATTCTCAAACTATCACTCTCAATTGCACCTGTATCTGCAGCCTTCAAGCATGCTGTAGTTACACAAGAAACCCTCATTTGATCCTACCTATCCTTCTAACTATCGAGCCATCTCCCTCCTCCTCTTCATTTCTAAACTACTTGAACCTGCAGTTCACTGCCGTTGCCTTGACTTTCTCTCCTCTCTAGCCCTCCTGGATCCTTTACAATCTGGCTTTCTTCCTTTACATTCTACTGAATCGGCTTTTGCCAAAGTCTTCAGTGACTTGTTCCTGGCAAAATCCAAGGACCTTTATTCAGTCCTCATCCTTCTTGACCTCTCTGCTGCTTTTGACACTGTTGACCACAACCTTCTCCTTGATACCCTGTCCTCACTTGTTTTTAAGGGCTCTTTATTATCCTGGTTCTCCTCTTATTTCTCCCATCGCTCTTTCAGTGTTTGTTCTGATGGATTCTCCTCTGCTGCTATCCCACTCTCAGTTGGTGTACCCCAAAGATCTGTCATGGGTCCACTCCTTTTCTCTCTATATACCCAGTCCCTTGGTGCGCTCATCTCTTCCCATGGCTTTCAGTACCATCTTTATTCTGATGACTCCCAGATCTACTTCTCCACACCTGAATTCTCTCCAGCAATCCAGACACGGATCTCTACCTGCCTTTCTGACATTGCTGCTTGGATGTCTCACTGGCACTTGAAATTGAACATGGCCAAAACTGAGCTTCTTATTTTTCTACCTAAAACCTCTTTTCCTCTTCCTCCTTTCTCAGTCTCTGTGGATAACTCTCTACTCCTCCCTGTTTCCTAGCTCGCAAACTTGGGGTCATCTTTGACTTCTCTCTCTCCTTCTCCACACACATCCATCTGATAGCTAAGACTTGCAGTTTCTTTCTCTATAACATCAACAAAATCTGCCCATTCCTTTCTGAACACACTACTAAGATGCTTATCCACTCCTTGATCACCTCTCATCTTGACTATTGTAACTTACTCCTTGCTGATCTCCCTTTGAATCATCTCTCTCCCCTTCAATCTGTTCAACACTCTGATGTGCGGCTACTCTTCCGCCAGCCTCGTCATGCTCATATTACCCCTCTTCTTGTCACTTCATTAGATCCCTATCCGTTTCTACATCCAGTTCAAACTTCTCCTGCTGACCTATAAGTGCATTCACTCTGCAGCTCCTCACTACCTTTCCTCTCTTATCTCTCCCTACCCCCCCCCCCCCCCTTTTGGGAACTCCACTCTTCTGGCAAATCGCTTCTATCTGTGCCCTTCTCTTCTATTGCTAACTCCAAATTTCACTCCTTTCACCTTGCCACATCTTATGCCTGAAACAAAATACCTGAGTCTGTACTTCAGGCGCCTTCTCTGACCCTTTTCAAATCCAGGCTGAAAACTCACCTCTTCATTGTTGCTTTTGGTTCATGGCTCACCTGATCTCCTTGTGTTTCCCTTGTGTTGTCTGTCTTGACTAGATTGTAAGCACTGATGAGAAGGGACTGTCTCTTACATGTCTGTGCAGCGCTGCATACATCTTGTAGCGCTATGCAAATGCTCAGTAGTAGTAGTAGTAGCAGAGGGATATGGATGAGGTTAGGGTGGTGGAGAGAGAAAAATGAAGGGGAACTAGGGTTGGGATTAATGTCACCAGAAGACAGAAGGAGAAGGAGAGTGTGAGGGAGAGAGGAGACAGCACAGCGGAGACGAGGATGAGGTTGTTTTAGAGAGGAAGGAGAGGGATGAATGAGAGGAAGGAGAAGGTGAAGCTTCAGAGCTAAAGAAAGGGTAGAGGATAAGATGGGGGAGGGGGGAATAGGGAAGGTGGAGAGAGGGTAAGAGAGAAGAGGGGTATTGGCTTGGTGGAATGAGGGAAGAAGTTTAGGGAGGATCAGAAAAAGGAATAAAGAATGATGTGGGGCCATAAGAAATGCAGAAGAAGGCGAGGGATAATAAGTTAATAAGAGAATAAGAGAATAAAGATAAAATAAAATAAATAAAATAAAATAAAATAAATAAAATGGAATAAAAATTATGGATAAGTAAAAGCCTTAAAAAGTAGGAAGTTATCAGGAATGGAAAATTATTATAGGAAATACCAATTAACAGCATTGTAAACAAAGGCAAACCTTATCTCAAGTAAGCTATAAGTCTAAAATGTTAAAACATTAAAAGCATTAGTCAAGGGCTGAATAAAGTCATGTGAGCACCGACAACTGAATACAGGTACATTCACATTATCCACTATTTAACAAGAAAATTGTGTTTTGTTAAAAAACTGACATTGAAAACTGAACTTTTGGATAGTACTTAACAGTTTGCAACTTAGTGATTTTGTTTAGGAATTTTGCAGGCCCTTCTCTAACTCTTTTTACCTTTCTTCAATTGCTCTGATGCCATTATGTCCTCATGATGGTATGTGAAAGGAGAAGGAAGACTAGAGTTTGATGGAAATATTTTCAATGACTCATTTAGAAATATTTACATCACGGCATACAGGGGGTCTGAAGATTTTCAGCTGATAAATGAATGTGCTATATGGAAGCCTGATAGATTACTGTAGGGTCACTGATTGAAAGGCCAAGGAAAATGAGTATTGATTTGTTGCTCCTTCTTATTCACGTCTCCTGTTTCTCCCTTGCAGCGAGGATTCTGGGGATCCCAGGTATCTCACTACATCTCCCCAATTTGGCTGCCACCAGTGACTTTGGCCGACAGGATTGACAAACTATTTTCTGTTTCTTGCATGGTGTGCACCTTGAAATGTATGGATTCTTTTAACTCTCATTACTGTACAAACCAACATTACCTAGAATCCTTTGTATTACAAAAACTAAACAATTAATATTCAATACATATACAGAGGATAATTGTTAAAACCATTCCTTTGGGTAAAATAGTACTTTACCCACAGAAATGGGCATTTAAAAAATTCTTCAGGTTATACCTTGCCAAGAAAACCCAGGGGTTGCTAGTAGTCAGCATTGACTTGAAGGCACAAAAGAATATTCTGGTAGAAGCATAACTTGACCTGTATTTTGAATTTTCTTTTTTCCAAAAGCATATCTGCATAATTTCTTAGGTGTAAGTTTATATGAGTACTTTTTTTTTGGTAATTTTCAAAATGAATGTACATGCATATTTTCACTGAACATCCAGTAAAGTCACAGAGTGAAAAGTACACATTAATTTTTCGTCGGTGCGGGCAGTTATAAAATGACCTCTTCAGTGTCCCGCTTAATGCATAAATGTAGCAACGATCACTTTAAGATGTATCTTTACTAAAGAGCGGTAAGGGAGCAAGTGTGCCATTAATGCCTATCGGCACTCTTGCACCCTTAATGCTGCGATACCATTGCATTGACGAGTGTTAAAGGCTCCTGCAGCATTAAGGGAACAGGAGGCGGAGAGTGGGTGTTAACGGGGCAGAGAGTGGGTGGTGACAGTGTGTGCTCCCTTAACACCTGTTGTACAACAGGTTTTAAAGCCCTTTAATGCTGGGAACCCTAACGCCAAGTAAAACCTCACAGAAAAGTTGTATTTCCAGAGACTATTCAAACATCTGCAATGTGATCTATACAGAGGGAAATCCAAGACAGTTGTAGTAGTGCTCCATTATCAGCAACAGCATAGTGACCAACTATGAAAGGCCACTACGTTGATGCTGCAAATGGGGCAAAGGAGGTACCATGTGGGTGATGCAGTGGGGGTTTCTGGTGCACAAGGATGACCAAACAGCTTTCCAGAGGGCACAGCTATGATGGCCGGAATGACCCCACAGACATGCTGCTACTGTTACATAAGAACATAAGATATGCCATACTGGGTCAGACCAAGGTCCATCAAGCCCAGTATTCTGTTTCCAACAGTGGCCAATCTAGGTCATATGTACCTAGCAGTTTCCCCAAGAGACACAAGTTCCACAATGCTTGTACTGGGTCAAGCATTGATATCTTCGGTCACTTCTTAATAATGGTTTATGGACCTTTCCTCCAGGAACTTGTCCAAACCTTTTTTAAACCCAGTTACACTAACAGCCTTTACTACATCCTCCGGTAACAAATTCCAGAGTTTGATTACACGTTGAGTGAAAAAATATTTTCTTTTATTAGTCTTAAATAGTTTACCCTGTAGCTTCATTGCATGTCCCCTAGTCTTTCTATATTCTGATAATGTAAACAATCGATCTACGTTTACCCGTTCCACTCCGTTCATTAATTTATAGACTTCTATCATATCTCCCCTCAGCCGTCTCTTTTCCAGGTTAAAGAGCCCTAACCTTTTTAGCCTTTCCTCATAGGAGTATCCTTCCATCCCCTTTACCATTTTGGTGGCTCTTCTCTGAACCTTTTCTAAAATCGCTATATCCTTTTTAAGATACGGCGACCAGAATTGCACACAATATTCAAGGTGCGGTCTCACCATGGAACGATATAGAGGCATTATAATATCTTTTGTTTTATTTTCCATTCCTTTCCTTATCATACCTAGCATTCTATTTGCTCTCTTGGCTGCCGCTGCACACTGGGCCGAGGGTTTTAACATGGTATCCACAATGACGCCTAAATCTTTTTCCTGGGTGGTGGTTCCTAATGTGGAACCTTGCATCGTGTAACCATAGTTTGGGTTGTTCTTCCCTAGGTGCATAACCTTGCACTTGTCCACATTAAATTTCATCTGCCATTTTGATGCCCAGTCTTCCAATTTAACAAGATCCTCTTGCAATTTTTCACAATCCTCTTGGGTTTTAACAACTTTAAATAGTTTTGTGTCATCTGCAAATTTGATAACCTCACTCGTTATTCCACTTTCCAGGTCATTTATGAATATGTCAAAAAGCAGCGGACCCAGCACAGATCCCTGGGGTACACCACTATTCACCTTTCTCCATTGGGAAAATTGGCCATTTAGCCCTACCCTCTGCTTTCTATCTTTTAACCAGTTCCTGATCCACAATAGTACACTGCCTCCTATCCCATGACTCTTTAGTTTTTCCAAAAGTCTCTGATGAGGGACCTTGTCAAAGGCTTTCTGAAAGTCCAGATACACAATATCAACCGACTCACCTTTGTCCACCTGTTTATTCACTCCTTCAAAAAAACATAACAGATTAGTAAGACAAGATCTTCCTTGTCTAAAGCCATGTTGGCTGTCTCCCATTAGGTCGTGACTATCTACATGCTGAGTAATTTTATTCTTTATGATGGTTTCTACCATTTTTCCCGGTACTGACATCAGGCTCACCAGTCTGTAGTTTCCCGGATCACCCCTGGAACCCTTTTTAAAAATTGGTGTTACGTTGGCGATCCTCCAATCTTCAGGTATTAGAGATGATTTTAATGATAGTTCACAGATTACTAATAGCAGGTCTGCAATCTTATATTTCAGTTCTTTCAACACCCTTGGATGTATACCATCTGGCCCAGGTGATTTGCTACTCTTCAGTTTATCTAATAGTTGTAAGACATCTTCCCGATGTATCGATATTTCCTTCAATTCTTCTGCACCTTTAAATACCACTTCAGTCATGGGTAACATCCCTACATCTTCCTCACTAAAGACCGAAGCAAAGAATTCATTCAGTCTCTCCGCTATCGCCTTGTTGCCTCTTAGTGCTCCTTTAACCCCTTTATCATCTAATGGACCAACTGACTCTCTCACAGGTTTTTTGCTACAAATGTACATGAAAAGGTCTTTATTTCGTGTTTTTGCTTCCGCAGCAAGCTTCTTCTCAAATTCTCTCTTTGCCTGCCTTATCAATGCCTTGCATTTGACTTGCCAGTGCTTGTGCTGTTTCCAGGTTTCGTCATTTGGCTCTTTTTTTCCATTTCCTGAAAGATGCTTTTTTGGCAACAACAGCCTCTCTGACCTCACCTTTAAACCATGCTGGCAGTTTTTTGGACTTCCTTCCACTTTTCTTTTAAGCGTGGAATACAGCTGGTCTGGGCTTCCAAGATAGTATTTTTCAACAACATCCAAGCTTGATGTACGTCTTTAACCTTTGCAACTGGAATAAAGGTAATGTGCAACCACGGGGTGGGCCAAGGGGTCTTTGCACCATAGGGAGATAGTCTGGCTGGCTCCCAGCCTCGCTGCTGCCAAAACCATCTCAGGAGGGACAGGCTGACAGCGGTGATGACAGTATCCCTAAAGGGGGCAGCTGAAATCAGCCACCCATGAAGGTACTGGGGTGCATGTCTTTTCATCCCCCACAAGAAATGGAATTAACAATAGCCAGGAAGGGGGACAGCAGTGGCAATGCACCCTACCACCACTGACAACATGGTGTCATGTCCACATGCTGTTTGTGTGGTGGCAGCAGCTGCTGCTCCCTCCCAGCAGCAGATGGAGGCTCTGACCTGACCCTGTGTGTCATGTGTGCTGCCATATTTGCCTACGTCACCCTGAGGACAAACAGTCGAACCGCAGGAACAGTGCCGCACATGATGATCCCACAACACTGAGGCTGGATGTAGCAGGACACATGCCCACACCCCAGTAGAGGGAGTCTGTAGTGGCAGGATGGGCACAGCTACACAGATGCAACAGCAGGGATGCTGCCTGCAGCACAGAACCAGTGTGTCTGCCATGATGGCAGAGAGAGATGGGGCACCCAGCAGGCCACCACCAGTGACCATTGGTCCATGCCACCAATCCACATAAGGGAGTGGAGGGCCTGTGCCATTGACTGGGATGCCCCCCACCCCCACATAATGAGTGGATATGTGCATTTGGGGGGATATATGGGTGCTGCTGAAGACCTACCCTGAAATAGGAGAACAGGGCATGTCTGGGGCAAAATGTCAACCCAGCAAACTCACCTGCATGATGAAAACACTACTAGTACCATGATACATCTGTCATGAAGCAGTACAAGGCATACGCAGTGCTGGACAAACACATAGGAAGACAGTCCCTGCCTGAAGAGCTTACTATGAAGTGATGACAGGTAGTTCAATACAAGAGATAGAAGGATACAATAGGGGGAGGAGACACCATGGAAACAAAAGAGAAGGATCCAACAGCAGCCCCAAAGTGGTATGCCTTCTGCATGTATATGAAGAGGAAGAGAAAGAAGATATGACATAAGGACAGAGGACAGAGGAGCAACAAGTTGAAAGAAGGGAAGTCAGAGGATGGCAGTAGAAGAAAAGGGCATAGAGAGGGGGTAGGGCGAGGAATTGTGAACCCCACAGAAAGGGTTTCAGGGATAGAGGATAGATGAAAGGTACAGAGAAGCAGTACAGGGGATGCAGTTATAGGCCACCCGAAGATGTTTGAGATGGATAAGTAAACATACGGGGAGTCAGTGAAGCAATATCAGGAGAGGGGTGATATGAGTGTGTCAGGACTGGGGGGATGATGAGCCATGCAGCAGAGCTCTGAAATGATGGATGAGAAGAGAGAGATGACTCCGAGGAAGACCAGCCAGGAGTAGGGTGCAAGATGGACAGAACCTATAGTATGGACACAAGTTTAGTCTTGTGTTCAGAGAACAAGGTGCTCTGTGTGATCTGGAGATCCCACCAAATATGCGAACCCAGTAATGAACCGCCATCTGATTCACCAGTGCATCCATGTCAGCAAAATCTGTCTGTACGATGTGACGTCATGGCCTGACCGCACCAGAAACACACACCAGGTATGGGGGGGCCATGTTCCACCATGCCATGCGATATATGTGTGTGTGTGCCTGTTGCGTGGGCTGTCCCCCTGAATGGAGGATACCACAACCCTGCATACCACAACCCTGCATACTGACATGAGATGTTCTAGGACAGTCCCAGGCCAATAGGAGCAGGGTACAGATGTGACAATTCTAACATACTGCAGTTGTGCAGAAACACAGTTGTCTAGAATTACCCACTACAGACATAACATGCCACCCCTTTGTGACTGTGTACTACTCAGTTTACTTTCATGCCTGTGACAGTCCGGGTGCAGCTGTGACTGGCTGTCACACATTTTGTGCTTTGTTGAGTGATCAGGCCACACTTTGGGTATGCAGATATGCTATTCGCCATCTTGCCCTTTTGAGCAGATGCCTTTATTGCCTATGCAGAGGCCTATTGCAGTGGGCCAGGCATGCTCACCCTGCAGATATCTGCTTTCTAACTGGAAGTATAGCCTAATGGTCAGGACACTGGCTTAGGTGCCATGATATGAGGGTTCAATACCCACTGCCATTCCTTGTGTGACTGGTTTTATGGCTTAACTGCTGCTTTCTACGTATGGCACTTCATAGGATGTCCACAACCCCTTTTGACCTTGGATTGGTCACATAACACTCCATTCCCTTAGCAGACTGTAGGTTCTCACAGACCCTGTTGTTTATCACACACACGTGTATACATCATACCCTTCAGATGGCCACCTGGAGAGTTCAACTCATATTCTTATTTGCCCCATATGGCTGTTTGAGTAACACCTGACCAGTTACGTATATGCACATTTATATAGAGGGTTGTATGGTGGTTGGTAGTGCCAAGCCTTCCATGTGGCACTTGAACACATGTCTCCCACATACTACACCTCTGTTCATGACGGCAGTTCAGGGGCAGCAGGGCCATCCCAGCCTCTCATCTACCAACAGCCCATCCATTAGCCTCTGCCAGCTATGTGCAGTCATTTATTTTCCTGCAAACTGCTACACCATGGCCCACACAGGTACTCTTTTCCACATGTCAGATTTTCACACATGTTTCTCCTGTGCCTGATCTGTGCATCACCACTTCTGCTGCATCCTCCAGTTGCTGCACACATCGTGTCACTTTGGGATCCGCAAGGGGATATGTCATCCGCATCCTCTGCCATTCGCTGCCATTCCATTGCTGCATACCAGTGCTTCGCTACCGCTGCCTCCCACATGCTCATCCTACTTATTTACTGCCACATCGGCAGCTCCCACCTATCCTTCCATCTCTTCCCTTTGCATAGCTTTCCATGGTAGTGCTCCCTTTTCCAGCTTTAAGGTGCACACCTGGCACCGTAACATCTGATATCCTGTTAGCGCACATTAAGGGGCCATTGCACCGTTAACGCCGTAAAACCTCCTACCCGCCCAGAGCCTTTTTCACACAGAAAAACCCTTATCGCTGCCATTAACGGTCGATAATGCCTGCTTCCTTAAAGCTCTTTAATAAACATAACCCTAAATGTTCCCGAAGGATATAAAGGGTGACTAGAATGAAATCTACTGTAGTGTGGAAACCTTGTCAATGTTACAAAGGGCCATTTATGGAGGATTCCTGCACCTTCCTATTCAGGGCTGCAAAAATCACAAGCAGCAGGGCACTTTAAAATTCGGAAATAGAAAAGATAAGAATAAAAAGCAACATAAGAAAATAAAATCCAAACAAAATAACATGCACAACTGCAACAGCAACAAATCAAAAAATTAAGAAAAGAGTGAGAAAAAAACGTTCTCTGGTTCGTACAACTCTGACTGGTGCCTAAGAAATCAATTATCAGATGATTTGTATGGGTAAAAAAAAAGCTTCTTCCTCTTTAGAAAATATTCCTTCTAAGTCTGAGTGGCTCTGGCTGCACAAAACTGCTATAAACGATACCAGAATAAAATTGAATCAAGGTTAGAGGTGTAGCAAAGGCAGTGGGATAAATTTAGCCAAAGAGTTCTATACTTAATACAAACTGACTATAATTTGTGTGGTTGAGATGCACAAATAGCAGACGTAAATAAACAATAACAAAAATACTTTCACCACATATACAGATTTCACTGTTCTAGCCAGCAACAAGAAACTCGAAATACTTAAAGTGGCATTTTAGAAGGGACATCTAGGTAGAATCTTGGACGTCCGTAGTAGAGCATCCAGAAATCTGGGGGAGAGGTAACAATCCCTTCTGAAATTGCTCTTTCATCACCCTGAAAAATGAACGTCCCAGTAACCGGCTCTGTAGACAGCCTCAGTGCAGATAACAAAGCCTGGCTACATGCACGGGTATAGGCTATTTCTGAAGTGCACGCTCACAGAACTGGGTACTTTGATTTCCCTGTCAGAGTGGCTCAGAAGGGGGACAATGATGTTCTGAAACTAGCCTGCCCTGGACTGCAGCAGCAGACCTGTAATATGTTTGTATCTACTTGCAGGCTGCTTCGATCAGGAAATATTTATTATGGCAATGAAAGCGCATTTTGTTCCCCTCTCCCCTCCCCTGGAAACATTGTAGCCATGAAACAAGCATTTTTTTGCACCTTATTCATGGTCAGGAGCCAGTATAGCATGGACGCTTCAGCTGCCAGGGTCAGGCATGCTTGTATCATTCTGAAATCACCTTGCTCCACCGAGGGCATGTCTCCACCATGCCCCCGTGCCACATGGGCATTCTCGCACTGGGGACATCTATATACTCACCTTTCTAAAATGGCTCCGGAGACGTTGTCATGGTTCGCACATCTAGGTGCCCCTTTTCAGATATACAACTCACGAATAGGGCTTCTAGAATGACCCTCTTAATATATTGATCTCTAGGTATACCATTAGAGAATCAGATACTCATCATTTCATACTGAACACATCTTAGCATATATATCCACATGAAGGGGATGTGCATTAACATGACCCAAAACTCTTTGAAACCTTTGATTTTCAGTCTGAACCCCATACCCTGAGATTATCATGAGACACTGATACTACCACTCAGATTAAGAGACATTCCACACTCCAGCTGAATGAACTTCAAGAGACAAGTGTTATGTTTGTTTATGTTTATTAGAATTTGATATACCGCCCTTAAAACAAGTTAGCAGAGTGGTTTAAAATAAAAACATAAATAAGAGAAGCGAGTGAAAAGAACTCCAAAGTCATGGACATCAAAAACACCAAATTAGTAGGCTTCCTTCTACTTCATTCCTCCTGGAATATGTTCTGGGACATATCATTCTCAGGAAGATCATATAACCTATTAAATCTGAAAACTATTAGAAGGGATTCTAGGAGGGGAGTCAGAGACACACACTTCACATTACTTAAAAAAAATTGATAGGCATATATGCTATCTCAGAATGAACAACTAGCAATAGCCTGCAAATCAAGATATATTTAACATAAACCAAAATAGTTGGAGCACCACTTTTGGGGGAGGGGTATTTTTTAATATTTTTAGAGAAGATTTTTTTCAAATTTTTCTCCCTCAATTACTACATTTGGTAAACAATAAATAATCCTGGAATAACCATAAATCAAATTATTCTATGATCAAAGTCCTTGATTTTTACTTTCATGAAAATCTTCTGGGCTTCTAGGTCACTTTTTAGGCCAGGCCTTCTTGTTGACTGAAGCAAAATCAAGCCAATTACTATTTACAGTCCATGAATTTGTAGTTGTCTATCCTCTTGGAACCTTCAGATATCTTCTGTACTCATCCTTCTGCACCCTGCAATAAGAAAACAGACAAACAAATATACAAACAAGAGAAAGTATTTTCAAAGTTCAAAGTCCTTCCTCCAAGGTTACAACTGGAACAATGAATGTCTTCATTGCTGATGGTGAATAGTTCAGTAGTCTCCTTAGAATGGTCTTGAATAAGCAGCATAAAGGGCAGGATGCCATTTCTGGATCCTGTCCTGTCCGGCAAGATTTTTTCCTCTCTGTAGAATCTTTTACGCCACCCAACAGTACATACAGAACATTATATTTATGGATGTTATGCCTTATTGCATTTCTTACACTCACTATTCCAGAAGTTAGAATAATTGTAGTATTTAATCAGCTTAGGCTCCATTTCTTTGATAACTCTCAGGTTTATGTTCTTTTCAATATAGGCCATAATGTATAAAGACGCATATGAATATTGGCTCCAAAGGGGGACTACCTTTCCGAGCACTAATCTGAGAAAGCTAGGTGAACTTGACTCCTTTAGGGTGATTTCCCAGGCTCACTCAGTACCTGTGTTTTCAATCAGGTAAAAGCAAGGTGGAAAGTTGATTTTTCTGACAGAGATGGTACTTCATTCCCAGCTTCTCTGAGATCCCCAGGTTTACAGAGTCTGTAGCTCTGGGACTAGGTGATCTGCCAGTACTCAGGCTTTCAGTAGACTTCCTATGCTTACTCATGATGAGGCAGAGGGATATCTTGGTCCTCCGGCTTAATCCTGATATTCTTGATATGTGGCAAGTACAAGGGCCAACTCTGCTGGTAAGGTGGGACCTCCCACTTCAGTCTCTTTCTTCTCAAATCTGCTTGCTATTGACTCTCAGTTCTCCACAGCAGATATCCTTTGTTTTACTGCCTCTACAGAGAAAAGCAATCAGCATCTTTGTTTCTCTGTCCTTATGTTTACATATCAATTTGATTAAGTACCTTTTGCCTCTTTTCCAACCTTGATTAGCAGATACAGAAGGCCATGATGCATCAGTTGGTAGTCTCCTCTTTCCTTGGCCCACTCCTTTAACATTGGGAGAACCGACTGGTGAGAGGGATTGGTCCTGACACTGTCTTGACTTTGTACAGACTTGTGTAAATCAGAAATTTGCTGTAAGGCATTCTTTCTCCAGGAACAAACAGGAAGTCAGTCCTCACATATGGGTGATGTTGGCACCGATGGAGCCCGTGCGGAGCATCTCCCCAGCTTTCAAAGAAAGCCTTTGGGAATGCTACCACACACACATGGTCCTCTACTCACCCAAGGGTGCCATCTTACTCAGTCTCCCATTTTCCGTGGACCCCTTCAGATGTGTGTTTTGTTCCCAGAAAAAGCTTTTTCGTCTTCTAATACAATTTGTCTTTCCAGCTAGTGCCTGTTCCCTTCCCACCATCTTAAGCACCACTGCCTCGGCTGTCGGTCTCGGGAACCATTTTTTCCCTTCTTTACCTTTCTGCGCCCTTTTTAACCTCTGGCCGCATCAAGGGTCTTTGACCTTGCAGGGGTCCTTTTTGCCTCAATGGCCTCCGGTTTCAAAAAATGTGATTGCTGTTCCAAGAACATGTCTCTCACAGACACCCATGACTGTTGTCTCCAGTGCCTGGGAGCTGACCATGATCCGGAGCAATGCTCCCTCTGTAAAAAGATGTCCTCTAAGGCCATCCAGAGTCACCAGCAGAAGCTAGATGATATCTTTCATAAGGCAGACTTGACCCCGGTATCCCCGGTACTATCGTGCTCCATGGCCCCGCAACCCTTGGAATCCCCCAAGGCCCCTCCGCGGGCCCGCAGGCACTCCGACCAAGGGTCACCCGAGCGTGAGCAAAAGAAAAAGAAGAAAGCTGTGAAAATCTGTCTGGGAAGCCAGACAAGCGTGAAAAGTCACACGCACAGTCTTTCAGCCCCCTATGGCAGTCCAAAGAGTCGGAGAGGGAGCAGCTGAGAAAGGTACCTCGAACCGATGCAGAGACCTCCGGTGATGGTGGCCGGTCTCCTGAGGGGTGTCCCAGCGAGGACCCCTTCTCCTCCTTGATGTCTGACCCGATCACCCCGGCATCGGTGTCACAGGGCTCCACTCCCAAGGAATGCAGGCCATGGCCCAAGAATGCAGCATGCACTTTGAGATCGCAGGTACCTCGACCTCAAGGACTCTCCTGGCCGCTGCAGTGACCCCTGAGAGCCAGATGCTCATGAGGGTCTCCATCTCCGTCCCGTTCTTCAGGCGTGAGATCATCTCAGGTGAGCACCTCCAGCTCTGGGCAGGCTCCAGCCTCGGGAACCAGGCGCAGGTCACCGGCCCCTCTGGAACCGCTTGTCCTTGAGTCCTCCACAGACTATTCAGACTGGGAATCCGATGGGGAAACCTCACCAGAGACTCGATCTCACCGAGACCTTCCCTTGGACCCATCCCTGCTGACCCAAAGGCGGCGGTCTCCCCCCGAGGACACCTCCTTTCTGGAGTTTGTCCAGGATATGGCATGGGCCCTCGCGCTTACCACTGAGTCAGAGGAGGAGCCCCAAGCGGAGGAACTTGATATCCTCCAATATGAGGTGCCACCGAAGGAAATCCTTACGGTTCCATTCCCCTCTATCCTGAACCATCTCCTTCTCCATATATGGGAGACCTTGACTTCCATCCCTATTGTCAGCAAACGCCTGAACTCTATGTATAGGGTCCAGCAGTGACCAGGGTTCTGGAAGGCACAGCTTTCCCACACGTCCATGGTCATCGAATCAGCCATGTGTAAACAGAAGAGCTCGAAGACCAACTCTTCAGTGCCCCCAGGCAGAGAGTCCCGTGCTCTCGATGCCCTCGGGTGGAAAGCTTACCAATGCTCCATGCTGGCGTGCCGCATCCAGGTATACTAATTGTATATTGGTATGTTCCTCAGGGACCTCACTAAGGAGCTCGGGAGATTTGCGGCTGGTCTTCATGGGGACCACCTCTGGCGCTCTTGAAGTCTATCGGGGAATGCTCTAAGTTCCTCTCACGAGCAGTATACGACAGCTTTGAGTCCTCTGCCCAAGTAGCGGTGGCCGGCATCAACACCTACCGCCAAGCTTGGCTCCAATAATCTGACCTGGAGCAGTGGGTCCAGTAGAAGCTCCTCGACGTCCCTTGCCTCGGGGAGCAGCTTTTTGGTAAACCAATGAAGGATAAAGTGGCAGATTGAGATTGAGTACGTCACCCATACTCGGCTCTCTCGGAAGACCTCTTCCCTCCCCAGGAAGAAACCACAGGGCAAGAAACCCTTCTTCGCCAGAAAGGGGCACCCATACAGGGGCTACCCTCCCTACCTGTCTACGTCGACCCTGACCCAGGGCGGTCAGAGTAAGAGTGCGGCCCATGCCCCCGCAAGCCTAAGGGACAAAAGACCCAACTTCCAGCCCCAGCACAGCTGGCCTTAGGGTTTTGATGCCACCGGCATAGCCTCTCGACCACTGGATGGCCAGCTGCCAGTAGGATGGAGGCTGATCCACTTTGCTGTCATGTGGGAATCCATCATCACTGACACCTGGGTCCTCCAGGTCATCCAGGAGGGTTATCTCCTCCATTTGGACTGCTTTCTTCCCCCATACTTCCACGGAGATTCCCAGTGGCTTCCCCTGCACCAGGCCCTACTAACTCAGGAGGTCACAGGTGTCCTCAAAGACAAGGCAGTGGAAACAGTCCCACCACACCTCAGAGGAAAGGGGTTTTACTCCCAATACTTCCTCATCCCAAAGAGAACAAGTGGTCTCCAGCCCATCTTCGATCTGAGGAACCTGAACAGATTCCTGGTGCGGGAGAAGTTCAAAATTCTCTTCCTGAACACTGCTGCCTTACCTCAAGCAGGGAGATTGGCTATGCTCCTTGGACTTAAAGGACGGGCTATGCTCTTTGGACTTAAAAGATGCTTATGCCCACATCCTTGTCCATCCCAAGCACAGACAGTACCTGCGCTTCATTGTAGGAGGGAATCACTACCGGTATAGGATGCTTCCCTTCAGGTTTGCTCCTCCACATGGGTCTTCACCAAGTCATGTCCTCATCTTTACCATCTCCACTGGGAGAATATTCCATAGATCCACCACTCTTTCCGTAAAGAAATATTTTCGCATATCACTCCTGAATCTATCCCTTTTCACCCTCATCCCATGTCCCCTCATAGCAGAGCTTGCTTTCAATCGAAAGAGGCTCTCCTACCTGTGCATTTATGCCATGGAGGTATTTAAATGTCTCAGTCATATCACCTCTATCCCGCCTTTCCTCTAAGGTGTACATATTAAGATCCTTAAGTCTGTCCTCATATGCTTTATAATGAAGACCACTAACCAAATTAGTAGCCACCCTCTGTATCGGCTCCAGCCTGTTTATATCCTTTTGAAGGTGTGGTTTCCAGAATTGCACAGAACCTACTCCAGAATTGCGCAGAACCTGCTCCGAGGCATGCCGTATCAGACTCCGACCCACCAGGCGGTCCTAACTACAGGCACTTCCCTCTCGGGTTGGGGGGATCCACTGCAAGGAGCTGCGCACCCAAGGAGCCTGATCCTATGAGGAGAGTCAGCAGTAGATCAATCTGCTGGAGCTCCGAGCTGTCCTCCTCATGCTGAAGGCTTTTTGGCACCGCCTATGGCACCAAGTGGTGCTTGTGCAAACGGACAACCAGATCACAATATTCTACCTGAACAAACAAGGAAGTACTCTTACAGCCTCTGCCAGGAGACAGTGGCCCTGTGCTCGTTTGCGGTGAGCCAGAGAATAACCCTCCGAGCCATCTATCTCCCGGGCCAGGATAATGCCTTGGTGGACTGGCTGAGCAGAGTCCTCCAGCTGCACAAGTGGTGCCTGTGCCCCGAGATGCCGGGGGACCCCAGACCTAGATCTCTTTGCCAGCCTTGTGAACATGAAGCTTCCCCAGTTCTGTGGCCCCCTCCTGCACCCAGGCAGGGTGGCTCCAGATGCCATTCTCCTTTCTTGGACAGGGGGCCTGCTGTATGCCTTCCCCCACAACACCGCTCATAGCCTGGACCCTCCTCAGGTCCAGCGAGAAAAGACCTCGGTGATCCTCATGACCCTGAGGTGGCCCAGACAGCCGTGGTTCGCTCTGCTACTCTGTTTCTTGACAGAGTCCCCGGCCCCTCTTGGGAGCTCACTGGGGCTCCTGACGCAGGAGGGGAGCCTGCTTCATCCCAATCTGGGTCTCTGTCCCTCATAGCTTGGCTGCTGAGTGGGTCTCCTTAGTTCCTCTTCACCTCCCCACGGAGATCGAGGACATCCTTTTGGCATCCCGGAAGGACTCGGCCAGGTGGGCATACGCCTTCAAGTGGCGCTGATTCTCTGTGTGGTGCTCGGAGAACTGAGTGGACCTGTTCTCCTGCTCTATAAACTTGTTTCTGCAATGCCTGTTCCATATCTCGAAGGCTGGACTAAAATATAGCTCGGTCAGGGTTCACCTGAGTGCCATCTCAGCGAGCCACCATCCCAGAGAGGGCAAGCCCCTCCCTGGGCAACCCCTTCGTCTCTCGCTTCATGCGGGGCTTGCTTCTCTCCAAGCCCACCAACTACCCCTGCCAGCAGAATGGGACCTGAATGTGGTTCTCACGCAGCTGCTAAGCTGCCCTTAGAGCCCATGGCTACCTGCTCCCTGCGGCACCTGTCCTGGAAGGTGGCCTTTCTGGTGGCTCCCACCTCTGCCCATAGTGTCAGTGAACTCCAGGTGCTGATGACTGAGGTGCCATACATAAGGTTCTACAGGAACGGGGTGGTTCTACACACTCATCCCAAGTTCCTCTCAAAGGTTGTCTTGGATTTTCACATCAATCGGGAGGTAGTGCTGCCCAATTTCTTCCCAAGGCCCCATGCCAACTATATCCTTGACTACAAGAGGGCCCTTTCCTTCAACCTGCAGCGGACTCGGGACCTCCGCAGGACTAGGCAGCCTTTTGTCTCCCATGACCCTAGCCACCTGGGGCTGGTGGTCACCAAGCAAATCCTATCCATATGGGTGGTGGACTGCATCAACTTTGCCCAGGCCCAGGCTGGGCTTCCCCTGGACAGACGAGTCACGGCACTGAACATCCGGGCAATGGTGACGTCAGTTGCTAGTCTATGTTCAGTGCCACTGGAGGACATCTGCCAGGCCACAACCTGGTTTTTCGCTCATACCTTTGTGGCACATTACTGCCTGGAAAGGGAGTCCCATCGGGACTTGGCCTTCAGCCAGGCGGTTCTCTGCAATTTGTTCAGGGTTTAAGCAACTCCTGCCCTCTGACCCTTCTTGTTCAGGCTACCAGAAACGTGGCTCTCCATGGACTCACGGTCCTCAGCCTTGCCTTCAGATTCACTGCCATGATTTTTCCTACAGGTTCTCGGCAGCCTATAGCTAGGGAATCCCATGGGTGAGGACTGACTTCCTGTTGGTTGCTAGAGAAAGCGTAGTTACTCACCTGTAGCAGGTGTTCTCTAGGGATAGCAGGAATCAGTCCTTACAACCCTCTCTCCTCCCTTTGGAGTTGCTGTCCATTTTTGCCGTCTTCTTGGTAGGGCTCTAGCTATGACACCTGACTGAGTTGGGGAGACACTCCACGCAGGCTCCATCGGTGCTGACATCACCCATATTTGAGGACCGATTCCTGCTGTCCCTGGAGAGCACCTGTTACAGCTAAGTAACTACACTTTCTTTCCTAGATATACATCATTTGTTAAAGACTGCCTTGATGCAATTAATATTAGGGATGTGCATCCATTTGAAATGACATTATCATCATTAATTGGACGAGGATCTGGATTAGACTTTGGTAAATGTCTCTTTTAGTTTACTTAGACATTTTTTTACAGAATTTCTGGCACAAGAACATGTCAAAAAAAGTCTGTAGAGTAAGTCTTTTCTAGAATAGGAATGAATGGATACATGAGGCAAAAAATCCAGGAAGGGTTTTGTACAGAACTCCAGACCAGACAAACTTTGGACAATCAAAAAACAGGAGCAAATATCACTAGCAATACAAGACACAATTAAGAACAGGCTGGTAGAACCAGCACCCCCTCCCCCCCCCCCACCACAACAGTGATGTAATAGTTCTTCCTGCAAAAAAAGTGCCTTACAACCCAATGGTCACTAGTTCAAGGCCAGCCTTTGACTGTTATAAAAAAGACAGTTGGATTTTTTTTATCTACCTAAAACCTCTAGTAACCTTTCAGCTATGTTTTCATGTGGGCAGCAGCCACCTCTTTAATTAACCAAATTGCCCTGAAATGATAATTTATAAAAACAAAATTAAACAAAAGGAAAATGTATTAAAACAAAACAAACCTGCAAATGGCACAAAAACAACAAAACTATTTTTTTGCCTGTACATCTCTGTTAAATATACACATTGCTCCTTCATTTGTGCCTGATACTTTTCTGCATGCCCCAGGTCTGTAAGGTTTATAGTTTCCTTGGTGCCAGCTAAATGTAAACCTTTGAACTGAGCTTCCAGTATAAATTTACAGGGGCTTTTCCCTCCATGCTGGGATTCTCTCCACATGGCTATTTCCCACACTGTACCTTTCTCCCATTTGTTAAACTTCCATGTGGGGCTTTCTCTTGCCTTCACTCCTCTTGTGCTTGTAGCTAAGTCCTGAGCTCCTCCTTGTTTGCAGTCAGGCAGGGAGATGGGTAAAATGCACTCTCTCTACACATGTAATTTGCAAAGGACATAAACTTAAAACTAACAGGAGATTTGTTCACAAGACACAAAATACAGGCCCAAAGGTTGAGCCTAAAAGGAAATCACTTCTTCTTTACAGCAAGTAAACAAAATCCTCACCGGCACCCAGCTATTATAGAGGTTTAGGCCAGTGGCATAAATTCTGCCCAAGCAGCCCTTGCAGTGTGAGGGATGGCCTAAAGTGGAAGGGGGAACATTTGTGGCCTCTCCCAGATCTTTTAAAATAGATTCTTTCTGCTTGGGGGACCCTTTCAAAATCTTTTGCTTGAGGGCCCTCAATTTGAACTTCTACCACTAGTTTAGGCAGAACCATTGCAGCTATCCCAGCTGGAGATCTTGTAGCAAATGGTTTACACCATAGGGGTAATTTTAGAAGCCCTATTCTTGAGTTTGACATCTGAAAATGGGCACATAGACGTGCAAGTCAAAGATGCTGTATGTCCCTGGAGCCATTTTAGAAAATGGGTATAGAGAACTCCCCCAGTTCAAGAATATCTATAGAAACATAGAAACATGATGACAGAAAAAGACCACATGGCCTATCTAATCTACCCTTCCTTATCAACCACTATAACAGTCCCCTTTTTTCCTTTAGAGATCCTCTGTGTTTGTCCCATGCTTCTTTGAATTCAAATACTGTCCTCATCTCTACCACCACCACTGTGAGACTATTCCACGGATCCACCACTCTTTCCATAAAGAAATATCTCCGTATATCACTGCTGAATCTATCCCCTTTCACCCTCATTCCATGTCCTTATTTATTTATTTGTCATAAATTTGTATACCGCTACTTCCAGCGATCAGCAGCGGTCTACTTGTGAAACAAGGGTGGATGTACAGAACAGTTTAAGTATACAATTTGATTACAGGGTGGATGTACAGTACAATTTAAGTATACAATCTGATTACAGGGAGGAGCACACATCAATCCAAATATGGTACAGTTATACAGGGAGGAGTAGCCTAGTGGGTGGGGCAAGGTACTTCAGGCCGGAAGGTCGGGGGTTCAAATCCCACTAGAGGACAGCAGCCTTGGGCCAGAAGGACCAGGGTTTCTAGTCCCACAGATGCTCCTTGTGGTCTTGGGCAAGACACTTAACCCTCCATAGCCCATGTTCCCTGTAAGTATTAGTGTATGTCTCATATCCCCACGTGTTAAATGTATCCCCCAATTGTGTCATGACCACTTTGATTGAAGGATAAGACAGTATACAAAAACTGTCTAAATAAAATAAATAAAAATACATTTGATCAGAGGGGAGTATATTAGATTTGTAGATGAGCAAGGGGGTTAGAATATATACATATATACATTTTAAAGATCCACGGATACATGAGGTATTTCCATGTAGCAGAGCTTGCTTTCAATCAAAAGAGGCTCTCCTCCTGTGCATTTATGCCATGGAGGTATTTAAACGTCTCAATCATATCACCTCTATCCCACCTTTCCTCTAAGGTGTACATATTAAGATCCTTAAGTCTGTCCTCATATGCTTTATAATGAAGACCACTAACCATTTTAGTAGTCACCCTCTGTACTGAATCCAGCCTGTGTATATCATTTTGAAGGTGCAGTCTCCAGAATTGCACACAATACTCCAAATGAGGTCGCACCAAAGGCTTATACAGAGGCACTATTACCACCTTTCTTCTTTTGGCCATTCCTTTCCCTATTTTTTATTTATTTATTTATTTAACAGTATTTCTAAACCGCCTTATCTTAATAATCAAGGTGGTATCACAGCAAGCAATCAGGTAAAGTGGGTGTGTTATACATGCAGTGAGGGTGAGACTTAGTTGTGTGTGGGCTGAGTTGTGTGCTAGATTTGTTTGAGCTATGTACAAAGTGGGCTATCTACAGTGGTGCTAAAAACATATTTTATATATATACAGTGTTTAGGAGGTATGGTGAGCTGTTGTTCATTCTCTTAGGTTATGTGATGTGTCCATAGTGCTCTATGAGCAGCATGGTTTTCAGCTGTTTTCTGAAGTCTTTGAGGTCTGGAGTTGCCCTCAAATCGTCCGGTAGATTGTTCCATATTGTTGGAGCAGCCATGGAGAGTGCTCTGTCTGTTGTGTACCCAAGCATCCTTCTACCTTTTGCTGTATTCTTTTCTACTTGTTTAGCTACTTTAAGATCATCAGACACAATCACGCCTAGGTCCCGCTCTTCTTTAGTGGGCAAAAGTTCTTCACCCCCTATACTATATTGCTCCCTTGGATTTCTGCAGCCCAAATGCACGACCTTGCATTTTTTAACATTAAATCTCAGCTGCCAAATTCTAGACCATTCTTCAAGCTTAGCTTGATCCCTCTTCATGTTATCTACACCTTCCTGGGTGTCTACTCTATTGCAGATTTTGGTATCATCGGCAAAGAAGCAAATCTTACCCGACAGCCCTTCCGCTATATCACTAACAAAGATGTTAAAAAGAATTGGACCAAGGACAGATCCCTGGGACACACCATTGGTAACCTCCTTCTCCTCAGAGTGAGCTCCATTTACCTGTGCTCTTTGCCACCTCCCACTCAACCAATTTCTAATCCAAGAAGTAACTTTAGGGTCCATCCCTAGGGTGCTCAGTTTGTTTATAAGTTGCCTGTGAGGAACTGTGTCAAAGGCTTTACTGAAATCTAAATACACCACATCTAGGGCTCTCCCTCGGTCCAACTCCCTGATCACCCAGTCAAAGAAATCAATCAGATTTGTCTGACAAGACCTGCCTCTGGTGAATCCATGCTGCCTCAGATCCTGTAATCCACTGGACTCCAGAAACCTCACTATCTTCTCTTTCAGCAGCACTTCCAATAATTTACTCACCATCGAAGTTAAACTAACCGGTCCGTAGTTTTCAACCACATCCTTACTTCTGCTTTTGTGTAAAGGGGTGTCCTCCCCACAGCTTATTCTGCCCACTGCCTTGGACACCACATTACCCCACTGCCCAACCCCAATGGGGCAGCCTGGACCCAGATTGGGTAGCAGGGACTCCCCCTGCTCTCCGCCGTAACTGATGGGGGGCTTGCCAACCCATCCGGGGGGGGGGGGTGTGGCTAGCGCTTATTTCACTTCCAAGATGGAATAAGCTGGCCATCCTTCCAGAGATTCCCAGACCTACAGGGCCATCACCGTAATCAGCCCTATATGTCCAGGTGTCGGCTTGGCCTATGCTCCGCCTACTCTCTGCCCCGTGCCGCTACCTGTCCCCCGCAGCACGCACAGCGGCTCTGTACATGTAGCAGGGCTGGGAGTCAGAATTGGCTGAGGGTGGATAGCAGGGCTGGATGTCCCATCAGGACGTCCAGCCCCACTATTCGCCTTACAGAATCGGGGCCATAAAGTATAAAAGCAATAATATGTTAAAGATGATAAAAAAATAAATAAAGGGGGGAAGAAACAGACATGATACAAGACCACCACTCAAAGTGCTCTTTTAAAACGTTCTTGAAAAAGATTTTTTGTTAATACAAGATATCTGTGTTTTAGGTTATCACAAAAACTTATGAGAGGAAAGCTAGAACTTTTCTAGTTCAATGTAATTAGAGAAGCATAAAACAAAGGTGGAGGTAGGAAGGGGAGGAAGGGGGAAGGGGAGAGGGTGGGGAGGGGGAGGGGGAGGGGAGGAGGAGGAGGGAAGAAAAGAGGAAAAGCAACTAATCTTGGATTTTTTTCTATTATAGAATGGATTGGTGTTGTTAAATTGAATTATTTCGTCACTAGTTATTTGGTGTTCAAGGACTATTTTGAAGAACATATGTAATCTAACAAATTATTGTTCTCAATAATCACAGAAGTGCAGAGCAATTTCAAATGTAACTATACAAATAATCTGCCCTATTTTTAAGCCGGCATGCTTAAATTGTGATAGTTGTATAAAAGAAGTCATTATTTGAAAGGAAAAACATATATTGCACCATACACGAATGCTTTAAAGCACAGAAAGGGCATAAGTGTATGGTACAATATATGTTTTTCCCTTCAAATAATGACAGTTTTTTAAAATAGAATTATCACAATTTAAGCATGCCGGTTTAAAAATAGGGCAGATTATTTGTAATTTATATATGAAATTGCTCTGCATTTCTGTGATAATTAGTATAGTCCTTTAGTCAAAAGCAAGTAACTGGTCTAGTGAGAGTCCCAAATGAATCTTTACAAGGGTGATTATCTTAATAAGAGATATTGGAGTGTTTTAATTAAACTATTGTTTCTGAAATAGTTAAAATTTGAAAGGACAGAATAAAATAAAGGAGGTAGGCAGGGTTGGCAAACTAGGTGGTTGCCTAGAGCGCCAGCCCTCGGGGGGTTGGGGGGCACCCGCTACTGCCCCCTCCCTGGCTGGCAATGGCTCTTAGGGTGCAAACTGAAAACAATTCACTACTACACCCACAAAGAATCAAACATCCCAGGAACAAATGGATCAAAGTGGGCTCTGGTAGGTTGCGTCCCGTAACACGGAGACACCCTCTCCATCAAGAGATCTCCTTGCATAAGGCCTTCTCTGCCTTGGAAAATGAGAGTGCCAAATTAGTGGAAAATGAAGTGACCTTAAATGAGGTTAATGCCCAGTCTACTAGTAATGCCCCAGATATGAACAAAGAATCACAAAACAGGAAACTTATTACTTGAAGACTTCATCATCAGAGGGATTAAATTAGGAACACAGTCCAAGGGACAGAAGATGGTCAAATGCCTCCCAGTTGCTCCAGCCAGAGGGGACACAAAACACATTTTTAGCATAATCAGTGTGGAAAGTAAGCATTCCAAAATTGATGTTGTTATCCACTTGGGTACAAATGGCCTGGCTAGAAACAGTATCTCTACAGTACAAAGAGACTTCCAGATTTTCGGAGGGAAACCCATTGTCAACCCTATGGTGTTCTCAGAAGCTCTGCTAGTTCATGATAAGGGGGAAGAGAGACTCCAAACCTGGTGTAAAAGAGTAGGATTTAGATATATAGGCAACTGGGGCAAGAAATGGAACAAGAAAAGGCTATACTATGTTGATGGACTGCATTTCTCTGTGGCAGGAAAAAGGATCCTACGTGAAAAATTCCGGCAGTATCTGGACAAGCATTTAAACAAGGGAAAGGGAAAGGGATGGGGAAAAACAAGTTCAGGACATTCCTCCCAGCAAAAACATAATAACATTGGTAATCATCATCATATTAATCCACATATCAATGACAAGAGGGAAGAGGAGTCTAGCACAAAATCAATGCAAAACACAAGCAAGCCAACCAGCAAATTGCTGGAAGGCAATAAGCACCAATGCTCAAAGTCTAGCCAACAAAGTTCCTGACCTGGAAGCCCTGATGGTGCAAATGGACTAGGACATTGTGGCCCTTATAGAAACATGGTTTAATGAGTTGCATGAATGGGATGTAGCAATAGCTGGCTATAATTTATTTAGAAGAGTTAGAAAGTGTAAAAAAGGAGGAGAAGTATCCCTATATGTCAAAAGCAATATTAACTAATGCAATATTAACTGAAATGCAGGGGACGTGGGGAAACAAAGAAGCGCTGTGCATTGTGTTGGAAAGAGGAGATGGCACTATCATCCGCACTGGTGTAGTCTATAGGCCTCCAACTCAAACTGAGGAAAAGGATAGAGATGTGATCATTGATATTGCAAAGGTAGCAATGAAGGGAGAAGTGATCATGTTGGTTGACTTTAAGTATTCCTTCTGCAAATCTGGAAAGAAGTAAAAAGATTGTGGATGCCTTCCGAGAAGCATTGCTCAGACAACTGCTGAAAGAACCAACCAGGGAAAGTTTGATGCTGGATTTAGTATTCACCAATGGAGATAGCGTGTCAAGTGTCTGGAAGGGTGCCCATGTGAGCAGCAGTGATCATCACACAGTGTGGTTTGAGGTAAAGGCCAAGGTAGAGTCCCCTCATAGCAAACTCAAAGTCCTAGACTTCAAAAAATGCTGACTTTAGTAAAATGGGAAAGTACCTGAAAGAGATGTTGGCAGGGTGGAAGGAGATAAGGGAAGTGGAATTGCAATGGGCTAAAGTAAAAGAGGCAATAAAAGGGGCAACAGATATATATGTAAGGAAAGTTGACAAAAACAAAAGGAAAAGGCAACCTATATGGTTCACAAAAGAAGTGGCTGCACAAATAAAGGCAAAAAATACAGCTTTCACAAAATTCAAAAGATCACAAAAAGAGTAACACAGAAAAGGATACAGGATAAAGTTAAAAGAGACAGAGGAATAAGGATAGCAAAAGCTAAGGCGGAAGACAATATGACTAAAGATCTAAAGCGTGAAGATGAAACTTTTTTCAGGTATATTTGGAAGAAGAGGAAGATTAGAGGTAGAATTACAAGACTCAAAAATGCCGAGAACAGATTTGTGGAATGTGACACTGAAAAAGCAAAAATTCTATTCACAAAAGAAAATCCTGGATAAGGACCATGAATGATTGACAAATATACAAATGGGAATGGAATAGATATCACACCATTCACAGAAGATGATGTTTTAAAACAGCTTGCAAAACTGAAAGTGGACAATACCAAATGGGATACATCCCAGGATACTGAAAGAGTTCAGAGAGATTCTGGCAGAGCCTTTAAAGGATGTGTTTAATAGATCCTTGGAGACATGAGAGGTTCTGCAGGACTGTAGAAGGGCTGATGTGGTGCCTCTTCACAAAAGTAGTAATAGGGAAGAGGTGACAAACTATAGGCCAGAAGCCTTACCTCTGTGGTGGGATAAGTAATGGAGGCACTCATGAAAGAAAGAATAGTGGACTTTCTGGAAACAAATGGACTGCATGATCCATGGCAACATGGATTTTACCAGGGGAAGATCATGCCAAACAAATTTGATTGAATTCTTTGACTAGGTGACCAGAAAACTAGATCAAGGGCATGCGATGGATGTGATAAACCTAGATTTCAGCAGCCTTTGATACTGTTCCTCATGGGAGGCTTATCATTGAACTGAGCAGCCTAGGAATAGGACCAAAGGTGGTGAACTGGACCATAAATTGGTTGACTGACTGACGACAGAAGGTGGTGATAAATGAAACTCACTCAGAAGAAAGAGAGGTGCACAGTGAAGTGCCTCAGGGATCAGTCCTGGGACCAATACTGTTCAATGTATTTGTGAGTGATATTGCTGAAGGACTGAAGGGAAAAGTCTGCTTTTTTGCAGATGACATGAAAATTTGCAACAGGGCAGTGGATAACATGAGTAAGTGGAGGAGTAGCCTAATGGTTAGAGCACTGGGAACCAAGAGACCAGAGTTTGATTCCCACTAACACTCCTTGTGGCCTTGGGCAAGTCACTTAACCACCCATTGCCTCAGGAAAATCCAAGTTATCAATTTCACGGTTTAATGTACATTACCAAGTTTAAGTTACAATATAAACCGCTTTGACTGACATGATAAAGCAGAATAAAAAAAAACCCTGTTAAATAAATAAAATAAAGATCTACAAACACTGCAAGAATGGTCTAATCCTTGGCAGTTAAGATTCAGTGTGAAGAAGTGCAGAGTCATGCACTTCAGATGCAGAAATCCAAAGGAATTGTATGCAATAGGGGGCGAGAGTTTGGTGTGCATGGACCAGGAGAGGGACCTCAGAGTGATAGTGTCTGAGGATCTCAAGGTGGCAAAACAATGAGACAAGGCGGTAGCCAAAGCCAGAAGGATGCTGGGTTGCATACAGAGTGGAATAACCAGCAGAAAGAAGGAGGTATTAGTGTTCCTCTAAAAGTCATTGGTGAGGCATCACTGGGAGCATTGGTCTCAGTTTTGAAGACCATATCTCACAAAGGATATAAAAAGACTTAAAACAGTTCAGAGGAAGGTGAGCAAAATGATTTGGAGCCTGTACCAGAAGATGTATGAGAGAATACTTGAAGACTTAAATATGTACAGTATACCCTAGAGGAAAGGAGGGACAGGGGAGATATGATGCAGACTTTTAAATTCTTAAAGGGTATTAATAAACAAACAAACCTTTTTCAAAGAAGGGGATGCTGTAAAACTAGAGGGCATACAATGAAGCTGCAAGGTGGTAAACTTAAAATCAACAACAGAATATACTTTTTCACTGAAGGGTGGTGGATGCTTGCAATGTCTTCCCGATGGAAGTGGTGGGGGCAAATATAGTGATGGAATTCAAAATGGCATGGGACAGACACAGTGGATTCCTTTCTAGGAAGAGGATGAAATCAAAGCAAACTTAAATATCTTTTATATTTCAATAAATAGAGGGGGGCGGGGGACCTGAACGGGATGGCAGGTACAACCTTAAATACAGACATAGAGAAGAGTGACCTGCACAGAACGGCGATTACAACCACTCTAGTCACCTTACTGGGCAGACTAGATAGACCATACTGACTTAGCCAGAGTAACCAAAAACTAACACAAGTTTGTGTGGAGAGGGGCAGCGGCAGTGGAAGAGATTTGCTCCCCTTCCTCCTGTCACGCTGAGAACCAAGGAGAAATTCAGCTCTTGGAACCAAGGCCCCAAGGGGCAGCTGCAGGATAGCACTCGCCCCGCTTCCAGCTGAGGCACAGGGCGATCCCTACGTGAGATCGTGAGATGGCTGATCTTCAGCCTAGTGGGGTAGCTGAATCCCCATCTTTGGCGTCACTCTTCCCCCCCTGGTCTGCATGCCATCTACAGAGAGTGACGGAGGCTATAGCCAGAGCAACTGAACTCTCTGCAAGTTACCGCCATTGTCAAATACTGTTTTTGAAATATTTTATCTGGAAAGAAGGAGGTTTATGCAAGTGTATTAAACACATACAATTAAAGTTTGGATTGCGTCAAGTTTGGATTGCATGCGGCACCTAGCCCCACCTCTGCCACCAAGACGCTTTAAATTTCACCACACTTCAGGCGCCTTCTAAAAAGCTGCCTACCAGCAAGACTTCTATCAGGGAACCCCAGCAGCAGCTAGCAGAAGCGAAGGAGAATCAACGAGCATGCAGCACCTAGCCCTGCCTCTTCCACTGAGGCTCTTTAAATTTCATTGTGCTTCAGGCACATTCAAAAAAGCTCCCTACCAGCATGAGCAAAGGGGAATCAATGGGCGGTAGGCCAGCGTGCAAATGGAACCTAGCCCCACCTCTGCCACCAAGACTCTTTAAATTTCACCACGCTTCAGGCACATTCAAAAAAACTTCCTACAAGCACAATCACCATTGGGGAATCCCAGCAGCAGCTAGCAGGAGCGAAGGGGAATTAACTGGCAGGCAGGCAGGCATGCATGCGGCACATAGGCACGACTCTGCCATTAAGACTTTTTAAATTTCACAATGCTTCAAACATATTCAAAAAACTCCCTACCATCACGATCGCCTTTAGGGAACCCCAGCAGCAGCTAGCAGGAGCGAAGGGGAATCAACGAGCTGGTAGGGCGGCCTGCTCGTGGCACCTAGCCCCGCCTCTGCCACTGAGACTCTTTAAATTTTACCATACTTCAGGCACATCCTCCCCTGGTGGGCCAAAGCCAAAGGGCCCTTAGGTATGGCCCTTAGAGTGGCTTTAGAGTGAATATTAACCCTGTTCTACAAAGGATCAGCAGGGGCATCAGACTACATTGGTTCAGTAATATTTCCTGAGAATGCCATACACCCTCACCAACCCAGAATTCCCAAGGTCCTTTGCTGTCCGGATACCCATAACCACCAACATCAGGATGGTAAATACAAAGATAGTGTATTCCATCTTACTCATCCGTATCTTCCTATTCTTGCTTATAATGACACTCCTTACAAAGAAAGCTAATATGGAATAAAACACATGAATACCGATAATTCACAGCTACAGGAATACAGATGACATCAATCAAATGCTCCAAATACACTTACACCAATACAGTCGTACATATTCATTAGTGAAGATTAGTTTACCCAAAGAACCAAGCCAGATGACTATGTCTGCCTGCACACCTCTAAGATGCGCACTCATCAACGTATGCTCAGCAAGAAATAAGATCCCTTCACTGGTGGATTTCATTACAGACCACAAGCTAGACATACTATGCATCACAGAAACTTGATTCAACGAGACTGATTCCATTCTTATCAACCAAATATGCCCGCCTTCATACACAGTTCACAAATGCAATAGATCTGCCAGTAGAGGCAGGGGTGTCTGCATCATAGCCAGAAGTATCTTAGAGTTCAATACCACCAACTCAAGTTCTACTACCAACTTAGATATCCTTATAGTATCAAACGGATCTATCTCAATGTGCCTAGCATACAGAGTACCACAAGGCAATACTCTGAAACTATCCACTCTACTGGAAGCAGCCTGCTCTCTACCAACCAATCATCAACCTCTCATCCTCACTGGCGATCTGAACTTATCCTTTGCCCCCCACAAAGAGTCAGCTTCCTTCCTGGAAGCTCTCAAAGCCCTCCATTACGCCCAAATTCTTACCACTCCAACTCACAACAAGGGAAAGCCCTCCAAGCAGACCCCAATCATACACCCCACTCAATATTCCCAATACCCTGGTCAGACCATGCTGCCATCCTCTTCTCCATACCTTGCATGAACCGTGGAACAAAATCATCAATATCACTACCTACAAATCATAGATTCTGACAGTATGACAATGAACTATTACTCAAGACAGTAATCCCCTAATTAGATCTCATTAAACTTGAAGAAACAGAACTAGATTCACAGATTGAAGGATGGAATAGAATCATAATTGCTGCTGTTCATGCACTACCTAAGAGAAGCTCACCTAAGCGCCTCAAAAGAGCCCCCTGGTTCTCAACATCTCTAAAGCAACAAAATAGTGAACTATGATGACTCAAGTGTAAGTGGTGATGCTCGAAAGACCCCATCACCCACTCCATCTACTTGGAGAAGCAAACATTTTACTGTGAGGAAACACTAAGATATAAGAAAGAATACCATGACAACTCCACCATGCGCTCAATAAACAAACCAAGAGAATTCTCCATTGCAAAATCTCTCTTAAATGAATCATACAAGCAGACACCACTGGAAAGAATATGCCCCCCCGAACATACTCCCAAATAACCCATTTCTTAATAGCATCGCTCAGACCACGTGGTTGGAATTTGAATTACCATCCCTTGAAAATATTATTACAACAATCAAGAACCTCAACACAACTACCTCAGTCCTCGACCCATGCCCAGTGTCCTGGGGTCAAAATTGTCAGTACACACCTTAGCCCCTACCTGCAGACCATAGTACATACATCTCTATCACAGGGAACTATGCTCAACCCCCTTAAACAAAGCTCAGTCCGTCCAGTCTTAAAAGGGACTATTCTGGATTGCACAGCCCTGAGATCTTATAGGCCGATATCAAGTATCTCATTCATTTCAAAAATATATGAGAAAATGGAATAAAACCAACTTCAAAACTTCATTGATGACCATGCTCCCCTAGATTATTTCCAATATGGGTTTAAACAGAACCATGGCGTTAAAACACTGCTCACATCCCTGCTAAACACAGTGCTAACATGTACCTAAAACACTACCCAAGGCTTTCTCCTAATATTCCTGGACATCTCCACCTTTAACTCCCTACTACTTCACCAACTCCTACAGAGACTATATGGCATTGGTATCCGATATACCACATTAAGCTGCTTCTGTTCCTACCTTGCAGACCTGCTATTAGTAATCTGTGAACTATCATTAAAATCATCTTTAATACCTGAAGATTGGAGGATCGCCAATGTAACACCAATTTTCAAAAAAGGTTCCAGGGGTGATCTGGGAAACTACAGACCGGTGAGCCTCACGTCAGTACCGGGAAAAATGGTAGAAACCATCATAAAGAATAAAATTACTCAGCATGTAGATAGTCATGGCCTAATGGGAGAGAGCCAACATGGCTTTAGACAAGGAAGATCTTGTCTTACTAATCTGTTATGTTTTTTTGAAAGTGTGAATAAACAGGTGGACAAAGGTGAGTCAGTTGATATAGTATATCTGGACTTTCAGAAAGCCTTTGACAAGGTCCCTCATCAGAGACTTTTGGCAAAACTAAAGAGTCATGGGATAGGAGGCAGTGTACTACTGTGGATCAGGAACTGGTTAAAAGATAGAAAGCAGAGAGTTGGGCTGAATGACCAATTTTCCCAATGGAGAAAGGTGAATAGTGGTGTACCCCAGGGATCTGTGCTGGGTCCGCTGCTTTTTGACATATTCATAAATGACCTGGAAAGTGGAATAACGAGTGAAGTTATCAGATTTGCAGATGACACAAAACTATTTAAAGTTGTTAAAACGCAAGAGGATTGTGGAAAATTGCAAGAGGATCTTGATAAATTGGAAGACTGAGCATCAAAATGGCAGATGAAATTTAATGTGGACAAGTGCAAAGTTATGCACCTAAGGAAGAACAACCCGAACTATGGTTACACGATGCAAGGTTCCACATTAGGAACCACCACCCAGGAAAAAGATTTAGGCGTCATTGTGGATAACATGTTAAAACCCTCAGCCCAGTGTGCAGCGGCAGCCAAGAGAGCAAATAGAATGCTAGGTATCATAAGGAAAGGAATGAAAAATAAAACAAAAGATATTATAATGCCTCTATACCGTTCCATGGTGAGACCGCACCTTGAATATTGTGTGCTATTCTGGTCACCGTATCTTAAAAAGGATATAGCGTTATTAGAAAAGGTTCAGAGAAGAGCCACCAAAATGGTAAAGGGGATGGAAGGATACTCCTATGAGGAAAGGCTAAAAAGGTTAGGGCTCTTTAACCTGGAAAAGAGACGGCTGAGGGGAGATATGATAGAAGTCTATAAATTAATGAACGGAGTGGAACGGGTAAACGTAGATCGATTGTTTACATTATCAGAATATAGAAAGACTAGGGGACATGCAATGAAGCTACAGGGTAAACTATTTAAGACTAATAAAAGAAAATATTTTTTCACTCAACGTGTAATCAAACTCTGGAATTTGTTACCGGAGGATGTAGTAAAGGCTGTTAGTGTAGCTGGGTTTAAAAAAGGTTTGGACAAGTTCCTGGAGGAAAGGTCCATAAACCATTATTAAGAAGGGACCCAGGATATCAATGCTTGACCCAGTACAAGCATTGCGGAACCTGTGTCCTTTGGGGAAACTGCTAGGTATGTATGACCTAGATTGGCCACTGTTGGAAACAGGATACTGGGCTTGATGGACCTTGGTCTGACCCAGTATGGCATATCTTATGTTCTTATGAACCTGGAAAAAGGACTACAAAAAGGGACTGCTACTTCTGGAGAGAGATCTGCACTTGGAAGTATTTACTTCTGGGAATTTTTCTAAATCTTGGGGAGAAAGGAATTCTTTAGATTAAAGCTGATTAATCTGTATAAATAAGAATCCAGTATATTGATTAAATCAGTCAGGGCCTAGTATCAGCAAAGAGCTTTCAGTTTAAATTTAAAACTCAGCAGAGGAATTTCAGGTTTTATTCAGAACCCAGCAGAGAGCTTTCAATTAATTTGAAACCCAACAGAGAGCTTCTAGTTTAAATTTAATACTCAGTCAGGGCCTAGTATCAACAAAGAGCTTTAATTTAAATCAAATCCGAATATAACTTAGCATAAAAGGAAAAACAGGGCCAGTATTCTTTGAGTAATAAATTGTTTCTAGAAACCTTTACAGAGAGGCCTTCTAGATAGGGGGCAAAAGATCTATGAAATTGTTTTAAATAGGTGTTAAAGCCAAGTGACAGATCAAAGGGGCATTCTGAAAGACTCCCTCTATCAAAGCAAGGGTTGTGTGAATCACCCAGGAAATTGGTCACAGATTACCTTAGAAGCACAGGTCTAGGATCTATATAGCAAGCCAGCCTTTACTAAGTGTTAGTTCCCTCCCTCCCACCCTGACTCCCACCCACTGCAGGCATAATCCTAACTTTATAGAGTCTTACACCTATTGAAGGGGGGAGTTATATTCACATTGCCTTCTAAGTTCAGCTGATTATCTTCACCAGGAATAGATGAGTTGAGGCCCTGAAAGTAATTAATCTTGAGGTGAACAAAGTCACTTAAACGTATTTGGTATAGTTGTATTAGTTATTATGCCTAGCAACTAACAACAACTTAAATAGCTAAACAAAACTTTAAGATGCAGACAACAGTCCAGCAGCGAGAAGGGGGTTATCCAGTCTTTGGTATTAAGTGTCATATCTTAGTATATTGGTCAGGTTATGAACGAGAAATATCTCTACAAACTCACTAACTCGTTCAATAAAACATCCAGGAATTATTTTAAAGTTTTCCAAAGACTTTTCCTTTTTCCTTTCAGTAATTCACAAACAATAAGTCTGTCGGAAGGTCTCAGACTAAAGGCGGCACTATTTTTCAGACTCAAGGTCTGTAACAATAATGTGCCTAATCACATCAATGACCTCCGTACTGACTTCTTTTCTTTTCAGAACATATGAGTATACCAACTTAAACACCAAAGCGAATGGACAATCTTCTATATCCCATATAGATGGTATAATACTCTTTCACAAGGCATTTACAATGCATAAAGCTCACAGTCCTGATTAGATATTCTTTATGATCCCGACGCTCTCCTCCGGCGCCTCCGTAGCGATTCTCCTCAACGGGTTCTTCAGGGGATCAGCTATTAATGCACCGGATAATCGCACTTTAAAATAATTCCTGGATGTTTTATTGAACGAGTTAGTGAGTTAAGTGTCATATCTACAATTTTCTTCCAGTTAGTGAGAGGTCTTACATTTGCACTAGGTGCAAGGAGCTCTTTGCCCTCAGGGAACAAGTCTGATCTCTGGAGGCTAGAGTAGCAGACTTGGAAGACATAAGGAAATCAGAGAAGTACATAGACAAGATCAACAAGGACATAGTATTGAAGCCCCACCTCCAGTCTGGCAGCCTCTCAGCTGCCATGGAGAAGAGAGGCCTTATGAAAGGAGAGCATCACCTTGGTGAGGCTGGACATGATCCAGTAGCTAGGACCTGTTCAGCAGGAGATGTATCATCCTATTGCACTGAGGAGGTTCTCCAGGGCCATGTACCCATGAGGGAAAGGTTAGGATGGCCATTATAATAGGCGGTTCAATCATTAGGCATGTAGATAGCTGAGTGGCTGGTGGACATGAGGATCACCTGGTAACATGCCTGCCTGGTGCAAAAGTAGTGGACCTCATGCGCCACATAAACAAGGTTTTCGATAGCGCTGGGGAGAAGTCTACTGTCTTGGTACATGTTGGTACCAATGACATAGAAAAATGTAGGAAGGATGTTCTGGAGGCCATATTTAGGCTTTTAGAGAGAAAGTTGCAATCCAGAACTTCCAGGGTAGCATTCTCTGAAATGCTTCCCGTGCCACATGCAGGGCCCAAAAGACAGGCAGAGCTCCAGAGTCTCAATGTGTGGATGAGACAATGGTGCAAGGATGAGGGTTTTGGATTTGTTAGGAACTGGGTAACTTTCTGGGGAAGGGAGGGGCTCTTCCAAAGGGATGGGTTCTACCTTAACCTGGATTGAGCCAGGCTGCTGGCATTAACATTTAAGAAGGAGATAAAGCATTTTTTAAACTAGATAATAGGAGAAAGCCAACAGTCATCCAAGAGCGCATGGTTCGGAAGAATGTATCCTTGAAGGATAGTAATAAAACAGGGAAGTTAGGACATTCAAACAGAGAGATTCCAATAAAGGTAAAAGTTACCCAGATGCCCTTAAGTACAGAGCTGAAAGATTCCAATTTACCCCATCAACTGATAACCAGATTAATAGGATTGAAATACAACCTCTAAAATGCCTGTATGCAAATGCTAGAGGTCTAAAAAATAAGATGGGAGAGCTAGAATATATAGCACTAAATGAGAAGTTAGATATAATTGGTATCTCAGAGACCTGTTAGAAGGAGGACAACCCATGGGACACTATGATACCTGGGTACAAACTATATCGTACATCAAATTGGAAGAGGGATTATGCTCTATGTTAGAGAGGGCATTGAGTCACATAGGATTAAAGTTTTGCAAGAAACAAAATATACTGTAGAATCTCTATGGATGGAAATTCCATATAAAAAGGGAAAGGCAATGGCAATGGGGGTGCACTACCGACAACCTGGCCAGAATGAACAGATGGATAATGAAATGCTGAAAGAAATCATGGAAGCTAACAAAAGTTATAACACAGAAATAATAGGTGATTTCAATTACCCGGGTATCAATTGAGTCAGTGTCACAGGAGGACATGCTAGGGAAATAAAGTTTCTAGATGAAATAAATGACTACTTCTTAGAGCAGCTGGTTCATGAACCAACAAGAGGGTAAGCTATTTTGGACCTAGTCCTTAATGGCAAGCAGGATCTCATGCAAGAGATAAGGATGTTGGGGCCACTTGGCAATAGTGAACATAGCATGATCGCATTTGATTTAATAAATGAAAGAACGATGGCAAGGAAATCCACAGTACTGCCATTTAACTTTCAGAAGGGAGACTATGATAAAATGAGGAAAATAACTAAGAAAAAAGTAAAGGAGCAGCTGTAAAGGCTAAAGATGTGCATAAAGCATGGGCATTGTTTAAAAATACTATATTGGAAGCCCAGAACAGATGTATTCCACACTTTAAGAAAAGTGGAAGAAAAGCTAAAAAACTACCAGCATGGTTTAAAGGTGAGGTGTTGCGGCCAAAAAAGCATCTTTCAGAAAATGGAAAAAGGAGCCAAATGACAAAAATGGGAAACAACATAAGCATTGCCAAGTTAGATGCAAGGCATTGATAAGGCAAGCAAAGAGAGAAACAAGCTTGCCGTGGAAGCAAAAATGCATAATAAAAACCTTTTCAAGTACATTCATAGCAAAAAACCTGTGAGATAGTCAGTTGGACCATTGGATGATAGAGGAGTAAAAGGAATGCTAAATGAAGACAAGGCCATAACAGAGAGACAGAATGAATTCTTTGCTTTGGTCTTTATTGAAGAAGATGTAGGTAATTTACCTGTGCCTGAAATGGTATATAAAGGTGATGCAACGGAACAATTGGAAGAAATATCGATAAACTGGGAAGATATATTACAACTGTTTCATAAACTGAAGAGTACCAAATCACCTGGATTGGATGGTATACCTCCAAAGGTATTAAAAGAACTGAAATATGAGATTGCGGACCTACTATTAGTAATCTGTGAGCTATCATTAAAATCAACTGTAGTACCCGAAGAAAGGAGAATGGCCAATGTAACGCCAATATTTAAAAAGGGTTCCAGGGATGATCCGGGAAACTACAGACCTGTGGGTCTTACATCAGTACTGAGCAAAATGATAGAAACCATTATAAAGAACAAAATTACTGATCGTGTTTATATCATGGTTTAATGGGAGAAAGCCAACATGGACTTAGCCAAGGAACGTCTTCTCTTACTAATCTGTTATATATTTTTTTAAGGTGTGAATAAACAGGTAAACAAAGGTGAGCCAGTTGATATAGGGTATCTGGATTTTCAGAAAGCCTTTGACAAGGTCCCTCAGGAGAGATCTTGGTGAAATTAAAAAGTCATGGGATTGGAGGCAGTGTAGTATTGTGGATCAGAAACTGGTTAAAAGTTAGAAGGTAGAGAGTATGGATAAATGTCCAATTTTCTCAATGGTGAAAAGTAAATAGTTGAGTACCCCAGGGATCTGTGCTGGGCCCGCTGCTTTTTAACATATTCATAAATGACCTGGAAATGGGAATAACGAGTGAGGTGATCAAACTTGTAGATGACACAAAATTATTTAAAGTTGTTAAAATCCAAGATGATTGTGAAAAATTGCAAGAGGACCTTGAAAAATTGAAAGACTGGGCATCGAAATGGCAGATGAAATTTACTGTGGACAAGTACAGAGTCATTCATCTAGGAAAGAACAGCCCAAATTTTGGTTGCACGATGCAAGGTACCATCTTAGAAGCCACCACCCAGAAAAAAG
Source organism: Ichthyophis bannanicus (assembly GCA_033557465.1). Lineage (NCBI taxonomy): Eukaryota > Metazoa > Chordata > Amphibia > Gymnophiona > Ichthyophiidae > Ichthyophis > Ichthyophis bannanicus. The sequence goes on along the minus strand of CM066033.1, from coordinate 933,889,393 downwards.
ATGTAGGCGTCATTGTGGATAATATGTTGAAACCCTTCGCCCAGTGCAGTGCAGTGCAGTGCAGTGCAGTGATGGCCAAGAAAGCTTTTAGAATGCTAGGAATCATAAGGAAAGGAATGGAGAATAAAACAAAGGATATTATAATGCCTCTATATTGTTCCATGGTTTGACCGCACCTTGAATATTGTGTGCAATTCTAATTGCCGTATCTTAAAAATGATATAACGGAATTAGAAAAGGTACAGAGAAGAGCCACCAAAATGGTAAAGGGGATGGATGGATACCCTTATGAGGAAAGCCTTAAAAGGTTAGGGCTCTTCAACTTGGAAAAGAGAATCTGAGGGGAGTTATGATAGAAGTCTATGAATTAATGAATGGAGTGGATTATTAGATCGGTTGTTTACTCCATCAAAAAGTAGAAAGACTAGAGCACATGCAATGAAGCTACAATGTAAGCCATTTAAAACTAACAAGAGAAAATATTTTTTCACTCAACACGTAATCAAACTCTGGAATTCGTTACCGGAGGATATAGTAAAAACTGTTAGTGTAGCTGGGTTTAAAAAAGGTCTGGACAAGTTCCTGTAGGATAGGTCCATCAACCATTATTAAAGAGGACCTGGGAAATCCACTGCTTACTCCAGGACAAGCATTTTGGAAGCTGTGGACTTTGGGTACCTGCCAGGTATTTGTGACCTGGATTGGCCATTGTTGGAAACAGGATACTGGGCTTGATGGAACTTGGTGTGACCCAGTATGGCATTTCTTATTCTTATGTTCTAACCAACAAATAAGAATCAGCCAGAAAACCTCACAGACATTCATCCAACAACAAGCCTCTCAGCCCTCTTATTCAACCTCTTCCTCCAGCCCATATGCCAGATTTTCAAAGAACATAACATACAGTAACAAATATCATGGCTTCACTCCATTCAGCACATCATTACTTGACTTCACCAACATATATAAATGTTTTACTGATGTGTGGCAATGGCTCCAAATATACAACCTTGTCATCGACTAGGAAAAGACAGAGGCCCTACATTTCTACTCAGATCCATCCTACGTAAATTCACCACATTCTCATGGAAAAATTGCCACGTGTGCAAATTGGTCACAAGGTTACCCACCCTGGTTTTAGACAGTACGTGGGAAGGGGAATTCACATGTTTACATCAGGACGTGGAGAATTCTCATGGTGCAGGACTGCATGTGTGTGGCTCTCCATGTACAGTGCATGTAGCAATTTTAGAAAGCTGCATATGGGGGAAAGGTGTACAAATACCCCCCAAAATATGATATGGGAGCAACTTTCTAAAACTGCTGCTCCTGATCTGCATGGACAGCCCAAGCCAGTCTCCCCAATTAACTCCCCATCCTTGCTCTTTCCTGTTCAATCCCCCAACCTCAGTCCCTCCCCCTATTAACTTGAAAAGCCTCAAATCCATTCCTGAGCCCCCCCAACAGGTGGCCCCTCCAACACATCCATTCCCTCCTATCCTGTTACCATTAGGGTTCACTGTTTTTTCTGGTGCCATTTTGATATGTGCAGCCAGTTGACCAGGAGCGAATGGGGATTGCTCTTACTCCACTAGGCACTAGGGACCTCTGGTAAGGTTGGGGAGGACCATCGGGTGTGGGTGGAGTCTTTGTTCTGGAGGAGTTGCTTGTAGGAAGGTATTGAATGCTTTTGGCTGATGGGAAGATCACCTGTTGGGAGGAGGAGTTAGGAATGGATGAGGTCTTAAAAGTTAATGGGGGAGGGATCAAAGTCGGGAAATTGAACAGGGAGGAATCTAGGTAAGGGGGTTGATCGGGGGATTATGGGGCAACTGGGGTGGGGCAGAGCTTGACATTCATAGCTTCCCCTGCCAGCAGGCACTTACATGTGCCTAGATGCAGGTATAAATGTTGATGCCGAAATATATTTTGTATAGACATGGATTCCCTGCGTGAAATGGGGAATCTACTTCTATGCTGTAGAGCCACCCAAACCACTTCCTCTTCCTGCCGAAACCACATCTCCAGAATTTTAAGTGTGGTTAGTATCTCCACATTTAAAAAGCCCCTGTTCATAAATGGTATTTACACATCTATGTCAATCTATGTGCAAATGCTAATTTTCAGATGTTGAGATGATTCTAAAATAGCCTCTCCCTTTGAATTCCTTTTTTTAGGATTATACATTCCTAAATCAATTCTTAAAAAAAATTTAAAATATTCAAAATTATCTAAAATGGAAGTGTATTTTGCATTCATTTCTTAAGCTGATTGAATTATGAATGAATGCCAAAGATGTGTGAAGAGCCAGTAGCCACAGTTGAAGCCTTGATGATTAATAATACTGCTTAGATGTTTCAAACTTGTCCTGATTCAATCTCTTTACATCTCAGAAATTCACTGGTGCATCCAGGGTACTTTTCAGAAAGAAAGGAGCAGCCCACTTACTGTACTGCATGCAAGCAGGGAATCAGGAATAAACCATCTGGTATTTAAAGCACGAGTTAACAGTTATGTATCTTTAGACCTTGATTTTGTTCCCTCACACCTCCCTGATTGGCTCTTTTACTTGTTAAGAGATTGAACTCTTCTTTGCCATATCCCGGTCATCACGAATCTAGTCTGAAGCATTATAACTCCGCAATGTGTACCTTCCGGCTTCCAAGGGACAGTAGAATCACAATGCATTGTACTGCATAGCTGGACATGCCACAGGCTACAGGACCTTAGGACCTGCATAGCTGAGCACACCACAGGCCACGGGACTTGCATAGCTGGACATGCCACAGAACCACGGTTGCTTTCTGGTGGTTTGATTTCCATAGTTTATAGGTCACTACTGGATGGGATCAAAGCAGGCAAATCAACCATTCAAGGTTTAATCTTTGTGAAGCTGATGGTGCTTGAAAATTAGGTAAAAATGAATTTTCTTTGGGATACTCTGAGCGTCTCACTGAAATGGATTTCTTTTCCAGCCTCCTTCCTCTCTGCTAGGCCCTCATCCTTCTAATTGCTCATCTCTCACCTCTCCTGCTTCCTCTCTCCTCACCATATTTATTTCTCCTCATGCCTGCTCAGACTCTGTCCATCCTGCACTGTCACTACTGTCATCCACTGCCGCCTGCTATGGGGTTCTCTTTACCATGTGAACCCAGTAGCCCTGTTTGGCCCAATGGAATAGACTCTAGCAGGCCGCCTGTGCAGTGCTCCTCTTCAGCCCAGTGGGATGCTCTGTTGGGCTGCCTTTACAGAATTCTTCTTCGGCACTTTGTTAATATAAAATGAGGCGGGATTTTGGAAATGAAAAATGTTCAGAAAAGTCGTGTCTTATATTCGAGCCTCTATAATAGTGTTACTGCTGAGTGTAGCCCCTTGAAGCTTCATATCGTAGCATCTTATTCTAGAATTTCCATTCCACTGAAACATGCATGCTTCTCATTTCATATTTATACATGTTTGTATATTGTGCCCACTTCTGTCCCCTCTCCTTTATGGCATGATTCTTTAGCTTCATAAATCTTGTTTCCTAGGATTTCAGTGCAAATTCAGCACTCTTTCTGGACTGCCTCTATCCTGTCCAAATCCTTTTGGAGGTATGATCTCCAGAAATGGATGCAGACTTCCAAATGAGCTCTCAGCATTTACTTGTACTGGGACATTGTCACCTTTTTTATTGCTGGTTAGACCACCCCCCTATGCATCGTGAAGGGGAATTTTAGAAAGGACGTAGAGGGGTGATTCCCACATCCATCGCAGGACATGGAGAATTAGACAGGTATTTTATGAGAGGTGCTGCTAAACGTAGAGCCCCTTGTAAAATAGCTGCAGGAGGGCATGTTTGCAGCAGCAGTGATTTTAGGAGGCTGAACATGGGAAAATAGTCATGGAAATCCCACCCACCCCACCCCTTAGACATGGGAGCAGCCTCTTGAAATAGCTGCACCAGTATAAAGGCATACTGGTGCAGCACTACAGGTCCAATCCTCCCTCCCACCCCCTACTTGAATCAAGTGATCGATCCCCACTTCTTTCATTCCCACCCACCCCGAGGCTGCGAAACCCTCCTTCCCTGAAGGCACCCACACATAACATGTCCATGCCACCATGATGGCTCCTCCACCTCCCCCCTGGTCTTACTGGGGTTGCTGGCATATGAGGTCTGTTCAAAAAGAAACCAAACTTGCTAAAGAGGGTGCCAGCAAGCCAACACAGCAGTCTCACGATAATGGTGGTGTATAGTGGTGACCTTGAGCTTTAGCCTTCCACTTGATCGATCACACCACGTGAATTAGTTACAATCTACATGCAGAAGAGGAAACTCGTCTCCTGTGCCTTTTGCCATTTTTTGCAAGTTGAAATATGAAGGATCTTGAAGAGCAACACATTTGCATGAAATTCTGTATGAAATTGACTTTTACTGAGACTTTTCAGCAGCAAGCTTTTGGAGAGGCTCATTTAAGCTGCAAACAATGTAACGAATGGTACTGACATTTCAAAACAGGCAGAACACCGAAAACAATCTCAAAACTGGATGGCCTTCTATGTTAATGGACAAGATCACGTTAAGAAAGTGCATGCTTTGATTCTTGAAAATTGTCGCCTAACTCTCCATGAAACTGCTGAAGAAATACGCATCAGTAAAAGTTTGTGTCACACAATTGTGACTGAAAAACTTTAGATGCATTGTGTTGCTGCAAAATTTGTCCCACGTCTGGACAGATGAGCAAAAAGCAAACTGTGTCACAATTACTCATCACTTCTTATCTGTGAATTTTTGGCAAAGCACAAGATGTCTCTAGTCCCGCAGCCTCCCTACTCTCTAGATTTGGTCCCTGTAGACTTCTTTTTGTTCCTGAAGTTGAAACCCACTCTGAAAGGTCGCCTGTTATGGCATGTTTCAGAAATAGCAAAAGGCACATGAGACGAGTTCACTCTACTGCATGAAGTCCATAACTAATTCATGTGGTGTGATCGACCAAGTAGGAGGCTAAAGCTCAAGGTCACCACTACACAGCACCATTATTGCGAGTCTGTTGTATTGGGTCACTGGTTCCCTCTTTAGTGAGTTTGGTTTCTTTTTGGACAGACCTCATATAGTGAGAGCAGGACCAATGCTCACTTGCTCCGACTTAGCATGAGGGAACACTTCAAAATGGTGCAACTGATCCCTTGTGGGCATCATGAGGTACTGCCACTGTTCCCACTTTTGTTTCAAAATGAAAGCACATCCCTATTAGAAATCTGTGATTTTTATTGTTTTTCTTTTACTTCCATACTTTTTTTTTTAACTTTCAAAACAACAAGTTATTCATAGATTATGAGCAGCAAATTAAAACTTCATGCTGAAACAGAAGTAGAATAATTGCAATGCATGCCTTTGAATCAATTCTGACTACAGGCGATCCAGCAACTCCTGAGTTTTCTTGGTAGTGTGACCAGAAGTAGATTGCCAAGCCTTTCTTCTGAGGCAATGGAGGGTTAAGTGACTTGCCCAAGCCACAAGGACTGCTAGTGGGAACTGAACGCTGGTTGTTTGGTTACCGAGCCAGTGCTCTTACCACTAACCATTAAGTTATTCCTCTGAATTACTGAGTGGTAAACCAGAAGCAATGCATTCATGTGAAAGCAAAAAAATAACTTTAACATAAACGTTACTTCTAGTTTAACAGCAGTGTCAAAATGGAAGTACAGTTAACTTCTGACAAAGGAAGACCCTCAGACCAGAGTGTCCTCAAACCACCTACTTTCTCTACTTTCACCCCCCACTCGTGAGCCTGGGAAGCACCTTCTGAGGCTCCTTCTTATTGCTGTCATTGACATCAGCTGCACCACAACCATTTTCCAAGATGATAGTGGACCACGAGGAGCCTCGCAGGGCAAACCAAAAAATTATCACTGGTCCTTTGGAGGAGGAGCCGATGGTTAGGGGACCTTCTTCTCAGAGGGCCTCTTTGCTTTAGGGATCCCTTGCTAGGGGTGTCAGGGAGGCTACTCAAAATAGGAGAAAGTGACCAAGGCTCTAGATATATGAAATTTTAGAATTGTACAATAGGGAAAAGGTTCTATGAGAACTAGTAGATTTCATCCGGTCCATGTATTTCAACTGGTGTCTCAAGACATAATGAAATTCATGTGGAGGCCAATTCCATAACATGCACATCCGGCCTGTGGACACATCTAAATTAAAAATGGGCCCCAATTGAACCTAAGTCCACATCTGCGGGTCTAGATGTGCCCCCAGGTCCGGAATCGGGGATGTAGACGTATTCGGAGCGGTACAGGCAAAGTGCTGTTCACCCAGCCTTTGTACGCATCTGGCGTGTGGCTCACACATACTGTAGATGTAGGCACGGGTCATGTGATATAATGGAGAAACATGTCCCCTGTCAATATTATTGGACACGGGTAAACATTTTGGATGTCCCTACACCCACCATATTTTGAAAAATTACACATTTCAGATCTTGCCCATCTCCACGATGTATCTGCAGATGCCATGCCCCTTGAAAAAAACGTGCATCTCCTAAACTGCTCTTCACATTGACAGTAGTGTGCTGAGGCAAACTAAACATACTGTAAACACCAATGAGAAATGACTGCTGCTCTAACGTAGACCACATTCCAGTCCTCTACAGATCCTGTAAAGTGCTAGGTAATCCCAGTGCACCCTAATATGGCATAAGAGAATGTAAATATGAACATGTATGTCAGGACTTATCTTGCATCAAATGGTACTTGGCATTAGGAACCTGCCCCATTGATTCCTGTCTTGGTCATCTCTTCAAACCCGCTTTAAACTGCTAAGGATGTACCTATACCAAGGGCACAAAAATCAAAACTAATATTGCAGTTCCCCAAAGGATGCATAATATTGCTGAGCAACAAATGTATGCCCTTTCTGATGCTCCGCACTACCTTTCCCCTCTTATCTCTCCCTACACCTCTCCTCGGGAACTCTGCTCTTCTGTCAGATTGCTTCTATTTGTGCCCTTCACTTCTACTGCCAAATCCACTTTGCTCTTTTCACCTTGCTGCTCCCTATGCCTAGAACAAGCTACCTGAGTCAGTACATCAGGCTTCTTTCCTGGCCCTTCCCAAGTCCAGACCGAGCGCTCACCTCTTCATTACTGCTTTTGGATCTGATTCACCTAAGCTCCCTTGTGTTTCTTACCATTTGCCCTAAATGTATCCTGTCCACAGCTGCTGTGTTGTCTGTCGTGACTAGATTGTAAACTCTGCAGAGCAGAGACCTTCTTTTACATGTGTCTGTGCAGCACTGCATATGCCTTGTAGCGCTATACAAATAATCTGTAGTAGTAGTATGGCCTTCTGGCTATGGCATCCGATTCCCACATATCTGGGTACTGGCATTTCTCACAGCAACTACACCTAGTCCTATCGTGGCATATGTCGGCTTGTATGCATCCGTTATCTGTGGGGCAACCCTGTCTGCCTTCCCACAGTCTGCTTTGAAGCACTGCTCCCCTGGTCAGGCCTGTGTGGGCATGGGAGGGGGATCCCTGTGCCATCATACTCAGGTATCCAGGCTCCAGATATATCACCACTCTCACAGCTTGCATAAAACCTGGACTGGACTGACAAAGGATGTAAGCCTCACAGCACAATCTGGGGGATGTTGGCACAACATCAGTCATGTCTCTCAGTGCCTGGCACAGCTGATGTATGGCTGCCCTATCACACTGGCACCTGGTGACACTGCGGTCATCCATATGGTCCAGGTACCAACCAGCCATTCATGGCCTCCCTGAATTGCAGATCAGCGCACCAGATCCTCCCGTGCTACCCCCAAACCACACACTCTCACTTGCAGTCACAAAACACATCATACTGCCAAACCAAACCTGTGATTAACAGCTGCTATGCTATAATGACTTGGCATCCCAGGACTACACATATGATCTCCTTTTCTCACTGCAACTTGATTTGTTTCCAGACTCACTCACATACTATTCTTACATCAGGGGTCCCAGTTTTTATAACAGGATTTGTTAGGGTCCCCTGGATCAGCTGTTTTAGCACAAACAGCACATTTCAGCATAGCCTGAATAGTCCAACAAAAAGACGTGGATGGCAAGCAGAGGGACGTATATTAATCTTTATTGACCAAAAACAGCCATTGGCCCGACACAGGCCGTGTTTCGGATTTCCCTTCTTCAGGGGCTAATATGGCTAAAACAAATCATAAATAGCCTGAATAGACACTATTGCTCTTCTTAACATTTCTGTAAGGGTGTTAATTAGTGTTTCTTTACCTTACAACATTTCCTCACCTCTGCTTCCTGTTCTTTGTAACTGCATCTTGTAGTTTTCCAGACTGCAGTCACACCATTTCAGCACATACTTGTCACAACCGTTCTTCAATATGGGATGAACTGCAGAGCACGGCAGGATATTCTTGAAGTCCTAGCCTTATTCCACGTTTCAGCGGGAATAATGTGGATGTTTCTGGGAAACACTTAAAATGTACATAGGCCTTTTCTGAATATGCTTTATATGTCTCTGCAGCTGAGCACACCCCCATTCCGCCCCTCCTGGGCACATTCTGAGATCCCCGCGCTAGCACCGTGGACGTGTATGATAGCAGTGGTTCCGAATACGGTCAGGGACGTACCTGCCACATAAACATCCCTGCCGCACGTACAAACCCCCTATTCGTCTTCTGCAATGATCCCCTAAGTATAAACAATCTAACAGGCTTATCTCAGAAATCTATGATATGTACATTAATATACTACCACATTAAATGTTTCATTGTTCAAGGGCTTGTCTGCCTGCCTTAATATGAATTTCATTCCTACATTCCTACACAAATCTAGGCAAAAATCTGCAAGTGCCAAAGGAAACTGCCAGTGTTTTTTCCAAGGAAAAAAGGTGCTGGTACTCACATGTAGGGGTCTTTCATTTTACAGGCAATGAAAAAGGCGCCGGTACTCAGTACCACCGAGTACCCCTGACAAGAAAAGCCCTGGAAACAGCTATACGCAACCAAAGCAAAGCAATGGGACCTAGGAGAAGCAATGCACTCCTCCCACTTTCATTTCTTACAACCTCTTCTGCAACCCCTTTCCATACCAACTAAACCCATGATTTATTTAAGTTGTAAAGTAATTAACATATACTTCTGAACGTGTCCTTACTCAGGACATTGACTTCGAATTAGAAATCAAGTTTGATGGCTAACTGCACCTTATCCTTGTTGAACGAGATCCGATGTGCTTTCTTCCTAAGTCAGAACCTTCCAACTTATCATCTACTTTCCCCTACTTATAACAGACCAATTCTCAATTGCTAATATACTGTGAGCAGTTATTGGCTATTAAATTTGTGGCAGCAAAAATGCATGAAAGAGAGCGAGTGCCCTAAAATCTGATTTTCGCCCCAGAGAGGAATGTGAGTTGGAAGGTCTCTGCTCTCTCTCTCTCTCTCTCTCATTGGTGGTCGTCTGGGCACTGATGTCTGGTGGAAATTAATTGCATGTCTACTGATTTATTGTATTGTGCTGAACATGACACCTTTTATTATTCCTTATGTTCTATTGAGCAGAGTGAATTATATCGGATTCTGAACTGCTTGATCTTTGTGATTTCAGAGCTAAGACTAAGACTAAAGGAAAAGAGAAAAAAGCAAGCATCCTCTCATTCAGGTATCCGGAATTGAAAATAAAAACAATGGCTACAGCAGGGCAGGGCTGGTGCCCCCATTAGGTGAACTAGGCAGTTGCCTGGAGCACTGGCTCTCTGGGACACCCATTGCCATCGCTGACGCCCCTCTTGGGAAGGCAGCAGCAGCAATGGGTACAAACAGCTCTGCAGCGCTTACCATTAAACTTCGGCACCGTGGGGCTGTTTGCTTCTGCCCCCTCCCTGATGCCCGATGCTGACTTCTGGTAAGAACCACAGGGCTGTTTGTGCCTACTGCCACTGCTACCACCAGAGAGGGGGGACAGCAGCAGCTATGGGTGCAAGGGAGGAGGGGGCAAAAGGGATGAGGTTCATCTAGGGCACCTAATCTCCTAGCACCATCTGAATGGGTGGCAGTAAGTGAACCCGCAGTAAGGGCACATACCTGTTTAGTGCAGCAAAGTTCTCCGACCCACACCAACTGCAGGAATGCCCCCATCATTATGAGTCTGGGCTGCCAATAACATTGACTTTGGTTTACTACTGCATGCTAAGGGACACGCCCTTAGCACACTTTAGTAAACATGCTCCATAGTGCACCATACTGCTCAAACTGTTCATCGAAAAACATGTAAACCATTCTAATATTATTGCTATGAAATGTGGTACAGCAAACGTCTGAACATACTGAACTAAACTAAATAGAATGTAGTATTGACAACACAACTCAACGGTACTTAGCAACAACAGCAACATTGACAACACAAGAAAACTTAATTTGGGGGATTTCCTGTTGTTTCTGGTTAAAAATTACATGACACAGCATGACAAATGTTGACATTTCCCCATATTTTTTAAAATGAATGCACATCCCTGGTAACTATTAACTGACTTAACCAAACGTATTGGAGGTTAATTTTCAAAGGCTTGTGGCCTGCTTTGCCAAGCTTTGCTCCCATAGGCACAAAACGGGAAAGCATCCTCAGTAAATCAGCCCTTGGTCACCTTTTATATGAGTAAAACTAAAGTTGATACATATAAGTCAGCTATATGCAACTAAGTGGATTTTCAGCTACTAAGCATGGCTCCTTCTGGATCATGTGTATAGGTCTGCAGGAAATGCATGTGATTGTGATTGACAGCATCAGAAGAAGAGCATGTACATGCAACCATTTGCATTTACACATGCAAGCGCTGATTTTTGCACCCTACATATGTAATTACTGGAATGTATACATGTATGTGCCCTATATTTCAGAAAGCTGCATGTATAACAGCAGCTGGTTAAGGAACCAAGCTCCTAAAGTCAAATTTTTACATTTTTAAGGTCTTTTAAAATACCAGAGGGTGAAGCCCTATTTGAAATAAGCAATTACCTGAGATTTCTACATAATTTGGAGGGGTGCAGAAGCCACTGGAGCAAGTTTAAAAATATACGTGTATTCTCATGCAACATAGGGAAGTCACGTATAATTTTTTGGACTACCCAAACCATGTCCAGAAGACAATCCCTTTGAATTGGTATTTCTGGCGTCATTTACATATGTAAACCACAGCACTGTAAAATGGGTATTTGCATGTGTGAAGGCGTCCAGAATTCATTTTTATAATGAATTGTAAGAGGATACCATTTGTTTGAAAAATCAATTTGTGTGTGTGCTTTAAAGTACAGGTGTATGGCTTTGTGGTTAGGCACCTATTGAAAATTTACCCTTACGTATATTAAATGTTTGAATAGTATTTCTTAGAAACTTGAATATGGAATTTGGGTCAGAGGAAGAATGGAGAAAATTCAAAATAAAAGGCCTGATATTCAAAATGGTCTTTCTGGTTAGCAGGATCTGATAACAAAATAAACCCAGCTGAGCCCATTATTCAGCAGCACTCTCCGGATCGTGCTGGGGAGTCTGAGGGCGGTTGGAGCACTTATCTGGTTAGCAGTGATTTTTAGTCCACTTGACACTGCCAAGAAAACCCAGGAGCTTCTGGGTTGCCAGGAGTCAGGACTGACTCGAAGGCACACATTGCATTTGCAACCAGATAAGAAAGAGCATAAAGTTAGGCCAAAAAGGCAGACCTACATTTATGCGGTTCGCTACCGGGATAACAGCTGAATATTGTTGCTTTTGGATAGTAGGTGACAGTAACCGCTGAAACCAGATATTCAGTGGAAGCCTCTACCCGGGCACTTTTGCTGAATATCTGGTTTTCACATTGGCCAGCATTTAAAAAATGCTGACCACCATGGAGTGGATATCAGGCAGAAAAGTACTTCTCGGGCCCGATATTCAAAAGGCATTACACGGTTTAAAGACCAGTAAACCGTGTAAATGCCTTAGCTGGGGATATATTCAAGCACATCTATATGGTAGTGCCATTGAATATCCCCGGCTAAGTCCCTTATGTGCCTCGATGCTATCTGGTTAGCATCGGGACATGTTGGGGTGCTCCGGGGCAGAGCAGAGGCGGAGTACTGGTGCTAGCCGTTCAGTAGCGATATTGGCTGCTGCCCAGTTCGTGATCGGTGGCTACCGGCTTTGGCAGCAATCACCGGATATTCAATACCTCACCAGATATTCAATACCAGTGCCATAGCGTTGAATATCCGGTTTGGAGGTTGAAGATGCGGGCAGTTCAATATCGGGCCCCTGATGCCTAAATTGACAAGTGCACTGGTTTTCACATTTCAAAGAACATCCCGTCTGTTTCCATTGTGATAAGCATTCCATTTATTGGTTTTCCTTTATTGCATTTACAACCCACCTATTTTCAAAAATTTAGGAAGTTTACAAAAAGAATGCATAAATTAAAATGACACAAACAAACATACAAGTAGGCACAGAACAGTGTTTTCCAACCTTGTCTTTGAAACAAATCTAACCAAGCAAGTTTACAGGATTACCACAATGAATACGCACAAGATAGGTTTGCATACATTGGAGATCCAGTGTATGCAAATCTATCTCGTGCATACTAGGGCCTCTTATTATACTACATCAATCAACACAACTTTAAATAGGTCTCACCAATCATTTGCTATAGTATGGTCGTTGTCGCAGCTTAGGGCTTTAGAAGATGTTGATGGGATGCCCTCCGCTAATGCTTTTGCAGAGTGTTTTGAAGGTAAGTAGAAGTCAGTGATGTTGAAGTCTACTTTGTCCACAGCTTTGGGGCTTTATGGTGATGAAGTGGTTGTAAAGTGAGATAATTTTACATCAATTGATGTTGTTCAGTTGGAAAAGTTGTTGCAGCGTTTACATAGTAACATAGTAAATGACAGCAGATAAAGACCAGTATGGTCCATCTAGTCTGCCCAGTAAGATGGCAAGAGTAGGTGAACCTGTTGCTCCATGCAGGCAACCCCTCCCCATGTCTTTGTTTAGGGGTGAACCTACTGCTCCGTGTAGGACACTCCTATTTGTTGAGAAATTAGATAGTTAAGTTTATTTTGATTTTATCCTGTTGCTGTAAAGGGATCCACTGTGTCTGTCCCATGCCATTTTGAATTCTCTCACTGTATTTGTCCCCACCACTTCCATCGGGAGGGCATTCCAAGCATCCACCACCCTTTCAGTGAAAAAGTGTTTCCTGACATTGTCTTTCAATTTACCCCCTTGAAGCTTCATGTTATGCCCTCTAGTTTTACAGCTTCCCCGTCTTTGGAAGAGGTTTGTTTGTTCATTATTTCTCTTTAAGTATTTAAAGGTCTGAATCATATCTCCCCTATCCCTCGTCTCCTCCAGAGTGTACATATTTAGGTCTTCAATTCTCTTCTCATAAGGCCTCTGACGCAGGCTCCAAATCATTTTGGTCGCCTTCCTCTGAACAGTTTGCAGTCTTTTTACATACTTTGCAAGATATGGTCTCCAAAACTGAACACAATATTCCAAGTGAGGCCTCAACAGTGACTTATACAGTGGCATTAGTACCTCTTCCTTTCTGCTGATAATTCCTCTTTGTATGCAACCCAGCATCCTCCTGGCTTTTGCCACCGACTTGTCACACTGTTTTGCCACCTTGAGATCCTCAGAAATAATCACACCAAGGTCCTTCTCTTGGTCCATGCACACCAACCTCTCGGCCCCTATCGCGTACATTTCCCTTGGATTTCTGCTTCCCAAGTGCATGACACTGCATTTCTTCACATTAAATCTTAACTGCCAAGCATTAGATCATTCTTCCAGCTTTTGTAGATCTTTCCTCATGTTATCCACTTCCTCAGGGGAGTCCACTCTGTTGCAAATTTTCGTGTCATCTGCAAAAAGATAGACTTTTCCATTCAGTTCTTCAGCAATATCACTCACAAATACATTGAACAATGCCGGGCCCAAGATCAAACCCTGGGGCACCCTGCTAATCACCCTCCTTTCATCTGAGAGAGCTCCATTTACCATCACTTTCTGCCATCTGTCAGTCAACCAATTTCTGATCCAGTTCACCAACTTGGGACCCATCCCCAGACTATTGAGTTTATTGATAAGCCTCCTATGAGGAACAGTATCAAAGACTTTGCTGAAATCCAAGTAGATGACATCTATCGCATGCCCATGATCTAGTTCTCTGGTCACCCTGTCAAAGAACTCAATCAGATTTGTTTGGCAATTTCGTCCTTTGGTAAAACCATGTTGCCTCGAATCATGCAACCTGTTGGTTTTGAGAAAGTCCACTATTCGCTCTTTCAGGAGAGCCTCCATTACTTTTCCCATCACTGAAGTAAGGCTCACGGGCCTGTAGTTTGTCACTTCTTCCCTGTCACCAGTTTTGTGAAGAGGTACCACATCAGCCCTTCTCCAGTCCTGAGGAACTTCTCATGTTTCCAAGGATCTGTTGAAAACATCCTTTAACGGCCCTGCAAAAACCTCTCTGAGCTCTTCCAGTATCCTGGGATGTATCTCATCCGGTCCCATGGCCTTGTCCACTTTCAGTTTTGCAAGTTGTTCTAACACATCATCTTCTGTGAATGGTGTGGTATCTACTTCATTCCCATTTTTATATTTGGGAGTCACAGGTGGTCCTTCTCCAGGATTTTCTTTAGTAAAAGCAGAGCAGAAGTATTTGTTTAGCAATTTCACTTTTTCAATGTCACTTTCCACAAGTCCGTTCCCAGCACTTCTGAGTCCTGCAATTCCATCTCTGATTTTCCTCCTCTCCCGAATATACCTGAAGAAAGTTTTGTCACCACACTTCACATCTGTAGCCATCTTTTTCTCTGCCTTTGATTTTGCTTTCCTTATTTCTCTTTTTGTCTCTTTTAGTTTGATCCTGTATTCCTTTCTGTGTTCCTCTGTTTGAAAGCTTTTGAATTTTGTGAAAGCTGTGTTTTTTGCCTTTATTTGAGCAACCACTTCTTTGGAGAACCAAATAGGTTTCCTTCTCCTCTTGTTTTTATTTACTTTCCTTACATATTTATCTGTTGCCCCTTTTTTTGCCACCTTTAGTTTAGCCCATTGCAAATCCACTTCCTTTATCCCCTCCCACCCTGCCAACTCCTCCTGCAGGTACTTGGCCATTTTACTGAAGTCAGTGTTTTTGAAGTTTAGGACTTTGAGCTTGCAATGATTGGACTTGTCCCCCGCAGCCCCCCCTGGTGGCGGCGTAGTTTTCCACGGAAGGGCTGGGGAGCGCACAAGATTATGGTGATTGGGGTTGGACAGGTGCGAGGGTCAAGGGTAGCAGTCCCTTGTGCCGGCCTCATTACCAACTTCCCAAAAAGAACAAGTTCACATGAAATGGAGGAAAAAATGAAAAAGGCTTTATTTCCCCTTTGCACAAAAATGGTTCAAAAACAGGATAAACGGCTTTGGAAAGTAACACAACTGAACAAGTCCTTGCATCAGGTTTAAAGCACAAATAAAAAGGTCAAAGTAATGGCTGTTAACTTCACAGTAATTTAAGGTAACAAAAAATACTGCATTCACTTATGCATTCATAGAGCTAGAAATAAACTACAGCTTCTCTGCCGTACAATATGTACAATCCATCGGCTGATCAGACTCTTCGCCTGCAGATTCCACTTGCATAAATTCTATGTCTGATAGCTCTGAGTCTCAGGCTTCTGCATAACTGAACTCTGGCTTTTTAAAAGCGTGCCGTACAGTTTCCCAGTGTCTGGTAGTTAGGTTAGGGCGTCGGTTTCTAGCCACTGGGTAAAACAAAGGCTCCTCTTCAGCTATAGTTTTAAAAGCTCTCTCAGCACAATGCTTAGTATTTACAGTTCTCCTCTTACAGAAATTGTCTGTTAGCTTTTGCTTATAAATGTCATTGTTACAAGGAGAAACTTCCTTCCCCTGTCTTTCTCTTATGTTAGGCTTGAGCAAACAATTGCAAGTAATAGAAGCTTTACCTTTGAGCTTTCTTCTTTCCTTCTCAGGGAAGGCTTGAGGCCTAGTCCAGTTGTCCTCTAACTCAGGATGGCCCAAGTTCTCCCACGATATCTTTCTTGCCTTAGTATATGGACGAACCTCTCTGTGCCAAGGCTGCAGCTGTTGCCATCTGCCCTTGCCTTCACTCCTGAGGCTGTCGTTGCCTGGTGGCCTCTCTCCTTCAGCTTCTCTCTGCTCACCAGTCCTCTGTGTTCTCCACTTTTCTCCCAAGCCAGCACTCTCGTTGCTTCTCAGGCCTGCTTTCTCTCTCTCATTCAAGACTGCCCTTTCTTTGGCTCCTGAGTCTCTGTCCTTCTCTCTCAGGATATCTCTCCGGATACTTCTCTGGATATCTCCCTGGATATCTTTCTCTCCTTCCTCCTGGATATATCTCCGGATACCTCTCTGGACATCTCTCTGGATATCTTTCTCTCCTCTTGATTCAGACCTGCCTCTGCTTAAATCCAAACTGACTGGGCCCAAGTCCTGCCCATAGAGGCGTGGTTCTTCAGACTCTGTACTGACTCTCCTGCTCCCTCTATGTGGATCTTCAGGATATTGCAGCTTATACCTGTTTTTTTCTGGATTTAAAACTTTTCTTCTATCTGCAAGAGGGTCCGCTGCATCACATATCCCCCTTCTTAAAATATTTCGGGCTGGGGAAGCTCTTCTCCGCAGCACGTAATACGGGATATGGTATCAGCGTTACAATGCAGCTTCCCAGCTCGATGCTCCACACGGAAATCATAGGGCTGCAAAGCCATATACCACCTGGTTAATCTGGCATTTTCGTTCCTCATTGTATGCAGCCATTTCAGGGGAGCATGATCCGTAATGAGGACAAATTTCCTCCCGGTGAGATAGAATTTCAATGCCTCAATGGCCCATTTAATAGCGAGACATTCGCGTTCAACTGTGGCATACTTCCTTTCCGCCAGCGAGAGTTTCCTGCTAAGAAACAGAATAGGATGTGCTGCTCCTTCTTGTACCTGGGACAGGACGGCCCCCAGACCTGTCTCTGAGGCATCAGTTTGTAACAGGAAAGTTTGCTGAAAATCTACCCCGCACAATACGGGGGCCTGGCACAACTTCCCTTTTAATTTTTGGAAAGCTGTCTCTGCTTCAGGAGTCCACTGTAACACATTCGGGGCATTTTTTCTTAGCATCTCCGTAAAGACGTTGCTTTCTTCCGCGTAGTGCGGTATAAAACGGCGATAATATCCGATGAGGCCAAGGAAGCTTCTCAACTGCTTCTTGTTCTGTGGAACTGGAAATTTTCTGACGCTATCTACTTTATCTAATAATGGCCGCACGGTTCCACGGCCTACCAGATGACCCAGGTATTTGACTTCTTCAGCCGCAAAAGTACACTTCTTAGGGTTAAGCGTGAGGCCCGCTCTCCTCATAGCTTCTAATATGACGCCTATTTGATGGAGATGTTCCGACCACGTGGCACTGTGGATCACCACATCATCCATGTAGGCAATAGCAAAATCTTGGTATGGTCGTAGAATAACATCCATTAAACGTTGGCATGTAGCGGCTGCCCCATGCAAGCCAAAGGGCATTCTTCGAAATTGGAAGAGCCCCAACGGTGTACTGAAGGCAGTTTTCGGCTTGGCATCCCGCGTCAAAGGGACCTGCCAATACCCTTTGGTCATGTCTAATGTCGTCAGGAACTTTGCTTGCCCGAGCTGGTCTAATAATTCTTTGATCCGCGGCATCGGGTAAGCGTCGAAGGTAGATATCGCATTGACTTGACGAAAGTCTATGCAGAAACGCATAGACCCGTCTGGTTTAGGGACCAGCACCACCGGGCTGCTCCAAGGACTATGTGACTCTTCTATGATATTCATTTGCAGCATTTCTCGTACCTGGTTGATGACCTCTTGTTTTTTCGCCTCCGGCAGGCGATACAGACACTGTCGAATAATTTTACCTGGGGGAGTATGAATTTCATGAGCCACCAACGAGGTTTCTCCAGGCATTGGAGTTAAGACATCCTTATACCTGTTTAACAATTGAGCCAAATCCTCCTTTTGTCTCACGGAGAGTTCCTCCCCTACCTTCGGCGTAGCGCTTTCTTTGCAATCTTCCACACGGGGACCCAGGTCTTCCTCGGGTGGATCACTCCCTATGGCCATTAAACCTTCCAGTTCCACTCTCCCCGTTGAGCCGAAACCTCCTGTTCCTCGGCTCGTGGGAGTTAGCATCGCGACTTCTTCTAGATCAGGAAATCCCACACGCTCACAAATTAGCTGGGCCACTCTGTCCCCGGCCTGGACTTTGAAATCTTCCTCTGAGAAGTTACATAGGAGGACTTTTAGGATGCCCCTGTAATCGGGATCCACGACTCCTGCGGCCACATCGATGTATTTGGCGGCCAGTCCTGATCTTGGGGCTATTCTTCCGTAACAACCTGGGGGCAGTTCAATTTGTAGGTCTGTGGTAACTAATTTTCTTCCCTGCTTTGGGACGACGATATCTACGGCGCTATGGAGGTCATAGCCGGCAGCTTGTGCCGAGGCTCTTTGAGGAGTACGCGCTCTCGCGGAGGTTTTACAGTATCGCAGCACAAACCTTTTGGGTGGCTGTGACCGATCCTTTATGACGGCCTTCGGGGGTTTCTCCCAAAGTGGGCTAGGGACCATAGCATCCGTAGCGGCAGCAAGGCCGCTCCGCTGTACTCTGGGCTTTTCAGTAAGGTTAGGTTGCATGCAAGTGGAATCTGGCCTTTTCTGCGGCGACAAACCTTCCTTTAAAGTTTTTCTAAATTGTGGCCAATCACGGCCCAGGACCAATTCCTGTGGTAATTTAGGTACTACTGCAATCAGCATTTCCTTTACAATGCCCATACCTTTTACCCACAATTTATAAACTGGATAGCGTGTGGCTGCTCCATGCACGCACTTTATCTTTACATATCCCTGTGGAGATTCTGGAACCGAGAGGCCATGAGCCTGGATCGTTGACCATAATTTTTTAGAAACCATGGTCTGGTCGGCTCCAGAATCCAATAACGCTTGCACACTTATACCTTGTACTTTTACATCAAGCACAAAACCATTACGTATTGGTCTTGGTGATTCTCCCACCAAGGCGGTTCGTGAATAACACTCATACTGTAAATATCCCCTTTTCCCACATGTGAAACATTTCCTTGCACTCTCCTTTACCAGAGGCTTATCATTTTTCCACCGGCCAACTGGAGGACGTGAGGGACTCTCCCTTTTTTGTGCCTCCAACCCCATGGCTATTTTTGGGCCTGCCCTAGGCTGGGTCACTTTTTCGGCCTCTAAATACCTCTCTGTAAGAGCTATTGCCTCCGTGGTAGTGCAACAGTTCTGTAACATTAAGAAATTTTGCACTCTACTGGGTAAGGCAATCATGTACTGCTCAAGAATTATAGCGTCCATTAGGGTACATGTGCTCTTTTTCTCGGGCTGTAACCACTTATGGGCTAGGCTATGTAATCTATGGCCTAGTGCCTTGGGTGTTTCGTTAGCCTTAAGAAAAGTAGCCCTAAACATTTTGTTGTAAGCTAATGGCGTAAGGCCCATACGATCCCTAATCGCTATTACTACATCTTTATAAGAATTTGCTAAAGTCGGGGGCATCGACCTATAGGCAGCCAGCGCCTCACCCGTGAGGGATGCTGCTAGCCGTATTGCCCACTGCTCCTCCGGCCACTTAGCTGAATGCGCAATTGAGCAAATGTATCTAAAAAGTCGTCTATATCATCGTTCAGACTTAGCTTGCCAATCACTAAATCAGAACAGGACCATTGTCCGTGGTCAGGGTTTACCAGTCCGGCGACCGATAGCTTCTCCGCCTTGCTTTTGGCCAGTTCCTCCCGCTGCTGCGTGAGCCACCTGTCCATAGTCTCTAGGACTGGGAGTTGCTGTGCCTGTATCGCCTTCAGCGCTTGCTCTTGGCACTGTTGTGCCACCTCCGCCTGCTTGCTGAACTGGTGTGCCATCCAGGCACATAATTCCTTAGGCTCCATGGTACCTGGTGAGAGAACAAACAGAGAAAAAGAAACCCAAGTGTGGCTCTTTACCAAAACTTCTCCACACCCTTTTTTTTTTTTTTTTTAACTTTTAACCCCCAGATATCCAACACTAGGTAGGCTTAAGTACGTATTACCTGGTCTTAGTGTTGAATCAGCTTTGGGGAATATATTCTGCCATCCCACGGTCACTCCACTGCTTCTGGATTCGCCGCAGGATTTCCAACCTTCAGGATTTTCTTTTAAATCCGGTCCGGATTTCATGAACTCCACTCCATGTTTTTCAACTCCAATCCGGCTTTGGTGTCTGCTCTATTCCAGGCTTTTCCTCCGGTCCAGTTTTGTAGCAAGACGGTTCGGGTTTTACTTTGAGGGTTTTTTATTTTTTTCAAAAAAAAAGAGAAAGATTGTACTTTCCTTGGTACAGTTGCAGGTACAGTCCTGGAGGCTTATGGGTGCCGTCAAGATATCCTGCCAACTACGCCACTTATGTCCCCCGCAGCCCCCCCTGGTGGCGGCGTAGTTTTCCACGGAAGAGCTGGGGAGCGCACAAGATTATGATGATTGGGGTTGGACAGGTGCGAGGGTCAAGGGTAGCAGTCCCTTGTGCCGGCCTCGTTACCAACTTCCCAAAAAGAACAAGTTCACACGAAATGGAGGGAAAAATGAAAAAGGCTTTATTTCCCCTTTGCACAAAAATGGTTCAAAAACAGGATAAACGGCTTTGGAAAGTAACACAACTGAACAAGTCCTTGCATCAGGTTTAAAGCACAAATAAAAAGGTCAAAGTAATGGCTGTTAACTTCACAGTAATTTAAGGTAACAAAAAATACTGCATTCACTTATGCATTCATAGAGCTAGAAATAAACTACAGCTTCTCTGCCGTACAATATGTACAATCCATCGGCTGGTCAGACTCTTCGCCTGCAGATTCCACTTGCATAAATTCTATGTCTGATAGCTCTGAGTCTGAGGCTACTGCATAACTGAACTCTGGCTTTTTAAAAGCGTGCCGTACAGTTTCCCAGTGTCTGGTAGTTAGGTTAGGGCGTCGGTTTCTAGCCACTGGGTAAAACAAAGGCTCCTCTTCAGCTATAGTTTTAAAAGCTCTCTCAGCACAATGCTTAGTATTTACAGTTCTCCTCTTAGAGAAATTGTCTGTTAGCTTTTGCTTATAAATGTCATTGTTACAAGGAGAAACTTCCTTCCCCTGTCTTTCTCTTATGTTAGGCTTGAGCAAACAATTGCAAGTAATAGAAGCGTTACCTTTGAGCTTTCTTCTTTCATTCTCAGGGAAAGCTTGAGGCCTAGTCCGGTTGTCCTCTAACTCAGGATGGCCCAAGTTCTCCCACGATATCTCTCTTGCCTTAGTATATGGACGAACCTCTCAGTGCCAAGGCTGCAGCTGTTGCCATCTGCCCTTGCCTTCACTCCTGAGGCTGTCGTTGCTTGGTGGCCTCTCTCCTTCAGCTTCTCTCTGCTCACCAGTCCTCTGTGTTCTCCACTTTTCTCCCAGGCCAGCACTCTCGTTGCTTCTCAGGCCTGCTTTCTCTCTCTCATTCAAGACTGCCCTTTCTTTGGCTCCTGAGTCTCTGTCCTTCTCTCTCAGGATATCTCTCCGGATACTTCTCTGGATATCTCCCTGGATATCTTTCTCTCCTTCCTCCTGGATATATCTCCGGATACCTCTCTGGACATCTCTCTGGATATCTTTCTCTCCTCTTGATTCAGACCTGCCTCTGATTAAATCCAAACTGACTGGGCCCAAGTCCTGCCCATAGAGGCGTGGTTCATCAGACTCTGTACTGACTCTCCTGCTCCCTCTATGTGGATCTTCAGGATATTGCAGCTTATACCTGTTTTTTTCTGGATTTAAAACTTTTCTTCTATCTGCAAGAGGGTCCGCTGCATCACAGACTTCATCTTGGCTTTTATCTCAAACCACACTGTGCGATAATCGCTGATACTCACAGGGGCACTCCCGCAGACATTCGATACGCTATCACCATTGGTGAGCACTAAATCCAGCATTGAGCTTTCCCTGGTTGGTTCCATCACCATTTGTCTAAGTAACACATCTTGGAAAGCAACCACAATTTTTTTGTTTCTTTCCAGATTCGCAGGAGTAATCCAATCCACATTGGGTAGATTAAAGTCACCCAATATGATCACTTCCCCCTTTGTAGCTATCTTGGCAATATCTATAATCAATTCGTAATCTATTTCTTCAATTTGAGTCGGAGGTCTGTAGACTACAGCAGTATGGATGACAGTGCCATCTCCTCTTTCCAACACAATCCAGAGTGCTTCTTCTTTTCCCCATGCCCCTTGCATTTCAGTAGCTTTAATATTGCTTTTTGACAATAGTATAATTAGTCACCTTATAGAGCCTGATTTACACCAGTAATAAAATAAACTTTTACAGCTCTATCTTTTAACCTGAAGTTCAGATTATATTATTCCAGTTATATATAACTCACTTTGTGACCGAGGTCTCAGACTATCATCAGGCTGAGAATCCAACTGGACTTGCCGGACTGGATTGCCTTAATTCGCATCAACGACCTCACTCCTGTGTCACCTTAGTGAGTTTTTCTTTTTTTCTTTATAATTTTCTTTCCTTTTATATTGATTTCACAAATTTCCAATCTATTAACATATTCATTTCAAGATTTTGATGTTCTTGTTTGTATCTTGTTTGTATCTATGTTTAACAGTCCCATTAGTGTAGCACAAAACCGGATAATCACGCTGTTAATCTTGCTTCTTCTTAGCTCAACTTCATACCCTTATAATTTATAAAAAAGACAGCTCTTATCTGCTAATAGATGATTTGTCCACAGTGCTGCTCATTGAAACAGCTAGTAGTCCCGCATAGCTGATGTTCCCGACGTCTATTCAAAGCGCTTTAACGTTTCACTAGTCGTTTCCTCAGGGGAAAATACTGGAGACTGGAAACGTGCCGTTAGAACTAGACGGACTGCAAATAAAACAATAGATTATACTGGCTTCTTTGATCTAAACTTCCAAAAGACTCATTCATCCTTCAACTTTTTGGAAGAATATAATCATTCTCAAAAACTACATCTAAAGATCTCACCTTCCAAAGATCTCTCACCCCGCTCCCTTGTCAGTTGGTCAAAAACGCCGTGCATGCGGAGTACAGCCAACCCTGGCTTTTTAACCACATGAAAGTTGAACCCAGGTGGACACTCTTAACACATGTGCCAATCTATTTGGAAATTCAAACCCAAAGGGTACACTGTTTGTAAAAGAAAAATCCATTTTTGTTCTCGAAAAATCAATTGTTGTTCTTTTGAACGTTCCCCCACTCCTGTGGATACGTGTTCAATGCAAAAGCAACGAAGGTCTTCAAAAGTATGCTTCTCTTGCAGGCAATGTTCCACCATGGGGGCTTCTTTCCTCTGACACTTCAACCTACTCCGATGTTCTTGCATTCGGACACTAAAAGGACAGATTGTTTTTCCAACATAGAGTAGATGACATGGACACATAACTCCATACACTACATATGTAGATTGACAAGTAGTATAATTCTTCAAAAGATATTCCTTATCTCTATGCTTAAACGAGGAAATTTACAAAATAATAGAACAGATAGAACAAAGTAATAGAACAGATAGAACAGCTTCCACATTTGAAATGGCCCGTGATGTTAGAATGCATTGATGCTGTTGGGGATCGCAAAACTGCTGGGCTAAGGATCCGTGGCTCAATCCTAAGAGAATAAATAAATTTGATAAACAATATAAACGGCAAGTGGAGTTTGAAGACAGCTCTGAAGAGGGGAATTCGTCAGATTTGAGTAAAAGATCACAAAAAATTTCTTCAGATGGAGAAGAGGGCCGGAGGAAATCACAATCAACTGATAAACCAAAACCTCGTAGTAGAATGCGAGCAAAACGCACTTAATTAGGATTCTGACTCCCCAGTTATTAATATTTCTAATCACTTCCTTTCGTTACAAGAATTAAATATTCTAAATAAGGGTCTATCGTTTGTACCTTCAATTTTGTTTGATTTGTTTCAGTTTCAACTGGATTTTGAACATTTTCTTAGAAAATTACATCTTAAAGCTTACTTTGCTGACACTCCAATAGCACCTCAACCATCGGGTATTCAAAACAGGATTTCGCTACCATTTAAGTCTAAATGGAATCCACCGGAACCTCTTCCATCTTCTCTGTTGTTATTTAAAGAGTTGGTCATAAAGGATGTTACAAGTTTGACAAAAACTCCACAACACAGAGTAGTGAATTCCTTGTCTCGACAGGAGAGGCAGACATTGCAAGATCTTCGGACCCGTACAGATTTAGTTATCAGACGGGCTGATAAGGGAGGCAGCATTGTAGTAATGGATAGACAAGAATATTTAAATGAAGCGAATTGGCAGCTTTCAGATACTATGACTTATTCAGTCTTACAGGACGATCCGACCATTCAATTAAGAACTCTTATTAAAGATTTGACAGCACAGGCACTGAAAGACAAGTTGATCAGTAGGAAAGAATGGGGTTTTTTGAATCCAGTCAATCCCATTATGGCAAAATTTTACCTAGTCCCGAAAATCCATAAAAGCCTTGATCATCCCCCAGGCAGGCCTATTGTCTCCACCAAGGGCTCGTTACTAGAACCTCTATCTATGTATTTAGATTCTTTTTTACGACCTTTAATTTCTCAGATGTCGTCATTTGTGCGGGATTCGACTCATTTCATGCAATTGCTCACTCAACATTCTCAGTTGGTATATACATCTGATATATTATTAGTAACACTGGATGTTACATCGCTATATACGAGCATTCCCCAACGAGAGGCGAATATGGTTGTTCAACAGGTTTTGGTAAACAGTGGAGATCTATCGGAGCCTTTAAGAGTGTTTTTGGGAAAATTGTGAGATCTTACCCTATATGAAAATCATTATATTTTTGAGGGCATAATTTATCTTCAAATTTCCGGTGTGGCGATGGGCGCTACGTGCACCCCGTCCATAGCAAATTTGTACATGGCCAATTTTGAGAAGCAATGGATATTTACTCATGACCCTAACAACCATATTAAATTATGGCATCGCTACATAGACGATGTTTTTATGTTTTGGGAAGTCTCAGAGGAGGAGTTAAATGGTTTCATTACCTGGCTGAATGGACGAGATGTTAACATCAAATTCACATATTGTCGCGCCCTTCCCCCGCCTAGGCGGTTGCCTGATGAGGAAAAGGGGGTGCGAATGTTCCTTTCAATTGTATTCCAGGGCAAAGGCCTCTGGGAGTTGTAGTTAAATTGTAGTTGTAGAAATAAATGCTGAGCCGAGGGTTGAAAGCAAACACAGGAATTTTATTCACCTCCCGTAATAAACAGGAACTTCTTAATGAAGCTTGGCTTTTTACGTGTATAGACTTTTTACAGGAAAATAAAGATATCACTTGCTCTTGCTTACTTCAACAAGGCACATGTGGTTTTCTTCATAAGTAAAAGCTTCCATTCGCATTGCTTAACTGAAACTTAAATGTCCATTGAAAACTTCAATGCTACCAAACTCAAACAATAAACTTTTCTTCTTAGCTTATTTCTTCCAGGGTTTTAATTAGCTTCCTAGAGACTTCAGGCAGTCTTCCTTAACCAGTCTCTTCTCAAGCAGCAGCCCTGCTAATTAAAACTTCCTGGCTTCTTAGCATAACATGCACAGCAAACAAATGGATATTTTCTTCAAAGTTAGAATTTCCCAAACATTCTTACTTTACTGCTATTGACAGGTCACATTCCATTTCTATCTCCGGCTGGCTCAAGACAGTATCATTTTCTCCTAATTCCATTGATTCACATTCTGAACACAATGAATCTGTGACTTCGTTGTAAAACAGCTGTTCCCCTTGAGACCTCTCTCGGTACACAGAGCTGTTATTACCACAAGCTATCTCCTGGTCTTTTAACAGACCTTTTAAAACCTTTAATACATTTAGGCTTTGTTTGTTAAGAGGTTTCCTTACCAGCCCTTCCTGGGTTCTTGAACCACCTGCAGGCTTTCTGTAACCATGGGTCTGGCCTGAATGCTGGAGCTGGCTTTGGGGATATCCTTCCCTCCAACTGCCGTCTAGGAACCTTTCCTGAGAGCTTTGGCTAAAATCCTTCTCAGCAATACCTTTAGGGATTCTTTTCAGTAGTGCTTCACTGCCATTCCCCTGGCCATGCTGGTTCCTGGATAAGTTAGCTCTCACGTCCCTTTTCCTCCTGCAAGAGTGAAACTCTGGCACAGACAGAGATTCCTGTTCAGTCTCTGCCTCTGAATCAGATTCAGCTCTCCTCCTCTCGTGCCTTCCTGTTACTCTTTCTGCTGTCTTGTTCCTGTTTCCTGCACCAGCTGAACTTGCTGATCCTCTTGATGCTAATCCTGCTGCTGATCTTTCTGTTAATCTATCTGTTAATCTTGCTGTTAGTCTGTCTTTCCCTGTTCTCTGGGGTTTATATAAGTGGGTCTGATGGGTATCTTCCCACCCCGCCCCCAGCTGTCCTGCATTACCACCCTCAGTTACCATGGAGCTGGGGCGTGGCTTTCTGACAACAACTTTTGACAGGTTTCTTTCCATGTTAGCTGCACTTTTAAAGTGATCATTTCTTGCATTTTCCCTCTGACTATGGGAAACTGCCTGCGCTTTCTCTATCTCCATAGGGACCTGGCTGTCTTCGCCACCACATATCCCCCCACTTAAGATATTACGGGCTGGCGAATCAATTTCAGCACAGCTCCTAATACGCGAAAGGGCGTCAGCGTTGGTGTGTAACTTTCCTGCCCTATGTTCTATATGAAAGTCAAACGCCTGCAAGGCCATGTACCAACGGGTAAGACGGGGATTATGATCCTTCATCTGGTTTAGCCAACGTAACGGGGCATGATCTGTCACTAATAAAAACTTATGGCCCGTTAGGTAAAAACGCAAGGCGTCCACCGCCCACCTTATGGCCAGACATTCCCTCTCTACTACAGAGTATTTCCTCTCTGGTGGTGTTAATTTCCTGCTGAGGAACATAACCGGATGTTCCTCCCCATCAAACTTCTGCGACAACACAGCGCCTAACCCTGTATCGGAGGCGTCTGTTTGTACGATAAAAGATTTACTAAAATCTACACCCCTTAATATTGGTGCCTGGCAGAGCTCTTCCTTTAACCTAGCAAAGGCTTGTTCTGCTTCCACTGACCATTTTACCTGATTGGGTGCATTCTTCTTCAACCCCTCCGTTAAGGCAGCGCTCTTGGTAGCAAAATGGGGAATGAATCGGCGGTAATAGCCGATTAAACCTAGAAAACTACGGAGCTGTCTTTTTGTCTGGGGTCTAGGAAATGTCCTCACACTTTCCACTTTTTCAAGTAGAGGTTTTACAGTGCCTCGCCCTACCAAATGTCCCAGATATTTCACTTGCTTTCCCCCAAACATACACTTGGCCGGGTTCAAAGTAATACCCGCACCACGCAAAGCCTTTAAAACGACATCGATGCGTGCCAAGTGCTCATCCCAGCGAGAGCTATGGATCACTATATCGTCCATATACGCGGTCGTGTATTGTTGATGGGGACATAAGAACACATCAACTAATCGCTGGCAGGTCGCAGCCGCCCCATGCAATCCAAAGGGCATGCGACGAAACTGGTACAGACTGATAGGGGTGCTGAACGCGGTCTTTGGGCGAGATTCCCTGGTGAGGGGAATCTGCCAATACCCCTTAGTCATGTCAAGGGTGGTCAGGTAAGACGCCTGGCCTAATCGGTCCAGCAGTTCTTCTATCCTTGGCATGGGATAGGCGTCAAACCGGGAGATGGCATTCACCCTGCGGAAATCAATGCAAAACCTCATTGTTCCGTCTGGCTTAGGTACCAGCACTATAGGGCTGTTCCATGGGCTATGAGACTCTTCAATTATTCCCATCCTAAGCATGTCCTGCACTTGGGAAACTACCTCCTGGCATCTTGCCTCAGGTAACCGGTAGGGTCTCTGGCGTACTATCTCCCCTGGAAGGGTAACTACCTCGTGAGCCACGAGTCTTGTCTCACTTGGTATGGGTGTTAAAACATCGGGGTACTTCCTTAAGAGCCCTAATATCTCCTGCTGTTGAGACCAGGAAAGTTCTTCCCCTAACCTGGGTACTGGATCTCCCTTGCAATCAGTTAATTGCGGGCCTAGATCCTCCTCCTCGGTCACCTCACAGCTGGCAGCTAAACCTTTTACTTCGGTTTTTCCGGTGGAACCAAAACCTCCGGTCCCTCTAGTGGTAGGAGTTAACTCCGTTACCTCTTCCAGGGCCGGAAAACCCACCCGCTCACAGATCATTTGGGCTATACGGTCCCCTATATTTACCCTAAAGTCCTCTTTGGCAAAATTGAATAATAGCACCTTAATCGTCCCTCGGTAGTCGGGGTCAATTACTCCGGTGCCTATATCAATGAAGTTCTTCCAGGCTAGGCCTGAACGAGGGGCAAGACGTCCATAGCAACCCGGGGGTATTTCCACTTGTACTCCCGTTTCTACCAGGGCTTTTCCTTGATGGGGAACGACTATCTCTTCTGCACTACACAGATCAAAGCCGGCTGCCATCTGGGTAGCCCGCTTAGGAACTGTGGCTTGGGGGTAGTGCGGCAGAACCTAAGAATGAATGGGGACTTCTTAGGGATGTTCTCTCTCTTAGCTACCTCCCCTTTGGCCTGTCGCTGTTTGGAACCAAACAATGGTTGGGGTACTGCCCTAACATTAGTGTTCCCTGTACTGGTAGACGGTGCTCGGTCTCCCTCACTCTTCTTTGCTCGGGGTACTCTCCCACCCTCCAAATGAGGTGAATCCCCTGGTGGTGCTTCTCTCTTGTCTTTTGGGGGTGCTAAGGTGGATGCCTTACCTGCTTTACTCTGGAGACCCTCTGCCATCCCACGCCTGAACTGGGGCCAGTCCCTTCCCAGGACTAACGCTTGTGGGAGCCTTGGTACTACCGCTACAGGTACTTTCCTCGTTAGCCCTAAGCCTTTTACAGATACAACATACACAGGGTACGATGAGGCTGCCCCATGAATGCATCGTATCTTGATAGACTTTTCTTGAGGCTCGGGAGCCGGACCACTCTGGGATGCTATCTCTTTCCAGAGCTTCTTTGAGATCATTGACTGGTCCGCTCCAGAGTCTAACAAAGCCTCTACCTGGACACCCTCCACTTCTACATCCAGAAGGAATCCTTCCCCCCCTCTCTTCAGAGTGGGAGGTCATCAGGGCTGTCGTAGCTCTGCAGTCTTTCTTCATGTGTCCCTCTTCCTCACATGAAAAACATTTTCTGCGCCTATAACCAGGTTTATCAAAAGGCACTGCTTTCATACTTTCTCCCCATATAGGCTTTTCCCTCCTTTCTGAGGCTACCTTGACTGCCTTCGTGAGACCACCCACTTTAACCGGCCTCGCCACACTGGCCTCCAGGTAACGCTCAGCCAGTGCGGTCGCTGCCTCTGTGGTCCTGCAGTCTTGTAGGATCAGGAAGGATCTCATGTCACTTGGAATAGCATCCATAAACTGCTCCAAGATAATGCAGTCGAATAATGACTCCTTGGTTCGAGTCTCAGGTGTTAGCCATTTTACCTCCAACCCCTTGATCCGCTGGCATAGAGCACGCGGTGTTTCATCGGATTTTAACAGGGAGCTTCACAGAAGACGGCGATAGACCATGGGGTTTAGGCCCAGGCAGTCTCTTATTGCCTTCTGTATCTCTTTGTAATCAGTGGCTAATTCCACGGGCATGGCCCTATATGCCGCTAGCGCTTCTCCGGTTAAAGAAGCGGCAAGGCGTATGGCCCATTGCTCTTTATGCCAACCTGATAACATTGCTACCCTTTCAAATGCAACCAAAAAGTCATCAACATCGTCCTCTTTTGTTAACTGTCCAAAGGAAAGTGTCTCAGTACCAAGTATCCCAAACCCTGGTGTATCCCTTAGGGAACCTGGTACTGTCCTTGAAGACTCTGTTGTGGGTTTCTGCATGCCCAGCCAACCGTCCATCTTCTCCAACAACGGCTTCTGCTGTACTTGGATCATGGCTGCTATCTGGTCCAGTGTCCGCACCGACATCTCTTGTTGTCGCTGGAACTGGTCTGCTATGCATCTCAATAGCTCTGTCTGCTCCATGCTTAGTAGTGGCTGAAACGAGAAAAACAAAAAGACAAACACCAAGTGCGGCCCTCCAACGTATAGGCCCTCTCTCCCTGGTGTACTGCTGCAGTCCCACCCGGCTCTGGTATCCGCTTATATCCCTTATGAATACTGGTTACCTCAGGCAGGTGTAGACTCGGGCTTATCAACCAGCAGGAACGGCCTCAGGACTCTGCTCCACTCCGGCCCCTCTGTCGTTGATCCGGGTCTTCCTTCCAGCAGCAACTTGTATCCTTTGTGCATGTGAAAAAAAACCTTTTTTTCCCTTTTTTTTTCCTTTTTCTTTCTTTCTTCTTCCTGCAGTTCCGGTGTCTTGGGAACACGTGACCAAGGCGAATCCTAAATACTACGCCACCTGTCGCGCCCTTCCCCCACCTAGGCGGTTGCCTGACGAGGAAAAGGGGGTGCGAATGTTCCTTTCAATTGTATTCCAGGGCAAAGGCCTCTGGGAGTTGTAGTTAAATTGTAGTTGTAGAAATAAATGCTGAGCCGAGGGTTGAAAGCAAACACAGGAATTTTATTCACCTCCCGTAATAAACAGGAACTTCTTAATGAAGCTTGGCTTTTTACGTGTATAGACTTTTTACAGGAAAATAAAGATATCACTTGCTCTTGCTTACTTCAACAAGGCACATGTGGTTTTCTTCATAAGTAAAAGCTTCCATTCGCATTGCTTAACTGAAACTTAAATGTCCATTGAAAACTTCAATGCTACCAAACTCAAACAATAAACTTTTCTTCTTAGCTTATTTATTCCAGGGTTTTAATTAGCTTCCTAGAGACTTCAGGCAGTCTTCCTTAACCAGTCTCTTCTCAAGCAGCAGCCCTGCTAATTAAAACTTCCTGGCTTCTTAGCATAACATGCACAGCAAACAAATGGATATTTTCTTCAAAGTTAGAATTTCCCAAACATTTTTACTTTACTGCTATTGACAGGTCACATTCCATTTCTATCTCCGGCTGGCTCAAGACAGTATCATTTTCTCCTAATTCCATTAATTCACATTCTGAACACAATGAATTTGTGACGTCGTTGTAAAACAGCTGTTCCCCTTGAGACCTCTCTCGGTACACAGAGCTGTTATTACCACAAGCTATCTCCTGGTCTTTTAACAGACCTTTTAAAACCTTTAATACATTTAGGCTTTGTTTGTTAAGAGGTTTCCTTACCAGCCCTTCCTGGGTTCTTGAACCACCTGCAGGCTTCCTGTAACCATGGGTCTGGCCTGAATGCTGGAGCTGGCTTTGGGGATATCCTTCCCTCCAACTGCCATCTAGGAACCTTTCCTGAGAGCTTTGGCTAAAATCCTTCTCAGCAATACCTTTAGGGATTCTTTTCAGTAGTGCTTCACTGCCATTCCCCTGGCCATGCTGGTTCCTGGATAAGTTAGCTCTCACGTCCCTTTTCCTCCTGCAAGAGTGAAACTCTGGCACAGACAGAGATTCCTGTTCAGTCTCCGCCTCTGAATCAGATTCAGTTCTCCTCCTCTCGTGCCTTCCTGTTACTCTTTCTGCTGTCTTGTTCCTGTTTCCTGCACCAGCTGAACTTGCCGCTCCTCTTGATGCTAATCCTGCTGCTGATCTTTCTGTTAATCTTTCTGTTAATCTTTCTGTTAATCTTGCTGTTAGTCTGTCTTTCCCTGTTCTCTGGGGTTTATATAAGTGGGTCTGACGGGTATCTTCCCACCCCGCCCCCAGCTGTCCTGCATTACCACCCTCAGTTACCATGGAGCTGAGGCGTGGCTTTCTGACAACAACTTTTGACAGGTTTCTTTCCATGTTAGCTGCACTTTTAAAGTGATCATTTCTTGCATTTTCCCTCTGACTATGGGAAACTGCCTGCGCTTTCTCTATCTCCATAGGGACCTGGCTGTCTTCGCCACCACAATATGTATGTGATGTCACTAGTATCACTTACTTGGATGTTCGAGTAACAAAGGGAACGGATTCGTGGATCACCTCAGTGTTCTG
This sequence comes from Ichthyophis bannanicus, assembly GCA_033557465.1. Taxonomy (NCBI): domain Eukaryota; kingdom Metazoa; phylum Chordata; class Amphibia; order Gymnophiona; family Ichthyophiidae; genus Ichthyophis; species Ichthyophis bannanicus. The sequence goes on along the minus strand of CM066033.1, from coordinate 933,857,213 downwards.
TAAACCCACCGATCGTAACTCATTGTTACATTATTCGAGCGCTCATCCTCAAAATCTCAAGAATAGTCTCCCATTCTCACAATTCCTGCGGTATCGCAGAAATTGCTTGGAAGTGTCAGACTATAAGAAGCAGGCTGGATCTTTAAAAAATAAATTTTTGGCGAGAGGATATCCTCATTCTGTGGTGTCTCGGGCATATAAACGAGCATTGTATAACCATCGAGAATCTTTACTTACTTCACCATCTAAACCCCCTATTGAAGAGAACAATGTTAACCTGATCACTTCATATTCTCCTTTTAGTTATAAAATACAGAGAATCCTACGAAGACACAGTAATGTCTTAAATTGCACTCGGGGCTTAGAAGGAAAATCCATTCGATGTGTTTGGAGAAGACACCGTAATTTAAAAGAAATCCTTAGCCCGGCAGTTCTGCAATCCCCGACAGCATCAATGCATTCTAACATCACGGGCCATTTCAAATGTGGAAGCTGTTCTATCTGTTCTATTACTTTGGAAATTTCCTCGTTTAAGCATTGAGATAAGGAATATCTTTTGAAGAATTATACCACTTGTCAATCTACATATGTAGTGTATGGAGTTATGTGTCCATGTCATCTACTCTATGTTGGAAAAACAATCCATCCTTTTAGTGTCCGAATGCAAGAACATCGGAGTAGGTTGAAGTGTCAGAGGAAAGAAGCCCCCATGGTGGAACATTGCCTGCAAGAGAAGCATACTTTTGAAGACCTTCGTTGCTTTTGCATTGAACACGTATCCACAGGAGTGGGGGAACGTTCAAAGGAACAACAATTGATTTTGCGAGAACAAAATGGATTTTTCTTTTACAAACAGTGTACCCTTTGGGTTTGAATTTCCAAATAGATTGGCACATGTGTTAAGAGTGTGCACCTGGGTTCAACTTTCATGTGGTTAAAAAGCCAAGGTTGGCTGTACTCCGCATGCGTGGCTTTTTTGACCAACTGACAAGGGAGCGGGGTGAGAGATCTTTGGAAGGTGAGATCTTTAGATGTAGTTTTTGAGAATGATTATATTCTTCCAAAAGGTTGAAGGATGAATGAGTCTTTTGGAAGTTTAGATCAAAGAAGCCAGTATAATCTATTGTTTTATTTGCAGTCCATCTAGTTCTAACGGCACGTTTCCAGTCTCCAGTGTTTTCCCCTGAGGAAACGACTAGTGAAACGTTAAAGCGCTTTGGATAGACGTCGGGAACATCAGCTATGCGGGACTACTAGCTGTTTCAATGAGCAGCACTGTGGACAAATCATCTATTACCAGATAAGAGCTGTCTTTTTTATAAATTATAAGGGTATGAAGTTGAGCTAAGAAGAAGCAAGATTAACAGCGTGATTATCCGGTTTTGTGCTACACTAATGGGACTGTTAAACATAGATACAAACAAGATACAAACAAGAACGTCAAAACCTTGAAATGAATATGTTAATAGATTGGAAATTTGTGAAATCAATATAAAAGGAAAGAAAATTATAAAGAAAAAAAGAAAAACTCACTAAGGTGACACAGGAGTGAGGTCGTTGATGCGAATTAAGGCAGTCCAGTCCGGCAAGTCCGGTTGGATTCTCAGCCTGATGATAGTCTGAGACCTCGGTCACAAAGTGAGTTTATTTTTTTTATTTAACAATTCTTTTATACCGCGCTATTACAATCAGTGCGGTGTACATTGAACAAGAACATACTACAATGCATACAAGTAACATTGAGTTTTACATTGAACAGGGAATTTCAACAATAGGACAACCGGGGGAACTATGTACAGATTAACTTAATGTTATATACAGTAATATGAATCTCGTTTGGATGTTGCGATGTGGTTCACTAATAGGACTAGAGAGAAGGTTGACCAACTAGCCCTTTTCAGTTATATATAACTGGAACAATATAATCTGAACTTCAGGTTAAAAGATAGAGCTGTAAAAGTTTATTTTATTACTGGTATTAATATTGCTTTTGACATACAAGGCTACTCCTCCTCCTTTTCCACTTTCTCTGTCTCTTCTGAATAGATTATAGCCAGCTAATGGCTATATCCCATTCATGCGATTCATTAAACCATGTTTCTGTAATGGCCACGATGTCCAAGTCCATTTCCACCATTAAGGCTTCCAGGTCCGGAACTTTGTTGGCTAAGCTTCAAGCATTTGTGCTCATTGCTTTCCAGCATTTAACTGGCTTGCATGTGCTTTACATTGATTTTGTTCTGCCCATTTCTACCCACTTGTCATTGATGTGTGATTTAAAAGTGTGGCTGTTTCTGATGTTATTCTGCTTTTGCCGGGAGTGACGTCCTGAACTTTTTCTTCCCCATCTGTCACCCCCTTTTTCTAGTTTAAATGCTTATCCACATACTGCCTGAATTTTTCACTTAGGATTCTTTTTCCTGCGACAGAGAGATGTAGTACATCAGCACAGTATACTCTCTTGTTGGTCCATCTGTTTCCCCAGTCGCCTATAAATCTGACTCATTTACACCGTTGAACCCTGTTCTTGCTTCTGTCTTTTGTAAGTGTACTGCTGTTTTAGTTGAGCTAGTGAATGTCTCCTTGGGTAGAAAGCTCATGCCTGAGGAACTAAAAAAAGTCCACCATTTGAACCATTCTAAAGAAGAAGGCTAGTTCTCCTTTAGAGGTTAGAGTGGTTAGAGCACTGGCTTGGGAACCAAGAGAGCAGGGTTGATTCCCACTAGCACTCCTTGTGGCTTGTGGCTTCAGAAAAATCCAAGTAATCAATGTCCCTGTTTAATGTACATTATTGCCATGTTTAAGTTACAATGTAAACCGCTTTCACTGAAATGATAAAGCGGTATAAAAAGACTGTTAAATAAATAAATAAATAGAAACATAGAAACAAGATGGCAGAAAAAGACCACATAGCCTATCTAGTCTGCCCTTCCATATCAATCACTACAAAGGTCCCCTTTTTTCCTTTAGAGAACCTCTGTGTTTGTCCCATGCTTTTTTGAATTCATATACTATCCTCATCTCTACCACCTCCACTGGGAGACTATTCCATGGATCTATCACTCTCGCCGTAAAAAAATATTTACACATATTACTCCTGAGTCTATTCCCTTTCACCCTCGTCCTCTGTCCCCTCCTAGCAGAGTTTGCTTTCAATCGAAAGAGGCTCTACTCCTGTGCATTTATGCCATGGAGGTATTTAAACATCTCAGTCATGTCACCTCTATCTTGCCTTTCCTCTAAAGTATATATATTAAGATCCTTAAGTCTGTCCTCATATGCTTTATAACAAAAAACACTAACCATTTTAGTAGCCACCCTCTGTACTGACTCCAACCTCTTTATATGCTTTTGAAGCTGCGGTCTCCAGAATTGCACACAATACTCCAAATGAGGTCGCACCAAAGACTTATACAGAGGCACTAGCACCTCCTTTCTTCTGATGGCCATTCCTCTCCCTATGCACCCAAGCATCCTTCTAGCTTTAGTCCAATTTTGACTTTGCCATTCCTGTAGAAATAGATAGAATTTATTGTGCTACTTCATCTGGTTGACTTTTTAGATAGAGCTCATGTTCTGGATGATTTTCAGTTTGGATTTTGGGCAGGGAGAGGTACAGAGACTTTATTGTTGTCCTTTTGTGATCAATGGTTGGAGGAACTTGGTCGTGGGTGATGTTTTTAGATGTTGCTGTGGCCTTTGATTCTGTTTCTCATAGTATGTTATTCCAGCTGTTGTTGGAAATTGGGGTAAGCACCGAGATAGTGCAGTGGTTTCAACCTTATTTGGTATGGACATGGTAACTTTTATTGGTTCCAATGTTATGGGGGTCATTCTGAGGCACAAATAGTGGGGATGTTCGCCCTGCCTGGACATACATCCCCGCTATTCTTCCCCATGGAAGGCTCCCTGTATGAACAGTGGGGTTGTATGGGGAACTTTAGACAGAAGCAGGAGGGGACAGGCATGAGGTGGAGCAAGGGCATGCCGTCACCCCGGACATACAGGGCTGATTCTGAGGTTGGCCCTGTACATCCTGAGATGTCCTTTTAGACAGGGGACTTATTCCACCTCAGAAGTGGAATAAGTCCCCCTGTACATTGGGAGACAGCGGAGGCCGACGGCAGGAAAGTGAGGAGGTGCAGTGGCTTCTCCGCAGCCCAATCCTAGCCATGGTAGGCTGGATCAGGAGTCAGGCTGCGGCAAAAAAGGGGCTCTGTTCCATGGCCAGCAATCACAGCTCCTGAATGGAGCCATGGTGCCATGGCAACAGGAAACCATGGCATCGCGGCTCCATTTTAGAGCCTGACTGAGTTAGCCGGGGATCTGTAGGGCATGCTGCTCTTCAGAATCGGGGCCTGGCATGCATGTACAGGCCGGTAGACCCAATTCTGATCCCACAGGGGCTCTCAGAATTGGGCCTACCGCTATATGCCCCAATTCTGAGGGGCCGTACAGGGGCTAGATGTCCAGAAGGGAATTGGCCTCCATGTGGCCTGCCTCAAGGATCATCATTATCCACTGTTTTGTTTAATAGTTATTTATTGCCTTTATGTCAGTTTTTGCAGACTTTGCAGGTTTTCTATAGATTGTATACTGATAATATGATGTTGTTCCTCCCCTGGGTGGGTGATGTTTATGCAGGTGTTACACTGCTGGAGAATGCAGTTTACACTTTCAGGAACTGGATATGTTGTTAATCCGAGCCCTGTGCAGGTTCCGGAGAGTTAGGGCTGTTGATTGGATTTTCTCTTTGACTGTGCCCTTTCAATGGAATCAGACCTTTGTCTGTTTTGTGGGGACTGATTTGTTAGATTTTGGAAAGAAATTAAAGGGGTTTCTTTTTACATAAGTGTATTCTTAATGTGATTTTATTTGTTATTCTTTATTGAATGTTTTATGGATGTTGATGTTCTGTACCATTTTATATATGTTTGTATGCTGTTTTAGTTTTTGGCATGTTTCCAATGTGTGTCTATAATCTGCTTAGAATTTATAGATTGGTAGAGTATAAATTTGTATGAATATATAGATATCTTGAAACCAGACTGATTAGGCATGCCCTCAGGACTCGGTTGGGAAACACTGGTACAAGCAATAAGTAAGGTGAACAGGACCCAGAGTGAAGAGAGCCATGGCCACAGGTAGCGGAAATTGGTGGTCCACTGGGCTCATGGCATGACCAGCTTATCGCCACATGCTGCATCAGCAATTAAAGAGCTTGAGGGGGATGGGAGAAATGGTTTATTTGGCCCCTGCATTCAAGAAAGTGTGCTGGTGCCCCTGCCTTGTACATCTTATTTGTTCCTATTGTGACAATAAAAGCCCCGTGATCTGGAATGTATAAGAAAGAGGATAATCAAATAGGCCAGCTATCTGAGGGTTCTCAGCTTCCTGCTTCATCCTCTCAAGCAGCAGGATGAAGGGAATGGGAAGAGGGGGATGAGGATGGAGCAGGCAGAACAGATCTAAGCAGAGTATAGCAACTCTGTTGCAGCCCCTCCTATGGGAATTCAAGCTCATTGGCAAAGGAAAACCCCATATGAAGTTTCTCTTTGAGAATTCCAACAGGTATAGTGCCAGCAGATATAGTGTCGCCATATAAACTTGCTCTGAAGCAGGTACAAATGTATCCACAGAAAGCAGGCATGACATTTCAAAATCAAAGCCCCATGCAAATTTCCTCTCCTCCAAACTAACCTCGCCCCAGACCACTGGTGTAACTTCCACCCAACCATCCGCAACAATGCGGGGGGGGGGGGTGCAGGCAGGGTGGTAAACCAACGCTGCAAACATACTTTATCATGCTTTCTGCACTGCCTCTGCTCTTGTAAGTTTGCAGCATGCCTAGTGGCTGTTACCTGCTGGACTGAAATCTTGTGATACTCGTAACAGCCGCACCATGAGACTTCATCCCAGCAGGTAACAGACGCCGGTGCTGCTGCAAACTTATAAGACCAGAGGCAGCGCAGCAAACATCTAGTTTATCAAGTAGATAAAGTAAATTTGCCACCTCAGCATGAGGAGAGAGGCCACTGCAACAATGGAGGGGCCACATGGGGGTCAAGCCACCATGATAATAGGTGGCCCTCAGTACCATTTTGGAACTTACACCACTGCCCCAGACCCATTCATTTTAGCCAGCAGGTCAAACTACTCATGTTCTGACTAAGGTGGGTACGTTTACCTATAGGGGGAGGGGGCAGTTTGCAATGGAAGATTTTATAAGAGTAAAGAGCCCTTTATATAAAGTATTTAAAAGTTGCACTAACTGCTTATAGCATTAGCATCCTTAGACACAGCTGCACATGATGGCTGGAAAGCAAACCATGATGTGAGTCACACACAGTCAGGGCCAGGAAGGCAGTTTCTAGGAGTCATAAATAAAGAATACTAAGTGACGCAGCTCTTACACTTAGCTGCAGCCAATATTACACATCGTACTTCTCTCCCCCCCCCCCCCTTCCTGTGTATTTTATATAGTATTAAATGATGAGTGCAATTAGTAAAATCCAGTTGCATCAGCAGTCTCCAACTCTGGTTCTTATGAGCCACTGGCAATGCGAACTTTCAGGACGATGAACATGCAGAAGTTAACCAATAAACTCAATGCAGTATATGCAAACATATCTTATGAATCTTCATTGTAGATATCCTGAAACCCAACCTGTTGATAGCTCACAAGGATCTGGCCTCGATGATTGAATTGTATGAGGGCTTTGATTGCTGATAATTCACATATAAGTCCTCAAGATTCATGTCAGAGATTTCAAAGCCTACCAGTATCCATCTACAGTAGTTATTTTACAGCCATTTCGATGGTGCCAATCTTGTCATTTAGCCGTAGACATATGCAAATATAGCTTTCAAATCCTTTCCAACAGTGATTGCTCTTATGCTAAGTTTTATTCATTAAACTGTGTTTGCTTATTCCCATGCTACTTGCATCCCAGCAAAGGCAAAGAGAAGAACAAGGAGAATAAGGAAAAGTAGGTATCCCTTTGCCTGGTGTGCCACCTTTTGGTGGGTGATGATGCAGGATATGATACTATCGTTCTGTGACTCGCTCTGTCTTCCAGTGTGGGGATGTTATTGATACTGCATAACAAGTCATCACATTGTTTTTCATTCTTTATTTTTTGGGGGAGGGGGGTTTTCTGAGTTTTGGGGAGGAATATGTAAACATAAATCATTGAACTCAGTCGGTGGGGTGATATAACAGGATAGGCAACCCTTTCAAATAAGATAGATTTGTCAGTTCTTACACACATCATACTCACTGTCATGAAGCACCTGGTAAAAGATTTTAATGTATAGCAAACTCTGTTCTGGTGATCAGTTTGGCAGCCTCTATAGGTCACTAAAACTCACTCTGTGGATATGGTGAGACTGGGACTAGCTTTGTCAAAGGAGAAATGATTGTTTCAACCAGTTCATTAGAGCAGTGAAACACTATTACAGCCGATGTGTGTATGCATGCTTTTGTTTACAGTTTCTATATGGTGTCTACTCAGAGCACATCATTACAAAATTAAGACAAAATAAAGGAATTCCTATATAAAGAAATGGTAATAGGTCAGGGGATGGGAGTCCGTTTTAGTTCACAGCAACTTGCATGCATATAGTAGACATTTCCAATAGAGGATTAAGTGATTTGACCAAGATCATGAGGAGCATCCAAGGACTTTGAATGCTAGCTGCCGCCAGGCTCAACCTACTCCTCCAGCCATTATCACATAAGGAACTTGCGTGGCTTCCATTGGCCTGCAGAATTAAATATAAAATTCTTGTTTTAGCTCATAAGGTCTATCATTCTAATATTCCTGTTGATTTATCATCTACGATTATTCCTTATTTGCCAGGCCATTTGTTAAAACCGTCGCAGTCAAATGTTTTGACTATACCGTCTCCCTCAAGTTTAAAGCTTGAAAGGACCTGAATGGCTGCTTTCAGCTTTATGGTCCCCACGCTGTGGAACTCCCTGCCTTTTCATTTACATTCTGGAAAAACTTTTAAAAAAATGTAATTGGGTATAAAACACTGGTTTTTGTACAAGGTGATCGATTCGATTCAATGTGTGCGATATATATTGTTGGTCTAGAAACATAAAAACATGAGGCAGAAAAAGACCACATAGTCTGCCCTAGGTTAACATTGTATGTGATTTTTTGGTATTTTGATTGTTGTGTTACTTCATCTCTTGTCTACTGTGACTGTTGATATATTGTTTATTGTCCGGTTCTTGTTCTGTTTGCATTGGATTACTGTAAACCACTTTGATGGCTGTTTGTCCGAATGGCAATATGCCAAATCTCATCATAAATACATAAATAAAGCTATTTGTCCACTCCAGAGGAAGTGAATCAGGTAGTAAGATAAGCCTGTTTATGGGGATGTGTTTTGGGATGAACCATACCAAGGTGGTAGCTTCTTGTTCATCATCCCAGTGACAGGAAGCTAACTTAGAAGTGAGAGGCTGTGAGGTGCTGTTCCTAAAAGCTCACTACATCAAGGCATTCACTATAACAGAACAATTCCCACCCCCTTCCCTAATCCCACCTCACAAGTTATATACAGAGGGTGGGAAAAACTATGTGCCTGAAGATCCTGAGTGTGGTGAGTGAAATGCATTTCATTTAATATTTATAGTCTTCCTGTTCCTGACTCACATCTGTACAGCATTTCACTCTTATGTTACTTTCTGGGCAGGACCTAGTGTTAAAATGTACTCGACTGTTCTTTAAACAGCATATGCATATTCTGTGCATAGATTACTCACTATGACATTCACTAAGGCAGGGATTTCCCCCATCAGAATGTATTTAAAGGAATAAAAACTGAAAGAAATAGAATTCTAAATCAGCCAATGCAATAAAATTTGTTCTGAGACCAAGGGGTATGTTTACTAAACCGTGCTAATGTTATCGGCGCTAGGTGCAGCGTTAACGTGAGGAATGCCATATAAGGAAGTGGACGTTCCGGCGTCAAGGTAGCAATGGCTGTTTATCTCGCTATAGAGGGCGCCTTGACTTGTTACTTGCGGTAACCTTAATTTCGTGGACAAGGCACTTTATAATGTGCCCTATGGGCACCTTAGGTTACGGCACTGAGGTGAGGGTGTTTCTGCTGGCAGCACAGATTGTAGAGATGTGCCTGACTGTTACAGGCAGGAAAAGGGATTGCCTCAGACAGCCTTATTAGATGAGGCCCCCAAGGGATCAAACCCATGACCTCTGGTTTGGTAGTTATTGTATTAACCAGTGGGCGACATCTCTATAGCTATTCTCATAGTGCTGGCTGGCGACAGAAAGACTGCAGGTCACCACATGAAATGTCTGTTGTGGTTACCAGGATAGGGTAAACCCACCAGTACCCATGATGCAATGCACATGCAGAACAGCAGCCTACAGCTGATCACAGGATAGGGTATGCGCCTCTACAGCACCTCAGCCTGGTAGGGGGAACTGACCATGTGTGCTACTGGCACAGAGTAGCTACAGACCGTGACATTGTGCGGTTCCTGTGCTCACCCTGAGGGTGAGGTGGGGCGCCCAGCACCAGGTCTGCAGCACCTGGTTTGGCTGAGATAGGCTGTCTGCAGGTCCCCATCAATGCCAGTGTGTGACAGATAGTCCTTGTAGACACACCTAGAATACATGTGTGTCCATCTGTATTCCCCAGTCATTTTTAGCCCTTGTGGATTATGACACACCCAGAATAGTGCATATCCTTTGTGGTTGCCATGGTCACTTGTTATAAGAGCAGGGTGGTGTCTAGACCCCCCCAAGTGGATTATGTAGCACCACCGAACCTGCCCTCTCTGGGCCAGGGTGGGAGACAGGATCTGCCACCAACAGAACCACACTCTATATCTTTGCAATGGAGGGATGATCAACCCCAGTCCCGCTGGGGAATGGGCACCCTCCAGATCTGTACTTATCACATAGGGCACTGGCAGTAGGCCTGGAAAAACTCAGCCGCCCCCAACCACAATCTGACATTCACCAGCAGAGAGCACAGTCAGTCTGCACCCTGCAAGGTGTTGCAGCCATACACATGCTAACTGCAGACAGTCTGCTAGCCAGTACATAGTGCATATTCCTAGAGGAACTATGTGCACCCAGAAGTGGGATGCAAGCACAAACACCAAGCAGATATGTCAGTGATTGAGCCCCAAAAAAGGGAGCTCACAGATATCACTTGAGAGAAACACTCTATAGCACTATGTGGGAACCTAGACATGCCATGGTCACTGCTCAGTCAGAGTGAGAGTGACCTCCCAGCATGACATGCTGTGAACATAAGAACATAAGATATGCCATACTGGGTCAGACCAAGGTCCATCAAGCCCAGTATTCTGTTTCCAACAGTGGCCAATCTAGGTCATATGTACCTAGCAGTTTCCCCAAGAGACACAAGTTCCACAATGCCTGTACTGGGTCAAGCATTGATATCTTCGGTCACTTCTTAATAATGGTTTATGGACCTTTCCTCCAGGAACTTGTCCAAACCTTTTTTAAACCCAGCTACACTAACAGCCTTTACTACATCCTCCGGTAACAAATTCCAGAGTTTGATTACACGTTGAGTGAAAAAATATTTTCTTTTATTAGTCTTAAATAGTTTACCCTGTAGCTTCATTGCATGTCCCCTAGTCTTTCTATATTCTGATAACGTAAACAATCAATCTACGTTTACCCGTTCCACTCCGTTCATTAATTTATAGACTTCTATCATATCTCCCCTCAGCCGTCTCTTTTCCAGGTTAAAGAGCCCTAACCTTTTTAGCCTTTCCTCATAGGAGTATCCTTCCATCCCCTTTACCATTTTGGTGGCTCTTCTCTGAACCTTTTCTAAAATCGCTATATCCTTTTTAAGATACGGCGACCAGAATTACACACAATATTCAAGGTGCGGTCTCACCATGGAACGATATAGAGGCATTATAATATCTTTTGTTTTATTTTCCATTCCTTTCCTTATCATACCTAGCATTCTATTTGCTCTCTTGGCTGCCGCTGCACACTGGGCCGAGGGTTTTAACATGGTATCCACAATGACGCCTAAATCTTTTTCCTGGGTGGTGGTTCCTAATGTGGAACCTTGCATCGTGTAACCATAGTTTGGGTTGTTCTTCCCTAGGTGCATAACCTTGCACTTGTCCACATTAAATTTCATCTGCCATTTTGATGCCCAGTCTTCCAATTTATCAAGATCCTCTTGCAATTTTTCACAATCCTCTTGGGTTTTAACAACTTTAAATAGTTTTGTGTCATCTGCAAATTTGATAACCTCACTCGTTATTCCACTTTCCAGGTCATTTATGAATATGTCAAAAAGCAGCGGACCCAGCACAGATCCCTGGGGTACACCACTATTCACCTTTCTCCATTGGGAAAATTGGCCATTTAGCCCTACCCTTTGCTTTCTATCTTTTAACCAGTTCCTGATCCACAATAGTACACTGCCTCCTATCCCATGACTCTTTAGTTTTGCCAAAAGTCTCTGATGAGGGACCTTGTCAAAGGCTTTCTGAAAGTCCAGATACACAATATCAACCGACTCACCTTTGTCCACCTGTTTATTCACTCCTTCAAAAAAACATAACAGATTAGTAAGACAAGATCTTCCTTGTCTAAAGCCACCCTGTCTGTGCAGGTGGTGGTCAGGCACTACAATATCCCAGCCATTGCCCTATGCAGATGCATCCTGCCCAGACTGCCCTGTCTGGGCCATACCCACAATACCTTGCTCCTCATTATGCACATTGGCAGGCTAACACTGGAAACAGTGTAAGCATTGTGGGCTCAGTAAGGTGTAGGTAGCCACAAAACACTGGATAGACATACACACACTCCCACACCTATTTCAGCATTGTGCAAAGATAGAGGTGGTTGGCAGCCCTGGCCACCACACCAGTCCTGAGCATAGAGCAGGCATTGCTAAGGTATTCAATAATGTTAGGGTCACTCTCCGGGGTGGTAAACACTGTCAGAAAAGAAAAGGAAACACACTCCACATATATCAGAAAGGTTGCTATAATGAATCTCTGCTGACAAATTGTGTTTAATTTAAGATTTGTTATCTGAAATTAATCATAGCAACCTTTTGATATATATGGAGCGTGTTTCCATGTTTATGATGGCATTGCTAAGGTATGCAGGTGCTAGTAGTGGTAGATGCTGCTCCGCCCTGGACATAACAGCCTGACTCTCCATGAGGCTTTGGATAGTAGAACTTGTGGGTTTGGGTGTTTGTGCCCCTGTTGGCCGATGCTCTAGGGCAGAGGTTCCCAACTCCAGTTCTGGAGGGCCAAACACCTTTCAGGTTTTTGCATGCACTGCCCTCATTGTATTCAAATGTATCTCATGCATATTCATTAGGGACCACCTGAAAACCTGAATGGTGTTTGGCCCTGCAGGACCGGAGTTGGGAACCTCTGCTCTAGGGAGTGCACATGTTTATGTTGTATGTGCTCTGTAGGGTAAAATATAGGGACATGGACTGCAGGAGGCACAGCTGAGACTTGAACCTGTGACTTTCTGCCCCTGAATACACTGGCTATGTGTACTACACCAAACTGTTGCCACAGAGGCAGGTTATTCCCTGGGGATACCATGACTGTTCTTCAGATAGACCTTTTCTGTTGCACTACACGCCACCTACCTAAACAGGGCTTTGCCTTGGTCTGCTGTAGGCAGATGCCACTGCCCCCTCCACCACCAGCAGCCCTCCACCACCATGCTGACATGCCCTTATGCCGGTGGAGCAGGTGGTGTGCAGTCCCAGGCCATCCAGTGTGCCGGTAGGCGGCTGCCTATGGTGTGGAGTCTGGGGTAGGGGTGCCTACATAGACATCCATGCTTTCCCCCGGCACCGCCTGCCAATGTTATCTGCCTTTTGGGGTACCTGCTGGGTACTGTCCCCTGGATGGGACACTGTGGTACACACACTCATGGGCATGTTTGACGTTGGTCAGTTGCTGTCTTGCTTATTTTCCATTTCTGCGATCCTATGTGCCACCTAGGCATCTGCCTAGTCCACCCTGTGCCCCAGCTGCCCCTCTGCATGTCCCACATGCAGCCCCCTGTACCCCATTTGCAGCATCACCATAGTGCCCTTTCATACGTGGGCACTATGTTGTTGCTGCACATGTAGCACTACGATCACTTTTCTTGGTCTCCCTGCCATTGCTGTACATTGCTGACTGAAATAGTTTCTCTCTCCTGCAAATGTGCCTCTAACGCCAGGTTTTCACTCGCAGTAATGTTCTAGTCTTATGATCCCGGCGTTAGTGTAGCAGGGGTCTCTCCCTGCCCATCCCCTGCCCATTAACCCCTTCTCTCAGCCCTCTCTCCACCCTCTGTGTGACTTAACACCGCCGGAGATGTTATCGCACGAAAATTAATGTTATCGCGCAATAACATTACTTCATCGCACGATAACGTCGCCGCTGCAACGTTATCGCAGATTAGTACCCCCAAGTCACTGTGTTTGTGATCAGTGATTGCTAAATATGAATTCCAGCTGACTGGCCTTTTTCAAGTAAGCACCATCTCTTGTCACTGGTGGGGGATCTGCATTGCTAATCTAATACTGCTTCATTAAAATATGTTGAGTATGTTGAGGCAGCAGTCATAAGCAAGACCTGGTAGTCATTATTAGCATACACATGCTGGCATAATCTTACTATGTGGTTGCTTAGCTGAAATGTTCAGGATTTTTAAAAAAAAAATTTTTAATGCAGGTTCCTTTCGTAATTGGTGGTGGTGGGTGTGGAGGATGGGTAGTATAAATATACCAAGAAAATAATAACCGGGGGAATATTCTATGCTCAGGTCAAGGTCTCTGCCATGGAATTCATTTCCAGACTGAGACATATTCACTGCTTCAGTTTTCCTATTTATCTTATCATTATTCAAACAAACAGCAGCATTCAGCATGTTTATGACTGGTCAGCTGCATTCTCAAATGTAGTACATATTTATTTTATTTATTCTAAAAGGTTTATACCACTTTTGTGGCTGAAACCGTTGAAAAAGGTTTGCTGGGCAAATAAAGCAATAATAATTTGAAAAAAGATGTTTAATGATTGAATATAAAGATAGAAAAAATAAAAGGGCCCTTTTACAAAAGGCTGCTGAGGTTTTGCATGTAACATGCGTTGCAGACACACATAAGCTTTTGAGGGCATGACCAACATGTTCCCAGCAGCTAAGATGTGACGAAATACCTTAAAATGCAGCATATTTAACGCACTTCAGCTAATTATCACATTGCCACTGAGCACGATGCAATTGACCTTGTGCAAGCAGCAATGCGCTCTCATAGCCCACACTATGCCCATCCCCTGCCCCATCACACCATGGCCCATTACTGTGCGCTTTAACGTGTGGTCACTGACATGCCCCTACTTTAACGTTCCTGGCTGCCAGTTGCTGTGCATTCAAACGCATGTAAACCTATTACTGGGCTTTCGTAAAAGGGCTCCAAAATTCCTGAATTACATGGTTAATAAAATACCAGCCAATATACAATTTCTAAACCACTATTCTTCCATAGGAAAAAGATACATTTTGACCCCTTCCCTACATTCTAACAAATTAACCTAGTGGTTAGAGCAACTGTCTACTACCCAGGAGAACTGAGTTTGATTCCCACTGGCACTCCTTGTGGCCTTGAGCAAGTCACTTTACCCTTCATTGCCTCGGAAGAAAAGGCCTGGCAATCTACTTCCTGTAACACCTTGCCAAGAAAACCCAGGGTTGCTGGGTCACCAGGAGTCAGCGTTGACTTGAAGGCACTTAAAAAAACAACCCTCCTCTTAAAAAAAAAGGTTGGCAAAACATTCCATTGGTTTGCACTGACAATACTTAGAGAGATGTTTACTAAACTAACGGGGTTTAGCATGTTTCAAGCGCACCACACTGACATTTAGTGCAGATTGATGGGCTAATGATTACATGCTAACTAGTTAGCATGTTAGTGGATGGGAACAAGGCAGGTTAGGGGCACAATGTAGGTGTGGATGGCATGTCATCGAGTGGAGGAGTGGCCTAGTGGTTGGGGCAAGGTACTTCAGGCTGGAAGGTCGGGGGTTCAAATCCCACGAGAGGACAGCAACCTTGGGCCTGAAGGACTGGGGTTTCTAGTCCCACAGGTGCTCCTTGTGGTCTTGGGCAAGCCACTTAACCCTCCATAGCCCATGTTCCCTGTAAAATAGTTATCTCCAAGTTATAATGCCCTGTTCAATGTAATTTCAGTTTGTTCATTGTAAACTGCACTGATGCAGAATAGTGCGGTATATAAGAGAATATAATAAATAAATAAATAAAATGTCACGGTGTGAGCTTTGTCACCGTTAGGACAGATACACTTAACGCCACCTGAATAACTAGCATTAGGTGTGCCTGTAGGCTGCTGAGCACAGTGTCACGCGACTGCAACATGCTATCGGCATGGGGGACGGAGACAAACATTAGTGTGGGCCTCCATGTTGATATCACACAGCAATTGTGCACTACCAGTGCAGCCTTTAATAAACATGCCTCTGAATGCCTTTGCTCGCCACAGGGTCATATGAATAACTGTCACTCTAGGGACCTCCAAATAATTCCCCTGAGAAGATCATAATTGTCTTCTAGGGAGATAACTCCATCCATCACCTGTTTTTCAAATAGAATGGCTTAGAATGACTTACAACCTTAGAACCAAAGTTAAATGTTTAAAACTACATCTCTCTTTAAAAGATAGCCAATGTCACTTTCCTAAAAGGATCAGGCACTTTCATCTCTGTTTTTATCCAATAAAAAAAGCAGTTGCATTTTGCACTTTTAACGCGTTTTCCTGCTAAACCCATATATAATATATTACAATAATACAAAATACTCAATAAAAACGATTGGGTTAATACATGCAATTCCTTTTCACCCAAGAAGGGTTTAAGTTGATGCCCTAATTTTAATTTCTAAAAAACTGTTTTGGTCACAATGATAAAGATGGAATAGGGTATGGACAGGTTGCCAATCACCACCCCAAGAGAACAGATAGATTTTAATGAAGGAACATGTGCACAATAAATCATGGGTGGTGTCCCTAGGTCAACATTCTCAATTCCCTTGATACCCAAACCCACAGAGTCCGGGCCGTCTGGACATCCAGAAATCTGGACAGCCCGGAGATGCACCCGATTCTGCTCCCGTGGGGGCTAGACGTCCCCATGGGAGCAGAATCATGAATAGTGGCTGGACATCCAGGAGGTGCCACGATTCAGGCACCCCAGAAATCCAGCCACTTCCACCGGCTAACTCAGCCACGTTCCTGAATGTAGCCGAAGTGCCATGACATCCCATCACAATGGCACCGTGGCTCCATTCAGGAGCTGCGATCACCTAGATGCTCCGTTCCCTGCAGCTCGACCTCCGATCTGGCCTCTCAGGGCCCGTGTCAGGCTGCGGGGAACCTTCTGCACCTCTTACTATTTCATTGCCGCCATCTGCCACCATCTGCCGCTATCCCCTGACATCCAGGTGGAATAAGTCCCCCGTCTAACCGGCCTACCCCGGACATACAGGTCTGACCTCAGAATTGTCCCTGTATGTCTGGGGTTGCTGCACCACCCACCACCCGCCCTCACCCCTCCCACAGCTCGCACCCTCCCCCTACAAACAGAGCTCCCCGTACAACCCAGCTATATGTAAGGGGAGCTCTGTTCCTGGCAGAGTGATCCAGACATTTAGTGGACGTCCAGTCTCACTAAATGTAGCACAGAATCTACCCCACAGTTTTTTATTTTTAGTACCAGGCCACTTAATCCCAACCAATGTCTGATCTCATCCAAAACTTTGCTAAAGGTATGCATAACTTGTTTCCTATCCCCTTCCAACGGTACTAATAATTGTTCACATCTACATATACATTTGTCTTAATTCCATACTTACTAATCAATTTGCTTAATTGCTGTACATGGAATAGTAGGGGGGAGAGAGAGGAGCCCTGTGGCACCCTCTGAGTCCAATAATATTGTTTGACTAGTAATTTCCATATCTGGCATTAAAACTTCTAGTTTCTAGCTTCTTAATAGGATTTTATCCATGTCAATACAACACCTCCTAAACTGAGACATCGGCAGTGCTCTATAAAAATCTTTCACTCCACCAAATCAAATGTTGAAGACAATTCTAATGCTAGAAGTAACACTGAAACCTCTTCGTCTAAATGACAATCCATTTGATCTAACAAAGCTGTCCCTGCCCTTCATCCAATAAGTTATATTTTTTGGAAAGGATTGAAAATCTATTTTTTCCAGGAACACTTTAGCACTGCCATACCTCCTGAATTGCAAACTGGTTGCAGAGCAGAACAACCAAATGCTTAGAGACCCAACTAACTTGCTCTGGAAGTTATCCTAACTGAAATGTATTTCTAAAGTGCACATAGTTATGTCCCATATCCCCTACCGTCCTGTTCATTGTTTAGTTTCAGTGTACTACACCCTGCACCCCCACGCACAGTGCAAGTTTTTCGGTTCTATGTAAACTGCTTTGAATTGTAGAAAAGAGTATAAAAATAAATGTAAATAAATAAAAGTAAAAATAACTAATCTTTCAGCAAAATTCTGGGTTGGCATAGTGGAATATATTGGCATTACAGGACCTGCTTTGGGCTGGTTGCAATTGTTTTTGCATGTATGACAGCAAAAAGTTAAAAAGGACTCTTCTGAGGGGGGCAGTTCCAAGATGGAGATTGGGTGACTGTGTATGTGCTGAATTCCTGCATGCCTAGCAATGGGGAAGAGGAAGGCCCATTTCAAGGAAGCCTTAGCTCTGGTTCATACTCCACAGACCGCTCAACTTGTGCAGTCATCCATCACCCACTTTGCAGGTGCCTCAGCGCCGCCGTTGGAGGGTACTTTGTCTTGGTCAACAGAAAAAGGTTGGGTGCTTCAGTCTGTAACCGGAGTGATGCTTCGCTTGACCCAAATTACGCAGCCCCCCTCCTTTGCTTAGGCTGGAACCTTGAGCAGCTGTGCAGATGATTGAGGCAGGGCAAGCTGCTCTGGAGATGAATGGTCAGCCTAAAGTGGGGCGCAGCATCTTTGTGGGTCCATCACCAACCGTGCCAGTGATAGAAGGCATTCTCTCTAATGGGTTTAGCACCTCTAGTGTGATTCATGGTGTGAGTAATCTAAACCTGTCTTCAAAAGAGGGAGGGAAAGCAGAGCAACAGCTTTTGTGAGTGCACTTTCCAATAAGCCTGGAATTATAGCTTGGATTCCCTTTGGGATGCTACAGTGGGCCTGAGTCTTCCCTGGTTAACAGAACGCACAGTATCCTGAGTCCATTAGTACCCTGGAAAGCACAAGTAGAGAAAACTAAAAAAGAAAATAAGGAAATTATGGCCACTGTGTGTACATGACTCAACAAGTAGTTGAACTCAAGAGTTGTGTTTCAGTTATTATTAAAGATCTCACTAGTATTCATTGGCAGCTGGAGAATTTTGAGAATTATTCCAAGAAGCTGGATTTCAAAACTGTCAGCTTTCCAAAATCAGCATTGGTAACCCCTTTGGATATAATGAGGTATTATTATAGGGAAGTGTTGAAGATCCCTACTGAGTCAGTTCCCCTCCCATTGCTAAGGGGGTCTTTTACTAAAGCACACTAACAGGCTCATTACAAGCCACGAATACTGGGGATGGATGTCCGGGATGTCCATCCCTGCTATTCGTGCCCCTCCCCGCCGGTGTCTAACTTCCCTGCCGACTATAAGGGGAAGTTAGATGGGGGCGGGAAAGGGGAGGATCGGGGCGGCATTAGGGCGGGCAGTGGGCGGTTGCCGACCTTGGACGTACAGGGCCAATTCTAATGTTGGCCCTGTACATCCAGGTCCGGTGACTTGAAAGGGGAAGTTATTCCACCTCCGAGGTGGAATAACTTCCCCAATTCTGCAGGATCACAGGCCCAGGGCTGGAAGGGGCGGCAGGGGGCCGAAGGCATTCCCCACAACCTGACCCTGGCCCTGGGAGGTCAGATCTGGGGTTGGGCTGCGGGGAATGAGCTTCAGGAACTGGCGGCCGAGGATCGCAGATTTTTAATGGAGCTGCAGTGCCATAGCAACCGGCGCCATGGCACCACGGCTCCATTTAAAAGCCCTGACTTAATTAGACAGACAAGGCCTGTACGTGCAGGCCAGGCTGAATCACAGTCCCAGCCTGTACATAAGGCCTGATTGCGATGCTGATCCTGCAGTGCTAGACGTGCCCCGCAGGATCAGAATCGCAATGCCCTCTGTACATCCGGTTCAGATCGGGCGTACAGAGGACATGTACGTCCGCGACGGAATCAGGCCTTAAGCAGTTAGCATGAGTTTTAGCACGCACTAACCACACAGCATGGCCCATGGTAACTGTTAGCATAGGGCCAGCATAGTTAGCATGGGCTGATGTCAGCGTTAACTGTGCATGGCGTGTTGGGGTGGTAAATAGGTAGGTTAGGAGCTGAGAATGGCCATAGTTTTACTATCTAGTTAGTATTTAATTCTGGGTATCACATGTATTTTGTAAACCATCTCAAACTAGGTAATTGGCTACAATGTATAAAATGCCATATTGAAATTAAAGCAGTGTTTCTCAGTCCAGAGAAGCACTGCTTTAACCAGTCTTGTTTGCAGGCTATCCACAGTGCATATGCATGAGATGGCCTTCATTGTATGCAAATTTATCTCATGCATATTCATGGTTGATAGCCTGAGAACCAGAGAGGCCTTGTCTGTAGTTTCCTGAATCACCTATGTAACCTTTTTAAAAATTGGCATTACATTGGCCACTATCCAATTTTCAGGTACTATAGATGATTGTAATGATGGTTTACAAATATACAAATTATTGAAGGAGCCAGGGCAGGCCAGAAAATTATCGACTTAGTGGCAATATTCAACCACTCTTCAGAAAAGTCATATCGTTGCTTTAGGTCTACCAAATAGCAGGCTGTACCAGTGCTGTGGTGCTGTTTAACATCACTGGCACCACCGCTGATCCCAAAGAGGGGCGGAAGTGGTGGCAATGGGCCAACCTTGCTTCATTGGCACTCTAGACAACTCTTTAGTTTGTCTAATGGTAGCACTGACCCTTCATGTTGACTGATCTGGTTCCCACAATGTCTTAAATCAGTGTTTCCCAAACTGTGGGTCGTGATCCGAAATGGGGGTCACAAAATTCTCCCTGTTTGATGTATACTACCCACCCTTGGTTTTTGTGCACCATTTTGACTGGTAGAAAAACAGTATATCAAATCCAGTTACATATATAAATAATAATAAATAAATGGGGTTGCGGCCACATGTTGGGTTCAGAACAGGGGTGAATTGGGCTTTTGGACATGCCTCAGGAGACCACCTCACGTCAAATCTAGCGCAGGGTCTTTTTGATACAAGCGAGTGTGTGCCTCTAAGACCCTGCTGGCCCTCCTTGTTCCGCCTCCTCTGATGCTGCAAGTATGCGTCTGAAAGGGCGGAACAGGGAGGGCTGACAGGGCCTTAGAGACACGTGCACGTATGCTTGTTTCAGAAAGGCACTGTGTTTGTGCCATCTTTGATCAGGGGTGGGGGACGGCAGAGTGGAGGGCTAGTTTGGGACATAAAGTTCTGTTATGTGGGTTGGGAGGTTGTAGTATCAGTGCACAGCAATGCCTGTTTCCCATCAGCGCCAGCCGGCTTAACAGAACCACGAGAAACGGAAACTCTCCCTTCGCGGTTCTGAAAAGCCAGTGCTGAGGGAAATAATACAAGGAGGGCTCTGTCGGGGAGGCGGGGGGCCCGGCCGCCGGGCACTTCATTCTGCTGCTGCCGCGGCAGCAGCAGCAGCAATGGCAGCAGCCAGGTTTGGGGTTTTTTTTCAATTTCCCTGGGCTGATGGGGGGGGGGTTAGGACTGAAAGTGGGCTGATGGGGGGGGGGGTTAGGACTGGTAATGGGCTATGGGCAGGTTAGGACTGGAAGTGGGCTGATAGGGGGGTTAGGACTGGTAATTGGCTATGGGGGGGATAGGACTGGAAATGGCTAGATAGGGGTTAGAACTGGAAATGGGTTGATTGGGAGGGGGGCTAGGACTAGAAATGGGCTGATGGGCTGATGGGGGGTTAGAACTGGAAATAGGCTGATCGGAAGGGGGGGCTAGGACTGGTAATGGACTGATTGGTGGGGTTAGGCCTAGAAATGGGCTGATTAGGGGGGTTAGGACAGGAAATGGGCTGATTGGGCGGCTAGGACTGGAAATGGACATTGGGGGGGTAGGATTGGTAATGAGCAGATGGGGGGGCTAGCACTGGAAATTAGCTAGGACTGGTAATGGGCTGATTGGGGGGCTAGGACTAGAGTGGGCTGATAAGGGGGATAGAACTGGAAATGAGCTGGGACTGGAAATGGGCTAATGGGGGAGGGGAGGGGAGTGCTGCTAGCCCTGGAAGAAAACTAGGGGCTAGGGCTACAAATGGGCTGATACGGGAGGATGGTAGAATAGGACTGGAAGGGAGTGGATACTGAGAGGGTCTGCCAGCGGAATGAGGGGGCAGGAAGGAAGCTGACAAGGGGGAAGGAGAGGGCTGGAAAAGAGCTGACACCTGGGATGTACTGAAGGGGGACTGGAAGGGAGCTGACACTTGGGGATGGGAGTGGTAGGTGGTTGGGTAATGGGGAGGAGGCTGGAAGGGAGCTGATATGCAAATGGCACTGGAAGGTGGATGGACAGAGGGTAGGGCGACTGGAAGGGAGCTGACTGGAAGGGGTGGCACTGAGAGTGGACGTGAGCTGATATCTGGGATGGTATTTGGACTAGAAGTGGCTAGACAGAGGGGAAGAAGAGGGACTAGAAGGGAATGGACACCAGTGACAGTCATGGGAATGCAAGGCGGTTGACATTGGAAGGTACTGGGCGGGGAGGAAAGGGGGCTGATACTGGGGAGGGTTATTGGAACTGGAAATGGGCTGATGGAAGGAAGTGAAGAAAACAAAAGAAGAGATAAGAAATGGCAGATGGACCATGGACCATAGACCACAGAAAGAGAGCTAAGAAAAGACAGGAAAGCAGAAGCCTCAGATCGGGACCAGCATGATCAGAGAATAAAATGGTCAGACACAGAGGTAGAAAAAATAATTTTATTTAATTTTAATGATTGGACTTTGTGCTATTTTTATATTTTACACAGTATTGGGGAACTGCATCTCTTATTTATCTGATGTTGCACTGCATGTGGACTCTGGCTTCTTGTGGTTTCAATTTAAATTTTGGCTACATATTTTTATTTTTACTTTAGACTGTGGTTACTTGTTCTGTACTTAGTGAGGGTCGATGTTGTGAGTGTGTGACTGAGGTCAGGTGTTCTGTTAAGATGGTGTTTGTACATAAAGATCTATACTGTATTGTAGTAATTTGACTTGTTCAGCTTTTCAAATAGGTGTATGGATGTTCCAGGGCCCACTGTACTATTTACAGTGGTGCTTTTTTTGGGTGGGCTCCTTATGTGAGCTTTGGAAGTTTGTGCTGATATGGTAGGTTTGCTCTTTGTTGTAGGGTTTAGTATTAATTCACAATATGTTTGGTACTGGAAAATAGTGGTTGCTGTTGATATTAGTGAGATGATCGGAATCAGATTTTTTTTTTTAAATATTGAGTTCTCTGGGTGAATGTCCTGGTTCTGCTCTGCACCTACTGTGGATGCAAAATATATATTGTAAAAGAAAAAGTAAGAACCATAACGCAGTTTATAACAATAACATAAAAATAGTTATAATTTAGTTTTATAAAATGTGCTGTTGGTTCTTGCTGTCTTTTAGTTCCTTGGTGTGCAAACAGGACTGTACCTAGACCTGTGCAAGCGGTGCAGCCATACAGGGCACGAAGGCTTGGGGTGCGCATTTCAGCTGTGTGCTGTTGCCCTGCCGCCGCTGGCAGGACAATAGCAGGCAGCCGAAATGCGCGCCCCAAGCCTTTTCGCAGCACTTTAAGCAGGTCTGGTCCCTCCCTCCTCCGATGCGATGTCAGAGTAGGGAGGGACAGATCTGCTTAAAGTGCCAGTGCCTTTCAGATCGGGTGCATGCCCCCCTCCTCCTCCCCATACCTCTGTCCAGCGCTGCCTGCTCTTTCCCTGCTGCCGACGCCGCCGTGAAAAAAACAGAGGGCAGCTGCAGCAGGGAAAGAGCAGGCAGCGCTGGACGGAGGTATGGGGGGAGAGGGGTCATGTGCCCGAGCTGCAAGTCGCACAGACTGTGATTGCAGCTCGAAACTGCCCTGTGTGCAAACAACTTGCATTTCCTCCATATAATCGAATCGGCTTTTTGGTTTGGTTCAGTCTCTGATTGGATTTCTGAAAAAGCCCCGCCCCCTCTAAGGTGGGGGGGGGCGCCATTTCATTCTTTGCCTCAGGCAGAAGATTGCCTTGAGCCGCCCCTGACTATGATGCTGAGAATACCTGTGCTCAGAATGTATAAAAGTATGTGCACGCCTTCCATGCTTAGGTTTTATGAGCATATATGGTCAAACAATCAGGCTGATGCAGAAAGCCGGGCTGGGCCACCAGGGATTCGCTTTTTGTCCGGGGCACCAGACCCTGACAGTATTTTGATGGCATTTGAGGCTTTTCCCAATGTCTGGATCATCTTTGACAGTTCTCCTCAGATGATCCAGGCATCGGGGAAAGCACTCAATGCCATCAAAGTACTGTCCTTGGCATGTGCTAGATGTTTAAGCCACCTCAAGACCAGGTGTAGAGATAATGGCACTAAGGCTGGTTGTGAAATCCTCTATGCATTCCTCTGCATCGGGCACAGCCAATATTTGCGTGCCATTTCATTATGTGCAGCCCATTTGCCTATAATTTAAATGCATATAAATACCCTTGGCATTAATTGTATGCTAGTTTTTCCTTTGCTGTTTACGTGCTCGTCCGTCTCTTTTCTGCATTTGATGGTAGCAGTAAGTGTGCTTAAAAGTGGCATTATTTGTGCTTAAAGGCCGAGCTAGTTTTCTGCATTGGCCTGAATGTTATGAAAGTCCTTTTCTGCATGCAAAACAGACACGTAGAAAAAAGACCTTTATAAAATTACTCCCATTAGCGGCAATTCTGTTGTTTCACTTCATAAAATTACTGCTTTTTCTGTCGATTCCAGCTGCATCCACTTCTGTGACTAGCTATAAAATTATCCTCGCTACTTCTAGTAAGGACAAGAGGTCTTTACCCTTAAACATCTTTGTGAAACTCACTAATAAAACTTGTAGATGCCTCCTGCTTACCCCTGCTTTGCTGCTTGGTGTCATCTCTTCCCCCTCTCCCACTTACTCCCCATCCATCAGTTCCCAAAACACTTCTGTTCCCTCTTTCATTACAGACGTCATTATGGTAGAGGCAGGCAGCTCACTATACTGCTTCTAGAAGAATCACAAAGAACATCATCATTTTTACTTAGTTCTGACTTCGGAGATAAAATCTTGCTTTTGGAAGTGCCAAGAGATTTCCAGTCCCATGATTTTATAACAGATTAGAACCATGCTGTCTAATCCCAGGTTCGATTTCAAACCCTGCACACAAAAGAGGGTACTTTTCCACAGCTTCCTCCCCCCACCCCCTTCCCCCAAAAATCCAGCTTTGAATCAAAAGACGAAACCCAGTCTGTGTTTATGTCTGTCGAACAGTAAATTTTTAATCAGCAGGATGTAATCAGACCCATAAACATAAGCCACAATTCAAGTGGCTGAAGCAATACTGTCTCCCTCTCCCCATCCCTTCTCCTTCAGTAAAAAACAAAGAGACTATTTCTTTGCATCACTTTGCAGCAACAAATACAAAAAGACTTACTAACTAAAAAAACGATAAAGCATTTCCATAAGCAGTTCTAAAGGGTTTAAACCATTGCTACTCTTAAAGAAGTTCTATCTTTGTTGTTCCCTTTGCTGTCACCTGTAATAATCTCAGTGTATACGCCTGTGTCTCAGGTTCGGGCAGAGTCATGCAGTATTCATGGAGAGAGATCAACTTGCAGCTGCTCCCACAAGCCTCCCGTCTCCGAACCAAGCACCTCTTTACTCCCGTTACTTTATTTTGTCTCTTTTATTTGTATTTTGACTGTGTTTTCGTCTCTAAAGAGATCTAGGCCTGGGCTCGAACCTGGGTCAAAGGTGCAAACACAAGCAATGTAAGGAATGTTTTGGCGCTTAGGATTTTTTCAATAACTGTTTGGACTTTGCAGACTTTTTGTGCTATTGCAGTCTGATGGAATGAGCAGCGTATGCTCCAGATGACTCGGGGATCTTGATGTATGGAGGTACTATAGGTAGGTGTTGCATTATCTCTTCTCTGTTGGTTTCATTCATCAGAGGGGGAGCGGGGTACAATCAAAGGTGGAACGTAGATGGAATGGAAAATGTAGGGGATAAGAAAGAAAAGAATGAAGATCATATAGAATGAATTTCCAGAAATCCTCTGATGCTTAGACTTTCCCTAGTGCCTTTTTATGACCTGTCAGTGCACTTCAAAGGTAAAATATAGATATAAGTTCTCGTTTGTGTTTCAAGGGGTTTTGCATTGAGCAGACAATAAAGCTCTATGCATTTAGATCCTTTTTTAAACAAAACGATTTACAACCAAAAAACTCCTTTGTATAAGCATGCCATAGCTATGACTCCTATAAAACCAGAATACCTCCATGCAGTGAAGCAGTATTAGACAGAAAAAATGTATCACAATAATATGCATCAAGGTGTTATTTGATTGCCATGGAGGAGTAATTTGGAAGAGACAAGAGACATGCATGGAAGCGAGTACTGAGAGCCAGGTAGGCGTGTAAGGCAAGTCTATTTATATTGGGCATTTGATACAATTGAACATTTTTAATTGATCTGGTTTATATGTTGATTTCATTTTTAGATTAAATGCATCCTTAAGTTTGTTGTTGGTTTTATAAAAGTAGTGAGCTGCTTCTGAGAGCAGCATCGTCATTTGCAAAAGAAAAGAGGAGGAGCATGTGAGGGAGGGAAATTGAGAGGAAACCAAGAAAAATGTGCTACATTTCGTTTGCTGAAACTAGCAACTAGCAGGATTACGGGAATATTACACTGGATTCCAAATGTCACTTAGATAAAATAGAAAAAATTGAACATCTTGCTTCCATTCTGTATTAAAATGATGCATCTGGCAGATTTTTGAGGTATTTTATGCAGACATGGATTAAAAGAAAATCCTTTGTTCATCAGGCCCATATGCATTTTCCACTACTCTGAATGTCAGAAGTGCTGTTGACTAATTGTTGGAGCATTGCTTGATGAATCCGGACGGCTTTAAGTAGTCGTTGCTACAGTTGTCTTTAGAGTGCAGTGGGGCCAAGTGTGGGAAGAAAACATGGGGCTGAAAAGGGATATATATGCAATTTTTGGGTTCACAATGTATCCAATTCCAATGTGCAATAGAAATAAGCTTAGCATTGTTGAAAGACCAAAGAGATACGTTGTGTTGCAAAGATTTTCAAAACCATCAAATTCAATATTTTGCATAGCGTCGAGTTAACAGGAAAAAGCACAAACCTCTCTTTTCAACCATGCTTTGCACTGTGAAGACTGCATTTTATTGCCTTGCTAAATATAAGCTAGCTCAAGACAAGTATGGCAAGCTCTCTCAAATCGTCTCCCTTGCTAACTTCATAGTTATCTGAGGATATGCTCTTATGAATTCTGACATTCAAGGTTTTGGAAGAAATAGCAAAGGGGCTAATCTTCAAAGCTTGTGACGCATTTGCCGGCAGTCAGTAATGGGGTCATTCTATAAGGAGGTACCTAAATTTATGTGATATTTGTGTACTTAGGGGCATGTTTACTACAGCAAGCTGTTAGCATGGGGTTTAGTGTTCAATAAGTGTGCCACACTAACAGCGTGGGACCCTACACTAACCAGTTAGCCTGCAATTGGGCAGAAACTGGGTGGATTGGGGGCAGAACGTGGGCAATGACAGTGCATTGTGGTCAGCAAAGGTATCTTGGGCATGCACTATACGTGGCTGTTGCCATTAGAGCAGGTGCACTAAACGCCATCTCAATGGGTGGTGATAAGTACACCCGTGTGCCGCTTAGCATGATGTCACACAGGCCTCAGGTTAGTGCAGGCCTCTGCACTAGATTCTCAGCCCAATCGAGCACTAACTTAGTGCATTATATGAAACTTGTCACATAAATCTCGGGATTCTAGTCATTTCCGTGCAGAAATGACGATGGGGTCCGATGGTGTACTTTCACTGTGGCTATGCACTTGGGTGGAACTTGAGTGGAGAATGGTCAGAGCGTACATTTACATGCATGAATTATAGAATGCAGCCATATGCATGTACGATATATGCTGTAATTTACAGCAGCTCTAGAGCTGGTGTAAATGACTGCGATTTAAATTTACACACATCTGCAGCCATTTACGCTAGTGTTCTCTAAAGTCAAATCAACAAGGATTAGACTGTATAGAATAGGCACAAAAAAGGCACATTATCCAGTTTAGTGGAGGTTTTTATTTCCTTGAAACATCTAGTAAACTTTCAACTATGGGGTATGTTTACTAAATCGTCTTAATGTTACTGGCGCTAGTTGCAGCAATAATGTGAAGAATGCCATATAAGGAGTGGGCATTCAGGTGGCAAGGTAGCAAGAATCTGTATCGCATGATAGTGGGCGCCGTGGCATGTTAACGCACATTAACCCTAAGTTCATGCCAGAACAGTGCTGGAAGCTATAAAGATGTAGCCCATGGGTTACTGCAATGACTGTGGAGGCAGAGGTTATGGGTTCACTCCTGCAGTGGTTTTATGTAAGAAGGCTGTCTGAGGCAATTCCTTTTCATCTAAATCAGTGCTGTCTGAGGCATTTCCTTTTTTAAGTTAAATCAGTGCTGCCAGCAAAAACACCTTCACAGCGCCATAACCTAAGGTGCCGCATAAGGCGCCCTATAAGGCACTCCATAGGGCACATTATAAATTGCCCTGTCTGCCAAGGTGCCTTCTAATGTGCCCTATAGGGCACTTTATAGGGTGCCTTATAGGGCACTTTATAGGGGGTCCGATAGGGCACCTTATGAGGCACCTTAAGGTTACAGCACTGTGAGGGTGCATTTTGCTGGTAGCACTGATTTAAATTAAAAGAAAAAGCCTCAGACAGCCTTATTAAATAACACCACTGTGGGATCAAACCCATGACCACTGTCTCCACAGACATTGAAGTAACCAGTGGACTATAGCTGTATAGCTGCTAATGCACCCATGGCTGGCTACAGAAAGACTGCAGGTCACCACACAAACTGTCTGCTGTGGTTACCGGGATAGGGTGAACCAACCCATACCCATGATGCACTGCACATGCGGATCAGCAGTCTACAGCAGATCACAAGATGGGGTATGCACCCCCCATAGCACCTTGGCCTGGTAGGGGGAACTGACCGTGTGTCTTACTGGCACAGAGTAGCTACAGACAGTGACATTGTTTGGGTTCTATGCTCAGCCAGAGGGTGAGGTGGGGCACCCAGCACCAGGTCCACAGCACCTGGCTTGGCTGAGATAGGCTATGCTGCAGGTCCCCAACAGTGCCAGTGTGTGATAGGTAGTCCTTGCAGACACACCTAGGCTACACCTGTGTCCATCTGTATTTCCCAGTCACGTCTAGCCCTTGTAGACTATGATGCACCCAGAATAGTGCATATCCTGTGTGGGTGCCATGGTCACATGTTATAAGTAAAGGGGGCTGTTTGGAACAAAAAGCGGATTATATAGCACCACCCAACCCGCCCTCTGTGGCTCAGGGTGGGGGACAGGATCTCCCACCAACAGATCCACGTTCTACATCTCTGCAATGGTGGCAGTAGAAGGGACCACCAACCCAGTCCTGCTGGGGAACAGGCACCCTACAGGGTAGTCAATGCAGATCTGTACACATTACATAAGGCAATGGCAGACAGGCAGTATGCTGGAAAAGCTCAGCTGCCCCCGACCTCAATCTTTCATTCACCAGCAGAGGGCACAGTCAGTCTCCACCCACTGCAACCTGCAAGGTGTTCCAGCCATACACATGCTAACTGCAGTCTGCTAGCTAGTACATAGTGCATGTTCCTGAAGAAACTGTGTGCACCCAAAAATGGGATGTGAGCATACACACCAAGCAGGTATGTTAGTGATTGGGCCCCAGAAAAAGAAACCCATAAATATCACTTGAAAGAAATACTGTATAGCACTATGAGGGAACCTAGCCATGCTGTAGCCACCCTGGGTGGCCATGGTCACTGCTCAGTCAGGGTGAGAGTGACCTCCCAGCATGGCATGGTGGTCGGGCACTACAATGTCCCAGCCATTGCCCTATGCCCTGTGCAGATGCATCCTGCCCAGGCCACCCTGTCCGGGCCATACCCATAGTACCTTGCTCCTCATTATGCACATTGGCAGGGTAACACTGGAAACAGTGCAAGCAGTGTGGGCTCAGTAAGGTGTAGGCAGCCACAACACACTGAATAGACATACACACACTCCCACACCTATGCCAGCATTGTGCAAATATAGAGGTTTTAGGCAGCCCTGGCCACCACACCAGTCCTGGGCACAGTGCAGGCATGGCTATGGTACACAATACTGTTGGGGTCACTCCCCGGGGTGGTAAACACTGTCAGAAACCAAAACTGAAACACACTCCACAGATATCAGAAAGGTTTCTATGATGCAGCTCTGTCAACAAATTGTGTTTAACTTAGGATTTGTTATCTGCCATTAATCATAGCAACCTTTTGATATATGTGTAACGTGTTTCCAAGTTTAGGGTGGCATTGCTAAGGTATGCAGGTGCTAGTACTGGGAGATGCTGCTCCGCGCAGGGCCCAACAGCCTGACTCTCCATGAGGCTTTGGATTGTCGAGCCTTTGGGTGTGGGTGTTTGTGCCCTGGTTGGCTACTGCTCTAGGGCTGAGTTTCCCAACTCTGGTCTTGGTGGGCCAAACACAGTTCAGGTTTTCATGCTGTCCCTAATGAATATGCATGAGATACATTTGCATACAATTGGGGGCGGCGCAAACAAATGCAGCACAGGCATATTTATTAGGGACAGCATGAAACTTGAATGGTGTTTGGCCCTCCAGGACTGCAGTTGGGAAACTCTGTTCTAGGGATTGCACTTGTTTATGGTGTCTGTGCCCTGTAGGGTAAAATATGGGCGTTTATGGCGTGTTTATTTAATCTGCAATAAAGGTTCCATCTTTATTACCAAGGTTTAGTACTGGGTAAAATATGGGGACATGGTTTGCAGGAGCCACAGCTGGGAATTGAACCTGTGACCTTCTACCCCTGAATACACTGGCTGTGTGTACTGCACCAAACTGTTGCCACAGAGGCAGGTTATTCCCTGGGGATACCATGACTGTTCATCAGACAGACCTTGTCTTGCAGTGCACGGCACCCACCTAAATGGGGCTTGGCCGTGGTCTGCTGTGGGCAGATGCTACTGCCCCCTCTGCCACCAGCACCCCTCCGCCACCATGCTGGCATGCCCTTGTGCCGGTGGTGCTGGTGGTGCGCAGTCCCAGGCCATCCAGTGTGCCGGTAGGCAGCTGCCTATGATGCGTGATATGGGGTAGGGGTGCCTGCCTAGACATCCATTCTTCCCCGCCAATGTTATGTGCCTTTTGGGGTACTTGCTGGGTACTGCCCTCTGGGACACTGTGGGACACACACTCGTGGCCATGTTTGCCCTTGGTCAGTTGCTGTCTTGCTGGTTTTCCGCTTCTACATTTCTATGTGTCACCTAGGCATCTGACTAGCCTACCCTGTGCCCCAGCTGCCCCACTGCATGTCCCACCTGCAGCCCTCTGTACCCCATTTGCAGCCTCACAATAGTGCCCTCTCGTACTTGGGCACTATGATGTTGCTGCACATGTATCACTACTGTAACCTTTCGCAGCTTCCTACATTCGGTTACTCTCCTGTTGGTCCTGGGTCCACTTCACAGTAGGGTTTGTAGCACAACAAGACAACCAAACTGGTGTGGCTTGGAAAAAGGTTTTTATATAGAAATAGGCTTATTATATAGGTACAGAACAGAGATATAAGGTTGTTACAGAGCTGCTTCCGTGTATATCAATGGCTCTGTGTGTGGGTGAATGTGTGTGTGAGAGAGAGAGAGAGGGGGGGGGGTCTAGAACTGTGTGTCAGAGTCTCATAGTAAGAAGTGTCCCATGAATGGAGAGAGAGAGAACAAGGGGGGTGGGGTAAAGAGAAGTGTGTGTGTCCGATGAATAGGAAGAGAGATATTTTTGTCCTTCCCTGTATTTATAGTGAAATTCTCCAGCACCTCCCTTTGTCATACTTTGGTCTGTTTGAGGTCTGTTATCACTTGATTAGCAAGGAAGGGCTGTTGTCTTGCAGACTAATCTCATCAGGCATACTAAGCCCATCAAGTCAAGGAGGGGCTGTTGTCCTGCAGACTAATCTCATCAGGCATACCAAGCCCATCAAGTATGGAGACGTCCTATCTGACATCACCAGGGGGTCAGAGCTGCAGGCCAAGGTCTGGGAAAAGCCATGACACCTATGCTAGGCATAATGTCATGCTGATATATGCTAACATCTCCCACACCTTTTTTTTTTTCTCTGGGAAATGGTGGAAGCAAACCTGTGGTACCTGTCCAAGCTGCAATTACTATATACATGACAGTAGGAAGCATGTCTAATACCTCCTGTATTAAATACCTTGCTATGTCCAGCAAGTCCCCTGTCCTGCACGGTACTGTCTCTAGTGTTCTAGAGATGAGCAAGTCCCATTATGAGTCCAAACCTCCGTGTTGTCTTCAGGTGGTATCTGGAAACAAAGACTGATAAAACACGTATTACCCATATGGTTTCAACTGGGTGATGTGTTTCCAATACTGCTGGTTGTCGGGCATTAGGATCTGGTATAGGCTTGGGCCTAAGGTATCCGTAACTAAGTACGGTCCCTCCCACTTTGCAGTTCCAAAGGGAAGGTTTGGTCTAGGTGTCAGGGTCATCACTTTACTCCCAACCTTGAGGGGCCTTAAATCGGAACCTTTTGCATGTACCTCCTGCAGATAATCTCTAGCTTTTTCTGTGTTAGCTAGCACAGTGGTCCGAATTTCTTTTAGATGTTCTTGCAGGGATTTTATCCACTCATTGGTAAGAATTATGGTCTGGTCTTCTGGAAGAAAAGGATGCAGCTGATTTTCCCACCGTGGCATTGTCCTTCCCATTAAGGCTTCATAGGGTGCAAAGCTTGTGGATTTGCAGACATTAGCTCTGATACGCATAAGGACTAACGGCAGCACCCGATCCCAATTTTTCCCAGTCAGATTAAGCATAGGGCTGAGGTGGGCCTTAATTGTTTGATTCATTCTTTCTACCTGCCCTGCTGCCTGTGGATGGTACGGAATGTGGAGTTGTTGTTCGATGCCTAGAAAATCAAACAATTCCTTGATCAGCTGAGAAACAAATGCAGGACCATTATCAGAATCAATAATCTTAGGGATACCACAGCGTGTAAAAAATTGCATAGTTAGGATTTCTGCAGTGGTTCAAGCAGTTTGATCTGGGACAGGGAATGCTTCTACCCAATGAGAAAAGGAATCAACTACAGTGAGTAAAAATCTATTTTTCCTAGCTGTTAACGGAAGAGGGCCCACATGATCTATTTGCAATCTCTCAAATGGGCCACGAGGAGGTGCTCTCATTAACTGTCCCCTTCTCTTTATAGGTTGCCTCCCAAATGAAGCACAGATTACACAGGAGGAAACATGGTCCTGTATATCATGTTTCATTTCTGGCCACCATACCAACCTATTAAGGATAGTCTGCATTTCTTCTGCTTTAGGGTGTCCCATAGGACCTGCACCATGAACCCAATGCATCCATTCTTTACCTCGAGCTCTGGAGATAGCTATAACCAAGCCTTCCTCTCTTTTTGCACATAGAATGTCTTTCTTTATAGTGAGTGAGAAAGGGTGTGTGCTGATATAGGTTAACTGGGGCATCCTGCACAAGCTTCCTCAAATTGGAAAGCTCAGGGTCCTTTGTCTGCACTGCTACGAAGTAATCTGGTGGTATTATCTGATCATAATCCGTGGAACGTGTAGCAATAGCAACCATGCGTGTCTGCTCATACCAGGGCCATATGAAGCCTATATGGCATGCTTCCTTGGCTAGTGAGTCTGCTAATGTGTTTCCTTTCACTAAAGGGCCTTTCTTCCTATGTGCCTTCACTTTAATTAAATATACTCTCTGAAACTTCTCACTCAATTCTTGTGCCATAGTCCACAGTGATGAATTTTTCACTGTGGACCCATCTGTAGATTTAAATTTATTTGCCAGCCACCAGGGTAACAGGGCAATGGCACTTTTAAAGACATAATCAGAATCTAAAATGATTTGTATCTTGGGTGTGAATCCTGATATTGTTGCATACAAGCCACAAAAGCAGCCAGCTCACAGTATTGTGCTGACGCTGACCCACAGGAATACTGTCTCTGCAGTACCACTTGGTTATTTGGGTCCAATTGTACAATTGCAAAACCTGCTAGTTGCCTGTCTCCTTCACATTGGCTACTACCATCAATATATACTGTAGGAAGAAAAGGTGAAATTTTGTCTAGTCCCAGTTCCCTAAAGATCATGTGATTAGGGGCACTGGGTGAGGACTGACAGTCATGAGGTTGCCTCTCCAGCAAGATTCCAGCCACTTGCACGTTAGGTTCTTTCAACAATTCAAACTTTATATTCTGTGCCTGCAACATGAGAGTCCACTGGACTATTCTCTCAGTCCTAATCTTGCTACATGCTAACTTTCCCTCTACAATGAATTTGAGGGGGTGTGATGGCTGCATATGTATGTGGTTTGAGCACCAATGATGTATGTAAATTTCTGCATAGCAGCATAGGAAGCCAGTACATGTTTTTCACAGTTTCCCATTTTGAGTTCGGGAGAAGTGAGAACTCTGGAACAGAAGGCAATACGGCAATTTACTCCTCCTAGGCGTTGTGTTAGAGCTGCACTTATACTGTTCTCTCCAACTACAGGGTACAGAAAAAAAATACTGTGTATGATCTGGGTGTGCAAGAACCGGAGCAGAAGTCAGAATGTGCTTTAATTTAGTTACAGCTTCTGTATGTTCTTCCTCCCAAACATAACCTTTACTTTTTAGCAGGGAATAAAGTGGAGCTGCCACTTCAGCATAGTTGTGCAGGAAGTCACGACAGAAACCAGTGAACCCTAGAAAGGACTGAAGTGATTTCTAGTCTGTAGGAAGTGGAAGTTTCCGTATCAGCTCTATCCTCTGAGAATCTACAGATTTACCATCCTCGCCAATTGTAACCCCTAAAAAGGAAACCTGTGATTTGCACAGTTGAACCTTGGCAGAATTAACTTTAAGACCAGCTTGTAAGAGGGCTTTTAAAACTTCTATTACATGATTCCAGTGTACAGCTTCATTCTCAGACTGAATCAGAATGTCATCTACATACTGAATTATATTATCTCTGCAGGACACTAGTGACAGGGCTTCCTGCATGTATTTATGAAAGATTGATGGTGAATCTTTATAGCCTTATGGCAGCACGGTCCATGCATATTGTTTATTCAGCCACTGAAAGGCTGTTTTATACTGGCATTCAAGGGCCAGGGGCAGACTCCAAAACCCATTGGATATGTCTAAAACAGAGAAAAATTTACATTTGGGATTCAGTTTAGAGATCATTTCAGGGTATGAGGCTACTACGGGCACTACAGATTTTGAAACTTGATTCAGGGCACGGAGGTCCATAGTGAGCCTGAAGGAGCCCCCCGGTTTAACTATCAGCCAGGCTGATGAATTGCATGTGGAAGAAATAGGTCTAATCAGACCCCTCTCCTCCAGTATCTTCACAATTTTAGTCACTGGTTCTATAGCCTGATGAGGTACTGGGTAATGTTTCTGTGGTGGAGGATCCTCGCCTTCCAACAGAATTTCTGTGTGCATTTTCCCACAATCTAACTTGTCTTGTGCCCAGACTGGAATATCAGCCACCTCTGAGGGAATTACACACAGATCATACTGCTGAGCTGCCTTGGTGCACTGAGTTGCTAACTGCATGGGAATGACTTCATGCACTAAAGTTTTAAAAGCACTTGAAGTTCCTGTATACTGCCACAATTTAAGATTAGCCATATCCATCACCAGATTTAACTGGTTGAGAACGTCAATTCCAATTATTTCTTTTTGTGTGCTCACTATAGTGGAGGCTGTGGTTTCCAACATTTCATTGTTCTGTTCGCTGTGCACAGGGATACCCCATTTAACTGGGTTAGCCACACACTGGGAAGCTGTGTCATTAATTCCTTGAATTTCATAAATTTCCATATTTTCCTGATCTGCAGTGGGAGAAGCTCTGTTTGTAAAACTAATTCCAGCCCCGGTGTCAATCAAAGCTAGTTTATCCTGACCCCCTATTCTGCTGATAACATTGGGGCGTCCACAAGAGTCCAGTATCAAGGATGTTACAAGCCTTAAACTGTATTCTGGGCCTGTATCCATTTCATCATCCAGAGGCTCTGGAATCGAGTCCTCTGCTGAGAGAACGGAGGCAGGCTGGGCTAGGAAGGCTTGAGACATTTTGATCTCTGAACCCAGAAGGTCAGGACACCACTATGCACTAGCCTTGTGTTTGTCCTGAGCTGCTTGTAAGTCCTGTTTTAATTTACCTATTTCTACCTGCAGTATGTGTTTGTCCTGTTCCCATTGAATTTTCTCCTTTTCTAATCCATCTCTCTGTGCTTTGAGCTCTTGAAAGGGAATGTAACCTGAGGAATTTCTAAAAGTACCTCTGCCTTGTCCTCTCCAAGGTGTGTGTCCTCTGTATCCTTTGTCTGTGTTTTTTGTGTATTGAGAGGATCCCTCAGCTTGCCTCTTCCGTGTTTCTTATACTGTTATGACCTGCCAGGGCTGGGTCTTCCAAACAGACCCAATTCTGAGCATTAAAGTATCGAAAGGGGTTGCTTTAGGGTCTTCAGAAAATAACAGAAGGTGTTTTGTAATCTCAGGGGATAGCATTCTAATAAAAATGCCTTATGTGTACTCTCCCCATAATCTTCTGCATTGGGCCAGGACTCCTGCTCATGAAGAACTGCATTTAAAATCCAGGCTCTATATGCAAACTGTTCCAGTGTATCATTTGGCAGAGGTGAAATAATTTTAAATACTTGCATTGGGGAACAGTGAAATAGTTTCTCAATACCCCTTTTAACCAACTGGTATGGGTGAGTGAGAGAGCCGAATTTATAATAGTGTGGCCCCAGAGCCAGATGCATAAGTCTATCAAAGTCTGATTGTTTCCTTCTGTATTTCCCTAGACCCCAGTGAATCAGAATATCAGTGGCCCATTTGCACCATTCATTTACATTAAAAGGCATAGGGCCAGCTTTCTCAACTATCCTTTCAATGTCCCTATCTTTTAATGAGTCCTGCAGCATGACTTTAACTGGTGCTCTGAGTTCAGTACTGGGTGCTGAGTCTGAGTCGTTGGAATTATCCTCCTGACACAGGTCTTGGTTATTGCTCTGTTCTGGCTGAGATAAACTATTAGGATTTTCTTCCTCTGTACGGTCTGATTCATCTTTATTTTTCCCATTCCTAAGCCCTGCTATACATACTTCTGTGTTCTTTTGTTTCTCAATAGCTTGGATGCATGGCTTATAGGGTGTGTCATAGGCAGTGGGGGCTGAGGGAGAAATGGTTGTTGGCCAGGGCTTATATTTCTTTTGTCTTTCAGGGGCCAATTGATCCTTAACGTGCCTCAATTCAAGTTTAAGTGCTTCTAATTGCTCACTAACAGTTATAAAGGAGTTTGTGGCTTGTATCACCTGAGCATGTTGCATGGAAATGCAAATTTGTGCTTCCTCCAGGTCTTTGGTTAATTGTGTACACTGAGTAGTCAGTTCAGTATTGTCCTGTTTCATGCTAATGAGCCCCCTGCACATGCCTTGGATAAAAAGGCATTTTCTTTTATTTTTTTTCTTTTTGAATTCGTGATAATGGTTTAACATTTGTCTTTGAATATTATACCATGATGCCTCAGGGAATTCCCCTTCAAAGGGACCACCTTTTCTCTTACAGTATGTCCTTTCAATTTCTTTCAGTTCCTTAAAATCAAAGGCCTCCATATTTGAGACTGCAGAAAGACTGTAGTTGGTACAGGGGCCTACGCTTATTATGTTTTTATTTGGTTTTATGTAACTATCTCAATGTGCAACCTTGGAAGGAGGAATGCTCACTTTTATGAAGAAGTGAGACTTAGAATTATAGTTGGAATGGCATAAATGTTATGGGTGTTCAGTAGAGAGTACTGGCATAAAGACCACGCCTTAAAATTATACCTGAATAAAAAGTGCTTACCACCTTTGAACAGGGTGGAAGTTTAGGGTGAAATTATAGTAAGGAGGTTGTTAGGAGATTAACAGAATTGTTAGATACTGTATCAGTTGCAGCAAACTTTAAGCCTGCTCTCACCAAGATACATATTGACAGGAAACTGAGAAATAAAAGGCAGAGGGACAGGAGGTAAAGTAGTGTTACCAGGAAAGATGTATATTGTATTCATTGAGGGACTGTTTAACTGTGTACCACTTCCAAACCAACACTGGACTATCTCTCTGTCTTTTCCTAGCAGCTCAAATACTAGAGAAAACTCTGTGCCTTGTAACAAACTGTAGCATGCTTATACATAATAATAAGAAAATTGCAAGCCACCCTATGTAATGTCACTAGGTGTAGGTAATATTAAAATCCTGGATTATTACAGAGCCTTTTGACAATGAAAATCTCACCTTGTCTAAACCCACAAAACAAAGGTAAATGGTCACAAGGGCTTTTGATTTTCCTGTCACACCCTGTCTGAAATCCATTTTAATGTTTAAAACAAAATTGCTACTTACCCAGCTGGAGATCCGCTGCGAAACCGAGACGAGCCCCCATAAAACAACCAAACTGGTGTGGCTTGGAGAAAGGTTTTTATATAGAAATAGGCTTATTACATAGGTACAGAACAGAGATATAAGGTTGTTACAGAGCTGTTTCCATGTATATCAATGGCTCTGTGTGTGGGTGCATGTGTGTGTGTGAGAGAGAGAAGAGGGGGCAAGAACTGTGTGTCAGAGTCTCATAGTAAGAAGTGCCCCATGAATGGAGAGAGAGAGAACAAGGGGGGGGGGGGTAAAGAGAAGTGTGTGTATCCGATGAATAGGAAGAGAGAGAGATATTTTTGTCTTTCCCTGTATTTATAGTGAAATTCTCCAGCACCTCCCTTTATCATACTTTGGTCTGTTTGAGGTCTGTTATCACTTGATTAGCAAGAAGGGGCTGTTGTCTTGCAGACTAATCTCATCAGGCATACTAAGCCCATCAAGTCAAGGAGGGGCTGTTGTCCTGCAGACTAATCTCATCAGGCATACCAAGCCCATCAAGTATGGAGACGTCCTATCTGACATCACCAGGGGGTCAGAGCTGCAGGCCAAGGTCTGGAAAAAGCCATGACACCTATGCTAGGCATAATATCATGCTGATGTATGCTGACAACTACTATCACTTTTCTTGGTTTCCCTGCCTTTGCTGCACATTGCTGACTGAAATGGTCTCTCTCCCCTGCAAATGTGCCTCTAGCGCGAGGTTTTCACTGGCGCTACTTTTCAGACCTTCATTTCACGGCGTTAGTGTGCATGGAGCCTCTCCCTGCCTACTCTCCGCACATTGACCCCTTATCTCCGCCTCTGGGGAGCCGTACTCCGCCCTCTGGGGAGCCTTACTTCACCCTCTGCGCACCTTACCGCCACTGGAGACGTTATCGCGCGATATGTGATGTTCTCGCAGAGTAATGCACCATTATCACGGGATAACATCACGTATCACGCGATAACGTCACAGCTGCGACGTTACCACCGTTTAGTAAACATACCCCTATGTTTTTCATTTGGGCAGTAGCTATAGCTAGTTCTTTAATTAAGAAAATTGCCCTAAAATGAAAATTTATAAAAATAAAATGAAACTTTATTAAAGCAAAACAAAATAAAATGAAACAAGCTGCAAACACAATAATTTTATTTTTGGCCTACAGACCCCTTCCAGTCTCTTCTGAAATACACATAGGGATATGCAGGACTGCACGTTAGTTTCTCCCCATGTCGGGTCGGTGCAGCAGTTTTGAAAAGCTGAACATGGGTAAACAAAATGTGTTGCATTAGCCCACATATACATGGGAGCATTTTTTTTTAATTGCTGCTCTCTATCTGTATGCATACCCTGATCTTGTTTGCTAAGGAAGGGCGATATATCAAATAAATAACCATAACCATGATCCAAGATGGCGGCGGTGTAGCAGGACTCGTTAGTTCGCTGCTCCTTTCCTTTGTTTCCTGAAGCAGTGTTTTACTCCTTGCTCTATGCCGAAGCGGAAGGCTAAGGGCAAAGGAGGCTTACCAGTTGATCAGCGAACCATCGATACCTATGCGGTAGCAACGGAGGGCATCCCAGCAGCAGCAGCGGAGGTGAGCCTCAGCTTGAGCAGCGATGTTTCGCTGAGCCCTGCGGGTCCCTCCACTCCTCCTCTGCCCATCGAAATAAACGCCGGAAATGTGGAGGGGAGGCAGAGAGCGCTGTTTGAGGATATCCATTCTGGTGTGGAATCGGCGTCCTTGGTGGGGGTGTCGTCTCCAGCTCCTGGTGAAGGGGTGGTGGAATAGGGTAGTGTTGTTCTTCCCACTGCTTCTACAGATCCCCAGCTGGTTTTCCCTCCTCTTCTCAGCCCACAAGAAGTGACTTTAGCATCTCTTTGGTCTGCTCTTCAGTCGGTCCACCAGGTCTGTGCGGCAGCTTTTCAGGCACTGACCCTGCTTCCTACTCGGGTAGAAAGTGTGGAGAAGAGCCTTATCGAGCAACAGGGTCAACTAATTGTTCTTGACCAGCGAATTCAACAGGTACAAGGTCAGCAAGGGATAATTTCCCAAGATAAATTGATGTTTCTTCGGAAGATTGAAAATTTGGAGAATGCTTCCTGGTCCTTGAACTTGAGGATATTGAACTTTCCACGCGTCTCTGGCTCTCCGGCTAGAATTCTATTTCACAGATTTCTAAAGGATATTTTTGGGTACCCTGAGGCTGGATTTCCTCCAACACAGAAGATTTATTATATACCATCTGTTCTTGCTGCTAGTACCACTACTACGAGTCCTGCCCCTCAAGCCGAAGTTTCTTAGGACTTATTGGATTTGGGGAATTTTTCTTTGTTGTTGGATCAGTCTTCTGAAATAGTAGGGTCCAGAGTTTCTTTTGTTTTTCTTTCTGATAAAAATACATTGTTGCGTATGTTTCTTAAGAAAATGGATATTTCCTTTCTGGGGGGTAGGATCCAGATTTTCCCAGATGTATCCCGTTGGACACAAATCCGAAGAAAGAAATTTTTGGAACTTCGCACAGAGGTTTTATCTCTGCGAGCGAAGTTCCAACTAAGATTTCCCTGTAAATGTATAGTTCGCTATCAGAATTCTGTATTTCATTTCTTCGAACCTTCTCAACTGCGTTTCTTTTTGGATGCTAAGAATTTGGCGCGCTGACTGGAGCTGGTGGGAGTGTGGGTATGTTGGGGGACATTAATGTATTAAGTTAGCCACAATAGTTCTGTTGCTTTTGGCGCTTGAATTTTTCCTTTTTGTTTCCAGTGTTTTCTTGGATCTCTTCTATTGAGGTCTATTTGATTGATGGCCTGGTATTTCCCGGTTAGGGTTTTTGGGTTTGTTATGTGATTTAGTTCACGATTATCCTTTTTCTGTTTGTGTAAGACCATCAATTCTATTTCCTGTTCCAAGTTTTGCTTGGTATATTTGTAAAATTTTTAAAAAAATAAATAACCATAACCATAACATCCTTCCATAACAGCATCCCCCCAATCACCTCCCCTAGCATTGATCCCCAGCCTCTCCTCTAAGGCATCCAAATCCTCTTATATCTCCCAGGTTATCTGATCCCCTCATCCATCTAATCTCCCCAGCTGCCAATCTCTCTGGCATGAAGACCACCCCAACTAACCCTCTCCCAAGGACTCAACGAAAGAGCTCTCTCCCCAAGCCCCAATCACATTCTCAGCCTTAACAGGGTTCCTAATTTCTAGCAGGGGTGGGAGTAGTCTGTAGTTGCTCCTACTCTTCGTGGTTCTGGATTCAAAATAGTGCCCATGACCCCTAGCAGCAATCTCATAGGATTATTGTTAGGGGTCAGACAGTGCTCCTGCTCCCACTAGCAACCAGGGACACCGGTAAGGCTGGAGATAGGATTAGGAGTGGGGGGGGGTCATGTGGTGGATCCTCAGAGGGATTACTTAATGCCAGGGGGAGGTCGAGTAGTCTTAATGTCAGGGATCTGGAATCACATGGTTAGAAATGGATCAGATGATTTGGGGGCCATAAGGAGGATTCAGATGCTTTTTGGGTGCTAGTGGTCACTACATGGGGGAGGGGCTGACATTGATTTTTACACCTACTCCTTCAAGTAGGCACTTATTCATGCCTTGGGGGCAAATGCTGAATGTCCAGATTTTCTTCTCATCAACATGGATTCCTCTTATAAAATGGGGAATCCATGCTGATATTGTTGTTGTTGTTAAATGCCGTTGAGTCGGTGTCAATTCATGGCGACCCTCTGGATAGTTATCCTAAATTGTGTTCCGTCTTCAGTCAGGCAGCTCATTGTTGACAGATTGGTACCCGTAGCTGCTGTTATTGTATCGATCCATCTCATTGCTGGCCTTCCTCTTTTGCGTTGACCTATCTTGCCAAGCATGATGTCTTTCTCTAATGATCTCTCTCTTCGAATGATGTGTCCAAAGTATGAAAGACAAAGTCTTGTCATCTGAGCTTCTAAAGAAAGCTTAGGTTTGATCTCCTCTAGTACTGACTGGTTTGTTCTTCGGGCAGTCCACAGTATACACAGTATTTGCTGCCAGCACCATAGTTCAAAGGCATCAATTTTCTTCCTGTCTATCTTTTTCACTGTCCAGCTTTCACATCCATATGATGTTATTGAAAATACCATGGCTTGAACAAGTCAAGTCTTTGTATGCAGAGAGACATCTCTGTTCTTGAGAATCTAGGTCTTTCATAGCCATTCTGCCAAGAGCAATATGTGATCGGATTTCTTGACTGCTTGTTGTTTCTTTATTGATAGTTGATCCATGCAGGTTAAAGTTGTCCATGATTTCAATTTCTTCTCCTTCAACGATGAACTTGTTGATTTTGCCAGTTGTCAAGATCTTTGTCTGCTTTACATTAAGGTGCAGGCCCATTTTGAGATTATGTTCTTTGATCGTGAGAAGCAAATGTTTCAGATCATCTTCACTTTCAGCCAGTGATGTGGTATCATCAGCATGGTTGTTGATGAGTCTTCCACCAATCTTCACACCTCTGTTGTCTTCATACAATCCTGCTTCTCTGATGATTTGTTCTGCATATAAATTAAACAGGTAGGGGGGAAATATGCAACCTTCTCTTACACCTTTGCTTATTTTAAACCATTCTGTTTCTCCTTGTTCCGTTTGAACTGTTGCTTCTTGATCAAAGTACAGACTGTGCAAGAGAACGATCTGGTGTTCTGGTATACCCATGCTTCTTAATGTGGCCCAGAGTTTCTCATGGTTTACACAGTCAAAAGCCTAGCTAGAGTCGATAAAGCACAAAGGTTTATAACAGTTATAATGCCCTGTTCAATGTAATTTCAGTTTGTTCAATGTAAACCGCCTTGATATTTATTTATTTTATTTTTTATTTAACATCTTTTATATACCGCACTATTTATATATCATGAAAGGTGGTATATAAGAAATGTTAAATAAAATAAATAAATAAAATAAATAGATATCCTTTTGGTATTCTTTAGTCTTTACAATAACAGCAGCTACGGGTACCAGTCTGTCAACAATGAGCCGCCTGACTGAAGATCGAACACAATTTAGGATAGCTATCCAGAGGGTCACTATGAGTCGACTCCGACTCGACGGCACTTAACAACAACAACAGTCTTTTCAAGGATCCATCTCACATCCACGATGATGTCTCTCGTTCCTCGCCCTTTCCTGAACTCTGCTTACACTTCAGGTATTTCTTGTTCCAGGTATGGTTGTAGTCTCTGTTGAATAAAATTCAGTAGAATCTTGCTGGCATATGGGATCAGAGCAATTGTGCGATAATTTTCACAGTCAGTTGGATCACTTTTCTTTAGTATTGGTATAAACACAGAACCTTTCCAATCAGTTGGCCATGATATTGTCTTTCAAAGTTCCTGGCAGAGCCTTGTAAGTACGGTAACAGCTGCATCAGATTGTTGTAATACTTCTATGGGAATGACATCAATGCCTGGTGCTTTGTTCTTTGATAAGGTTTTCAATGCTGCTTCAACTTCTTCTTTCATCACCAATGGTTCCGGATCATAAGGTAGAGGTTGAAATAACTGTTGGTCCACTTGATCTTTATCATATAAAAACTCTGTATATTCTTTCCACCTTTTCTTGATCTTCTCCACATCATTCAACATAAAACCTTGAGCATCTTGTAACATTCCAATTCGAGGCTGGAATTTTTTCTTTAACTCTCATAGCTTTAGGAAAGCCGATCTTGTTCTTCCTCTAACAGTTTCTGCTTCTATTTCCTTGCATGTGTCATTGTAGTACTTCTCCTTGTCCTGTCTTGCTGCACATTGGAAATCTCTGTTGAGTTCTGCTGATATTGTAGGCCCACCTTAATCACTCCCTCTCTATGACCTTACCACACCTCCTAGAAAACTACTCATAATGTGCATCCGCACATGTAAATGCTCCCTTTCTATAATGGTACTTGCAAGGATATGCAAGGGCAGTAGAATATCTTTTTTGGTTAGAAGGGCCAAACAAACTAATCTCCAACTCTGGCCCCAAGATCTCTAATTGCTCATGCTGTGTTGGGCAAAATATTGGTGGGGCCATAGCTTACTCCACTGCCTATGCAGATATGTTAATCTACATGTGCAAATGCTTCTAAATTAACCACCACAGAAACAGAAATAAGGGAACTGCTGAAAAATAGCTGTATGAGAGAGAAAAGTAAACTGATCAAGAGGACTGCAAGCCAATGCATTTTCAGTACCAAAATTAGCACTGTGCATAGCATTTGTTCATGTTATTTTGTTTTGTATTCCTTTTTTCTTTAGTTTCATTTGTCATTTTATTTAAAACAAATTCTGACATAATTTTTTAAAAAAGACATGGAAATATAATGAAAAAATAGGTTGTCTAGGCCCCATGCCTTCCTTCTGCCATGAAACCCTCCTCTGCTAACCAACAAGCTCTCTCCACCACTCCAGCCTCTGACTACATCCTTCACTCTAGAAGGAGCAGGAACGATCCTCAGTCACTCTTGTCCCACTGGGTCTATGATACATTATGGAGAGACCTTTGGGTTTATGCTCTACAACAAAATGGCTCCGGTTGAAATGCCAGGACAATAGTGCCATTTTCTTGTGCAGCTTAGTTGCAATTGGCTAGTGCCATTATGTATCATGGCACTATTATAAAGATGAAATGTAATTCAAACAAAAGGCATAGTTCATATGGTAAACAAGCAACAGGTCTCAGACTTTCCACGGGCGTTAAAATATTCAGACTTCAATCAGTTCTCTGAATAAGCGCCCTTTTCGCATCAATGACCTTCCTACAGTTGCTTGATAACAATTAGCTTGTAACGTAATTCAAAACAATGCTTAGCTTTCAATGAATTCTAAGCATTGTTTTGAATTACGTTACAAGCTAATTGTTATCAAGCAACTGTAGGAAGGTCATTGATGCGAAGAGGACGCTTATTCAGAGAACTGATTGAAGT
This sequence comes from Ichthyophis bannanicus, assembly GCA_033557465.1. NCBI lineage: Eukaryota > Metazoa > Chordata > Amphibia > Gymnophiona > Ichthyophiidae > Ichthyophis > Ichthyophis bannanicus. Next base: position 933,812,292 of record CM066033.1, on the reverse strand, counting down.
CTGAATATTTTAACGCCCGTGGAAAGTCTGAGACCTGTTGCTTGTTTACCATATGAACTATGGGACAAAAGAAGGAGGCCTTCCGCAGATTCACACAATAGGAGTATAGTGGAGGGTAAGAAACCATGGCCAACCAGACGATAATAGGTAAAATCAACTTTATTGAAGACCCAATCAATAAAGTTGATTTTACCTATTATCGTCTGGTTGGCCGTGGTTTCTTGCCCTTCTCTGTACTCCTACCATATGAAATATGCCTTTTGTTTGAATTAAGAACATAAGATATGCCATACTGGGTCAGACCAAGGTCCATCAAGCCCAGTATTCTGTTTCCAACAGTGGCCAATCTAGGTCATATGTACCTAGCAGTTTCCCCAAGGGACACAGGTTCCACAATGCTTGTACTGGGTGTGGGCCTGGTTTCCCCACAAAAGTTCCTCAAATATCACCAATATTTCCAATTGCCTGGGCACATGGGAGTCGTGCACCAGAAAATAAAAAGAACTCAGATCACAATTATTTGTCAGTAAAAATAACTCTTTTATTTGGCATAAGCAAAAGCTGTAAGCACAGATACACAAGTGTCTATCTGAGGGATCTGAGTACAGGCAGCGTTCCCTATCTCCAAAGTGATGAGACAGGGAAGGCCGCCCTGAGCTCTGTAATTGCATCCTTATATACTCTATACCCTCTGTAGCAACTCCTGCACAAAAGTTTTGTTCCGTGTGCAAAAGTTGCTATACTGTCTGTAAAAGGTTGTAGGGCCTGTAGAGGCCTCCTTCCTTTGGAACAAAGGAGGGCCGTGTGCAAAAAGTCTGCAGAGGCCTCTTTCCTTTGAGACAAAGGAGGGCCATGTGCAAAAAGTTTGCAGAGGCCTCTTTCCTTTGGGATCCACCCTTATTAGCATATTAATGGCTTTTATTCTTGCTAGTGTTGAGTCATTCTGGCTACACCCTGCCATTCCTTTTGTTTCATTAATCACTGTAGCTTTCAGCACTGTAGTCTTCAGGGCTTATGAATACTTTGTATCACCAGCTTTGTTTGGCCTGTTTAACTTGTCCAGGCTTGCCCAACTTGCTCAGGCCTGTTCAATCTGTTCAGGCCTGATTTAGCTTTTCTTAGCTTTTCTTAGCCGGGTCCATTTTCTGTGCACTTCTGTTCAGAGTATGGTTCCCTGGCTTTACTCTTGTTGTGCTGGGCTCTGGGTACTCATTTTCTTAGCCCACGTGTTTTTTCTGTGCCATCATGATGTATTACAGCCTCAGGCAAGGATGTAGCCATACTAGACATACCTATCAGCCAATTTCCCTTCATGGGTCAAGCATTGATATCTTCGGTCACTTCTTAATAATGGTTTATGGACCTTTCCTCCAGGAACTTGTCCAAACCTTTTTTAAACCCAGCTACACTAACAGCCTTTACTACATCCTCCGGTAACAAATTCCAGAGTTTGATTACACGTTGAGTGAAAAAATATTTTCTTTTATTAGTCTTAAATAGTTTACCCTGTAGCTTCATTGCATGTCCCCTAGTCTTTCTATATTCTGATAACGTAAACAATCGATCTACGTTTACCCGTTCCACTCCGTTCATTAATTTATAGACTTCTATCATATCTCCCCTCAGCCGTCTCTTTTCCAGGTTAAAGAGCCCTAACCTTTTTAGCCTTTCCTCATAGGAGTATCCTTCCATCCCCTTTACCATTTTGGTGGCTCTTCTCTGAACCTTTTCTAAAATCGCTATATCCTTTTTCAGATACGGCGACCAGAATTGCACACAATATTCAAGGTGCGGTCTCACCATGGAATGATATAGAGGCATTATAATATCTTTTGTTTTATTTTCCATTCCTTTCCTTATCATACCTAGCATTCTATTTGCTCTCTTGGCCGCCGCTGCACACTGGGCCGAGGGTTTTAACATGGTATCCACAATGACGCCTAAATCTTTTTCCTGGGTGGTGGTTCCTAATGTGGAACCTTGCATCGTGTAACCATAGTTTGGGTTGTTCTTCCCTAGGTGCATAACTTTGCACTTGTCCACATTAAATTTCATCTGCCATTTTGATGCCCAGTCTTCCAATTTATCAAGATCCTCTTGCAATTTTTCACAATCCTCTTGGGTTTTAATAACTTTAAATAGTTTTATGTCATCTGCAAATTTGATAACCTCACTCGTTATTCCACTTTCCAGGTCATTTATGAATATGTCAAAAAGCAGCGGGCCCAGCACAGATCCCTGGGGTACACCACTATTCACCTTTCTCCACTGGGAAAATTGGCCATTTAGCCCTACCCTCTGCTTTCTATCTTTTAACCAGTTCCTGATCCACAATAGTACACTGCCTCCTATCCCATGACTCTTTAGTTTTGCCAAACGTCTCTGATGAGGGACCTTGTCAAAGGCTTTCTGAAAGTCCAGATACACAATATCAACCGACTCACCTTTGTCCACCTGTTTATTCACTCCTTCAAAAAAAACATAACAGATTAGTAAGACAAGATCTTCCTTGTCTAAAGCCATGTTGGCTGTCTCCCATTAGGTCATGACTATCTACATGCTGAGTAATTTTATTCTTTATGATGGTTTCTACCATTTTTCCCGGTACTGATGTCAGGCTCACCGGTCTGTAGTTTCCCGGATCACCCCTGGAACCCTTTTTAAAAATTGGTGTTACATTGGCGATCCTCCAATCTTCAGGTATTAGAGATGATTTTAATGATAGTTCACAGATTACTGATAGCAGGTCTGCAATCTCATATTTCAGTTCTTTCAACATCCTTGGATGTATACCATCCGTCCCAGGTGATTTGCTACTCTTCAGTTTATCTAATAGTTGTAAGACATCTTCCCGATGTATCGATATTTCCTTCAATTCTTCCGCACCTTTAAATACCACTTCAGTCATGGGTAACATCCCTACATCTTCCTCAGTAAAGACCGAAGCAAAGAATTCATTCAGTCTCTCCACTATCGCCTTGTCGCCTCTTAGTGCTCCTTTAACCCCTTTGTCATCTAATGGACCAACTGACTCTCTCACAGGTTTTTTGCTACGAATGTACTTGAAAAGGTCTTTATTTCGCGTTTTTGCTTCCGCAGCAAGCTTCTTCTCAAATTCTCTCTTTGCCTGCCTTATCAATGCCTTGCATTTGACTTGCCAGTGCTTGTGCTGTTTCCAGGTTTCGTCGTTTGGCTCTTTTTTCCATTTCCTGAAAGATGCTTTTTTGGCAACAACAGCCTCTCTGACCTCACCTTTAAACCATGCTGGCAGTTTTTTGGACTTCCTTCCACTTTTCTTAAAGCGTGGAATACAGCTGGTCTGGGCTTCCAAGATAGTATTTTTCAACAACACCCAAGCTTGATGTACGTCTTTAACCTTTGCAACTGCTCCTTTTAGTTTTTTCTTAACTGTTTTCCTCATTTTATCATAGTCTCCCTTTCGAAAGTTAAAGGGTAGTACTGTGGATTTCCTTACTATCCCTCCTCCACTAATTAAATCAAAGGCGATCATGCTATGATCACTATTGCCAAGTGGCCCCAACACCCTTATCTCTTGTACTAGATCTGGTGTTCCACTAAGGACTAGGTCTAATATGGCTTCCCCTCTGGTCGGTTCATGAACCAGCTGCTCCAAGAAGCAGTCATTTATTTCATCTAGGAACTTTATCTCCCTAGCATGTCCTGATGTGACACTGACCCAGTCGATACCGGGGTAATTGAAATCACCCATTATTATTACTGCACTGTAACTTTTGTTAGCTTCCTTGATTTCTTTGAGCATTTCATCATCCATTTGGTCATTCTGGCCAGGTGCTCGATAGTACACCCCTACTGCCATTGCCTTCCCCCTTTTATGTGGAATTTCAATCCATACAGATTCTACAGCAGATTTTGTTTCCTGCAAAACTTTAATCCTTTCTGAGTCAATGCCCTCTCTAACATAGAGCGCAACCCCTCCACCAATTTGATCAGCTCTATCATTACGATATAGTTTGTACCCAGGTATCACAGTGTCCCACTGGTTGTCCTCCTTCCACCATGTCTCTGATATTCCAATCATATCTAACTTTTCATTTAGTGCTATATATTCTAACTCTCCCATCTTATTCTTTAGACTTCTAGCATTTGCATACAAGCATTTTAGAGAATGTATTTTATTCATGTTAATTTGGCTATTGTTAGACATGGGTAAATTGGGAACTTTAAGCTCTGTCTGCTCCATACTTGAGGGCATGTGGGCTACTTTACTCTTTTGTGGAACCTCTCTGCTTTTGGTAGTATCCTTCAAGGATACATTCTTCCGAACCATCTGCTCTTGGGCGACTGTCGGCTTTCCCCTAATATCTAGTTTAAAAGCTGCTCTATCTCCTTTTTAAAGGTTAATGCCAGCAGCCTGGTTCCATCCCGGTTAAGGTGAAGCCCATCCCTTCGGAAGAGCCCCTCCTTTCCACAGAATGTTCCCCAGTTCCTAACAAATCCAAAACCCTCATCTCTGCACCATTGTCTCATCCACGCATTGAGACTCCGGAGCTCTGCCTGCCTTTTGGGTCCTGCACGCGGAACAGGAAGCATTTCAGAGAATGCTACCCTGGAAGTTCTGGATTTCAACTTCCTACCTAAAAGCCTAAATTTTGCCTCCAGAACCTCCCTACCACATTTTCCTACGTCATTGGTACCGACATGTACCAAGACAGCAGACTCCTCCCCAGCACTATCTAAGACCTTATCTAGGTGGTGTGTGAGGTCCGCTACCTTCGCACCAGGCAGGCATGTTACCAGGCGATCCTCACGTCCACCAGCCACCCAGCTATCTACATGCCTAATGATCGAATCACCAACTATAACGGCTGTCCTAACCCTTCCCTCATGGGCACATGGCCCTGGAGAAACTTCCTCGGTGCGAGAGGGTTTTACATCACCTGGAGGACAGGTCCTAGTTACAGGATCACTTCCTGCCACACCAGGGTGATGCTCTCCTGTCACGTGACCTCTCTCCTCCATGGCAACAGGGGTGCTGCCAGACTGGAGGTGGGACTTCAGGACTATATCCCTGTAGGTCTCATCTATGTACCTTTCTGTCTGTCTTATGTTTTCCAAGTCTGCTACTTTAGCCTCTAGAGAACGGACTTGTTCCCTGAGAGCAAAGAGCTCCTTGCACCTAGTGCACACGTAAGACCTCTCACCAACTGGGAGAAAATCATACATGTGACACTCAATGCAAAAGACTGGAAAGCCCCCATCCCGCTGCTGGACTGCTGTCTGCATCTTAGTTTTAAGTTTGTGTCTAGATCTTTAAGTTCTTACTTACTAGGGGTTGCTATGGGTATTTATACCAATAAAACTGTACCTAATATGTTTAGTATACCTTGTTCACCTGAAGCTTAATTAATCTCAGGTTCTTAGTGTATGACTGATTTGGGTAATGAGCTTCACCTGAAAGCACCTCCTGTCTTTTAAGATGTATAAGTACCTATAAAGCTATGATTATCCCAGGGGTGGGTGGGAAATAACACTTATTAAAAGAGGGCTGCTACACAATACCCTGTCTTGTGCTGCTGAGGTAAGCTAAATTCATCTTTATGATAGTGTCAGAGTGTCACGAAATTGATTGACAAAATATATTGCTCTGAAAAAGTGGCCATATCTAGATTTATGAAGCACAATTATGTATCATGGGACTATTGGAGCGGGAGCAACTGAGGGTCATTCCTGCCCCCTGAAGAACAGCGGATGGTGTAAGAGGCTGGAAGGGCTGCTGTTACTGGAGAGTATGGGGGAATGCCCAGGTGGGTTTATTTTCTTTTTTTTTTGAGGGGGGGAGGGGGGCTTCACTGAAAGGCAGTGCCAGATTTTAAAACAATATGAAAATGAGCAAAATTTCATTTATTTTTCTTTTGTTTCATTAAGCTGCCATGGAAGAAACACTTTATGTAGCAGTAAGCCAAAATTATGTAACAAATTAAAATATAACAGAAAAAGGCACTTTTTATAATCTGATTTTATTTTCCTTTCCATCTTCGTTCTATTTCCTATTATTTATCTGCTTTTTAAATTGTGTAGTTTAAGCTATTTTCTTGTTTTACCCTTTCCTGTCATCTATTACTCCTTTACTCCTCTTCTTATTGCCTGTTTTTCCTGACTCTCTTCTTCCACAACCTTCTTTCCTTCTGTTGACATTCCTTTCTTTTCCCCTTTTGTCTTCTTTCTTCTCCATCACTCTCCCCACCACCTTATCTCCAACCTCTTCCAGACTTTCTTTTTATATTTTATTTATTTATTTATTTAGCATATATTTGTATACCGCTACTTCCAGCGATCAGGAGCGGTTTGATTATGTAACGGAGATTGTCAGATCAATGACAAATTTCAAAAATTACAGAGCGATTTACAGGATTATATGTCAAGGTTGTCAGATCAAGGGCAAAGCATTTTCACAATATGTACAAAGTGATTCACGGGATATGCACAACACAAAGTTAGGAAGGGGAGAGAGGAAGATTTACATATATACATTTTACACTTGACTACATTTTGGTTCTGCAGATAATGGTTGAATTCATTACTGTTCAGGACATGTTGTAGGCCTGTTGAAATAAGTACGTCTTTAGTTTTTTTCTGAAGTCCATCAGGTCGTTGATTGAGCGCATCTTCCTTCCTCTTTCTTCCCTGGGCTAATAACCCATGTAACTCCTCCTCCGGGATAATCGGAATCAAGTGAAGAGTTGCACTCACTTCCACGGCTCAGCCTCTTCTTGATCTCCTGCTACTCTTTCAGCCCCTGCCATGGATTCTCCATCGAAGTTAAGATTTATTTCAGGGCTCGGGTGCTTGGTGTGGCAATCTGACTAAAGGTCAGTTTCAAGAAAAATCAAAGGAATGTTCTGTTGGCGTTCCAGTATGTGTGACTTTACTGAAATGTCGCTATAAACAAAAGTGCAGCAAGTGGCTCAATCTCAGTTACAGCCAGTTGTATAAGCGGAAATATAAGAAAAGCGAAATCTGTTTTTGAGATCCCTTTGAATTTAAATCAGTCCCTGAGCTCGATGTCCCATCGTGGTTCTTGGGTTCTCTTTAGGATTTCCACATCTTCCTCCCCTTTTCCTGCATGTTGGTATCTGTTTGACACCTCCTGCAAATTCTCCAATTCATGAACCTTTAGAGAAGCTCTTCATCTCCTCCTTCTTTCTGATGGGTACTACTTAAGCAACGCAGACTCTCGTCTCATTCTTCTATATGGCCTGGGGTATGTTTAACTGAGAAGGCCCAGAGGTTTCTTCAAACGCCTCTTTACCTTCAGAAATGGAGAGGAATGCTAAATTCCTCCTTCCCCTAATAAGGAAAACAAAGTGGAAACCAGTGGTGTCCTCAGTCATCTGAAGCTCATAGGTATTTAAGAGTCAATATTGCAGCACTTCTTTTTTATTAATGCTGGCCGCTGCAGTTAATAAAAGCTGGATATTCAGCGATGGTTTACTCTCCAGATAGTAGCCGGTGCTGAATATCGCTGCTAACTGGATAATCTGAAGTCTTCCCTAGCTCTGCCTATAGACTACCCAGACATTATCTGAATACTGCTGAGGCTTGCAGAGGAAACAATCAGTAGCACTATCCAGATAGTGCTACTGGCTATCATAGTATCTTAATACATGACAGCAGGTAAAGACCAATATGGTCCCTCTAGTCTGCCCAGCAAGGTGGCAAGAGGCTGGCACTTACCTGGTTAGCAGCTGCACTTATCTGATGAAGAGGTGCTGCTAACTGAATAAGAGCTTTTGAATATATCAGTCCCAAAGAGTTCAAATCCCAAAGCATTCAGTAGAGTTATTGAACTCAATGTCTTTCACTCACTGATGAGCTAGAAGTTAATAAAGTTAAGATTACGAGGAGATAGATAATAGACAGGAGGAGATCTTATTTATATTTTCTTATATACTATGCTATTCTGCATCAGTGTGGTTTACATTGAACAGGGCATTATAACTTGGAGATAACTATTTTACAGGGAACATGGGCTATGGAGGGTTAAGTGGCTTGCCCAAGACCACAAGGAGCACCTGTGGGACTAGAAACCCCAGTCCTTCCAGCCCAAGGTTGCTGTCCTCTAGTGGGATTTGAACCCCTGACCTTCCAACCTGAAGTACCTTGCCCCAACCACTAGGCCACTCCTCCAGTTAATGAAATCAAAATCAACAATGTACTGAGGAAATAGGGCAAAGGTCCTGCTCCTTCCAAGTTCAGCTGAAATGTCCACAGAACAGACAGGAAGCAATTCCATTTCTGCAAAATTTAGTGCTAATGTTCAGTATTATGGAAAAAGGGAACAACCATTGCAGCGCTCTTATGGAGGTGCTATAGCAGGATTATATCCTCTTCTGCTCTGTTTGGTATATTTGTGTTGCAAGGCACATGCTGTTGTTGTACTGGATCCCAAAGGGTCCCTACGCAACACTGTCCTCACTTTCCTGTGCTCAGTCTTCCACTTCTCTCAGCCACCAGGTCAACATGCTGCCCCCCTACCCTTGCACTCTCCTTCCTCGGCACTGATCACATACTCCTGCTTCCTCTGGGTTCATTTGCAGGTAACGTCATAAAGCTTTTTCTGCAGGTAAAGCCTGTTTTCCACATCCCAAGTGGCTTTTCTAAAATTGGGAAACCATATAACCACATAAGAAGTATGCACATGAAAGGGGTACATTTACTTGTGTGCATTCTGTGTATAGGCATCCGCAGGGACATTGAGCATAGGAGAAGCGAAGCTGTTATGTCCATGCATATATTATAAAATATGCAGGTGCGCATGCAGAGTACATACGCACATTTGCATCAGTTTTGGAGCAGGTGAATTTGTATGCTATTGGAGCTCGTTCTGGGAGCCTATTTTATAAAGGCACTTGGGCGCCTAGGATGCTTTTATAAAAGAGGCTTCAAGCAGACACCGCTTCGGACTTCTCACCTAAGTGTCTTGTTATAAAATCAGGTCCTTTCTGTCTCCAGCCTTTGCTTCCATTGTTCCCACGTTTTCTGCCCTTACTGCTTTTTCCCTGCTTTAAACATGGGAGTATAATAAACGAAGCCATATTGTATATATTTAGATTTATTGTATATATTTAGATTTTTAGGAAACGTTGTTATCAATTACGAACTCTATTAAAATATTTTCTTATGTCCAAACATAACAAGAACTAATCGGATTCCTTCATTATTAGTACATTCCAGACAGCAGGTTCTCTCAGAATGTTATCCTGGGGATCTTTAAGGGGTAAAAGAGGCAATGGGGAGTCATGCAGCGTGACGGTCTTTTACTGTATTTCCTCTTTCACTATTGTTCTGAAACATTGTGCGACTGGCCAGAGCAGGGGTTCAGGAGAAGGAAGAGCGCAGCATTTTCATGCATCAATGCCTTCTGTCTTCATGCTTGCTCTCTCAAAGACAAAACCCTGAGATATAGGGACGCATGGCAGGTTACTTATGGCAGGTGGCTGTTCAATGGCTGGAGCTTTCTTTCGGATAACACTGTATGTGATCTTTGCACCCTATGCTCCCGTCTTCCCAATTCTACTTTCATTCTTCTGCATGCAACGAGTTGCTTTTGTCAGTTTAACCCTTTTGGGCCAGGATACTTGTAACCGTCAGTCGCTTTGTGCTCAATCTCAAACAACAGTCTTTTCAGTGTCAAATGTAAGATAACAAGATAAAGTAGCTGAAAGAATCATCCTCATCATGCCATACTGCAGCGTGGGGGCTTACAAGTCACTCACCTCAAGTTACTGCAGGCAGCTTGTCTTTCCTTCTCCTCTGTCCCTCTGGCTTGATGCCGGGAAGCAGGTTACTCTTGGCCTCCAACTGCGCAGACAAGAAGAATTCATATTAGAGCACATGGACAAAATGCAAAGGCTTTCTTGTTATGTGGGATCATTTAAAAGTGCTTGGTGCTCAGCATGGTCTGTTTTATCCTGCTCAGATGATAATCACACTAAAAAGACTACCCAAAGGTTTGAGACAAGGGAACAGCTAGATCTGCCATCATCTAACAAGCAGGCAGCCTGTTGTCTTTCTCTCATCTGTCCTCTGCTCAGAGAAATGTCTACAAGCCTCAGGGTGGGAACACCATTGGCCACAGGAGCTGCCCTTGGTCTCTCTGTTGACCTGAGTCCTTAGACTCACCTGGTGATCACAGGTTTATAGCTTGGAATTTTTGCTTGAATTAATCTCGCTGTGGCCTGTCTACTTCTGCAGTAATTGACGTGAAACAGCCCTGATTTTTAATGTTTTTGCCTTTACATAAACCATTTGTCCACTGTGTATTCTATGTAGTATTGGCTTGCCTTCAGCTATTAACAGAGGTTGGAGCTCCTTCAGTATAATCGTGCAGGTGTTTGCCCTGAGCATGAGCCACAGGGTGTGGGAGCAGTCTGGCAGACCATATAACTCAAGCAGGTGGGAGGCGCTGCTAAATTGCTGGACGCTTGCAGGATCATTGAAAAGGTTGCCTTGTCAAACTATGCTGCAAAAATCATTCTTTTTCTCTTTAAATCACTGGAATACTGATTTAGATGTAGTGACCAATTATTATTACAGGTTTTCTTAATTTAAAAAAAAACAACTTTCATTTAAGAATATAGCTTATTTCTAGAAGGATTATAGCTCCCTGAAATGAAACTTATTACAGTATGATGCAGTTTTAACCAATTCCAAATGTGGCACAAATGTGAACAATATGCAGTAAAATATTCCCCTTATTTTGTTTTACTGCAGAGTGGGCAAAGGAGTATTTTCAGCTATGAAGCTGGGCAAGACTCGTCCACCCAAAGAGGACAGCAAAAGGCAAGGTACTGTGCTATGCAGATGAGCCTCTGTGTAAATAGTGGTACACGGGTTAAAGGAGCCTCTCTGTGTTATACTATCCATAGTAGCATATACATCTCTCGCTAGTGATGGATGAAACTTTATATATAAAGCCTTCAGGTGCTGCATTCTGAATGGTGTAGAATGATCCTTCCTGCCCTATACTGGGATGAGGCTCTGTGTAGGGTGAATGTTGCTGACTGATCTTATAGGAACATAAACACATAAGTATAGATGAAGAACGAGTTGAATTTATTTAGTTATAATTTACTAGTGGCATTAGAGCCTGCTAATGTGGTAAGACACTTTAGCAAATCCAGCCCTTAGCTTGGATTTATGGTTGGGAAAAATAAAGAACTATGGAGCCCTTTTACCAAAGGTCACTAAGGTTTCGCACTTAACGTGTATGAGAGACGCATGTTAAGTGCAAAGCCTCCATGTTAGCTGTCAGGGGTGTGATCAGCATATTCCCAGCAGCTAAGGCGTGACCAAGTACCTTAATGTGTGATGCGCTTAAGGTCGTTAGGTGCATGCCTGCTGGCAGCAAAGTGCTCGCCATTCCCACACTCATCCCATTACTTTAATATGTGGTCACTGGCATACCCTCAAATTAGCGTTCCCGGCTGCCAGGGAATTATGGAGGTTACTTTTGAAGACTCGTAGGTGACTTATTCACATGGAAATGCCGGCATTTACACACATAGATTGCATGTATGTGTACATAGTGATTTCAAAAGGCTGCTATTTAGACGTGAAGATCCACAACAAGCAGAAATTTCAAGGAGCTGTGGTGAAGGTGTGGTTTGCGCGGGCCAAAAATCTACACATTCCTCTTCCAGTTTACAAAGGGAATCTGTGTATACGGAAGAAAATTCCACCATTGGGCTGACACCTGCCCAGAGACATGAATAGATTTTTAAAAGGTGCTCATTTGACCAGGCTTTACACAAGGGATTAAGGGAATAGTTCTCCTTAATCCTTGGTAGTTCATTTCCTCCTCCAAATTGTGTAAAAAAAACAATTGCAGACCCCCCTACTTAATTGTTGACACTTCTCCGTATAATTTTCTAAAATGGCTCAGATGCACATGGAAATGATGCCACTTCAACATGGACACTGCTGAATTTCTTCTGCTGCACATTTTTCGCATGAGTAGATTTATAAAGCGGCTCTTCCTGCTTTGCATGGAAGCAAATACATGTGCGCTCCTGAACATCCTTATTCGTATTTTACAAAAGGCTCCGTGTTCAGCAGAGTCTTTTCTAAAATACTGTCAGAGCTGTGCACGTCCCAGCCTACGTGTCTCAATTCCAAGCTCCCTGTGCTATGTAAAATGGGTCGTTTTGTATTAATGTGAGTAACTTGAATTTTATAAATAGTGGTCGGTGTTTTTTTAAATGCTGGTCACCACGGTTAAATAAAATCCCAATATTCAGCACCAATATCCATGTGGAGCCCAATGCAGTAAGGGCCATGTCCGGGCTGGCCCGACATCCAAGAACAGGATGGACTGGGATCGTCCCTGAATCTGCACTGTGGGAGCTAGACGTTCCCAAGGTTGCAGGATTGGGCACTGGGATGGTCCGGCATGCCACTGAATCACCGTGGGAGATGTCCACATCGTCGTCTCATCGCCATAGCACTGGGATGCCCAGCAGGAGTGCAGTCTGCCTGGAGTGGGATGCAGCGTCAGCTCCCCACCACCCAACCCTCAGCTGGGTCTGCCAGGGCCGGGATTGAGTGGAGGGGCATCACCTGATGCTGCTCCCTGCTATAGGTAGCCTGCTGGGCCCAGCCGCTACCATCGCTGCTGCTTATTCCACCTCTGAAGTGGAATAAGTAGTGTGTCATTCCCCCACCTGCCGGATGTACAGAGCCGTAACCTGAATCAGCCCTGTACATCCGGGTGGCTCGGCCTTCCTCCGCTCCGCTCACTCCCCACCCTCTCCTTCCCCCATCCAGCTCTCTCCGCACAGCGGCTCTGTGCATGCGGAGAGGGAGTGAGGCAGCATACTGTCCCAAAAAATAGTGGGGCTGCACATCCTACTGGGACATTCAGCCCCGCTATTCGCGTCTCAGAATTGGGACCATAGTGTCTGATGCTGAATATCTAGATAGAGCAATTGCTGCAGGCACTATGGAGTTAATTTTACAAGACTCCCCTAGATGTATGCATGTGTTTATGTATGGATATCATAGTGTTTTAGTAGTCTCTGTGTGTAAATGGCCACTTAATCACCTAATCTAGTCAGTCGCTATCCTGAAAGGCCATATATCAGAATGCTGGTATATACTTTCACTCTGGGAATGTCCAGGAGTGGAGTTTGGATCAACTCTAGCACTTGCCCTAAGTGTTGGAGTCCTAAGCAAACCTCAAGTTTTACAACCGCCTCTGGCTGTCAAAATCTATTATTTAGCTTTGACTGACCTGCTTTTGCTTCCTCAAAGGTTCTGTACAGTGGTGTTTACAGGGGGGACTTAGTACAAAGTCTGACAAGAAATGGTGATTGTCTTCACCGTATAAAAAGTCTAAGCTTTTATTGATATATCATAATTCTTCCCTAGTGCCCCCACTCTGCCCTTAAAATGACCTGATGCTAACCGCATAGGTTCTGGGCGTGTTAGGGGCTTATCCAGGATTTTCAAAGGGTACTACCCGTGTAGGTGCCTTTGGAAAATCCCGGATAAGGCATTTACACGGGTAACTAGGGCAGTTACCCGTGTAAATGCCTTCGAAAATCAGGCCCTGGGTTTTTAATTGGGACTTAAAGCAGGTAAAAGAAAGTTGGGAGCGGAGAGGAGGAAGAGAATCACAGTACGTCCTAAATTAGCTACAAATCTCTCCATATGAGATAAGGCTACATATTATATATCACAATATTATCACTCATTAGGATAAGTTATGGCAGTTCTGTACAGTTGTGTTTACAGGGGGACTTAGTACAAAGTCTGAAAAGAAATGATGATTATCTTCACTGTATAAAAAGCCTACGCTTTTATTGGCATACCATAATTCTTCCCTAGTGTCCCTGTTTCTCCTACATCTTAGTCGCTGAATCTGCACTCAGAGTTATTCTCTGACTGCAATCAGTAAGCATGAGAAAGCTGCTAAAGTGTGTGAAATCTTTGGGGGATATTTCATTTAAATTTATTTTTCCTTTAGGATATTGAGCAGGCATAATGATCAGATTTAAAATGTCTTTTTGCCTCTCCTCAAAAGGGTATCCTTCCATCCCCTTTACCATTTTGGTGGCTCTTCTCTGTACCTTTTCTAATTCTGCTATATCCTTTTTAAGATGTGGCAACCAGAATTCCACACAGTATTCAAGGTGCAGTCGCACCATGGAATGATACTGAGACATTATAATATCCTTTGATTTATACTCCATTCCTTTCCTTATGATTCTATAAATTGACTGTCTCACCTTTGTCTACCTGTTTATTTGCACCCTCAAAAAATATAACAGATTAGTAAGACAAGAACTTCCTTGGATAAAGTCATGTTGGCTTTCCCCCATTAAACCATGACTATCTACAGTACATGTGCAGTAATTATGTTCTTTATAATGGTTTCTATCATTTTGCCCAGTACTGACGTCAGACTCACTGATCTGTAGTTTCCCAGATCAACCCCAGAACCCTTTTTAAAAATTGGCATTGCATTGGCCATTTTCCAATCTTCAAGCATTACAAATGATTTTAATGATAACTCACAGATTGCAGACCTAGTAGTAGTAATCTCATATTTCAGTTCTTTCAACACCCTTGGATGTATACCATCCAGTCCAGGTAATTTGCTACTCTTTAGTTTATCAAATAGTTGTAATACATCTTTCCGGTTATCAATATTTCTTCCAATTCTTTAAATACCAATTCAGTCATGGGTAACTTCCCTATCTCTTCTTCAGTAAAGACCGAAGTAAATAATTCATTCAATCTCTCTGCTATGACATTTTCCCCCTTAGTGCCCCTTTTACCCTTCTATCATCTAATGGTCCAGCTGACTCTCTCAGAGGTTTTTTGTTATGAATGTACTTGAAAACATTTTTATTAGGCTTTTTTGCTTCCACATCTAGCTTTTTTTCAAATTCTCTCTTTGCCTGCCTTATCGATGAATGCCTTGAATCTAACTTACCATTTCTTTTGTTGTTTCCATCTTTTTCCATTTCCTGAAAGATGCTTTTTTGGCTACAACAGCTTCTCTGACCTCACCTTTAAACCATGCTTCCTTCCACTTTTTTTAGAATATAGCCAATCTGGGCTTCCAAGATAGTATTATTAAACAACACCTATGCTTGATGTAAATCTTTAACCTTAGCAGCTGCTCCTTTTAGTTTTTTCTTAACTATTTTCCTCATGTTATCATAGTCTCCCTTTTGAAAGATAAATGGTAGCACTGTGTATTTCCTTGCTGTCCTGCCTCCATTTATTAATTCAAATGTGATCATGCTATATTCACTATTGCCAAGTGGCCACAACACCCTTGTCTCTGATGTTGGAGCATATTTGTATCTATTATTACCTACTTCCAAGTATCTCACTATTCTAATTGTTAATTATGCTAACATAGAAGTCATTTTGCTATTTATTTATTTAACCAGTTTTATATACCACCTTTTCCTTCAATCAAAGTGATATTGCAAGTTGTATACTGCCTTAGGTGAATCTCTTCATAAAGGCAGTCAATAATGCCTAATAAATAAATAAAATAAATAAGTTGGTTCCTATGGGAAAATCATTTAAGGATTTAGTTGCTCCATTTCTTTGTGATCTGGTGCAAGCCTCATTGAGTTCTGGAGTAGTACGAGCAACTGCTGTTGATACTGTAATTTGATTACTGTAATAGGATATCTACAGGATCACCAGCAGTTTGGACAAAGTCCTTGCAACTTGACAAAAATGCTGCCACTCAATTCATTTTTAAAATCAGTTAAACTGAACGCAATAGCCCTTACTTTAGGGAACTTTATTGGATTCCTGTTAAAATTTTTATGTCGTTTAAGTGTATATGTCAGGTTTTTAAATGTTTTTATGACTCCATCATGCTCGTCCTCATGTGAAGAAAGAGCTATTTGTATATCGATTGGCCAGGGCGCTCTAATCATTTCAGCTCGCAATTGCTGACAGTTCCCAAGTCCATAAGTGCTCCACTTGTATTAGGGTCATTTCAGCTTATAGTCCTATTTGTGGAACTCCTTGCCTGTGGAGATACGTCCTAAGGAAAATTATATTGCCTTTCGTAGGAAAGTCAAGGCTTGGCTTTTTACAAAGGCCTTTGTTTAAATGTATTGTTGCAATTATTGAGTTATCTGTCTTATGTATATGTATGCTTTCTTGTAAACTGCAGAGTAATTTTTGATAGGCAGATATAAATAAATAAATGAAATGTAATGTAATGTATCATCCTTCTGCAGCTATAACGAACAGGTGGGAAGGCTGAGGCTGGTGATGGCACACCTGGGAGGAGTGGGTGGGGCATGAGTGATAGAGAATGTGTGAATGGATGAGTGTTGGGGAGGTGGGGGCTGGGGGGAGAGAAAACTAATAGTTGCCAATCAGGGAAGTGGGAGAGTTTTTCCCTCACTGCTAATTTGAGCTCCCTACCTCTGCCCCCCCCCCCCCCCACCAACAAAGCAGATAAACTATGCCTCTGGAAAAAGGTGTGAAATAAATCCAATTTAAAAAGTAAGAATAAAATCTCTCATTTGTTTGAAAGAAAATATAGATTTGCAACATCTTTACACCTGCTGCTCCTTATGACCTTCGGCCAATCACTTAACCCTCCATTGCCTTAGGTACAAACTTAGATTGCAAGCCCTCTGGAGACAAGAAAATATAGTTGTGGTCAACTTTATTGGCACCCTTGCATTTTAGGTAGGTTGTGTACAACATCTTGAGAAATAAATTGGAAATTTTCCAACTGTATGTTATCATAATATTTTAATAGTATGTTCAAAGGTATACAACTACAAAAAAAAAATACCTGTGCAAATTAGACATAGTAATTTCTGAGGAAAAAACAAAATATGACCTGAGTAGGATTAATGGCACCCTTCGCTACTATTTGGCTGCACAACATTTGGCAGTGATGACAGCCTCCAAACATTTCTTGTAGCCATCTAAAAATTTGTACATCTGTCTGATGATTGTTTCTCCCACTCTTCAACTGCGATTTGTTCCAGCTCATGAATGTTTCCAAGATTCCTTTTACCAATGGCAGATTTCAGCTTTTCCAAAAGTTATTGATTGGATTGAGATCAGGATTTATTGCTGGCCAGTTTAAAATAATCCATTTGTTCCTTTTCAACCATTTTTTTGTACTTTTGGATGTATGTTTTGGGTCATTGTCCTGCTGGAGGACCCATGACCTTCGACCCAGACCTAGATTTCTGACACTAGATAGCACATTTCGCTCCAAAAGAACTTGGTAGTCTTCTGACTTCATGATTCCTTTAATATGTTCCAGGCCTCCAGTTCCTGAGGCTGCAAAACAGACCCACAATATTATGGAACTTCCACCCATATTTACAGTAATTGTAGGAAGGGTGTTTTTTTCCTTATAAGTTTAATTTCTTCACCTGTAAATGTATCGCTGGTCCACATTTCCAAAGAGGTCAAGTTTGGTTTCAACTGTTCATAGAATATTTTCCCAGAAGGATTGTGGTTTCTCAAAGTGAGTTTGGGCAAAGGTCAGGCATGCCTTTTTATGTCTATCTTTGAGCAGTGGATCCTCCTTGGGCTTTGTCCATAAAGTCCTTCTTTGTTTAGTGCGCAACATATGGTGCAGGTTGAAACCACTACTCCAGATTGCTCCAGGTCAGCCTTAAGCTCTTTGGATGTTGTATGTGGTGTTTTTCCAACAGTTTGCACTCGCCTTCAAAGACTTCTTGGATTAATTTTCCTCTTCCCACCACATCCTGGAAGGTTCTTGACAGTTCCATGAGCAGAAAACATCTTAATAACGTTGTGAACTGTAGACACAGGAATCCCAAGGTCTTTAGAGAAGGCCTTGTACATCTTTGAAGTTTGGTGATAATAGCTTTTCTGATGGTCCCAGGCAGCTCTTTTGTCTTCAGCATTGTGAAAAAGGAACAGTGAGTGAATGTGGCCATTTTAAACATTAAAGCCATCATTCATTGGTTGATTCAAGCCATGCGAGTACTAGCAATTGATCATAGGTGCATCTAATTTTTCTGCAGTGGGAATGTGGTTCTTCTGTTCAAACTGATTTGAATTGTTTATAAGGATGCCAATAATCATGTCCTACCAACAAAAAAAGTAAAACTAAACAATCCTAAAATGTCATCCCCAAAATCATCTAACTCAACCACCAAAATAGTGCTTATTTTTTATTTGTCGGATTGTTTGCCATGAAAGGAATCCCTCTCTCGCAGCAAACCTTCCTTTTTCTCTTTATTACTGAATTTCATTGGAGCAAGCCCGGGCTCACAATCGAGTTATAATGGTTGGAATAAGAAGTTAATTCAACCGCTACTTTTCAGACATAACAATTGGAAGGATAAGCTGAAAAGTACCATCTTTCAGCCTTCCTGTTTGAGATGGATTTTGTCAATGTCTGTTAATTACTGTGGGACTACGAGCTCGAGTTTGCAACACTATTGGAAAGCTGTGAGCTACAAAAGATAAGTAATACTAAGGGTTCGCTTTTTGTGTTGTCCCTCAGGTTTTAAGGTTGATAGTTGAGCTCTTGATAAAGAGAAAAAGGAGGGTTTGCCACGAGAGAGGGATTCCTTTCATGGCAAATGATCCAACAAAAAAAAAAAAGCACTTTCCTAATCGTCTCTCCGGGCCAGTCCAGGAACCTTAGGGTAGTCAACCTCCTTCAGCAGCTGAGGACTGAATACTGAAAGTTCTTGCTGACAGCCAATCCAGCTCTCTCTGGTGTCAGACCTCAGTCTTTCAGTCCTCAGTAGCTGAATAGGATGTGTGCTGACAGGCTCCCAGAACTTATAGGATTAAAGAGGAATTTAGACAGTGGTATTGTGTGGGAGATTGTGGAGGAGAAGGCATATTATTCTCTGTTGCCCTAGCAGGGCAGGTTACAGAGAAGGGCTCTTTAACGCTTTAATCAGAAAAAAAAAAAAAAAGAAGAAGAAGATTAACCGGGAGAAGCCCAGAGCGCTTGAGGCAGAGCCAGTCTCAGCTCCTTCTACTTTGCCTTGCTTCGGTGCCGTAAGGATGCTCACATCAGCGGGGTGATACTGGAAGCTCCAGGGTTCACTACTCCTTTTAGACTCGCCTGCGGCTCCGGTTAGCGCTAGCAGTGGGAGACCGGAGCTCGAGGGCTTACTGTCTCCTCAGTGCGCTGTTTTGCTCGGAGGTAGGTGCTTGTGCGGTCCATTGCTGCTTTCGGTGTTTGCTTAGCGGGGGGTCAGTTTTAGGCTGCTCCGCAGTTTTAAAGGGCACCGGTGATTTTCTTTTTGAGTTCGGTGCGCGTTAGTGCGATCGGGGGTGATGGACGGCAAACTAGCTTCGGAGGTGCAGGAAGGGCCTCAGGGACCCACGGAAATGGCGGGAAAGTCAGCCATTTTAGTTCCTTCTGCTCCTGCTTCAGCGCGGTCGATTAAATCCGGTAAAAGGAAGGAGAAATCAAACAAAGCATCTGTGGCTGAGACAAAGCAGCAGCAGAAGTTTCCTGAGCAGGGAAATTTGCAAGCCTTATTCACTCCGGACTTCATTTTGGCCATGCACCATGCTTATTGCTTAAGGATGGCGCAAGCTACAGAGGGACCTTTGCCTCCCAAAGTACTGGACGGCCAGGAAGTTCTCCTTAAGGATTCAGACCCAGGGGAAGGGGTCTCTAAGGATAGTTTGCCTGCGGAGCCAATGGGGGAGAGCCTCGGGCCGCAGGGCTCTTTGCCACCAGCGGCTGAGGAAGGCGAGATCCTGTCTGATGCTGGTAGGGATCCCTGGCCTTTCAGCCTTGAGGAAGGTGAGCTAGGAGCTGGTGAAGACCCAAATGTCTTCAGGGTATTTCGTAAGGAGGAGCTCGGTGCTCTTATCTCGCAGTCCCTCGCTGCTTTGAACATTGTGGTTCCGGCAGCACAGCAGGAGCCGCTAGAGGATCCCCTAATGTGATAGGCTATGGCCTAGAATAGCCTGCTTAGCCTGCAGGAGTAAGAAAGGCCTGTAAGTTAGGCCTGAGTCCCAACCCCCACTTGAGAATATTATAGCTGAGCAGAGCCGAAAGCCAGTAGAAGTTAGAAAACTGCTTTAAACTGCTTTGATAAGAATGCAAGAATCTTCTATTTAGCTCCTTTATGTTGATAACAGATGTGTTCCAGTATCTTGTTTTCACACATCTCTAAGCCGAGGAGGGACCTTGTAGCAGAATGTGTTATGTCTAGAAACTGAGCCATCGCTAGGGAGGCCTGAGCAGGGGGAACAGGTGTTAAGCCCGGTCAGAGATCCCCATTGGATGGGGGTGGGAGGGGGCACCGGGACCAATGAGGAGTTTGTATAGAACTGATGAAGAAAGGTATAAAAGATGTTGTTTTGTTGAACTCCATTGCTCAGACCATTTTGAATGTGACAGTGCCTGAGACTGTGCACAAATAAATTGGCTTGAATCTTAGTAAATAGACTCCTGGTTTTATTTATTGTGGACACTTCACTACAACATATTCCTGGTGCATTGGCCGGGAAGGTGGGGTACGTGAATGGTGCGCAAGTGAATACTACCATGTATTACCGCCTCCAGGTTTGGTCCGGCTGGAACCGCGGCCGACCGAGAGTGGAGAGGATCCCAGGCGCCGCCGGTCCCCTTGCATCGAAGGGTTCCGCCCTGCCTCAGCGGCTTGCTGGGTCCGGCCGGCCAACACCTCGAACCCTGAGGGGAGTCCAGGATTCAACCCAAGGAGGGTTTGGTTGCGCAGCGCATTAGCTACCGGATCCGGTGAGTAATGATTTTTCTGGTTCTTAGTCAGTTAGCTCTGGGAATGTCTCGAGACTAATATGGTATGGTAATGGTAAAGGGAGTCTGATCAACTTCCAGGGCAGTCCTAGTAACCCTGCATGAGTGTGCGTGGGGCGAAGCCACTGACCCTTTTGGTTTGGTAAATTTTGGTTTAGTCAGTTAGCCCGGGAATTTGGAATTTGGGAAATGCTAGCATGTTTGGTTGTGTGACGTGTGCTTGAGAGGTCTTGCAATACAGACCAAGCGAGAGTGGACTCCTAAGTAGCGCAGTTCCTGGCCGGGTGACAGCGCCCAGGTCGCGAAAAGGAGGAAGCGTTCGGTGTTTGTCCCCCTCTTATTGTTCTGTGGGCTGTGCGGACCCCTTACCCGCAGCCATCCTACCCACCCTTTCTGTTTGCTGTCTTGTACGTCATACGTCATAATGGGAGGGGCGGAGTCTGTACAAACTCCGCTGAACTGTATGATCACGAATTTTAAGAAGGGGTTTAGTGGAGATTATGGAGAAAAAATGACACTGACCCGCTTAGAAATATTGTGTAGTAGGATGTGGCCGGTGCTGGACGCCGTGTGGCCACCAGAAGGTACTTTTGATGTCAAAATTGTGTCCCGAGTGCACAAGGTGGTGCGCAGATATGGTCCTGAACAGTTTTCCTATATAGACTCCTGGCTAGATATCTGTGAGAAACAACCCCCTTGGATGAAGCGTTGCTGTGAGGGGCAGTGCAGAATTATGTTAGCAACTGCAACGGGAGTCCCTGCTAAGAAAGAAAACCCCCTATTTATGCAGCCCTAGAGCCTCCAGAGGTCCCGGGTTATCCACCCACATTTCTGTATACTCCAGTCCCGTCAGCTCCGTTAATACCCCGAGTAGAGCCAGAGGTGGAAAGATTACCTCCAGCTGAGGTACCCCCACCCGATCACCCACCTCCACCACTTCCAACACCTGAGGACCAGAACCCTCCCCCAAGGAGAAGTCGGAGCCCTAGTCCTGAGCAGAGCTATGCAGCGGACCCATCATCCCCTGAAGGATCTGCCAGCGGAGGGTCAGATGCCAGTCCAGGGTCGTCCACTAGTCCAAGCACCAGCAGCAGAATTACCACTGGGTCCGCAAATCTGCATTACGCCCTTAGAAGCAGGACAGCGGGCCCGAGAGAAGTTTGCCAAATGCCACTGCGGCAGGTCCCAGGATTACCTATTGTAGATGACGAGGGTCAGGTTGTGGTCAGACTGACCAGTCTAGTTTATGTGCCCTTCTCCACAATGGATTTATTAAACTGGAAAACTCATTATGCCTCCTATACTGAGAAACCCCAAGAGTTGACAGAATTGATGTTTAGTATTATGCAGACCCACCAGCTTACCTGGTCCGACTGCCGCCAGCTCTTGGCTACCCTTTTTACTACTGAAGAGCGGGCACGGATAGTGCGAACAACCACTCGATGGTTGGAAGAGAACCCTGAAGATGGGAGAGACCTAAATCCCCAACAGGCAGCAGCTGTAGATTTCCCAAACGAAGATCCAAAGTGGGACCCAAATAGTGCAGATGGAGAGAAGGCCCTCGCTCGGTTCCGCCAGGCCTTACTGCAGGGCCTGAAGAAGGGAGGCCAGAGAGCTATGAATGTTGGGAAAGTAGAGGACGTTCTTCAGCGCCCAGATGAAAGTCCAGCTGCTTTCTATGAACGATTAACTGAAGCCTATAGACTTTACACCCCATATGGCCCAGCAGCCCAGGAGAATTTACGTATGGTGAACACCGCTTTTGTGAGTCAGTCCCAGGGAGACATAAACGAAAACTGCAGAAATTAGAAGGATTTGCGGGCATGAACTCAGCACAGTTAATGGAAGTCGCACAAAAGGTATTCGTGAATCGTGATCAAGAATGCAAAAGAGAAAGTGAAAGAAAGATGAAGAAGAAGGCTGATCTGCTTGCTGCAGCACTAGTTGACGGACGAGGAGGAGGATATCCTAATAGAAGAGCCAGAGGATGGGGAAGGGGCCGAGGGAGCGCTCGGCCCCTCTTAGGTGCAAATCAGTGCGCTTATTGTAAAGAGGAAGGACATTGGAAGAATGAGTGCCCGAACATTGGCTCCACCCCCTGGAGGGGAGGCGGGAGCGCTAGGAGAGCGGGGGGGGGCAATTCCAGCAGCGAGGGGGGATGCAGCATGCACAGTTTCAGCAGCAAGAAGAGGCTGCCATAGAGGGAGTGGCAACCGCCGAGGACTATTTTATGGATGAAGACTAGGCCAGACCGGGCTCCAAGTTCTTCCTGGGTCCCCAGGAGCCTATGGTCAATTTAAAGATTGGGGACCAGCATATGGACTTCATGGTAGACACAGGGGCCGAGCATTCAGTGGTAGCCAAGCCTGTGGCCCCTGTGTCCTCTCGATCTGTCACAATCGTGGGAGCTACTGGAACTAGAACCACAAGACCTTTTCTGCAGAACCGCGCCTGTAAACTAGGGGGACAGAAGATAACACACCAGTTCCTGTATATGCGTGAATGCCCAATTCCCCTGTTGGGCCGAGACATGCTCGCGAAACTCCAAGCACAGATATCCTTTGTTGAAGGAGGAAAAATGGAAATGACTATAAACTCAAAATCTGCTGGCCTGATGGTGTTAACTGTCCCCCGAGAAGAAGAATGGCGGTTCTATTTACCTGCATCCAAAGCAGCAAGCTCCTGTATACCTACCAGCATTGCAGCCCCGCCTGGAGTATGGGCGGAGAATAATCCACCTGGCCTAGCAAAGAATATAGCTCCTGTGCTTGTCATCCTTAAACCAGGAGCAGAACCAGTGCATGTGCGTCAGTATCCACTCCCACGACCAGCAATTGAAGGTATTCATCGCCACTTGAAGAAATTACTGCAGTATGGACTCCTCAGAGAATGCCAATCGCCCTGGAACACCCCCCTTCTTCCAATCAAGAAGCCTGGGATGGGTGACTACCGCCCAGTGCAAGACCTACGTCGAGTAAACAGTGCAGTTGAAACCATACATCCAGTAGTACCAAATCCTTACACCCTCCTGGGACTGATTCCAGCAGAAGCCACTCATTTTACTGTTTTGGACTTAAAAGATGCCTTTTTCTGTATACGCCTGGCATCTGCTAGTCAGTTTCTGTTTGCATTTGAATGGGAAAACCCTACCACAGGAAGACGAGGACAACTCACTTGGACTCGATTGCCACAAGGATTCAAGAATTCACCCACTATCTTCAGTGCAGCCCTCAACCAAGATCTGTCAAGTTACCCTGTGACTCCGGGAAAAAGAATCTTACTCCAATATGTAGATGATTTGCTTATAGCCACCAACAACGAAACTGACTGTGTGCAAGCTACCAGTGATCTCTTGCACCTCTTGAATGAAGCCGGATACAAGGTCTCCAGAGCCAAGGCACAATTGTGTCAGACAGAAGTGAAATACCTAGGGTTCCATCTGTCCAAAGGAACCCGGAAATTAGGACTGGAGCGAAAGGAAGTAGTATGCCGTATCCCAACCCCCACCACCAGAAAACAGGTGTGGGCCTTCCTGGGAGCTGCAGGCTATTGCCACATATGGATACCAAATTTTGCGCTCATGGCAAAACCCTTGTACCAAGTCACGAAGGGAGTGGAACGGTCTCCCCTAGAATGGGGCCCAGAACAAGAAAAAGGGTTTAAACCCCTGAAAACAGCATTGATGTCGTCCCCAGCCTTGGGACTACCAGATGTGCAGAAACCATTTCGTCTATATGTCCATGAGTCAGGTGGAAACGCATTGGGAGTCTTGACCCAGCCCCTTGGGTCTTGGCAATGACCTGTAGCCTACCTGTCAAAACAGTTGGATCCTGTTGCCAAAGGATGGCCACCTTGCCTGAGAGCTGTAGCAGCTACAGCCCTCTTAGTGAGCGAAGCTGACAAGCTCACCTTAGGACAAAATCTTCAAGTGACCGTACCACATTCTGTTTTAACCCTGATGGAACACAAAGGAAACCATTGGCTCACTAACGCTCGAATGTTGAAGTATCAAAGTATGCTATGTGAAAATTCTCGACTGAAATTGAGTGTCAGCCAAACTCTGAACCCAGCTACCCTATTGCCAGCTGATCCAGGCCCTCCTGACCATGATTCCTTGGAAGTAATGGACACCGTATACTCAAGCCGCCCAGATTTAACTGATGTCCCCTCGAGCCACCCAGACAAAACTTTCTTCGTGGATGGAAGTAGCCTCATAATTGACGGACAGCGATGTGCTGGTTATGCAGTGGTGACCCTGGACATGGTAGTAGAATCGTCAGCCCTGGCTCCAGGAACCTCAGCACAGAAGGCTGAATTGATAGCCCTCACACGCGCACTCAAAATTGGAACAGGAATCAGCTTGAACGTATACACAGACTCCAAATATGCTTTCACAACACTACATGCCCATGGAGCCCTGTACAAGGAGCGTGGATTGATCACCTCGGGAGGCAAGTCTGTCAAGTATGGCCCAGAAATATTGACTCTATTGGAAGCCGTATGGGCCCCCAAACACGTTGCTGTAATGCATTGTCGAGGCCATCGGACTGGAGATGGAGAAGTGTCCCGAGGAAACAGATTTGCAGATGCCGCAGCCCGAGAAGCGGCCATTGCTGGACAAATTACTACCCCTAGTGTAGCAATTCAAGCAGCCATATTCCCAGTGCCTCTTAGTGCATGGACGCCCCGATACACCCAGAATGAGATGGACTATTACTGTCGACATGAGGGGGGGCAACTATCAGAGACTGGATGGATAGTGTTGCCACCATCCGAAGGGAGCTCAACCCCTGGTATGACTGTGATTCCTGAGGCACTAGGCCCTGCTTTTGTCCAAGCCTTCCATCAAGCCACACACTATGGAAAAACTAAAATGGAAAACGCTCTGAGACCATGCTTCTATATCTCATTGCTGAGACCTTTGACCACCTGAGTAGCCCGAAGATGTGTGACTTGTGCCAAGAACAACGCCCGACAAGGTCCTGTCCCACCTCCAAGAGTTCAGTTCGTAGGAGTTCCCCCCATGGGAAATATTCAAATAGACTTTGCAGAGATGCCACGAGCAAATGGATATCATTACTTGTTAGTCCTAGTCTGTACCTTTTCCGGATGGGTGGAAGCTTTTCCCACCAGAACTGAGAAGGCCAGAGAAGTCACAAAAGCCTTGCTCCATGAGATCATCCCTCGGTTTGGAATACCTTTGACCATGGGGTCAGACAATGGGCCCTCTTTTGTGTCACAAGTAACCCAGCAGCTAGCCCATGCTCTGCAAATACGATGGAAGCTACACACAGCTTACAGACCCCAGAGTTCAGGGAAAGTGGAGAGAATGAACCGGACCCTGAAGTCCCAGTTATCCAAGCTTTGTCAGGAAGTCCACTTAAAGTGGCCCCAAGTTCTTCCCATAGCCCTTCTCTGAATACGTTCAGCCCCCACCACACCATTAGCAGTATCCCCATTTGAGATTTTGTATGGGAGGCCCCCACCCATAATTCAGGGGATAAGGGGGGATATGAATCAGATTGGATCAGCGATCACTAGGCAAGAATTGTTGGCTCTAAGTTCTGTTTTGCAGGGCCTTCATACCTGGGTGCAGGACCGGTTGCCTATCAATCTAACAGAGCCATCGCATCCTTTCAAGCCTGGAGCCTCAGTGTGGGTAAAAGAGTGGAAGAAGACACCGTTAACGCCTCATTGGAAAGGGCCATATGTCATTTTGCTATCAACCCCAACAGCAGTCAAAGTAGCAGAAATTGACTCCTGGATCCACCACAGTCGACTAAAGTCAGCAGCAGTTCCTGAGAGTCACCCCTGGACCTCGATCGCTAATCCTGCATCACCGTTGCGACTCACGCTGCGGAGAAAAGATCCATCCTCGTAACGACTGTGCCAACCTGCTCCTGGACGTCAAAGGAAAGACGTCCTCCAGTTTTGCATTACCTACCTTCCAGACTTTATTAATCACCAAAGACTATGATCATGATGATTACTAACTGTTGTTTCATTCTTGCGGTAGCCCTAGGACTCTTGAGAATCACTCTTGCTTTGCCCCCTTGCGCAGCCTGTATAACCACCACCCGGACTGGAATGCAAGTCACTCAGACTCTACTTTATCACTCTTACTATACTTGTACTGGCATAGTCAGCCGGCGTATCTATATGGTACAGAACTGAACGTCAGTACCAAGGGAAAAACTCGTACTTATTTCAGACCCCGACAGAATCCATCTTACTGTGTCCTGTAACTGAGATGGAATGATGAAGATGGAGCCCTCGTCAACGCTACAAGTCAACTCTCTGATCCCACCCAACCTGCGTACCTGTATTTTGATGCTTGTGACTTAATTAACAGAAATAATTACTACAGGTGTGGATCATGGGAACAAGCTTACTATTATGACAATAAGTATATGTGTCCTGAAGGTGCATACAGATGGGGGATATGCACTGGAATACACTCCCCAACAACGTATGGTAAGCCATCGGAAGCAGACTACTACTGTCCCAAGTGGGACTGTGTGTACTATGCCACCTGGACTGGTGGCCCTACAGGACAGACTGGAGATAATCGCAAGGCTAAGCTGGAGAGATTACCCTTATTGGAACCTGAAAAGTGCAAGAAAAGTGCACGCAATCCCCTACGACTTCAGATCTTCGACCCCAGTCAGTGGAAGCAAGGATTTCGATTTGGCCTGCGCATAGCAGGAGGTGGAACTGATCCTGGAACCATCGTATACATCCAGCTGAATGTGAAGACTCATGTTTCTTCACCTTATCGCATACATTATACCTTCCATGAGGCCATGAAGGCAGAATTTGTAGTTCCCCACGCTTCGCAGAATTTGTTCATTGAACTAGCTGGAGCTGTGGCCTCCAGCCTCCATGTCTCGGACTGTCTCTTCTGTGGAGGAACTCAGATGGGAGACCAGTGGCCTTGGGAAGCACAAGAACTAAACTATTCCATACCATATAACCAGATTGATTTGCATAAAACTACCAATGAATGGGTCCTAGCTCACTCCATAGTAGGTAAACTATGTTTTGCACGAGCGGGCCCACAACTGACTGCACTAGTGGGACAGTTAGTCTGTCTGAACCAAAGATATTACAATGCCACTACAGGGAAGAATCTTGGTGGTCAGGTGCCAATACTCCAGAACCTTCTAATCCTTTGATCATTTTACCTCACTTGGCCAGGATATGGACGAATCTGGCTACGCATAGCACCTGGCAAGCTCCACCTGGACTATATTGGATTTGTGGAACTCGAGCATATGCTAAACTCCCTGCCAAATGGGGAGGGGCGTGTGTAATGGGAAACATCAGACCTTCTTTCTTCCTCTTGCCCCTTTCCCACGGAGAACAATTGGGATTCCCTGTGTATAAAAGTCGACAGAAACGAGAGGCTCTGAAGATCGGCCAGTGGGACAAATGGGATGCGACCTCTGAAGAATGGCCACCGAAGAGAATTGTTTCCTACTATGGACCTACTACCTGGGCACAAGATGGTTCTTGGGGCTACCGCACTCCTGTGTATATGTTGGACCATATTATACGTTTGCAAGCTGTTGTTGAAATTATAACCAATGAAACTAGTAGAGCACTAACCTTGTTAGCTAAACAAGCCACACAGATGCGTACAGACATATACCAGAATCGCTTAGCATTAGATTACTTGCTTGCAGCTGAAGGAGGAGTATGTGGCAAACTTAATTTGACTAACTGCTGCTTACAGATTGATAATGAAGGGCAAGTTGTAGAAGACATAGCCAATCACATGAGAAAGCAAACTTATGTCCCAGTCCAAACCTGGCATGGCTTGTAACTTGATGGCTGGTTTGGTTCTTGGTTTTCAGGAATGGGCGGCCTGAAGACACTTGTATTGATTGTATTCTTGATTATGGCTGTTTGCTTATGTATACCATGTTTCCTCCCCTTATGCTTGCGTATGTTAAACTCAACCATTGATAGTCTTATTGAAGGAAAGCAGGTACACAGATACTAGCAATGTGGAACTACTACCCTATACCACGGAGTAATCCCTCCACCCTAGTATGAAGTACCATATGTGATTTAATTCTCACCCTTTCTCACTTGCGGGTGAGAATAATCAAAGGGGGGAATGTGATAGGCTATGGCCTAGAATAGCCTGCATAGCCTGCAGGAGTAAGAAAGGCCTGTAAGTTAGGCCTGAGTCCCAACCCCCACTTGAGAATATTATAGCTGAGCAGAGCCGAAAGCCAGTAGAAGTTAGAAAACTGCTTTAAACTGCTTTGATAAGAATGCAATAATCTTCTATTTAGCTCCTTTATGTTGATAACAGATGTGTTCCAGTATCTTGCTTTCACATATTCTCTAAGCCGAGGAGGGACCTTGTAGCAGAATGTGTTATGTCTAGAAACTGAGCCATGGCTAGGGAGGCCTGAGCAGGGGGAACAGGTGTTAAGCCCGGTCAGAGATCCCCATTGAATGGGGGTGGGAAGGGCACCGGGACCATTGAGGAGTTTGTCTGTATAGAACTGATGAAGAAAGGTATAAAAGATGTTGTTTTGTTGAACTCCATTGCTCAGACCATTTTGAATGTGACAGTGCCTGAGACTGTGCACAAATAAATTGGCTTGAATCTTAGTAAATAGACTCCTGGTTTTATTTATTGCGGACACTTCGCTACAACACTGTTGCAGGGGTTTAAGTCAGAACAGCAGTGTTTCCTGTTGCACAGTGATTAAGCAGATGATAGATTTGGAATGGGAATGTCCAGAGGCTACCCTCAGAGGGAGTCGTACTATGGCACGGCTCTATCCGGTGCCACAAGAAGAGAGAGAGTTGTTGCGCATGCCGAAAGTGGATGCGTTGGTGGCGGCGGTCACTAAAAAGACAACGATCCCGGTGGAGGGGGGTGCTGCCCTGAAGGATCTTCAAGACCGTCGTCTAGAGGCTCTGTTGAAGCAAGCGTTCGACTCCAGCGCCTTGGCCTTACAGGCTTCTATTTGTGAAGCTTATGTGTCTCGCGCCTCTATACGGTGGCTGCAAGGAAAGCCAGGTCCGGAGAGAACTGAGGAAACTTCCTTGGAGGGAGCAAAGCTGGAATCGGCAGCGGCCTATCTGGCGGATGCCTTCTATGATTTGGTGCGGTTGTCAGCAAAGGCCATGGCATCGGTTATTGCGGCTCGTCGGTTTCTTTGGTTAAGGAATTGGGCGGCGGATGTGTCCTCTAAGTCACGCCTCAGTAAACTCCCCTACAAGGGCAAGCTGCTCTTTGGGGAGGCTTTGGAAAAGATTGTGAAGTACCTGGGGGACTCGAAAGGGGGACGGCTTCCAGAGGACCGTCTGAAAGTGCTCAAGCCAGGTCCATTGCAGAGAGGTCAAGGTAGAGAATTTCGTAGAGTTTGCGGCTCGCGGTTTGCCCCGTATCAAAGAGGCCGTTTTGTGGCCAGGGGTCATTCCTTTCGAGGTGCCAGGGGATTTAGCAGAGGCTTTGGTTCCTCTCAGCAGAGTCCCGGCAGGAAGCCACAATGAAGGTCAGCTGGTCCCGGCGGAGATTCCCGTGGGGGGGCGGCTGCGGGAGTTCCTCTCCGTCTGGGCCTCTATAACTACAGACCGGTGGGTGCTGGAGATTATTCGCGAAGGTTATGCGTTGGAGTTCGCCCAGCCAGTGCAGGACGCCTTTGTGCGGTCTCCCTGTGGAACTCAGGCAAAGCGGTTGGCGGTGCAGGCCAAGCTGCAGCGGCTGTTGCGGCTCCAGGCGGTGGTTCCAGTGCCTCCCGACCAGTGCGCTTAGGTCGATACTCGATTTACTTTGTGGTTCCGAAGAAAGAAGGTTCTTTTCGGCCAATTCTGGACCTCAAACATGTCAACCACTGCTTGCGGGTTCCGCATTTTCGGATGGAAACTCTGCGGTCCGTTATTCGAGTGGTCCAGCCGGGAGAGGTTCTCTCCTCTATAGACCTCACGGAAGCTTACCTGCACCTTCCTATCAGAGAAGAGTATCAAAGATTTTTGAGATTTGCGGTGCCCATGGGCCATTTTCAATTCCGAGCTCTTCCGTTCGGCCTCGCCACGACGCCACGGACCTTCACGAAAGTGA
The DNA here is from genome assembly GCA_033557465.1 of Ichthyophis bannanicus. Lineage (NCBI taxonomy): Eukaryota > Metazoa > Chordata > Amphibia > Gymnophiona > Ichthyophiidae > Ichthyophis > Ichthyophis bannanicus. The sequence continues at coordinate 933,781,426 of CM066033.1, read as the reverse complement.
TGGTTGTAGTAGTGGCGGCTCTGCGTACCGAGGCTATTCAGGTGCACCCCTACTTAGACGACTGGCTGATCAGGGCAGAGTCGCGAGCAACTTCGGTAAGAGCGACAGCTCGTGTGGTAGAGTTCTTGGAACAGCTCGGTTGGGTCATCAATCGAGCAAAGAGTCAGTTGCAGCCAGTGCAAAGGCTGAAGTACCTTGGAGCCCTGTTCAACACAGAGGTTGGAACTGTGTTCCTTCCATAGGACAGGGTTCAAAAGATTTTGAAACAAGTGCAGGACTTCCTGCGTCTGAAAGCGCCCACTGCGTGGAGGTATTTACAGTTGTTGGGGTCCATGGCGGCGGCCCTGGACTTAGTGCAGTGGGCCAGGGTACATATGTGGCCTCTGCAGCAGGCGTTGCTCTCCCGATGGTCGCCACAGGAACATCCCCTGTCATGGAAGCTAGTGTGTCTGCCGGAGGTACGCGCCAGCCTGCAGTGGTGGTTAGTTCCAAGTCATCTTCAGCGAGGAATGCCACTGGATCACCCAGAGTGGGTGTTGGTCACCACGGACGCCAGCCTCTCCAGCTGGGGAGCGCATTGCCTGGCACAGGTTACGCAGGGCGCCTGGTCGGAACCTGAAGGGGCTTGGCCGATCAATCGCCTTGAACTGAGAGCGGTGCGTCTGGCGTTAGTGAACTTTGCCTCTCTCCTCGAGAGGAGAGCGGTTCGGTTGTTCTCAGACAATTTGGTAGCGGTTTCCTACATCAACAAACAGGGGTGCACAGGCAGCAGGGTGCTGCTCGAGGAGAATCAGTTGTTGTTTCAGTGGGCCGAGGTCCATCTGGAGGCGCTTTCGGCGGCGCATGTCGCAGGGAAGGACAACATCCAGGCCGACTACCTCAGCTGGAACCGTCTGGATTCCGGGGAGTGGGAGTTGAACGCCGCAGTGTTTCACGACATCACGAGGTGCTGGGGGAAGCCAGTTATGGATCTCATGGCTACCCTTGTCAATGCCAAGGCGGCTCGATTTTTCAGCAGGCGCAGAGAGCACATGTCGGAGGGGCTCGACAGTCTAGTACAGCCTTGGCCGTCGGGACAACTGCTATATGTCTTTCCTCCGTGGCTGCTGATCAGCTGTGTAATTCGCAGAATAGCGAGTTACGATGGGACTGTGATTCTCATAGCTCCGGATTGGCCCCGACGACCTTGGTATGCGGATCTGGTGTGTCTTCTCGTGGAGCACCCTTGGAAACATCCCGTCCGCAGCAACCTGCTCAACCAGGGGCCGGTATTAATGCCGCAGGTGGATCGGTTCTTGCTTACGGCTTGGCTCTTGAAAGGAACCGCTTGCGTCGGCATGGGTACTCGCCCTCGGTGGTTAACACCATGTTGATGTCCCGGAAAAGATCGACTTCCATAGCTTATGTGAGAGTTTGGCGGATCTTTGAGGCATGGTGCACGGACCGCGGGATAAAGCCCTGCTCGGCAGGTTTGCCCGATATTCTCCTTTTTCTGCAGGGAGCCTAGAAAAGGGGTTGGCCCTCAGCACGCTCAAGGTTCAACTAGCTGCTCTGGCCTGTTTTAGAGGACACGTGCAGGGTTCCGCCCTCTCGTCGCATCTGGATGTGCTCCAGTTTCTTAGGACGGCTAGGAACATTCGCCCTCCAGTTCAGCAGGTGGTGCCCGCATGGGATCTGAACCTGATTTTGGAAGCGTTGACAGTGCCACCCTTTGCGGGTAAGGCGGTGAGTCTTCGAGATATCTCATGGAAAACTGCTTTCCTCGTAGCCTTGTGTTCGGCGAGGCGCATTTCAGATTTGCAAGTGCTCTCCTGTAAGGAACCGTACTTGCAGTTTTCGGAGGAGAAGGTGGTCTTACGGCCAGTCCCATCTTTTTTGCCTAAGGTGGTCTCGGCGTTTCACTTGAATCAATTGGTCTCCCTTCCAACATTTCCTAGACAGAACGGGGGTACGATGGACCGAGCGCTTCATAGATTGGATCTCGGTCGAGTGTTGCAGAGGTATCTCCGGAAGACGGAGCCATTTAGGAAGTCAGATCGCTTGTTTGTGCTTTTTGGCAGTCAGCGTAAAGGTTTAGCGGCTTCCAAGGCATCCATTGCTCGTTGGGTGAAGAGAGCAATAGCAGAAGCTTATGAGGCTTCCGGTAGGTCTCCCGCAGAAGGGCTCAGAGCTCATTCTACTAGGGGCCAGGCGGCGTCTTGGGCGGAGTTGGCCTTAGTTCCGCCGGTCGATATCTGTCGGGCTGCGACGTGGTCCTCGCTGCATACTTTTGCTAAGCATTATAGACTGGATGTTCAGTCCAGAGGTGATGCCAGAGTAGGGGCCGCAGCCATTGTGGCGGGGCTCGCAGGGCCCTCCCATGTTGTACTGCTTTGGTACTGCCCTAAGGTTCCTGGACTGGCCCAGAGAGACGATTAGGAAGAAGAAATTAGACCTTACCTGCTAATTGTCTTTCCTTGAGTCCTCTCTGGGCCAGTCCAGGTCCCACCCAGTTGGTCTGCGAGTTTTTTGAGCAATTTGGGCGGCCCAGGCATGCATTTCAGGTCTAGCATTCCGTTCCCGGCGGTGGCACTTGCAGCGGCAGTCGTGTTGCAGGTTGAGGCGAAGTGAACCTTGGGGGGATCCGCTATGGTGGGAGGGTCCCTCTACCGAGAGATGGAATGAGTCGAAGTTATATTCTTCGGGGGAAAAAAAATAAGAGACGGAAAAAAAAAAAAAAGAACAGGAATAGGGGAAGTTCCCTAGCGATAGCATAAAGAGCAATCTTGTTACTTTTCTTTGTTTATGGGGTTCCCGGATTTGGAGTTGACGCTTCGGGGATTCCACTTTTCCTTGTTGATTGAATCGCTGCTTGGATACTATTAGACTGAGGTCTGACACCAGAGGGAGCTGGATTGGCTGTCAGCAAGAACTTTCAGTATTCAGTCCTCAGCTGCTGAAGGAGGTTGACTACCCTAAGGTTCCTGGACTGGCCCGGAGAGGACTCAAGGAAAGACAATTAGCAGGTAAGGTCTAATTTCTTCATTTTGGTGGTTGAGTTAGATGATTTTGGGCATGACATTTCAGAATTTTTTGGGGGGTTTTGTTGGTAGTATTTTGTAGTAAACCATTCTAGTCTTTTGTGCCTAATAATCATGCCTTGGTAATGTCCCAGTTTTTATACTATTTTCTACTTTTTTCCTTTTTTAATTGGTCTTGTTTTATTTGATTCTTTTATGCATTAAATATGTGTGCATATATAGTCTAAAGCCATTTCACTGGCCATTTTGTTTAGGAGAGATAGGACATTAAGGGGTTGAACTTCAACGGTGCCAATAATGTTGACCACAACTGTAACTCCCCTTGAGCTCTGAGAAAGGCCTGAGCTGAATCCAATTCCTTATTAGACTGGACCCAAAGTAAGAAAACTTCCTTTTGAAAAGAGCAAAGTAAAACTGAACTTCAGTAGAGAGCTATGTCAAGAAACATCCATCTGAAAAGCAGCTCTGGACCCTAATCATGGATCAAACTCTTAAATAATAACAAGAAGCTGGATGGAAGGAAAGTATTTTATCAGGACTTCAGAAATTTACTCAGAACATACTGTAGATTGTCAGGTAATCCCAAACAAAAAGCACTACCCTCTACAGAGATAAATAAAAGAAATAAAAGTTTTAGCATCTGCCCTGCCCAAAAGGGAAGAAGATACCGAGAAGGACTCTTATTTGTGCTTCAGTTTATCCACCCAGCTGTAATTGGATATTGCCACTATTGCTACTACCCACCAATCTCCTCCTTCCTTCTCCCAATCAGAAGCTGTTAAATCTTTCGCGCAGCTAGATATATGTTTTTGAAGTATCATAAATGGACTGTGATCCTGTTGAATAAAAAGCAAAGATAAATCAAATTGTTATTTGAAAGAAAACCCCCTCTTTAGTTTATTACTTTAGGAACAGAATACAACTTCTTTGCCAGTCCATGCAAATTTGTATATCTTTTCACCCTAACAAACTGGGCTCTACAGTAGCTAAAAGAATTTTATCAAACTGGCAAGTGAGCTGCATACCCTACAACTATGGCATAGTAGAGTAATTTTATAAGAGGCCACCTAGGCTGAGAGGCACTTATGAGGCATGCTTACTAAGCTGCACTAATATTTGCAGGTATCGCATGTGGAGAGCACACAACTGTTGCATGTACCGTGTGTTATCTGTTAAGGGTATGTACAGTCTGTCCCCAGTAGATACTGCACTGATTCGAACCCTAAAGCACACTAGCAGCATTCATGCTTAACGTGAATGCACTTATTTTTATTTATTTTATTTAGGTAGTTTATATACTGCCTAATCTTCAAGCCAAGGCGGTTTACAGAGAACAATATAACTATCACTTATACATGGAACATAATCAGGTATCACGTAACTTAGCTTAACTTATACATGTAACATTGTAAGATGCAGAGCATAACTAGAACATGTTTATAGTAGAATAGGGGGTGGGGAGTGTAAGGGAATGATTGGAGGGGAGGGGAGTTCTTGGGGGGCCGGGAACAAAGGGTCTAGATTTTGCTACCAAATGCTCACTGTAAAGGTGTGTTTTTAGTTTCTTTCTGAAGTTCATTAGATCAGTTATTGCACGTATGTGGTCAGGTAGAGTTAGGGGCGGTTCTATAATTAGGTAGGTTGAGGCGGTCGCCTCAGGCGGCACATTTTTAGAGGCGGCAAAAAATGCCTCCAAATCACCAGCGCCGGCCACCTCACACGGCAAAAAAATATAACCCCCAAATCCGAGAAGATCCACGATTTAGCGCAGCTCTGCCCTGCCGCTTTTGCTGTGTTGGGGTCGGCGGCAGCAGCAGAAGCAGATCGCCAAAGCTGGGAGTTTGAATTAAAAAAAAAAAGAGAGACAACCAATTAAGAAAAGCGCGGGCCAGTACCTCATTCCGCTCTTGTGAGCAGTCTGCCGGTCCCACCCCCTAACGTGACATCAGAGGGGGTGGGACCGGCCGGTCTGCTCACATGAGTGGAATGAGGCACGTCCCGTGCTTCTGCTTGGTTGGTTCTCTGTCTCTTTTTTTTTTAAAATTCAAACTCACAACTTTGGCGGTCTGCTTCCGCTGCTGCCGCCGACCCCAAGACAGCAAAAGCGGCAGGGCAAAGCTGCGCCAAATCGCTGCCAGTTTACCAGCAGTCAAAGTCACTTCAGGGCAGCCTGGTGCTGCTACAGCTGCCAGAGAGCTGTTTTTGGCACGGGTTGTTATTTTTTTTAATTTCAGTGACAGCAAGGCAGAGCAGGTTAGTGGGGCGGGGGGGGGGGGGGGAGCAGTATCAGACAATTTGTCACTGGTGTTGGTAGAGAGCCAGATTTTGGTGGGCCACTGTATCACCTCTGGGACAGGCAATGGGCCTCAGGGAAGGCCCTTCGGATTTGAGCTGGGCAGAGGACTGTTGCACAGAAGGTAGTCCTATAGCTCTGTTGGAAGGACCATCTCACCTTCAGAGGTGCCTTTTTTTGCCAGAGTTTGCACATCAGATTTATTTTGCTATGAGCAGATTGATAAGGAAGGAAGAAATAAAATGAGCAAAACTAATCCTGATAGCCATGAAAAAATAATTTTCTCTTATTAGTCTTAGTCAACTGTAGGGTGTTGTTGGGGGGGGGGGGGCAGGGTGTTATTGAAATATGGATTGTCTTTGAACTTTGATGTTTTGCATTCTTTATGCTGCCAGACTGAAATTTAAAATATTTTCAGTTCATACTCAAGGAAATTTTTAATTTTTAAGGGAATCTCTCAGTTTAATTTTGTATAGTATCCCGGTATCTTCACCACTGCAGTTCCAGATTTTTCAGCTCTAGCACAATCCAATCCAAGCCTTTGAATTCATGACTACCAGGATTAGTTTCTCATTTTATATCTTCCCTCCTCATCAACAATCTGGTCATAGCAAAATAAATCTGATGCACAGATACTTAAATTGGTTTCTTTGGGGGAGAGGCTGTGTAAGTGGCTTTTCGTTAATCAAATTTAATGTTTTATTTTTATGTTTGTTTTATTGTAATATCTGTTTTTGTAAATTGCATGTGTATGTTTGGAAGCCACCTAGGATTTTAGATGGGTGGCATATACACTTAAAAATAAAGTATACTAAATGTATGCACATGATGCCGCAGTGAGTCTCCGCATGTGGCCCTGCATCACTGGGAGATGGAGGAAAGCAAAAACCTCAGATTGGGATCTACATGATCGGGGAATAAAATAGTCAGACAAAATTCAAAAGAGAATTTTATTTTCAATGTAATTATCTATTTGGTGCTTTCTTTATATTTTATACAGTACATGGAAATGCATCTCTTTCTATTGCACTATATGCAGAATTTGGCTTCTTGTGGATATGGTTTAATTTTTATCTACATGTATTTATTTTTAGGTTATGGTCACTTATTCTGTACTTGGTGAGGGTCTGTGTTATGAGTGTGTGACCAACACCAGGTGTTCTCTTAACATGGAGTTTGTATGTAGGGATCTGTACTATAAATTTCTGAATTGTTCAGCTTCTCAAATAGGTGTTTGGATGTTTCAGGGCCCACTGTAGTATTTATAGTGATGGGTTTTTTGGATGGCCTCCTTATATCAGTTTTGGAAGTTGGTGCTGATATGGTATGGTATGGAATGGTAGATTTGCTGTATAGATCCTCAGTGACTTTGTTGAAGGATTTTGTATTAGTTCACAATATGCCTGGTACTGGAGAGTTTGTTGTTGTTAGTGAGATGATCAGAATAAGATTTTTTTTTAAGATATTGAGTTCTGTGGGTGAATGTCCTGGTTCTGCTCTGCACCCATTGTTGAAGGAGGTTCTGTGGATGCAAAATATATGTTCAAAAAGAAAAAGCAAGAACCATAACGCAGTTTATAAGAAAATAAAAATGAGTTATAGTTTAGTTTTATAAACTGTGCTGCGGTTCTCGCTCTTTTAGTTCCTTGGTGTGCAAACATCTTGCATTTCCTCCATATAATCTAATCGGCTTTTTGGTTTCGTGCAGTCCCTGACTGGAGTTTTGAGAAAGCCCCCCCCCCCCTCTACAGGAGGGGGGGGCACCATCTTGTCCTTTGCCCCAGGCAACAGATTGCCTTGAGCCGCCCCTGGGTAGAGTATTCCATAGGACTGGAGCATAGAGAGAAAAGGCCTTGTTGACAGTGGTTTTGTTGCTTTTCGAGATTATGGAAGGTATCATTAATGTGTTTTGTAGGTGCGTTCTTCTGGTCCTATTGTTGTGGGTTCTCTGTAGTAGGGACTGAAGGTATGTTGAGAACAGGTCTTGGATAAAATGCAAGCAGCCGTTTTTGTGCTAGTTGCAATGGGTGGAGTGCATAGCTTGGTAGGCCTTGGAAGAGGATCTTGCAGTAGTCAAGATGGAGTAGGACTAATGATTGGAAGATCGTGAGGTAGTCTTTGAAGTCCAGTAGTGCTTGCAGGTGCTGTACTGTTTTTATCTTGTGGTATATGGTTCTGGTGAAATTGTTGATGTGCGGCTGTAATGTTGTATGTTGATCAATGGTTATGCCGAAGTACCACATTTCAGATTTTACCTTTAGATGCGCTCCTGCTATTTTTATAATGGGTGGTAGTTTGTAATTTGTGTCCTTGAAGATAAAAAAAGCTTTGGATTTGTTGTGGTTTATGAGGAGATTATATTTTGCTAGCCATTGTGTGACCTCGTTGAAGCATTTGATCAGGGAGGTGTAGACAGGTTTTGCAGTGGAGAATGGCATGTAAAGCAAGACATCATCTGCATAGATGTGGTAAAGAATATTGTGAGCACAAATTCTTATGCAGATGGTTGTAGAAAGATGTTGAATAGGAGTAATTAAAGAGCTGAATCTTGGGGGACACCTTGCTGTTGTGTGTATGGGGCAGAGTTGAGACCTTTTATTGTTATCAGTGCTATGGTCAATATTTAGTATGACCTTGTCTTATCTAGTTGTAGAAATCTTCGAGTTGGGTTTGCTGAGTTATTTCTTTGTACTTAGTTGCACCCTATGGGATGTAGAAGGTGATTGCTTTGTAGTCAGACCAAGGTACTGGAGCTACTGATGGAGGTGGAAGGTGGTTGTCTCTGATCATTTGTTGTGGGGCGAATATGAGGTCTAGTGTGTTTCCTTTTGCATGTGCCGGCTCATTCAGTATTTCTGTGTAATCTAGGGCTTCCATTGCTTCCATGAAGACTTTTGGTATTCTGGAGTTGGCTGAAGAGAGATTCAAGTAATATGAGCTGATTGTTGTTTAGGTTGTGGATACATATGGTCTTCAGAAGAGTAGGTAATTCTATCCTTGAGTTCAGGGATCTGTATGCTAGATGGAGTGCCAGGTGTTTGTTTATGATGGTGATTGTATCCATGCCTCCTCCTGAATAAGTAGCAGTGGTGCAAAACTCCAGGTCATTTCTGGCCAGGATGAAGATGCCTCCACCTCTGCGGATGGATCTAGGGCAACTGAATATTTTATGACTGGATATTATGAGTTGATTTATCGGGACATCTGTGTCAGTGAACCAGGATTCAGTGGGCATATGAGTGGAAGATAGTTATTAGACCCATGTGAGGCATGAGTCAGAATTGGTTATTAGTGCGGAGAGGTAGAGGAGACTGAGTACTATAGGAAAGGGTGCCATGGCTTAGGAAATTCTTTTCTTGAGAGGTTGATAGCTTGTCTGTGACTTGTTCATATAAGGTTTGCTTGTGGGTGGATTTGCTGGTCTGTTGAGGGTGTTTTGTGCATTTTGATTGAGCTTGGGTTTTCTACAGGCATGTTGGATGTGGCAGATGAGTGCTGGGTGCTTTCTTGGTTGTGGACTGTGGACTGTTTAATTGTTGTGCTGTAATATTGTACACTAGTTGTTAGAATAGGAGTTGGTACCTGTTATAAGTGTGGACTCTTCAAGAGGGTGTCGGAGCTGCTGCTTCCATGATGGAGCATGTGGTCATGTTGGGATGGTTCTCTTGAGGTCTAGTCAAAGGGCCACTTCTAAAGGCCCTTTGGTGTGGCTCTTAGATGGGGGGCCTCCAGGCATGGGCGTGCCTACGGTGCTGTACTTTAAAGAGTGTATTCAGCCCTGGATAATGACATTGGGAAGCGGTTGGAGCTTAGCACCATGTGCTTTGGGACCCTTCCTGGAACTACTGCGCTGGGTCCAGTAGGCTGAGGTAAAGTCCTATGGCTGGGTGAGGGTGCTATGCGATCCCTCGATGTAGCCAGTGTTAGGTAGCGTTAAGTGAGCCTTCACTAACCACAACATTGCTGATGAACACCCGTTACCAACCCCTGCGCTAATTGCAATGTGCAGACATGCCCATTTTCTGCCCCTCCCCTGCCCATTTCCCTCCCCATCACATATTTGGCAGACCACATGCTGTCTGTTTTATTTTTGCGCTGTTAGCACAGCTCCACACATGCTGGTTAGTGCCCGCTAAAGCAAACATTACCAGTTAACACAGTTTAGTAAACATGGCCCTGTATGTCTTTATAAAATGGTAGCACAAATCCTGCAGAAACCGCAGCTAGAATGCACCAACGTACATTTACCCCTGCCCTTTACAAAGGCATTGGATTTAAAAAATATGATAATTATATGCAATTTCAACTGTCATTTGACCTTTTCCTATGTAAATATGGATACGTTTTTGGCTGGCATGAAAAATTATAGCTACTTCAGTTCATGTTGTTTGTACAAGTGTTTAATTAACAGTATCAAATTTAATAAAATTAGGAGAAAGGTGTATTTTTATGGTCACAATGCGTGGAGTTGTGAAATACTGTACACTGTCAGACGGCTGCCTAGGGTGAGAACTTACACAATCTTGACGATGCATATATTCATATGATTCTTGCAAGGTATTGTGGGTACTGTAGTTCATTCACTCCCAAACACAGCTGATGACAATAATTTGAGTTGTGAAACCAAGTGGTAAGATCAATAAAATACTTCTTTTATTGATGGGGTTTAATTCACCCAGCACATGTATGCTTGATAGCACTATAAATGAGGTTACTTGCTTGCAGTGTTTAAAATGGATAACAAAAAGTCACAAAATAAACCAGAAACAACCTTCAGCTTGTCAGGCAATTAGCTAATGTTTTCTTAGCAAATAATTACCAAATACAAAGGCACAAAGTAAAGAATAAACTTTGCTGGTTAGGTTAACTTCTGCTTATTTTCCACGCCGATCTCAGCAGTGATTCTCCCTTGCTCACACACACAATCAGGTGCAGCCCTAATTACTATCAATGGACCAGCTGAAAGCCTTTAGCTGGCTGGCTGCTACTGTGTGAGCCCAAATCCTGCTTTAAGAGCTGTTTGCAGTGGAAATAAAGAACAAAGTTAGGTTTCTTTGTGATGGCTGATGTCTTTGCTCAGAGAAAGCTAGTAATAGCATTTAGATAGAGAACAGTCCATATAAATAGTTTCATTTGCTGTATCTCCCTCTTCGTCAATCAGCATATGGTCACTATCATACATTGGCACAGACGAGTCTTTCATTAAGGCACTATCATGAGAATGCTTATTCCCTGGCTGCCATTCTCTGTTATAGATAGGGTCTGGATCAGTGTTCATACCTGAGCCTCTCCTGCTATCATTATTCCTCTCTGTATAGCCTGGCCAATATGTAACCCAATTCTGATGTCCAGCCTTCCAATCTTGATCCCTGGACACTGGATCTTCTCTCACATACCTTCTGGCCTTGGTCTGAAAGTCCCTTCCACATGCAGTCTTCTCTCTTCCAGGTAGCCACTGGTGATTCCTATCTCTGCCACTCCATTCCTCTGGCTGAATCCAGTCCAATGGACTCTGCTGGCTTTTGGAATACCTCCCAGTATGAGTACTGCCTTGGAATCTCCCAGACCTTCCAATGGCCTTTCTTCTCTTCCTTCCAGAGAGTTTCCTTCTCTCTCTATCTGCTTGGCTTGGCTTCTGTTTCTCCAGATGATACTGGTGCTTGTAGCCGTTGCTGAAGCTCTCCCCTCTGTATCTCTTCCTGAAGCTGTTCTTGAAACTCTCCCTGAAGCTGTTATCTGAAGAATAATCTCTATTCTTATTCTTTCCTAATGTGTGCTGCTCCCTAACACAGCGCAGCTGTCTTGAATCAGGCCCTGCCCTTTGAGATGAGTGCTTAGGGATTACCTCATAGCTCTCTTGATTGCACACACATTTCCTCACTTCAGCCCCTCTCATGGCTGCTGGAAACCTGGTGCATTCTGGGACTGGTAGTCTTTTATGTGAAAACTCTGTTTTCTCACTTCTACCAGAACTGACAGGTTGCTTGTTCAGAGTCACATCATCCTTTTTATAGCTCCTACCTGAGCTATGATAAGCTTCCTTATCACAACACACATAAGTTATAAAATATTCATCTGTGCATGTACATCACCTCCATACAATTCCCTACAATTATGTAGAGCTGTAACATGGTCTTCTATTCACGTCTTTACATATTTATACTGTCTGGAAAAGACAGTGCATTTGGATAAGCACTTCTATGAGGCCTATTTAATTAACAGTCAACCCCCCCCCCCACCCCCCCTCCCACCCCCCAATTTTCTGTCCTGGCTGCCTTATGAAATCCCAGATCAAAACACATATAGGGCAGCTGTTAGCTCTGGGATTCTCATGTGTGGCTGATTTATCTTGTTCATTAAAAGAGAAAGCAAAGTTACTTATCTGTAAGAGGGGTTCTCGATAAACAGGATTTGTATTCGCTAGAGTACATTCCGTTTTTTCACATGCCCTAAAAAATTTACTGCATGCAAAATCAGTTTAACACATGTTCAGCTATGTATTAATACATGTACAATGATTTGCATGTGTTAAGAAGTTCGAACACACGTACCCACCCACCCACCTTCCTGGGGAAGTGACTTCTAAGCTCTGCAATAGATTGAGGGGACTTGTAAAGCAGCAGCTGCAAATGTTATCCCAGGAATACTCAGAAAAACCTTCTAGAATTTTCATAGCTCCGAGAGAACCTCCGTTACAAGCAAGCAACTTTTTTTTCATTCATTTTTCTTCAATAGCTCTCTTTGCTGAAGACCTGTTGACGTGCATTTATAAGTTTCACTTTCTCTCCTTCATGTTCTTATTCTCTCATTTTCTCATTCACATTTTTTACAAGAGTGGCCAACATCTCCCAAAAAAGACAAATAAAAACACCCAGATGGGCACTAGAATCTTGCTCTTTTATCTCTGGATTTTGCTTTTAATTCTTTTCTGTCTTGTTTTTATTGTAGTTCTTTTTCCTTTTCTTATTGTTTTTCAGTTCAGATTTGTAAACCGCTCTGGTACCATGTGGGAGAGGGTAGTATAAAAAGTTTTAATTAAACATAAACATAAACCTGTAATTTAAGTCAACTTTTCAGCAACTGATAATGCTCTTGACTTCACATTAAGCTTAATGCAGCTGATTTGTAACTTAGAAATATTTGTATAAAGTCAGTGAACAGTAGGAGTGAGAACAGCAGGGGTGCAATTTTCTGAATATTTATTAATTGTCTATGCACTTATAACCTATCACTATATTTATGCATATGCTTTATACCTGAAAAGAACTGTTCTGGAGCAGCGGGGGAGGTAGGAATGTAAAATCTTTAAAACCTATCCAAAATGTTCTGTCATACGAAAAAAAGAGAGATCTCATAAATATCTATTTAAAATATGAATTCTGGATCTGACAAAAAATTGATTTAAAAATATTCAAATGGACTAATATGGCCTGTGAATGTATATATCTGCTATCCCTAGGACAGCGATGGCGAACCTATGGCACGCGTGCCAGCTGTGGCACGCGAAGGCCTTGCAGCTGGCACGCGGGAAGGTCCGCAATTAAGATATGCGGCGCGGCGGGAGGTGAGTGTGCTGGCAGGGCCGGCCCGGCCATTGAGCGAGAATGTTTTTTGCACAGGGCCCCGCGTTTCAGGGGGCCCCGCGCAAAAAACATTCTTTTCTAAAAGTAAAATTGAAAAAAAAAACCTGTCTGCTGCCGCTGTCGGGGCCGCCGCAGCAGAATCGAGCGTGCCGCGGGGCCCCCCTGTACCCGGCAGAGCCTGCCCTCCCTGTAGCAGCTCTCTCTTTGGAGCTGCAGTCAGACGCGCCGGCTTGCAGAGCGCGAAGGGAAGAGTTTCCCTTTCGCGACTCTGTTAAGCCCGCGGGGGCTGATGGGAACTTCCCATCAGCCCCCGCAGGC